>AP028439.1:9084359-10376603 GCA_036509395.1 Antheraea yamamai | reverse complement strand
AATGTGAAGAACCATCCTAAAATTTAAATTAGTACATGTTGCTAAGACTTCTTTGATGAGTGTATTTTTAACGGCGTACAGAGAACTTTGGAATAACATATAGACCGTATTATATAATTACGCTTTTCCATAGGTGTTGAGTAATGATGATAGAATTTTGGGAATATAACATAAAGTAGGTAAAAGGCTATCTAATAAAAGAGTAATTATTGGTACTAATAGTAACATAATTACAATAAAACAACACCGCTTAAAAATAAAAACTTCAACTATAGTAATTGGAACGAAAACGGTTATTTAAAAAATAAAAACATTCTTTAAATAGCAGCAGGTGTATTTTAATTATCTAGTTTATTATTTTGGAAATACATGCACAGAAAATATTTCATTATACAAATTCTACTAAGTTCAGTGCAGTCATGCTATCCAATATAACTGATAATGTGTAATTGTGTGATTTCAAATATTATAAATTCCATAAGTTGCCAAAAATCTGTTCAACAAATAATTACAATCCCGTATAGACCTATTGGACACGTCTCCTGGTGACTTCTAACGAGAGGTATTATCCGTGGTTAACATTTTTAATCAGTTGTTATATTTTGTGCGATGAAACAATCTTTGCAGTACAATGTAAATCAAATGGTAGTAATGATTTACATAATCAAATGTAAAAGAAGTGGTAGAGTCACGCTGAAATTTACATTAGGTACTGGTTTCAGTATGAATGGGTCGGCTCGCCCGGGGTAGTACCACCGTCTCGCAGAAAACCGACGTGAAGTAATAGTACTTGAATTGTTGCGTTTCGTTCGGTCACTAAGAGCGTTGGATAACCCACATCCCGTCCCCCTCCTACACTCCCCCTCCCCGAAACACAGGGTGGCAACGCACTTGTGATTCTTCTGGTGCTGCAAGTGTCTATGAATGGTGGTAATCACTTAACATCAGATGACCCATCTGTTCGTTTGCCTCCTATGATATAAAAAAAAATTCAATCAAATCAAAAAATGCTTTATTCGGTTCAGGCCCTAATAAGGCACTTATGGTCGTCAATACTATCACCGAGTCGGAAAACAACCCAGTCATCGAGAAGAAACGGCAAGACACTGGATAGGGTACATCTTTTTAACACATAAGTATATTTCAAATACATCATACAATCGTTTTTAGTGGATGCAGAGACGAGTCAATTCCAGTTATCACCATCGTTCACATATTGATAATAGCCTTAACTCTCTAATATATAATAGCCTTTTGATACCAAAGCCCGCTTGACGTGGCGCCTAAATTTACAGTCCGGCAAATCGGTAACATGCTTTGGGACTTTATTGTAAAACCTAACACTATTACCTAAAAAAAACTATTACTGGTTTTGCTAAGTCTGAAACATGGGGCAGCCTGTTACAGTTTCTAGTATTTAGATTATTAGTATTTTACTAAATGCAGTTTTTCAAAGTTTTTACGCACAAATCTATCTGTTTATTCATCCATGTCTTTGATGCCATCGTTGCCAAATATTATGTCGATAGAGTTTTTTAAGCAATCAGTGGGTATCAAAAGAAAGAATATGTGCGACAAACGAAAGTTTGTCGTCATGGCAATGCGTCGCTGATATGTCGATCTGCAAATCTATCGACTGTTGTATTTCCTCGACTTTCCTGTAGGCATTTTTAGATGTACAGTTTTGTGGTACATAAAATGCAGTCGGCATTGCTAAAGTAGGTACCCGAAAACTACTTAGGACTTCATTATAATACATCGACTTTTCTCTACTTTACACACTAGACACAATACACGTGTATACCTCTCGGAACAATTTCTCTAAACGACAGTTTGAAACACAAGCCACCATATGGATTTCTAGGGTTCGAATTCGAACTTCAAGGGCCGAGCCGTACTGGGTTCACAATAAAACCTCATATAAGAAAAGCATTAAGAATATTCTCGGGAGTAACTTAGTCTTTGTTTCATTAAAATCGGTCTAGTCTATCAAAAGTTATTGTAATTTTAATGGCGCCGCGATTTAAGTATGAGAGAAAAGTAGATAAGCAAATGGGCTAAATACGTTCAGATGACTTTATTAGTCATTCTTTTGTACATCAGGTTCCACGTGGACGAAGTCGCGGGCACAGCTATAAAAACTAAAATTGCTCTGTGGAAAAAAAACAACATGGCAAATATTATCAATTGATTTATAGTACACAGATAGCCACAGATTGATAGTAGCATTAAGATCGAAGGGAATTTTGTAGGGTTAGTTGATAATACTGTATTTTTGGGTATCACACTAGATTCAAAATTACAATGGGGTCCTCAAATTAAACAATTGGCAAGCAAATTAAGTTCTGCTGCATTTGCAGTACGTAAGATTCGCCAGCTAACTGATATTGCCACTGCTAGGTTAGTCTACTTCGCCTACTTCCATAGCCTAATGTCTTATGGCATTCTGTTGTGGGGGACAGCAGCTGAGGTAGACACCATATTTTTATTACAAAAACGAGCAGTTCGAGCAATCTACAATATGAGACCTCGCGAATCCTTAAAGACCAAGTTCAAGGAGTACGGTATCTTAACTCTGCCCTCCCAATACATTCTTGACAATTTAATGTATGTCCGTAAGAACCTAGAAAAGCTAGATTTCGTAAAATACCGGCACAATCTAAATACTAGAAACTGTGACAAACTGGTTGTCCCACGTTTTAGACTTAGTAAAACCAGTAACAGTTTTTTGGGAAATAGTGTTAGATTTTACAACAAAGTCCCAAAGGATATTACCGATTTGCCGGATTGTGAATTTAAGCGCCATGTCAAGCGGGTTTTGGTGTCAAAAGGCTATTATAGAGTGGATCAATATGTGAACGATGGTGATGTCTGGAATTGACTCATCTCTGTGCATCCATTAAAAACGTTTGTGAAATTTACTATTATATATAATATATTATTATTCTAAATATTATATATATTTGTTAAAAAGATAAACCAGATCGAGTTTCTTGCCGGTTCTTCTCGATGACTGGGTTGTTTCCCGAACCGGTGGTAGTTTTGACGTTCATGAGTGCCTTCTTAGGGCCTAAATTGAATAAAGTGTTTTGAATTTGAATTTGAATTGAATAATATTGAAATATATTTGCACTGAATGTTGTTTAAGTAGTCATGGATATAAAATATATTTAATTGTCCTTTTGAACTACATTATACAATACAGATAATATTAGGTCTTTACCTGTGAAATTGCCGTTTTGCATGAAAAAATTTAAACTAATTTTTTTCATGTATTTTTTATTTGTATTAATCGAAGTAATCACCCATGCAATCAATGCATCTTTGCCAACGCAGTGGCAGTTTATTGATGCCCTTCTTAAAGAAATCAGCTGGACGGGAGGCAACAAATTCTTCAAAGACATTTTGTACTGCCTCTCGGGTATTGAATTTTTTTCCCGTCAAGGAGTTATCCAAATTCTGGAAAAAATAGGAGTCTGTAGGCGCAAGGTCTGGTGAGTAGGGCGGATGACGGAAAACTTCTAACCCCAGTTCTTGCAACTTGGAGACCGTCTGCTGTGCAGTTTGAGGTCGCGCGTTGCGTGCAGGAGCAGCGGAGACGAGCGATTGACCAATGCTGGTTGGAGATGTGCCAGCTTCTCCATCATTGTGTTCAGTTCTTCACAGTACACATCTGCAGTAATGCTCACCCCGTTTGGTAAGAAGCTGTGATGAATCACACCGGCGCTAGACCACCAAACAGTGACCATCACTTTTCTAGGGGTAAGTTTTCGTTTAGGGCATTGTTTAGGTGCTGAACCAGGATCCAACCAACTTGCTGAGCGCTTGCGGTTATCAAACAGAATCCATTTTTCATCGCAGGTAACAATGCGGTTCAAAATTCCTTCATTTGTGTGTCTGTTGAGCAGTGCAAGGCACGTCTCGACGCGTACTTCGCGCTGGCGATCATTGAGTTCGTGGGGCACCCATTTGTCAAGCTTTTTTACCTTGCCAATTTGACGCAAATGGACCAATATTGTTTTGACGCTAACGTCGAAAGCTGCTGCTAAATCAGCCGTAGATTGTGTATCATCAGCTTCCACAATCGCCTTTAATTCGTCATTGTCAACCAAAGTCTTCGGACGACCGCGAGGTTCATTTTTCAGGTCGAAATTCCCAGAACGGAAGCGAGCAAACCAATAACAGGTGGTGCGTTGGTTTGTAGTGTTAGCTCCGTAAACGTCGTTGATGTTGCTTGTGCCGCGTTGCTGCCACGACGGTACTCATATTCCATAATTACTCGAATTTTTAACGTATCCATGATGACAAAAAAGATTGAAATGTGATGAAAATGTAACACTAATCAATAAACAAATGACTACTTTTGGAAAAAGAATTCCATGTTTTTAAAATAAAATTAATTGGAAATTAGAATTCTTAGCCAAACAAAAATTATTTTGATTTGAAACTGCCAGTACTGCAGAACGGCAATTTCATAGGTAAATTACCTATTATAAGAATCCATCACCATCTTTGGGCATAGCTTTTACAAAATTTTGTATTAGGCCAGGTTTTATGTGCAATGGTGGTAAAAGTATGTCATCAGGGTTCACTAAAGGATCATTTTTTACATTTTTATGGCCTGAAGTTAGTGATTCAATTTTAGATGAATCTTTAATGCGGTCATGTTCCAGGGCCACTTTCCAGCCGCCTGGAAGAAGGCCGTTGTGATAGGCGTAAACAAGCCCGGCAAAAAAGCTACGCTTCCCGATAGCTATCGCCCGATTAGCCTGTTAAATACATTAGGTAAATTATACGAACGGCTCCTTCTGAACCGTCTCCAGACCTGCATATCAGAATTAAATCTGTTGCCACCTGAACAGTTCGGTTTTCGCGCCGAACACTCTTGTAAGAACCAAGTACACCACCTCACAGAATACATTCTCGCTAGATTCAACGATGAACCCGATCGCAACCCGAAACCGGAAAAATCTAAACCGAAACGCACAATAGCAGTCTTTTTCGATGTTACCAAGACCTTCGACAAGGTCTGGCACGAAGGGCTCATCCATAAGTTAATTCGTTTTCGTATCTTCGATAGGTTAGTGCATATAATCCACGAATATCTATCAGATAGGACTTTCCACTATAGAGTGGAAGGTGAACTTTCCTCACCCCACACGATACACTCAGGTGTGTCACAGGGGTCCATTCTCGCACCCATACTCTTCAATATGTTCATCAGTGACCTACATCGGCCTAAGGGGGTCGAGGTAGGTTGTTATGAGGGTTAGAGAGTTATGTTTTGTAGGGTTAGGGTGTTTTTAAAACTAGTTTTAAGAAAAAGGTGGGAATCAGAACTCGATCCACCTCAAAGGTGGCGGAAGCAGAGGCCGCTAAGGCGGCAGTGGATTTGGCGGAGGCCGCTAAGGCTGAAGCCATAGCCGGGGCGAAGACCGCAAGGGTAGTTTTGGGGCCAGTGCCTAGCTCAAGCCGCAAGCGCGAGCATGAGTTGGCCCCAAATGACGCCAATGGCGCGGCATACGTGGAACGCAAGACTCCGCGTATAGAGGACGAGTGGGTCGATGTGGAGGACGACGGGCTGACTCCGGTGGCTGAGCCGCGGGACATGGAAGTCCAGGATCCGCAATCGCTGAGGGAGATCGCTGGTGAAGAGATCGCGGCGATCTACCATGTCTGCCAAAAGTCGGGCCGACTCCAGGGGCCCATGATTAAAAAGCTCAAGGGCGCTGCCAGAGCGCTCAAGGATGTCTTGTGTGTGGCTCTCTCGCGTACTGCCAACGACGAGAACCTGTGCCTTCGTAGGCTGGTAAGGTCTCTTCAGGGGGACATTACCAGACTTAACTTGGAGGTACAGAGGTTGAAGAGCGAGGCCGAGAAGGCAGCTGCTCCGCCCAAGCCTCCTACCATGGAGCTAATTAACAGGGAGGTTATTGAGCTCCCGGCGGAGGTTATTGAGCCCCCGGCGGAGAAGGGACCTGAGCCCGTTAACCGAGGACAGGACAGCCTGGTGAGTGCCATCCAGGGGCTGGAGCGCTCCTTCCAGCAAACTGCTGAGAAGTTGAGCGCCCGCCTGGTTGTCCTGGAGGACCGGTTGTTCCCGGTGGAGGCCTCACGTCCTCCTCTGGCGGTGGATCGTGCAAAGACTGCGGGGGCACCAGTGCCTGCAGCAGCCAGACCAACGGGGCCTAAAGTTCCTCGTAAGCAACAAGCCCGTAGTACTGTGGCCGAGCAGGCGAAGAAGGTTGTCCCGCCTTCCCAGGAGTCAGTCCTGGGAATGGACTGGGCCCCACTCCCTGCCCCAGCTGACTCTGATGCGGCGTGGACCAAAGTGTCCCGCCGTAAAAGAAAGAACAAGGTGGCGGTGGCGGCGACTCCTGCCGCCCCCACGATGCCTAAGGTGGTAAACCCGGCTCCTGCTTCAGCCAAGAGCCGACGTAAGTTGAAGTTTCCCTCTGTTCCGCGCACTGCGGCGGTAGTTCTGTCGCTGCAGCCTGATGCGGAAACGCAGGGGGTTAATTACAGAGATATGTTGCTCAAGGCGAAGCAGGAGATTAACCTGCACAGCTTGGGAATCGAGGGCGTCTCTGTCAGGAGAACAATGACCGGAGCCCGAATTCTCCGGGTTGCCGGCCCACAACGTGCGGAGGGAGCTGTCCTCCTGGCAGAGAAGCTCCGCGAGGTGTTGGCGGACGCTGCTAGCGTCAAGACCCCGGTGAAGCGGGCAGACGTCCGCGTCGTCGGTCTTGACGACACCGTCACGGTCGAGGAGGTGGTCGCGGCTGTGGCCCTGAAGAGTGACTGCGTGCCCGCCTTAATAAAGGCCGGGGCTATACGCACAATGGGGGCAGGAATGGGCAGCGTCCATGTGTCGCTCCCCGTCGCCTCAGCGAAGTTGCTAGTGGAGGGAGGTCGCCTCCTGGTGGGCTGGTGTGTGGCCCGCGTGCGACTCCTGGAGCAGAAGCCTATGCGCTGCTTCAGGTGCTTCGCCGTAGGTCACACCCGGGCATTGTGCCCCTCGGAGGTGGACCGGAGTAACCTTTGTTTCCGGTGTGGGCAGCCGGGCCACAAGGCTGCGGCTTGTACATCCTTGACGCTGCACTGTGCCTTTTGTGCTGCGGCGGGTAGGAATGCAGAGCATTTCATGGGGGGCGCGACCTGTAGGCCGCCTCCTGTGAAAGGGCTTCTGTACCCTCCGACACGACCTCCTTAGAGGTCAACGTAGACGTTGGGTGGACGTGGGGAGGTTCGCCTCCTACGTTCGTCCTTAAGCCGGACCAAGGGGGATGGGTCGGGGGGCCCGTCTCTCATTGCACTGGTTCGGCCGTCTGGGAGACAGTCTACGGTTGCCAGGCTGTCTCTCTTTAGCGGGAGGCCCAGGATCTCCTTTCTGGGCCTGCCGTCGGGGCGACATGCGGAAGTGCTTCTGTGCATCCCTTGTCCCCCATCATGGCGGTTGCGGGCACCCATGGGGTTTTAGTCCGTGCGAGTCGGACATAACCCACTCTCTCCCCCGGGAGGGTGGCGTATCCAGTAGGATTTCCCCATGTAAATAAAAAAAAAAAAAAAAAAAAAGGGTGTAGGTAGGGTCCCTGGCGGTCAGGGAAAGTGGGGCCGGGTTCGTGACGGCCTTCTGGGGAGAGTACGCCATTGTGGGGGCGTACTTCTCCCCTAACAAGCCCCTGAGGGAGTTCGAGGCGTATCTCGGCTCCCTGCAGGGGGCTGTCAGACGGCTGTCGCCGCTCCCCGTGGTCCTCATGGGGGACTTAAATGCTAAGTCGAGGACCTGGGGAGCGGCAGTCACGGACCTGAGGGGCATGGCCGTTGAGGAGTGGGCAGCCGAGTTGGGGCTGTCCCTCCTCAACCAGGGGAGCGTCCCCACGTGCGTGCGGTGGAACGGGACGTCAGTGGTGGACGTCTCGTTCGCCACCCCGTCCGTCGCACGCCGTGTCCGGGGGTGGAGGGTGCTGGAGGAGGTGGAGACCTTATCGGACCACCGATACATCAGGTTCGAGGTCTCCACCTCCCAAGCCGGAAGTGGCACCCGCCCCCGGAGGGGCGCGAAGTTCCCCTGTTGGACGATGAGCCGCCTCAACCGTGAATTAGCGGAAGAGGCGGCCATCGTCCAGGCCTGGGCCATGCCCCCCCCCACAGGGGCTGATGTCGACGCGTCCGCAACCCGCCTCCGTGCAGCCCTCACGGAGGTTTGCGACGCGTCGATGCCGCGGAGCGTACACCGCCCAGACAAACGGGCGGTGTACTGGTGGTCGCCGGAGATCGCCGCTCTCCGAGCGGCCTGCTCCGCGGCCCGGCGGCTGTTCGGGCGCAGCCGCCGGCGCCGGCATAGGGACCCGGAGGCGGAGGCCCGGCTGTATGGCAGCTATAGGGAGTGCAGGAAGACCCTGCAGGCTGCCATCAGCCGGGCAAAACAAGCAGCATGGGAGGAGCTTCTCCAGACGCTAGAGGGGGATCCTTGGGGGCGCCCGTACAGGATTGTACGAATGAAGTTGCAATCCTGGGCGCCCCCGGCGACGGAGACCCTCCGGCCGGAGGTGGTAGCGAGGGTCGTGGGAGAGCTGTTCCCCGACCCTCCGATGCTACCGGCTCCTCCCATGCCTCCGCCTCGGGAGGCAGTCGAGGAGGTGCTCAACGGTCCTCCCCCTCCGATAACGGAGGAGGAGATGGGGAGGGCAGTCGAACGCCTCCTCAGCCGGCGTAGAGCGCCCGGCCCTGATGGGGTCCCGGGCCGGGTGCTCGGCCTTGCACTGGGCCAATTGGGGGGGTGGCTTCGGGAGCTGTTCGACCGGTGTCTTTCGGTCGAGCAGTTCCCGAAGCCCTGGAAGCTTGGGCGGCTCTGCCTTATGGCGAAGGCAGGCCGCCCTCCGGACTGCGCGTCCGCGTATCGGCCCCTCGTCCTGCTGGACGACGCCGGGAAGGTGCTGGAGAGGATCATCTCCTCCCGGGTCGTCCAGCACCTAGAGGGCGTGGGGCCGAACCTGGCGAACGCGCAGTATGGCTTCCGGACAGGGCGTTCAACAGTGGACGCCCTGTGCCTCCTGAAGTCGCTATCGGCAGAGGCGACCTCCCAGGGGGAAAGGGTTTTGGCGGTGTCACTTGACATCGCCAACGCCTTCAACACCCTGCCGCATGGCGTCATACGGGAGGCGCTCCGGTATTTCGGAGTGCCCCCGTACCTGCGGCGGGTGTTGGAGGCGTACCTGGAGGGCAGGGAGGTCGCCTATGTCGACGGCGACGGCCGGATGGTCAGGCGGGCCACACGGCGAGGGGTTCCACAGGGGTCGGCATTGGGGCCGCTCCTGTGGAACATGGGCTACGACTGGGTGCTCCGCGGCGTACTCCCATACGGGGCACGCCTCATATGTTACGCGGACGACACCCTAGTCGTAGCCCGGGGGGGGGGAATGGAGGGAGGTTGAGCGCCTGGCCACGATGGCCACAACCCTCGTGGTCAGGCGCATAAGGAGGTTGGGCCTCAGGGTGGCCCTCGAGAAGACCGAGGCCCTACTTTTCCATGGGCCTCGGCGGGGGCCACCACCTGGGGCCCACTCGGCCGGTTGCTCCCCAACATAGGGGGGCCGGGTGCCGGGTGCCGCCGACTCTACATGGGAGTCGTGCGGGCGATGGCCGCCTACGGGGCACCGGTGTGGGCCGACGCTCTCGGTGCCGCCAACGTGCGCGCGCTGCGTAATGCGCAGCGCACGGTGGCACTGAGGGCGATCCGGGCGTACCGCACGGTGTCCTCGGCGGCGGCCTTTGTGCTCGCCGGCTCCCTGCCCTGGGAGCTGGAGGCAGGAGTTCTCGCCGCCGTGTACCAATTCACGGCGGCGAGAAAACGAAGGGGGGAGCCTCCGGCTCCCAGGGAAATAGAGGTGGAAAGACGGCGTCTCCGAGGAGACGCCGTCGAAAGATGGATGCAGGACCTGGCGGACGAGCGGTTCGGGCGGTACACTGTCGACGCCGTCCGCCCGGTCCTGCGGGCGTGGTTGAATAGGGAGTGGGGCTCCCTGACGTTCCGACTGGTGCAGGTACTCACCGGACACGGTTGTTTTGGGTGGTACCTGCACCGGATCGCACGAAGGGAGCCGACCGCCGCCTGCCATGAGTGCGGCGCTGATGAAGATACCGCGCAGCACACTCTGTTTGAGTGTGCTGCGTGGGGGGAGCAGCGCCGCATTCTGGCGGCGGCGGTAGGACCTGACTTGTCACTGCCGAGCGTGGTCTCGGCCATGCTCGGCAGTGAACCGGCGTGGCGAGCGATGTCCTCCTTCTGCGAGGACGCCATCTCGCAGAAGGAGGAGGCGGAGAGGGCCCGCGAGGCAGATCCTCAAAGTGGCCCTCTCCGCCAAAGGAGGACAGGCGGGAGGAGGCGGCGATTCGCCCAACTCCTCCCGCCACCGTAGCCGGACCTGAGGGGGTGGGCCGGGGGGCCCATCTCCTCATTGCACAGGTCCGGCGGACGAGGGGGGACAGCCGGTGTGTACCCGGTCTGTCCCTCTATAGGTAGGAGCCCGGCGGTCACCTTCCGCCGGGCGGACCGTGGGGGCGGCTCTACAAGGTTGATTAGCTGGAACGATCCCTTGCCGCCCCCACACAACGGTCTGTCGGTACACCGTGGGGTTTTAGTCCGTGCGAGTCGGACATAACCCACTCTCTCCCCCGGGAGGGTGGGTGTCCATAAGGGATTTCCCCACGTTAAAAAAAAAAAAAAAAAAAGGGTGTAGGTAGGGTGGGGTGAACGGGGGGGGTGCTGGATAGGTGACCTCTGGCTTGCCTACCTACGTGGTGGGTAGGCAAGTCTAGGGGATTGGAGGGCGTAGGGATTGAGTGAGGTAGGGTAGGGTTAGGAACGAGGGATGGGGGGGGATGTGTAGGATAGCGTAGGCCGGAGGGGATCTCAGGGTGGCTGAGGCGGAGGAGGAGTAAACCTCGTTAAAAAATCAACGGTGGGACGGCGGCGGAGCGGTTTTGCCTCTTCGCTGCCGGCCGAACCCAGGGGGGAAGGGGCGGGGGCCCCGACTCCCCATTGCACGGGCTCGGCGGGCTGGGAGGCAGTCCTACAACCGGGCTGCCTCAGCGGGCGCGGCGTGGGAAACGCCTGCCGCCGGGGGCGTCTCGGAGCTTGCTCACGCTACCCCGAGGCACTCCCATAGTGCGGCGTAGGTTGTTGTGGAGTTTTAGCCGGTTAAAGTCGCCGTATGGCACCACCCCTGCGTGGCAGCACAAAAGCTGGTGGTCGGTTCAGGTCGGGCTCTCCCCCGGGGGCCTGACAGTCCATGATGGATTTTTCTCTCCACGTAAAAAAAAAAAAAGGTTGTTATGCTGACGATACAGTTATCTGCGCTTCCGGCTGGCGGTCGGACTTTCTTAGGAGGCGTATCGAAAAGGCCGTTTGCACACTCGGTGAATAGTTTCGTCGATGGCGCATAGAAGTTAATCCTGATAAAAGCGCCGCGATACTCTTCGATCTCAAACAACGCGTCAATAATCTTGAGCCCATCAGGCTATATGAAACCGACATACCTTGGGCCGAAGAAGTCAAATATCTCGGTGTTACATTAGACAGACGGTTAAAGTTCAATTCATATATAGACAGAGTGCGAAAGAAAGCCGCTATGGTCTTGGGTCGCCTCCATCCGTTGCTTAGTCATAAGAGTGAGATGTCCCTCAGACACAAGCTCACTTTGTATAAGACGTGTATACGTCCCGTGATGATACATAGCTGTCCCGTTTTTGCGCACATATCGAAAGATAATTTTCATAAGTTGCAGATTCTTCAAAGCCCCGTGGTACGTCCGGAGCGTTGATCTACATAGGGACCTAGAGATGCCTTCTATCTGGGCGTACGCAAAATCACTTACGATTAGTTACTTTGAAAAAGCCGTGAATCATCCCAGTCCGTTAGTGGTAGCCGCCGCAAAATAGGAACCCGTACCGAACGCTGCGCATTATAAAAGACGTTCGCGACACATTTTTACTGACCCTCCCGATGAAATAACGGCAGTGAAGGATCAGTACCAACCTGTCTTTCCAAACAGAGCGTGCTCAAGCCCACGCCCACATAATCACAGACCCCACTCGGCAGCGGCTCAAGTCTAGGTCCGTTCTCTCGGCGTGGAGCCCTTGAGTGCGTTGTTCGCGCGATACAGTGACACAACATCTTACATCATTGCGACAACGTTACACATATCACCTCCACACACGTGCACACATACACGCTTACACATGAAAGTGGAAGGGTTTTTTTACCCTTATAAAACTGAAAATTATCCGATACGAAATATGTATAAGAGTTGTTGAGGTATGTATGCTTGGTACACATATATGTTTCAACAATTCATATATGTATGAATAGTTAGCTTAGCTCAGATAGGTCGCGAATTGCATGTATCAGGCAACAGCCCAAGCCGAGGTGTGTCGTGCACCCTTGAGCTAGTTGCCCAAATAAAATTTGCTGAGTGCCTTAAGCGCTCGCCTTAGTAGTCCGGTGAAGCTGTTAAGACCTTGCTAGGTCAATAGCGTAGTGAGTTCGAAAAAAAAAACTAAATTCATCACAACAGGAACGTTATTACAATACACTAAATCATCATCTGCTACAGAAAAGTAAGGTTTTATTTCATCCTCACGATGTCGAAAATAAGAAATCTTTGTATCAGGAGAAAGTAAAGTCGTTTAATCTAGACCCCAAAAGTTCAGTCTGCTTTTTTAGATAGATTCAAATCACGTACTAAATCGTTTAAATCACGTTGTGTCAATAAGTGCGGTTCTTTTGAAGGTTCATAAGTTGGGTCACTATCTTGAGATACCTTATCATGCTGACTAAGAACTAATTCCATTCTAATTCTATTGTTTTATCATATTAACAAAATTATCGAGGCTGAATCAATATATTAATTATTATTGAATTTAATTCACATTAAGAGGTATTTACATATGCTTAGATTTTTTTACTAACTCCAAAATACATTTTTATAAACATTGTCATTTTGTATTGTTATAAATTATCAAGATAGTATTTTTTTATATTATTAGATTAATTGTTGATTGAAAAAACATTAGTGACACATGTTTACTATACTCATAATTCTTAGTTACTTAGGTTAGGTTACTTAGGTACCTCACGGTTTCATCCGCGGTACACAACTCCTGTACCCTATCACCTGTTGATGTCCGTCCACATTATATGTCACTAGTTTCTACTCGTGGTTTCGCTCGCGTTAATTTGATCTGACCCCCGAGTGCAGTACCTTTTTCAGACTGAAAGCTACCGTATATCCTTCTTTATACTCTTAACAACGTATAGGTATTGTAAGGATTCTGTACTCTCTGACCAACATTTTGTATGGCAACTGCTGCGCTCCTAAGAGTCGTGGCGTGATGTTAGATACTTTATAATGTTCCTTTATAAATAAGTTATCAAATTCCAAAATAAATAGACAAATCTAATCGGTATTTTCAGAGATAACATTAAAAAAAAAACAATCTCTGAGTAAATTAAGGTAATGTAGTTCGTTAGACATATGAAATAGGAATGTAGCTTTTATATAATAGACCAGTAAAATGACCTAATTGTAATTAATGCGCTGTGTCGAAAAATAGCAAAAAACTACGATGGCCATCAAACCGGCAATCGCCAGTCGACGCGGTCATGCTGACCTGCACGAATGTCTATTCACTTTACGATTGAAGGAAAGAGGAAATATACTCATCGGAAGATGGTATTCCAGCTTCACACTACGATATAGGTAAGATATGTGTTTTTTACTTCAATATACTCGTAATAACCAACGTAATCTACGCATCTGGGTCTCAGGGCATGTGATTCTATTGTGGCATTTCTAAAGGTTATAAATTGTTTATATTTAGAAGAAGTCAATAATATAATATTTTTTATAATAGTTCGTGATATGCGTTACGTCTATTTTGAATTTATTTAATACGATAACCTGTTTTTATCTGACAAAGGCATTTGATAATTCTATATACATATTACTAATATAAAAAGTGAGGTGTTGAATACGTTTGTATGGATTAATTTCTAAAACTACTGATGCGATTTTTTATATTCTGTCACTGATAAAAAGTAACTTGCTTTCAAGCTGATGCTTAGAGGCTTATCGGTTTACTCCCTTCGCGTTTTATATTGGATTATAGCTTCTCAAACATAGCGTAATTAAAATTCTTTTATTTTATTCATACGTAATTATTTAAAATCAGGTGAGATTGTAGAAATTTTTTTAAATTGATAATTCTCTTGAAATTTGGGTGCTATTATTTTATGGAAACTTCGTGTTTTATGTGGATTTATTGTGAACTGCATCTTATTTTTAAATGGCAATTTGTTCATTGCTACATTCACTGATTTTATTATTACCACTTTTAAATAATTAATTTTTAGTCTATATGGCAAAGTATAATAATATTGCAAGAACCAGTATCGAACTAGATACAAACAAATAATTCTCATCGAAAATGGGAACGAAATACAATAGGGTTCTAAAAATGGTCCGTCTCGAATTGTCCCGAAACGTTCGAGTAATGACGTCCGACTTTCGGAGGTTTCCACCCTTGTTTATTGAACTGTGGTACGTAAAATAATTCTATTCTAGATATTGGAGGGAATACGAATAGGAAAAATGAAGCGATCTTCTTTTCTTCAAGAAAGCGTAAGCCTATGTTCACATGACAAGCGCTGAACCGCCGTATTCATATCGCTGTTATCAGGCCGTACACATACGCGTTTTGCTTTATGAAAGCCTACGTGTGGCTGTAGTATAATTTTGTGATAGTGATTTTTGCAAACGGCATTTGATTTTTCCGTAGACTTAATAATATGTACGATATAACGCCTAGAACAATCTACCAATTATAATCTCGTCACAATTGTTCAATCATCACAGTTCAAGTGTTTCGGAGATTAATTAGCCTATACTAGTAATAAATACTTCTATTCTATTTATACATATAAAGATTATATGTCACCATGTAGGTAGTTACCTATTTACCTAAACTACTGGTCGTCGTATGGTCGAACTTCGACCACAATAAGAGGTACAGATTTTTGAAGTTATACTTCTTTAGGCGCGTTATGAATAAATGATGAGAGTGAAATTTTAAGATGCGCGCGCATCTGTGACACAAAATTAACAGTATGAAGCTGTCTGCTTAACCGCTCATTAAGTCTCGAAAAAAAAGCTACCAACAAAATAGAAATTGAACCTCGATATTAGTCGCGCATGTTGGTGTGCTCGTCGTTTTTTTTTTTTTTTTTTTTTTTCTACAAACGTAGATTAAGGCGAAAGATAAAATTTTTGAACAGATTGTTATCTTCTTACGCCAAAGAAGTATAACTTCTAACGCGTGTACATAAGTACACACACACTTTTTTTTCTTCGTGTGTTAATGAATATATAGATATTATTATCTATTTTGAGTATTGTAGAAATACTGTAGATTGTACAAGTAGGGAGCGTGAAGTAAAACGTGTAAATAAAGACTTCGACCCGTCGATGGATAAAAAAAACTATTAACAATTATTTTCAATTAATAACACCGAAGTTCGTCACGTTAATAACTACTAAACACTAAAAATAGGCTGAGAAACAGAGTAGGAAGATGTTTTTAAATATTTTCCTTCTGCCTATTTATATAAAGGATTAGCTAAAGATATGTTTCGTATGAACAAAAGTTATGTTATATATTTTGGCGTTATAATTAACCCGTGTGAAGTCGCCGGCTTTTGCTTATATTGTAATACATTGTGTTTGTATGGAGTTCAAGGGACCGTCATGTAAAAGTAAAATATGTACTTACTACATTTTTAGATTAAAATGTAAACAATTTTGCTTTTTTTTATCTTGAACGAGTAAAGCTGTGTTATATCTAAATATTTATATTGTATAAACATTATATCTATTCATTGTTATTTCTTTTTACTAAATAAATTGAATTCGTTTGACTACCTTTGTAATGCCATATATCGTATTTTAGATCATTACGCTAACTATCATCCGGTGTTGAATCTATGTGTAGTGAACATTAGTTATATCGCAAAATGATAGTTATGGAAAATAAAATATACATAGAAACATACGTTATCAATTTATGTAATTCTAGGTTATTCCCGCGAATCCATTTCTGTGTTTTTCGTATTAACTGCGTAATTATTGTTTTTCCGCAAAATTAGTAAAGATATTGCGTTTATCATAAGTATATTAAAAGAGGATATTTTCGGATCCCAGTCTACAATTATGTCAAATTTCATTGAGATCGGTTTATAGATCTATTCTTGCTAGCTTAGTATCGAACTCGGAATAAATCTCCTTTTGACACGAACCTTGATACCTATGAATATGAAAAGAATATTGAATTAAAGAATAGGTAGAAGAGGTAGGAGGTAGAGCCACGCCGAAGCTATTACTGATTTCAGCATGAATGGGCCGGCTCGTCCGAGATACTACCACCCTCTCACAGAAACACCGACGTCAAGTAATAGTGCTTGCATTGTTGCGTTTCGTTCGGTCAGTGAGAGCATCCGAGGCTCATCTCCTTTAAAAGGCCGGCAACGCACTTGCATCTTCCCTGGTGTTGCTGGTGTCTATGGACGGTGGTGATTACTTACCATCAGGTGAGCCGCCTGTTCGTCTGTATAATATAAAAAAGGTACTGAACGGAGTTGTGAGACTAAAACTTGGAGACTATATGCAATTTATATGCGTATATCCAAAAAAAATGAGTTGGAGAAATAAAAAAAATGTAGATCTCGACAATAGCGCCTTTTAACATTTCCAAATATACCTAAGAACCATCTAGGTGATCCTTAAGCACAAAAAATTTGTATCAGTAATATTTGGACATCTGACCTCTATACCTAATATAAACGTTATAACAAAAGTAAAGAGTATTAGGGGACTTACTAGCTTCCAATTAATTGTCACATTGCATACAAACAATAGTTACGCGTCCGTATCAGCGTTATTAATTCGTAGAATCTGGCATTCTAAACAATTCTTGCTATTCCGGAATGTTGATATAAGGGCTGTTGATATTAATCAAAAAGATATTGTAATCATATTGATTAGTTAATTTTTTTTATTATAATAATCCTCTAATTATATTAGGATCTAAGGACGCAGTTATGAGTATACAAACAATGATTTTGAGGCTTGCAGGAGCAAATATATAATAGTAAAATAAAAATATATTCATAATAGTCCACCCTTGACAACTAACAGAACTACCATGAAATTATTTTTATTTTTTTACTGTTATTGATAAATCTTACATATTATAAAAAAGCAGCATTGGCTGTTTGTTTGTCCGATAATGTATTTATAACTCTGTGTTTTCCCAAAGAAATTAACTAAGTTTGACAAAAAAAAAATTTAAGTAATAGGTATACTTTCTAGTCATGATCCGTTTTGTAGTTTTATTATATTAAGTAATATATGAAATTAGTTATAAGATTAAAGATAAATAAAGTAGATACATAATGACTTCCAGTGGGTACATTACGATTCTATATTTTAAGTAAACTATTAAATAATAACCAATATAATATAGTGAATGATTGTTTAAAATAGAGAATATTAAAAACGTTAGTGATATAAATGTAACCCTTTGTTATGAAATCAAAATGACTGCTTCTATTTGACAAAGCAAAATAAAACTGAACAACCATGATTAAATAAGTTTTTTGCGATACCCAATTGGCCCCTTTGTTTACATAATAAATATTGTGTAAAAAGGTATTGCTTCAAGAATTAAGATGTCAAATATATCATGTAATACTCAAAATGATTTATTTAAAAGAAATCTTAACAATAATTTAACAGATTGAATGGGTATAATGTAGGTTTGGAAACATACGATAAATTTATGCTTAACCCAAATTCGGAAAGACCTTATGAAGCATTACTATTACTAAGAATTCCCGCACAGGATGGTAACTAATTAATATAGTCAGCTCTATTCTATATATAAAAAACAACCGAATGACGGACAGAATGAGCACTAAGGAAAGATGTTTGCAAATTCAAATATTGAAGTGGTAAAATTTTGTATAAAAACCCGTCTGGTATAAAATGAAGAGTAAAAAATAATCACTGCATAGAAAATCTGAACGAAACCGCGGATATTGCTGGTATTAAATACAGTACCTGGACGACCGAGCCTAGCTCGGTTCTTTATAAAGACGATTATTTTATTACGCTGGTGAACAATCAATTCATTCTCTGGAAAGCTTTTATCAGCATTTAGTGTAAAACTGCATAAACCTGAGGCTGAAATATTAAATCTTCTGCGATCAGCTTGATCTGGAAGACTAAGTAAAAACTTTATATATTGTGCTGGTGACCCTTGAGCAGAAGTTAGCCGTTTCGTCCTCTACTTCTCGCGTAATTATATATATCTCTGTACATGACGAATTTGCGCTCTTTTTTATACTTCATAAGGTGCTGGTATTAAATATATAAGAGTAACTAGTTAAGTAAAATAATAACAATAACTAAGTATGTATATGATAATAATCCTTGCTCACTGTATAAGCTGCAATACACTTTAAACAATTTTTCAGTAATAAACAAACGAAATCAGAAAAAAGGTGTGGACCAAGAGTCTGCGGAAAAAAAAATACAAATCTATATATATATACTAGCGGGCTCGCCAGACGTTGTCTTGCCCTAATTATAAAAAAAAGTTATTAATAAATTATATGCAAAAACCTTCCTCATGAATCATTTTATCTACTGGTGAAAACCGCATGAAGATCCGTTCAGTAGTTTTTGAGTTTATCGCGAACAGACAGACAGACAGACACGGCAGGGGACTTTATTTTATACTATGTATGATATACATATAATAAAATGCTAACGGGACGAAATCTGTACATTACATATTTTAAAGAAAAAATACTCTGGTGGGGCTTAGAATCAATGACAGAACACATATCCAAAGTTTTTAATTTTTTTGTCGCTATGCCTGTTATATGTATATATATATATATATATTAAAAATACTGATGTCTGGAACGAACACCTCTAATTTGTGCATCCGTCAAAAATGAACGTAGCTATAATGTTTTTCAAATATATGCTATACAACTAGATGCTGTAGTGCCATACTGTGTCTCGGAGAACAAAATCGTTCACAAAAGGTGAGGCCAACGAAATCGCCGAGTTTTATTACATAATACAATGCTATAATTTAATTAATCACTGTGTTTATAGTTGAAATTCCACGCGGACGTAGTCGCGGGCACAGCTAGTCTTCTATACATATAATAAGAATGTAAATCAAAAACGTCTGTACTTTTTCGAATTTCGTGAAAAAAATTGTTGCAGGTGTCTAGGAATAAGTAATAAAATACATTGCAATCGTTTTTACAAATGTATGTCTGTTAGTATGAACACGCATCACTGCTAAAGTACTGAGTTCATAATAAAACCTCACCAAGAAAATCATAAAGCATGTCCTCGAGCATAACTTAGTCTTTGTTTCATTATAATAGGTCTACTCTATCACAAGTTATTGTAATTTTAATGGCGCCGCGGCTTAAGTACGAGAGAAAAGTAGATAAATAAATGAAATATTCAGATGACTATATTAATCACTGTTTTTTACATAAGGTTCCATGCGGACAAAGTCGCGGGCACAGCTAGTATATTATATAATTGTATATTATAAGAAAAGTTTCCATTGTAATTTTATTTTCATTCCAGTTTAATCCGATACTAGGGAATCTGTTAATTACCCAAACAACAATAAGTTGTTTCTCACCGTTACATCATAAATTAGTATATTTATTATCAGCGACCGATAATCATGTAATTATAATCAACCAAATTATCATGTACAGAACCTACGACTTATCACACCCAGAAATACTCGTCACTTTGTATATAAATCGCTTAGGTTGACGCCGTTAGCACATTAATTCCAAGTTATTAGTAAGCATAGTGACTCAAGTGGCTGTCAAAGGATTCAAAGAGAATATTTTTGCGAAAGTAAGTGTCTAGTTCTGTATTATTATAATTTATTTTTGTACACGGAAAACAAAAAAAATATTGCTTTGGTATTTAAAAAAAAATTGTTTTTTTTTGCTCGCGGAAATCCATATAATTTCATTTATTATAAAACAGAACAATTCGTTTTTTAGTAATTTATCAAGTTGTGTTTTGTTAAATAATTTAGAATGGATTAACGGCAATTTAGATTTTATTTGTTTTGTGCATATATTATTTTATCAGCATTTATACGTTCTCATATATGTATATATATTAATACACTATACATGACAACAATGATATTATAAATACAAAAAATATGGGAGTTATAAAATATTATAAAAGAAACTATATATAAAATCTAAAAGTAACATTTTTTGCCATATTATGACATAAGACGTGTGTCCGTCGTTAACCAAGATTGACCTTTACCCCAAGTCATTAAATATTAAAATTAAATTAAAATGATTAACAAAAAAAAGTAAATGGAATTACGCAATTCTCTTAAAAAGTGAGCTCCTGCTCACTGACAGCATCTGTGAACCTTCACAAATTAATAATGTTTAACTTTGTTTCGACTTATACAGTTGCGTATGTGTGCGTTTAACCATCTTCTATTTTTTAATAATATTTCTAATGCTACTCCCACATATACGTGTATCGCAATAAAGTTTTCTCTATGGCCACAATAGATGCAGGTATGGGAATATACTATGGACATGCGTTACCAAATATAAACGTTTACTGGGCCCGTTGTTTTTACACATCAAAGTAACTTGGAAATGCTAATTTCGAAATAAGGAATGACGAAGATGTGCGAACATTTTTTGCGCTATTATTGGAATTACTTTTGAGGTTCATTTTTAGTGCGACAATTGTGATGCGTGTTCATACAAACAGACAGACAGACAGACATTTCTAAAAATGATTGATATGTTTTCTATTACTTATTCATAGACACCTGCAACATTTTTTTCCACGAAAATCGAAAAAGTACAGACACGTTAGATTTACATTCTTATTATATGTATAGACTTGTAACTTTTCCTGACTTTACACGCAGTAACTTAATTACCTTATTACGCTTAACTTTCTATAAATACAATATGTATTTAAATCAGATCTACTCCGGAGAATATTTCTTGTAAACAAATAAACTTTACCTCTTTATAATCTGCAGATGAAGCTAATGACTGATATCTTTTATAATATTAATACATATGAATGTCTGTACGTTTCCTTGTTACGCTTTCAAGTTTAATAGATATTGTCAAAGAAACAGAAAGGGACATAGGGTTTATCCAGAATAAAATGTACTATTCCCGAGGTTATTTATTATATTAGGTCATGTTTACACACACAAACAATAATTAATTAAATAATATAATAAACAATTCAAAAGTTTTTGAAATGCACGCCGATACGGGCTATGACTTAGTGTGGGAGCTGGTTTTATCTCTCAATTTGAATCAACATAAAAAAGTAGAGAATAAAACCTACGATACAAGAATTATTATATAATAAACTCGTGTTATTCAAGGCGTGATTAATATTCAGTTGTAATTAATATCCTGAGTTATGATCTACATCTCAGATATATGTTTTTCGATAACATCGATTAGATATAATGTAATCTAAAATTAGTTCTTGACTTTGAATATTGCATCATATCCTTGAAGTGCTTGTAGCGGTGATCCTTACATATAATAAGAATGTAAATCTAAGTTGTCTGTACTTTTTCGGTTTTCGTGAAATTATTGCAGGTGTCTAGGAATAAGTAATAGAATACATTCGAATCATTTTTAGGAATGTCTGTCTGTCTGTTTCTATGAACACGCATCACTGCTAAAATGCGAAGTTCACAATAAAATTTCAAGAAAATCGTAAAGCATATCCTCGGGAGTAACTTAGTGTTTGTTTCATTAAAATCGGTTCACTCTATCAAAATTTATTGTAGTTTTAATGACGACGCAGCGTTAGTACGAGAGAAAAGTAGACAAGTCAATGGACTTAATACATTCAGATGACTTTATTAATCACTGATATTACATAAACTTCCTCGCAGACGAAGTCGCGGGCACAGCTAGTCGTAAGTATGATTAGTTAATAATAGAAAATTAATTTAATTTATTAAAACGATACAAGTCATCGAAATATAATAAACATAGAAAAGCAATCTAATAAATATCAAACTATATTACGAATTTGGTTGAGATTAAAGTGTAGACGGTTTGGGAAATATTTAGTCGTCATAGAAATAACACAGTCAGAGGCGATTGTATTATTTACTAGTTGTACCCGCTACTTCATCCGTGTGGAATCTGATGTGCAAAATAGTCAGTAATAAAGTCATCTGAATGTATTAAGTGTAATTACTATTTACCTTTCTCTCGTACTTAAGTCGCGTCGTCATTAAAATTACTATAACTTTTGCTAGACCGAACCGATTTTAATGAAACAGAAAGTAAACGCTACTCTAAGATATACTTTATGATATTGTTTTATAGTGAACGCAGAACTTTAGTAGTGGTGAGTGTTCAAACACTGACGAAACTATTACTGGTTTCAGCATGAATGGGTCGGCTCGTCCGGGGTAGTACCACCCTCTCATAGAAAACCGACGTGAAGTAACGGTGCTTGCATTGTTAAGTTTCGTTCGGTCAGTGAGAGCGACGGAAGCCAAACTCCCCTCTCTCCCCTTCCCCTCCCCCAACTCCCTATCCTATCCCCCTTCCCCCAAACACAGGTTGGCAACGCACTTGCGACTCCCCTGGTGTTGCTAGTGTCCATGGACGGCAGTGATCACTTAACATCAGGTGACCCGTCTGTTCGTTTGCCTAAAATGACATAAAAAAAACAGACAAACATTTCTAAAAATGATTGCAATGTATTCTATTATTTATTCCTAGACACCTGCACCATTTTTTTTACAAACATCTAAAAAGTACAGACACGTTACATTTACATTCTTATTATGTGTACAGATTCTACGTAAAGGCACTAATTAGAACAGTATAAAGAAATTAAAAACAAAACCTTAATGAAGGCGAAGGCTTATTTAAACTAAGATAAGTGTTTTCGAGGTAGATTTACGAAATCTAAAAGTGGAAGGAACTCGTATTTTATATAATTTTTGATGTGAAGTGTAGTGCAGTGCAGATGAGGGCCGGTTTTAATGTGTTATATTCTGAAAAGTATTCGAAACAAAGAATAATATAAGTGAAGTGAATTATGGGCTATAGTTTTAAACAGAAAGTGGTTTCATATTCCACATACCTCAATTAGCAAACCGATAAATGTGAAAAGAACGAACGATATGTGTTGCATAATTTTTAGTGGATTGTACTTTGAAATTTAATGAAAGGAGTTTACTGGTTACAAAACTGTAGATTAGTGTAGGCATAGAGACAACGAGAATAATTATTACCACAGAGGAGATAATATATATTGTTTTACCATAGACTGTATAAACTTCTAACATAGCATTACATAGTATAAAACAAAGTCCCCTATCTCGTCTGTCTGTTCGTGATAAACTCAAAAATTACTGAACGGATTTTCATGCGGTTTTCTCCAGTAGATAAAGTGATTCAGGAGGAACGTTTCGGTATATCATTTGTCAAAGTTTTTTTTTTTATAATCAGGGAGGGCAACGCCTGTGGGGCCCGCTAGTAAAATATAAAAATGATTACTGTGAGTAGTGATGAGATAGACGTATACCATACTTCTCTGTAAGCATTTTAAAGATGTGCAATGGTTTTAATCAATGTAAATAAATAAAAAATAATGAATTTCCAAAATTACCCCTTACGACTTCCGAAGTACATTAAATTTTTCCTACTACATTACGGATTTTCTCTTCAAATGACGGTGAAAACTGTATGAAAAGCTGTTACGTAGTTTAAAAAATAAAGAAACAGACAAACAGACGCCCAAAGCGACTATTTTTTAATATTTATGTATTTCGATGATAGAAATGGTAAATATTTTAGATAAAATCATCATTACATAGTATAAAATAAAGTCCACTACCGCGTCAGTCTGTCTGTTCGCGATAAACTCAAAATTTACTGAACGGATTTTCATGATGTTTTCTCCAGTCGATAAAGTGATTCACGGGGAAGGTTTTAGTATATAATTTGTCAAGGATTTTTTTATGATCAGGGCGGGGCAACGTCTGCCGGGCCCGCTAGTATAATATAAAAATGATAATAGTAAGGGTATTTAAAAGCAAATCTATACTTCATAGTTATTGTGTTTCGTGCTGAGCGGTTCTCTCATTTGAAGTCAATTGTTACGTCAATCATTGTAAATTACTCATTGGTAACATAATAATATTACTAGGTTGAATACAGACCGTATTAGATTTCCTTGAGATAATTGTAGTGAATCCTAACAGAGCAGTAAAGCGAATTCTATTCTCATAATTATATTTCCCACCAAGTCAAACAAGTTTATCATAAATATATATAGTAAATTTAATAGATCTTTAGCAAATTTTTGATATTAAGACATGAACAATTCTAAAAAGTATTCTGAAATAAAAAAAAATCGAGTGTTAGCTTCCACGCGGTAGAAGTGAAAATTAGCATTTTGATTAATTTTTAAGAAAATAAGATGAATACGCTATGGAGATGGTAAATATTAGTTTTCGGCATTATTATGTAATATTTTAATATATATTAACAATATCAATAATACACAACACAGAATAATTTTTAATAGTGCGCGATAGTCACTACGATCCTACAGAGAATAATATATATTACAACGTTGTTCTCTCTGTCTTTCTCTCTCTCTCTGCATATATTTCAAGTACATTAATATATACTATCTCATTCTCTCACAGCCTAAAACCTATATGTACACTTATAGCTACAATATATATATATATATATATATATATATATATATATATATTGTAGGTGGTAGAGCCACACTGAAGCTATTACTGGTTTCAGCTTGAATGGGTAGGTTCGACCGGGGTAGTACCACCCTCTCACAAAAAACCGACGTGAAGTAACAGTGATTGTATTGTTGCGTTTCGCTTGGTCAGTGAGAACGCCGGATACCCACCTCCTCTCCCTTTCCCCGTTCTCCCCTCCCACTCTTCCCCCCTCCCCCTTCCCCAAACACAGGCTGGCAACGTACTCGCGACTCCGCTGGTGTTGCAACTGTCTATGGACGGTGGTGAGCACTTGACACATCAGGTGACCCACATGTTCGTTTGCCTCCTATAATATATATAAAAAAAAATCACTTTTTTATTACACATTTTCGTTTCATAGAATCCAATTAACACCGCCTCAAAAGAAGTTTCACTTTAAAAGAATAATTGGTTCTCTGTAGTGTCGGTTTACAGACTATAGTTTTATGTGATAACGTCACAAGAAAACATAGATGAAACATTGCATACTTTTATGAATTGATTTGAATCACTGTACACAATATTATCACTGAATTATCATTATTTTGTATAATACAATGAAGGAGTTAATCGAAAATTAAAATTTTGTCGATATATTAACATTTATTTGCACTCGTTAATTAAAAAATTTTTTTTACTTGAATTATACAGATTAATTACATGCGTCACAAGTCGAACGCTTAGACCGATCGCGGCTCTCTATCGCTTGTTCCGCGCTCTCACTTGCACGCTCGGCTCAGGCGGAACGTGACAATGAGTCATGATTTTTCGAACGTGCACCCTGCGTTTATTTATAAGACGTTATAAATAAACGCGTAAATAAGCTTTTGCATGAATGTAATATCTGTAATTTAATTTCAGGTATAATGGCGAAATATTTTTTGTTAGCACTAACAATTAGTTTAGTGGGTTCCGTGCTGCCGTACCCTAATCCACGGTCCAGTGACTACAGTGAGTATTAAAGTAATATATTGATATAATATTCCCTACTATTAGTATATATAATTACTTTAATACGTTCTAAGATTAACATTCGTGTGAACGGTGAGACAAAATGCGATACAACATTTCGTCTAATTACTGTGACGGGTTATTCACAATGTATTCTAGTGGAAAGAAATTAAGAGATCCTAAGAAGATTTCAGATTTTCGAACGTCGTGATACATCGTTAAAACGGTCTTTTTTTAATTTTATTTTTGGCAACCAATCTTTTAGGTTATTACTGCCTTTGTCAAGTGAGTCGATATTACAATTGATATTATTTCAATGAACCAACAAGATGGTGGCCATCTTGTTATAACTTTCTATGGAGTTTTTGTGCCATCTCAGAACTCATGGTCTGTGGTATTATTTTCCATTCATTTCACTTATGCACAATAAACAAACTATATTACATAAAACACCACAAATTTTACACAATATCAAGTAACCCAGGATTATGAATAAAATATAAAATCCACTACATGACAGACCAAAATCTCGCCAAAAACTCCTAGAATGGTCTTATCGGGATGAAAAAATGAATTTGAAGCTTGAAACTTCAAGTTTCTAGTTTTGAGGTTTTGTAATGAAAAATTTTCTGAAGAAAATAGCTTTTCAATGCTAATAAATAAAAATAGATTATGATTTTTTCAAATTTTTCATAATTTTATTGATCAAATAAAAATTATTATCTATAAAAAGATCAAATTTTTCAATGGGCTCAAAAAAATTAAATTTACAGCGAGAAAAACAAGAATTTCATTTTGACTTCAACTTTAACTTTGAATAACTTTCAAAGGAGTGAATTTAGCTAAAAATGTTAAGAGACGTTTTTTGTAGGAAATTAATTTCCCTTCAAGAATCTCTATTGAATTTTTTTCGGATATTAATTTTTAAGTGAATGACAAAATCCTAAAGTTAAAAATCAAATTCTGAAATCATACCAATTTTCAAGGCGTGGTTATGAAAAAACGGTTCATCTGACAAAAAATTTCAATCACTCTTTTTTTGTAGACAATTAAATTCTCTTAAAAAAATGTCTCAGTCAATTTCATTTACCTCGACGGTTTAGGAGTTATGAAACAAAAACCCGCTTCGGAAAAAGAATCAAAAGTTGCGATGATAGACCTCTTAATATAAATATTAAGGGCTCAAATTCTCACAACATTGTTTTTTTGTCATCCCAAATAATATTTTCGATATACTTAAACAAAAATAGTTGATTTTTTTGGCCCAGTCTAATAAATATGTTTGGATAGTTTCTCTAGGATTTGACTTCGCATATAACGACGTGTTTTGTGTTATATTAAAATAAAAGTATACAATCAATGTCTGTACATGATTCGATAACTCACCCATTATTTAATACGAACTTATTTATTAGAGGTATAATAATATATTCTGCAGAATAAAAACAGCTATTTATTTGAAGGAGGATAATTAATGGTAAATTGTTCGAGTCATAATTCAACGATGACAGTAATCGTCTCACCTTCGCGGTCACGCCAAAACTACATCACGTCTCTCGTTACGTTTCTCGTCCCGTCACTTTTCATCACCTCGTCCCGTCTCTTTTCTTCACCTTGCCACGTTCTAGTCCACATTAGCAACAACGCCACCTCTAACCGTTTACTATTAGTAAATATTTCCGTTACAATTTAATTGGAAACTAAACACAGTTTCCTCTATGGTAAGTTACTTGTCGTCAGTACTTATCGAGTAACTTCATTTATTTCGTTTTCTTTTTTTAATATTTTACTTCGTTACGAATTATGAAAAGGTACGTACATATAATACTAATGGTCACTGTTAAATTACAATATACAAATCTATACTAATATTATAAAGATGGAGGGTTTGTTTCTTTGTTTGGTACAACACGCTAATCTCAGGAACCACTGGTCCGGTTTGAATTTTTTTTTGTGTCTTAGATAGGTCATGTCTCAAGGAAGGCTATATATCATCACGCTAAAACCAATAGGAGCGGAGCACAAATGAAGGATGTTTCAATATCGTTTTTTATCATTTTGAGAGCTTCCGTTGCGTGTTAGTGTTAGCCCAACGTAACTAATCCACGCGGACGGAGTCGCGAGCAGAAGCTAGTTGGTAATAATATATTATAGATCCGTATAAAAGAAGTGTTTGAAAAATCGTACGAAAAAGTGACAAATTGGTGTTTAAAAACTTCATATAAAAAGGGAGTCTGACATAAGACAGTAACGATTTTTCAAAAAATATTGCCAGAATTGATAAGCAATTGTTCAGTTACACTTTATTACATCCCCGTACTGAAAAGAGAACATTTGATATTATTTTCTTCATTAGTACACCCAGGTGAAGCCGAGGTAGGCAGCTAGTATTATAAATAAATAGGAATTGTGTTTACTATTGGCAAATATAATAGTGGACGTTATTTTGCACTTCTGCCAATGCTAATGTAGATCTCTAAAAAAGTTGGTTTATTTAAAAAAACCTTTTTTACAGTATACCCATTCCCGTTCGTAAGCAAAGAACAATGGGGAGGGAGGCCTGCGACAAGCGGCACAGCTCTTAACAATCCAGTGACGTATGTTGTCATTCATCACACCTACATACCCGGTGTGTGTATGACGAGGGAAGAATGCTCCAATGCGATGCGTTCCATGCAAAATACACATCAACTGACTAATGGATGGGCAGATATTGGATACAAGTAAGTAGTTTATAAACTCTGTCTATAATGGTTTTTTGTCCCCCTCACTCATTCACGTTCTTATACGTAAATTCTCTAATCTAAACTTCTCGCTTATCCGTAAGATTAGTAAATATTTTTTCTCATAAAAACCTTGCCCTGAGAATTACAAAGACAACAAAAAATAATTATCAAAATAGGTGCAGCGGTTCTAAAGTTATGCGCTTACATAAATTCATAGACACTTTCAACATCACGAGAGGTGCGTTGCCAGCCTGTGTTACGGGGGGGGGGGGGCGGGAGTGGGGGGGGGGCGTGAAGGGAAATGGGCCTCCAACGCTCTCACTGACCGAACAAATCGCCACAATGCAAGCACTGTTACTTCTCGTCAGTTTTCTATAAGAGGGTGGTACTACCCCGGGCGAGCCGACCCATTCACGCTGAAACCAGTAATAGCTTCAGCTTGGTTCTACCACCTACAAGCTTATTAAGCCATTAAAAACAAGTATGCAATACTTATTATTGGACAATGACGTCACTGTACCATAAAAGTCCCGAGTTAGAGTAATTAGATGGGGCCTTCGACGAAAGTTGCTACAATGGTACCTACATATACTGTTTTTTCCTAATCTTCTCCAGTCGGAGGCTTTCAGACAGAGCGCTGGGGCTTCCATAATTTTACCTGTTCTGTCACTCTACTGTTACGTCACTGTTTCGACTTCTAATCTACTTAACTCATACTCAACTGCATAGTACAAATATTTTTACTGAGTAGGAATCAAAGCTATATCACTCACGACGATGGCAGCCGTTTAAATAACTGCGGTATACGGTATGCGGTTACAGATATCAAAGCCTGTACGTTCCGCCATAGAGAGTTATTTTTAAGAGAGATCACGTAATGTATATTCTCGTACTGTTTGATAGTTCCTAATTCATATTATAAAAGCGAAAATGAGTTCGTTTGTTTGTTGCGCTTTTTGCATACAGTTTCATCAGGGGTACAGGAAATGACATATCTTTTGTGTATAAAAAAGTACAGTTCCCAAGATGTTGTCTACCTTAGAACGAGCGAAGTCACAGCCAGAAGCCATTATTATAAAAAAAATGTTTTTTTTTTAAATTAGAAAGACAAAATAATCAACCGAGGATATTGTTGTTAAAAACAGTTGTATCCAACAAGCACATAAACCACAAGTTTTTACAGTAAATCATGGGAATTACCAAAAAAAGTTCTCGTTACCAGCATAGATGATCACAAAATAAAGTGCACTGACCTCAAACAGTACATCGTGATTAAAATGAGTCGGAATTAGATAAGTTTACTTTTGCTCGATTGCTTTTTATCAGATGTACGTCAGAGGACGTCAATAAGATTATTTGAAAATACAACTCCATTCATATCACACGCTGATATGATTCAATTCACAATAATAACATGTCATTAGTCATAACCGTAGTAATACACCTCAGATGTCTTCTGGAACATATTAGGAAGAGTACTGTGTAATTAACTGTGGATTGTCTTTATCTATCTTTTTAATTCTTGTTTTGTTATAAGTACATAAATTCTGTAATGTTATTAACAAAATCGGCTGACTGCCTTAAGCGCTTGCCTTAGTAGTCCGGTGAAGCTGTTAAGATCTTGCTAGGTCAATAGCGTGGTCAGTTTGAGAAAAAAATAAAACAAAAGTTATTACCAATTTTAATTTTCCTCTTTCAAATTTCATCATTACAGCTCTGTTTCTATGGGAACGCGTAATGATGGAAAGTCCTACTTTAGTCTTTTTAAAGATTGACAAGGAGGAAAAATAGACACTTTTATTTCTTTTATTAACGTATTTCCGTGTAAGAAGGCAAAATACAAAACAAACATACATTAATACTGGCGCCGTAAGAAAAGAGGTTATATCTGATTAAAATATTAATCAAAGAAAATTGGATAAGTCTGTAGCCTGCGCCTTTAGGGAATACATACAACTAGTTTTTCGATCAATCGTAATTTGAAAACGTTAGCTAACATATGAATAAAAAAAATTTATTAGATGCACCTTTGTTCCTCATTTCGAATGTATACTAAAATCAATATTGCAAAAAAAACGTGGTTTTTTTTTCGAACTGACTACGCCATTGATCTACCATGGCCTTAACAGCTTCACCGGACTACTAAGGCGAGCGCTTAAGGCACTCAGCCGATTTTATTTGAAAACTAGCTCAAGGGTGCACGGCACACCTCGGCTTGGTCTGTTGCCTGATACATGCATTTCGCGACCTATCTTCTTTTTTTTTTAACGTGGGGAAATCCCTTATCGATACACCACCCTCTCGGGGGAGAGGGTGAGTTATGTCCGACTCGCACGACTAAAACAACACGGTGTACGTCTGCCGCTATAGTTGGGGCGGCACGAGATCTCTAAAGACTTCATCGTGCCGCCCCAGCGGTTGGCCCAGCAGCGAAGTCGCCGCCGCCGGGCCTCGTCTTGTTAGAAGACAGCCGGGTGCACACCGGCCGTCTCATCCGTCCGCCGGACCTGTGCAATGGGAAGATGGGCCCCCCGACCCATCTTCCCTAGTCCGGTTACAGTGGGAGGAGGCGGTCAAACTGACGCCTCCTCCTGCCCGTCCTCCGTTGGCGGAGACGGCCACTTTGAGGGTCCCGCTCACGGACCCTCGCCGCCGCCTCCTTCTGCGAGACGACCTCCTCGCAGAAGGAAGCCATTGCATTCCAGTTATCCTCACTACCGAGCATGGCCGCAACCACGCTCGGCAGTCAGAGGTCTTGCCCTACCGCCGCAGCCAGAGTGCGACGTTGCTCCTCCCACGCAGCACACTCAGACAGAGTGTGCTGCACGGTGTCCGGGTCAACGCCGCACTGATGGCATACGGCGGTCGGCTCCCTGCATGCTATCCGGTGCAGGTACCAACCGAAGCAACCGTGCCCGGTCAGGACCTGCACCAGACGGAACGTCAGGGAGCCCCATCCTCTATCGTACCAATCTGGCAGGACCGGGCGGACAGCGTCGATCGTGTATCGACCATACCGCGCGTCCGCCAGGTCCCGCCTCCACCTTTCCATCACTTCGCCCCTTGTGGCTCTTTTTCTTTCCTCTATTTCTCTGGGAGCTAGGGGCTCCCCCATCTGTTTCTTGACCGCCGTATATTGATATTGATTGATATACGGCGGCAAGCACCTCCGCCTCTAGCTACCAGGGAAGGGAGCCGGCCAGCACCATGGCCGCCGCCGAGGACACCGTGCGGTATCCTCGTATTATCCTCAACGCCACAGTATGCTGCGCAGCTCGCAGCGCACGGATGTTGGTGGCGCTGAGGGCGTCGACCCACAACGGTGCCCCGTAGGCGGCCATGGATCGGACGACCCCCATATAGAGGTGACGGCAGACGGCGCCTGGCCCCCCCGTGTTGGGGAGGAGTCGTCCGAGCGCCGCTGCCGCCTTGACTATGCGCGGTCCGAGCCCCTTAAAGTGGGGCTCGAACCGCCAGCGTCCGTCCAGGGTGAGGCCCAGATACATCATCTGGGTCCCCACCCTGACACGGACGCTCTCCACATAGATGTGGGCCCCCGGAGGCGGCCCTCGCTGAGGCCCATGGAACATTAGGGCCTGGGTCTTATCAAGGGCCACCTCGAGGCCCAGCCTTCTGATGCGCCCGACCACGAGGGTCACGGCCTCCGTGGCCAGGCGCAGCAGCTCTTTTATTTCCCCCCCCGGGCTACGACTAGGGTGTCATCCGCGTAGCAAATAAGGCGCGCTCCAGAAGGGAGCGCGCCGCGGAGCACCCAGTCGTAGCCCATGTTCCACAGGAGTGGGCCCAAGGCCGACCCCTGTGGAACCCCGCACGCCGTATTGCGTCGGACCATCTGGCCTCTGGCATCCACGAAGGCGACCTCTCTACCCTCCACGTAAGCCTCCAAACCTATCTGAGCTAACCTAAGCTAGTTAACTATTCATACATATATGAGTTGTTGAAGAAAAAAAAACGCGGTCTTTCAACCTTTATCATCATTATATCAGCCTGTAAGAGACACATTGCAGGGCCATAGGCTTGTTACCGATGGGTATAATCACAACCCACGACGACTAGCAAGATCCTAGAAATCCACAGTTCTATATTTTCAGACAAGATCATTTTTCAAGTTCAGATTCCCTCACGATGTTTTTTCTTCATCATCAGTCGGTAATGTTATCAATTCCAATTAGTAAATGTACGTGAATTCTGAAAAATTCATTGCTACATGCCGAGACTGGAACCAGTGGACGTTGATTTTACATTCCACTGTTCAAACCACTCTACCTCCTTTGGACGGCAGATTTTTGTCTACGTATCGAGTGTTTCCAAATGTTGATACACCACTTATTTGACTTGTTGTCTGTACATAATTTATCCAAATGCATAATTCAGAGCGAAATATTTATGAATATTTTTGTTTTAGTTTTGCTGTTGGCGGCGAAGGCTCGGTTTACGAAGGTCGAGGTTGGACGGTAGTAGGTGCACATGCTGTTGGTTTTAACTCCAACAGTATCGGTATTGTACTTATTGGAGATTGGGTCTGTAAGTATCAACTTCCAAGTATTAAAATACGCTATATTACTGGCCAGGATTTACATAAAAGTTTTGACTTTTATTTCCAATATTTTAATGGTCACTGTTCTGATTTATCGATATACAATTACGAGCTGTCACAAGTCGTCAAAATGTTTCGAAAATTAATACGTACTAATAATAATAAAAGAAACTAAACGTCTTAACAATCAAAGTCACGTAATTGATACGAAAGGAAATGTCGATTAAACATAACGAAAATAAACATCATCCAAAAACAATAACAACATCGCATGGATCGATGTAGCCACTAACTTGAACTATATCATAGTGGTAGGGCTGTTTCTAATTCTTATCTGGATAGTTAACACTCTCAAGTTGAATCTGTGCCGCTAAGCATCTCTAGGTGTGCTCTGAAAGCTGCTGAGGGTCAATAATTGAATCGATGGACGAGATGAAGTTTAAACTTAATGTCCATTGCTTAATGTCTTATAGCAGTCTGTTGTGGGGGACAGCAGCTGAGGTAGACACTATATTTTTATTACAAAAACGGGCAGTTCGAGCAATTTACAATATGAGACCTCACGAATCCTCAAAGACCAAGTTCAAGGAGTACGGTATCTTAACTCTGCCTTTTCTTGACATTCTTGACCATTCTTAACAATTTGATGTATGTCCGTAAGAAACTTGAAAAGCTAGATTGAGTAAAAAACCGGCACAATCTAAATACTAGGAACTGTGACAAAACTGGTTGTCCCATGTTTTAGACTTAGTAAAACCAGTAACAGTTTTTTGTGAAATAGTGTTAGATTTTACAGCAAAATCCCCAAGGATATTACCGATTTGCCGGATTGCGAATTTAAGCGCCATATCAAGCGGGGTTTGGTGTCAAAACGCTATTATAGAGTGGATTAACATGTGAACGATGGTGATGTCTGGAATTAACTCATCTCTGTGCATCCATTAAAAATGTTTGTGATATATATTCTAATTCTAATATATTCTAAATATTATATACATTTGTTAAAAAGATAAACCAGATCGAGTTTCTTGCCGGTTCTTCTCGATGATTGGGTTGTTTTCCGAACTGGTGGTAGTTTTGACGTTCATAAGTGTCTTCCTAGGGCCTAAATTGAATAAAGTGTTTTTGATTTTGATTTTGAAACGCTAATCCTATTAACAATAATTAAAAAACACATATGGAATGTTATATTAAATACCTATTGTCATTGTTTTGAATTACACTGTACTTAAAATCTGGTAACGTGCAGTAGTTTTGTTGTCCCACAGTATAAAATATACTAAAGTTAGTTAATTAATTTATTTTATTGTTTATAGCAAATCTTCCACCGGCAAGGCAGTTGCAGACAGTGAAGGAACTGATTGCAGCTGGAGTTAAGCTCGGATATATTAGGCCAGACTATATGCTAATCGGTCACAGACAAGCCACAGCCACGGAATGCCCTGGCGAAACACTTTTTAGAGAAATATCAACTTGGGATCATTTTACATGGACTGTTTAACCTAAGATCTTTAACGAAAAACCAAATGTATTAAAAATAATGTATGGCAAAACTTTTATTTTTACCCTCATACAGCACCGACCATCCTAGTGAATAATATAATTTAGAAGTGTACAACTCAACCTAAGTTAATTTTCTTTCATGGCAGCGATAGATTGCTGTTTTAGGTATGAAAATCCTATTTTTTCATCATTCATGTTAAAAGAATATAAAAAAAATTGTCCGTGTATCCGTGTGTACACGCTGAGAAATTGAAACTTCTTTGGCTTTTAGTATATATTAAGTTATTATTATATATATGAGTATGCTCATAACTATATACTATATGAAGTCCCGTAGCATAAATACTATAAATTAACTATACATTTACTCATTATGGTATATTACTAAACATAGGCACTTATACATACTTACACATAGATATAACAAAGCTACCTTACGTTTAGCGCGTAACGCGTAACACAAGTTTTTTTCTACCGTGCAATAAGAAGCTTCACTTCGATAATATAAAAAACCCTATTTATTCCACTAACAGAAACATGTGACTATTAATATAAGAAAATAGTAATATTTAAGTTTCACAACCCTTCTTTCGGTAATGGCCTCTTCCTGAGAATGCCAATAGCGGTGATTTTTAATGATTTCCAGCCAGTTCCTGCCTATTATGGATTCTAATCCATCATTCCACCCTTCATTTGGCTTAGCCCTACGGCTGTATACCTGAGACCCGCTTCACAATGTTGCCGTAACGTTAATAAAATAACACACTTTAAATATTAATAATAATTAATCTATACACATATACAAAATTGAATTGTTTTTTACTAAATAGAGTTTAATGTACATACTTATAATAAACAATTTTTAAAAATTTTGTTTGTGTGGTTTGGCTAACCTCCTAAACGGTTTGACCGAGTTTGACATAACTTTCAAATTAGGGGTAGCAAATCTTATAAGGACTAACCTAAGTCACTTTTAGTTAAGAAAATTGGGTTCTGCGAAAATGTATGAAACTGAAGAAAACGGTGCACTCCACGCGCACATATACACTGAACATTATTTTTGCTAAATTCCCCGCTGTTTAAGTCGCGAGCCAAAGCTAGGCTATGTATGTAATTAAAAAGGAAATGTCAAATGAATGAGAACAAATCTCTCAAATATTACGTCCGATTTAGGAAATATTTTTAATGGCGTACAGAGAACTTTGGAATAACATATAGACCGTATTATATAATTACGCTTTTCCATAGGTCTTGAGTAATGATGATAGAATTTTGGGAATATAACATAAAGTAGGTAAAAGGCTATCTAATAAAAGAGTAATTATTGGTACTAATAGTAACATAATTACAATAAAACAACACCGCTTAAAAATAAAAACTTCAACTATAGTAATTGGAACGAAAACGGTTATTTAAAAAATAAAAACATTCTTTAAATAGCAGCAGGTGTATTTTAATTATCTAGTTTATTATTTTGGAAATACATGCACAGAAAATATTTCATTATACAAATTCTACTAAGTTCAGTTTAGTCATGCTATCCAATATAACCGATAATGTGTAATTGTGTGATTTCAAATACATATTATAAATTCTATAAGTTGTCAAAAATCTGTTCAACAAATAATTACAATCCCGTATAGACCTATTGGACACGACTCCTGGTGACTTCTAACGAGAGGTATTATCCGTGGTTAACATTTTTAATCAGTTGTTATATTCTGTGCGATGAAACAATATTTGCAGTACAATGTAAATCAAATGGTAGTAATGATTTATATAATCAAATGTAAAAGAAGCGGTAGAGCCACGCTGAAGTTATTACTGGTTTTAGCATGAATGGGTCGGCTCGCCCGGGGTAGTACCACCCTCATGCAGAAAACCGACGTGAAGTAACAGTGCTTGCAATGTTGCGTTTCGTTCGGTCACTAACAGCGTCGGATAACCCACATCCCGTCCCCCTCCTACACTCCCCCTCCCCGAAATACAGGGTGGTAACGCACTTGTGACTCCTCTGGTGTTGCAAGTGTCTATGAACGGTGGTGATCACTTAACATCAGGTGACCCACCTGTTCGTTTGCCTCCTATGATATAAAAAAAATTCAATCAAATCAAAAAATGCTTTATTCGGTTTAGGCCGTAATAAGGCACTTATGGACGTCAAAACTATCACCGAGTCGGAAAACAACCCAATCATCGAGGAGAACCGGCAAGAAACTGGATAGGGTACATCTTTTTAACACATAAGTATATTTCGAATACATCATACAATCGTTTTTAGTGGATACAGAGAAGAGTCAATTCCAGACATCACCATCGTTCACATATTGAATAGCCTTTACTCTCTAATATATGATAACCTTTGATACCAAAACCCGCTTGACGTGGCGTCTAAATTTTCAGTCCGGCAAATCGGTAACATGCTTTGGGACTTTATTGTACAAGCTAACACTATTACTTAAAAAAACTATTACTGGTTTTGCTAAGTCTGAAGCATGGGACGACCAGTTTGTTACAGTTTCTAGTATTTAGATTATGCCGTTAATGCTAAATGCAGTTTTTCAAAGTTTTTACGGACAAATCTATCTGTTTATTCATCCTTGTCTTCGATGCCATCTTTGCCAAACATTATGTTGATAACGTTTTTTAAGCAATCACTAGGTATCAAAGGAAAGAATATGTGCGATAAACGAAAGTTTGTCGTCATGGCAAATCGTCGCTGACATGTCAACCTGTAAATCTATCGATTTCTGTATTTGAGGACTTTACTGTAGGCATTTTTAGATGTACCGTTTTGTGGTACATAAAATGCAGTCAGCATTGCTAATGTAGGCACCCGAAAACTACTTACGACTTCATTATAATACATCGACTTTTCTCTACTTTATATAGACACAATATACGTGAAAACCTCTAGGAACAACTTCTATAAACGACAGTTTAAAGCAGTGATGGGCAAAGTACGGCCCGCGGGCCAACTCCGGCACGCGAAAGTATTTAATCCGGCCCGCCGAAAACTTCACACAGATTTGAAACTAGGTTTCAAGATTTTAAGAACAGTCAATCATCGCTAGATGTTTTCTCGATGCCATGTAATGTAGATCCGGAAAATGTATCTGCTGAATTGCAATTGGAAATTATTGAAATGCAGTGCAGTACCCATTTAAAGCAATTTTTCTTGAATTCCACAAAACTAGAGTTTTATAAAGCACTACCAAAAGCTGAATTCCCAAACATCATTGCTCACGCCCAGAAAAGGCGTAAAAGTAAAAGGTATTTTGTTTATTAAAAGCTTTAATACTAAATGCATTTTTTCTATAATTCTGGCCCTTCTCTAGAATTTCTTAAACTTTGTGGCTCGCCATTAAAAAAGTTTGCCCACTACTGGTTTAAAGCATAAGTCACCATATAGACTTCTAGGCTCGACTTCGAACTTCAAGGGACGAGCTGCAAGTGAAGATCGACTTTCTAAAAATAGAATAGTAAAGTATGACAATGCGTTTGTACTCAAATAAAACTTCTTTACAAGACTTATAAGTAAATACCTCTAAAAGTTAAATGTTTATGGAATTCGATGAAAATGTGGAACAAGAATTAGATACTTTCATGAGTACATGCATCCGTCAATCAGAAGAAAATTCCTGAATGAACATATAAAATTATTTTATAAATACTTTTCTGGAAATTTGATTTGCATGAAAGACAGTATTGAATTATTATGAATTCTATAATTGAAAATTGTGTAAATTATAATGCCTAAATATATATTGCATTTCATTTAACAATCTATTCGGTTTGTTGTTGCATCCAAAGCCCTTCAGAATATAAGAGATTTAATACAGTAGAAATTGACAAAGGGTCTATGGGATAAAAAGGTTTGAGGAGCATTAGTTTAGAAGAACTAAAGAAACAAACAGACAAACACGGAGTGACTTTGTTTCATAGTATATAGATTTTAATATTTCTTAAGGGCTTCTTGACTCTATACACTGTACTATTCCATGACCTTAACCGTATCGAAACTTTTAAAAAAACCTTCGTATAAATTAATATGAAACAAGATCCATCAAACTACGAAGTCTGATGGAACCTTATAGCCTTACAATTTTTCTGTACGCTTTAGGTTTGGTAGGCTATTTATAATATCTGCTTGAGTGGCACCACCGTTCCGGTTAAAAAAGAAGTTCTTCAAGATTGTGGTTTGCTTGCTATATTGCCATTTTTATGTAACAGAAAACTAGCTAACTTTAGACTATTCCCGAGGACTACATTTTCAGGTTTTTTTTTCAAGATTCGTGGTATCAGAGTTTTCTCAGTAATAATAATATAATATTAGATACAATAAACCATTATCTTTATATTACCATTGTAAACTTCTTCTGTACGTGTGTATGTCACTAAACTCCTCCTAAACGGCTCGACCGCTTTTGATGAAATTTTGTGTGCGTGCTCCAGTGGATCCGAGAACGGTTTAGATTTACAATTGGATCCGGTAGGTGGCGCTGCGGTTGAATTATAGATTTTTTTTTATTATCAAGGCAGGACAACATCCGCAGGGACCGCTAGTAATAATATAAAATATGAAAACTATAATAGAAAAATAAATGCAAATAAAATGACATGTCAATGTCAATAATGTCCATCAAACCGTTCCATCACTGTCAAACACCGTAGAAGGTCATGACTGTTTCTACAGTGAAATCTCTAAAATACATACAAAATACTTTGCAATAGGAATAGTAGCGTCCGTCGTGTTTTTTTTTGTTCGTACCTAATACGTTCATAGCACTTTCATAATATAGAGTATAAACCGGGTCTGTGGGATAAGACCTTAACCCTAGAAAGATAATCTACGTCGCAGAGGCGCCTGCGCCCCAAATATATTGCTGTATTTTTTTGTCAGACGAGTGTATTTCCACGTCCTTCTCAGTCAACTCAGTCGTCGGTTTGCCCTTTCATGGGATGACTGTTTCCATGCTGTAAGTACTATAGTTTTATTTATATGACGAGTCAGTGCGCTCGCGAGGCGTATGGTTATCTTTTGTTAAACTTTTGTGTTAATTAATATTGCAGTTGTAACGATTCAAAGCTTATTTGTAAATGTTTTTTATTTGTTTTTCGGAACAATATATTATGTACGTATTATAGCACATGGGAAAACGTTGGTCGAAAATGAAATTTGCGCTTTATGTGTTATATAGCTATGGTATCATGAAAGCCGATGCTCGCCAAGATGGCTTGTTTATTATCATCGTGTGATGAGGAAGGTGTCCTAAATCCAGTAACTGATAAGCTTGAAATAATTATTTATTATAATGTAGCCAAATGCGACGTGGACACTTTCGGCCAAATTTGCTTTTCGATTTCGTATTCAAGGAAAACAAATAGGTGGCCAATGACTATGTTCTATGGCATATTGAACATAAGTTTTGTCAACTCTTACGTCATATACTACCACAATGCCATGTCAAAACATAAAAAAACCCTTGAATAGAAGAGAATATATGAATAAACTCAGTATACAACTAGCTACGCCATGAATGACAGAGAAATTAGAGATTTCTACTTTGCTGAGAAATGTTCTGATTATCATCGAAAATATTATTCGAGAACTCTCTGCACAGGATCGTACAATACAATAAGAAGAACCATCACGGCATCGGTCAAAAGAAGACGGTACTTTATGTCTAAAAATAAAATGATGTCAACCAGTAAAGTACAAATGAACCTTTTGCGGCGGCAAAAATTACGTTAGCCATGAGTACATTTTTAATTGTTTTTTTTATGACAGATATTTTTTAGACTGATTATATTATAGTCAAACAGCTTATACGGAAAAATTCTTATTTTCATAAGATCATTATAAGCGATTTTCTTCATGAAGCATAAAGCTGTTGATGTTTGTTATTTTTTCCTAGAGGTTCCTCATTTGGTTTTAAATTATTTGAAATAAATAAATTAAAGTAAAAATGTATTTTATTTTCATAGTTTTAAATATACCCTTTAACATAATAACATAAATTATAAATATTTTTAATTAATCAATTAAAAACACGTATTATAAAAGAGTGCGCCTTTGAAGCGTATGGGTATCTTTAATGTATGCCCCGGTATGGTTATCTTTCTAGGGTTAAAAAAGGTACTCTAAATATAAATTTGCAGCGAGCACTAATCCAAAATTTATTACAGACAGACCTTGATTAAATCGCGTTATCTATATCTATACTAATATTATAAAGAGGTAAAATTTGTGACGTTCCGAGTTTGTGAAGTTGTAGGGGGTAATCTCAGGAACTACTGGTCCGATTTGAAAAATTATTTCTGTGTCATATAGCTCATTTATCGAAAAAGGTTATAGGCTATATGTCATCACGCTAAGATCAACAAGAGCGGAGCACCAATGAAGAATGTTTCAAAATCGGTTTTTTTTTCCTCTTTAAAGCTTCCGCTGCCTGTTAGCGTTAACTCAAAGTAACTATTCCACGCGGACGAAGTCGCGGGCAGAGGCTAGTCTGTAATATAAGAATACAATCTATATGTTGCATTGCAATGTTTTTAGGATATGCCGATGTTTTTAAATAATTCCTTATATTTGAAACAAACCAAGAGCACATAATTGAATTTTAATAATTACGCCCAATCAACTATTTATATTCTTCAAACGTATCATTTCTTAAAAAAAAATCTTTCGTTACTAAAATGTCATATTTATTTCATTTGTTTGTCTTGTTACCAATGTAAGGTTATATACTAATTATAACTATTATAAATGTAAAAGGGAGTTTAACTGTTACACTATCACGCCTTAACTATTCAACCGATTATCATTAAATTTTGCATATATATTTGAGATGTGCCGACTAGGCGGCGACTAGTTGGTAAAGCCGACTATCCGGCTACTATCGTAGTCGACGACTAGTCGGCAAAAAGCGCCGATTATCCGGCTTCTTACTTTTTATGTATTTCTCAGTAAAAAGTATGTAGAGGGAATTACATTCAATAAAAAACATTTAATAATCAGTCTTACACATTATTTAATGTAAAGCAAAGCAATCTTTCCTTTGATAATCAGTTTCTAAAATTACTTGCTGGTAAAGAAAACATATCTATGACATTTATGAGATAAAATTAGTATCTTAATTGACATACAAATAATATAATATATTTTTATCTTGAATAAACATTTATAATAATTTCTTTTTATTTAAATAAAAGAATAAGATTTTTTTATTAACAAAATAAGTCATATTGAAATAAGTTTGCATTATACAAAGTAAAAAAGTATGTCGAAAAATCTTAAATATTAACCGCTTCGTAAAAGCGAAAAAGAAAGATAGTAAAAAACGTAACGTAAAAAAAACCATACACGAGACTTTCTTTTTGACATGTTTAAATTTCAATTGAGTTCTTTAATTCACTTTAATGAACAGTAAGCATTATCTTTACACAACAATTTTTTTTGCACAAAATCACAGCTCTAACCTGAATAAAATCAAAAATTTTAAGCAATGCGAAGTAAATAACAGATTCCGACAGGCTCGTAGGCGGTGTTTACGACTTACGCGCGAAATAGCTGTAGACGAAGTGTCACGGATACCCCCGAAAAGTGATCAGCTCGGCCGACTAGTTGGCCTTTTTACTACCGACTAATCGGCTAGTCGGCCAAAGTCATAATGGGCACATGTCTTATATAATCAAGGATACGAAAAAAAGTTATATGGTGCCTTTCACCTTTAAATTAATGTACTCTTGCCGAGGGAAAGTCGCGAGCAAAAGCTAGTTGCCGATAAATGGACCGTTTATTTTGAAAGTGGTGCAAGTCCATTTTCTTTTGTTTCGAGAAAATTAAAGGTTACTATATTTGTTGATTTAAAAATACAGGCAAATCATATGAGGTCTGGCATTGTTTCTATTGTTTTAGCAACATTTAATTTGTTTATATAAATTTGGTTTTGGCTAATTAGACTACGATAACATATATTTATGTGCTGTAAATGGACTTACACCACTTTCAAAATTAGACAATTGTAAAAATCGTTTAATTTCAATTTTGAAAAATCAAATATCGCTTAAAATATACCTCATTTTAATATAATTTTGTTTACAAATACGCATAACAACACATAAAATTTTATTTTAGACGGCAATTACATTGTCATTACAAGATACTGATTACAAGAATTTACTTATTCTCTGCATGTGGTAGTGTTTCAAAATATGTATGATGCACCGGAGGTATATAGGGTAGTAGCTGCTTCATGTCTTTATATTTTTCGTACGTAATAGGTCTGGCATTTTGGTACAAAGGCTCCAAGGCGATTTTTTCAAATTTTAACGGTCTTCCAGGACGTAGAGGTAATAAATTGATAATTTTACTACTGTTGTTTTTGTTGTTTTTTTAATTCGCCAAAATACGGGCAAAGATACGGAGTCATACAGCCTTGTCGTATTTATTTTCTTCTCACAGGTTATGCGCTGTACATTTTCTAATACATTTCTCTAATTTTTTAATATCTATCTTTTAACTTACGAGTAGTGGAAACACGAAAGGGAAACAATGCAAATCGTCCGCAGGTGAAACCGCGGGACACAGCTAGTATAAAATAAATGAAAAATAATAAAACACTGATCGGTATCCATCTGCTATGCCACCTACCTCTGTCAATTGGACTTACACCACTTTCATAATCGATGATTATGCAATTTCATTTACCGACCGATTTTAAGTTGTACAAAACATGGGATTTTTTTGAGAAATTAAACATGGACTAGTTATATATAAAAAAATTACATTAAATTAAGCATGAATTACGTGATAGCTCATTTTTCTCAAAAATGGACTTACACCACTTTCAAAATAAACGGTCCAAATATTGAAAAAATGCTTCTGCTATAATAACAGAAATAAAGGAGAATATACATTGATGTTATAGATAGTAGTAATTATTAAATGTGAGTATTTAATTGCACTATTATGTTATTTTACAACAACTTTTCTGCATTGCATTGTAATTTGTGACAGTAATAAATATGACAATGAGTAGGATCGTAAATAACATTGACAATTCTACTAATCAAAATAACATGTGTGTAGTTCACACGTGGTAGCAGTGTTATTTTTAAAAAGATAGCCAGAAGAGCGTATGTCTCACTGTTCTCCAATACCCGAAGTCAAGTGAGACACTGCTGCCACTCTATTCGACACAGTGTTTAACTCCACCACTTTGGGTCACACGAAAAAGTTGCGGATCCGAATTTCAAAGTTTCACTTCAATAAAGAGTTTATGCACTTTACTCTACTCTACTTTATTTTAATTCTTGCTTGTATACATGTTCTTAATATAGTAACAGAGTAAAGATATAGTTCCATTTAGTAATGCTACAGTTCAATTATATTTTTAAGTGATGACCTCGATAATTGCTTTCCAGTGGGAAATTTATTATTGTATAGTATATTTGGATTGTAAATAATAGATATAATTAAAATACCCTGGAAAGTAGTTTTTAAACAGCTTTGTTTGTAAAATGTACTTATGTATACAGTGACGTCCGGTACATCCCAAAACATAAAAACAACCTACCACTTGTTTACAATTAAGGTCAACCTTTAGATTATACATGCTGATAGCAAATAAAAAACAATACTAACTTTTGCTAGCGACTCCACCAGCTGCGTCGATAACGCTCCTGAAAACCATTTATCTTTGTTCATCAAAGCTAGAGTTTGTAGGATGGCTGTTTAGTTGGATTGCTACAACCATACATATGTTATATAAATCTCGGTGATCATCGTTGTTTGATTATACTATATTTATCTTCAGGCATGATGATGTCATTATGAGACGTAACTATAGTGACTGCTGCAATGTCTTTTTTATTTCAAAGAAAAAAGAACCTCCCTCAGAAAACCAGTAACCCAAAAATATTAAATAATATTTAATTCGCTTTATTTAACATAACAATTTGTCTTAATTTAAAAAAAATATTTAAGATCCAATTATAACATACAAATATTACCTACTACATATATACATACATACGGGTCAAACAAAGAACCTACTTGTTTTGAATCCGGTTAAAATAATTAAGGGGTTAAAACAGGTCCATAACAACAGGGCATTGTCAGATATTTGTGTAATGGATGTATACTCTTAGCTATTCCATTGGACTCCACCCATATCAAAACTTATAAAGCTATGAATGAATATTCCAGCGATACTCGTTGTGCTAGCGCTTTTTTATAGGATTGGTGGCAAACATACATGCGGGTCCCTTAATGGTAAGTGATCACCGCCACCCATGAACACCTGCGACATGAGGGGAATACGTTACCGGCCCTTGAGAAAGGAGTAGGCTCGTTTCTTGAAAGTTTGCAAGTTATATCGGTCCGGAAACGCCGGCGTTGGGAGTTCATTCCAGAGAACGGACGTATGTTGAAGAAATGCATCCGAACACCGTACAGTAGACGACTTTCCACCATCGAGATGACACGGATACAATTTCAATTTGTGGCGAGTCGTTCGATAATGGAACTTAGCAGATTAATGTTAATGTAGATTTGGTATATCCTCGAAAGCAGTAACTTTTCTGTATAGAAGTTACCCTATGTCCTCTTCTATATCCCTGATAACATTTATATACAATTTCATGATTAACTGGTATAGTAGTTGTAACTACTGCCAATTCAGGTGGGCATTTAAGAAAGCTGAAAGTGTCAAGGATCCAAAAAAGTAGTCTAGAGCCATCCACCGAAAATTCCGCTTCGAATGGTTATAGTCCTATGCTGATACCTTCCGTAGTTCTTTCTAGTTAGTGATTCAGCAACAAAGATAATTTAATATACTATACATAGTGGTTTAACGAAGGTGATTAGATATAGGAGTAAAGGTATACCGAAAAAGGTATAGGTGAATTGTGTGAAAAGTGATATGTGTATAAAAGTTGTGAATACTGAGGTAACATCTGACAGGGGAGAGTAGAAAAGAAAAACTTATTGTGCCGAGCCTACTTTGGTGAGATTAGGGTAGGAACATGAAAAAGATATAGTATAAATTGAAAATAGAGTCTTTTGAATCTACAAACCTATCGGCATATGACTGAGACAATTCGATGCGAAATTATTGTACATAAATTCAGGCTATTTATTTTTTGCATTTGCTTGGCTCTTTGACAGTTTTAATACCCAACGTAGCAGGTAGCATTAGCTGGTATTAATATAATGTCATTATATTAATACTAAGCTATAAACTTTTTATTATTAGATTACTACAAGGCAGACACCCGTAATTATCAGTTTATATATAACAAGATTCTGCCCGCGAATTCGTCCTCGTGGAATAGTTACTTTGGGCTAACGCTAGCACGAAGATCTCAAAAGGAAAAAAACCCCGATTTTTAAACATCATATTATTCTTCGTTCTTCATTCCGCTCCTATTGGTCTTAGCGGGATGATATATAGCATATAGCCTTTCTCGATAAAGAAGCTATCTAACAATGAAATAATTTTTCAAATCGGACCAATAGTTCCAGAGATTTTAATGTTTTTGTTCATTCGTCAGAACGTCTCCGGACAATTTACCTTCAGGAAAACGAGTACTTCATGAACGTATACTGTACACGTAGAATTTGAATTGACGAACGGAACGACAAAATAACATTGTGTTTTATAAATGTTATATATACCTATAATTTATGTTTTTCCCCAATAATGTTTATTCATTTTGATCTACATTCAAGGGCTATTATTGGAATGTTAGATATCTTTTAAGTGTTTCTTTGTAACGACTTGTTTACATTTCTAAAATATTATTTTTAGAAAATTATAAACATTGATTTAATATGTCTCAAAACTTATATATTTCAATCTTAATCCTACATATTGCAAAAATCAACCTTAGTTAGTTTTACTTATTTAGGATATAATAATAACAAATAATATTTTAAATTAAAAAAAAAAAACACATCGACTGCTAAATATTGAATATTTGTTCGTTATATGATTATTATTTTTTTCGAACTGACTTATGCTATTATGCTTAGGCCTTTACAGCTTCACTGGAGTACTAAGGCGAGCCCTTAAGACACTCAGTCATATCGTTGTATGAATAAAGATATTGCTCAATATAGTGTTGGTAAAAAGAGAAAAACATGAACATCTCTATTAAATACTAAGTTTTGCCCGCGACCACGCTCGCGTGAAATTAGATTTGAACTATTCCTAAGGCAGTACTATTTTTCTAATAGAAGTTTGTGTAATCATGAGAAGGTATATACAAAATTTTATGATCGGTTGAGTAGTTAAGGCGTGAAAGCATAACAAACAAACTCAATTTGGTATTCATAACATCAGTAAGGATTATATAGACTAAATAGAGGGCCCGGCGGACGTTATCCCGTCCTGATAATTTAAAAAAACTTGACTAATAATAAACCTTCAGGAATCAGTTTATCTACTGGTGAAAACCGTATGAAAATCCGTTTAGTAGTTTTTGAGTTTATCGCGAACAGACCGACATACGTGGCAGAGGAATTTGTTTCACTTTTACTAACTTATTAATAACGACATCGCATAGGTTAAAATCTATCAAGTAGTTTATGCCATAGAGCCCGTTAAAGAAATAAACATCCGTACATACAAAAAATATATCGTCCCTTTGTGCGGTCGGGTGAAAAAAATCTAAAGAGAGTAAAATAAACAAAAGTTTATTATTTATAGAGGTCGAATTTAACCAATCAGCTGGAGATTCCAGATACCCTATGTAAATTAAAACCACTATCGGCCGAAAAGTTGTCTTCTATAAATATCTATATATACATACAATAAAAATGAAGTGTCTGTATGTAATATCAAAATAACAACTTTTAACTGGTTGGGTATGAAAGTATACAAGATACTGATAACAAAAATGTAATTTTTAAAAAATTTGTCGTTCCGTCTGTCTATCTGTTTGTTCCGGGTTCCGATTTTGACGGGAATTTCACTGGCAGGTAGCTGAAATTACAGCGGATGACATAGGCTACTTCAATTTAGACGAGCTGTTAACTGCGGCTTTGTTCGCAGTGCTACATTTCTTTAATTCAAATTTAAAAAACGCGTGCGGAGCCGCGGGCGCTTGTAGTTATGAAATAAAGTAATTTTTCACGTTGTATTGCCTTAGGTCGTCTAAACTTCGTAACAGATTTTGATAGCGTTTTACTGCTATTTAAAGAATGATTTCTGAAAGGGTTACGTATATATATTATACTAGCGGGCCCGGCAGACGTTGTCCTGCCTTGATAATAAAAAAAATCCTTGACAAATTATATACCAAAACGTTCCTCATGAATAACTTTATCCACTGGTGAGAACCGCATGAAAATCCGTGTTTTTAAGTTTATCACGAACAGACAGACAGTCAGACGGATAGACGCAGTAACGGCCTTTGCTTTATACTATGTAATGATTTCTACATAGTAGAGAAAGGTTAGTGTATTCTAATGATAGGGCACTTATATTGGTAACGCTGGTAAAACCTTATGAGGTACATCGAAGTATTTTACTACGAAATTGGATATTTTACAATGCCTACAGGAAAGTCTGGTATATGTATAGGAGAAAGATCCTTAAAGGATAACCTACAGTAATCGTTTTTACTTATTGTGATGAATTTATGAATCCTTATCAAATTAAATATTTTAGTTAGTTGAGCATTTATTGTAGATGATAATTGCCCTGTAGAAGTTATCATTTCTATGAATATCTTAGAAGATATTACAGATGAATAAAATAATATGCAGTAGAAAAGAAGCTATGTGAAGATTCTTAAGTTACTTCAATAACTACTTCAATAAGGGATGTAACTCGTTGAAATACTAAATGACACCATATTAGTAAATTACACCCATCCGAAGACATGGTCCAAAGATAGATAGTATCAACAAAAGTGATATAAAAGCTTTCCACGAAACAAAAAAAAAATCGGACGTAATATATACCTCTCATTATCCGAATGTATTGAATTCCAAATAAATATATAAAGTTCACAGAAAGTGTTAGTGTGAAGTTAGCCTAAAGTTCTCAGGGTTTTATCTGGTTGACGGGAAATTACCGCGAACTTAGGATGCTTCTTATAAATCTGAACGCACCGGAGCGTCTTTCAGTAGCTGCACGTGCGTATAGTAAACAGTTGATACATAAACAACTATTTATATTATTATAAATAACTATTTATAAATATATATTATAAATAACTATTTAAAATTAAATACACGGTCTTGAGATAGTATAATTAGCATAGGTTAATAATAAATTACTATAAATAATGTCCAACATTATCTATTATTCGACATTATTGTTTGTAAGTGCTTCCGTTTCTGGTTTCCCGGGTGCTATAAGAAGTGAGTAATATTATAATTGTATTGTTTTTAATATGTTACACCTTATTTAATCTTTTAATATTAGTCATAAGGACTGCCAACAGAAGTGAGAACTCAAAACAACGGAATAATTGTGTTCTTTTATGAATGTTTAACTCAATTATACTTTGAATTATTGAAATTCTATAATTTGTAAATTGTTTTTATTTTTACATCATAGGAGGCAAAAGAAAAGGTGGGTCACCTGATATTAAGTGATCACCACCGTCCATAGACACTTGCAATACCAGAAAAGTCACGAGTGCGTTGCCACCCTGTGTTTGGGGGAGGGGGAGTGGGGAAGGGGTGAGGGAGAGGGGAGGTGGGTTATCTGGCGCTCTAAACATTAGTCTGATTTTCGCGTCTATTGGCACTCCAAGCAAATATAATTATGTATAATTATATACAGTATTATGTATACTTATGTTAATCACCTAATTAAATATATGACGGCATATACTCAATACAAAATATCAATATTACATATATGCACAGGTCGCTATACTACGCGTTGCTGGTCTGTCACAAGCGCAATACATTACATGTCGAGGTCAGCGGTGACAGGAAACCTTAAGTTATTCCCCTACCAATAAAAACCGCACAACATAGCTATAGAAGGTTTTACTTTAAAAATATCACGATAGTGCTTCATTTAATATATAGTTTTGAGAAACTACCATTTTTCTAAGCACTATTAGTTCAGCGATGTTTACTTTCGTACCCTGGAGAAGTGGTGCAAGCGGTGTGATGCTTATATTTTTTCCTCTGTACATTACATTTATATTTAAGATAATAAAATACGTAGACGAAGTCGCGGGTATCAGCTAGTGTTTATATAATTATTAAAGCAAGTAACGAATATCAATCAAAATCAAAATTTTACTATAAAATTTGATCAAAATTCGCTTAGTTGTTTTGCGGGAAAAAGTAACAGACATTCATCCATATTCACATTTTTTTATATTTATAAAATTACTAGCAGGCCCGGCAGACGCTGTCCCGCCCTGATTATAAAAAAACCTTGACAAATTATATACTAAAACCTTTTTCATGAATCACTCTATCTACTGGTGAAAACCGCATGCAAATCCGTTTAGTAGTTTTTGAGTTTATCGCGAACAGACAGACAAACAGACGGGGTAGGGGACTTTGTTTTTTTTTTTTGATGGATGCGATGCCTAAATCCATCATCGTTCTAAAATCTTGTTTGACTAAGGTTCGGTTATGACCGGTTGGTACATGTTACCTCGTTGAGAAAAATCTTGGCTTCAAGTGTTGTTTGGGTGGTTTTCTCTTGCGGTTTCTTGATTATCTTTTGACTTTGGCTTGTGTTGGATTCTGGACTTGTTTTTGCACCTGACTCGGCTTGTTTTGGATTTGACGTTGATTTCTTCTGTTTTGACTTGGTTTTGTTTTCTCGGACTGATTTCCTGCTACCTGACTGACCTGGCGCGTTGAACGGACTCTGCTCTTTTGCCTCTTGGCTTGCTGGGGGCCCTGGGGTCTCCAGTAAACCATGAGCGCAAAGCGCATCACAAAAAAGCGGGCGAGCGTGTCGGTTGATTCCGACACGGAAACGGAGGGACAGGGCGCTCCTAAGATTAACACCTCTCAGAGGGGGACTGTCAGAAAGGGTGGTAGGCGCGGGGGTGGCCGCGGGGGTGGCCGCGGAATTATGGGGGAGGCTGACGGGTCGTTTGACCGGGCCTTGGCGGGCAGTTTGAGCGCGGCGGAGTCGGAGGCGGGATCTGACACCGGCTCGGTCGTTGCCTCGGCGTCTGGCTCCAGGGCCAACTCTAAAGCGGGCTCGGCGGTGAGCTCCGAGGCGGAGGCCGACCCCATAGACACCGACGACCTGGACGTCTTCACTCTGAAGACGCTGGCGGGGGTCAAGGTGACGGCCATACTAGAGACCGTCAAAAAGTCAGGGAATCTGTCGGGGCCCTGCATAAAAGTGTTGAAGGGTGCGGCCAAGACCCTGCGGGAGGTGGTAGAGGCGCTGGTGGACCGCACGGAGACGGCGGAGGTAAGGAAGCTCCAGCGGGACACCAAGAACCTCCGCCGCCAGGTTGAAGACCTCAAGGCGGAGGTTTTGGCCTGGAAGCAGGAGGCCAACGCCAAGAGGCAGATGCCCCCGCCTCCTGCTCCCGCCGGCGGAGACTCCCACACATCAGTGGGAGGAGGTGCTCGCCGGGGCCGTCTCGCGCCTGGAGCGATCTCTCCAGACGTCGTTCAGCAATATGCTGAACGCACGTCTGGAGAGCCTGGCGAGTCGCCTCCCTCCGGAGGTGCCCGTTCGCCCCCCGCTGGCGGGGGACAAGAAGAAGGGTGGAGCAGGGGCTCCACCTGCGAGGCCGGCACCGATGCCCAAGGCCCCGATTGCCCCGCTGGGCATAAACTGGGCCGAATTGCCGGTCCCGGCGGTGGCATCGTCGGAGGTGGAGTGGTCGAAGGTGCTTGGCCGAAAAAAGAGGGCGACCCCTGCTTCGGTGCCCAAGGCTGCAGTTGCCGTCGCGGCGCCCCTAAAGGCGCCGCCAAAGCCGCCCGGGCCGAAGCTGCCGTCCGTCCCCCAGTCGGCTGCGGTCATCCTGACTCTGCAGGATGCCGCAGCCGACAAAGGTGTCGGCTACAGGGAGGTGCTCGTCAAGGCGCGCGAGCACGTGGCCTTGCCCGACATGGGCATAGGGGAGGTGCGGGTGAGGCATACCGCTACGGGGGCCCGGAAGATTGAGCTCCCGGGTCAGAGTAGTGAGAAGGCCGCCGAACTGGCCCGAGAGCTGAAGGTTGCGTTGGCCGGAGTTGCCACGGTCGTCATTCCGACCAAAAAGGCGGACATCCGGATCGTCGGGCTGGACGATTCGGTGTCCCCCCTCGAGGTCGCGACGGTCGTGGCAGCTAAGGCCAATTGTAGGGTGGCTGACCTGAAGGTCGGCGACATTAATAGGAATTGGGGGGGCCTCGGAGCGGTCCACGTGACCCTCCCCGCGACGGCAGCCCGGGAGCTAGTCCAGGCGGGCAAGCTCCTGATCGGGTAGAGTGCGGTACGCGTCCAGCTGCTGGACGAGAAGCCCATGCGCTGCTATAAGTGCATGGGCTTGGGGCACACCCGCCCCACGTGCCCCTCCTCGTCCAGCAGGGGGGACGGGTGCTATCGCTGCGGCGCGGCAGGCCATAAAACGGCCCAGTGCAAGGCGGAGACGGCCCGCTGCGCCGTATGCGCAGATGCCGGCAGGCCCTCAGGGCACATAATGGGGAGCCGCATCTGCAGGCCCCCCACCACGAAGGGTAGGGACTCCCCAGCAATGGGAGCAGGCCCGAGGGTGGTCGCCGCCAGGCAGGAGGAAGTTGCTATGGACCAGTAATGGAGCACACCATACGCAACTTCCTCCAGGCGAACCTCAACCACTCCGCCGCTGCACAGGATCTCCTCGTGCAGTCAGTGGCGGAGTGGGGCATCGGGCTCGCGATCGCCACGGAGCCTTACTTCGTTCCCTCCCAGCCGCAGTGGGCTGGGGACCGGAACGGCTCCGTGGCGATCGTGGCGGGTCGAGGTTCGTCCCTGGCGGTGAGAGAGTGTGGGGCCGGGTTCGTGACGGCCGTCTGGGGAGAGTACGCCATTGTGGGGGCGTACTTCTCCCCTAACAAGCCCCTGCGGGAGTTCGAGGCGTTCCTCGGCTCCCTGCAGGGAGCTGTCAGACGGCTGTCGCCGCTCCCCGTGGTCCTCATGGGGGACTTGAATGCTAAGTCGAGGACCTGGGGAGCGGCAGTCACGGACCTGAGGGGCATGGCCGTTGAGGAGTGGGCAGCCGAGTTGGGGTTGTCCCTCCTCAACCAGGGGAGCGTCCCCACGTGCGTGCGATGGAACGGGACGTCAGTGGTGGACGTCTCGTTCGCCACCCCGTCCGTCGCACGCCGTGTCCGGGGGTGGAGGGTGCTGGAGGAGGTGGAGACCTTATCGGACCACCGATATATCAGGTTCGAGGTCTCCACCTCCCAAGCCGGGATCGGCATCCGCCCCCGGAGGGGCGCGAAGTTCCCCTCTTGGGCGATGAGCCGCCTCAACCGTGAATTAGCGGAAGAGGCGGCCATCGTCCAGGCCTGGGCCATGCCCCCCCCCCACAGGGGCTGATGTCGACGCGTCCGCAGCCCGCCTCCGTGCAGCCCTCAGACAAACGGGCGGTGTACTGGTGGTCGCCGGAGATCGCCGATCTCCGAGCGGCCTGCTCCGCGGCCCGGCGGCTGTTCGGGCGCAGCCGCCGACGCCGGCACCGGGACCCGGAGGCGGAGGCCCGGCTGTATGGCAGCTACAGGGAGTGTAGGAAGACCCTGCAGGCTGCCATCAGCCGGGCGAAAGTAGCAGCATGGGAGGAGTTGCTCCAGACGCTGGAGGGGGATCCTTGGGGGCGCCCATACCGGATCGTGCGCAAGAAGTTGCGATCCTGGGCGCCCCCGGCGACGGAGACCCTCCAGCCGGAGGTGGTAGCGAGGGTCGTGGGAGAGCTATTCCCCGACCCTCCCATGCTACCGGCTCCTCCCATGCCTCCGCCTCGCGAGGTAGTCGAGGAGGTGCTCGACGGTCCCCCCCCTCCGATAACGGAGGAGGAGATGGGGAGGGCAGTCGAGCGCCTCCTCAGCCGGCGTAGAGCGCCCGGCCCTGATGGGGTCCCTGGTCGGGTGCTCGGCCTCGCCTTGGGCCAATTAGGGGGGTGGCTTCGGGAGCTGTTCGACCGGTGTCTTTCGGTCGAGCAGTTCCCGAAGCCCTGGAAGCTAGGGCGGCTCTGCCTCATGGAAAAGGCAGGCCGCCCTGCGGACTGCGCGTCCGCGTATCGGCCCCTCGTCCTGCTGGACGACGCCGGGAAGGTACTGGAGAGGATTATCTCCTCCCGGGTCGTCCAGCACCTAGACGGCGTGGGGCCGAATCTGGCGGACGCGCAGTATGGCTTCCGGACAGGGCGTTCCACGGTGGACGCCCTGTCCCTCCTGAAGTCGCTGTCTGCGGAGGCGACCTCCCAGGGGGATAGGGTTTTGGCGGTGTCCCTCGACATCGCCAACGCCTTCAACACCCTGCCGCACGGGGTCATCCGGGAGGCGCTCCGGTATTTCGGAGTGCCCCCGTACCTGCGGCGGGTGTTGGAGGCGTACCTAGAGGGTAGGGAGGTCGCCTACGTAGACGGCGACGGGCGTATGATCAAGTGGGCCACAAGGCGGGGGGTTCCACAGGGGTCGGCATTGGGGCCGCTCCTGTGGAACATGGGCTACGACTGGGTGCTCCGCGGCGTGCTTCCATATGGGGCACGCCTCATATGTTACGCGGATGACACCCTAGTCGTAGCCCGGGGGGGGGGAGTGGAGGGAGGTGGAGCGCCTGGCCACGATGGCCACAACCCTCGTGGTCAGGCGCATCAGGAGGTTGGGCCTCAGGGTGGCCCTCGAGAAGACCGAGGCCCTACTCTTTCATGGGCCTCGGCGGGGGCCACCACCTGGGGCTCACATTGTGGTGGAGGGCGCCCGGATCAGGGTGGGGACCCGGATGAAATATCTGGGCCTCACCCTGGACGGGCGCTGGCGGTTCGAGCCCCATTTTGCGGGGCTCGGACCGCGAATTGCTGGGGCGGCGGCGGCACTCGGCCGGTTGCTCCCGAACATAGGGGGGCCGGGCGCCGGGTGCCGTCGACTCTATATGGGAGTCGTGAGAGCAATGGCCGCCTATGGGGCACCGGTTTGGGCCGACGCCCTCGGTGCCGCCAACGTGCGCGCACTACGTAGCGCGCAGCGCACGGTGGCACTGAGGGCGATCCGGGCGTACGTACGTACCGGGTGTACGAGTTCACGGCGGCGAGGAAACGAAGGGGGGAGCCTCCGGCTCCCAGGGAGGTAGAGGCGGAGAGACGGCGTCTCAGGGGAGACGCCGTCGAAAGATGGAAACAGGACCTGGCGGACGAGCGGTTCGGGCGGTACACTGTAGACGCCGTCCGCCCGGTCCTGCGGGAGTGGATAACAAGGGAGTGGGGCTCCCTGACGTTTCGAATGGTGCAGGTACTCACCGGACACGGTTGTTTCGGGTGGTACCTGCACCGAATCGCACGCAGGGAGCCGACCGCCGCCTGTCACGAGTGCGGCGCTGTCGAAGATACCGCGCAGCACACTCTGTCTGAGTGTGCTTCGTGGGGGGAGCAGCGCCGCATTCTGGCGGCGGCGGTGGGGACGGACTTATCGCTGCCGAGCGTGGTTTCGGCCATGCTCGGCAGCGAACAGGCTTGGCGAGCGATGCCCTCCTTCTGCGAGGACGTCATCTCGCAGAAGGAGGAGGCGGAGAGGGCCCGCGAGGCAGATCCTCAAAGTGGCCGTCTCCGCCAACGGAGGATTGGCAGGAGGAGGCGGCGCTTTGCCCAACTCCTCCTGCCACTGTAGCCGGACCTGAGGGGATGGGCCGGGGGGCCCATCTCCTCATTGCACAGGTCCGGCGGACGAAGGGGGGCAGCCGGCGTGTACCCGGTCTGTCCCTCTATAGGTAGGAGCCCGGCGGTCACCTTCCGCCGGGCGGACCGTGGGGGCGGCTCTACAAGGTTGATTAGCTTGAACGATCCCTTGCCGCCCCCACACAACGGTCTGTCGGTACACCGTGGGGTTTTAGTCCGTGCGAGTCGGACATAACCCACTCTCTCCCCCGGGAGGGTGGGTATCCATAAGGGATTTCCCCACGTTAAAAAAAAAAAAAAAAAGGGGACTTTGTTTTATAGTATGTAATGATTTGGTTTTAACTTAACAGGACTGCCTATACTTAATAGAAAGCCATGTATGGGGTTTGAACTCGCAACACACAAGATAGTAATGAAGCCGCAGTAAAGGCTATAGTGTGAATAACAATGCAATGCTTAACATATAATGTTTATAATTAAAATAAGAATAATAGCAGTAATTAAGTAAAAAATAATAATAGTTAACTAGATAAATAAAAATGTCAAGTGTAATAATAATAATATCGTAAAGTATCCAGTACCTAATAGAACAAACGAAATAAAAAAAGGTGTGGAACAAGATTCTGCAGAAAAAAAACTACAACCTCTCATCTCAATAGTAGCTTTACTACCATTACGACACAATCTATCAATACCAGTTGAAAGGTTAGACATACGCAGTATTCTAGGATATGACACTTCACGGTCACATTTAACACATAAAATAATAATATCAAAACAATTACTAATAGACAACAAAGAGAACCTTAGGTAAAATTTGTTCTAAGAATTTCAAAAGTATGGATAATAACTTAAATAAGCATAGGTTGAATGACCGGTTATAAAACCTGCGAGCTGGTGACCTGAAGTTAATAACTTTCGGTTATAAAACGGATAATAAACCTTTTTGTTTGTTCAAACTACGAAAAATTATCCTTTGTTAGTTGGTTGGCTTCACTTTCATTTCACCCTACGGTCATCGACACTGGCTTTTAACATAGACGCTTAGAGAATTGAGTATAATATTTGTATGTTTCTAGATAATTAGGTCAAATATTAAGCACATATTTTTTTTATTGATTTAGAACGAGAATCGAGTGAAGAGTGTCCTCCATACATATTGCTACTGTCTAAATATTGACCTGGTATATAAATAGGCAGTGGGGAAAGGTGAAGAGCGTTGACGAGCAAAAAATAGGAAAAAGTTTTCTCTATGGTCGAAGTTCGACCACTGGACGAGCACTCATAATAATAATAACTCACTTTAATCTTTTGTTTCAGGCCCTGATGACACATTTCCGTTGTGTACGCGTGAATGTTGGGGAGCGAAACCACCAACAGATACCAGAGCCTTGAACACGTCACTTCCGTACGTGATTATCCACCACACAGCGATACCTACGGCTTGCCATACCACCGACCAATGTATCCGGGACATGCAGAGCATGCAGAATGTTCACAACGGCTTGGGTTGGGGCGACATAGGATACAAGTTAGTTATTTGCATTTCAATATACACGACTGATCGTCCAGCAGTCGAAATATGACCGTAATTAATAATTATTTTTTGCCGAAAAATTTGTTTTTTTCGATATGGTAAAATATTGAAAATAGATGTAAGTATGTAAGCGTTGGAAAAAAAATATTATAATATACTGCATTGTACGGTGAACATTTTTACTTTATCAATCTCTACAACTTTTCTCTAGAACTCAATCATATATCTCTCATCGTTAAGGTAGCGTTCGTAAGAAACGTTTTCGTTCGACCGTTTTTTGTCCGACTTACTTTGCAAATCCGACTTCTACAAAAAAGTCTTTTAATTTTTAAATCAATATATAACCTATGATACTCACAAATAATGTGGCTTTCTATTGGTAAAAGAACTTTCAAAATCGGTTTAGTAGATCCAGATCCTACGGCCATTGACACTGTGCTTTAACATAGACGCGTAGAGGATTGTATATAATTTTTGTATTTTTCTAGATATTTAGGTAAAATATTAAGCACCTATTTTTTTTAATTGATTTAAAACGAGAATCGAGTGCAGAGTGTTCTGCAGAAATATTGCTACTGTCTAAACAGTTACCTGGTACCTATAACAGAAAAAGATAATTTTCCCTAAGTATAGGTCAAATCTAGGTTAAAGCGAGAGAAGTCATGAGCAAAGTTAATAACATATTTCTTTAATGGTAATCTGTATTCAGAGGGACTGTTTTTGCATAGATAATTGTGTTTGACTTTTAGGTGTTTGACATTCAATATGAACGTAAACAATATATGTTTTTATTGTATTAATAACGATTTTGAACCTATGAACTTTAAATATATCAATTTTCACATACCTCTGAGCGTGATATGCTCCAAAAGGGCTATAGAGTTTATTCTCACGTATAAAATATGTAGATATGTTATATGATATACTAGCTATTCTCAAGGTACTATTGCGTTGTATGAGGTTACTTTTGCGACTCAAACACACATTAAAATGTTGACAATTGCATTTTATTAGGAGTTCAGGGTAAATTGGTATTAATTGAATAACAATGAAGATCAGATATATGTTAATGACTACGTCCGGTACCGCTATGACACACCCGAGAGGCGAGACTACAACGCCACCCGGGGGAGCCACTATTAATCTGCGATACCTCGCTATTGACTTTATCGGGGGTGTTACTAATGACCTCAAACGCTATTGGTTGAAGTTATCAGCTGTTAATTATTCACCCCTGTGTAAGAGATTTCATTGGTGGGAGTTCGGCATATAAAAGGCTAGATGTCGTTGATCTACACGCATTTCTATGTGGAAGCTCTGCCCGGATAAATAGTCACAGTGCCTAAAGAGTGTTATTAGTTTCTCTGACTGACCGGCTGACTATTTGTTATTTTGTAACATATAGTCAATCTATCTATCTCTCAAACTTATTTTATGAACTATGCACATGTCTCATTCAAATTCTAAAAACTTGCAACAAAACCTTTTGAATACATACTAGTGGAAGTTATTACTATCAACACTAACTATTTCCGAAATATGGGTATTGTTCAGAAAGTTTACTTGTGCATATTGTTGTGGCTAGTTTGCCTAGAATATTATACCATTTTGGAGTTGTAGTTACTTGCGCCAATTTTTAAAAATATTTGCCATAGTAGTGTCAATACCTTTTTATCGCCATGAGTGGAAGTGAACTGATGATTTTGGGACTTTTAATAATTGTGATAGACAGTAGTGCTACTTGCGTCATCACACAAAAAAAACACAGAAGTATTTGTAAAACTGTAGCAATAGTACTTTAAAATATAATAAGGGGGTGTCAATTTTTTATGGATTTCGGCTTTTTTCTCCTAATGAAAAAAGAAATCAAGATAGAATTTTATTCTTTTTTCTTCTCGAGTAGTCATAAGTGGGTCCAACTTCTGATGCCAGCTTATGGTTGAATCTTGGGACACTTTGTATATGCATATACTAGCTTCTGCCCGCGACTTCGTCCGCGTGGAATAGTGTTTATAAACACACCTTCGCAAATAGTGCATTACTTTAGGACAAATTTGGTTTGCATAAAGAAGGTTTTAGTGAGCCAACCATAAAAGATAGACTAATTCTGTCGTGGACGTTTTTTAGAACGTTTAAAAGGGAATCAGTTCTGTGATAAACGATTTTTGAAAAACTGTAACCGTTTACGAAGCGGAAGCTCACAGAAAAAAAATCAAATCGGACTAGTAGTTCTTGAGATTAACACGATCAAGCAAACATACTCTTCAGCTTCATAATATTAGTATAGATAGTTTAATAGCAAGTAAAACACTAAGTAATATGTACATAGGTAATAAGAAAAAAATACAGTAACTAAGGTAACAGAATACACTGAAAATAAAATTATAAAACGTAGGTACTACATAAAATAAGAATTAAAAAAAGAATGTTTGTAGGTGGTAACGTAATAAGAAAATAATACAAACTTAAGCACCTAGAATAGGTAGGTGCTCAAGTGTTTTTCTCAAAGAAGAATTGAGAAAATTTATTATTGTAGTCAAGAGTTAAAAACTAATAGGAAAAAAAAGAAAATAAGCGAGTATTCAAGGTAGTATCTAAACACATGGAAGAATAAAGAAATTCAAGCAGCGAAAATTTTAATAATCGAGGCGACCATTAATGACGTCTGCCCGTGTTCGGTTTGCCCACTTGTCGACTACGTACGTCCCGTCCCCCTACCTCATGCACCACTGCGGCACATCCGAGCGCACGCCCCCCGCTACATAGAAGAGTTTCGACAGTTTCGAATCCGATACTTTAAACTCCGAGTAGGATATCGTCAATAATAATGATTACGAACTAATAACCTAAATACAAAATTTCATAGAAATAATGTAGGTAAATACGAAAAATTTTTATAACCACTAAATTTGCACCCCTCTTTTACCCCCTTAGGGATTTAATTCACAAAAAGGGATATGGACAATAACCATTATTAGGAACTTATAACTCAAATACAACATTTTATTGAAATAACTTTGAAAATCAGAGAACTTTCATACTAACTTTGCACCCCCCTTTTACCCCATTAAGGGATGATTTTCGAAAAAATATTTTACACGTGTTTCATGACTTTCAATGAAGACCCTTCATACTGCATTTCATTTGAATTACTTCAAAAACGGCATAGTTTCATAGTAAATTTGCACTCCCGTTTTACCACCTTAGGGGGTGAATTTTCAGAAATCCTGCCTTAGTGCTCCCTACGTTATGAATGGAACCCTTGTGCAAAATTTTAAGTTTATAACAGTTATAGTTTAGGCCCTGCGTTGATATGTCAATTATTAAGTCAGTCGGCTTCTCCTTTTGTATATATAGATAGATATGTCTACGCGTTACAGAAAAAGGGAAACAAACAAAACTACGGGGATGACGAAATACTGTTTGTTAACTTTTAAAAGAAAATGTGTATCGATAAATGTTAATACTAAATATACTTTGCATTCTTTGCAAATACATTCGGACGTCACGATCATAATTAATGTTTTAGATGTAAACATAATATACTAAGATATCAGTTTCAACTTTGGCCTGTACGCTAACAGTTCAAATCAATGACGTTCAATGATTCATTCGACGCACGTAATCAGTAATGATAACTCAACACGACGTAATAAACACTGAATACTACGTATGTAGTAAATAAACTCACGTGTAACGTGTATGTAATTAAAATAGCAGATAAAATAACCGTTGTTATTGACTACGTCCCGGACCGCTGCGACACGCCCGAGAGGCGAGACTACAACGCCACCGGAACATTAACACTAGCGTCACTATACTAAATAGACGGCGTTCGGGGATGCTAATTAACACTTTGTAGGTACACTGTGACTATTTATCCGTGTAGAACTTCACCTTACAACTTCCACATAGAATTGCGTGTAGATCAACGACATCTTTCCCTTTTATGTGACAAACCGTGGAAGTCAAAGCAATTACTATTTACTCAAATTTCCCCAAAATAATTTAGTAACGTTCTTATTTATGTAAATAATTCATGTATCTAACATAGTGGCGCTGGTGTCAATGTTCCGGTGGCGTTGTAGTCTCGCCTCTCGGGTGTGTCGTAGTGGTACCGGACGTAGTCAATAACACATAATATTTAGTGGAGTTTTTGGCGGGATTTTGGTCTGTCATGTAGTGGATTTTATATTTTATTCATAATCTTGTGTTACTTGACTCTATATTGTGTAAAATTGGTGGTGTTTTATATAATATAGTTTGCTTATTGTGCATAAGTGACGTGAATGGAAAATAATACCACAGACCATGAATTCTGAGATGCCACAAAAACTCCATGGAAAGTTTTAACAAGATGGCCACCATCTTGTTAGTTTATTGAAATTATATCAAGAAACTTGTAATATCGATACTCACTTGACAATGGCAGTAATAGTCTACTAGAAGACTGGTTGCCAAAAATGCAATGGAAGAAGAACTTGTAATACTATTAATTACTCAACAATGGCAGTAATAATCTAAAAGATTGGTTGCCAAAAATAAAGTTAAAAAAATTTTTTTAAGTGTATCGCTATGTAATTCAAATTTTACGTTAAATTTTTGTATTTATAAGTTACTGTTAAGTTTTATTCACAGTTCATTGCTTACTTTATTGTTTTCCTTCCCATGATTTATGATAAATTTTTGGTCAACGGAATAATTATTTTTATATTTGCGGTCATGCTTTATTTAGTAAATGAACGGGGAATTACTTCTTAAATCCGTTTATAAAAACAATTACCATGTACCTTCTAGTCGTTTAAATTAAATATACATTAAAATTTGTTTTGAAGTAAGATCTGGGAAGGTTATCAGGCTGCACTTCAACAAACCTACTTTCAGTATTTTTAATTAACGGTTTTTCACATCGATTAAGGTAAAAAAAACGTAATCAATTTCAATTTATCGTCATTAACCTAAAAATGTACCCAATAACCATACAAATTCTTTAGGCCTAAATAGAATTAAGTTCAGAGCTCAACCTAAAATTATAATGCATGTTAAGTTTCGCTTGTGTGTATTAATCGCGTATCTATTATTTTCCTAAATTACGAAAACATTAAATTTTACTAATTAGCAATAAAACATAAAAAACAGGCTATGTCGTAACGACGCACGACGGAAGAAACTTTGGAATTTTAATTTAAAAAATACAACAAAAAGCCAACGCTACGCGATGTTCCCAGGCGGTCACCCATCCAAGCACTGACAGCGCCCACCGTTGTATAATTTCGGTGATCGGACTAAAACCGATATTTTGAACACTCTATCTAACACAGTGTGTACCGCCATCACTTTTCGTCAAACGAATAGGTTGCGGATTAGAATTTTAAAGGCCATAAGAAATGTCACGTCGAATTTAGTATTTAAACCTAATAATAATAGGTCTTTACCTATGAAATTGCCGTTCTGCAGTACTGGCCATTTCAAATCAAAATAATTTTTGTTTGGCTAAGAATTCTAATTTCAAATTAATTTTATTTTAAAAACATGGAATTCTTTTTCCAAAAGTAGTCATTTGTTTATTGATTAGTGTTACATTTTCATCGCATTTCAATATTTTTTGTCATCATGGATACGTTAAAAATTCGAGTAATTATGGAATATGAGTACCGTCGTGGCAGCAACGCGGCACAAGCGGCACGCAACATCAACGACGTTTACGGAGCTAACACTATAAACCAACGCACCACCTGTTATTGGTTTGCTCGCTTCCGTTCTGGGAATTTCGACTTGAAAAATCAACCTCGCGGTCGTCCGAAGACTTTGGTCGACAATGACGAATTAAAGGCGATTGTGGAAGCTGATGATACACAATCTACGGCTGAATTAGCAGTAGCTTTCGACGTTAGCGTCAAAACAATATTGGTCCATTTGCGTCAAATTGGCAAGGTAAAAAAGCTTGACAAATGGGTGCCCCACGAACTCAATGATCGCCAGCGCGAAGTACGCGTCGAGACGTACCTTACACTGCTCAACAGACACACAAATGAAGGAATTTTGAACCGCATTGTTACCTGCGATGAAAAATGGATTCTGTTTGATAACCGCAAGCGCTCAGCAAGTTGGTTGGATCCTGGTTCAGCTCCTAAACAGTGCCCTAAACGAAAACTTACCCCTAGAAAAGTGATGGTCACTGTTTGGTGGTCTAGCGCAGGTGTGATTCATCACAGCTTCTTACCAAACGAGGTGAGCATTACTGCAGATGTGTACTGTGAAGAGTTGAACACAATGATGGAGAAGCTGGCACATCTCAAACCAGCATTGGTCAATCGCTCGTCTCCGCTACTCCTGCACGACAACGCGCGACCTCATACTGCACAGCAGACGGTTTCCAAGTTGCAAGAACTGGGGTTGAAAGTTCTCCGTCATCCGCCCTACTCACCAGACCTTGCGCCTACAGACTACCACTTTTTCCAGAATTTGGATAACTCCTTGGCGGGAAAAAAAATCAATACCCGAGAGGCAGTACAAAATGCCTTTGAAGAATGTGTTGCCTCCCGTCCAGCTGATTTCTTTAAGAAGGGCGTCAATAAACTGCCTCTGCGTTGGCAAAGATGCATTGATTGCATGGGTGATTACTTCGATTAATACAAATAAAAAATACATGAAAAAAATTCGTTTAAATTTTTTCATACAAAACGGCAATTTCATAGGTAAAGACCTAATATAAGTGCAGTAATATAGGTGCTATATACCCTATGGCAGGAATGCACAGACTTTTTTGGTACTAGGGACCACTCTGACAGATTATGAACTAAATGCAAGCCGCTATAAATTAAAACAACTTAATAAATGTGTAAGAAAAATTTTATAAAATCATAAATTCAGTTTGATTAGTTCCGAATGCAAATTCGCAGAGCTATATACGTGTATTTGTTTTTCACTATTTTGACGGGCTGCACGTGCATTGACCACGTGCCGCTGCGCCTCGCTGTCTGCGCAACGGTGACTTTTATAACCGTCCAGCGTTATTTCTCAAAATGTGCTATGGGTAACAGTGCTCAGTAGGCATGTTCAAGTCTAAAAGGGCATTAAATTGTAAAACAGAATTCCAGGAAGACATATGATATATTTACTGTGATTGATTATATATATTATATTTCACAATTTTAATTCATATATATTTATTAAACACCGTGACTTGCATTTTTTCTTCCTTTCTTCCTTCTTTTTTCTTAATTTCTTTCTAGTATATAAAAGAATATTAATAGTATTGTAGCTTTATTACGCGAGTGTCCTTATGCAGTCTTAAACTAAAACTTTAAAATTTATTGTAAATTGAATATGTTATTCAAATAATAAAAGGATCTCTTGTATGACTGTAAATACTATATATGGCTTCAAAATGAATACAGCCTATTTAACGTAATTTGAGTTTTACTATCATCCTTTGCAAGTTATTATAGACTCTTAGAATGGTAACCCGAGGCAAGAAATGGAAGGAAAGTACTTAGTCATAGAGCTACAGTATTATTTCATTTTTAAAAATGCAAAACAACAAAAAAAAATGCAATTTTTTTTAAATCATTATCATTACATAGTATAAAACAAAGTCCCTACCGCGTCTGTCTGTCTGTCTGTTCGCGGTAAACTCAAAATCTACTGAATGGATCTTTATGCGGTTTTCAGCAGTGGATAAAGTGATTCACGAGGAACGTTTTGGTATATAATTTGTCCAGGATTTTTTTTATAATCAGGGCGGGACAACGTCTGCCGGGCCCTCTAGTATGTTACTAAATGTATATATAGATAATATATATCAATATAAATAAAAAGTTATTGGCGAATTTATGTAAGCGCATCATTTTATAACGGCTGTGGATATTTGGTTAATTTTTTTTTGTATGTAATTGTTAGGGCAAGGTTAGTGTGAAAGAAACTATTTGAACAACCGTACGGAGATGTGAAAAATTTGGGTTTAAAATTCTCCAAATAAAAATGAATGAGTCAATGACACGAAAGTCGGTCGGAACAATATTGACCGATTTAAATATTAAAGTTCAATTGTTCAGTTCATCTTATGTGGTCATGCAGTATAAGAAAGAATTTTACTCATTTTTGCTGTTGGTATATAATAAATGCAATTAGCATTGCAGTTAACTTATTAAGACTATATATGCTGGGAATATCATAGTGTTTTATTTTTAAGAGCATTTATTTTATATCAGTCCCATTGTTCCCTATTATTGCTAGGTGTATCAGGAGAGTCGGTGATGAGATATCATTATCAAGTCATACAAGTCAAGGTATTTTATTATTTGCTACGCCATCTATAATTACTTTGTTCGTATACACTAATTACACGGCATAAAATCTACACAATAGTTAACATATTACGATATGACATAATAACTTCAGGGGAACAACCGTACCTATGTGGTTTATTTTTACATCACATTTTGAAATAATTGAAATCTTATAAAAACATAATAATTAACATCCGGTTGAAAAGTAACGTAAAAACAAGTATCATAAGGTCGTTAGCTTTGAATTATATGACCAAAAATATTATATGTCGGTGTGTAGGTAACTTACCTGGGAGTTAAACACAAATATGTTAAAAAAGTTACGGTTGTTTAGTGGTTTGACCGGACGAATATCAATTTAGGGTCCGCAAGTCCGAACCTCGGCATGGATCAAAGTATTTACAGAAAATTAAATAACGCGATATTATATGTTCTCCATTTTGGATGGCACAGAAAAATAAAATGGTGCGAGAACAAATGAATCCTAAATTCGAAATACACAATTGGGATTCCCAGATATTGGTGATCAAAGCGGCTAGTTCGACAAAAGGTCAATGAATAGGAAAAAAGAAAAGGAGCTAATATCATGTATGTGAGGTTTTGGCGGTATCTCGGTCTGTCATGTAGTGGGTTTTATATTATATTAGCGGGCCCGGCAGACGTTGTCCCGCCCTGATTTTAAAGAAATCCTTGACAAATTATATACCAAAATCTTCCTCATGAATCACTTTATCTACTGGTGAAGACCGCATGAAAATTCGTTCAGTAGTTTTTGAGTTTATAGCGAACAGACAGACAGACAGACGCGGTAGGGGGCTTTGTTTTATACTATGTAATGATTCATAATCTTGTGTTTTTGAACTCTATTTTTGTAATATTGGTGATGTTTCACGTAGGTAATATAATTCCGTTATTGTGCACAAGTGAAGTGGATGTAAATAATACCACGGAACATGAATTCTGACGTGCCACAAAAACTCCAAGGAAAGTTCTAATAAGGGAGCCACCATCTTGTTAGAATATTGAAGTGATCACAAGACACTTCTATTATTATTAACCACTTGGCAATAGCAGTAATAATCTAGAAGATTTGTTGCTTAAATTAAAAAAAATAATAATATCATATATGTATATATTATGAAAATGGATGCTTGTATATGTATCTGCTGGAGGGGTGTCGAATAACATCATACGACTTGAGACACCCAAGCCAACCTCACATGCACGTGGTGCACCCTGCTGAATAACGAACGAGGCAATGGCGAAAGCGGGGTGGTAGGGTTTTACAGCCTGACTGGATCGCAATCACCATGTATGTGGCGAAAAAGCCCGTTATAGTGATTCGCTTCTGCGGGTCGCGTATCCAGGCATATCCAGCTTTTCGCAGGCCGGCATGACAGCGGCGACCAGCGATGGATAGTGTGTCACTCGGTGGTCGCTATTGTTTTTATTTATATTATACAGTGCTTATCATCAAACATTGTGCAATCATTTTGCCGTGCTACAATTAAAAAAATAGATTTATAACCTCATACACTGATTGACCGCTCACCATAAAAGTTGGTTCATATAAGTATTTCGTTCATGGAGAAGAAGTTTATACTATCTACTATACATCTTTCTATAATTTACCAATTGATAGACTTGCAGTATGACTACTTCTATAACGTTTAATTAATCCCTTTAAAAATTAGTAGATAGTAAAGAGCTTTAGTGCTAACAATAATAATAATTTAGAAATAGTGTTTTTTCTATACCATCGCCAAGTCGAAGCTTTTAAATATTGTTCAATACTCTATAGAAAAATAGCACCAGTGACAGTGAAGCTGAGGAGTGATAGGTTAGCATGTTACGGGCATGTCATGAGGAGAGATGATAGTCATGTAACTAGAAAAGTTTTAAATATGAAAGTGGGCTGATATAGGAATAAAGGAAGGCCGAAAAAGGTATGAATGGATTGTGTCCAAATTATACTTGTACAAAAGGTTTGAGTACTGAGATTATATTTGACAACGTATAGTGGAAAAGGGAAACATGTGCCGATACTACTTAGGTGGGATAAGGGTAAGAAGAAGATGAAGAGACTCAATACAGTTTTAGCATTTACAAAAAAAATCTTCTCTTATTAATATACATCCAACCATTAATACGTGAAGGAATAACTTTGTACCCCTATTATGATTAAATATCTATCTCTGGACAAAGAAGCAGTAAATATTAATCACAATAAATAATAATAGCAACTATAATTGCGTGTGGAGTCAAGGGTACAGCTACTATATTGTAAGATTATAATTGAGAGCGGTTGAATATTTGCTAAATTAAAATATAACGATTGTCCACAGTTTCTGCGTTGGTAGTGACGGAATAGCGTACGAAGGACGGGGCTGGAAGATCGTTGGGATACATGCTGGGAACGCCAACAGTCAAAGTGTCGGCATATGCTTTATCGGAGATTGGAGAGGTGCAAACACTTCAGTGTTATTTTATTTTCTAATCAATTTAGTTTGTGAACGTTTGGAAAAACGGCTTGTCTGATGCATAGACCAAATATTTTTTTTAATTTTAATTTTTATTTTATTCATATTTGGAAGATTTACAGCTACACTTGTACATTAGATGAAAAACACTAGATCTAAACACTGCCAATTACAAATCTCCACCGATAACAACTTTTCTTTACATTGTAAAATAATGGTAAGAAGTAGTGCGGGGTGTTGGACAATATTATAAAAGGAAAAGTAGCCACAAGTCATTTAGCCGATTGACGTGTATCCGACGAATGATGTCTATTTAGGCAGGAGAGTATCTACATATTCAGCCATCACTCGCCGAAAAATTGTTTCGCCATCAGACATCTTATCGTCGTGCTGCTGGTACAGAACAAATCAATATCAAGCGTGGTGGTAAGTTTATTGAATTTTTCAGGTGCACGCATAAAACAAGGAATTACGTCGATAGTTACTATTAGCTGACGCTCTGCTGAGAAGAGGTCGCCGTCTAAGATTTAGATTGTTTTATTAATACTAGCTACTCTCTCGGCTTCGTCTCGCTGTACAAATTTTAGTACAGCCATGTAATGAAATAAAATGCTAAGTGAACGTCAATCTCTCAAATTTTTTGGGAATCTTCTTACTGGTTTCTCATCTTCTGTCTCACTCACTACTCACAAATTTTTTGATGTGGAGATTTTTAAGCCAAATTGTTTAGTTTTCCTTACGATTTTTCGAGCTTTTTCTGTTATGCACATATTGCCCTGGCAATTGAAAAAAACAACAAAAATGTTTTTTTAATACATAGGTTTTAGCGGTTGACCACAGTGTTATCTAATGTTAAATGACAATGTGGTCTAATATGGTAAACTTTGAGGGGGCTGGCTCTCAAGTGCAGCTGTCGGAACAAACCAACAGGCGCTTGGTGACAGATTCTTAACATGAGGACGGTAACTACCCATCGCTTTGTAGGTGGTAGGGCCACGCTGAAACTATAACTGGTTTCAGCATGAATGGGTCGGCTCGCCCGCAGTAGTACCACCCGCTCACAGAAAACCGACGTGAAGTAACAGTGCTTGCATTGTTGCGTTTCGTTCGGTCAGTGAGAGCGCCGGAGGCCCACCACCTCCCCTCTCCCTTCCCTCCCTCTCCATTTCCCCTTCCTTACTAATACAGGCTGGCAACGCACTTGCAATTCCTCTGGTGTAGTTGATGTCTATAGACGTTGGTGATCACCCAACATCAAGTGATCCACCTGTTCGTTTGCCTCCAATGATATAAATAAAGTAAATTTTCAAAAAAAAGTATTAACCGACTTCAATATCAATCAAAAACCCATAAGGCACTAAAAAGCGGAAAATAAATAGTTTATCAAATTAACCAAATTAAATAAAACATATGAATATGTGTGCTACCTAGAGATGTATTGGAAGTCGGTGCCAACCGAAATTTCAAATTTGTTCCAGGTAGAAATGTATTACAGAGACGACTTAAACTTTGTACCTATGTAGATGATATGATTTTCGGTTTTTGAAGTCGGTTAAAAAAAGGTGGACTTAGATAAACTCCTATCAATATGTTGTGGTTTCACCACGTTTTCCTTAATCGAAAGCTCCTAATTACTTGCTAGGATACGAACCAGCGTCCATCGACGCGGTGTCCGAACACACTATGAACTAAGCTATTATCGTTTCGAAACTAAATCATCAAATCTATCCATTAAACATCACAACATCAACCCAATCAAATAAGTGCAGCCGTTCTAAAGTAATACGCTCACATACATTCGGCAAATGATTTCTATTTGTTTGGATTTGAAAAAAAATTGATACAACTGATAAAATATTTCCCGATCTAAAAAATGAAGAAGAATTAGATATGGGGCCGATTCTTTAATAACTATAGTGATTATAAATTTTTTTTTTAATTTATTTAGGAGCTTTTTTTTAACTATATCAGCTCCATAGTAAACTTAACTTAATTTACACGCTGAATATCTTAAATAAAACACATTATTAAAGCTAATTAAACTACTAGAGCGTCATTAATGACGACTCAACATCTTAAATAAATTCAGTGCTTCAATACTATTAGGTTTGGATAATAACCCGTGAAACATTCCAATATCCTGTAAATCCAAGTTAAGAGTCGACATCAGTAATTGTCTACCCGCTTGAAACCGAATACATTCTGTTAATACATGATGCACATCTTCTACTACCCCACACACTTCACAGTTTGGTGTAGGCGATTTTTTAATACAAATATTTAATTAAAAAATCGCCTACACCAAACTGTGAAGTGTGTGGGGTAGTAGAAGATGTGCATCATGTATTAACAGAATGTATTCGGTTTCAAGCGGGTAGCGGGTAGTGATTATATAGCCAAGCTTATTTGCAATATTACATGTTTATATAATATACGAATTGGATGTATAATTATTACTATTGATGTCTTATGCAAAGACGAGCAATTGCCAGCGGCAGTAATTTTTTTAGGTTATTGATTTTGGTATAATATAATTCTCGTGAACAAAATTTCAAATCAAAATCGGTTGGATTTTTTTTGTTTTTTATATTATTATTACTGTCTATCAATTTTGGAACAACGTTATACGTTTGGTGTAAAGAAAATACTTTAGTCGGTTATATTAACATCTGTTGACAATGAAAATAAAATTGTAATTTTTAATAACTGTTTCTTTATTACAAAGCGTAAAATTGACTATAATTATAACTTATTTTTTAAATTATTGATGTCTGAACTATAATGCAGTTCCCGTGACTCTTATTACAGTCGGTTAAGATTTTTGTTTCAATTTCTAAAAGTGTTATTAAAAGTTATGTAACCCTATAAACTAAAGACTCATATTAGAAGTCCGCATACAAAGTTTTATAAAAATTTGCCAACTTGTTTTTGAGTTAAATTCAAACAGATATAGAATATGTTTTTCAACGTCATATTGTCGACTTTTATAAACGATATTCATCACAAAATGTGGAAAAAAGGAACAGACAGAATTAGAGATTTATCAATATAGATATCGGTATAAAATAGTTATTCATGTCTTAAAACTCATCTAACTAAAAATGTTTATCTTTATATATAAATTTCTTCTGTACGTGTGTATGTCACTGAACTCCACCTAAACGGCTGGACCGATTTTAATGAAATTTTGCGTGCGTATTCGAGTGGATCCGAGAATGGTTTAGATTCATAATTGGAACCATAAATGGAAGATGGCGCTGTGGTTGAATTTTAGATTTTTTTTTTATTATCAAGGCAGGACAACGTCCGCCGGGACCACTGGTCCCTCCCTTATTATAAAAAAATACTTGACAAATTATATACCAAAACCTTCCTCATGAACCACGTTATCCACTGGTGAAAACTATATGAAAACCCGTTCAGTAGTTTTTGAGTTTATCACGAACAGACAGACAGACGCGGAAGGGGACTTTGTTTTATACCATGTAATAATTATAGAACGAAATTTTATATGAAATACAATGGTCATCGATTAATTTACCAAAGATACTTATTTAATGTCAGCAAAAAATACATTGACCTTTATTCAGTAGTAAAATATCTATAGAACAGTATTTAAATAAAGTAAAACTTAAAATCGCTTTGTATAAATGACTTAACTACAACTTGACTACAATATCACATGACCGTTTTGAACCTCATTCAACTGGAACTCTAAACTCAAAGCAATTATCACTATAATCATCTTTCTGATGACTTGTCTTACAAAATAATTTTTCATTGTTTAAACTACACATAAGCAATTACAATTTGTATGAGTAGTTATGTGTTCGCTAATGGCCTATAGTTATTACCGTATTAGTTGATAGCTATAGGCCTTGAATTTAAATAAACAATTTTGGTAGATTTATAGTTTTCTTTCAACTCTATAGGCTCAAATGACGCCGATCTCTGTGCATCCAATATCATACGTGGCAAATGAACAGATGGGTCACCTGATATTAAGTGATCACCACTATATACACTAGCAACACCATAGGAGTCGCAAGTGCGTTGCCAGATTGTTTGGGGGCGAGGGGGGAGAGGTTTCCGGCGCTCTCACTGACCGAACGAAACGCAGCAACGCAAGCACTGTTACTTCACATGGGTGTTTCTGTGGCTCGGGTGTTGGAGCGACATGCCGAACCATTCATGCTGAAACCAGTAATAGCTTCAGCGTGGCTCGCCGGTTCTTCTTGACGACAGGGTTGTTTTCCGACCCGGTGGTAGCTATAACGTTGATAAATGCCTTCTCAAGGCCTACATTGAACAAAGTACTTTTGATTTTGAAGTTAAATGATGATCTGGTCTAAGATAGCACGCTAGAACTATAGGGAAACTGACTCTCAAGTGCAACTGCTAGTACACTCCGATAGGCACTTGGCGACAGGTTTTCAACCTGGGAATGGTAGCTGGCCAGGAAGGCATAGAAAACGCTCTACTACCGTGCTTTGGTCTTGTGGAGTCTAATCCGCTCCACCGTAGAACGCTCCACTTGTGGTTATTACGCCAAGGGCTAACTGTGACGTATTGCCACCACCACGCTCGGATAATCCGCGCGCCGCCCGCGCACCACCCGCGCGGCTGCCGCAGCCGGTCACACCACTTCGCAGAGCGCATCGTGCATGACAAACGTACATTCATTTAATTGCAATCTTGTAACTTTTATTTTCAATTACAATTCTTTTATAAAAAGTTCAGTGTAGTTTGTACTTCTACTCATTACATGTGGGGGAGTGGACAAACATCCCCCACAGTCTCATTATGATGATTTTCCTCGAAAGTTCCGGCTCATTTGCAAGGATTCGTGCGACGACGCTGTGTCCAAACACACTATCAACTAAGCCATTCTCACTTTAAAGAAAGACATCTAAGGACTCTTCAAACTCATCTCCCGTTTCAAATTTTAAAACATACCATCTATATTCTGTTACATTTTTTAAATTTATATCTTAAGTATGTGCAATTTGTTCCAGTTGACCTCCCTCCGGCAAAGCAGTTATCAACGACGAAGTCTCTCATAGCTCAAGGTATACAACTGGGTATCATCAGTCCAGATTACAAGTTGATGGGACACAGTCAAGTAATGGCAACCGAGTGCCCTGGAACAGCGCTGTTAACGCATCTTTCTACCTGGAAACATTTTCATCCAGAACATGTGGAATTCTTATCTAAAACAAAAAATAAAAAAGTTTAAATGAATCTTGTTTCATTTCATTCGGCACACTATGAATAAGATTATAATAGAAACACCAATTGATAGATAGTTTACAAGATCGTGTTAAGATAGTTTCCTTACAAGGTAATACTCATGAAAATGGGTTGGCTGTTTCATGGAGAACTTTTTTTTTCTCGAACTGACTACGCTATTTGCCTAGCAAGCCTTAACTTCACCGGACTACTAAGGCGAGCGCTTAAGGCACTCAGCTGATTTTATTTTGACAACTAGATCAAGGGTGCTCGGCACACCTCGGCTTGGGCTGTTACCTAGTTCATGCAATTCGCGACCAATTTCTTTATTTTTTATATCATATGTGGCGCTCTCACTGGCCGAATGAAACGCAACAATGCAAGCACTGTCACTTCGCGTCGGTTTTCTGTGAGAGGGTGGTACAACCCCGGGGGAGCCGGCCCATTCATGCTGAAACCATTAATAGCTTCAGCGTAGCTCTACCACCTACATCAATTTATAATACGTCAATTTATGTGAAATATTTTTTGAGATATGAAAGGGTGACAAGTGGCACGCCATAGCTGGAACTTGGGTTGACAACGTTAAGGTATTTTAAATACGTATATGTTAAAAAGATAAACCCGATCGAGTTTCTTGCCGGTTCTTCTCGATTATAGGGCTGTTTTCCGAACCCGTGTTAGTTTTGACGTACATAAGCACATTCTTAGGGCCGAAATGAATAAAGTATTTTTAATTCTGATAAGTAGACTAAATATTAGTCTGAAAAGTCCTTTATAAGAAGTCACGACAGAATCTGTTTAGTTCTTTCGTAGATTAGTTCAAACAAGCGCTTCAATTATATTTATATGTCTAAATTGATTCCATTAGAATACTTTAACTGTAAAACAAAAAAATAGTGCGTGGAGTCTCTCCCCGCGGAAGAAGTGAAACTTCGTAACATAGAAATGAAAATAGGAAGGGGTAGAAATTGATTTTTAGTGAAATCATATTGTTTTTTTAAGACAAACTTTATTAACATTGCTTACAATTCACAATTGAGCGCATCTTTTAATTATCATTTTCTAGTGGAGAAATATCCAAATCTATAACATTTACAATGGGACTATGATAACTAAAGTAAGATACGAAATGTTTGATTATTTTTCTTGCTCTGTCTCTTTCTATTCCCCCTCCCCAGGAGCGTTGAACGTTTAACGCAACAGTGCTTTCATAGCCCCCCCCCTCATGGTAGCGTTAAACGTTTCACGCAACCTTGTTGGAAGTCGCATAAGGAATTTCACTTCAAAAATTTTGGTAATTCGGGTTTTTTATGAATAAGAATATGTAGGCAAATGATATGTTATTACAGTGTTGTCATTTTATCTATCTGTACATAAACATTGTAAAGTCGTTTATCGCGTTTCTGTGCTCTCAGAGTCCTTCTAAACTTCGGTAAACGGGTTTTGGTACAGTTTTCACTATCATTTAAAGAGTTTCTTCCTGAAAGTTTGCATAAACAGCTTTAAAATACCCACAAAACAGTCCCTGATGGTCTTATATATATCTCTTAAGTATAACTAAAAATAATTATTCTTCTTTTTTATATATTATATAAAAACAATTGGTAATTTGTGACACTTGGTTATTATTGTAGTAATCCTTATTTTATTGAATATTATGGTTATATTTGGCATTTGACATAAACTAGATGAAAATTGTCCTTTTTAACCGACTTCGAAAAAGGAGGAGGTTACTACGTTCGGTTGTATGTATTTTTTTTTTATGTATGTTAATCGATATCTCCGTCAATTATGAACCGATTTTAATGATTCTTTTTTTATTTGAATTGGTTATATTCAGAGATGGTCCCATATAAATTTCAAACCCCAAAGGGATGAAATATCGTTTATTTGATTTTCACCAACTTCGTCTTTACGTATTATCGTGAAATTGGAACCGAATTGTCAGAGTAGATAGGTAGAGCCTATAGAGCAAAGCACGGATGGCATCGTCCTCCATTTTGTATGTATTTTCACAACACGACTGGCACTATGAAATGAAACGACGACTTCTTCGATTCTTGTTCTTTTTAATAATGCTTTTACAATAATCCCAGAGACAACGCTCTCAGAGACAATAATTATCACTTAGCGACAATAACGATAGATCTCACGAACTCGAAACAATAATGAATAATGAATCTTGCACAACCTCGTACAAGCACTTATAAAGGAATCGCCTTCCTTCACCTACCGACAACCCAAGTGAAGGAAGTCTTAATTTAACGAAGTCCTTAATTACGATTTTGTACATAGTTACACTTTATGTTCGCTAATAATTCTAATTATAAATATATAACGATTTTAACATCATACATTGAATAATTACGTTATCATTAATTATTTTAAAATAATTCACCGTTGTAACAACCGAAGTACTTTACAAATCCTTATTTGCCATAAAACTCATTTTAGATCGACAATTATTCTAGTAATTACAAAGTAATACTAATAACATAGTATATGTTTTAATTACATTGTTATTCAATTTAAATAGCAACTTTACTATTCTATCTCGATTGCACATTTCCGGTTTTAATAAATAACAAAAGGTTCCAAATGTTACTTAAATTTAGAATATTTCTATTATAATTTCACAAGTCCGATTTTAATTATCATGACTAATTTAGGTCTGCTTTAAATCAAGAATCAAATCAAGTTAGAAATGTTATCGTACGACGCACACTTTCTTAAGATGGTGTCACGCGTCGAGTGTGGCGTGACACTGGTTTATTAAGTGACTTCTATCAGTGCTTATGTGAATAAACATGTGGAATTCTTAGAAGTTATGAACAGTTTAATCTAACCTAAAATTGTCAGTATTGATTAACATAGAAAATAATAGATGGCGCTGTTAGCTGTTACCTATGATAATTCGAATCTTCGTAAGATTCTGTAATAAAATATGTGTTACTATTTATGTGTTAATTCCGACTGCTGGATGCTCCCACTATGACAGATTTATTATACCCATTAGAAACCAGATATATTTATGTACACTAAAAATATAAAAACAAAAAAAAATATACCAAAAAAATAAACCGCCTTCGATGTGAAAAACTAATGAAGCACTAAAAAGCGAAAAATAACTGAATTATTAAATTAACCAAATTAAATAAAAAATATTGATATTCGCGCTACCTAATAATATATTTGAAGTCGATGCCAACCTATATTTCAAATTTGTTGCAGGTATATAAAATATGTATACTACCTATACAGATATACATCATGGGACACGAGAGTGGACCAAAACTTTGTATATAGATGATATGAATTTAGGTTGGCATCGACTTCAAATATATTATCAGGTAGCGCGAATATCAATATTTTTTATTTAATTTGGTTACAGAATACAATGTCAATGAAGACGTCATAGAAATAAAATTACGCAAAACAACAAAAAAACAGTACATGTATCAGTGTACCCGCCAGCGTTGCCAGACGTCCCGATTTTTAAATCAAAATTAAATGTCCCGTGCGGGACAAGCTCAGTCCCGCTTTCGGGGATAACTCAATCGTGCGTGCATTTCGATTTCTGTTTTTTTCTTTACTCGGAATACGAATAAGACTTCCACTATTTAACAATAGGGTAAATCTTTTTTTTTTATTCGGTCTACGAAACTCTGCTCAATCGTACAAATTGGAGTTATGTATTCCATAATAAACATACTTACCTAAGATTAAACACTTACGTAAACACAGCTTACATTATTAAAACGGTGCGTATGTAAAATATAAAAGATAAAGAACTAATTTAACTTACACAAATGAAATACTCAATTACAAAAAAAATATATAAAATAAAACATTTAAAATACCATATTTCTATTAAAATAAATTTTCAATGCCTATTTTAGTTATTTATTGTCACGTAAACTAAAAAATCTCGCAACGCTGGTACCCGCGGAGGAAGTGAAACTTCTTTTGCTTATATGTATTAAATTATTTATATACGAAAACGTTTTTAAACTATGTACTAAACGAAGTTCCGTAGTATAAATACTGAACTATACATTTACGCATTTTGATATACTTCTAGACACAGACAGACTTACATACTTACATATAGACAAAAACACATACCTACGTTACGTTTAACGCGTAACGAACATTCTTTCCTACTGAACCACAAAAAGTTGTACTTCAAAAATTGTGTGATAATTGTTACGTTGCTTCTATATGACATCAATGAAATATTTAAATTGATCTAAATCGACTAGGTACTTATAAGACCGCATTAGTACACAGAGGCCATGATAAGCTGGTACTGGTCACTAGTACACAATAATATGTCCTCATGTCTACTTCCTTCTAGAAACGTAAATGCAAAAATATCTCACGGATCAGCTTATTTCTCAAGAGGAAGTTAATCTGCTATATTTGTTTACTGAGTTTTAGAATTGCTTAAGGAAATAACTATTTTAAATCTTCCTTTAGATTGTTATCTTGAAGTAGATTAAGGAAGTACGACACTGTGAGCTGCATTATTGAGTTGAAGTATTGAATTAACATAATAAGCAATGATTATAATGGTAGAATTTATGTTTTATAGTGTTCTATTTTAATTAATAATTCTAGTTTCATATTCTACACATGAGAATTATTGCGATTTTTAGTTAATACGCTAACTGCGAAATGTTAATTATATTTCGCGCACGATAAATGTTACTATAATTATGACGATTGTTACATTAATCACGTATAGTGTCGATGCGGTCGAGGATGCCAATAAACACTTCGTAGATACTATCACTATTTATTTGGGCAGAGCTTCGCCTTACAATAGTTTGTACATAATAATGCATAGATATCACCAACATCTTGCCTTTTTAAGGCCGATCTATGTAAGTCAGAGCAATTACTATTTACAAAAAAATCCGCAAAATGATTTAAGAAACACAAAAATAATAAATAATGAAGAAATTAATGTTATTTAAGCGATACAACAATTTTATATAAGTATTCTTATTTATGTATCTCTAATGTGTTTCGAAATGTAGATCAGTGACATCTTGCCTTTTATAGGCCGAACTATGGAAGTCAAAGCAATTACTATTTATTCATAATTCTGCAAAATAATCTAAGTAACACAAAGATAATGATAACCATCACAAACTAATTTAATAGGCCCCCAAAAAATTATATATAAAATTTAGGTTTTATAATATCACGTAAGTATAATTATAATTATAATAGTTTAGGGGTGTCTGGCAGAGGGTTGTAACCATACTAACTGTTTGGCAATGAGCAACGCGAGTTTTTATATTATTATGAATCAAATATAAAAAAAAAAACAGTTTTATTTTATGACAAATTTTAGATGGAATTTTATACACCTTTGTTACCTGTACTGGTACTTGGTACCTGCCAAAGCCACCACTGCCTCAGCTTCATGGGTGGGGATCATTCTTACCTGTACTAGGGACACACATAGAAGAACTTCCAGCTTTTATTAGAATACGAAGGTCTGGCACTCACGGGCTCTTGCTCTATAACTATTGCTATAGCAAAAATAGCGTGTCGCAATAATCGCTGAAATCAATAGATATGTAAAAATCGAGTGTTTAACCAATATGAATTAACCAATATTATTAAAAAATACATTTAAATGTAGTTCTTCTTCGTTTATGAAATAACATGATTGTATTCGACCAATCACACTTACCTCATTTGTTTCCATTTTTAACTAAAATCGATATTCTTAGTATCTCTTTTTTACGTTATGATTATAGCAAAATTAACGGTTTATATCTTTTTCTTCTTATCTATCTATCTTCTATACATATAATAAAAATGTAAATGTAACGTGTCTGTACTTTTTCGATTTTAGTGACAAAAATTGTTGCTAGTGTCTAGGAATAAGTAATAGAATACATTTCAATCATTTTTAGAAATGTCTGTCTGTCTGTTTGTATGAACACACATCATTTCTAAAGTACTGTGTTCACAATAACATCATAAAGAATATCCTCGAGAGTAACTGAGTGTTTGTTTCATTACAATCAGTTCACTCTATCAAAAGTTATTGTAGTTTGAATAACGGCTAGAGGTAAGTACAAGAGAAAAGTAGTAATCTACGAGTATACTATCTATACTTAATATATAAAGCTGAAGAGTTTGTTTGTTTGTATGGTTGAACGCGCTAATCTCAGAAACTACCGATCCGATTTGATTTTAGTTTCGTTTTCGTTTTTAGTTTAGTTTCGGTTTTAGTTAGCTCATTTATCGAGGAAGGCTTTAGGCTATATATCTGAACTAAGACCAATAGAAGCGGAGCGCCAATGAAGAATGTTTCAAAATCGGGAAATTTCTTCTGAGCTCCGTTGCGTGTTACCGTTAGCCCAAAGTAACTATTCCAGGCGAACTAAGTCGCAGGCAGAAGTTAGTTACAGAATATATTAACCACCACTATTATATTATATATAAAAAAAAACAATTGACGAATGTATGTAAACATATCACTGCAGAACGGCTTCACCTATTTGCCTAATTATTTTTTTATTGTGTATGTAATTATTAAGATAAGGTTTGTACGAAAGAAAATGTTCGAAAATGTGAAAACGTAAGATATTTGAGTTAATGAATCTCCATAAGTAGCCCGGTGAAGCTGTTAAGACCTTGCTAGGTCAATAGCGTAGTCAGTTCGAGAAAAATAAAAAGAATCTCCATATAAGAAAGTGAGTCACTTAAGTGAGATAGAAGATAGTTGGAAGATGTTTAAAAATATTGACAGATGTTTGAAGTTATAATCTTATTTAATTACAATGGTCGTATTTTAAAGTGAAGATTTTATCTCATTTTCTTTACTCCTCCAACACAAGAACTAACGTAGGCCAACATTGCCCTTTGTATCGCATGCATTCTTTTTATAACAGTTTAACTAAAACTAGAACTAGAAAAAAAAATGCATTTAAATATTTAATTTAATTTAATTTTTCCTTTTGTCTTTGTTTTAATAATCTGACTATCTCTTCTTATTTTATACACGTTGTGTTTACATTTAGCAGGTTTCGTGTCAATTTTTGTTCATTGAACTCAGTTTTGTGGACCTTAAAATTTTAATAAACACAGTTTGACCAATGTCTATGAATATTAGCAGTCTTTTTTTATATTATTTGTTGTGTGTGTGTGTGTATTTATATACTTTTTTATAACATGGCACTAGATTGTGCTGCTATATGTCAACTTCTGTATCGATCAACACAATTTAAATATTAACACATTTTGATATAACTTAATTATTTACTATACAAGAAATAACATTTATCACAAATAATTACACCAACAAAAAATAGCTCCGGTGCCGCGGGCGCTGCCTCTTTTATGTAATAATTAAACCAATTTACCAAGTTAAACGTTTTATTCTTAAAATTATTTTATCCGAGTTTGTTACCTCCAACGCCAATTTAATTCCGGACTCCATGGAGGTCACAACCTCAGACTTTGCTTCCGTCTCCGATATAATTATAATTTTAAATTTGGACTATGTTTTAATTTCATAAATATCTTATTTTGTGCTTGAAAGCTGCCTTGCAATATGTATGCTTACCTTACATACAAAAGAATAAAAAAATTAAATCTGTAATTTCATTTTATCAATAATACTCGTATAGGCTTCAGAATCAATTACAGATGAATACATCCGGATGGTTATTAGAACTATGACTGTGTATCTGTTTGTACGCGCATTACGCTTCAACTACAGGACCAATTTTGATGAAATGTTGTATAGTAATGGTTCAAACAATAAAGTAAGATAAAGAATAACATATATTACGACATTGTACATATGTATATATTTATAAAAACATAGAAATGTCTATATCATTTTATACGTATTATACATTATTGTGGACTGAATCGAAACGAAATAGAATTAATCCGAATTATTATATTTTTAAATGGTTTCTATTAGAAATAAAGCAAAAACTATTCTCAAAGATCACATCATTTTGGTAATTGCATGTTCTGAGATATTACAAGGAAGAACTCAGATAATAATGACATTATTTGTATATCTTCTAGGTTTTTTTTAGGATTAATATTATCATGGGTTTGGTTTGCTTCGAACGTCTTAGTTATGTTTTCTGCTTGTATTACACGAGAACTTGGTTTCAGTACACTGCACAATGTCCATATAATAAATAAAGCCCACTAACTATTAATTTGCATACCAAATTTAATAAAAATCTGTTCCAGATACAATATTTATATTCTATCAGCAGCCTTTACATAGAAGTGGAGAAAAAGGTATCGACAATTTGTATGAAAAATGATAACTAATAAGGGAAAGGTGGAAGAGCAAACTGTGTTGTGCCGTCCATACTTGGGTGGGATAAGGATTATTGTTTTTTATAGAATTTGATAACCGTTCTATTGGTAGCCTTTATAATAGACATTTACCACAGAATTTTGATAAATAGACTGAAACAATTACGGATTTATTTCACATAAATATAAACTAAACTTTTTTTCTATTTTTATATATCATAGGAGAGGTAAACGAACTGGTGGGTCACACCTGATGTTAAGTGATCACCACCGCCCATGGACACTTGCAACACCAGATGAGTCACAAGTGCGTAGCCATCCTGTGTTTGGGGGGAGGGGAGGAAGGGAAGGGGGAAGGAGAGGAGAGGTGAGCCTGCGGCGCTCTCACTGACCGAACGAAAGGCAACAATGCAAGCACTGTTACTTCACGTAGGTTTTCTGTGAGAGGGTGGTACTACCCCGGGCGAGCCGACCCATTCATGCTGAAACCAGTAATAAGTTCAGCGTGGCTCTACCACCTACAAAAACTAAACTTGTAAAACAAATACGTAAAAATATTAGACCAGTGGAGTGAATTAATAGTCTCAATTTTACAATAGGTACTATAACAAAGAGGTCTACCTCGTTATCTCTAGATTACGTACGTTTTTTTTAGGAAGTACTCATAATCTTTGCAATGAATAACGACTTTGAAATCACTGATACAAAAAGACATTTACGCATAACTAAACCTCATTGGGTATACATTTTATAGGTTAGAGAAGTGAAGCGTAACTTTAGAAGAGAATTAGTTAGTTTGATTTTAATTTAGAGATAATAAAGACGAAGGGAACGTCGGAGCGAGCTAGTACTAGATATATCGACGCATTGTGCATCGAAGTTAGTGCACCTGTCAGTTTAAGATTATACATATAAAAAAAAATAGGTGCGTGGAGTCCTTCCGCGCGGAACAAGTGATACTTCGTAATGTGGAAAAGAAAATAGGAAGGGGTAGAAATTGATTTTTAGTGAAATCATATTGTTTCTTTAAGACAAACTTTATTAACATTGCTTACGATTCACAATTGATCGCATCTCTTTTATAATTATCGTTTTCGAGTGGAGAAATATCCAAATCTATAACATTTACAATGGGATTATGATAGCTAAAGTAAGATACGAAATGTTTGATTATTTTTCTCGCTCTGTCTATTTCTATTCCCCCTCCCCAGGAGCGTTGAACGTTTAACGCAACAGTGCTTTCATACCCCCTCCATGGTAGCGTTAAACGTTTAACGCAACCTTGTTGGAAGTCGGATTAGAAGTTTCACTTCAATAAACTTTAACAACTGGTGTTTAAACACTGAAGTATAATACAAATAGCAAAGCAACTGCAACAGAAAATAACTATAAGTAAATAGTATTAAGGAAAGCTGACGGGAAGTGAACGACATATGATTCACCTATAAAAGGTGACCAAATTAATATGAAATTGTATTTTACTCGTCAGTTCTGTTACAGTGAATCTAATGCGTGCTACAAGTGACACAGTCATGATTGTATCAAACAGCACGTAATAACTCAATAATTTAAAATTCATATCCATTGATATACAAAAACCCAAGATGCACACTTAACGTCTTACAGGCGGCACACAAAAATGAGTGCATAATTTTGGATTATGCAGTCATTTCAAATAGTCTCGCATCGCTTGCGTTCTTGTAAAAACAACTTTAAATCGTTCAGGTAAGGTTGAATTTGCAAAATCATAAGTTTATCGTATAACTATAACCACATATGTATATTGGGGAGTTTTTGCGGGACGGTTTTGAGCGCTACTTTCATTCGAGACTGTGTGTGTTGGTTTACGTATGTCAATGCGTACATTAAAAGAAAATATTCTTGTGCTTCTATGACTGAATGACTTCTATGACTTCTATGAATTCGTAGCTTCTATGACTTTGATGAGCTGTTAATATCAAAAGCTCTAAAAAGATTGTCTATGTGGTTTATGAGACATTTATGAGGTCGCATACAGCATCAATGCGAAGTTGGGGAGGGTCGCTAGTATATTAATAAAATTTGACTCTTATGTTTATTTGGGTTTATCTTTGAAACGACTTGACCGCTTCTGTTTAAGATTTTTAATGGCAGAGAACTTTTTAATGTACTATCTAGTCTGCATATAATTACGATTTTTTATATGCACTAAGCAATAATAAAAAAAACCGAGGTAACTTAAAATCTATAGAAGTGCTATAGAGGTTATCTCTTCAGCTGACGTTTTAAGACCCACAACTCAAAATGGCGGATCGTGTTTAAATATCTACACATTTTTTTTAAATTATAATTTTACATTACATAATTTGTTATTGTTCAAGTTCTTCAAATTTTATAATAAATACTAGCGGTCCCGGCGGACGTTGTCCTGCCTTAATAATCAAAAAATAATCTAAAAATCCAACCGCAGCGCCACCTACCGGGTGCCGGGAATCTAAACCATTCTCGCATCCACTCGAACACCCACACATAATTTCATCAAAATCGGTCTAGCCGTTTAGAAGTTCTGCGTGGTAGTTATGCTCGCAACGGAGGCAGTGGAGAGGGAGAGGGAGCAGAATAGTCAGCTCTTCTCCCGCGGTCGACGATCATGGTAGCGTAGGGTCAATGATGGCCCGAGGCCGCCGTAAAGAGGGCCTGGGGGCGATGGACGCGGGTACGTCCGGTACGTCGGGTAGGGCAATACTCACCCTCCCCTGAGGGGTCTACTGCTCTGAACCCTCAGACTGCGAAGGGGCCCCTGATGAGGGTCCGACACCAGCCGGGGAATAGACGCAGTGCCAGTCGGTAGCTCCTGCTCCCCGACCAATAGGTGTGAGAAGGCACCATGGGGTTTTAGCCCATGCAAGTCGGACATACCCCACCCTCAACTGCCCGGCTAGGATGGGTATCTGTAGAGATACACAGAAAAAAAAAGTAAAGTATGTTTCTCTCATGAAACAGGAAATTTCTATGAGCACCGACTAGTTAGGCAATAAATGAAGCAGGCAGAGCCGCTAGCTGTATCTAGTGATCTATAACCCGGTTAATCATGGGCTATTGTCTAACCACATCCGCTTTATGATTAGCGGGACTTCGACAAACAAACTAAAACAATACAATTGCCCTTACCTACATCTATCGTAATTGTTCATTGATTGATAACCCCTTCAGTAAACTGACTACTTCTTTCATGATTCATTTGATTAAAGTAGTCAACTGTAGGGTATGTACCGTTATAATGATCTTATTTAGATGTTCTATTAGTATGTGTTGTTTATTGTTTACTTCTTGGAACTATAATTAATAGTTATTAAAAACAATGTTATATAGTTTTACTAGTATACAATTGAAATATGAAGAGAAATTAGTTTAGTTTTTTAGTCGGGTTAGTCTCAGGAACGGTTACACCGAATTTGATGAGAATTTACAGACAGGAAGCGACTTTTCAGGCAGCAATGGTAAAAATTAATAGGGGTAACTTACACTCGCTGAAGTGGTAATAGGAGTTAAATAGTAACTTATATATATGTAGGTAAAACAAGCTATGTATAAGGTTTATTATTTCATAACCACCAAATGGTGAAGATAGCTAGGCGGGTATTAGAAAAATAGCTTGGAAAGTGGTTATTAGGATATTGATTTCATGAAAATAAGTATCTCGCATTCGCGGAAGTCGGATTGTTGTAACTTATATTGAACACAATCAAGTGTATAAGTATTCACATACTCTAACAGTAAGTGTTAGACGTTGATAACTGTTTTTCTTAAAGTTGGTGGGAATCTTATCATCATATATATTAATACGTGAAGCTAAAACTTTGTACCCCTTTTTAAGGGAATTGGACGAATGGAATAAATTTTGCATAGTTCAAGTTTATATGGAGGAGAAGTGCAGAAAGCTATTTTTTTAATAAATTAATTAAAATATACATTACTCACACTACAGCTCAAATTTTACACAACATATACATACATATAAATGAAAAGTCATTTTGACACCAGTCAAAATGTCCGTCACTCTTACGTTCCAATATTTTACCTTTTCAATATTTTTAACATGACTGACGTTGCATGCCTTACATGCCCTTTGAAATCAACTGGTCAAATTGTAGGTTAATTTTATAATAATATAATATGTAAATTCATAATTTAAATAATTATCTTTAGTAAATTTATGGAACCACTGAAATAATGATTATTCTATTTGGCCTCATTGAATATCAAAAATTTTAGGTGACAGGACTGCTTTCACTTCATGTCACTTTGCTTCATGTTGTCATAAGAGTAAAGCAATTACCAAAGTCAAAATCAATATTTAGTATGTTTATGTTTAGTATTTTTTTTGTGGTCAACTCACTTGAAATGATGATTCAATAAAAATATAAGCCAAAAATATTTTGTAAAATCAAAATAAGAAAATTTGTTTGCTCATGAAAGTAATCCATGACTTAGATCTCCGCGGTTACAATGACGCAGTTCAACTTGATGTAGCAATTATATTTATTACAGTTGATGATAAATTTTGAACAAAAAGGAATTCATTTTCAAAAGTTAATGGCAGTATTAAAAACTTCTTTGTTTTGGATTCATTATTTGATTCTATTGTGTATCCATTACTTTTCCAAACGATGACAATGGGTGTATCACTATTCTTTATAATGTACAGACTACGTTTAATTCAATATCACCCAGAAATACCACCTACCCATGATATCCTGTAAAATTAATTGATAATTGTGTCATGAGTTGTGACTAATTTCTTTATTTTCGTAGAGTTATCTTTACTTAGAATTTGATAGCCTTACCACCTTATGTAACCGCCTGTTTTTGTTTCAAATTTATAATTAACTTCTATTTTCATTTAGACATAGATTTTTTTATGTTTATACAATTAAAAAAAAGTGTCAAATAACTGAGTAGCCATGATGAAAACCTTTGATAATAGAAGTATATACCCTTTGAGAAAAGAACCCGAATAAAGTTGAAACTTTAAAAAATCAATGAATTATGGTCGAATGTCGACGACTGGGCGCCCACTAGTAAGAATAAATTTTAATACAAATATATTATAAGAAATACAGATTATGATAACATCCTAACATCGACGCATTAACACCGTTAGGGGATTCATTTGCATACAATCTCAAATTATTATTGATTCACCAGGTAGATAAAATATCATATGGATTGATAAGTTCAAAGTTATTTGTTTGCATGACCAAAATAAAAAATAAAATATACCTACGTATTACAACAGATTTATCACTATAAGAAAGATAAATGGAGTAGCTGAGTTATACAAAGTGTGATGCTGTGCTATGCAGTCGACCGTAAGGTTTAAATCAACGAAGGCTTATGCTTCGTCACGTCTCTGCAAGTCAGAACGAAACCAATGCCAAGTTGCACACTGCCATCTTACCGAGTGGTTGCGCCGCGCTTTAATTTTTGAAGTGACAACTTCCTTAGTTGCGTTGAGTGATTTAATATAAATAAATATTCAGTAGTGGAAAACTTATGCATTCACGTCATCGATGACCTCGAATGTATCATATGCATGTTCGAATATTTGGATGGGTAAAATTTTGTGACTTCGCGTCACTGACCGTCACCGATGACGTTGACATGTTCGTGACGTATTGCGCTTGTGTCATACTAGCGACGCGGCTAGTGTAGCGGTTTGTGTACGTGTAATACTGATATTCTGTATTCACCTTGTGCAGTCCATCATATTTTTTAATTACTTAACAAACTGTACAAAAAAAGGATTGTGTGGTTTTATGAATATATCCATGATGACAAAAAAGATTGAAATGCGATGAAAATGTAACACTAATCAATAAACAAATGACTACTTTTGGAAAAAGAATTCCATGTTTTTAAAATAAAATTAATTTGAAATTAGAATTCTTAGCCAAACAAAAATTATTTTGATTTGAAATGGCCAGTACTGCAGAACGGCAATTTCATAGGTAAAGACCTATTATGAGAACGAGCATTCTGTTCATAATTTCAATTTATAAATTATGAAATTTAAATAAGTCAGACTATAATTTATATCACAATTCAAAAAAATACACAGTTATTGCATTGTTTTGAATTTTCACTTCTGTCGGCCGTCCTTATGACTGCTTCAGCCTTTTTTAATACTCATAGATTTTGTGTACTTGACAGCAATTATTAAATTCTTTTAATTGGGATATTTGAAGGAGAATTAATATTTTATACATTTCTAGATATCCTTTCACAGTCTTCATTGCATTAAAATATAATTAATATAAGTCATGTATATAGATAGCTATTACATTTTACAATTTATATTGCATTTTATATGGGAATATTATATTTTATTGTCATAATACTGTTTTTATAATTTATAATTTTGTATGTGGTAAAGCCACACTGAAGTTATTACTGATTTCAGCATGAATGGGTCGGCTCGCCCGGGGTAATACCACCCTCTCAACAGAAAACCGACTTGAAGTAACAGTGCTTCCATTGTTGTGTTCCGTTCGGTCTCTGAGAGCGCCCGAAGACCACCTCCCTTCCCCCTCCCGCTTTCCCATTCGCGACTGCCCTGGTGTTGCTAGTGTCTATGGACGGTGGTGATCACTTAACATCAGGTGACCCATCTGTTCGTTTGCCTCCTATGATATAAAAAAATACAAAAATTTACTATCTTTAATAATAAAGACAATATCTAGAAAAGTCTATAATTATATACAAACATCGCGTATAAACTCGTAGATAAGGCGCCGCTGTGATATATTAATTCTAGAAAAACATTGAAACCTTATCAATCCAAATATTATAAAAAATAAGTATTAAACATATTACACCTCGAAATTCCCCCCGTTCATTAAAGGAGGATAGGTACGTCATTAATCAATAAAATTCCCTTCGCAATTTCAAACACTTATATTAATCGATTATATAAGCGAAGTAGCACTCAATCTTTGACAGTTCTATCTTGGACGTCACAGCGAACATAAGACCTACGACTGTGACAGAGGACTCTTCTAATAGTGAGTTTGTTCTATTTTGTTTTTGTGTACGAATACATTCATAAATTCACCCTAAATAGTACTGGATTACACACCAATGTAAAAATATATTTCTAATGTTTTAACATTTTTAATTTTAAAATCTGTCGCTAAGTACCTTTTGGTTTGTTTCGGCAGCTGCATTTGACAGCCAGTCCCCTCTAGATTTGGCGTAAACTCGCATCTGAGACCACATTGTCATTTATTACTACCAGCTATATACAGCGCGACTGGTTACTCGCCAGCCATATTTTTACAAGAATAATCATTAGTCGATTCTCGTACTAAATCAACTAAAAATATACTAATATATAACTAATTATCTAGAGGAAAACAAAACTGGTATACACTCAATGTCAGGTGATTTACGCAAAAACGAACTGGTGTAATAATAAGGAAAGCAATGAATCATACCGTGCCGCGCAATCCCGCCCGCTTCCCTTTGTTCGAACATACGGCGTTCCGACGATAAGCAGTTACGTAATGATTAACCTTGAAAAGCACCCCTTTAATGTTGTTCATTGAACCTAGATGTGATTTTTTTACATTTAAAAATATCGTTCCCATACTTTTAAATATTTTAGAAAGAACTTTAACCAAAATTCTCTTTGTTGTTTATTAGTATTTGTTTTGATATTATTATTTTATATGTTAAATGTGACCATGAACTACCAAAGGATTGAAGGATGTTAAAATTTACACAGTCACCCGGTATATATAGCTACCACCATGAAGTTGACAATCTCTAGCCAAGCACTTCTTGGTATGTTCCATCAGATGTACTTAAGCGTCAGACTCTTTAGGTTTAGCGTGTTTACCATATTAAACCACATCGCCATTTGACATCAGGTGAGATTATGGTCAAACTATAAAACCAATTAGTAAAATTCCAAGTAAAATCTTATTAAAAAATACACTTTATTGACATGTCAATAAAAGACGCTGAATTTCTCTTCTTCTTCTCGCATTAAATTTACAAGGTAAGACACTCTTCTGTAGTTAACTACGATACGTATTTTTTTTAATCGGCTGAGTGTCTTAAACGCTCGCCTTAGTAGTCCGGTGAAGCTGTTAAGGCCTTGCTTGGCTAATAGCGTAATCAGTTCCAAAAAAAAAAAGGTTTTTTTTGTGCACTTTTATTAGTGCGTGAACGTTTGCAAAACGTAATTATACCTTTTAATATAGTCAATGTATTATAAATATTACTTTGTACTTTGAGATATAATATCGTCACGTTTAACTTTTAATTAATTATCATTTAAGGTCGTTCGGAAATTACTTTCGATTTTTGTCAACAGAGGACTTAATTGTATTACTATATAACCAACATTATGCTTACTAATATAAAAATGAATGCGAGTTTGTTTGTTACACTTTCAATACTGTAAATCATAGAATACACGTTAATAGGACAGGGTACATTTCATCTAGAAAATATATGTTCTTCCCGATGGATAGATCAAATTTGTACAAACGCAGAAGAAGTAAAATAATACCATTTAACTCTCGCGTAATGAGATTCTATTTTATTTCATTAATTTTTATATTAAAATGAGGTCGATAAAGGCATTTATGAAAATCAAACACGACTATCAGTTTTAAAAAAAACCTGTTCCAAAGAATAATCAAGAAACTCGATGCCTATATTGTTTTGTGCGTTCACTTATATGTTAGATTTTTTGTTTTATGATTAACTAACGTGCCCGGCGGATGTTGTCCCGCCCTGAAAATTAAAAAAAAAACTTTTTTTGTACACCTATATATGCATGTACAAACAATTTGTATACCTAAACCGTTCTCACTTTATCTACTGGTGAAAACCGCATAAGAATCCGTTCAGTAGTTTTTGAGTTTATCGCGAACAGACAGACAGACAGACATATCAGAGGACTTTGTTTTATAATATGAAGAAAAGAAAGAAAGAAATACTTTATTGTTGGAATAACCATACAATTACATTACGCAAATTAATTAGACAGAAAAAAAATATATTCGAAATAGAAAAATAGATGTCCAACAATTGGCGAATCCATTCAACAAAAATGTGCAATACAGTAAATAGTACTGCAGCGCTGATTTTGCGATGGGAGCCTATATGATGATAAACGGATATTCAGTCGGTCATATTAATGTTAATACAAAATTTAAAACGAACAAATAAATAACTCAGATACACATAACACGTCAAGGATGGTCACATTAAAGAGATATAGCTACTGTAACAAATTTATGATTAAACAAAACAAATATAAATTTAGAAGAAGAAAATATACACACCAATAAACAGAGCTTACAATAGAACTGCGAGAATACATTACATGTCACTATAATTATCGAGTTTGAAGTTGCAACAGATAATGCTTATATGAGAGTTTAAAGCTAAGTTTACTCTTTTTGGATCGACATGTATGTATCAATATGTAGTGATTAAATATATATAACTATAATAATTCCCAGCGTGACAAAATAGTCGGTACCAATAAGAAGACTATGACAATGCAAAATTACCACGGGATTATTACTTCCTCAATATATCGATTCACCCATTTAAAAAGCCTCACTATTAGCCATATATATCCTTAACATATTATTTAAACTATGTATTTCAATATGACATTAATTTATAAAACACGTCGCACGTAAAAGGGAATTATAAATGCGGATAAAGTGTCCCAAAAATGATTCAGTTGTATATACTAGTCACGGTTCACCACAAAGTACTCCAACCATATCGTCTTTATTTCTTATAGTAATATCATGGCTATCACTATTAACTCTAGTTTTTCGTATACATACTAGCTATTTGCGTAGCTCCACGTGAACCAGCGTGTACGTGAGGAATTGAATTAAACTATATTTATTACTAGCGGGCCCGGCAGACGTTGTCCCGCCCTGACTATAAAAAAAACCTTGACAAATTATATACTAAAACCTTCCCCATGAATCACTTTATCCACTGGCGAAGACCGCTTGAAAATCCGTTCAGTAGTTTTTGAGTTTATCGCGAACAGACAGACAGACAGACGCGGTAGGGGACTTTGTTTTATACTATGTAATGATGATAATGAAAATAGCATTCATAAGAATATATTGTGTTTGTTACGCTGTGAAATATATGGGTAACAATATAAATGAAAGAAACCTTAGTAATTTCTACGTTTTAAGGAGATTTTCGTTAAACAGAAGTTCTAATAGTTTCATATCTGTTAATATAAGCATATTGCGAGAGCATAGTGAAAAAATCAATAAATTATTTAGATAGTATCTTCAGCTGGAGCGACTTATATAGCGTATATATGATTGTAGTGATATTTATATATACGTTTATATTAATTTTCTGTGATTGATTCTCTCTGTACATTTTTAGTACTATTTAAAAATTAATAGTTCAGTTTATAATAGTATTGAATCTCAACGGAAAAGTGTATAAAACTCTTATAAGATCAGTCTTGTTGTATACATTAGAGCGATGGGCTATGAAAGGGACGGATGAAAGAGAGTGAGAGTATATCAGAGGATTTTTTGAAAATAACACAGAAGTTGATGAGTGATAGGTTAGTATGGAATGGGCATGACAAGAGAAGAGATGAAAATCTTGTAAATAAAAAAGTTTTAAGTATGAAGGTGGCTGGATATAGGAGTAGAGGAAGACTGAAAAATGTATGGATAGATTCTGTGAAAAATGCTGTGTGTATAAGGTGTGAAAACTTAGATGACTTCTGACAGGGGAGAGTGGAAGAGAAAAACATCTTGTGCCGACCGTACTTAGGTGGGATAAGGGTAAGAAGATGATGATAGATTCAGTTAATCTATACTATACAAATATTATAAAGCTGACGAGTTTGTTTGTTTGAATGCGCTAATCTCAAGAACTACTAGTCCGGTTTGAAAAATTATTTCAGTGTTACATAGCTAACATTAATAAAAAATATTTATAAAAAACTACTTTTCGTGTCTTAAATATAAAAGTTAAACATATGCTGTCGCTGAATTTTTACAGGAATTATCAAGCTCTACAACATTTCTCTGGAACTCAAACATATATCTCTCATCGTTAAGGCAGCGTTCGTAAGAAACGTTTTCGTTCGACCGTTTTTTCTCCCACTTACTTTCCAAATCCACCTTCGACAAAAAAGTCTTTTCATTTTTCGGGTTAATATATAACCTATAACATTCACAAATACCGTGGCTTTCTATTGGTAAAATAATTTTCAATATCGGTTTAGTAAATCCAGATAATACCCCCTACAACGTCACAAACTCACAAACTTTACCTGTTTATAATATTAGTATAGATTTATCGAGGAAGGCTATAGGCTATATATCATCACGCTAAGACCAATAAATGAAGCGTTTTACAAAATCGGGGTTACGTATTATTTTTAAATATTTTCACCTTCTACGTAATCGAAGTCGCGATTTTAATTAAGTAATTTAAGTTAGCGTTAGCACAAAAGCGGCCGAAATCGCGGGCAGAAACTTGTAGTCTTATATAGTGAATATCTATTTTGCCATTTTGACCGGTTTATAATTTAAATATATTTAACACCATATAAAAAGTATGATAATGACCTAAATTTATTATTTACGTAACGAATGATCACAAACGGGAAAAAAACATCTCGACCGAAATCCTCAGTTACCAAACCAGTTCAGTACACCTTTATACTGGATGATTCTAATTTGTGTATTAACTTCTCGCTGTGATTTGTACGACGTACCCAAAGGGGATTCACCTCAGCCGTGAATGTGCTATAAAAACATCTGTATAAGATCCATTACAGTAAGATCATATAGCGACGCCAACAATACAGTATCTGACCGCGGACGACGTGTGAGACACACGAAATCAATGATAAAGCATATAAACAACGTTGGGATTTTGATAAGAGATCTATACTCTAATAAATATGTGTGCTCGCATGTAGAAATCTATTAAAAACAATATTAGTTTCCAGTGTTATACGTGTTAGTGTGTCATTAAGCCAACAGCTGCTCTACTGTAAGTTGTTCATATTCTTTTTTACATTTTTTTAAATAATTAATTGTACCTCATAGTACAAATGGCATATCTAAGTTTATTGACTATAGAAGGAGTGATTTTTAGAATCGTTACTTAAATTACTATATTAATAATATAATTAAGTTTTCGTTTAGCATATTTAATAAGTTTTTATCAGGTTTACACAATAGTTTTTATTTTATTTTATCATTGCATTACTTTACTGTACATTTTATAATAATTTGTGGGATTTTAAATTACAAACTTTAGAAAGAATAACGTGATTCGTGAAATGTAAAAACGTCACAAAAGGATCCTCGAGAGTTCCAACAAAGATTTGTGCTAGGACACCGAATTCAACAAAAACCTTATCTATAATAGCAGACAATTACGCACTAAATAATAGTTTGTATTGATTGACATTTACTATAAATTATCGCTTGTCAAAATAGAGAGGAGCGTCTCTTTATATATAAATTTCTTCTGTACGTGTGTATGTCACTGAACTCTCCTCCTGAACGATTTTGATGAAATTTTGTGTGCGTGTTCCAGTGGATCCGAGAATGGTTTAGATTCACATTTGGAACCGGTAGGGGGCGCTGCGGTTGGCTTTTTAGGATTTGTTGAAATTATCAAAGCAGGACAACGTCCACAGGGACAGCTATTTTTAATATAAGTGTTTATAAAATACCAAAGTACCATTTATATAACTCGTGTTTATTTTATTTCGTTGTAATTCTTAAAATACTATGATTTTAAACATGACTTATGTTATACTAGAATATATATTTAATAGTAAATACTCAGTATACAATCCCAGCAAACTATTTTTAATAAGATTTAGGCTAGTTGTTAAAGAACTACTTTGAATAAATTATTAATAATATAGACAATTAGCTTTTGTCCATATCTTCGCTCGCGGGAACAGTACGTACATTTTTAATTTTTTTGTGTATAATACTTACCCTATGTATATAAATGTAAGTATGTAGCTCTGAGAAAGTTTATGCAAAATTTTATGATGATCGGCTAAGTAGTTATGTGAAAGCGTAACAAACAAACAAGGTGGTTTATTAGGTGGTAGAGCCATGCTGAAGCTATTACTGGTTTCAGCATGAACAGGTCGGCTCGCCCGGGGTAGTACCACTCTCTCGCAGAAAACCGAAAACCGACGTGACGTAACAGTGCTTCCTCCCTTTCTCCCAAACACAGGCTGGCAACGCACTTGCGACTCCCCTGGTATTGATATTGTCTATGGACGGTGGCGATCACTTAACATCAGATGACCCACCTATTCGTTTACCTCGTATGACATAAAAAAAAAAACAAATAAACTCGCATTTATAATACTAGTGACGAAGAAAAAATATGACCACAATAATAACAGATGTGGTCTTAAATGGAAATGATAAACAACAGTCGTTGAATATTGCTTTGCCACAACAGACCCAAATTTTCAATTTTGAAGTAAACTTAAGTAAACAAGAACTAAGAAAGGATCAACAATGATGTCATCGTGACATCTTACTTCATTGTAGTTTCAAGTTGCAGGATTCCAAGAAACGTAGTCGATACAGCGTTCTAGTGCACCATCACTGAGACGTTGCCGTTTTTAAAACTGAAAATCCGTAGAATAATCATATAAATAATGTACAGTGAATACACGTAATTTTTTATCTATACATAATACTAACAACGATCAATTTATTAGCAATTTACAATGCGATACATTATGCCGATATACCTCCCTCATATTTCAGTGTTTTTTTTTTCTACAGATCATGATTTCACTATTAGATTAGGAATCTATTTTTGGAATTTAAATATAGTTAGGGGAAGATAAAACAGTACAGTATGTTTTTCTTCTCTGTTTTTGAACCGGTTTTTTTAATTTTTTGACGTAAAAACTTCTTATGGCGCGATGAGTGGTTTTTTTCTTTATTTAGTAGCGATTGACGAGCCTTAGTTGTATATACCATTTTTTTTTTGGACAGTCCTTTTTTCTGTTCATATTAAAACTTGAAATATTAATGAATCGTAGTCGAATTTCTAGACGATCACTAGTTTTTTTGTAATTATGTAATTAAAGAACTGTGAATATTTAAGTTTAAAAAAAATATTCTTTTTATATTTATACCACAATACAAAATACTATCTTTCGTATATGGTTTTACTATGAACGTAAATGAGTCACGTCGAAGCAACAGTAGCAAAGTAAATTTTCATTGAAAACGGTGGACGGTTTATTTCATACGATATATTATAGTTATAGCAATTAGTAGTTATAAATAAATATCAATATTGGTAGGTGGTAGAGCCACGCTGAAGCTATTACTAGTTTCAGCATAAATAGGTCGGCTTGCCCGGGGTAGTACCACCCTCTCACAAAAAACCGACGTGAAGTAACAGTGCTTGCATTGCTGCGTTTCGTTCGGTCAGTAAGAGCACCGGAGGCCCACCTCCCCTCTCCTTCCCCCTTTTCTTACTCCCCTTCTCCACCAAGAGAGGTTGGCAACGCACTTGCGACTCCCCTGCTGTTGCAAGTATTTATGGACGGTGGTGATCACTCAACATCAGGTGACCCAGCTGTCCGTTTGCCTCCTATGACATAAAAAAAAGAGATCAAATATAGATGCGTTATAACATAATTAACATATCCTGTAAAAAAGAATTGGTGAATTCATTTGTGATATTAATATAAATGCAAGAAATTTCAATAACGATTGACAAAATAAATTGCTTCTTTATCTTCTAAATGTTCTGTATATCTTATATTATTGTTATATTATTATTTACATTTTTTAATGTTATTTTCACTTTCTTTTGTATTTGTATCTTTTCATATTATGATCCTTTCATATGATGATCGATTGACGTTTCAATTCCAATAGTAACGGGTAACATTTTTAGAATACCAATCCTGTATCCTCTGTTCGTGCTCTTTTGTACATAAAAATAATTGTCTATAAAAGTAGGTATGTAGTAATAATATACAGAAAAAATCTTACTTTTAGTTGACAGTAGGAGTAAAGTAGCCCAAATTCTTTAAGAAAAATAACTTATCATATTTTTAATAGGATAAAGAGAAAGCATTTGGAAACGAATAAAAGTATCTTTCAAATTTATTTATTTACTAGCCTCTGCCAGCGACTTCGTTCGCGTGGAGTAGTTACTTTGTGCTAACGCTAAAACGCAGCGGAAGCTCTCAAGAGGAAAAATACCCCCGATTTTGAAACATTCTTCATTTGTGCGCCGCTCGTATTGGTCTCAGCGTGATGATATATAGTCTATAAACTTTCTCGATAAATGAGCTATATGACATGGAGAGAATTTTCAAATTCGACCAGTAGTTGAGTTTAGCGAGATCAACTAAATAAACCTTCTAGCTTTATAATATTAATATAGATTACTACTCTTCTCTCGTACTTAACTCAAGCCGTCATTCAAATTACAATAACTTTTGATAGAGTGGACCGATTTTAATGAAACAAAGACTAAGTTACTCTCGTGGATATGCTTTGTGATTTTCTTTGAGGTTTTATTGTCAACCCACTACTTTAGCTTTGATACGTGTTCATAAAAACAGATAGACAGACATTTCTAAAAATTATTGAAATTTATTCTATTATTTATTCCTAGACACTACAACAATTTTTTTCACGAAAATCTAAAAAGTAGCGACAGCCTTAGATTTACATTTTTATTATATGTTTTATTATTATTATATGTATAGATTATAACAGCATTCTTTTTTTTTATATCATTGGAGGCAAACGAACATGTGGGTCACCTGAGTGATCACCACCGTCCATAGACACTTGTAACACCAAGGGAGTCGCAAGTGCGTTGCCAGCCTGTTTGGGGGAAGGGGAGTGGGGTATGGGAAGGGGATGGAGAGAGGAGGGGAGGGTATCGGGTAACCGGCGCTCTCACTGACCGAACGAAACGCAACAATGCAAGCACTGTTACTTTACGTCGGTTTTCTATAAGAGGGTGGTAGTACCCCGGACGAGCCGAGACCGGGAGTTCCGATCGGGCCGTCGTCGTGTACAGACGTGCCTCCGCTGCGTCCGCTACTCTCGCCGTCCGATCCGCTATCTCGCTCTCGCGCTCGCGCTCGCTTCACTTCGCCTCCGACGCTCTCGCAGTTAGTCGTGTCCGCGCTTCGCTCGCGTTCAGTCGGTCTCCGCGCGCCGTACGCACAGTGCTGTCTTCGAGTTTCGTGTCGCCCGCTTCGTGTTTACGTTGTGTCGCGCCGCGCTTCTTCGCGTTCAGTGCCGTGTGTGTCGCGTTTAGTGCCGGTTGATCGTCGCGTATCGTGCGTTACGAACACTCGTGTGTGTCCGCCGCGAATCGTCATTTGCCGTTACTAGCAATAGTAACAGGTTGTCAATTGGTACAATAACAGACTGTCAATCGTAAGGCGCTCGACTTTAGAGCGTATCAAACCGCACCTTTCGGTGCGAACCCGGGTTAATTTCTTTTGAAAGTCCAGTCGTCTGGCCAACTCACGGATACCTAACGGTGTAGACAACGAACTGAGTTGGAGCGACCTGTCCGCTCGCCGTAGGCCCCGCGGCCTACTGCATTGACAGACGGGCCTGGGTAGCTTGGCCTTGGCGAGGTCGCCTAGTCAAGTCCACGGTGTCTCCCTCCCACCCACCTGATCCCCTCATTCCATCCTCGGGTGTCTGTTTGGGCGTAGCCCGGTTTACCGGTCTGCGTTCTCGGCCCCGGGATTGCTAGGGCTCTCCCTTTAGGCTTTGTAGGCTCTATACCGTGCGGCATTGCACTTCGCCCACAGGTATTTTGGTCCGGACTCGGATAGTCCCGTAATTTTCCGTTCAGGCGCGCCCCCCTGCCCCTAAGGCAGGGAGGTTTGTTTCGCGGCTCCCCTATCCCCACTCAGGCCCCGGTATGGCCCAGCCAATCACTCCCGAGCGCGAACATGCTCGGTTTCGCAAGTTCGTCATGAACTGCTGTCCGACAGCCGTCACGGAGTACGATCGCTTCTGTAGAGAGGCGCGAATCTTTCAAAACGGAGGTCCCCCGCCCACAGTCCCGTCCAACGCTGTCTTTCCTATATCCAACTCCTTCGCCCTACTCTTGCAGGAAAACCAGACCGCTGTAGAAGCGAACAACCCCTCCGCTCCCATCCCAGACGAGGAGGGCTCCGATATGGAGCAAGATCCCGCGAACGATGGCTTCTCCACCGTCTCGCACCGCCAGCGCCATAAGCGCGCGAATCCCTCTTCCGATAACGAGGGCCCTAAGCCCTCGAAACTTCTCAACGTTGATGGCACGAAAGTGCCAAAAACGACATCCACGCCCTCCAGACCGGCTTCGCCTCAAGCTGCGGAACCCGCAGTCACGAGTAAGAAGCCCCGCCCACCGCCCCCCGTTACGATCCAGGACAAGGCGTCCTGGGTCGAGATTCGTCACATGCTGGAAACAGCAGAGATTCCCTTTACCTCCGCCGTGAATACCCCTGTCGGTATCCAGGTGAAGGTCGCGACCCCTGCCGCCCATAAAAACCTGACTCGTTTCCTTCGGGATAGCAAGTTCGGTTATTTCACTCATTCGCTCGAGGAAGAGCGCTTACTACGAGTTGTCATCCGTAGAGTCCCCGCCGAAATCCCAACCGATGACATCTCCGACGACCTCAACGAAAAGGACATTCCTGTTCGTGAGGTACACCGCATGCGCTCTCCGCGCACGAAGGCACCCTACAATATGGTGTTAGTCGTTCTCGACCGCACCAAGGAAGGGAAAGCCATTTTCGATCTCTCGACCCTCTGCGGCCTCTCCGGCATTATTGTCGAGCCGCCGCGCAAAACGTCCGTACCCTCACAGTGTCACAACTGTCAGGTTTACGGACACTCCGCACGTAATTGTCGCCTGCGTCCCAGGTGTGTTAAGTGCCTCGGCGACCACTCCACTAAGGAGTGCTCCCGCTCTCCGACCTCCTCTGACCCTCCGAGCTGCGTCTTGTGCCGCGGCGAGGGCCATACCGCGAACTATCGCGGATGTCCCCGCGCCCCGCGCACAAAGCGCCCCCGCTACCCCAGACAGGTCTCCCCGTCTAGGACGCCCGCCGCCACCGCCCGCCCCCGACCTCCGCCTCTCATATCCCGAGAGTCCTTCCCGAGCCTGCCGAGCACATCTCGTGCACCGGCAACGTCCGTACCCGCGACTAGCGCGCCCCCCCGCCCCTACCGGGCCCCTCAGGCCCCGTGGGCTCCCAAGCCCGCGTCTCAGCCGATCCCGAAATCCCAGGCGGCTAAGCCTTCACAGGCTGACCCCGCATACTCCTTTTCCCTATCGAGCATTGACTACGTAGGTCAATTGCTCATTTTTCACGAGATTTCGGAGATCTCGGCATACGAAGAGACGGTCCGAAATCCGTCTCTAGGTCCCTTGACAGCCATACATAGGTTTCCAGCCATTTCGGCTACCCTACAACGGCTCGTGCGCGCCGCCGTTAATAAATAAATAACTCATATAAGTTAGAGTAAATCCGTGTATTTGCGTCTAACTTCCCCTAAAACGATCGAGTAATAATAATAACTTTTACTATTTCTATTTTTAGATTCCGGTGCCGACGCCGTTCAGTTAATTTTAAATTCGATCTTTTAATATGCGTGTTTGCGCCCACGCACGCGTAACCTTCCCTGACGCCGCCGTGAGGGAAGGAATCCCCGCTAGCTCCCGCACACATCGTGGTTCTCAGTGATATCTCGAGCCGAGGTCGTCCCCGGTTGGAGCCCCCGAGATATCACTTTCGCGACACAGTGACTCACCTACATCACTTGTACTCACACATGAGATCAACTCTCACCACACGTGCACATACATACACATAGTGGATGGGTTTGTTTTTTTTCCCTTTTTTTTCGAGCTGAATCGAATAGTTTAGCTTGTTTCATTCCGATATACACGTATGCATTTGTGAATCATGCAATTTCGATTGCATGATTCACAAATGAATATATGTATGAATAGCTTAGAATAGTTTAGCTAGGTTAGATCCGGGATAACAGCAACAGCCCAAGCCGAGGTGTGCCGCGCACCCTTGAGCTAGTTGCCCAAATAAAATCGGCTGAGTGCCTTAAGCGCTCGCCTTAGTAGTCCGGTGAAGCTGTAGAGGCCTCTAAAAAGGCCAATAGCATAGTCAGTCCGAAAAAAAAAAAAAAAAAAAAAAAACGGACGAGCCGACCCATTCATGCTGAAACCAAAATAGCTTTAGCGTGTCTCTACCACCTTTAGTTATATCTCTCTCTTAGCTATTATCTTTTGAGAGATCTTATTATCTTAGAGTTTGTTTGTTACGCTTTCAGGTCTAAACTACTCAACCCATTAGTATAAAATTTTGCATACACGTTGTCAGGGGTATAGAAAGGTATAGGATTAATAATATTTAACACTTTATAGGTATAGCGTTTGACTACAATGTCATTTAATGTTAAATAAGGATGTGGTCTAAGGAGGTAAACACACTAAACCTACACAAAAACGACGCGGCTTTCAATACCACTGACCTACGGGTCAGTCAAATTCTGCTTCAAGTTGTATCGAATACTCTAAGGCAGCGATCCCCAAACTGGGTTCTACGGAACGGATAGTCATCAGGGTACCGCCAAAATTATTGATTACTAGCCGTCGAGGCCGACGTTGTCCCAACCTTAAAAAAACCTTGAAGTTAGACATATGCTGTCGATGACTTTTTTATTATCAAGCTCTACAACTTTTCTCTAGTGCTCAATCATATATCTCTCATTGTTAAGGCAGCGTTCGTAAGAAACGTTTTCGTTCGACCGTTTTTTCTCCGACTTACTTTGCAAATCCGACTACTACAAAAAAGTCTTTTCACTTTTCGGGTTAATATATCATTACATAGTATAAAACAAAGTCCCATATCGCGTCTGTCTATCTGTCTGTTCGCGATAAACTCAAAAACTACCGAACCGATTTTCATGCGGCTTTCACCAGTGGATAGAGTGATTCATGAGGAACGTTTTAGTGTATAATTTGTCAAGGATTTTTTTCATAATCAGGACAGGACAACGTCTGCCGGGACCGCTAGTAGCCTATAACACTCACAAATAACGTGGCTTTCTATTGGTAAAAAAATTTTCAAAATCGGTTTAGTACATCCAGAGATTACTCCCTACAACGCCACAAACTTTACCTCTTTATAATATTAGTGTAGATATTAATACAAATATAATTTTTAAATAGCGAAGCAAAATATGTGATAAGAAGGACCCATTACTTTTATGTAAATAAGGTATGTAGTTAGCAAGCATTCAGTCCGAACTATGTATGGCCCTGCAGCACCCGTCAGAGATAATGCGCGAATAGTGTTTCAATTATATTATACTTTTCATCTCTTAAACAAAATGTTCTTATATACATTTCAGTGTTGATTTGTAATCATTTGCTATAGAGTTCCATAAAATAAAAGGTATTTGGTTGTCGTTCCGTTGTCTTTAAAGTTTAGGAACCACTGCTCTAAGGCGCCTAATGTTTTCATCAAAGCAATCATAGTTTATGATTCAATCATACCATTATAGAAGATATCTGTTACCATTTCATGAACTACCTTCCAATGTTCACTTGGGTAGTTGTTTTTTGGAGTATAAAGTCACAGAGCAGACATTGTTTCCGTAGCTACAGTTGAAATCAGTCATCGACCGTACCGTGTTACTAATTCATTTATCTGCTTACAAAAGATTCAGTACATAATGAGATAGGTATAATTAATGAAAACTTAGCTACGAAGTATAATCAAACAACGCATAATAAGATAACTTACTTATAAGCAGTTACTAGAATATATTATAACAGGAAGATTATATAATCAGAAATCACAATTTTTATATAATAAAAAAAAAACAGAGACAGTTATGAGACCTTTAAGGTTATCAATTTTATACGTTTAGTTTATTATAATAAACTAAAACAGAATCATTATCAAACCTAATTCTAACTAATGTTATAAATTCGAATGTCTCTCTGTTTGTTACGCTCTCATGCCGTAACTACTCAACCAACATTACAATTTTGTATACTCGTAGTCAGGAATACAGAAATACAAAACAAAATTCGATGAAGAAATCGAATTAAAAGGTATTTAGTTATTAATAAATTGAATGTAAATAATTTTGTTTTTATATTAAGTCTTTGGTATCTTTGGAAAATTCCACAATTGCTATACTAACTATAGGAGAAACTATAATTTGTGACACTACCAGACCGTAGGTGTAACTAGCGCCGTATCAACCGTACCAATGATATCGAGAACCCGGCTTACAAAAGCCCCGAGGTTTATAAAAAAAAGCACCCTACAATTTCAACAATACACTCTGAATTAATAAATAATGAAATATGAAAATACTAGCGGGCCTGGCGGACGTTATCTCGCCCTGTTAATAAAAAAAATGTTGACAAATTGTATACTTAAACATTCCTCGTGAATCACTTTATCTACTGGTGAAAACCGCATGAAAATCCGTTTAGTAGTTTTTCAGTTTATTGCGAACGGACAGACAGACAGACAAGGCAGAGGACTTTGTTTTAAAATATGCAGTGATAGTGTAGGAGGGTACTGAGTCGCATATCGTAGAATACACTACATATTCAACGGCAAGAAGTTACACACAAGAATTTCTGATACGGGACTCCCTTAAGACTAGCTAATACACTGGACACAATAAAAATAGACTTAGGAAAAGTGTAAAAATAACACATAGGTACATACCAAATGTTACCTACTCATATGTAATCATAATCGTAATGCTAAATACTGATAACATATAACAAAATGATAGAGATACAATAAAGATAAACAAGTGATAAATATATTTGATTACATATTGTTAGCTAAATTAACAAAAAACTATCGTAATGAAAGTTTGGTTATTGTTGTAACAATGGAAAATGTCTCTCGTTCCAGATTAAAGAAGAACTGTGGTGAATTCTGGTGCATTGTGTTAAAAATTATAATGTTTATAGTTTCTATTGTATTGTTTATGACGATTGTTATGAACGTGAGAGGATATCCGTCAATATTTTCAGGTAATTTTATTTTTATATATTAATAAGTTACTAAGTTCTACATATCACGATTTTTTCTATACTAGCCGTGGCCGCGACTCACTCCGCGTGGAACCTAATGTAAAAAAACTGTGACTAATAAAATCATCTGAATATATTAAGTCCGTTTACTTATCTACTTTTCTCCCGTACTTAAGTCGCGTCGTCATTAAAATTACGATAACTTTTGATGGAATGAACCGATTTTAATGAAACTATGATTAAACTATGATGAATTAGTTATAACTCGAGGATATTAGTTTATGATTTTCTTGAAAAAGTATTACTATGAACGTAGTATTTTAGCAGTGATGCGTGTTCAAACAGATAGACATTCCTAAAAATGTATTTTATTACATACCTGCAACATTTTTTTTTTTCACAAAAATGTAAAAAGTACAGACACGTTAGATTTACATTCTCATTATATGTATAGAAGATAGAATAAAAGTTTCTATTATGACTCGGTGAGTGATACTGAAAGAGTGTATATACAATGACTGAATTCTTTTATGAACTTAATTCAAGAATGTAAATCAAATTAGTAGTCATAAAGGTACTATTTTTATTAAGATCACGCGAAATTTACAGTTATCTAATCTGTAGTTTCACGTAACAATTATTAACAGAAATTTTAATCTAATATTACGTATAAAGTAAAGTATCTAAAGTACTCGTATATGTTGTTATTACATGTTATTTATTGAAGCGTAGTTAATATTATCAATGAGTGAATGAAATGGATATATTTATCAATAAAATATTCGCGAGGTGTTGCTATAAAAATGACAAGACCAACGGTTTTAAAGCAAAACCGCTAGGACGGAGAGAATTATTAACCTGCCAAGGAGATTAATCTCGTATTGAATTATATATATATTCCAAAAATTATCAACAATTGTCATCAAACAAAAATATCTATTGAACATAGAAATAGTAAATTACAAATTTACATTATTGGGAAGTTAATCAAAAATATAAATAGAGTAACTATTTAGTTTTTGCGTAATTGTACATTAGAACCTCAGTAAGTCGAAGTTCTAGGAGAAGTACACCGGCGAAATTTACCAAAAAGTTGGTCTTTCTAAATCATTTTCAAAAAGTTCATGGTAAAACGCTATCTATGCAGGTGTTTATTCAAACCTTCGATAGATGGCGCACGATTGAAGTGATTTTTTTTTTCAAGATGGCGGTTTCTTTGGAAACCTAATGCGAAAACCATCAAAAGTAAATGCTCACAAATATTTTTTATTAATGTAGAACTCTACTAGCGAGTTTATTTTTATTTTGTCAAATAAATAATAGTTTTCAACTATGGATTCTATTCCTACAGGTATGTTTCATTATACAATTACCTACTTTGATTATATACATAAGTAGATACTGTGTCGCCTTGAGACAGGTGACATAAGTGACGGAAGAAAAAAACTTAGTGTGCGTAAAGGCATAGTTGTACATTCACGTCAGCTGCATCTGTGTGCCGTTTAGGAATACCAAGGTAAAATATTTACCTTTAATATTGTGGAATTTGATGTTAATAAAATTATGTAGGAAGTTGCCAAAAAAATAACTGTGTTTTTAAATATTTTAAGTATAACTTCAGGCTCGATAGGGAATTCATTTCGTTACGCAGTGCGGATATGTCGGTATGTTATACGTCACGGAAGTTACATACGATAGACCTGGAAGATTACTCCAGGAATTTTACAATTTTGCAATTATAAGATAGGTGGTAGAGCCACGCTGAAGCTATTACTGGTTTCAGCACGAATAGGTCAGCTCGCCCGAGGTAGTACCACCCTCTCATAGAAAACCGACGTGAAGTAACAGTGTTTACGTTGTTGCGTTTCGTCCGGTCAGTGAGAGCACCGGAGGCCCACCTCCCCTCCCCTAATCTCTCCTCTCCCTTTCCCCCTTCCCCACAAACACAGACTGGCAATGCACTTGTGACTCCTCTGGTGTTGTTAGTGACTCTGGACGTGGCGATTACTGATCACCAGGTGACACACCTGTTCGTGTGCCGCCAATGACATAAAAAATGCCTGAATACAAGCACTTCAAATGTGATATGCCCATTATATTTATCTCCAATAGTTGATAAGATAAATATAAAAATGACTCAATATTTATTTAGCTTTAGCTCTAACATAAAACCATCAATTGTGGACTTTTTTTGGCAACCAATCTTTTAGATTATTACTGCCATTGTCGAGTAGTTAATTTTATTACAAGTTGCGATAATTTCAGTGTCAATGTTAATGTTCCAACAAGATGGTGGTTGCCTTATTAGAACTTTCCAGGGAATTTTGTGGCATCTCAGAATTCATGATCCGTGGTATTATTTTCCATTCACTTCACTTATGAACAATAAACAAACTACATTACATAAAACACCACCAATTTTATGTAGTCCGGTGAAGCTGTGAAGATCTTGCTAGGTCAAAAGCGTAGTCAGTTCGAGAAAAATCCCACCAAAAACTCCATGTATGATCTTAAAATGACCACAACAACTCCATGATCACGTAATGTAAAACCGTATAGTCTATGTTTATTTAGATCTATAAAACTGACAAAGTGATTTGAGTATTTTCCCTCGTCATTGTAACAATTTATGTCTGTGACGTAAAAAATAAATTATCATAATTTATTTAATTTTATTTATAACGATGTATATTATAAATACAAATGTGTGTTTGTTTGTTACACTTCTACGCTTGAACTACTCAACAGATAATCATGAAATTTGCACACACGTTGTAAAGGGTACGGAAAAAATGATCCGAAAATATGTACCGTTCCCTAGAGAGAGATCGAATCTACATTAATACGACCGTATCCGCGTGCAAAAGCTAGATCACTATAATGTTCATTACGATCATTAAATATAATCTCACATTTTTATTACATTTGTACACATATGTTGGAAAAATTTAAAACCCTCGGATCGTGATTGTTTCCAGAAGACCTGCGTTTTAATTTTTAAAATCAAATTCCAAGGTTTCTGCTGAGTATGTGGTTCAAACGAGGTTTTAAAAATATATCCTCTATCGGTGTTATTACAAAAAAGTTAAATACGTATTGAATACTGGCTTTAAAAAGGTTTCGTATTAAATGCACTGCGCTCGCTCGAAGCAAGTTCGCGTTATCCTTTTTCGCAAGTCTAACCTAACGTAACCAAAGCGAGACAAAAGAGCAAGATGGCGAACATTTAGCGACCGCGGTGCATTTAATACGAAACCTTTTTAAAGCCAGGATTCAATATGTATTTAACTTTTTTGTAATAACACTGAAGTTTAATGTGATTTATCCTGTATTATTTACCGTATTTGAGATCAATGGATGAAGGGAAATGTTTTATCCTTATGAGTTTCATTAAAACTGGTCAACTCCCTGGTAAATTTCGCCATTGTAGGGCCGGAAAAGATTCAAGACAAATAGGTTTCGACGTAAAGAAAGGAATTTATTTAAAAAAGTTTTTGTGGATTAATATTCGACATGCAGAGATTTAATTCAATCCTACTTTTTTATATTAAAGTGTGAAAGTTAAAGAGGGTAATGTTTAAACAAAAAAGCACTTATGAAAAATGTATATATTGTTGTAAGATTAATATTCGACATGCAGAGATTTAATTCAATCCTACTTTTTTGTGTTAAAGTGTGAAAGTTAAAGAGGGTAATGTTTAAACAAAAAAGCACTTATGAAAAATGTATATATTGTTGTAAGATTAATATTCGACATGCAGAGATTTAATTCAATCCTACTTTTTTGTGTTAAAGTGTGAAAGTTAAAGAGGGTAATGTTTAAACAAAAAAGCACTTATAAAAAATGTATATATTGTTGTAAGATTAATATTCGACATACAGAGATTTAATTCAATCCTACTTTTTTGTGTTAAAGTGTGAAAGTTAAAGAGGGTAATGTTTAAACAAAAAAGCACTTATGAGAAATGTATATATTGTTGTAAGATTAATATTCGACATGCAGAGATTTAATTCAATCCTACTTTTTGGTGTTAAAGTGTGAAAGTTAAAGAGGGTAATGTTTAAACAAAAAAAAGCACTTATGAAAAATGTATATATTGTTGTAAATATTCCTAAAATTACCTCAATTGTTATTTAAATTTAAAGTTTATTTATTTAAAATCATCCAATGAATAGTTATACAGACAATAGAATCAGACACTGATATACTCAATATACGAAACAAAATACCTTGTAGGAAGACATTATTTATTATGAGTTGTTGACAACTCAGATTTCGAGTAATTGAGTTATTGGGGATTGCTGAGAATGTAAGAAGGGTTTTTTTCTAATTGTAAACGTTTTAGACTTATCAAGGTTTTATTGTATTTATATAAATGTGTATAGAAATCAATTGCCGAATGTACGTAAGCGAATCACTTCAGAACGGTTGCAGCTATTTGACTAATTAATTTTGGTACTTACCTATTAAAACCACCGCACGCTCGCCGATAGCTACCGCGGCCGACTCGCGCTGTAACCGACCGAACCAAGACGGGAAAATTGAGAAAAATAAATCGGTTAGGTTAGGCCAGACTTGTGAAATGTGATGGTGTTAATACGTGAGTATCTTAATTCTTCGTTGTGTTTGTAATTGTCACGATAAAGATTGTATGTAAGAAAATATTTTCAAAGTAGTACGGAAAAGTGAAAAATTTGGTTTAAAATATCTCCATATATAAAAGTGAGCCCTAGTAAGACAAAAAACAGTATGAAGATCTTCAACAATTCTGACAGAATTGACGTTCAGTTCCACACATGTGTGTCTCACAAACTCTTACATATATGAATAGTTAGTTTAGTTTAGACTCGTGATTATGCGTAACCAAGGCAACGGTTCAAGCCGCGGGGTTCCGTGCACCCTTGATATTGTTGCCAAAAATCGGCTAAATGCTCTAAGCGCTTGCCTTAGTAGTCCGGTGAAGCTGGAAAGGCCTGTCATGATAATAGCTTAGTCAGTTCAAAATGCTACATGCTAGTACTGTAAAGTGAACATTCGGACTCGTATCATATCATAGTCGATACACCCGTGGCGAGTAGCTATTTTTCAATATTTCAAGTCATTACATTTTTAGTTCAATCGCTAGAAAATGAAGTGCCGCCCTACGACTTTCCCTTCGTGAGCCGTTCACAATGGGGCGCGAGGACACCAAATGAGACATTGCCCCTCCAAACCCCGGTACCGTATGTAGTGATCCACCACTCCGCCACACCAGCTGCATGCTACACGAGAGAAGCTTGCTGTATAGCGATGAGGAGTATGCAGAACTTCCATATGGATGCCCATCGCTGGTGGGATATTGGATATCAGTAAGCTATCTCATTATATCCTTTTAATAGACTACTTTTCGATTATAATATACCTTAAGGTTTTCATTTTTAGTATTGTAAAGGTAAAATATACTTGGCGACAAATCTTCAATACGGAATTGGAGTCTCCCAGACGAGCACTAAATAATATGCTGTTACCATTGATATACAAAAACCTAAGATGCACACTTAGTAGTCTCTCGTCGCTTGCATCCTTGTAAAAACAACTTTAAATCATTGAGATAAGGTTGAATTTGCAAAATCATAAATTAATCGTACAACTATAACCACGTATGTATATTGGAGAATTTTTGCGGCCGGTTTTGGTTACTTGTTGGTTTGGTTACTTTTATTCGAGACTTGGGTTTTTATATGTCAATGGCTGTTTCCTTTCTACTTGTGTGACGCAAGGTATTGATCGTGGTATTGGACGTGATATCAGAACATACTATCTCCGAACCATTTTTTTTTAAGTTTGACTTTGAAATCTTAAGGTTACGTCAATTCATACGCTGGTTTGGATGCCTACTTTTTGCACGTCAAGTGTAAAAATAAGACTATTTAAAGTTTTCTTTGTTTAAAGTTTCGTGGTATTGGACGTGATATCAGAACATACTATCTCCGAACCATTTTTTTTTAAGTTTGACTTTGAAATCTTAAGGTTACGTCAATTCATACGCTGGTTTGGATGCCTACTTTTTGCACGTCAAGTGTAAAAATAAGACTATTTAAAGTTTTCTTCAGAGCTTCTAGACTAGTTGATACTCATGACTTAGTCTGTGTTATCTTGCTTATGCGCAGGACACCGCTTGCCTCACTCCTTCAAAGAAAGAGATTATACATATCTCTTAACGTATAGTACTTATAAAAGTTGTAGTTACTTACTTTATATAATATGTAAATATGGTGATATTTATTTCATATACGAACTAAATATCTAAGAGTCGAAATCTATCAGTAGTTTTCTCGTGTTACACGCACTACGGCAAACCTCTGTTATTTTATTTACATAGATAGATAGATATAGAAACAGAAAAAAGATTCGTCATTTCTCCATTGAAGTATGGCTAACTGTAAGTTTATTTCAAACACAAGTAACATCAGATACCATACCATGAGCCAGCGAGAACTATACGCGTAGAATAAATGAACCAATCAGACGCGTAAAATACTTATTTCTACCAATCAAATTAGAGATATCATTATCATAAATTTTTAATTGTGGTGTTTGTACATAAATCGTGTTATAAAAAACGAACACTTTCTAGCAGTCAACATATTAACCTATTTTGCTTCCACTATTACAACAATAATTATAATAACTCTACATATTTAAAGTCGTAATTCGCTGTGCTTTCTTGCGAAAAAATAACTAACGCAAACAAATCTTTAAAACTGTTTTCGAGAAACCAATTAGTTTCATACATACAAGAATTACTTGTATACTTATATATCGAGAGCTTTATAAACTAACATATTCTACTATCTATGAAGAATATAATTCCATAAGAAATATGAATTCTTTCTGTGTTTGAGCCATTCTTGTTAATGTTATAAATGTGAATGTGAGTTTGTTTGTTTGTTACGCTTTCACGCTTTAAATAATCAACCGATCAACTTGAAATTATGCATACACGATGTCAGGGATATAATAGAAAAAGATATGAGGTATCTTTAATCCAGAAAAAAACCATTTCCCAAGTGTTATCGACATTAATGCGGGTGAAACCGTGGGCAAAAACTAATCTACAATAAGTCTGTTTTTTATATGGAATTAGGTTTTTATCTATTACTAGCTGCGCCCGCGCCTTCATCCGCGTGGCTTCCTATATAAAAAAAAAACAGTGATAAATAAAATCATCTGAATGTATCAAGTCCATTTATTTATAACTTTCGATAGAGTACACCGATTTTGATGAAACAAAAATTAAATGTTACTCGAGGATATGCTCTATTTTCTTGGCGATGTTTTATCGTTAAAGCATTACTTTAACTGTAATGCGTGTTCAAACAAACAGACAGACAGATAGACAGACAGACATTTCTAATAATGATCGAAATGTCTTTTATTACTTACGCCTAGACACCTACAACAATTAAATCCACAATAATCTAAAAAGTACAGACACGTAGATGTACATTCTTATTATATACTAGCGGTCCCGGCAGACGTTGTCCTGCTCTGATTATAAAAGAAACTGTGACAAATTATATACTAAAACGTTCCTCATTAATCACTTTATACACTGATGAAAACCGCATAAAAATCCGTTCAGTAGTTTTTGAGTTTATCGGGAACAGATATACAGACAGACGCGGCAGGGGACGTTGTTTTATACTATGTAATGATATAGGAGATAGATTGGTCCCGAATAAATGTTAAGTTTCATGGTTAATCCAATCTGGTCTAATAGAAAAGTTGCAGAAAGAAATAAATGGCTATATACTTGTAAATATTGATTTCAGTTTCGGTGTTGGCAGCGATGCTACTGTATATGAAGGAAGGGGCTGGTCGACTTTGGGAGCTCACTCGCTGCATTTTAATTCTGTTAGCATAGGCATCTGCGTTATTGGAGATTGGACAGGTACTGTAACCTCAAATTTATTTTGAAACTTTAACATAACACAGATAAAACATAATTGCCGTCATTGTACAAAGTACCGTGTTGGTTAACTGGCTGGACCAACGGAACGGCAATTCGAATTAGGTACATGGCTTAGAATCTCTAAGTGAACTAACGGATTTTTTGGAATTTCCTCAATTTAAATCGGTAAAATTATTCGTTGACGATGCAGTCGACAGATGACGAGCATCGGGAAGAAAACTGAAGTAGATAAATTGACTTGTAGTATTACTTGGTGAAAATATAGAACTGTTGGTTTTGGCGATTAGAATCTTCGATACACCGTGAGCCTACATAGTAATTGTTATTATTAATATTCCATAGAATTCTACGAAATTCCCTTACAATTTATAAACTTTGTCACAATATTGATGTTTTGTAATTATCGAACAACTCATTTTTCCTATTAACACAGCAAGAGTATAACATATCTTAAGCTATATATTGATTCTACAACTGTTCATGAAAATTAAAGTGACTGACGTAAAATCTATACTATAATAAAACTGTAGCAAGGTCAAATCTGTACATTAAATATTTTTTGAAAATTTTGATCGGGGTAGACTTTGTTATCGATATAGAAGCCAAAAATAATCTTTTTACAATTTTTGTCTGTCTGTCTGTCTGTCTGTCTGTCTGTCTGTCTGTCTGTCTGTCTGTCTGTCTGTCTGTCTGTCTTTCTGTCCCTGTGAACACGCATCACGCTGAAACTACTGAACCGATTTTAACGAAACTTGACACAATAATAACTAATATTCCAAGGTTACATTTAGGATACTTTTTGTCCCATAAAATGCAAGGGGTTCTCCAGGATAACGAAAGACAAAAAATTGTAGTTAATGTAACTAGACTTTTTTGCGACACCTTAGTACAAGAGCCAGCAATGTTGGAAGAACGAGAATTTTAGAAAAGCTGGTTCTTTAAAATGAAGATATATTATGCCCTACCAAACAGAATTCAGGATACCTGGTAGCCGATTAACGTTGTGTTTTTTAATGCGCATCACACTTTTACAGGTTAAAATTTTGGATTATAAATAATTTAAGGAACATTTTTTTTCAGTAACTTTTAAACGCTCTTAAAACACGAATTTATCACTACCAGACAATTTTGTTATTGATAATAATGTGCCAGATGAAATTCTTTATAAATAAAATAATTCATTTCAAACCATTTTATTTTTTCCATTGCAAAGAACATATTTCATTTTATTAACCATTATGATATGATTTCACCGTAAACACCGTAAACGAAAAACAACGATAAACGTAGACATATGACGAGACTGACGTCATCTTGAATACATGCGTCTATAACAGGCGCTTCCACAATTATCACTATCTTTATCATACATAAATGGGGTAAACATATCAATACAGTTGCAGTATCTAGCTCTAAGTTTCTAAAAGTTTTCAAAGCATTAGCTGGTTTTAATTGGGGTGTTCATTCATAACATTTAGTTCGTTTATACTTCAATATTACACGCAGTCGAATTGACTATGCCAGCTTTCTTTATGATAGTAGTGCTCAGGTTAACAACCTCTATAAACTTGAAAAAGTCCAAAACCAGGCCATGAGAATTATCGGGGGTTTCATTAGAAGTACTCCAATCCATGTTATGGAAAGCGAATTGAGCATATATGTCCGTTACATCTTAGGAGACAATATTAAGCTGGCAAAATTCTATTTAAATTTAAGTCATTCGAAAAGAACTAACTAACTAATGTATCAAAAGAACTGTCCACCTCTTTCCAATCACTCTATTGGCGTGAAAGAAAAAGACAACTATTTTTTCTCAATATTAAAATACTCCAAGTCAAACAAGTATAAAACATGAAATGTTCACTTTACACACCTGGGTCGATAACATTAATTTGCACAATATAATTAAAATAAATGTAGATGGTATTTTGAAGCCAAAGCGTCAATATGGTATTGTTAAAATAAAAGATATTTGTCTTCAATATATAAATAAATATTATCAAAATTTTGTTAAAATATCCTCCTATTAATATTTTACCAACTTACTTGCTCAGTATTTAAAAATAGCTGTTACTCGCATTGGAAGGAACTTTGATGAGCGTTCTAAAACAAAACGAATATGGTACAGAACGATTCAGCCACGCCCCTTAAGGTCACCATGGATTTATGACAGTACGATTTGCCGTTGGGAAGCAATCACAGGAATAAGATTACGCTCAGAACACATCCCATGTAAAAAGTTCGCCTACCTGATGCGTAAAGTACTATCACCACTCTGCCAGAGTTGTAAACTCATCGATGATGTGCACCACATCCTGGCAGAATGTGTTCGAAACGAAGATATTAGATCTCGGCTTAATGCTTCTGGTTCGTTCCACACTGGTTTGTACAATTTGTTATTGTCTGACCCCACTTCGAAAGATGCTAAAGAATTGTACAAAATTAATATAAGCTATTGTTAAGTGTATTGTCATTCTTATTGTTATATAGTTGTATGTCACTTAGGCGATATAGCCGAGAAGGCGACTAAGCCTTCATTAAAAAATAAATAATATTAAAATTACAGCTATCTTAACATGGTTTGGACATACTTTATTTTATTTACAAAAAAAATAGCATCGGGCACATTATTGTTAATAACAAAAATGTCTGGCAATGATAATTTCATGTTTTAGTAGCGTTTCTAAGTTAGTAAAAAACAAAACATTAAAAAATTATATTAAAATCAATATTTTTGCCTGTAAAGGTGCGATATACACTAATAAACGCAACGTTTACCGGCAGCCAGATAGCCCGCACTCTGTTCGGAAGAACATAACGATATATAAAAACTGGCTTATTTTCTTTTTCGAAACCGTTGCTAGCTCTTAGACAAATAGTTACAGGCAAGTGACATTTGACGCGTCGTGCTCATATCTTTTTAATATTTATATTTTTCTTCAATACAATGGAATGTGAAAAAGTTTTAATACAAGTTGAAAATAGTTATGATATTATTCAGTGTTTCATTTATCATTATTTTATTTTATGAATACATTTTATCGTTTAATTTACAATTTAACTCTATCAACTTGATATTTTATAATGTAAACTGTACTGACTGTATAGTAAACGTCTACAAAAAAGGGAAAGGAACTTCGTTAGAAACTGGGGGGTCCATAGACCTTAAAACCTTTTTTTCACATTACCACCAATATATGTTGGTTGCTACGAACGGGTTGTAGGCTTATTTTAAAAGATTTCTCACATACCATCTGGGTATATGTTTGATTGAGTCCCTTGATAGTTTGGATTCACAATTGGAAACCGATGGTGTGGCTGCAATAAGGTTTTAGTTACCTATATTAAAATTTTTCGCGTTTAAAAATACAATTGGCACCAGTGATAACCGATTTGGTGCAGACGAAGTTGCACGGGTCAGCTAGTCGAAAATATTAATAAACTAAAGAAATCCATGTACTGCACACACTAACACGCGATAGAAGTGAAACTGTTAAGAATAGTAAAATATTCGTGTAAACAATACACGTGAACAATACACCACACTGATTATGACACCTTTTCTCATGGTTTCGTAATACGCACACGTACAAACACACGCATACAACGCTCCGAAAAGAGCAAGTGTTTTAAGTAGTGCAATATACAACGTGGAAACCGGTTTTTTTTTTCTCAAACTAACTACGCTATTGGCCTAGCAAGGCCTTAACACCTTCACCGGATTACTAAGGCGAGCGCTTAAGACACTCAGCAGATTTCATTTTGACAACTAGATCAAGGGTGCAACGGCACACCTCGGCTTGGGCTGTTGCCTAATTCAGACATCACCATCGTTCACATATTGATCTATTCTATAATAGCCTTTCGACACTAAAGCCTGCTTGACATGGCGCTTAAATTTACAGTCCGACAAATCGGTAATATATTTTGGAACTTTATTGTAAAACCTAACACTATTACCTAAGAAACTATTACTGGTCTTGTTAAGTCTGAAACATACTTATATGAGTTATTAAATATATATGTGTACCAAGCATAAACCTCAATAACTCTTATACGTGGAGATTGCGAATATAAGAAACACTATATAATGCAATCTATCTCGTTCTCTCACTCGATAAATCATATAGATGTGTATGTTTGTCTCTTATTACTATCGCGTTTTCGATTAATCGCGTTCCAAATGGGGTTAGGTTACGCTTCAAAAGTATGCACAATTTAATTTACCTTATGAATTATTTTTTCCACAGGCTCTCTGCCACCTGTCGATCAGATTAAAGCTACGAAATCCCTTATCGCGGCTGGTGTCGATCTTGGCTACATACGTCCAGACTACAAATTAGTAGGGCATCGACAAGTGCGCGCTACGGAATGTCCTGGAGACGCATTGTACGAGAACATTAAAACATGGTCACATTACTCAGCTTTCCCTTCCAGCTACAAAGATTTGATCAATGTTAATGAGCTACCAGAAAGTTTTAGACAGAAATATTTTAATAACACAAAAAGCGAGTCGTGACCTCTGATTTCTCAAGTTCCAATATCTTCTAATATTCAGGGAATACTGGTATTAATATAACAAACTTACAAAATAACGCAAAAATATATTCCTAATGCTCTCAGCAATCAATACCAACGATAACACGTTACAATAAAATAATGTATAAATAGTAATTAACATGATTATCAGTGTTATAGTTTTACTAACTTTACTGACGTGATAACGTCTTATAGATCGATGAACGCCGGCTGGACGCACGAAAAAGCATGACTCATTGTCACGTTTCACCTGAGTCGAGCGTGCAAGCGCGAGCGCGGAACAAGCGATAGAGAGCGTGATCGATCTAAGCGTTCGGTTTGTGACGCATCTATCTATATATAGAATAATTCAATCCAATTCATAAAAGTATGCAATTTTTCATCAATGTTTTCTTATGACGTATCACGTAAAGTTATCGTCCGTAAACCGACTTTACAGACAACCAGTTTTACCTTACTTCTTTTAAATGCAGCATCTAGGCATAAATAAAATTAAGAGTGCCTGTTATTTTCTGAGTTAAATTGCGAATCTATTGACGTGATTTTTATAGTTATACAGATGGAGGATTTTTCAGAGAAATATGTAAGCAAATATTACAGCATTATCTACATTTTTCGATGGGTTCGATTGAGATTAATTGATAGTTTATGTAAGAGAAGCAACTTAGAATATTCAAAAGGTTTATAGGAATTAATTAGTATTTATAAAGTGCAATGAAAATATAAAATATAGCACTCAATGTATCTAGTTAAAATACGTAGTATACACGAAAGAGTAAAACTATTTTCACGAAAAGGAAGTCCTGAGCATCAACTAATTTATATATAGTAATAACTGACGTTTTTAAACGAGAGAAGATAAACCAGAAAATTTTAAGAGCAAATAAAACGGGCTTAAAAAATGTACCTTAAAAATGCACCAGAACATCTTTGACCTACAGATGTCTCAATCACTTTTCATTTCATATTCGGTTCAATCCCAATGAAATTGACAAATGAAACCTCCTTTCCAATAAAAAAATAATTCTCCAAATCGGTTTATAAATAACATAGTTTTGAGGGAACAAATATTTTAAAAAAAAAGAAAACAACCAAATTGAAAACCGCCTCCTTTATGAAATCGGTAAATGGTTTTGAATTCTATGGTAAATCAAGTAATTGCCAACGTTCGACAAAATAAAATTAAACTGTGTATTAAGAATAAAAATAACGTGTTTACTTCACACGCACAAAAGGTAAACCTTTGAAAAAGAGCGCGAGAAGGGCGTATGTGTCATTGTTAATGGTAAAAATTGTATTGAGAATCTGTACACATATTGTAGACGTAAGAAGGGTGAAGTATGACGAATAGAGACTTATTTGACTGCGTTCCACTAGACGCTCACAACGCTCACGCTCACGACCGCGAGTTTTCCCGTTCCACTTACTTGCGGGCGTTACAATCGTACACCCAAGTGGAACGCATAATGGGGCGTTGTGAGCGTTCAGGTAAATAATACAAATGGCGATCTAGAAATAATAAAGCAAAAGCTTTAAGAGGTTATGTCTTTACAGTAAATTGTAATGATTATTACGTAAATAGATTTAAGTATATTGAAAGATAAATGTATAATTCAATTTTTATATTTAATTTTAGTGCAGTATTTAATTAATTTGCATTCAAATAAAACAACAATGTATTTTGTGGCAACAGTAGGATATTTGGTGATAATTGTATATATATTGAACTATGTTTTATAAAAGTGTACAAATGATATATTTTTCTCATTTAACTTTATTTATTATAATATCATAAAATATATTTTTTGGTTTAATAAAAAATATTAAATTATTATTAAGTGATAATAAATTCTGAGAATTTAACGATTGCAAACATTTTTAAATAGAATTTAAAATTATCATGACTTAATTAACATATTTCATGTAAATATATTAATAAATTTCATTGATCCATTAAATACAATATGTTATTTAGTATAAATATTCTACTGCATCAAATAATGACATTTTTACGGTCGCCATCTTTATTAAAAATCCCGCCAATTTTGTCAGCGCTCACATTGACCCATCTCCAGACATGGGGCGTCGTGAGCTTCGCGTGGGCGTTTGTTATGACGTCATTAATGACGTTTTCGGCACGACCGCAACGCTCGCGGTCGTCTAGTGGAACGGCTAAAAGGCTGTTGTGAGCGTTGTGAACGTCTTGTGGAACGCGCCCCTTATAAACGTTTCAACTTGTCGTTGGTTAGGAAATAAAGAAACTGTTTCTATTTTTTTTTACCAAAAGTCTGTGTTACTTTTGCCTATTTATACATACATTTATACATATACACTAGCGGACCGGGCGGACGTTGTCCTGCCTTGATAATAAAAAAAATCTTAAAAGTCAACCGCAGCGCCACCTACCGGTTCCAATTGTGAATCTAAACCATTCTCGGATCCACTGAAACACGCACACAAAATTTCATTGAAATCGGTCCAGCCGTTTAGGAGGAGTTCAGTCACATACACACGCACACAAGAAATATATATATTAAGACTAGCGGACCTGGCGGACGTTGTCCTGCCTTGATAATAAAAAATAGAAATCCCAAAAGTCAACCGCAGCGCCACCTACCGGGTCCAATTGTGAATCTAAACCATTCTCGGATCCACTCGAACACGCACAAAAAATTTCATCAAAATCGGTCCAGTCGTTTAAGAGGAGTTCAGTCACATACACACGCACACAAGAAATATATATATTAAGATAATAAATAATGATAAAATAAGTGTGTCGTTACATTTAAAAATAGGCTAAATAAGTGAAGCTGTTAAGACCTTGCTTGGTCAATAGCGTAGTCAGTTCGAAAAAAAAAAAAAAAAACAATTTTAGCCGTTCCTAATATTTTACGTTATTTTTCGAGATCTTCAAATTATGTACATGTAAAGTCATAAAAAAACAACTAAAAACCTTACTAACGGCACCATTTGAAGTTATTAGTGTATAAAAACTATTTTATCAAAATTAAACACGTTATATGAACGATTAAAATTGGATTTAGCATAGTTTGAAATATAACTTACTCAAGAATTTCTCATTCATTTGTTATTGCTTTCATTAGGATGCGAAATACTATGTGATATTATATCTATTCACCCATTTGTTTTTGTAATAATTCGGAATTTATATTAGAATAATCAGACCATAATAAAACACTGTCCTAAAAAAATAATAAAAGTAAATGTAACTCTGTTCATTACTTGTTTAAGTCCCTGTAAGGATTGCGATAGTATTTGTTATAGAATAAGCCTAGATAGAACCTTAAGAACAATATAGATTACTTTCATCCTGAATATAGTTTAAACGTTTCCTTTTCATCGCTGTACAGTGATTTTTTGTTATACTTCCCTCACTGCACTTATATTTACCACAGTTTGAATATTTTAAGTGTCATTATTTATAAGACGTTTATGTATCCTTATTAGGTAGTAAGTATAGAATTTGAAATATCATTGTTTTTAGTTTTAATTAAAAAAGTGAATCATAATATCAAAATTACTTAATGTTTTTATACCACCTTTTTATACTTTACCCATATATCTTCTTATCTGTTACATATAAGAAAAATGTAAATATAATGTGTGTCATCGCGAATATCCCAAGGGACTCGGGATGACCTGGTTCAACCCTCAGTCCGGTATCCCATAAAAGGCAAATCATTATCCCGGCTGTTGTAGCTCATTATTACGGTGCTCCGTCACACTTACGTACACACAGTTATTGTTCAGTTGGAATGGCCTAAAACAATATAAACAGAAAAAGAATCCGTTAGCGCGCAGCCCGTTGTACGTTAAGGCTAAAATCTAAACGTAAAGAGGTTAGAACTGTCCATATTTTAAAATATAAAAATGCTCGGACGTGTCCTTTCCGATTTTTATGAGAAAAAAAATGCAATTAACTAAGAATGAGTAATTAAATACGTTTCAAACATTTTTAGAAATATGTCTGTTTATCTGTACAGGCGTCACTGTTAAGGTACTACGTTTATGATAAAACGTCAAGAAAGGAAACCAAATCATAAAGCATATTCTCGAGTAATATTTATTATTTAATTCATTAAAATCGGTTCACTCTATCAAAATGTATTATAAGTTAAATGAAGTCATCCAAAAATCAGGATATTTTTTAGTACATCTATAGAAACAAAATTGATAGAAGTTTGCTTGTTGTACGCGCATTACGTAAAAACTACTGGATAGATAACGAATTTTTTTTTAGATTTAGTCTTTAAACGCTTGGTACTTATCTCAGAAAAAAATATAAAGTTTTAAAAAACTGTGTTATACAGCTATTTCTATTTTCTTACCGTGAACAAATTGAACAAGCAGTGAGCATGCACAGAGCAACGCAGATGAAGTTGCGGGAATCAACTAGTCTTCTATATCTATATATATAATAAGAATGTAAATGTAACGTGTCTGTACTTTTTCGATTTTCATGAAGAAAATTATTGCAGGTGTCTAGGAATAAGTAATAGAATACATTTCAATCATTTTTAGAAATGTCTGTCTGTCTGTCTGTTCGCATGAACACGCATCACTGCTAAAGTAATGAGTTCACAATAAACCCTCAGCAAGAAAATCGTAAAGCATATCCTCGGGAGTAACTTAGTGTTTGTTTCATTAAAATCAGTCCACTCTATCAAAAGTTATTGTAGTTTTAATGACGACGCGGCGTAAGTACGTGAGAAAAGTATACAAGGAAATGGACTTAACACATTCAGATGACTTTATTAATCAATGTTTTTAACAAAAGCTTCCACGTAGATACTCACTGATAGGACTTTCCGCTTTAGAGTGGATGGGGAACTATCCCTGCCCCACCCGATACGCTCAGGTGTGCCACAGGGCTCCATACTCGCGCCCTCGCTCTTCAATCTGTTCATCAGTGACCTACCTCGGTCTAAACGGGTCGAAGTAGGTTGCTATGCTGACGATACCGTTATTTACACTTCCAGCTTGCGGTCGGACTTTCTTAGGAAGCGCATCGAAAAGGCCGTTTTCACACTCGGTAAATGGTTTCGTCGATGGCGTATAGAAGTTAATCCTGATAAGAGTGCCGCGATACTCTTCGATCCTTTACGACGTAGTAACCTCGAGCCCATCAGGCTATACGGAACCGATATACCTTGGGCCGACGAGGTCAAATATCTCGGTGTTACATTAGATAAACATTTAAATTTCGAGTCACATATAAATAGAGTGCGAAACAAAGCCGCTATGGTCTTGGGGCGCCTCCATCCGTTGCTTTGTTATAGGAGTAAGATGTCCCTCAGACACAAGCTCACTTTGTATAAGACGTGTATCCGTCCCGTGATGACATATAGCAGTCCCGTTTTTGCGCATATGTCAAAAGATAATTTTCATAAGTTGCAGGTTCTTCAAAACCGCGTTTTACGTAAAGTGACCAGTGCCCCGTGGTACATCCGGAGAGTTGATCTACATAGGGACCTAGACCTAGAGACCTATCTGGACGTACGTAAAATCACTTACGATTAGTTATTTTGAAAAAGCCGCGAATCATCCCAGTCCGTTAGTGGTATCCGCCGCAAAATACAAACCCGTACCAAACGCTGCGCGTTGTAAAAGACGACCGCGACATATTTTTACCGACCCTCCCGATGAAATAACGGCAGTGAACGATCAGTACCAGCCTGTCTCTCCAAACAGAGCGTGCTCACGCCCACGCCCGCGTAACCACAGATCACGCCGCCGTGGTCTAGGGATAAATTTCGCTCCCGCACACCAGACTAGGCCTCCCTCGGCAGCTGCTCAAGCCTAGGTCCGTTCCCTCGGCGTGGAGCCCTTGAGTACGCTACTCGCGCGATACAGTGACACAAAATCTTACATCACTGCGACAACATTACACACATCACCTCCACACACGTGCACGCATACACGCTTACATATGCAAGTGGAAGGGTCTTATCTTTTTTCCCTTATCAAACTGAAATAGTTTAGAAAATTACCCGATACGAAATATATATGAGTTGTTGAGGTATGTATGCTTGGTACACATATATGTTTCAACAACTCATATATGTATGAATAGTTAGCTTAGCTTAGGTTAGCTCACATAGGTCGCGAACTGCATGTATCAGGCAACAGCCAAAGCCGAGGTGTGCCGCGCACCCTTGAGCTAGTTGTCAAAATAAAATCGGCTGAGTGCCTTAAGCGCTCGCCTTAGTAGTCCGGTGAAGCTGTTAAGACCTTGCTTGGTCAATAGCGTAGTCAGTTCGAAGAAAAAAAAAAAAAACTTCCACGTAGATTACGTCGCGGGCACAGCTAGTTACATAAATGGAATGATAGACTTTTGTCGTTGTGCTCGCTTCAGTCAAAACTTACTGGATAGATTTCGATGTTTTTTTTTTTAGTTTTATTTACTTCGCAGTCACCAGTTTTTACTAAAAATGTTGCGATATCTTTTTTCAAATAAACTGCAATTTTAATAAGGACTATGTTTCAGCGATATCTTCTTGCTGTAGAGAAGTGGAGCAAGCGGTTCCGTGCTTGTGTTTTTTTCCTGTGTACATAAAATATATTGATAGTATAATGAACAACGCAAACGACGTTGCAAGTATCAGCTAGTTTTTAACATTATTCGTCTATTAAAACAAGGTTGTTGCATTTTTTTAACACTGTGATGACACGAAATGGATCTAAAATTTGAAGACCGCATGATTACTATTCTACTTTATTTCAGGGAACTGTTACCTTTTTTTTAATTTTTTTTTATTGTAGCTCGGCAAAATGACTGTACTGTGCCTGATGGTAAGCACAGTACAATCCAAAAACAATAGCGACCGCCGAGAGACATACTATCCATAGCCGGTCGCCGCTGTCATACCGGCCTGCGTAAGTATCTCTTCACGTTGCGCTTGAAGAACCCCATGTCATAGGAAGGAGGGAACATACTGGCCGGGAGATTGTTCCACAGCTTCACGGTACGATAAAGGTAAGACGTTGCGAACTTTTAGTTCGTGCCCACATAGGATTTACCGTAAAACTGTGGCTCCGAAGACCAGCGCGCGTGGTGCGGTTATGAAAAGGAGAGGAAGGGATCAAATTGAATAACTCTTCAGAACACTCGCCATGATACAGACGGTATAACACGCTCAGTGAGGCAATGTCTCTGCGCAACTGAAGCGGCTCTATGAACTCTGTAACGTCTGCATCATTAATAATGCGGACAGCCCGTCTCTGCAACCTATCCAGGGTATCCAAGAGGTACCTACATGGAATCTCTTTTTCTGTGTATCAATTATTTATTTCAAAGCAGAAATATTTGGAGGACTAGTTACGAATCAAATTACATGGTTATAATTAATACTTGCCAATAAAAATTAATGAAGACAAATTGAATATTTGGGAATAAATTACAAATAATATATGTATTTGAATATAATAAAAGGAATTCGACTTTCCCGTCTATCGTGTATGGTTTTCTTAGTTCCAAATATCGCTATGGATTTTGATACAGTTATCACCAATGTTTATAGAAGTTCGTCTATATATGTTTCATATATTATATTTATCAAAAATAGAGTATCTATAGTCAATGTATTGTAATAAAACTTTTGCGATCCATAAAAGTATCTAATATACTAGAATATTGTACATCTGAAAAATGCATACAGAAAAGTTCTTGACGCTGCATGTCTATTTCTTATGGATAAATCACAGTAAACATTTTTAAACTTTTACATATTCTTTTTTTTTATATCGTAGGAGGCAAACGAACAGGCGGGTCAGTTGATGTTAAGTGATCACCGCCGTCCATAGACACTAGCAACCTGAGAAGTCGCAAGTCCGTTGCCAGCCTGTGTTTGGGGGGAAAGGGAGGAGAGGTGGACCTCCGGGTGCTCTCACTGACCGACCGAAACGCAACAATGCAAGCACTGTTACTTCACATAGGTTTTCTGTGGGTCGGGTGGTATCACGCCGGGCGAGCCGACCCATTCATGCTGAAACTAGTTATAGCTTCAACGTGGCTCTACCACCTACAAAATAATTGGTTATTTGCGATACAATTTTGAGAGATATAGGATTTATCCTTATCCAAATAAATACTTCGGTTGCATTGAGTATCTAATTTAGATGAAAACAGTCCTTTACAGCATGGCCTTTCGGTGAATATTTTAGGAAATCATGCTGGATTAAAAATTACGTACAACAAAAAAGCGATGTTTGTGTGAAGATTCTCACGTAGCTTCTATGATTTTGATGAACTGTAAATACCAAAATGTATTTCAATCGTGTAAACACTTATAACGTTATATAGTACATTATATAGCACGGTACTTGTTATTAGTATTTCGTGACCCAATAGGTAAAAGGAGTTAACCCATAAATATATGTATTTAGAAGTAAAATGACCTATTACATTGCAAAGGCCAACAGAATTAAAACACTAGGTATATAAATTATTCACTTTGTTGAAAAACTTTAGGTGCAAAAGTAGTAAAAGATGGGAAGACAATTGTTGAAAATAAGTTTAGCTTAAAACCCTAGTGTTCTAAAACTCTCATAGCAGGATACCCGTATTCAAAACTATATTCAAGCACATTATACTGCCGTCCAAAGAAAGAAAGATGCGCTCCGCATCTACCGTTTTTTGTTCTCATGTTTTATATATAAGTATATACTAGCGGGCCGGGTGGACGTAGTACTGCCTTGATAATAAAAAAAATCGTAACAGTCAACCGCCGCGCCACCTACTGGGTCCAATTGTGAATCTAAACCTTTCTCGGATCCACTGGAACACGCAAACAAAATTTCATCAAAATCGGTCCGTTTAGGCGGAGTTCAGTGAATATCACTGAACTCCGCCTAATTTACGTCCTTCGCAAAGCTTATTTGGCAACTTGTCAATGTATTTTTTCCTTTTAATTTACAACGTTACTCTCACTTCACTTTAAGTGTCGATTCATGCAATGATTCATTCGGTTGCCGGGGGACTTACCTAATCTAGGTCATTTCAAAGAAAAAACAATGTAAATAAATCGAAATGTGTTTAATGACAAGATGACTTTCATAAAAATAATTGTTTACTATAAATGGTACTTATGTAATATCTACGTAATACATTGTAAATATATACTTAAGTTTTATTCCATCGACGTATATTCAATATAGTTTATACACATGTAAAGAAGAAATTTATGTATAAAGAATTGGAGTCATGAAATGAAGATACATTTCATTGTTCACCTATGAACTTCTGTTTATAAATTACACTTCATTAAAAATGTTGCTAAAGTCGAAGTTCATAGACTTTTGGACTTATCTCCGATTTGTGTTTTAGTTTTTTCTGCTCGAACTGATTACGCTGTTGACCTGGACAGGTCTTTACAGCTTCACCTGAACTACTGGGGCGAGCGCTGAAGGCACTCAGCCAATTTTGTTTTAGGGCGACTAGCACAAGGTTGCGCGGCACACCTCGGCTCGGGCTGTCGCCTGTTATATGCAAAAAATCGCGACCTATCTGGCCTAACCTAAGCTAAGCTACCTAGTCATACGTATATGAGTTATTGAAACATATATCTGTACCAAGCATACATATCTCAATAACTCCTATATGTATTAGATACGCCCCTATTTTTAAATGAAACTTCTTATTATCTCTATCACTTAAAATTCTGACCGGCAACTTTTTTGTGCCACGAAAAATGATGGGGGTAAACACTGTGTCGGGTAAAGTGTTGGAAACACCGACTTTCGTCGAGCAACTTCGGGCTCGGTCGGAACTTGGATGGATGATCGCCTGAAAGTACCGCACAACGTTGGCTGTTTGTTGCATTTTTTACATTCTCTGTAATATAATAGTTTCACTTCTATCATGTGTCTTTACCATACACCCCGATTTTTTTTTCTTACAGCAGCAATATTGGAATAATACAAACAAGACGCTATTTACGTCCTTCGCAAAGCTTATTTGGCAACTTGTCAATGTATTTTTTCCTTTTAATTTACAACGTTACTCTCACTTCACTTTAAGTGTCGATTCATGCAATGATTCATTCGGTTGCCGGGGGACTTACCTAATCTAGGTCATTTCAAAGAAAAAACAATGTAAATAAATCGAAATGTGTTTAATGACAAGATGACTTTCATAAAAATAATTGTTTACTATAAATGGTACTTATGTAATATCTACGTAATACATTGTAAATATATACTTAAGTTTTATTCCATCGACGTATATTCAATATAGTTTGAAAGACAATATCAATTTAACAGATTTGTGTTGAGAAGATGTCTTTTTGTTTCATTAGCGTAATTAATAATCAGAATTAGCAGAATGTGTACAAACTATATCGAATGACAGAGTAAAATACATAATCACATTTTATGAATATATATGAATTATATTTTTGATGTAAATAAATATATTAAACCAATTACATTTTTTCTTTTCGGTCAAATACGTTCTATACACGTTTTATAATTTAATTCAAGCTTTAAATCAGGTAATATAGAGACAAATGCTTATTGTATATAACATATTTTTAATTAAATGATTTATAAAAACAATTAAGATTCGAATTAGAGGCCATTCAAGTATTACTTAAGCAGAATTTTTGTAATTTCTGACTGCCCTCTCCCCCTGGTCAGCAAAAGCAAGCAATGCTCTTAACCCTCCCCCCCATAATTACGTAAACACTCTTATATAAGCATATTCAAATCTGTTCTAATTCAGTAAATAAATATTGCTGACGTAATCACCTTCCAGACCCCTATGTCATCAAAAATAAGCAAACCAAGCCGCACCTCATCAGTGCCACGTAATACTCGAATAACCCCATATTCATAAATAAAAATAACAGGAATAATAGATCTATACCATAACATATGATATTACATTCTAATGTACCAAGCTGAAGCTTCTTGAAGAATTAACAAAGAAAAAAATTATAAACTTCATTGGTTTTCTCAAATAATTAATTTTGAGGTTCTTACGTAAATAATATGTAAGATACAATTTCACACACGGTCATTTAATTTCAAACTAAACATATACTCCTCACTAATCTTTTAGACTGCTCTGAAAGTAATCGTGCACAACAGAAATTTAGGTAAAAACATTTATCATATTATACGTATAACACCGGGACAAAATAATTATAAATAAATACCTATTTAAGATTCCTGTAATAATATAACTTTGTTTGTTCTAAACTCTTGGTTATATTACGCGCAAACCCGAATTTAGGGACATATTCAGAGCGCCGACAAAGACTGATGAAGACTGTAGACTGCATTATCTATACTAATATTATAAACACGTAAAGTTTGTGAGTTTGTTACGTTGTAGGGGGTAATCATCGGAATTACTGGTCCGATTAAAAAAAAAATTCAATATTATATATGTCATTTATTGAGGGAGGTTATAGGCTATATACATCATTACGCTCAGACCAATAACAGCGGAGCACTAATGAAGAATGTTTCAAAATCGAAGTTTTTTTTCCTCTTGAGAGCTTCCGCTGCGTGTTAGCGTCAGCGCAAAGTGACTATTCCACATGAACGAAGTCTCGGGCAAATGTTGGTGACAACTAAACAGCTGTTACACAATACATACATAAATATTGGCCCAATATTATAACTTATTACCACTACGCCACGTGGAATAACACTTTGATTTAATTTCATTTAACTAAAGTGGGCTGTTAATCATAAACATCATAATTATGTGGCAAATACGAATTCTATTTCATTTTGATATAAAATTAATAACCGTCTCGCGTCCCATTGAATAAAAATAGACTAAGTATATCTTCCACCTCTATTTCTGAATCGATATTTTCCTGTTTAGTAACTATTGACGAGCTTTAGTGTTATTATATTAATAAAAAAAAATACAGATTGTTTTTATTTCTTAACTTGAAAAATTGATGAATTATAGTCGAATTACGACCAGTAGGCGATCATTATTATATTCAATTTCACAATACACTTCGAAAAGCTGATTATTCTGACGTAAATAAAAATAACTCTTAATTGATTCTAATAAGGTATCATATAATTTGTCTCGGCTCATATCTTAGGCCAGTTATATAGGTTATATATATTTGTTGATGTTGACTATATTAAGCGTATAACAATCACAATATTTTCATAGACATCGATAGATTTTCATAATAGAACAAAACGACTAGTATAAATACATTTACATTACAATAGGGTATACATATATCTTTCTATAAACGCTATAAGAATAGAAGACTCAATCAGTAGTAAATAAATATATAGGCTATTCAATAAATACCTTACGATTGATAATTTATAATAATTATTAATTATACTAAATTCATTTTTGTTTAATTTTACATTATTGATATATTGTGTATTTACGTTTATCTACGGTACAAGTTAGATAGTGAAAATCTAATCTAAATAGAATATGAAAATGACGTCTGTGTTTTTAGATTTATGTATTTCTCTATTCTAAAGATGTTCTTAGGGTGATTCAATGTATTTATTTTAAAACAATAATTCAATACACAGACGTATCGACCTAAACACTTTTATTTTTATACAAATCTAGAGATATTATGAAAATGTGCAAAACATTTTTTAAGTAATTAATCATTTGGCTATCTATCTTAATTGATATTAAATAAGGTCGAGAATAGAAAGCGAAGTTCAAGAAACTCATCGATAAGCTTTTGACGACTAACGTTCGGTAGTTAACAAGGTGAGCATTATAAAATACCAAAAAAAATGTTTACTGTGATTGCTTCCTCTACCGAAAGCACAAATCACGGAGGATAGAGGTAACGAATAGTATCTTTTTGTATACAATTTGTATCTTTTTTTGCTTTATAGGTTATAGAATGTGTCTATTCTGTTGATCGTTTTGTTTTGACGACCATTTGGACAACTTTCAATTAAGTACATAAAATATTAATTTCGAGTCATACCATATAGCTTCACTGTTTTGGCCCATATGAGATACTTTTCCTTTCCTCTACCTTCCACAATACAACCTCACTATAAGTCCCGACTCAACAATAACTGACGCGGCGTGGAATCTGTAATATTTCCATTAAGACCATAAACGTCACAACTTAAGAACCTATTGTTTAATCGAAGAGAGAGTACCTATCGGATATAATTTTGTTGTTTTTTTCTTTGGCAATATTATTATTGTTCCAATATTCTAGGAAATCCTATATAAATATAGCAATGAAATGATTAATAGTAATAATATAGTAGGTAAATATTTTATAAGAAAACATTGGAAGCGCTAATAATTTTAGTTTAATATCTAATCTAACATCGATTAATATAAACCGAGGATTTTATAACCATACCATCTTATAATATAATCACATTAATTATTTTTAGTTGGTAAATAAATGTGAATACAAATTATCAAAATTACGAGTCTATATCTGCATAATTTTATATAGGTACATATATAAGATTATTTTTATTTTTAATCATGTTATCGAAATATGCATAGCAATAATAAAAGAAAAAATAATTGAGCCTTAATCGTACGATAGTCAAAGTAAATTAGTATTTATAGTAATTTTTTATTTTATTTATAACGCGCTAAAATATTTTTTCAATATTTATGGAGGCCATTTTGAAATTCGCCATCTTGTTTTTATTGAATTTTCGTGTATCGTTATTAGGACTGAACAAACATTACAAGGAACTATCAAACATTACAAGCTAAATAAAGGCGTGTAGTAATAAAATACGCAAAATTTTATTAAACGTCCGGGTAAACATTTCAAACTAATCATAGATCAACAGAAGAAATCTATATCACTAGGACTATAGACAAAAGGAAAAAGAAATGAGAAGTAAATTATTATACATCGTGTTTATATTTTTCAATATCTTACTTTGCTCATACATATTCCTATATTACTTTATTTGAAAGCCTATACGACACCCTTATAAATAAAGATATCAATGATATTACAACTAAAGATACGCTACCTACATGATATTTTGATAAAAAAATGGCACGCACACATACATAAAGTAATATTGTAACGCCACACTGACTTAGATAAACTGTGGAAGTAAGATGGCATATTCTCAACATCGGTGGTGAGAAAGAAATAGTTATATGTTGCTTAGATACGGGTGGATTGACGGGGCAGCCGTCAAAAGTAAGCAACTAGCCAAGTTTTAACAAGGCGTTGTCGAAGCGCTTATGACGTATCTATATAGTCATAATATCATTAAAAGATATCAAACAAATATAAGGATGAATAATACAAAATATCGAGCTAGGGATGATCGATATTCATCGATGTTGAATAAACATCGATGTATAGTTAAAAAATATCGATATTTTGACATCGACGTTTTAACTTCGATAACATCGACATATCGATGTTATGAGAATAAAATATAGAAATGTCAATATATTTTTTAGGATCATTTAGCGTTGGATGTACTACTAGCTAGGGAACAGATTACTATCAAGTTTAATTATTTTACACTAGATGATACTGGTCAACGTAAGCCGAACGAATAGTTATTTCCTTTCATTTCCTAAGGAAAAAAGGAAAAGGGATAGCTTCAGAAAGGTTCCTTCCAAAGCTGGCGAACTCCTGTAACAGTAATGGAACAGAAAAAAATGGAAAACACATTACAGAATTAGTTTCTTTACACAGGTGTGCCCAAAAATACTGGGAATGTTAAATTTTTCTTGTATTTTATCTTAAAAATCTTAAACACATTTAATAAATAGAATAGGCAGTTTTATTTGCTAGAATAGACATCGACATAAATAGAATAGCCAGTTTTATTTGCTAGTAAAAACATCGATGTTTTTAGACATCGATGTTTTGTTATCGATGTTCATCGTACATCGATACCTTTATATCGATGTCAACATCGATGTTTTTCTAATATCGATCATCCCTAAACCGAGCTTTCTAGTATTAATAAAATTTAATTCTATCGCAGAGTAATCATAAAAAAATAATTACATATAGGTATTTGTATTAGGACAAACATTCGTTATTCATATGAATACAGACTCGAGATATACGTATATATAATAAATAGCGTTTAATTTGTATGTATATAATATCATTAGATATTTAATAAAAATCATGTAAATAAATATTTAACTAACAACTTTGAGGTAGGTTATACATATTGTAAAATGGCTTAATTTTGGCTTTAAACTATTTCTTCAACGTACCCTGATATCAAGTAATTGATCATATGTCTTAATTGATTGATATTTTTGATGATGGTCGCTTAAAAAGGCACAGGGAAGTGTAGATTCAAATATGATATGATATGAGTTTAAAAAAAAATCGTAAGTACATTTCCGTAATAGATAATATATAATAATAGATTTATAATCGTATAGCAACAGTAAGCTTGTATTATTTTAAAGTCATTAGTTCAGGTCACTGCAATTTACATAAACATCATATAGGTACATACACTATAGATACGAAAAACGAATAAAAGAAAATCTATAGTCTATTGTTCTACTAAAGATAGATCTTATTCCTCACACATTCAACGTACTGAAAGGAATATGGTGTTCAAAATAATTACGTATATAGTAAAATAAATGACGAGGCAATAATATAAGTTATGCACTTTAATATTTTTTCAGTTAACCCTTAGCGAACGAATGTCACCATTCTGGTGACATTATAACTGGAGATAAGAGTGGACGAAAGTGATGTGCGACTTTTTTTTAAATTTTTCATTCTATGATCTAAATTAAATAATAAATTTATTATTCTGTGCTTATAACAATAGCGAAAATAAACTTAGAAATTAATATATCCAAAGTACCCAAACTTTATACCTATATATATAGTGATATAACCAAACTTTGGATTGCAATTTCTGTAAAATTACAAATTTCTGACATATTCACTTGCCCTTCATCTATTTATGACTTCAAATATCCAAAGAAATCGATGGTCGTGATATTCCACGAAATCTGTTAGATTCAGCCTTAATTATGGCCGCAACAATTAAGTGCGATCGGAATTTTCTTGACGCGCTCTAACGAGCGCGTGCTGATGTTGAACTCTGATGATGAAATATTTTTCGATCATTGAGCGAAAACACATCGTTTTGTGTACGCTCAGAGAAAAATTTACTATCGTCCTTCTCGGACGAGTGCTATTGGTTCATATGCTACTTATTATCAATGAAAATTACGATAAAACAAAAAAGAACATATTAATTACGTCCAATTTCTCGCTCCGGAAAAAAAGTCCATTGGTATATCTAGAGATGCACTCGTTTGTTAAGGGTTAAGTCGTGGCTCTATAATACTATACTAACTGGAATCAAGCTTTACTCGAGCGATACACTTAATAACATTTATTTCTCTGGAAATCAAATATGAAATAAATCCTCGCGGAGATTAAAGTAACTAATTAATTTATGTATTGTAAAAATTGGATCTGTGCAACTAGTTCTTTGGCGAATATCAAATTTTTACACATAATATTTTCAATGGGCAAGTATTAAACAATACTTCTGGTGTGGTACTAAATTAGGACGTCTTTGAATGTCTACCACTTATTATTAAACCGACTTGCTTCAGCTTACGTGGAAATTTTATTTTACCGATTCTTAAAAATATGTAATTCCAGACAAATAGAATAAAACAACGCATGCAGCTACCTAAATACATATAAATTGAAATGAATTATATTAACTAACTATTCAATATAAATATTTAATATATTATTTTCTTTTAATTTATGCCTACATTTTATTATAATAATACAATGTTACCTGTTTATTTACTGTCTTGAACATTGAACGTGATATTTATATAGATTACTAGCGGGCCCGGCAGACGTTGTCCCACCCTGACTGTAAAAAAATCCTTGACAAATTATATACTAAAACCTTCCCCGTGAATGACTCTATCTACTGGTGAAAACCGCAAGAAAATCCGTTCAGTAGTTTTTGAGTTTATCGCGAACAGACAGACGCGGTAGGGGACTTTGTTTTATACTATGTAATGATATATGTAATAGAAATGATTAAAATAGAAATATATTAGAAATAAATTGTATTATATATAATGTACTTAAGACAAAGAATTAAAAATTAAAATTAATACACGTCACAATTTATATAAACCTTGGTTTTTTTATTGCAAAGTAAAGTACTCTGACAATATATCGTACGAACTAATTTGTGATAACACACAGTAAATGTAAGAAACATATCAACGTTCTCTAATAATATTTAGATCACTCTTTAGAGGTCACCGTGATCTACAATCGTTTTAATAATAACCTTTATTTGTTCTCAATTAGAGTCTGAACTTGCAGAACTAGATCTCTCGCCAGAGATAGAACAGCGGAAGCGTCGTGACGTTCGGCCATCTCTGAAAACAACATGCTATTTCATCAATAATTAATTACAAATCAATTTTATCCGGGCTTGTTCTATTAATATTTTTCATTCATTTTTATTTACAAGGTTATTTACAAAAATCTATTAATAATTATATACTCGAGGCACTGGTTCTATGGTATTGAGAAAGATCTAAATGTTCTTTAATGTAATCAAAACTTTCCATGGACAAATTATAACACTATAATCTTTATATGTATAATTCTTCTGTCCGTGTGTACGTGACTGAACTCCTCCTAAATTTGGCTGGACAGATTTTGATTTTTTTTGTGCATGTTCAGGTGGATTCAAGAATGGTTTACATTCACAATGCACCCGGTAAGTGACGCTGCGGTTGACTTTTAGGATTTTTTTATTATCAAAGCAGGACAACGTCCGACGGGCCTGTTAGTTATACATAACACTTGATAAACACTGAATTTAAGAGTGTATAGTGTAAGAGTGAATTCAAGCAGCATGTCAAGCGGGTTTTGGTGTCAATAGGGGATTATAGGGAGGATCAATATGTGAACGTTGGTGATGTCTGGAATTGACACATCTTTCTGCGCGTCCTGCATGCGTATCTGCATGATGGTAAGGCTTTTTCTAAGTCTGCCTGGCTAACTACCGCTGTCGACATGAAAATCTGTCGCCAAACACCTGTCCGTGTGTTCAAGCAGCTGCACTTGAGAGCCAGGCCTCCTCTACGTTAAGCGAACTTATTATCTTAGACCAGATCGTTATTTAACATCAGATATGATTGTTACAACCTATACGGTGTTATTACAAAAAAGTTAAATACGTATTGGTTACTTGCTTTAAAAAGGTCTCGTATTAAATGCACCGCGGTCGCTGAATGTTCTCCATTTTGCTCTTTTGTCTCTCTTTGGTTACGTTAGGTTAGACTTGCGAAAAAGGATAACGCGAACTTGCCTCGGGCGAGCGCGGTGCATTTAATACGAAACCTTTTAAAGCAAGTATTGAATACGTAGTTAAATTTTTTGTAACAACACCGATAAAGTATAAAGATAATCCACTAAAAATATTGGAAGGTTTTTTTTTTTAATATATGTATATTAAAAAGACAAGTCCGATCGAGAATCTTGTCGGTTCTTCTCGATGACTGGGTCGTTTTGCGAATCGGTGTAGTTTTGACTTTCATAAGCGCCTTCTTAGTGCCGAAATTGAATAAAATATTTTTAATTTTTTTGATATTCTTTGGATATAACACCACTAATGTTTTGCAGCAGCTTCACCCGATCTATTTGACCTATACTTCGAGAATAGTACTTTTGTCGGGATTTCTGGATGAAAGGTTACCATCTTTCATTTTCTGTATGTACCCTTGATCATGTACATGCAGTATTTCGTGATGATCAGTTCAGTGATTAAGGCGTGAAAACCAATGATATCATTACATAGTATAAAACAAAGTCCCCTACCGCGTCTGTCTGTCTGTCTGTTCGTGATAAACTCAAAAACTACCGAACGGATTTTCATGCGGTTTTCACCAGTGGATAGAATGATTGATGAGGAACGTTTTAGTATATAATTTGTCAAGGATTTTTTCATAATCAGGGCGGGACAACGTCTGCCGGGCCCGCTAGTTATAACTAAAAAGCTGTAGATACGTCATAAGCGCTTCGACAACGCCTTGTTAAAACTTGGCTAGCTAGCTTATTTTTGACGGCTGCTCCGTCAATCCACCCGTATCTAAGCAACATATAACTATTTCTTTTTCACCACTGATATTGAGAATATGCCATCTTACTTCCGCATTTTATCTAAGACAGTGTGGCGTTACAATATTACTTTACGTATGTGTGCGTTATCGCGCCATTTGTTGTGTCAAGATATCATGTAGGTAACACCTTTTTACTTATAATATCATTGGCGAAAACGAAACAAACAAATTCACTTTCGCATTTATAATATTCGTTAGAAAAGTTACGATTCTAATTATACTATTTGGTTATTTATGGTTTAAGACCAATTACCTTTAAACATTATTTGCAGATATAAGAGCACTTACCATTAAAAAACTTTATAATGTCAGTGAAATCCATAGTGTTTGCTAGGATGACGTCACGGTAGATTTCTAGCAACGCCAGTGCTATGAACAGCACCATATGCTCGGAAGCCACATGCCGCGCGGCCCATATAAGCTCCCATGCCGCGAACACCTTTATAAAATACGAATATATTATTCCTTTATTATAAGAAGTATATCGTAAAATCAAAATCAAAAGTACTTTATTCAATGTAAGTCCTGAGAAGGCGTTTATAAACGTAAAATGTACAACCGGTTCGGACAAACAACCCAGTCATCGAGAAGAACCGGCAAGAAACTTGATATGGTTTATCTTTTCATTAAATATATTGTTACAAAAGATAGCTAGTTACATTCGTTTTTAGTGGATGCAACGAGAGGAGCGTCATTTCCAGACATCACCATTCACATATTGACCCCACCTATAATAAATAGCCTTTAGACATTAAAACCCGCTTGACATGGTGCTTGAACTCACTACCCGGTAAATCGGTAATGTGTTTTGGGACTTTTTTATTAAAACTAACACTATTACCTAAAAAATGGCTTTTGGTCTCAGTGACCCTGAAATATGGAATACTTTTTTATATGAAGATATTATAAACTACATTTTAAACCTTTTCGTAAAAAAATTCAAAAGTTATCTACCGTACACAAACCTTCTCTTGAGAATGATAAACACAACAAAATAAGAATTACTCGAACAGGTAAAACGATATTTTCCGTTTTGTCAGTGACGTCAGCAATTGATTTTTATTTATATAGATACAGTTTCCAATTTGTTATCTATTTCATCAGGTTTTTAGTAACTCGCTATCTTTTATTTCCGTTAGGTTGGCATTTTGCAATTGATTTTAAGGAACTTCTGTTGTGTCAGAGACTTGAAGCACAGCATTGGGTGACATGCAACACTATCATCATCTTCTTACCTTTATCCCACCTAAGTAGGGTCGGCACAACATGTTTTCCTTCTCCACTCTCGCTTATCAGATGTCATCTCAGTATTCACACCTTTTACGCACATATTATTTTTCATTTATCCATCCATACCTTTTTCGGTATTCCTCTACTCTCATATTCATCGAACATCATACTCAAAGCTTTTCTAGTTACATGGTCTTCATCTCTCCTCATGACATGCCCATACCATGCTAACCTATTACTCCTTAACTTCTCTGTCACTGGTGCTATTTTCAAACTTCCTCTGATATTTTTATTCCTAATCTTATCCATTCTAGTTACACCACACATCCACCTTAACATTCGCATCTCTGCCACATGTAATTTTCTGTCATTCGTCTCTCTCGTCGCCCAGCATTCAGATGCGTACAACATGACTGGTCTTATTTTTATAATAGTTTCTAACAAAATGATGGCCTTCTTGTTAAATTGTGGCCCTTGTAGTTTTTGTGGCATCTCAAAATTCACACTCCGTAGTATTATTTCCCATTTACTTCACTTGTCCACAATAACGGAATTATATTATGTAAAATAACACCAATATTACAAAATATAGAGTAAAATAACACAAAATTATGGATAAAATATAAATTCTATTACATGAAAGATTAAGATCCCGTCTAAAAACTTAAAACTAAAGATGATGTGTTCCATAAATAGTACTGCGTTCATATCTTACATCTTGATAAAGCAGTTCCCGTTTGAAGTCGAGAAGGAACCAACGGTAGCAGAAATAGAAATGTGTATAATCTCCGTGAGACTGCATCAACTCGTATAGCTCACAATCTAATATTTGAATTAATGATCTGAAAATAAAAAAGCGTTTTATATCAACAATGTACTATTACAAGTAGTATACTACTATACAAGTAGTATTATACTATCTAGTATTATACTAGTATATACAAGTAGTACTATTACAGTCTAGTGGTTGAACTTTGAATTTCAATAAAAAAAAACTTTCTGATTTATAACACTAAAACTCATCAATACCTACGTAATAATAATAATGAAGAAAATCGGCTGAGAAATAGAGGATGCAGATATTTTTTTTAATATCATCGGAGGCAAACGAACAGGTGCGTCACCTGATGTTAAGTGATCACCGCCGTCCATAGACACTAGTAACATCAAGGGAGTCGCAAGTGCGTTGCCAGCCTGTGTTTTGGGGGAAGGGTAGGTGGGCCTCCGGTGCTCTCACTGACCAAACGAAACGCAACAATGCAAGCACTGTTAGTTCACGCGGGTGTTTCTGTGTGTCGGGTGGTAGTATCGGGGGCGAGCCGACCCATTCATGCTGGAACCAGTAATAACTTCAGCGTGGGTCTACCACTTACGAAACCGTTAACCGTCTTAACCGTTTCCCTACTGCCTATTTATATATAGATTAAAATTAACTTTTGTCATAAGGTTGCCTTTGTATCCTATCGGACGGTTTGTTTCTTGAATCACTAAGGCCTTGAGCTTATTAATAACTATAATAATGATAAAATATAGAATTTCAACCAATCTGTAATCATCCCCGAAATAGATTTATCGCCTGTTTATTAATTTCACACAACTATAACCAAAGATATCACTTGGTCACAAATATAATAATAAAAAACGAAATGATGGGGAAAGTCTAGGAAATTTCAGCTAAACAACAAAATTTTATCGATCACCTCATATCAGCAAAATGCGCATCCATTGCCTGTCCCGATGGAAAATTGTCTCTGGCTCGCTCCATTACCTTAGTGAATAACGCATGTGCTGGTGCTTCTTCGCGCATTAACACGAGTAAAGGTGCTGCCAAATCGCACATGCCTTGCATATAACCCGTATCTAAATGTTCCCACACATATCTACAAATATAAAATAAATAAATAATATTGTCATTATAGTCTTTGTTCATTCATCTCATCTCATTATAAATTATGGTGTGGTTAGACCATAATTAACAAGCTAAAATTAGAGGGGTGAAATAGCTGCTAAGTGCAGCTGTTGGAACACACCTACAGCGACAGAGTTTCAACTTAAGGGTGGTAGCTAAACAGGCAGCCTTAATAAAAGCTCTATCATCATACTATGGTTTTATCAGGCTTATATCTGTATAGCTGCTACAATACCTAACATTTGATTTGGGGAGAAGAGTGGTATGTTAAGATCAGCTTGCTTCGTTTTTGTAAAGTGTTATCTGTGTCGCACAGCGCAATGACTGCGATAGACAGAGATAATGCTACACGAAACAAAACTTGGTCAACTATCTCACTCTTCTTCCGGGACTTGCTAATTCAAATGTCGAGGATAGTACGTCGGTTGACGCGGTCTTCAGACACGCTAAATACTAACCATCATAGCATTCGCGTCGTATTGTGAAAGAGCAAAATCTGAAGCATTACATTTTTATTTTTAGCAACCAATCTTCTAGATTATTAATACAATTACCGAGTAAGTAATAATATTAAAGTGTCTTGTGATAATTTCAATGTTCTAACAATATGATAGGATGGAGCATTTATGACATCACAGAATTTATGCTGCGTGGTATTATTCCCCATCCACTTCACTTGTGCACAATAACCGAACGATATTACGTAAAACACTACCAATATTATAAACTATAGAGTCAAATAATACAAGATTATAATTAATAAAATATAAAATCCACTACGATATAGACGAAGTCCCGCTAAAAACTCCAAAGCATTAAATGAAGTGCAGTTTTGTTTTCTATGTGATTGTAATACCGGGCAAAAGGAAAACAAACGAATAGAGCCAAATTTCGAAATTGTAAAGCTACGTTAAAGTACTTTTTTGAAAGCCAAACTGGATAGTGTTTTGAGATAATAATTTCATACTCGAACTCCAATTACCATACGACCTATAATTGATTTTAACTATTTAGTAGGGACTTTGGCTTTCAAATGCAGAATATATGAAGAAAATATTCGCCGATGACATGATTTTCAAAAACAAAATAGAAAACACATCGCAAAATTATGGGAACATTATTTATCATTAAATAATACTTACGTGCACATTATATTCCTAAGTTTATCAAGATTATCCTCAGTAAAAAATGGATAATTTCTATCACACCTTTGTACATCTTTGTCTATTCGATGAAGGTTCAGTGCAAAGCTATCCACCAATTCATTCTGAAAATATTACTAATGAGGTAAATTTAAAAATATATTAATGTATCTAAATTCGTATGAAATGATATAATTATTATATTAGGTATCAGTATGGAAACCGTAACTTAGAAAGAGATAAATAAATGATAAATAATCTATTAAAATTTGAAGAGGATCATAAGGACAATTCATAAACTCAGGAAGAAGTAGTAAATGTACTCTAGAATCTTTTATTATACCCACAGAATAAACTCCTCCATTTGAACTAGCAGGCGAAACACAGTTTGATCGATTCTCAGGTCGCTGATCGTTTGTTGGTTCAAGAGTATCGAAAGATGCTCCAGCTGAATGAGATTCTTCACGTACCACGCCTAGAGGACTTCGAGATGGACTAACGTTTGCTGTGGAATTATTTATACAAATATAACAACAAATATATATTAAGAAAGAAAGAAATACTTTATTATTGGAACAACCATACAATTAAATTAAATTAGACAAACAAATGAGACCAAAAAAATAGATCTGAAAAAAAAAGAAATGCCCAATAGTTGTAAAACTCATTCAGCAAAATTACAGTACAGTAGTATTGCAGCGCTGATTTTCGATGGAAGCCCATATGGTGATAAACGGACGTTCAAAAAGTCCAATTAATATTATAATACCAAATTAAAAGAGCAAACAAATAACACAGACACACATAACACGTCACAGATGATCATATTAAATAGGTATAGCTACTGTAACTACTAATTTAAGACTAAACGAAACAAAAATAAATTTAGAAGAATAAATGCACACCAATAAACAAAATATAACAAACATCAGAGTCAGTATCTACATCTCCTATTTTTATCCACGTATGTTCCCTTTCTACAGAGTATAATTGTCATATATCACACAAAGACTACATGGTTTTATGTTATACCAGCTGCCTGTTCCTGGTCGGATGGTTGTATTAACGAAGAAAATAAGAAAATGAATGGAAAAATCTTTTGTCAATATTTTTAAGAGCTTCTTACTGCTTTCTGTCTGTCTCAAAAGTGAGTGAGTGCACTTTTTATATGGAATTTTTTTAACCTATATTTTTCACATTTCCGTTTAACTATTCAAAGTTTTTTTTTGAAGTGAAACTTCTAATGCGACTTCCAACAAGGTTGTGTTAAACGTTTAACGCTACCATGGAGGGGGTATGAAAGCACTGTTGCGTTAAACGTTCAACGCTCCTGGGGAGGGGGAATAGAAAGAGACAGAGCGAGAAAAATAATCAAACATTTCGTATCTTACTTTAGTTATCATAATCCCATTGTAAATGTTATAGATTTGGATATTTCTCCACTCGAAAATAATAATTAAAAGATGCGATCAATTGTGAATTGTAAGCAATGTTAATAAAGTTTGTCTTAAAGAAACAATATGATTTCACTAAAAATCAATTTCTACTCCTTCCTATTTTCATTTCCACATTACGGAGTTTCACTCCTTCCGCGCGGAGGGACTCCACGCACTATTTTTTTTTCATATAAAACTTGATCAGGCAATTACAAACAAAACAAAAAAAAAATTAACCGAACAAGTGCAACAATATATAACACATAGTGATCCAAACTTGGTAATTAATTTTTAATAATATAAATAGATAGTATTTTTAAGCAAAAATAAAGGATGTTACCAGTAGTTCCTCCAGAAGCTGGAGATCCAGAAGGCGCCAAATCAACAGACGGATTTGTTACAATGACGCTCGTATGTTGTTGATGCGGACTCTCCTGGGTGTCGTCTATAGAAGACTTTAAATCACTACCGTTAAAATTCACATTACCACTATCAACACTGCATAATAATCCTCTCCCTTCACCCTTCTGAACGATACCTTCAGCAAGCCTTTTTATTTCTGCTATACTCTCTCTTCTCATATCGGGATTCTCTACAACGCTTTTAATGTGCGCGTCATCTTCTTCATCTGAATCATTTAGGCTTTCTTGTTCCTTATTATCACCCTGGTCTGTATCTCCGTTAACTTTAACATTATCCTTCTCTTCAGAATCCATTTCGATGTTATCCACCTCGTCTATACTAGGTGCCCGTGACAGAATCGGTTTAGCATCAAGCTTCTTTTGTTCATTGTCACTGGGTTCAGGAGAAACTATCGGTGGATTGTCTGATATAACGCTGCAATCGTCTTCAAATACCTTTAGAAATGAAATAGACATATTTAAATTACTTTTCTATTCAAAATTTTAATAGTTTAATAACTTTTGTATTGTTATATGCATTGTTGTGTAAACAATTAATACTCTGTGTTCTGTACTATATATAAACAACTTTGTGTATTGTTTTATAAAACCACAAGCTGCTCACTTAGGCTTCCTACGAGTGTACTAACAAAGAAAATGGCAGTTAATATTCTCTCTACAGTGCGACTATGTAATTAAATAAAATGGAAACTAAATAACTGAACGTTAATCTACTTCATGTCTACTGTTTTACTGACTCACTCATATTTCCTATGGAGAATGTTGTACCCAAATTTTTCGCAAATATACACATACAGCAAAAAATAATAAGCAAAATAGATGCAGCCGTTCTTGAGTAATGTGCTTATATACATTCGGCAACTGATTTATATTTATATTGACTAGTTGATGCTCGTGGCTCCACAGGCGTTTTTAATGATATATCAAAGAAAATAAAAGTGTAGGTAAATGTAAGAATTAAGTTACTCCTTATGTGGTCAGCTATCTGTCACTGAAAGTGGCGTGAAATTCGGTCCAACCGTTTTGGAGATTCCACCGCAGATGAAATCGCGGGTAACAGCTACTCTAAAATAAAATAGCCTATATTACTCCCTATATTTTTAGTTATCTGTCAGTGAAATTCCTATTAAAGTATGTCCAGCCGTTTCAGAAATATCGGAACAAATGGAAAAAAATTAAAAAATGGTTTTTTGTTATAAGCTAATCTGTAAAAAGCTGTTATTTTGACATTACACGGAGGCACTTCATTGTCATAATATATATAGATTAAGAAATAGGTTAGATTAATGGTAATGAATTGAAGATTATTAATAAAAATTATAAGTATCACTAACCTCGCCTGCATCAACGTTCTCTACTGGCTTTAGCCTACCCTCTGCCTGTGTCAGACGAGCTATTGAGGCAGCTGTTGCTTCTCTATCCTTCTGCCTCACTATTGCCTCCACGCACAACCATTCCGACATTGTCGTCTCATACTGCCTTCGACACGCTGTATCTTGTTCAGCTCTTTCGGCAGCTGTTGAACCAAATCTGAAAATAAATGGTATCTCTCTATTAGGTATTTTAATTGTGCACACTAAAAATAAAATAAATATGGGTGATTTATAAACCTCAAAACCAGCGTTTGATCAATCGCAATGAAAGTGGTTAACCCTAATTGTTTTTTTATGGAGAAAGTTGCTGTGCTATTCATTTCACTATTATTCGCCACTAGGTGCCGCAATGTATTAATTTCTTTCCCGTTCAATAGACCGCTATGAAATTTTGTATCTATAGATATTTGAAAAAGAAGAATATTTGATAAGTTAACAATAGTGATATCAATATAACATTAAAAATAGTAAATATCATTAGATAGTATAAAACAAAGTCCCCTGCCGCGTCTGTCTGTCTGTCTGTTCGCGATAAACTCAAAAACTACCAAACGGATTTTCATGCGGTTTTCACCGGTGGATAGAGCGATTGATGAGGAACGTTTTAGTATATAATTAGTCAAGGATTTTTTTTTATAATAAGGATGAGACAACGTCTGCCAGGCCCGCTAGTAAGAGATAATAACAACAACAAATTATAAGTACCAAATATGATGCCGCAGGAAAAGCTTGTCCAACAGCGAATAAATTACATACTTATCAAAGACACAATGAATCTACTATATTTGCTATCATATAACATTATTATTTTTATTGCATTGTAATATTGTATTTAAAGTTAATAATCATTTCATATGGGGTTATATTCTTTTCATAAGTACGAAGTTCGTTAACTTCTATTAAGGTACCTACGTATTGTAGGTAGAGCTACGTTGAAGCTATTATTGGTTTCAGCATGAATGGGTCGGCTCGCCCGGGTTAGTACCACCCGACCCACAGAAACACCGACGTGAAGTAACAGTGCTTGCATTGTAGCGTTTCGTTCGGTCAGTCAGAGCGCCGGTTGGATACTTTTGATCTCGAAAAAAACTACAAACACGACCGAAGCCGCGGATAAAAGCTAGTAATATAATAATAATACTCACTCGTAATAGCCAAAAAGGTATGGCCACAATTCTCGTCGTATCTCATGTTGCACACCTCCATAATACACTATGCGATAAACTTCATCCTTGTCTTTGACAGCTCCTTGCTCGTCCATCATAGATCGCCAAATTTGTTCCGTGAGGCCCAATTCTGTACCTTCTAGGATTAAATAACACAAAGGAATATAAATTACACATATCATATTAAGCATATATAAGCGGCGATCGTCGAGTTTCTTTCGAAAATGACGTACATTTTACTAATTTAAATTGATAACATTATCACTTGACGGTGGAGGAAAAACTCAATAAGAAATATTCTAAATCTAATTATTATTAATAATTCTAAATATTCTTGTAGTACAATCTTATATAAAAAAATATAAAACTGTAGATTTCTCTAAGTTTGAAATCGCCAATACGTCAGGGACTTGCGTGGCTTAAGCCGGACCAAGGTGGGATGGGCCGGGGGGGCCGTCTCTCCATTGCACTGGTTTGGCCGTCTGGGAGACAGTCGGGATGTACCAGACTGTCTCTCTTTAGCGCGGGGGGCCCAGGATGAGGCTGGGCCGGCTGCCCGGAGCGACATGGTTGCTAGCTAGCTCGAGCCCGTGTCGCTCAATCAAGGCAGTAGAGGTACATCGGGAGGTTTTAGTCCGTGGAAGTCGGACATAACCCACTCTCTCCCCCGGGAGGGTGGGTATCCATAATGGATTTCCCCTCGTCAATAAAAAAAAGGGACTAGCGTGGTGATTATGCCCATACTTTCCTTCGGCAAGAGGCTTATGGCTGATGTGATGAGGATGATATTGCACTTACAGAATACCCGATAAACTTATTGCATCAGATATATATAGATGATCGAACTGTTCACTTATAATATCATATATTATAAATGTATATAAGGTTCAGTTGGAATCAGCGTTGATCTTTGTTTCCTGAGCGTTGGTTAATCGAAGCAGATGGTTATATAATACTAGCCTCTGCCCGCGACTCCGTCCGCCTGGAATAGTTACTTAGGGCTAACGCAGCGGAAGCTCTCAAGAGGAAAAAAACCCCGATTTTGAAACATTCTTCATTGGTGTTCCGCTCCTATTGGTCTTAGCGTGATGATATATAGCATATAACCTTCCTCGATACATGAGCTATATAACACTGAAATAATTTTTCAAATCGGACCAGAAATTCCTGAGATTACCCACTACAACGTCACAAACTCACGAACTTTACCTCTTTATAATAGTATTATATATCTTTATATATAAATTTCTTCTGTGCGTGTGTATGTCACTGAACTCCTCCTAAACGGCTGGGCCGATTTTGATGAAATTTTGTGTGCGTGTTCCAGTGGATCCGAGAATGGTTTAGATTCACAATTGGACCCGGTAGGTGGCGCTGCGGTTGACTTTTAGTACTTTTTTTTTATTATCAAGGCAGGACAACGTACGCCCGGCCCGCCAGTTATATTATATAATACATATCAAGTTTATTATGCTAGAACGATTTACATAATAATATTGATATAAAGTGACGAAGATAGCTAAAGTGGTTAATAGATATATCCACGAAAGCGTTCTGCACAGGCAAGTCGTTAGCAATTGCTACACCTCTGGAAAGACTTTATAACTATTAGGTGTCTTACCTCTCGATACAATATTAGGATGAACTAGACCGCTAAGATGGGTCCTAACTGTGGATAAGTGCCTGCAGTACGCAAGCCAGCCGTAGAACGCCCGTGATATAATCTGACGACGCATAGTACTGCACACCAGCTCGATTGAAGCCGACTAGAAAAACAATTAAACCTTATTAATTGATTTAATTAATTGATTACTATTACTATAAGATCATCATTCAATTCACGAAGGCCAATCAAAGCACGACACGACCTGGTTTCGGCAATTGAAAGAAAAACGCAAGAGGCGTCACGAGCAGGCCTCCTACCCCCGTCCACCTGGGGGTACAGATGTACATACTTGCCGAATTTGCGGCCGAACGATTCGTTCCCGGATCGGTCTTGTCAGGCATTTACGAAAGTGCCGCCAGAATGCTACTTAAATCATCTATTACAGATGAAAAGGCCTATGATGATGATGAAGATCATCAGATAATATAACGTTAGAAGTCCCGGCTCATAGCACTAATTTTTGCGCAAAGTCCTTCACACTTCAGGCTGCCCAACTATGGATAATGAAATAATACTCTACCGGTTTCTATGTAACTGGGCGCAGACGATGAGCATTTTTAAAAACTCAGCCAATCATTACTATTTGTCGATTTAATATTTCCCTTATGTGTATATATGTACGACTGCACTTTGTTTTGTTTAATATTTATGTAGTGTATATAGTATTTATATTGAAGTTATACTTCTTTTGGCGCGTTAGGGAAAAATGACGAGAGTAAATTTTTACGATGCGCGCGCACACCGTCACGAAAAACCGACACCTTGAAGTTATTACGATGCGCGCGCGCACCGTCACAAAAAACCGACACCCTGAAGTTAGCTATAGTCAACATTTTGTTTCTTTGTATTTGTTGTTTGTATTTTTTTGTATTAAAACTTTCAATGTATTAAATACCTTTTTTCTATTGTTATTGTCGTTTTTTCTACAAACGTAGAATAAGGCGAAAGATAAATTTTTTGAAAAGATGTTTGTCTCGTTACGCCAGAGAAGTTAACTTCTAATGCGTGTACATAAGTACACAGACACTTTTTTTTATATATATTTTACAGTGTACATGCCGCTAATTTATGTGATATTTAATAGTTTTGCTTAACTTGTACACCCTAAATACCCCGATTCTACTCCATGGAACATATCCATCTAAAGGTTGCCTGGAAGAGATCGCTATTAGCAATAAGGCTGCCCTTGTGTACAGTAAAGATTTAAAAAATCATCATCATCATCTTCTTACCCTTATCCCACCTAAGTAGGGTCGGCACAACATATTTTCCTTCTCCACTCTCGCTTATCAGATGTCATCTCAGTACCCATACCTTTTACATATCATGTTTCATACAATGCACCCATACCTTTTTCAATCTTCATCTACTTCTATATCCGTCCACCATCATACTCAAATCTTTTCTAGTTATATGGTATTCAACTCTCGTCATCACATGGTCATACTATGCTAACCTATAACTTCCAAAGGTTGAATAAATAAAATTGACACCGTGTAAATTTTGTCTTGTTTTCACAACACGCATAACTACCACTCACCTGTTCGACAGGTTGATGTGCAACGGGTATCATTTGAGGGTTACCATTGATCCCGGCGGATTGGGGACAATCGACGGACATGGTCGATGAATCGGAAGATGTCGTAGAAGTAGACGCCAATGGTCGTCGTGGCGTTCGCGGTGGTGACTGGATAGCGCGCTCCAAAAGCGAATGACGAATTGCTATTTGAAAAAACAAAAGCGAAGGTTATACGCACCTATACGTTATCATTGCAAATTTGGTACAATCCTTGTTAATCTTTTTGAACGATCTAACTATAAAGTTCGTGCTTGCGAATAGTACAGTCAAGAATTTAATACAAAAACGTTAAAATATTATTGAAGGAATCTAAAATTGGCATTTATTTATTATAATTACATAGTATAAAACAAAGTCCCCTATCGCGTCTGTCTGTTCGTGATAAACTCAAAAACTACCGAACGGATTTTCATGCGGTTTTCATCGGTGGATAGAGTGATTGATGAGGAACGTTTTAGTTTATCATTTGTCAAGGATTTTTTCATAATCAGGGCGGGACAACGTCTGCCGGGCCCGCTAGTTATAACTATATTTGTGTTCTGTGCATCTATATTCAGAGGGGTCAAAAAGATTGGTGAGGACTGTACAATTAAATGATATGATTTTATTCACTTATAAAACATCGTAATGGAGAAAGAGATATTAAGCGTGAGAGAGACGAAAAATTAGATACGACATGTAACTCCAGCCATTCACTTTGAACTAGGAATCATCTTCAGGTTAAAAATCTGTAGCATACATCGCTGTTTTCCAGCATCACCTTTAGAGATCAAATCCTTTTTCTACACAAGGTGTGTTACAAATTATATTTGAGAGTATCGGCACTTAATATACGTATTCAAGACTATCTCAACCAATCTTACTTCTTGTATAATTAGTAATACGAGTGCTCGTCCAGTGATGGAACATTAACCATAGAAACAAAAACTTTTTTTTTTATTTACTGATTTACTGATAACACTAAAGTTCGTCAATAGTCACTAAAGACAAAAAGAGTGAAGAAAATCGGATGATAAACAGTGGAGTGAGATGCTCTTAACCGATTCCCCACTGCTTGTTTATGTATAGATATTTTTTTCTTTTTAATTTTTAAATATAAATCGTAAACGTAGTCATCTGTCTTCTATAAAATTAAATTACTACTATATAACGTAACCGATCCTTTTCCTTTTATTTTCTTTCCCAAAAATTATATATATACAATATGGATTACAAACACTAGAAATTGCGATTTACCTTCTCTGTCGCCAATAGCGTTATTTACTATACGAAATACGTAGTCTCCAGCAGACTCTTCCCATTCAGCCTCCTCTGTTTCACCACTTTCACATAGACTTGGCATCGGACGCCTTCTGCTTTTGCTTCGACCAAATACCTATAAATTTATTTGAGTAATTGTGACCTGAAGGATGTTAAATAGATTGCACCAGTTTTAGACTTATTTGAAAAATCATTTGTAACCTACCTTTCCCGTACCACGTTGCGACCACAAAGGTGGATCAAGCTGACCATGTGGCAAAAGGCCCGTCTCCAAATTACTGAGAAATGTTAATAAATGTCCTCCTGCAAACGAGAACATCAAGATTAGGACTTACGTTGCCTGTTTAGTGCCTGCACCCACTACGGTTTTTCACCGCATAAATTTTTTCCGCAAATTTTGTAACATATGGAATTGTATGGAAGCGCGCGTACTACGGGTAGAATTTCGCAACGGAATGAATTCCGGAGGTGCGGGATTTTTTTTTCTCGAACTGACTATGCTATTGACCTAGCAAGGTCTTAACAGCTTCACCGGGCTACCGAAAGTGCGGGAAAGAAACCGCAAATCATCGCATTAGCGCTCGAAACTACGGTGAAGGAATGTCGTCGCTGCGTGTTTTAAATAACAAGGAGATTGTGTGAAATATTTATTTAAAGTAAAGAATGAGCGCCGTATTCTAATGAAATCATAAGGAGTTTTGGAGCGCTCTTATTGTTAACGGTGGCTAAACCTTATAAGATACATATAAATAATGTAGGTTTGAGTTTTTGCCGAGGTCTTGGAATATCATGTAGTGAATTTTAAATATTATTCATAACTTATGTTATTTGGCTCTATATTTTGTAATATTGGTGGTGCCTTACGTAATATAGTTTGGTTATTATTCACAAGTGAACTGGATTGGAAATTATACCACGGAGCACGGGTTATGAGTTGCCACAAAAAGTTCCAGGAAAGTTCTAACAAGACAGCAATCAGCCTGTCAATTCATTGAAATGATCACAAGAAATTTGTAATTGTGAGCTACTCTACCATGGCAGTAATAATTTACTAAAAGTTTGGTTGGCACAATAAAAAAAAAAATCATATAGGTACTACGGAGTTGAACTTAAGAATAAGTACAAAAAATATTGAATGTCTCTATTAAGAACCATTTAGTAATTATTATTATTTACATTGGCGAAGACATGTTACTAGTTCGGAGAGTAAACACGAGGGGTAAAATTTGTGGACCAAGCCTAGCCCGTCTCCAGACAAACATATAGGGTAGCTATAGGTGCAAGCGTGAGGCAATATATATCCAAGTATATGTAAATGAGATATATAGTGAGTGAGGTCATTTGCAGCCCTTTATTGCTTTTCTTTCAGTAACTCAGTAAATATATTATACCTCAAGTACACGTTTTACTATTATTGCTTGTGCAGTTTATAAAAAAAATACAATTCATTTTTGATAAAGCGTCATCATAGGTGACATATTCATTTGTGTTATTTGCAAAATAAAAATAACAATATAATATTATTTCTCAAGAGACAATAAAAAACTATTTAAATAATAAATATTAATAAAAAATAACGAAGGTCTGGCATTCACTGGCTCTTAGACTATCCGGAAATTCTACCGCAGTGCGCGGACCATCTGTTACGGATTTTTTCCGGTGCGGTATTTATTTCGCACCGCAACTAGTGCGCGCACGGCCTAAAATGTATTTAAGATACAAATCTTAAATGTAGTAACTGTTTTCGATCTGAAAGTATATTTTTGTAATAAAAAAAAACGATGTTTTTTCTTCACTATTTAATTATTTACAATTGAGATTATCAATATGAAACAGAATCTGTAGTTTATACTCTTTAATCGTATTTTCAAATTAGCAAATGAATAATTTTAATAAGCAGTCAAAGAATCCAAACAAATTTAGATGATATTAAAGAATAATTTCAAATGTAATTAAAATACAAAATATTTTAATAAAATTCATAATATACCTTTTGGGAAATGAATAGGTGGCCTCTGAACTCCATCCTGACCGACTAATATAAGTGCATCGCTACTTTGCGACCGATGTACGTGGACATAAACTACTTCCCACACGCACACTTGAAGCGACATAGCCCAGTATACGCTGAAAATTTTCAAAGCTCATAAACATTTTTAAATTTTTAGTACATGTATACTCAACAAGAAGGTAACAATAAAGATAAGTTGATCATTTTTTTATGTTCTGGAGTATCTAGCAGACATAAAACCACGCCGTTTAAACATAAATATAGCAGCATGAGTACTGTTGCTTTGCGATAGTAATATGTGTTATCACTACATGTTATTCCTGTCTCATTATATATAATACTAGCTTCTGCTCGCGACTTCGTCCGCGTGGAATAGTTACTTTGGGCTAACGCTAACACGCAGCGGAAGCTCTCGAAAGGAAATAAAACAATTTTGGAACATTCTCGATTGGTACTTCGCTCCTATTGGTCTTAGCGTGACGATATATAGATAGCGTGTAGCATATAGCCTTCCTCGATAAATGAGCTATCTAACACTGAAATATTTTTTAAATCGGACCAGTAGTTCCTGAAATTAGCGCGTTCAACCAACCAACCAAGTAAGCCCTCTAGCTTCATAATATTAGTATTGATAAAAATTAGGTGTCGCTGTATCCCCTAAGAGAAAAAATAGCCTTAAATTTCACCTTTGTTTACCACTTTTAAAAGCTTGAAGCTCTAATAGCACTGATTTCGTCTATTTACCAATTAAAAACGAACTCAACGGTATTGTATAACAGCATGCGAGCGGCATACAAAAAAGGCACATTTACAACATAATACAATATACACATATAATAGTGACAATGCAGTCCTTTTGAAACTCATTCACGGCAAAACTATTGAACGTATCGTCATAGGATTACGACCAGTCGACATGGAATTTTTCGATGGTTTTAGGCTATTTTGTTTTTCGGATTACAATAAGCCTGTGCTGGTGGCGTAACTATACAATCTGAGGCCCTTGATAAACTATTTGGATGAGGCCCAGTAGATATCGTCACATTATAATTTATTCTTAATAAATCCCCGAAGTAGTTACTTCTGAACTCGTGGCCTCTCGGACCGGGGGTACCATCAGGCTAGAAACCCGTGGCATTTTGTCATCTCTGCCACTCTATAGTTACGTGACTGCCCTTTGCTATTTTTTTAAATTAAAATCTTATCTAATACAAAGCGAAGCGGCCGGTTATCGGCTAGTTTGAACATAAAATATAGTGCAACGTACCAATCAACACAAAGAGGTCCAGAACACCTCCTCCTAAAGACGGTGCACGGTGCGGTACTGCACAGAATACACGAATTTTGACACGCAGATGCATGCACTAGGTGACAGCGGAGCAAGCTACACATTTAACGATCAAACAAACACACACGCAGTCTAAATCACAAAGTTACTATGCGTTAATTATAGTTACCTCTTTACTTAGAGAAATAATTATAAAAACAATCTAAAATAAATAGAAAAATATTCATCATTTCATTTATTATAAAAAACAAAGATTTTTACATCTCTAAGAAAAGGTTACTTAAACAAAGCTAACAAATGTTTCTAATGTTGTTTAACACTTAAGCTGAAAAATAAACGAAAAATCTTGAAAAGAAACATGCAAAGTAAGAACAAAGTTGAAAAGTAACTTACAACGAACGGCTTACAGGATTAGTAAAAATAACATCTAAGAAAAACTTGAGTCACCTAAGCTGTCAAAAAAGTTTTCGTGATATAAAGTAAGTATTTTATGGCGTTCTTCATGAATTTTTCTTTAATTGTTATTATAAACCTAGCTGCTGCTGGCTGTTGATAATATACATTATCTGGATTAAATTTGGGTTTGTTTTTTTTTTTATATTTTAATTCTCTCATTATTACTAGCTAAATTAAATTAACTCCGATAAATTTTATCATTACTACTTAACTCTCATAGGAAAGCATAACTTAAGTAATACTTTAAAATGTGCTTCTGTTTTATTTACTTATAGAAATGTGTAGTTATAGATCATATGAATGAAACAGAATATATTTTATATATCAATACTTTTTCTAACTACAATACATATATAAAAATCTTTAACAACTTTCAGGTTAGCCTACGTAGACAATACGAAAATAAAAATAAGCATATGAGTAACAATATAACTAACGAAAACCTATATCTCCGTTCAAGGCATAAAATAACATGATACATTACAATGAAGGCAACAACTACAGTAAAAATGAACAAGAGATGGAAGAAAAAGTAAACAAAATTGGCTATCTCGAGGTACAAACCTTTTGTCAACACTCTCGCTTTCGGCATATCCATTCATTAGTTGATTTGGAGTCCATTTTATAACAAGCCCAGCGGCAGTCTGATGAAGGCTGAGATAGCCCGGCATTGGTTCCTCCGTGTCCTTCTGCAAAGTTATGGATTATTTCTCATAATTAATAAAATTCTATTATGTTAATATATATTGCAATGATATTATAAGTAAATAGGTGTATATACGTTAACTACATTATATTTTGAGAAAACAAATGGCACGATAACGCACACATATGTAATTTAATATTGTAACGCCACACTATCTTAGATTAAATGCCGAAGTAAGATGGCATATTCTTAATATCGGTGATGAAAAAGCAATAGATATATGTTGCTTAGATCTGCCCTTCAAAAATAAAGAATAATCAACACAGACATGAAATCTTGCTTTGTTTCATTTCTTTACGTAATATTTTCCCTTGAGCTAATTGCCAAAATAAAAGTGCCTTAGCGCTTGCCTTAGTAGTCCCGTGAAGCTGTTAAGGCTTTACTAGGCCAATAGTGTAGTCAGTTCGAGAAAAAAAAACGATCAGTGTTAACGCTTCAATTAACGCTGACACGATACTTAGATCACGTTTGCTAGCTAGCCGAGTTTTAACAAGGCGCTTTCAAAGCGCTTATGACGTATCTACAGCTTTTTACTTATAATATAATTGATTTATTGCCGGAAACAAATAAGTGGTTTTGATTTTAAGCAATAATGGCTCAGTGGTCAGCGTGTTCGAACACTCGATCAACGTGAGCTCAAATTCTTGTGAATGACTAGGATGTTTCGGTGAGAAAAAACATCGCGACGAAACCATAGTGTGGTGGTAGGGCTTGTAAAAAAAAATCTTTGAAGATATACCCAGACGAACTACAATAGACGATTTAACGGTATTTATAAATTAGGATTATCACAGCAGACGTCTTGAATTAAAATTTCTTATGGGAGAGCTTTGAAATTGTGATCAGCAATCTTCTTGTATGATGAAAAGTGGTTGGGGTAAATACTGTGTCAGGTATAGCGTTGAAAACACCGGTTCACGTGTCCGGTCACCGTAGTAAAACAACGTCGGGCGTGGTCAGTACTTGGATGGGTGACCGCATGGGAACACCGCGTGGCGTTGACTTTGTGTTGTATTTTTTAATTAACTATTATTATTAATTTACTTCACTGTTATTACTATTATACCTAACCATCGTTATTATCGTCATGTTTTATAGTAATTTTTAAGTTATAGTCAATAATGTCCCGCGCCGGAGCGCCCATGGATGAATCTTCCAATTGCGTCGTCAGTTACGTCGGTATAGTAGAGACAGGTAAAGAATACATATTATTTTAATATTTTCGTAATAATTATAAGAAAGTATTCTTACCGGTTGCACTCGAACATTATTTTTCCCGTAGAGTAAGGTCGCCACGGAATTTTGATGTAAGCTTTCGACATAGTCTTTGGCACTTGAAGCTCCTGTCTTTCCGGGAACTGTATGGAGAAAACAATTATTGATGTCAAAATGTCTTTAGCCGTGTTTATCGATTTTTGTTTGGAGAAACAGTTGTGGGTTCGCGTCAGCGACATGCTAGAGAAGCGTTATCGACATGCTCGTGACGTATGAAGATCTAATCTAAATGAAAATCTATCGTGATTTGTTCGAAACAAAAATCTTCTTTAGTCGCGTTGAGCGATTTTTATTGGAAGGGGAAAACTTAAGGGTTCGCGTTTCCGATGACTTCGACATGCTCGTGACGTATCGCGTTTGCGCCAGACTAGTGGCGCGTAGTACAATGGCCTGTGTACACGTATTAATGATATTTTGTGTCGAGTTTGTGCCGTCCATCATATGTTTGATTAATTAGTAAACTCCATAAAAATATACATAATTATTCTTCGAAGTGCCAATATATGTGAAAATTAGACTAACGTTCATAATTTCAATTTACAAATTATTAAATGTTTTTTTTTTATATAAAATTATTAACTATAATTGATTAAAATTAAAAAAAAAGAATACCGTTTTTTCATTTTTTTTTTAATTATACTTTTGTCGCCAGCCATTTCGACCGTCTAGTCTTTTTTTTAAATTTAAACAATGACAATAGCGATTATAATGGAACTTATTATAATACCGAGACAAATATATTTCACTATAGACGCAGCATAATCCAATAAGGAACAGAATGAGAAATTGAAACTTCATCAAGTATTAACTAACTTCTGAGGACTTCGTATTCTCTTGAGAAATTCGCATGGCTTTTACTGGAACCTGGATATTACGGAATGCACTAGCGAGCCGATATTAAATTAACTGTATTAAAACAAATTACATTCAACTTGTATTACCTGTATTGACAGAACTATTGTCATCAGAGGAAGCATTCAAACTCCTCTTGAAATTAAGAATGGGTCTCCTAACAGACGGCGGAGTGGTTGTGCCAGCAGACATGCGATGTCTCTGCACCTAAAAAATGTACATAGAGTTACAAATATAAGTTGATATCATCTTCTTACCTTTATCCCACCCAAGTAAGGTCAGCTCAACATGTTTCCCTTTACCACTCTCCCCTATCAGATGTCATTTTAGTATTCACACCTTTTATACACATATCAGGTAGGTGGTAGAGCCACACTGAAGGTATTACTGGTTTCAGCATGAATGGGTCGGCTCGCCCGGGGTACTACCCTCTCATAGAAAACCGACGTGAAGTAACAGTGCTTGCATTGCTGCGCTTCATTCGGTCAATGAGAACGCTGGAGGCCCAATTTCTTTTCACTCCTCCCCGTCCCCTCTTTCCCTCCCCCCAAACACAGGCTGGCAACGCACTTGCGACTCTCCTGATGTTGCAAGTGTCTATGGACGGTGGTGATCACTTAACATCAGGTGACCCGCCTGTTCGTTTGCCTCCAATGATATAAAAAATAAAACATTTTCACATAATCCTATACCTTTTGCGGCCTTCCTCTACATATCCGTCCACCATCATAGTCAAAACTTTTCTAGCTTTCAAATAATATAACTAATTATCAATTACATTTTTTTTTACTGAAAAATATTATTCAGGCACAAGCAATCATCGTCAGTACATCGAACAGAATTGTTCTATATTTTTAATAGTGTTAAAGCCCTTTGCAAATTTTCACTACGGAAAGACCAGCTCCACACTTATATCTCCCACAAAGAAATAACACTTGCGATACTGTGTTCTAGTCCCAAGGTGATTTTTTTATTCTAACCTAATTTGCAGTAGTAGCGAACTACACTGGCCTCAGAATTGCGGTCCTATTGAGGTTAGTTTAATTTGCTATATATTGCAGTGAATATATAATATACCTATTAGCTACTTTAGCATATACACATATATGTATACTCGCTTTTGCTTGTGGCTGGCTAAGCTTTCGTTATTGTAAGCGTAATCTATTTTTTTTTATATCATTGGAGGCAAATGAACAGGCGGGTCACCTGATGTTAAGTGATCACCGCCGTCCATAGACATCAGCAACACCAGAGGAGTAGCAAGTGCGTTGCCAGCCTGTGTTGGTGGGGATGGGGGGAGAGGGAAGGGAAAGGGGGGCGGAGGGAAAGGTGCAGAGGTGGGCCTCCGGAGCTCTCACTGACCGAACGAAACGCAACAATGCAAGCACTGTTACCTCACGTAGGTTTTCTATGAGAGGGTGGTACTACCCCGGACGAACCGACCTATTCATGCATGAAATCTCTATCTCTGGGGTAAAGTACTCTTCAACTTGATGACACGTACTTTCCCTTTTCTGTGCTACCACATGTATGCAAAACTTCATGGTAATCGATTGAATAGTTACGGCCTGTAAACGTAACAAAGAGAGTCACATTCGCATTTATATAAACGTTGAGAAGTTATGATTATATCCAATACGCGTATTTGGAATTTAAATACTGTTAACACATATCTATACTATAATAAAACTGTAGCAAGGTAAAATCTGTACATTAAATATTTTTTGAAAATTTTGATCGGGGTAGGCTTTGTTATCGATATAGAAGCCAAAAATAATCTTTTTACAATTTTTGTCTGTCTGTCTGTCTGTCTGTCTGTCTGTCTGTCTTTCTGTCCCTGTGAATACGCATCACGCTGAAACTACTGAACCGATTTTAACGAAACTTGACACAATAATAACTAATATTCCAAGGTTACATTTAGGATACTTTTTGTCCCAGAAAACGCAAGGGGTTCTCCAGGATAATGAAAGACAAAAAATTGTAGTTAATGTAACTAGACTTTTTTGCGACACCTTAGTACAAAAGCCAGCCATGTTGGAAGAACGAGAATTTTAGAAAAGCTGGTTCTTTAAAATGAAGATATATTATGCCCTACCAAACAGAATTCAGGATACCTGGTAGCCGGTTAACGTTGTGTTTTTTAATGCGCATCACACTTTTACAGTTTAAAATTTTGGATTATAAATAATTTAAGGAACATTTTTTTTCAGTAACTTTTAAACGCTATTAAAAACACGAATTTATCACTGCCAGACAATTTTGTTATTGATAATAATGTGCCAGGTGAAATCCTTTATAAATAAAATAATTCATTTCAAACCATTTTATTTTTTCCATTGCAAAGAACATATTTCATTTTATTAACCATTATGATATTGAGATTTCACCGTAAACACCGTACACGAAAAACAACGATAAATGTAGACATATGACTTGAGACTGACGTCATCTTGAATACATGCGTCTATAACAGGCGCTTCCACAATTATCACTATCTTTATCAATAAAATGGGGTAAACATATCAATGCAGTTGCAGTATCTAGCTCTAAGTTTCTAAACGTTTTCAAAGCATTAGCTGGTTTTAATTGGGGTGTTCATCCATAACATTTAGTTCGTTTATACTTCAATATTACACGCAGTCGAATTGTCTATGCAAGCTTTTTTTTATATATATAGTAGTGCTCAGGTTAACCTCTATAAACTTGAAAAAGTCCAAAACCAGGCCATGAGAATTATCGGGGGTTTCATTAGAAGTACTCCAATCCATGTTATGGAAAGCGAATTGAGCATATGTCCGTTACATCTTAGGAGACAATATTAAGCTGGCAAGATTATATTTAAATTTAAGTCATTCGAAAAGAACGAACTAACTAATGTATCAGAAGAACTGTCCACCTCTTTCCAATCACTCTATTGGCGTAAAAGAAAAAGACAACTATTTTTTCTCAATATAAAAATACTCCAAGTCAAACAAGTATAAAACATGAAATGTTCACTTTACACACCTGGGTCGATAGCATTAATTTGCACAATATAATTAAAATAAATGTAGATGGTATTTGGAAGCCAAAGCGTTAATATGGTGTTGTTAAAATAAAAGATATTTGTCTTCAATATATAAATAAATATTATCAAAATTTTGTTAAAATATACACTGACGGATCTAAAGCTGGTAATTATTTTGGAGCCGCATTTTCTGAGTCAAATTCCTAAACTTTTATGAAATTTCAAATTGATGAAAATATGTCAATTATGCACACTGAATTAATAGCAATTGCAGAGGCCTTATCATTTGCACAATCAACTGAGTCCATTAAGATTGTTATTTTATCCGATTCAAAAAGTGTTCTTCAACACGTAGCGCGATGTACCTCGACTTTTCAAGGAATACCGATAGCAAACATACACTATTTTGAAGCAATTACTAGATTTCAAAGCAAAGAACAAAGTAATTGTTTTACAATGGATTCCTTCTCATATAGGTATAACTGGGAATGAAAGAGCTGATCTTTTAGCTAGAGGAGGATCCTCCGAAGGTGCTCCTATTAATATTTTACCAACTTACTTGCTCAGTATTTAAAAATAGCTGGTACTCGTATTGGAAGGAATACTTTGATGAGCGTTCTAAAACAAAACGAATATGGTACAGAACGATTCAGCCACGCCCCTTAAGGTCACCATGGATTGATGACAGTACGATTTGCCGTCGGGAAGCAATCACAGGAATAAGATTACGCTCAGAACACATCCCATGTAAAAAGTTCGCCTACCTGATGCGTAAAGTACTATCACCACTCTGCCAGAGTTGTGAGCTCATCGATGATGTGCACCACATCCTGGCAGAATGTGTTCGAAACGAAGATATTAGATCTCGGATTAATGCTTCTGGTTCGTTCCACACTGGCTTGTACAATTTGTTATTGTCTGACCCCACTTCGAAAGATGCTAAAGAATTGTACAAAATTAATATAAGCTATTGTTAAGTGTATTCTCATTCTTATTGTTATATAGTTGTATGTCACTTAGGCGATATAGCCGAGAAGGCGACTAAGCCTTCATTAAAAAATAAATAATAATAATATTAAAATTACAGCTATCTTAACATGGTTTGGACATACTTTATTTTATTTACAAAAAAAATAGCATCGGGCACATTATTGTTAATAACAAAAATGTCTGGCAATGATAATTTCATGTTTTAGTAGCGTTTCTAAGTTAGTAAAAAACAAAACATTCAAAAATTATATAAAAATCAATATTTTTGCCTGTAAAGGTGCGATATGCACTAATAAACGCAACGTTTACCGGCAGCCAGGTAGCCCGCACTCTGTTCGGAAGAACATAAAGATATATAAAAACTGGCTTATTTTCTTTTTCGAAACCGTTGCTAGCTCTTAGAGAAATAGTTACAGGTAAGTGACATTTGACGCGTCGTGCTCATATCTTTTTAATATTTATATTTTTCTTCAATACAATGGAATGTGAAAAAGTTTTAATACAAGTTGAAAATAGTTATGATATTATTCAGTGTTTCATTTATCATTATTTTATTTTATGAATACATTTTATCGTTTAATTTACAATTTAACTCTATCAACTTGATATTTTATAATGTAAAATGTACTGACTGTATAGTAAACGTCTACAAAAAAGGGAAAGGAACTACGTTAGAAACTGGGGGGTCCATATACCTTTAAACCTTTTTTTCACATTACCACCAATATATGTTGGTTGCTACGAACGGGTTGTAGGCTTATTTTAAAAGATTTCTCACATACCATCTGACATATACCATGTTTGATTGAGTCCCTTGATAGTTTGGATTCACAATTGGAAACCGATGGTGTGGCTGCAATAAGGTTTTAGTTACCTATATTAAAATTTTTCGCGTTTAAAAATACAATTGGCACCAGTGATAACCGATTTGGTGCAGACGAAGTTGCACGGGTCAGCTAGTATGTAATAATTTACTTGTGGTACAACCGATTACAAAGTTACACTTACTTCATATACTAAAAACTAGCTTATAAGAATAGCAGAGAGTGACAAACATGAAACTTACCAACTCATCAGCTGGTGGATCCGACCAAAAGCTAATAGGAGCCTTAGCTTTGGAGAATTCCAAAGCGCAAGGGCCTACTAATAGCGAGCTGAGGATACTGCCGTAGTCAGGGTCGGCGACTAAAGCGTCACGCTCGTAATACCGGTTGGCGTTTGTAACCAAGTGCTCAATGATCTTCGCCAATTGACGTTCGAAAAGAGCTATTCGTATCCACAGGTACCTGGGTGCAATTAAAATCATAATGTAACCCACACAAAGCCCGAGCTCTCGTCTCGACGAAAACATGTTAATGACAAAATTATTATTTGAAGAATAATAATAATATACCTTGAACAATTTATCACGATAATCACACTCTAATCTCAATGGACTTTGGTCCGATTTCATCTCCTATAAACTATATTAGTACTAGATATAGTAATACAGGAAATAGTGTATCATATCCTGTGTGTTCAGCAGAACGTTTACCACTTGATTTTTCCGTTTACTGTTGGCCTTGTACATTATACTTTGTGTATAGTCGGGTTATATTCAATGAAACACCAGCAATACTCATGATTTCGTCCTGTTACGATCGGTCATAAAATTGCTGTGAAGAAGGCACGGACTGGCTCAAATAAAAACAAGTTTTAATGCCAATGAAAAAGCCACTTTATTGCTATATTACAGAACCGAAAATAGCCAAGACGTAAGATAATTATGTGTATATAGTTGTACGTAACAATCAGGTAATAAAGCAAACAAAATCTCGTAAAACCAACCTTTGAAAAACATTTTATTATCTTTTTACTTTTACACTCCTTATAAAGTTATAGCATTCATTTTGGACACCGAGTATTTGAAATACCGGTTTTGAATTTTTATTATATTTCTAATGAATTAAAATTGGAAGTATTTTATAAATGAACTCTATTAACAAATCATATATAAATAAATTTAAGATAAAACAACATCCTTTCAGCAGTCCCCTTTATTACAGTACATTAATTTTACAACACAATGTAAGGTACAAAAGCAATTAAAGCAGGATTCACCCAAAAGGTTATTTCACAAAACATTCAACCTTTCTCAATTAGCACCGTAAACATAAAATTAACATACCTATTTCATTAACAAAATTTACACACATACTTATTTCAAATTAACCACACAATATCAGGATTTACATTTTTCCTACGATAAATTAATTAAATAATCCACCAATACAAATTGAACCTCTATTTTTCTACTCCATCTATCTAATCCCGCAAGGAGAAAGAGGATAATTTAAATTTGTACTGTAGATCGAACGTAGATCACGTAGACGACAAATTAATTCATTAAATTAGTCTGAAATTGTATTTCTCATGTTTAGAGAATAGAAATTCAACGCCTGCGAAAATAGAACGTTTAAATAAACCAAACATAAGGAATCGACCCTTGTGTAATATATTAAAACATAAAAAAAATCGTCACATAAGGAAAAAGTGTTATGCCAAAGCCATGTGACTCTTTCTCTATTTAATTTGTATATTACTTTTTTCAATCATTTTTTAATATACATAGTATAAAGTATCAAATCAAAAAGTGTAATTTCATATTTTAGGGAAAAAAACATTTATTAATAAGTAATCTAACTGTATATATAAAAGAATAATTGTCTGACATATGAGAGCACAACCCAAACTATTGGGACTAGAGCTATGAATATTGGTGAAGGTGGTGGAAAAACGATGAAAGTTTTGAAAGAAAATCCGCCATTTTGATGTCAGACAATCAGTTAGTTATTCTTTTATATTAACAGATGTAGATGTAAAATAAATAGTCGAAAATAATTATTGCATAGAAAAGACGCATGCGAAGCCGCGGGAATTGCTAGTTAGATATAAAATAGTGGAATATAAATTATATAACAAAATGATAAATAAATAAAATAAAACTAAATAAACAGTTTTTATGATTCGATATTGAGTTTATAGGAACGGAAGTGCACGATGCTTTTCTGCTTGCTTGCACACACACGCTACACTATTATACTATTTTTTTAATTTATAACTAGCCTCTGCCCGCGACTTCGTTCGCGTGGAATAGTTACTTTGGGCTAACGCTAACACACAGTGGAAGCTCTCAAGACGAAAAAATCCCGATTTTGCAATATTCCTCATTGTTGCTCCGCTCCTATTGGTCTTAACGTGATGATATATAGCCTATAACGTTCTTCGATAAATGAGCTATATAGCACTAAAAGAATTTTACCAATCGGACCAGTAGTTCCTGAGATTACTCCCTATAACGTCACAAACTATATATATAAAAAAATATATAGACACATATCTAACTTCCCTCATTGATCCACGACGTAAGCCACGCCACGAGCACGCACATAAAAATAAAAAAATAAACTTATCACCCGTGACCCTTGTTAAGTCAAGGTTAGGATAACTCGGCTGAGGTTATAAATTGTTTTACGAATTGTGAGTTTTATCTGTACAAATAAATAAAATTGTAGTGTCTGTTTGTAATGTAGAAATAACATTTTTTTTACTAAATGGATATAAAAGTATATATACACTATTCGAGACAAAAGCCAATTTTAATACAATTTTTGGCTGTACGAGCATAAATGGGTTGGAGTGTAGTATAATTTATTCTTCAAGTATCATTATACTAGCTTCTGCCTGCGATTTCATCCGCGTGAAATAGTTACTTTGGGCTAACGCTAATACGTAGCGGAAGTTCTCAAAAGTTTGCAAAATCCTTTGCTGGTGTGTTCCGCTCCTATTGGTCTTAGCATGATAACATATAATATATAGCGTCCCTCGATAAATGTACTATCTAACACTGGAAGAATTTTTTAAATCAGACCAGTAGTTCCTGAGATTGATGTGTTCAACCAAACAAACCCACCAGCTTTATAATATTAGTATAGATAATATGAATCTATATTTATTCCTAAAATTAATACACTGCAAAAACAAAAAAAATAAAAAATAAAGAAAAAAGTTTCGAAAGAAATATTCATAAATAAATATATAAAGTCTCGGATAATGTCCGGGGGAAAAAGGGGACTTAAAAAAAAAAATTTATACACTTCTATATCTAATGAAAAGCTGTTATCTTTTTGGTAGATGCCTTCCTTCTTCGCCTTTATGTAGATTCGATCTATCCCTCGCGGTGAATACTTTTTTTTTTTAAGAAATGGACCCTATATCCTTCTCTGAATCTCTGACAAAGTGTATAGAACATTTCATTAGAATCGATTAAGTAGTTAAGACGTGGAATCGAAACAAACACATTCACATTTCCAATATTAAGTTAGGGTTACTAGGTATTTGAAAAGATATTAAAAGCAATAAAATGTGCCGCTATTCCCTACCTAACATTGATATAATTCGACAGATTCTACAAATGTTTCCAATATTCACGAAATGCCAAAGAAAAGCGGAATATAACACGGGTAGCCTTCCAAATATGCAATAGACAATATATATTGGGTTTATTGGAGAACAGTTACCGATAAAAATATTCGTGGTATCTACTGTGTTTCAGTGTTAATCGAATCATCCTTTATTAGGCTTAGACGATATTTATTACAGTCGGTGCTTTGAGTAAATTGAGCATATCTCGCTAGTTGAATTCTTATGTAATTCACACACTGAAATAAGTAGAGAATTTTCTTTTAAAGATAGCTAGCTATATGCTAACAATTTATTATGTTTTCATTAATTATAGTACATCAAAAAGCTGTAGATACGTTACCCACATGATATTTTTTAACGCACACATACGTACAGCAATATTGTAACGCCACACTGTCTTAGATAAAATGTGGAAGTGAGATGGCATATTCTCAATATCGGTGGTGAAAAAGAAATAGTTATATGGTGCTTAGATACGCGCGGATTAATGGGGCAGCCGTCAAAAATAAGCTAACTACAGCCAAGTTTTAACAAGGCGCTGTCGCAGCGCTAATGACGTATCTACAGTTTTTTACTTATAATATTGATTTTCATAGTTAGGTTTCTCTACTGTAGACACAATACGAGCATATTTAATTCCTTACAATGTGTTTCATTTCGTGTTATGTTTTCTTGTCTTCGTAACCGTATTTTAAGATACTGAAGTCACTTGATGAAAAACAAATGTTGCACAGAGACCATTTATTTCAGAAAAACTCATTTCATTTGAACTGTCTACGGCATTTTAACTTCTAGTTCTTAAATAGTTTTCCTAAAACAATTAATGCGTTCATTTATAATGTATTTACATAATGTATTTTTACACTGCTCTCAATATACAAATAACATATATTAAGTATTCAAGCTCCTTGTCTCTGCCACGTCGTATTGCAAGAAAATTAATTTATCGACCTCGCCGCTAGTCGAGAGCTCCTGACAATTACATTTTCTTAATAAATCTTTCCGAGGGTAATAATTCTACGTCGAGTAGGATCAACTCTAGATTAAAATATATATAACATATTTATAATTTAAGTAACTAATTTTCTTTTATATGAAATGAAACTTCGTTAAATCTCGTCATTTTAATTGGGTTCCTTTCATACTGGTATAATATATAAGTAATATAAACCGCCAAATTAGGGAGATTAAAAGGATTAATCTGACGTAACTTACACAATGTTTCCATTTAAGCAACATCTGTCAATTGATTTAAACAATGAGGTATTCGTTTTAAGACGGTAATAAAATATCAAGGTCAATTCTATATAAAAACAGGTTTGTATATCTTACAAAATTAAGTAGTGAACTCATGTGACGTATTTCCGTTGTTAATCTTCTCTATGTGGAAAGATGTTTACATCCAGTAGAGTCTTAAAAAAGAATTAAGTAATATTCTAAATTTCTTCTAATCTAAATATTGTGTAATTTATTTTCAAGTTTACAAGTTGCTGGTAATTGTTTAACACAAACAAAGTAGATAGGAAATCGGTGAATAAATATGGTACGAAAAACAGACACAGAGGGTATTTAATACACTCTAAAAGTTCATCGTTTAAATACACAAAGCAATTGGCAGGATCCAACCAATAACTGACTGAGAAATCCATGTACACTACATACAATGGAGAATTATTAAAATCATAGGGAGATTAAAGACTGCTCTCTAATTAGGTATTTAGCGAGAATAAATCGATAATATAAACAGTTAAATATCGGCTTCAATATGCTAAATCTATATTACGTCTTAGTCATAATTCAAACCAAAATGCGAACTTGTCATAATAACAGACTTACGCATAGCACATGGATGTAATGCATTGTAAATATACTAGATACGTTAAGCATTACAAAAATGGGAAAGACACAATCCAAACTAACAAATAAGATAAACTAGAGCCATCTACAAAACCTTCCAATTGAACAAACACAGTCCTATGCCGATACGCAGTAGTTTCGACGTAATTAGGCCTCAAAGGAATTGTATGTTTATTATATACAGGTTGAAAGTTTAGACAGTAGCAATATTAATAGAGGAAAGTCTGCACTCGATTTTCGTACTACATCAATTAAAAAAATAAGTACTTATTATTTGACCTAATTATCTAGAAAAATACAAAAATCATACGCTTGTATGTTAAAGCACAGTGTCAATGACCGTCGGGTGATTTCACTTTCATTTCAAAGTGAACGTGGGAATGGCATGAACAAAAAAGGGTTTATAGTCCGTTTTATTATTGAAGACTATTAAGTCTGTGCCGCCCCTTACAGCTTTGGGCCCTGGTCATTGCACCTAGGCTTATTACGGTTGTGTTTATACTTTGAAAGTCTTTGAATAAACTTTAACTTAGGTTCTCTTTGTTATTTATTATTATTTGTTTTGATATTATTATTTTATATGTGACCATGACGTATTATATCCTATTCTGCGAGTGTTTAACCTTTCACCTGGTATATAGGTATTATTATATATATACAACCAACTTTACTATCCGCTTGCTAATTTAAAACACGTAATTAGGAAGGGGGTGTTTTCATTGACGGGTCTTGCAGAAATTGCATGCTAAACTTACTTGGATTGTGGTGGTGTCTGAGCTAGGAGTGAACCTGATCCTCTTTTACACAATGGAGGTCGCGGCACCGATGGGCGCCTCTCGACGCCTGATGCTGACCGTGTGGCCGGTGCTCCTTCCGCAGCCAAAACACGAGCCGAAACCAAGGCTGCTTCAGGACAATGCTGTAACAAACCATAAGTCACTAACCTCAAAATACTTGCGGCCTAATCTATTTTATGCAAGTTGGTTATTATTTTCACGAAATATACACAATTATAATCAATAGTTCATTGCGAAAATAATTATCAGGTTTTGATACTACTTAATAATATTTCCATACATTTATACCAGTATTTGCTTTAAATAGCTAAATTAGCTAGCAAGTTCTTTCAACATAATACATAGACACTATTATATTATTATCATAGTGTTATTATTATTATTAGATACATAAACCCACTTGGCCACAACGGAAGATCAGCGCTGGGGTCATTTGTAAAGGTGGCAGCCAGCATATGCCAAATTGTGCATCTTTGCAGTTAAACCGTGGTATAATTTGAATGTGTTTTACGTACGTTCTTTATTCCTTTTCTATATTATATACATCTTTGTAACTCTATTTTTCTATGTGTTATCCATGTGTTTCCTGCAATAAACATATTTTCTTTCTATCTATTAAAAATTTCCAAAAAAGAAATTCACATTTATGAAATTCATCATCTATACGTCTATACTTAATATTATAGATAGGTAATGTTTGTGACGTTGTAAGGGGTAATCTCAGGAACTACTAGTCTGACTTGAAAAATTCTTTCAGTGTTAGGTATATAGCTCATTTATCGAGGAAGATTATAAGTTATATCAACACGCTAAAATTAATAGGAGCGAAGCACCAATGAAGAATGTTTCAAAATCGGGGGTATTTTTCCTTTAGAGAGCTTCCGCTTCGTGTTAGCGTTAGCCCAAAGCAACTATTCCACGCGGACGAAGTCGCGGGCAGAGGCTAGTTATACATATATTGAATATATATATACATTTTTAATAATTAACAATAATTAATATTAAATTATAGTAGCGTCTCCACAAAAGGAATAAAAATCAAAGTTCGTAATATCCAACTTTAACCTTCAATAACTTTTACAGGAGTCGAGTGGTTTTATCAAAATATACTAACACACCTTTTTTGTGGACATTCAATTTCTTATAACAATGTAAGTTGTTTTTTTTTCAAGACCGACAATCCCAGGGCGAGTAAAAAATTCCGAACTTAAAAAATAATTAATTTGACTGAATAAAAATTCGACTCTCGAAAAAGAACGAACGAAGATTAAAAATAAACTATGCAGCCTTATTTGTATGATCTTACTCGCTGCTCGTTCTGTGTTCGCACAGGAGTATCAACAAAGAAAATGTGAACAAATGTTTCCTTCACATTACGACCATGTAATGAACAAATGAACGTAAATCTGTGAATATTTTTAAAGATCTCTCTACTGTCTTCTGTCTCTCTCGATCACTCCCTTGTTTATATGGAGATCTCTTAATCCAAATTTTTCACTTTTCCTATGTTTTTTTTAAAATTGTCTTCCATACAAACCCTGTCGTGACAATTACAGGCAGAACAAAAAAGAATTAGTTAAATAAGTGCAACCGCTCTGAAGTGATGCGCATATATACATTCGGTAATTGATTTTTATTTATAGAGATATCTTTACGTATCATCCCACGTCGTAAGAAAAGGCTATAATTACATCGATACGTATACAGAATTCAACCTTTTAAGGAATAACAACGTTATCAGCATCATCAACTATCACTACATATTCTAAAACAGAGTCATCTGCCTCGTCTGTCTGTCGGTTTGCAATAAACTTAAAAACTACTGAACAGATTTTCATGCGGTATTCACTTGTAGATAAAGTGATTCGTAAGGAAGGTTTAGGTATATCATTAGTCGAAGTCAATCAAGTTTATCCCAAAACTAAAACCACTAAAACAATTTTACTGAGAAAAATGTGCCTGGACCTAGTTTACAATTCCCTCCTAAAAAGTTTCTTATTATTTAGTACTATAAATTAATACTACGATATAACTTTTGGTAATGAAATAGGTAAACACAAAATTGAGAACAGCTTTTAGGGTATTTCTGTCACTTTTGATAATTTAAAATAGTCTGAGGAATTTCTGCTCTTCACAAATAGTCAGAAAATATTTTCTAATTGAAAACTTAAACATACATAAAACTATTTTATGTAAGGATATTATAACTAAAAAGCTGCAGATACGTTCATGAGCGTTTCGACGTCACCATGTGAAAATTTAGCCTAGCTAGCTCATTTTTGACGGCTGCCCCGTCAATCCGGCCGTATCTAAGCAATATATAACTATCACTTTTTTTATCACTTATCAACCACACTAGGCCCCCCTCAGCCAGTGCCTCAAGCCTAGGTCCGTTCCCTCGTCGTGAAGCCCTTGAGTATGCTGCTCGCGCGACACAGTGACTCAAAATCTTACAATACTGCAACAACATTACGCATATCACCTCCACACACGTGCACGCCCACATGCTTACACATGAAAGTGGAAGGGTTGTATTTTTCCCCTTATCGAACTGAAATAGTTTGGAAAAACTATCCGACACAAAATACATATAAGAGTTGTCGAGGTATGTATGCTTGGTACACATATATGTTTCAATAACTCATATAAGTATGAATAGTTAGTTTAGCTTAGGTTAGCTCAGATAGGTCGCGAATTGCATGTATCAGGCAACAGCCTAAGCCGAAGTGTGCCGTGCCACTTGAGCTAGTTGCCCAAATCAAATTGGCTGATTGCCTTAAGCGCTCGCCTTAGTAGTCCGGTGAAGCTGTTAAGACCTTGCTAGGTCAATAGCGTAGTCAGTTCGAAAAAAAAAACTTTTTCACCACCGATATTGAGAATATGCCATCTTACTTCCACATTTTATCTAAGACAGTGTGGCCTTTACGATATTACTTTACGTATGTGTGCGTTACCGTGCTATTTGTTTTGTCAAAATATCATGTAGGTAAGGTATCTACAGATTTTAAGCTATAATATCAATGGGTTTATGCATATAAAACAAAGATCATAGATACTTTGGCTAAATAAAAAAAATATAAACACTGTTTTAAATTTCAAGTTCATTAGATCCCTCTATACAATAATCAAATTTGAGATGCAAAGTATTTCTAATAAATTGTAAAGATGAATTATTAAGCGAGTCTGATCGTTCGAGTGAATGACCGGAATGCTTTAACTTTGAAACATTTTATATTAATATTGTTCGAATTACAAAGGGATCAAATTAATTTAACTATAAATGAAGAAAGTATTCTCGTGCAACTTATTAAATATACAAAGTGTGATTCCATTTCAAATATTGAAAACTTCAAATAGTTTAGCTTCAGCTCTGTAATATGATTATCTATAAATTTTATTAGGACTGAATATTTTTCGAGCCACTTCATTACATAATATAAAACAAAGTCCCCTACCGCGTCTGTCTGTCTGTCTGTTCGCGATAAACTCAAAAACTACAGAACAGATTTTCATGCGGTTTTTACCAGTAGATAAAGTGATTCATGAGGAACGTTTTCGTATATAATTTGTCCAGGATTTTTTTATAATCTGGGCAGGACAACGTCTGCCGGGCCCTCTAGTGTACGATAAAGTAAAAGCTAATTGAAATCATTCAGGCTTCAAAGAAGTCTTTCGGTATAATTATGCGAAAATATGTGGAATTTTCAATTTTAAATTTATGTCTCCTATTTGCCGGGCGATTAAATTGTTTTTGATTTAATCGGATATGGACAGACTTTTGTGTTGTCGATAAAAAAGTTATAAATAATTTCTTTTTTTCTTCTTGTAAAATTAATTAATCATGGTGGAATTTCCTTCAAAAGTAAATTTGAATCTTATATAAGGTTTTAGTACATTAATTTTCTAACCTTTTAATACATAAGTTAGTTTATAATATAACGTTATTTACATGTTTAATTTTGAGAAAAATGGAACAGAGATTTAATATTTTCTTGAATGCAAAGACGAACATTAACATAGTATGAGAATAATGTAAAATAAACACGTATACATTATTTAATCGTAAAGTAATCGTTAATTAAAATACAAAGAAATACATAGTTTTTGAAATGCATGTTATAATATTGTGAAAGTTTTAGCAATTCATCTGTTACAGTTAGAGCAACTAACATAAAAGGTAAATTAGATACGGTACTTATGAAATAAAAGTTGGGATATCATTACATATTATAAAAAAATGAGCCGTCACGTTGCATTTTTGTCATCAGTACCGTGTATATTTTATACCCAATCAGTAAAAAAATATTTTGATATTATATACAGACTCTTCATTTTTATTATATGTATGTATAGATATAGATTGCTAACATTCGTCAATAGCTACCAAACAAAAGAATAATTAAGATCGGTTAAGAAACAGAGGAGAAAATAGGACTGAACTGATTTATCTTAGTTTATATAGATAATTGGTTTATATAAACTCCGTACAAAATGGTACGGTTGTTACTTATTTCATGTCGTTAGTAAAAATGTTTTTAATCTCACCACACAATGGACGTTTAATTTACCGCTCATATACTGCCTTTAGGAGAGAACAAGAGAGACGAGGGTTCCAGGCATCTTTTGTGTCTGAATTCAATATTTTATATATTCCATAGAATCATTGTATATCTAAGACAATTATATAAGAAATCAACTTTCAAGATACGTACATTGAATCTATACAACATGTTAAAACCTGTTGATTTCCTTTGGATTTTTATATATTTATCTATACTAATGTTATGAGAAAGTAAAGTTTTGTGAGTTTGTATGTTCTGGGTAAATCTGGTACTACTGCCATGATTTTCAAAATTCTTTATATTTATATATATACTAGCGGACCTGGCGGACGTTGTCCTGCCTTGATAATAAAAAATATAAATCCCAAAAGTCAACCGCAGCGCCACCTACCGGGTCCAATTGTGAATCTAAACCATTCTCGAATCTCCACGAACACACACAAAAAATTTCATCAAAATCGGTCCAGTCGTTTAGGAGGAGTTCAGTCACATACACACGCACACAAGAAATATATATATATATATATACATAATACCTGAGTGCTATAGACTACTTTTTATTTTAGTAATTATATATTTTCAATAATAAATCATAATAAATATAATTAAAATCAGCAAAAAATTTATAAAACGGCGTGATCTGCTTGAACGGTTTCAAATAAAGGAATAAAATCTTTAGCAAAAATATTCATTACTTTTACAAAATGTCTGCGACACCATATAATAGGTCTTTTTTATGTCAAAATCATCGGATTAGGCCCCCCTCGGCAGCGGCTCAAGCCTAGGTTCGTTCCCTCGGCGTGGAGCCCTTGAGTGCGCTGCTCGCGCGATACAGCGACCAAAATCTTACATCACTGCGACAACATTACACATGTCACCTCCACACACGTGCACGCATACACGCTTACACATGCAAGTGGAAGAGTTTTATTTTTTTCCCTTATCAAACTGAAATAGTTTAGAAAATTATCCAATACGAAATATATATAAGAGTTGTTGAGGTATGTATGCCTGGTACACATATATGTTTCAACAACTCATATATGTATGAATAGTTAGGTTAGCTCAGATAGGTCGCGAATTGCATGTATCAGGCAACAGCCCAAGCCAAGGTGTGCCGTGCAGCCTTGAGCTAGTTGTCAAATAAAATCGGCTGAGTGCCTTAAGCGCTCGCCTTTGTAGTCCAGTAAAGCTGTTAAGACTGCTAGGTCAATAGCGTAGACAGTTCGAAAAAAAATATGTCAAAATCGCTCCAATTGGGTAAAGTCGGAATTTGGAATAAATGAAATTGAAAATTGGAACAATACAATAATAAATAATCACAGCCAAAAACGACACACGCGTGCATAATCAGTTGATCTTGAACTTGTTTATTTCATAACAACCGTTGTAACAAATTGTAATGATTTTTATGTATGTTTCACAATAAACAACATTTTCTGATATATATTAGGAGTGGTCGTCCAGTGGTAGAATTTCTACTAAAAAGAAAAAAAACTTTCTCCATTTCTTTATTGATAACATTAAAGCTCGTCAATAGCTACAAAATAAAAAAAAATTAAGAAAATCGGCTGAGAAACAGAGGAGGAAGATGTTCTTGACCGTTTTCTCACTGTCTATTTATATGTATGGATAAAAAAGAATTATTGTTTGTTTGTTACTTTTCGCACCGTAACTACTCAATCAATCATTATAAAATTTGCGTATACCTTGACAGACGCACAAATAAGGATAGGATACTTTAATGTAGAAGAAAGTACTGTTCCCAAGGAATCGGTCAAATCTACACTAACGCTAACAAAGCCGCGGGCTAAAGCTAGTAATAAACTATATCGTTGGCAAAAAGTGCTTAAGATACTATATAAATTTTAGAGCATTTTAGATATAAGTAGGTACCTCAAGGAGTGGTATATTTTATCCATGCCTCGAGTACCAAATCGAGTCGTAAAGTTTATTGTGTTATTTTTGAAAAAACTTCTTCATAGAAATCATGGTACATAATAAATAGACCTTCGTCAACATGTCACGATGTGCAGTCGTCGTGTGTTGTTGTGTTCACTTTAGTGAATAAGTACGGTGTGTCGACTGCAGCGACATATGGCGACGACGGCTTGCAGTGACAGTCAGTAAACAAACAACTTTCATCTCGTTAACAGCTACACGCTTCGCCCATCAATGCTTTATTGTTCTAAACGTAACATACACATGAAGTACACAATGCTCACTGTATTTCTCTTTTACGTGTGCGTGTGTATAAACAGCCAGCTAAACTATTAACACTTTAACTGCCACACCGTAATCACACGTTTCTTTTAAGACGCCACGGGCTAATTTTTTACAATAAAAGATCTCATGCATCGATCACCAATGACCAACGTGGCAGTCAAAGTGTTGACGGAATGAGTAACTTAAGCAACCGCATTTTGCAACTATGATTTTTTGAGGTCATTTTAGCGCTAAACTTTTACAAATATACTATTCTTTTTCCTTATTTGATTACTTATACACCAATAAGGACATCACCCATTGTAAACGATTTTGTTCTCCAAGACGTAGCACAGCATTACAGCATCTAGTTGTACATCGTATATTTTTGAATAACATTATAGCTAAGTTCATTTTTGACGGATGCACAGAGAGAGGTGTTAGTTCCAGACATCAAAATCGTTCACATATTGTACCACCCTATGCCTTTAGACATCAAAACTCGCTTGACATGCTTCTTGAACCTACGATCCGATAAATCGAAGCGGTCGTTTGGCGTTAATAAAATGTCAAGGACACAATCGATTAGGAAAAATAAATAGCTTAAAGTGGCTTTTTGACAGAATCTTAGTCTGTCATGTAGTAGCTTTTATATTTTATTCATAATCTTGTTTATTTAACTCCATATTTTCTAAAATTGATGACATTTTACGCAATATAGTTCCGTTATTGTACATAAGTAAAGGAGATAGAAAATAATAAATACCACGGAGCATGGATTCTGAGACGTCACAAAAACTCCCTGGAAAGTTCTAACAAGAGGGCCACTATCTAGTTAAAACATTGAAATTATCACAAGTCACTTGTTATATTATTACCTACTCGGCAATGGCAGCAATAATCTAGAAGTTTGGTTGTCAAAAATTAAATTAAAAACTACAGGCGACTATTGTAAAGGTGTACAAGGTATATTGAACTGTCAGACCCAATTGCGTCACACATAAAACCACACACATAGTAAGCACGTAGGTAAACGTACCAAACCCGCTAGTTCATTACACCGAATCGATACAAAACACACGTGTATCATTTACATAAGTATTAGGCGGGTTGATTTGTTAGCTGATTAGTTCCCTTGTTACCTTGTATCTCTTCTGAATTAATTTTGCGAAGAAACATCAACTATATATTTATGCAACATACCGAGGAGATTATATGAATGATAGTGATGTCTGCATAAATTTCCTTTCTGTACATCAGCTAAAAACGGCTATGATAGTATAATGTTATATGTTTATATATCAACTATATATTCATGTATCATACCAAGAAGATTTTACTTGCAAAAGATAATTAGAGAATAACTCATTAGGTGAATGATAGTGATGTCTGGAAACATTTCCTTTCTATACATCAGCTAAAAACGATTATAACAGTATGATGTTACATGCTTATACAGCATGATTTTTATATATATGATAAATAAATATACAACAACCAAATAGACCAGATAAAATTTGGGGTGTAAGGGGTGTCGAATAACATCATAAGACTTGAGACACCCAAGCCAACCTCACCTGCACGTGGTGCACCCTGTGTATAGCAATCGAGGCAATGGCGATAGCGGGGTGGTAGGGTTTTACAGCCTGACTGGGTCGCAACCACCATGTATATGGCAAAAAAGCTCGTCATAGTGATTCGCTTCTGTGGGTCGCGTTTCGGGATCTGCTTGTGCATATTCAGCTGTTCGCAGGCCGGCATGACAGCGGCGACCGCTGATGGATAGTGTCTCACTCGGTAGTCGCCATTGTTTCTGGATTGTACTGTGCTTACCATAGTGCAGTCATTTTGCCGTGCAACAATAAAAAAAAACCAGATCGTGTTACTTGCTGTTGTTTTCCGAAGCGACGTTGTGCTTCAAAGCTTATAAAGATAAGATAAGATTGTTAAAAAGATAAACCAGATCGAGTTTCTTGCCGGGTCTTCTCGATGGCTGGGTGGTTTCCCGAACCGGTGGTAGTTTTGACGTTCATACGTGCCTTCTTAGGGCCTAAATTGAATCTGTGGTTATGATCCCGTTTATTTTATGTAATGTCAGTTTTCAGGGGGGAGGGGGAGGGCTAAATTCCAGCTATCCTAATATTCATTAGTAGACCTGTGCAAACCCGGTACAGACAGCTAGTAAAATATAAAACAGCCCAAAATTAATCTCGATAAAACATATAACAAGACCATTACGAAAACGAAGGGCACTAACTAATATAGCACATAATACGCAGCTAACAAGTAATTTAATTTTCTGTTTGCCATTATAATCCCCTGTCAAGCCTGAAATATAATAGGATTATGGAATTTGTCAAATACATCGCGTAGGTACGTACTACGGTGATAACGTATATACCAACATATTTCATTGGTATGATTTATGAAAACGCTTGTCTTTATATATAAATATCAATGTTTGTATGCTTGTCCTCTATGCATGCCGAAACTACTGAACAGATTGTGATAATAATTTAGTAGCGTGTTCTGTGGACGGCCGAGATGGTTCCTGGTTAAAAAAATCTATATATGTATATATAAATGTTTTTTTTAATCAATAAAATTCTTTGCATTCAAAAGAGAAAGGGCTTTTTCTTCTTATTGAAACTTTTTACACTACATTTGATATTGTTTTGACATGTTTGACATATGTCAATGGAACATCAGTTATCACAAATAATGTTATTGTTTAGGAATTTATGTAGTTCTGTCATGGATACGAGGACATAGTGGAATCCAGAGTAAAGAAGCTGTTCTTATCGTTAAACAAGCTATCTAGACTGAATATTTTAATCACTATAAAACCTATGTTCAGGATTTATCCTCCCCAAACAAGACTGATCTGTTTCTGGAACTCAAACTGAAATGTATCCTACCAAATTAAAGGCAAATCTTATGCTTTCATTTAGGATAACATTCCTGATAAGCCATGAGTTTATAAATTTCATGACTGTTGTAAGTTTGCTGCGTCTACTATCTGTAGACTGAAGATCTATCTGTTAACGTGTACTCTCCAGTGCATCTTGCAAAGTTCAGAATCGGCGACGACTCAGTATGTGAACGTGGCCCGGGTGAAGGCATTCTAGGACATATTTTTTTCAAATTACCCCAATTTAGTATTTTATTGTATGATATTTTACCTAACAATATACTACGCCCGTCTGATTTTAACAAAGGCACAAAAGTGTGTAATTTCTTTTTTTGTCAATACTCTGGCTAATCTTATATGTTTTAACAAAATTAAACTTTAACATAACACAATCACTAATAGTAATTATTATGTAAATATATATTTATATAAAGCATGATGTTTGTAAGTGTTGTTTGTACTTCAGTGGCCTAATCTGGAAGAACTAAAAATAAAAATTTCATACTACCCATAAAGCGTCTCTCCCATGACTGGCTTGACACTTGTATAATTCGTAGCTATAAAACTCCAAAATTAAAAAGTTGAAGTTGAAGTTTGTGATTTGGGATGTACGGTTTAATCTCTGGTACTACTACCTGATCCGATTTTGAAAATTATTTAATTATTAGAAAAGTATATTAGATTACTTTTCATTTCGGTAAATATATATTTTCAATAATTCATCACAATAAATTTAATTAAAATTATCAAGATTCTATAATATGGCGTGCGTCGCTAGAATGATTTGAAATAAAAGAATAAAGTCCATAGCAAAATTAATTACTGTTACCTTTAAAAAAAATACGAGACACCATATATCTGAGATTTTTTTTATCTCAGCCAAAAAAATGTTTTTATGTGAAAAAGAAAATATATGTTACAATTACTAATTACAAATTACTAAAGTTATTAGATACAAGTTTCATGTATAGTTTAGAAATTCTTATTAAAACGAATAGCTAAATCAAAATGAAAATTTTTGTAGATACAGTTTACTTTTTACAACATGTTAATTAATGGAGTTGATTAGAAGATAATGGGAAATAAAAACTATAAGCCGGTAAAATTATTGCGTTGTTGCGCGGATAGTAAATGGGGCGCGGAAGTGAGGGCCAGAGCAGCAACCCAGGGGATACCTGGAAGACATTTCTTGCCAATATATATAGGATAGCTAGGAATCACAATTGGACCAGATAGGTGTGGTTATAATCGGGTTATAAGTTTTTTAACATTTTTTACGTCTGTAAATACAATTGGAACGTGTAATAATCGATTTTACGCAGACGAAGTTGCGCGGGTCAGTTACTATTATATAAATATTACAGACTAACGGTCCCGACGGACGTTATCCCGCCTTGATAAAATAAAAACCTTGACCAATTATATGCCTAAACCTTCCTCATGAATCACTTTATCCACTGGTGAAAACCGCATGAACATCCGTTCAGTAGTTTTTGAGTTAATCGCGAACAGACAGGTAGACAGACAGACGTGGCAGATGAATTATTTTATAATGTGTAATAATACGTCAGGAGTGTTAAGCGTATCGAATAGAGACATATTAATAAAAGTTTCGACTCGTCGATGGCAAAAGAAAGCCTTATTATTTCTATTTTTTTATTAATAGCACTATAGCTCGTCAATGGTTACTAAACAAAACAAAATCGGGTAGCAAACGTACGAGAAAAAGGTACTGATTTATTTTATTATCGGCTATTTGTATATAGATGCTAAGACATTCACGTTTAATGTTGAACATCTTCTTAAGCTCATCTCACCTAAGTACGGTAAGAGTAACATGTCTTCCTCTTCCAATATCCCTTATCAGCTCTCAATTTAGTATTCATACCTTTTATACACATCAAATGCTTCAGACAATCCATCCATAACTTCTTCAGTCTTCCTCTACTCTTATATTCTTCAACCTTCATACTTAATGCCTTATTACATGACCTTACTTACACGACTCATCAACTTTTCTAATACTGGTGCTATTTTCAAACGTGGTATACTTATTCCTAATCTTATGCACTCTGATTATACCACATCCGCATCTGTCATATCTCTGCTTTCGTAGCTATCGTTCAATATAGTTAACATTATTTTCTAAGAAACTATTTATTACTTTCATGTCATTCGTTATATAGAATTAATGAAAGTACTCATTTTCATCTAGAATGTTAACCAAGAAAATAGAGATAAAATCACACACTAACAGGCTGATGTATTATTATTTCTTCCAAACGAAACCTTACGGAATAAGAAAGGTTATCGTCATGTAGTATTTCTAAATGTATTAACATTATCTGAAAGCTCCACGGTGTATTTATATAACGGCTTTCAACAGTTATTAGGTAGATCGCACATTGAAACGCAGGCGGGAGATTTTAATTATGCTTAAAATTGCTCTATACCCCACGGACTCTCCCCTAGAGATTTTGTGATGAATTATGATAAAATAACACAGTAGAATAGCTTCATATCCATGCCTTCAAAATGAAAGCGAAATGTATTTAGTAATTTCAGATACACATTCACATTGAATTATAGTCATCGCAACAGAATGCAAGGAAAAGAATTCTGCAGGTGTTTGTACCAAATGTAAGGATGTAATATCTAATAACTGGATAAAAGATAATAAACTTCAATGTAATATTAATTGTTTTTAGAGATTACCTTATCAAGGATTTACAATACATTGGTTGAAAACTACGACTTAGTACTTACTTAACCTCGATTGCCTATCTTTTCTTCATCATCATCAGCCTGTAAGAGACCCACTGCAGGACCATAGGCTTCCACCCGAAGGAAGGTATGGGCATCATCACCACGCCAGCCCACGACGTATTGGTGATCTCAAACTCTGAGAAATCTACAGTTCTATGTTTTCCCACATATAGTAGTACTACAAGAACATTTCTCAGGTTCCTCGTAGTCCGGTGAAGCTGTTAAGACCTTGCTAGGTCAATAGCGTAGTCAGTTCGAGAAAAAAATCCAGGTTCAGGTTTCCTCACGATGTTTTCCTTCACCGTCAGCCGTGTTACTAAATTAAATTAGTAAATATACGCGAATTCCGAAAAATTCGTTGGTACATGCCGGGGTTCGAACCTGCGAACATCGAGATCATATTCCACCGGTCAAACCACTAGACCACCACGACTTCCTCGACTATCTTTTCTTTGATTAACACATATTCGTATAATATGCAAAAGAAAGCAAAGATGATATTTTAAACGGTACATACCTGGAATAATGTTGATAATAAGATATTCCATGTGTTATTTCCCATGGCGTAACCGTATTATTGAGCGGAAAAGTTTGGGTAGGGACCCGCACTTAAGTTACTTTTATATCATTATTATAATTGTAGATTCTGTATATGAGTATGAAATAACTATATGTGTTTGTTTAGTTAATATAAAACAAGCTATGCTTATTATGGAACTAGCTGATTAGTGTGTAGCCACTTCGCTGGGATTTAAAAAAATGGCAAAAGGTTAATCGAATCCAAAAAATACGTACCACCTATAAAAAAAATCAGCACCGAAAGTTCATAGTCCTATGTCGATAAGTTCAGTAGTTTTGACTTCATTTAGCCTAAGTCCGTTCCCTCGGCGTGGAGCCGAAATATATATAAGAGTCGTTGAGGTATGTATGCTTGGTACACATATATGTTTCAACAACTCATATATGTATGAATAGTTAGTTTAGCTTAGATTAGCTCAGATAGGTCGCGAATTACATGTATCAGGCAACAGCCCAAGCTGAGGTGTGCCGTGTACCCTTGAGCTAGTTGTCAAATACAATCGGCTGAGTGTCTAATGCGCTCGCCTTAGTAGTCCGGTGAAGCTGTTAAGACCTTGCTAGATCAATAGCGTAGTCAGTTCGAATAGAAGACTTAATTTACCCTCAAAGAAACTATATTTTCTATAGATATATATATAATATACAGATACAAAACATTAATCAGAAAATCTTAAACTCTAAGAAATAAAATATACGACAAGATATTTTTATTTCATGTTCTTATACCGAGTTTCGAGATAACTGAGAGCGAATTGGACAGGATGGAGCAATATCAGTAGAAAATTAAAATAATACTAATAAGGACCGACACCCACGGCCGTAGCTAAGAGGGGCTAGCTAGCTGCCTGTAATCAATGCTACACTTCTTCAAATTCGACTCTAGCTACAGCCCTGACACCACATCTCTTTTAAAAAGCAAGAATAAGCTTTTAGAAGCAGGCAACCCGAAGATTTGTCCGGGTCTTAAACATTTGGGACTACTAGCATTTTAGCTGTCAGACCGTAAAAAGGTATATGGTTAACAATTTGTAACTAGGAACAACTAATTTTTACTATTCTGTACAGCTTGATTATCAAGCTATTGTTTTGTCAAAATATGTATATAATAAAACTGTACGATTGTCATGTTTTTACATTGAAAATATTTTCCTAAAATTGGAATGAATCATAAAACTTTAAGAAATTCTAATAACACAAAGGGTGTTATTACAAAAAAGTTAAATACGTATTGAATACTTGCTTTAAAAAAGTTTGGAAACTTACGTATTAAATGCACCGCGCTCGCCGAACGTTCGACATCTTGCTCTTCTATCTCTGTTTGGTTAGGTTAGGTTACACTTGCGAAAATGGATTACACGATCTTGCCGCGGCAACCGTCGGCAAGTACGGTGCATTTAATACTTAAGTATCCAAACTTTTTTAAAGCAAGTATTCAATACGTATTTATCTTTTTTGTAATAACATGGCATGAGTTTAAGTAGTATTAGTAAGTATTATATAGTTTATTAAAAATTAACAGTACCTAATGGATTTTATGCTATTCATTCTACTGTAACACGCCACTAGGTGGCTATAGGTTCTATTTTATTCTTCTTATATTTTGTATAGCCATTTACCGTAGACGATTTTTTTAAAAACATAAGTTGTAATATATATATTTAATACATATAGTAATTGACCGCGATTTGGCTGTTTATTCGGAGCTCCACATGCACTAGATCGGGGCTCTGAGTAAACTATAATATATATTAATACAATTTTACCTTAGCAATTTTGTGTAACAGAGCAGTCGTTGAGCTCGTCTTGAAAAGGCCGAGGGCTCGCCGCCGAAGCCCCTGACCAAGGCAGGCCTCTACGGCTCCACAGAGCGCTGTCACACCGCCGCTGTCTTCATGTACAAATTTTCTTGTGACAGCCTAAATATTATTATAACCTTAGAATCCCAGAATGTATAGTGACTTCGATTTTTTTAATTTCAATTTAAATAAGACATCGTAAAACCTACTCTACGTTTGACTGCGGAAGGACGACACATTACAATACGAGTGTTTCAATATTATTATATTATACTAGCGGGCCCGGCAGACGTTGTCCCACCCTGATTATGAAAAAAATCCTTGACAAATTATATACTAAAACGTTCCTCATCAATCACTTTATCAACTGGTGAAAACCGCATGAAAATCCGTTCGGTAGTTTTTGAGTTTATCGCGAACAGACAGACAGACAGACGCGGTAGGGGACTTTGTTTTATACTATATAATGATGATTATTACTATCTGAACTCGTTGTTGCAAATAAACAAAAGAATGTTTCAACGATCGTGGGAACTAAAAACAACGGGATCCTAAAAAGATCCCGTCTCGAACTTTCTCGTATATTTCGAATAATTATGTTAACCTCCAGAGTTATCCACCCACAATTGTTGAAAGGTATATAAGCGCGTCTGGAGTTAGATAGTTCGTCTCTCGGCGGGATGTTTTGGTTTTGCGCTTACTATAATGCACAGATTAATTACTGTACCATGCTACTATGAAGAAAAAGCAGAGAATAATTTGAAATTGAATATTACTTTTCATTTTCACTCTATAGTAATAATATACATCTCTAAAATAATTTATGTGTTGAAGTTGTGCTCAGATCAGTAGCAAATTAATTAACGTCGCGATTGTGATATATCATCATTACATAGTATAAAACAAAGTCCCCTACCGCGTCTATCCGTCTGTCTGTTCGCGATAAACTCAAAAACTACTGAACGGATTTTCAAGCGGTCTTCGCCAGTGGATAAAGTGATTCACGAGGAACGTTTTGGTATATAATTTGTCGAGGATTTTTTTATAATTAGGGCGGGACAACGTCTGCCGGGCCCGGTAGTTTTGTTATAAAAGAGCCCAACTACAGTTAAGTGTTAGCCGAGGCCAGCTATATTTTAGCCTTTTACTTCTGAGGATTTAGTTGGAATGCTTTATGCGCTGGATTGTTTCGTCAACCACATCTTCGGACTGCAATAAAACAGGGCGAGAGCTATTTCTTTACTGCAGAAATAACTCCTATTTCTTTACTGCAGAAATAACTGTTATTTCTGCATTTCTTTACTACAGAAATGAAGCGATGGTGGTGCCGCAATCTAGCTATTATTTTATAATATAGACTACAATAAAAAATTCTACATCCATTAGTTAGAATAAAAATATTGTGGGATATTACAAGTTACGAGATCTTTTAAGAACGAATAATACTCTTGAACACCTCATAAGTTTTACCTCAGCTATGACTGAATATAGCAACTACTCACCTCTTCCATCAACTGTTTGACTTCTTTTTTAACAGCGGCTATGAGCCTCTCCTTCTGTTCACCGCCGAGGTCTGGCGCAGTCATGTCTTCAGACAAGACGTTTTCAACTAGGACAAAAACAAAATTAACAAAATTTAATAAATACTTACTTTAATGTTTGCATTACCGCTATGGTATGGTATATAATTTTATAAATTATGCATAAAAATAAGTTTATTTAAAAAAACCTAAGCATTAAAATATTTTTTTACTTAAAATCGTTTTCGTAGGTGGTAGAGCCACGCTGAAGCTATTAGTGGTGTCAGCATGAATGGGTCGGCTCGCCCGGGGTACTACTACCCGACCCACAGAAAACCGACGTGAAGAACCAGTGCTTGCGTTGTTGCGTTTCGTTCGGTCAGTGTGAGTTCCGGATACCGAACTCCCCTCCCCTTTCCCTCTTCCCCACTCCTCCTTCTCCCAAACACAGGCTGGCAACGCACTTGCGACTCCTCTGGTGTTGCAAGTGTCTATGGACGGTGGTGATCACTTAACATCAGATGACCCACCTATTCGTTTGCCTCCTATGATATATAAAAAAAAACTTAATATAAACTAAATTCACCAAGAAATTAAAAGATAAACCCGACTTCAAAAAAATGTACCCTAGAATAATATACCAGAACGTCTTCGATCATAGTCAAGTAGGTAACTACATAATCTTAGGTTGTCATAAACCAACTAAAATGTACATTTCTTATGCGATTTTGTGAGGTTCCCAGGTGTATTTTCGAAGTTCAAGGTCCAATGCTAATGAAATTAAAATGAAACTCCTTGAAAATGGCTCCTTTCCAATGAAAAAAAGGGTCCAAATCGGTTTGTAAAGTTCTGGGGTAGCAAATGTTTAAAAAAATATACATCCCCGTTGAGAACCTCCTGTTTTGAAGTCTGTTAAGAATTTATAATTTCACTAGCTGATGCGGCTCAGTAATTACATGTTGAATATAAATTATTATAATGTATCTGGTATTATGGGGTAAAATGGGTCTGCATAAAAATTTGATATATAAAAAGCCAAGTTATGTAGTAAATAGATTAACAGAACACGTGCACCATAAAATTAAATAGAGTTGAAAAATAAATTCAAAATGAAAACGTGGCGCTTTCTTTGTGGTATCTATAACAGTCGGTCCTACAACTTTCTATCAACAAACTAATGTAATGCGCCATCTGTTCGCGACCAATGAAACTTACAATTAATAACAATTATTAACATTGACAATCATTTAATTTGTAATAAAAAATATTGAGACCATTAATCGAAATATAAATTATGCTATCTGTCAAGTTGGACCGCACTATACATCAATGCCAACTTTCATGAAGATCGGTTGAGTAGTTTCGGAGTTCATCGTGGACAAACATTATAACACTGGATTTTTATAAATCTAGATATTACATAGTAACAAGAAAAACTTTAATAAATCCACGAAACTATAGGTACGTAACCAACGAATAAATGGAATATTGTTTTCAGAATAATAAGAAAACCAATGTATTACAGACGGTTGTAATGCCTCAGGGACCAACGTACAGACGGGCATTGGTCCCTCGAAAGGTAATATAATATTGATAATACACTTCAGGCTGAAAAAGAAACAAAGAGTAATGAAAGAACCCTTCCAACTGGACAAGTATTCATCGAATCAAGATTTTTTATATGGCATTAAATACGACTAGTGGATACCCGCGACTCCGTCCGCGTAGAACAGTTACTTTGGGCTTACGGTAACACGCAGCGGAAGCTCTCAAGAGGAAAAATCCCCGACTTTGAAACATTATTTATTGGTGCTCCGTTCTTATTGGTCCGCTCCTCTCTTGATAAATGTTATGATAAATACATAGTGTTTTCAAGAAGAGATCTTTAAACTTAGTTTTCCTTGTGACAAAACTGCTATACATACAAAGTTGATTGTAAAAGGATTCTTTAATACTTTGTAGGCACAATCTTTGTACATTTTCAGCACAATTTCACCTGATGTTAAATGTCGATGTGGCCTAACATGGTAATGAGTTAAACTTAGTAAGGGCCTAACTCTAGAGTGCAGCTGACAGAACACAGCTATAGGCAATGATATCATAACTATATAGATACGCCATAAGCGCTTCGACAGTGCCTTGTTATAACTTGGCTAGATAGCTTATTAGCTTATTAGCTAGCTATATATAACTATGTCTTTTTCACCACCGATATTGAGAATATGCCATCTTACTTTCACATTTTATCTAAGACAACGTGACGTTACAATATTACTTTACGTATGTGTGCGTTATCATGCCATTTGTTGTGTCAAAATATCATGTAGGTAACGTATTTTTACTTATAATATCATTGCCTATAGGTGCTTCGATATAAAAGAAGTTTACATGAATAGACATAAGTTACTACACACTATATAATGTCTAATGGAATAGAGACAGAATGACAAACACAAACACACGCATAAAGAACAAATTACAAATACACATTCACTGATTCTCTAATATAGTGCATAGTAATATTTAACCAATTTAACTTTTATTCAAGCGCTTATGCTGGCATCTATGATACAGTATCAGGACTAGTATGAACGTCACCGAATGAACGGTTTGCATAGAAATCGTACGTATATAAAATATATTCAAAACCGCGCGTGGATCTGCTGATTTGTGATTGATTGAGACATGTACTTGTATCAACGTAATAGCCCTCATGATAACATTCAATTAACAATATGCCGCTTTTTGCATTTAATTTTGATTTATTCGTTACTGCGTAATCTATAAGCTTCATGGCATTTGATTTAAAATATGTTTCGAATTTATTTATCTCTGCATTAATTTAAAGACTACATTTGAAGTTATTTAGTATGCGTGAATGTAAAACATGATACAAATTATAAGTGTTGCCCTGCAGCGGCCGGTATACTGTATTGTATAGGTATTTAAATATTCATTTAATATAATACTAGCGGGCACGGCAAACGTTGCCCCTCCTGATTATGAAATAAATCGGTGACAAATTATATACCAAAACGTTCCTCATAAATCACTTTATCCTTTGGTGAAAACCGCATGAAGATCCGTTTAGTAGTTTTTGCGTTTATCGCGAACAGACAGACAAACAGACAGACGCGGCAGGAGACTTTTTTTATACTATGTAATAATATAATTGTTATATATGATCAATCAATTACATATAATATATCTACTTTATATATAAATTTATTCTATATGTGTGTATGTCACTGAACTCCTTCTAAACGGCTGGTCCGATTTTGATGAAATTTTGTGTACGTGTTACAGTGGATCCGAGAATGGTCGAAGATTCACAATTGCATCCGGTAGGTAGCACTGCGGTTGAATTTTAGATTTTATTATCAAGGCAGGACAACGTCCGCCCGGCCCGGTAGTATTATATAAAATGTTACTAATATATCTATTTCGTAATTTATATTATTCTTCAATTTCAAAACCTTCGAATTTTTATCCGAAATTTTTAACTATATACCTACTGTTTTCTATTAAATACTCGACGTATATTACTGGTAGATACACTGTAGCATGCGAACGAAACATCCCTATAGAACAAAAATAAATGAATACAAAAGAATTAACCAGAAATGTCGATATGGATAATTATCAGTAGAAGTGGGGAAGAGAGAGGCATACAAAAACTCCTATATAACATACAAAAATATATTGGCCTTTCACGAGCAATCGTAAGTACGTTTTTAGAGAGAATAAGCGGCCCTAGTGGGTTCTTATTGTTAGTAGATACGTCTCTAACAAAAGTGCGTCACAGCACTAATAAGTGTGTTTCTCTGAGGTAGATGAGCTTGCAATATGATATCATGTAACTTTAGTGTATAACAAATATAAAGTGATTGTATTAGGTACTATTATAAGAAAAACAAGTTAATAAATATAAAAGGTTTATGTCTCTCCTTAAAGCATTCCCTATACCCTTCACTTGTTAGGTTTGACAGAAAGAAGAATACTGACAATGTATATGAGCGTTAGTGCGCATCGACATTTAGGTCGCAAATCCTGAGTACTGTTCCGGGCTCCTCGTCCTACAACACCATAGACTCAGCAAACGACTCCACGGAGTGCTAAGAATTTGATGTTAAAAGTTGTACATCATTATCACATCACCATTTAAGAGATCCACTTCAATATCATAGGCCTCTTCCCGACAGATGGTATGGGTATGACCACCACGTCAGCCCAAAACGTATTAACGATTTCAAATCTCGACAATTCCACAGTTCTCTATATTCCGACATACGGTGGTACTACAAGAATATTTGTCATTTTAAACTAGTAAACGTATGCGCATTTCGCAAAATCTGTTGGTATTTGCCTGGGTTCGAACCTGCGGGCATCGAATTGACATTCCACCGATCAAACCACTCAAGCGCCTCGATAAAGTTTTATATTTGTGATAGGTATTTGTTTTTTGAATATACATATTATCTGTGTAAATATATTTATAATACCCGGACAATATCTGATGTCGAGTTTTTGGCGGGATTTTGGTCTGTCATGTAGTGGATTTTATATTTTATTCATAATCTTGTGTTACTTGACTCTACATTGTATAAAATTGGTGGTGTTTTATGTAATATAGTTTGTTTATTGTGCATAAGTGAAGTGAATGAAAAATAATACCACGGACCATGAATTTTGAGATGCCACAAAAACTCCATGAAAAGTTCTAACAAGATGGCCAACATCTTGTTAGTTCATTGAAATTATATCAAGAAACTTGTAATATCGATACTCACTTGACAATGGCAGTAATAGTCTAGCTAGAAGACTGATTGCCAAAAATGGAATGGAAGAAGAACTTGTAATACTATTAACTACTCGACAATGGCAGTAATAATCTAAAAGATTGGTTGCCAAAAATAAAGTTAAAAAAAAAGATCTGATGTCAGAAAATGTTTATAAAGAAATAAGTTGAAAGATTTCTCTTATATGTTACCTTTAGTATATTTGTATTTGCCGTAACGTACATAATTATAACCTATTTCGTTTTAAAATACCTTATGTAGACAAAACCATGGCATCGACACACTAATATTTTGTTACATACTAGTTCAATACCAATTTTCACATCAACATATTATAACAACGCTGACGTCGCCTTTACTTCCAATGTCTTATTAAATCAATAGATTTTGATCTAAGTAACTTTTAAATGGAAAACTTGAGATATATATTAAAACTGAGATTCGTTTAATTGACATTCAACGTCAAACTTTCGCTAACAATTTATTGTTCAAAGTTCTCTATTATATCTTTACTTTATACCTTCTTGCTTGTGAACCCTCAGGGAGTTGAAAAAATCTTCTTAGCTCAACTGAAATGTTGTTATAAAAATTGGAAATAATTATTATCTATCATTTGCTTCTAAATAATGTATTCTTTAGATTGAGATTATTTACATTTCGAATCATTCTTACATAGATCTAGTACAAATAAATTACTAACTATGAGTTTCTAATAGGCTACATAGTCATTCCCGCGCGATAGAGCTTCGTTTATATAAAACTTTGTATTTTGTCACACACTCCAGAACGCGAACGTATCGCGCGGTGAATCATGGGTGATAAGCATTTAGACGAGTGTTCTTTCCTCTGTGATTAAAAACACACGGGTAATCGCAAGCGAATTATAAAACGGTTAAAAAAGTGTTAATAATAATCACTTGTGTACGCGCGTAGGCGCTTTCACTCGTTCAATACTGCACACTCCAATCGTGAGTGAAAGAACGTATCCTATGAAAAAGGCAGATAATCACAGAGTAAATGCATATTATTACTATTACAACATTTAAATTGTGGTCGTTAAAATACCATTCGTTTTAAAATACCAATATATTTGTAATTAGTAGCGACAAAATAACAATGCTCGAACTATATTATTAGCCAATATTAACTTGAAAAATATTTATAGAAATGTAAAAAGTAATTCTAAAAATTACTGCATTTACTCAAACGAAAAATAGATAATATTCCTTAACCACTATAATCTAAATCTATAATCCATCTAAATTGTAATGTCTCATTATATAATATGAATTAAGCTTTATAGTACATCTAGCAGAACACAAAAAGAGTACGATAATTCAAGTTTTAACACTGAAAACAAACGGTCTGTCTGGCTGGAGTGAACTTGAAAAAACCAAGATTAATCGTCTTGCGGGGACGGTCGACGGTTACGCATTTTCATACTATGTACTATTTTTTTCTGGCGAGACCTCATTTATATATTATTTTATATTAACGTATTTTTTAGCTTAGGGTTGTCCTTAATTTGGTCATGTCGAAAAGTTTTTTCACGACTGTCTTAACAAGGTACAAAATATTTTTTTCAATGTAGCACGGCAAAGTGACTGCATTGTGTCTGCTGGTAAGCACAGTACAATCCAAAATCAATGGCAACCACCGAGAGACACGCCATCCCTCGCCGGTGGCCTCTGTCATACCGACTTGCGTAAATGTCTCTTCAGGTTAAAAAAGAAACGAGATAAGCGAACTTTTATAAAGGGTTCCCGTACATGTAAGGGCGAAGAAACCTTTTTTGATTCAGAGCTCTTGAGTTTTCTTTCGTTACGACATTCTCAGAGAAGTCAGTTCGAACCATTATCCGCGCGTGTGAATCTTGCCCTAAAATAAGCCTACTTTGTTTAATTACGTTAATTATTATTATTATCATTATTTAATTACGTTTATTTGTTTCATTGTTCTAATAAACAATTTATTTTATAAACATAGTTTTGTTAAAAAGGCCTCTCGCTAAATCCATATAACAGAACGACCTCCGTTCATATCCAAAAGTGACCAAATCTATTAACAAAATCCTGTCAAGTTTAAGCTCTTACAGTCCTCGCCAAGCTTTTTGACCGCTCTTAACATAGTTGCGCAGAACACAAATTTAGGTATATATTATACTAGCGGTCCCGGCAGACGTTGTCCCGACCTGATTATAAAAAAAAAACCGTGACAAATTATATACTAAAACGTTCCTCATTAATCACTTTATCTATTGGTGAAAACCGTATGAAAATCCGTTCAGTAGTTTTTGAGTTTATCGCGAACAGACAGACAGACAGATACGGTTAGGGACTTGGTTTTATACTATGTAATGTACAGACAGATGTTTATATTCGAGACAACTTAAGGATAAATAAATACCAATTTTAAATTCCTATAATTCTATTTTAACTCTGTTTTGTATTAAAGTCTTGACTACATTACACGCAAGGCCGAACTTATGGCTATATTCAGAACGGCCAAAAAGATTTACGAGAACTGTAATTTTAATATTAACCCAGCTTCCACGAGAACCAAAGTTTTAAACGTAAATAACATGTGAAAAATTTACCACGTTCTTTGTAATCTTGTAGGTTGCTTACGTAAATAGATACAACATATACATTATACATACATACAACTTTGAACAAAGTGCATTTTTCAACTTACTTTTACGGAATTAAGAAACCGCGAAGTATTTTCAAAGTTACGTCGTAAAGACAAGTACGATAGTTACATTTCAATTGAATCCTGTAAAACTGTGGAACTGACGTTATCTTTGTAGTAGAAATTATTTCGAAACTATAAATTACGCAAAAAAATGCGTTTTATGGCACGGTAAATGTCCTATAAAAACATATATATATTTTTTTTTACTTTATTTTTGGCAACCAATCTATTAGATTATTACTGCCATTGTCGAGTAATTAATAGTATTACAAGTTCTTCTTCCATTGGCAACCAGTATTCTAGTAGACTATTACTGCCATTGTCAAGTGAGTATGGATATTACAAGTTTCTTGATATAATTTTAATGAACTAACAAGATGGTGGCCATCTTTTTAGAACTTTCCTGGGAGTTTTTGTGGCATCTCAGAATTCATGGTCAAATTCAAATTCAAATTCAAATTCAAAAACACTTTATTCAATTTAGGCCCTAAGAAGGCACTTATGAACGTCAAAACTACCACCGGTTCGGAAAACAACCCAGTCATCGAGAAGAACCGGCAAGAAACTCGATCTGGTTTATCTTTTTAACAAATATATATAATATTTAGAATAATAATATATTCTATATAATAGTAAGTTTCACAAACGTTTTTAATGGATGCACAGAGATGAGTCAATTCCAGACATCACCATCGTTCACATGGTGGTATTATTTTCCATTCACTTCACTTATCCACAATAAACAAACTATATTACATAGAACACCACCAATTTTACACAATATAGAGTCAAGTAACAAAAGATTATGAATAAAATATAAAATCCACTATATGACAGACCAAAATCCCGCCAAAAACTCGCAACATATATTTTATAGCCGTACACATTTATGTAAGTAACTTATAAAACGACAAATAATGGAATGAAGTTTTCACATGTTATTGCGTTAAAAACTTTGGTTGCCATGGAGCCGGATTGATAGTTATAACTTTGCATTTTTTTTATAAATTTGGGATTGATTTAGGACTATCCTGAAAAAAAAATATCGTGAAAAAAACCCTAAAGTTAACTATACCTACGTCAAAATAAAAACCCTATTAAAGACGTTATTACACGCCTGTCCGGGCTCTAGTTGTTTGTAATGGGTAAATAGAACGACATAAGCAGACAAATAAGTCATGTTACCTATGGCATATGAAGACAACCGAACCAGTCAGGTTAATATCAAGACTAAGTAGGTAATCATAATATGATTAACTTATCCATTTCATACAATAATGGAGTTAAACTTTATTATTTAATCTATACTAATATTATAAAGAGGTAAAGTTTGTGAGTTTGTGGGTTTGTGAGTTTGTGACGTTGTGACGTTGTGGCGTTGTAAGGGGTAATCTCAGGAACTACTGGTCCGATTTGAATAATTCTTTCAGTGTTATACAGCTCATTCATCGAGAATAGTTATAGGCTATCATCATCGGCTATCATCTATATCATCACGCTAAAGGCAATAGGAGCGGAGCCACAATGAAAAATATTTTAAAATCGGGGTATTTTTTCCTTTTGAGAGCTCCCACTGCGTCTTAGCCCAAAATAACTATTCCACGCGTGCAAAGTCGCGGGCAGAAGCTATTAACTAATTACATTATCTATAATCTATACTAATATTATAAAGAGGTAAAGTTTGTGAGGTTGTAGGGGGTAATATCTGGGGAGTCGGAGAAAAATGGTCGAACGAAAACGTTTCTTACGAACGCTGCCTTAATTATGAGATATATATGATTGAGTTCTAGAGAAAAGTTGTAGCTTGATAATGTCTATTACCGCCCAACGAAGTGGGCACGGGTCGGCTAGTCTTATATATTGATGATACGTGAAACCAAAACTTTGTACCCTTTTTAAGCGAATTGCGTGAACGGTTGAACATTAAATTTAACATAATTAAAGTTTATAATGGAGGAGAAGTACACAAAGCTATTTTTTTATATAAAATGCATTAGAAATATATTAAATTAATTAAAATATACATTATTCACAGTACGGCTTGAATGACACACAACATTTTTATTTTTTATATCATAAGAGGCAAACGAACAGGTGGGTCACCTGATGTTAAGTGATCACCACCGTACATAGACACTTGCAATACCAAAAGAGTCGCAAGTGCGTTGCCAACCTGTGTTTGGGGAAGGGGGAGAGGGGAAGGATAGAGGGGAAGGGGAGATGTGTTATCCGGCGCTCTCACTGACCGAACGAAACGCAACAATGCAAGTACTGTTACTTCACGTCGGTTTTCTGTGAGAGGGTGGTACTACCCCGGACGAGCCGACCCATTCATGCTGAAACCAGTAATAGCTTCAGCGTGGCACTACCACCAGATACACACACACATGTAAATGAAAATGACGTATAACCACAGAAATAATTATTATTTTCTTTAGTCTTATTGAATGTCAAAATGGATTATAGTCGAATTCGACCACTAAACGACCACTAAAGGGTAGTAGGGTTTAAGTAATAATCAAAATACCATTAAAACATATAAAAAAAAGAATGAAATTATTTATTTGTAACACACACATACATGTGTATACCACTACATAGTATAAAATAAAGTCCTCTACCGCGTCTGTCTGCCTGTTCGCGATAACTCTTAACGAAAAACTACTTAACAGGTTTTCATGCGAGTTATGTTATGTTATATTATGTTTTATGAGGAAGGTTTCGTTGACCCGGACACCGCGCAGCACACTCTGTCTGAGTGTGCTGCGTGGGAGGAGCAACGTCGCACTCTGGCTGCGGCGGTAGGACAGGATCTCTCGCTGACGAGCGTGTTTGCGGCCATGCTCGGCGGCGAGGATGTGTAGAATGCTATGACCTCCTTCTGCGAGGAAGTCGTCTCGCAGAAGCAGGCGGCGGAGAGGGTCCGTGAGGAGGACCCTCAAAGTGACCGTCTCCGCCAACGGAGGGCGGGCAGGAGGAGCCGACAGTGTGCCCGCCTCCTCCGACCGTAACCCGACTAGGGAAGATGGGTCGGGGGGCCTATCTTCCCATTGCACAGGTCCGACGGACGGAGGAGACGGTCGGTGTGTACACGGCTGTCTCCTAGCAGGACGGGGCCCGGCGGCGGCGCTATTGCTGTTGTGCCAACCGCTGGGGCGGCACGAAGAAGTCTATAATTTGTCAAGTTTTTTTTTAATATCAGGACCAGACAACGTCCGACGAGACCACTAGTCTACATATATATACTTCAGTCTGACGTTGTGCGCGCATCACTCAAAAACTATTCGATAAATTTGGACCATTTTTTTAATTTTAATTCATATCACTTGGTTATTATCAAAAAAAAAAATTATCACTATATCTTCATTTAGTATATAGATATGAAGTTTAGGGAAATTATATAATAATAATTATATAAGCAATACACGATAAGCGTTATATACATCGTTTTCTTGCCATGGAGAAATAGGGTAAGCGGTGTGGTGCTTATATTTATTGTATCGTATGGAGATTTATGTGGTAATTAGAATATAACGTGACAGTATATTTCTGAGTTAAAAGAGATATCAAATACTCCTCAAATAAAAGATAATAAGCACATATCTTTATATATATATATTTTCTGTCCGTGTGTAGGTACGTGACTGAACTGCTCCTAAAGGGCAGGCATAAAAAAATGAGTGTTCAGGTGGATTCAAGATTGCTTCAGATTCACAAATGGATCCGGTGGATGGTGCTGCGGTTGAATTTTAGGACTTTTTTTTATTATCAAGGCAGAGCAATGACCGCCGGGCGCGCTAGTATAATAATAAAAATCACAGGTTATGGGTGTGTTGAAAGCAGAAAAGCTGAATGTAAATGTATAAAGCTATCCAAAAACGTATACAGATAAAACAAGTAGTTTCTAGAAAATAAAAAAAACAATTTAACATGAGGACGAAGTCGTGTGCATTGTATAGTATATAACAATTTAATCGTGCGTTGGTGTGGAAGCTGTCATCCACGCATACACTCTAACGAGTTGCATTATCTACCCTCCGATAAGTTCATTCGATCAAGGTCAAGTCTAGAATAAAGGAAAGTGCTATTGACTACTATCACTACATATTCTATATATACACTACATCTATATTCATAGCTGTCTTTTCTTTGTATATTCATAGTTTTTATAAGTGACAATTTGTAATTAGCCTTTGTACGTTATTTATTTGTTATTTCATTAGTATTAGCTGTAAGTTTTCCTAAATAAATAAAATAAAAATAAAAAAATATTATAATACAAAGATCTCTGCCATGTCTGTCTGTCTGTATGTTCGCGATACACTCAAAAACTACTGAACGGATATTCATGCGGTTGTCACCAGTAGATAAAGTGATTCACGAGGAAGGTTTCGGTATATCATATTCGGAACAACGTCCGACGTTTAGTATAATTCAAATCATATATGCACCTTGTCTATCTAGTAGTAGGTGCCTACGTTCAAATGAAAACGTTTTGCCTATATTAATAGGATTTATCTGAATTAATAGTGGGCTATTTTTTATTTTTGTTTATTGTATTTTTTCATTAGTACTTAACTATATCACCACATTTACCGTTTTTATGTTACTTATGTTAAATTTTATTAATATTGTTTTCTAGAAAAGCGTAGTAATGTGAAGTCTAAATCTAAATATATAGAAATCCAGAGTCATTATGTTTGTCCACGATGAAAACCGAAACTACGCAACCGTTATTCAAGACAGTTAGCATTTATATATAATTTGGTCCAACTTGATAGGATAATTTATATGTCAATTAATGGCATCAATATTTTAAATTACAAATTAAACCTTTGTCAATGTTGATTATTGTTATCATCATTACATAGTATAAAACAAAGTGCCCTACAGCGTCTGTCTGTCTGTCTGTTCGCGATAAACTCAAAAACTACTGAACGGATTTTCAAGCGGTTTTCACCCGTGGATAAAGTGATTCATGAGGAACGTTTTGGTATATAATTTGTCAAGAATTTTTTTTATGATCAGGGCGGGACAACGTCTGCCGGGCCCGCTAGTTAATTATAAGTTTCGTCAGTCTCGAACAGATGGTGCTATAAATTAGTTTATTGACAGAAACTGTAGAAACTGTTACAGATATCTCATAGGTGGCGCCACGTTTTAATTTTGAATTTCTTATTTCTTATGGTGCACGCGTTCTGTTAATCTATTAACTACGTAACCTCGCTTCTTCTGTTTCAAGTTTTTAGGCAGATTCATTCCTCTATAATAACAAATAATTCATAATAATATTAATTCAAGGTGTAATAACTGAGCCACAACAACGCGTGGTCTGGTCAACTAGTAAAAATAATATGAATAATCCTTTATTTATCAACTAGCGGGCCCGGCAGACGTTGTCCCGCCCTGATTATAAAAAAATCCTGGACAAATTATATACAAAAACGTTCCTCGTGAATCATTTTATCCACTGGTGAAAACCGCATAAAGATCCGTTCAATAGTTTTTGGATTTATCGCGAACAGACAGACAGACAGACGCAGTAGGGGACTTTGTTTTATACTATGTAATAATGATAACAATGTCATCAAAACTGATTCCGCTATATTATTAAATACCTACGTCTTCTGTCTCACTCTCTCAGTCACCTTTTTTATATGGAGACTTTTTAACCCAAAATCTCATATTTTGCTACGGTTTTTCGAGCATCTTTCATACAAACCTGGTCCTGACAACAGACAACAACAAAATAGCTAAATAGGTGCAGCAATACTGAAATGATGCCCTGGCATACATTCAATAGTTGATTTTTATTTATATACAACATTTTATTTTTGCGACGTGTACCTGAAAAACATAAATCTGAAAGAAACAGTGTTCGCGACAAAACCAACTTCTGCATTACATTTGATCAAATAGGATTTAGTTTATTATTCAGAGATGACGCCACAGTACAGATAGCTCGCGCTTTCATATGGCCGCTATCTTTTAATCACATACCCCTGTCGATCAGATATAATTTACTCCACAGATCACGCCGGCGTGGTCTGGGAGTAAATTTCGCTCCCGCACACCCAACTAGGCCCTCGTCGGCAGTGACTGAAGCCTAGGTCCGTTCCCTCGGCGTGGAGCCCTTGAGTACGCTGCTCGCGCGATATAGTGACACAAAATCTTACATCACTGCAACAACATTACACATATCACCTCCACACACGAGCACGCACACATGCTTACACATGAAAGTGGAAGTGTTTTGTTTTTTTCCCTTATCGAACTGAAATAGATTAGAAAATTTTCTGACACAAAATACATATAAGAGTTATTGAGGTATGTATGCTTGGTACACATATATATTTCAATAACTCGTATAAGTATGAATATGTAGCTCAGCTTAGGTTAGCTCAGAAAGGTTGCGAACTATGGGCTGGGGACCGGAACGGCTCCGTGGCGATCGTGGCGGGTCGAGGTTCGTCCCTGGCGGCAAGAGAAAGAGGGGCCGGGTTCGTGACGGCCGTCTGGGGAGAGTACGCCATTGTGGGGGCGTACTTCTCCCCTAACAAGCCCCTGCGGGAGTTCGAGGCGTACCTCGGCTCCCTGCAGGGAGCTGTCAGACGGCTGTCGCCGCTCCCCGTGGTCCTCATGGGGGATTTAAATGCTAAATCGAGGACCTGGGGAGCGGCAGTCATGGACCTGAGGGGCATGGCCGTTGAGGAGTGGGCAGCCGAGTTGGGGCTGTCCCTCCTCAACCAGGGGAGCGTCCCCACGTGCGTGCGATGGAACGGGGCGTCGGTGGTGGACGTCTCGTTCGCCACACCGTCCGTCGCACGCCGTGTCCGGGGGTGGAGAGTGCTGGAGGAGGTGGAGACCTTATCGGACCACCGATATATCAGGTTCGAGGTCTCCACCTCCCAAGCCGGAATTGGCACTCGCCCCCGGAGGGGCGCGAAGTTCCCCTGCTGGGCGATGAGCCGCCTCAACCGTGAATTAGCGGAAGAGGCGGCCATCGTCCAGGCCTGGGCCATGCCCCCCCCCACAGGGGCTGATGTCGACGCGTCCGCAGCCCGCCTCCGTGCCGCCCTCACAGAGGCTTGCGACGCATCGATGCCGCGGAGCGTACACCGCCCAGACAAACGGGCGGTGTACTGGTGGTCGCCGGAGATCGCCGCTCTCCGAGCGGCCTGCTCCGCGGCCCGGCGGATGTTCGGGCGCAGTCGCCGGCGTCGGCATAGGGACCCGGAGGCGGAGGCCCGGCTGTATGGCAGCTATAGGGAGTGCAGGAAGACCCTGCAGGCTGCCATCAGCCGGGCGAAACAAGCAGCATGGGAGGAGCTGCACCAGACGCTGGAGGGGGATCCTTGGGGGCGCCCGTACAGGATTGTACGAATGAAGTTACAATCCTGGGCGCCCCCGGCGACGGAGACCCTCCGGCCGGAGGTGGTAGCGAGGGTCGTGGGAGAACTGTTCCCCGACCCTCCGATGCTACCGGCTCCTCCCATGCCTCCGCCTCGGGAGGCAGTCGAGGAGGTGCTCGACGGTCCTCCCCCTCCGATAACGGAGGAGGAGATGGGGAGGGCTGTTGAGCGCCTCCTCAACCGGCGAAGAGCGCCCTGATAGAGTCCCGGGTCGGGTGCTCGGCCTCGCCTTGGGCCAATTAGGGGGGTGGCTTCGGGAGCTGTTTGACCGGTGTCTTTCGGTCGGGCAGTTCCCGAAGCCCTGGAAGCTTGGGCGGCTCTGCCTCATGGCAAAGGCAGGCCGCCCTCCGGACTGCGCGTCCGCATATCGGCCCCTCGTCCTGCTGGACGACGCCGGGAAGGTGCTGGAGAGGATTATCTCCTCCCGGGTCGTCCAGCACCTAGAGGGCGTGGGGCCGAAACTGGCGGACGCGCAGTATGGCTTCCGGACAGGGCGTTCCATGGTGGACGCCCTGTCCCTCCTTAAGTCGCTGTCTGCGGAGGCGACCTCCCAGGGGGAAAGGGTGTTGGCGGTGTCCCTTGACATCGCCAACGCTTTCAACACCCTGCCGCATGGCGTCATACGGGAGGCGCTCCGATATTTCGGAGTGCCCCCGTACCTGCGGCGGGTGTTGGAGGCATACCTCGTGGGTAGGGAGGTCGCCTACGTAGACGGCGACGGGCGTATGGTCCGGCGGGCCACAAGGCGGGGGGTTCCACAGGGGTCGGCCTTGGGGCCGCTCCTGTGGAACATGGGCTACGACTGGGTGCTCCGCGGCGTGCTCCCATATGGGGCACGCCTCATATGTTACGCGGATGACACCCTAGTCGTAGCCCGGGGGGGGGAGTGGAGGGAGGTGGAGCGCCTGGCCACGATGGCCACAACCCTCGTGGTCAGGCGCATCAGGAGGTTGGGCCTCAGGGAGGCCCTAGAAAAGACCGAGGCCCTACTCTTTCATGGGCCTCGGCGGGGGCCACCACCTGGGGCCCATATAGTGGTGGAGGGCGCCCGGATCAGGGTGGGGACCCAGATAAAATATCTGGGCCTCACCCTGGACGGGCGCTGGCGGTTCGAGCCCCACTTTGCGGGGCTCGGACCGCGAATCGCTGGGGCGGCGGCGGCACTCGGCCGGTTACTCCCCAACATAGGGGGGCCGGGCGCCGGGTGCCGCCGACTGTACATGGGAGTCGTGCGGGCGATGGCCGCCTACGGGGCACCGGTCTGGGCCGATGCCCTTGGTGCCACCAACGTGCGCGCGCTTCGCAATGCGCAACGCACGGTGGCACTGAGGGCGATCCGGGCGTACCGGACGGTGTCCTCAGCGGCGGCCTTCACGCTCGCCGGCTCCCTACCCTGGGAGCTGGAGGCAGGAGTTCTCGCCGCCGTGTACCAATTCACGGCGGCGAGGAAACGAAGGGGGGAGCCTCCGGCTCCCAGGGAGGTAGAGGCGGAAAGACGGCGTCTACGAACAGACGCCGTCGAAAGGTGGCAGCAGGACCTGGCGGACGAGCGGTTCGGGTGGTTTACCGTAGACGCCGTCCGCCCGGTCCTGCGGGAGTGGATGTCAAGGGAGTGGGGCTCCCTGACGTTTCGACTGGTGCAGGTACTCACCGGACACGGTTGTTTCGGGTGGTACCTGCACCGGATCGCACGCAGGGAGCCGACCGCCGCCTGTCACGAGTGCGGCGCTGTCGAAGATACCGCGCAGCACACTCTGTCTGAGTGTACTGCGTGGGGGGAGCAGTGCCGCATTCTGGCGGCGGCGGTAGGACCGGACTTATCGCTGCCGAGCGTGGTCTCGGCCATGCTCGGCAGCGAACAGGCGTGGCGAGCGATGTCCTCCTTCTGCGAGGACGTCATCTCGCAGAAGGAGGCGGCGGAGAGGGCCCGCGAGGCAGACCCGCTAAGTGGCCGTCTCCGCCAACGGAGGATTGGCAGGAGGAGGCGGCGCTTTGCCCAACTCCTCCTGCCACCGTAGCCGGACCCGAGGGGGTGGGCCGGGGGGCCCATCTCCTCATTGCACAGGTCCGGCGGACGAGGGGGGGCAGCCGGCGTGTACCCGGTCTGTCCCTCTATAGGTAGGAGCCCGGCGGTCACCTTCCGCCGGGCGGACCGTGGGGGCGGCTCTACAAGGTTGATTTGCTTGAACGATCCCTTGCCGTCCCCACACAACGGTCTGTCGGTACACCGTGGGGTTTTAGTCCGTGCGAGTCGGACATAACCCACTCTCTCCCCCGGGAGGGTGGGTATCCATAAGGGATTTCCCCACGTTAAAAAAAAAAAAAAAAAAAAAAAAGATAGGTTGCGAACTGCATGTATCAGGCAACAGCCCAAGCCGAGGTAAGCCATGCACCCTTGAGCTAGTTGCCCAAATAAAATCGGCTGAGTGCCTTAAGTGCTCGCCTTAGTAGTCCGGTGAAGCTGTTAACACCTTGCCAGGTCAATAGCGTAGTCAGTTCGAGAAAAAAAACATAATTAACTTATCCTGAATCTCAAAAAAATCAATTGTCCTCTTGTCTGTTCGTTGTTTTGATGATGTTTCATCGTCTTGGTTGTGTTGGTCAACAACAAAGTATCGGGTCAACAAAATTTTCGTATCAGTTTCAACTGACGACAGATTCAATCGTCAGCCAGTGACGCGTTTATTTACATATTCCCCGGACCTCTGAGTGTCCCATGTAGGATTCTTCTCCACGTAAAAAAAAAATAGTGGTCGCTTTCAGTCAAACACAGTTACCATATCCTACCGTTAAGATAAACCCTAGACACAGCTATTCCTTACCACTAACTTAACATTTCTTTACTCATCCTGGAGTTGTTCTCTTTTGTATAAATATTTTAATGTTAAGGAAAGATGCGTATTAATTGAAAATTCCAATTCAAATAGGTGTAACAAAATTATAAATCAATTTAATGAGGAAATCCTTCTTAATGATATTATAGATGCGAATGTGAGTTTGTTTGTTACGCTTTCATCTGGAAAGAAAGTATAGTTCCTGAGGAATATAACATAAATCTATATCAACGCGACCGAAACCGCGAGCAAAAGATAGTAAATTTAAAAAAAATAGGAAAAACCTTAACAGACAGGATTTCATTAATTATATGGTATCTAATATCTATATATATAACACATATCAAATTACACAATATTTTTTAACCAAAAATCAGTGTTTACCTATTAAATATTTCATATTATTATTAAGTCATTATCATAATCGTATTATTTATTATTATTCACTTTTAAAATTTAGGAAATTTGAATCGAAAACGATGATAAAATATTCACTAGAAAATCTTAGAAATGATGTATAAGTACTTATCTTAATTAACAAAGCGGATACCGGTCTTTATAATTGTTTTGTTAAACTATAACAATATAACGTTAATCATGATAAAATATAATTGTAATATCCCATTTCATAGTGTTTAAACAAGAAAGCTACCCTTATCTTCCAATGCCATAAAAACAAGAACGCAAACAGCACTCACATGGCCGATTTTCGCCCACGCAAGTTGTTATCGCAACGTCAAAACGATATGCAACACGAATATATTAACAATGGCCTAGAAAACATCGAATTATGCATATTAACATCGTTACAAGAATATTGTATAGTTCTGAAAAAAGTATAATCTAAAAACGTACCTTTTTTTAAAGCTGCCATGGTATTGTTTTCAGCAGAGAGTGAAGCATAATTTTCCCGGGGAATTTTCACATTTCACCGAGTTTTTGGTGCGTATCTTGAACAGTTATTATTGGTATAAAAACGTGTTTTTAATGTGAGTTGGTAGAGGGTTGTTTTGTGGAAAAATCGATGTGGCGCCGCGCGCATTGGACCACTACGAACGAGTGATGGGCCGTGGCGGCGTCGCTACTCAGAGTGGCACGCCGCGGCCGCTTGCCGCGCTCGTAGCCCGTAGCCTATCCTTTTGTACTTAGATATGAGCCAGCATTATACAGCTGATAGGTACATACGATTGATTTGTAGCCTGCGTCGTTTTTACTTAGTCTTATTCTGTCTAATATAAAGTACTCTGCGATTCTACCTTTTGAGTTATTAGATCAATGTTATAAATTATTCATTTAATTCTTTATACTCTATACTATGTCATTATCATCATGCCCTTACTAATAGAATAAAGTTTGCTTTTTTAACATTTATTATATACAAAAATTCTATGTTTATTTTAATTACAAAATTTTACTTTCTTAACACAACTTTTTTCTTTTAATAGTGGTTATGTACCCGTTCGTGTTGTGATCATTGCGTGGACAAGCTCAAAATGTTTTGAGCTTGTCCACTTTTTTGAGTTTTAATGTATTTCATTGTACGCATTATCATAAGATGCTACATTGTTGTTATGTAAGTTTATTGAAAATCCCTAAAAGAAAATCATAATCGTCGTAAAAGGCCAATATCGATTTCTAGACGGGTCAATGTCCCGATCCCCCTTTGTTTATTTCTCGAAATCGTCCGCGAATGTTTTCGAGTGACACCTGTCGATATACACCGCTTTTGTTTATATGTTGATCTAGAAGTTTCCATACCTCTGTAATAGCAAATATGTAACCTAAGATTTCAGAGGCTCAAGGGATAATAGTATCCATAAATTACGTCACACGTCGAAGGGAGTGAGAGGTTCACAAATTGTGGTATCGTTTGAATGTTCAACATTAAAGAAATATTTAAAAATATTACTAAATTATTTTTTGGTACATTCTTTGGCATGTCAATAATATAAGTAAAGTTTCACTCGTTGTAGGTACCTACAGTGACAACTGGACATACAACAAAACGACAATACCATGTTTACTTGGTCTCGACGAAAACCCACGACATCATTTAATTATAGTTTCAGCTGAACAACACCTTAAATATTTTGACTTGGATACTCTTTGCATTGGCACTATAACCTTTAACAGCATTCCACTCACACTAGATGACATGACAATTTTAATTACAATAAACGAGCTAACATGACTAGGAGCGGAGGACAACGAAACCTTAGTTTTGTTTTTAATATACTGAGCGACACTTGACCTGTGTCACACCTAATGGAAAGTGAGGACGAGGCCTAGGATGTAACGTGTTCATCCAGTAACAACAGTAAGAAAGTCTTCGAATACATTATATCAATGATACTCTTTGCAGAGAGCATAACAATCCGCGAGCCGCGACCGTCATTTGTCACCAACAGCGAAACACCCTATAACTAATTTTTACGATTTGGTTTTGTTCTTATTTTAAAAGCTGAAAATTATTTGCATAGTCTTCGTAACGGAGCCCTTGAGCTCGAAGACAAATTTTTAATGGCTCCGCTCCGGAGCCCTCGAGTGCAAAGGGTTAAACTGTGTATGGTATAGTCTATGACATTGATAAATGATGTTATTTTGTATGCAAATCGTGTATGTGAAATGACAATAGTTTTTTTTTAATATTAAAATGTTAGGTGTGGCGAATATTACTAAAGGGATTTATACCACCATCTCCTAATGAGAACATACCCATAGGAAATTGTGACCTTTTTATACCGTCTTGGTATTTAGCGCTTAACCACAACCTCATCTGATAGTTTTTTTGGCGGGTTTTAGGTCTGTCATGTAGTGAATTTTATATTTTATTCATAATCTTGTGTTACTTGACTCTGTATTGTGTAAAATTGTGGTGTTTTATGTAATATAGTTTGTTTATTGTGCATAAGTGAAGTGAATGGAAAATAATGCCACGGACCATGAATTCTGAGATGCCACAAAAACTACATGGAAAGTTCTAACAAGATGGCCACTATCTTGACAGTTCATTGTAATTATATCAAGAAACTTGTAATATCGATATTCACTTAACAATGGCAGTACTAGTCTACTAGAAGACTTGTTGCCAAAAATGGAATGGAAGAAGAACTTGTAATACTATTAACTACTCGACGATGGCAGTAATAATCTGAAAGATTGGTTGCCAAAAATAAAGTTAAAAAAAAACCTCACATGATGTTAAGTGGCGATGTGATCTAAGATGGTAAACACGCAAAACCCAGAAGGGGGCTGGCTCTCAAGTGTAGAAATACACCAACAGTGTTTGGTGATAGATTTTCAACCTGAGGGTGGTAGCTAGCCAGGTGGACTTTAATCCCTACCATGCTACGGTATCATCATAATGTTTCTTTCACCGAAAGGTCCGACTCATTTGCTATGATTCGAATCTACGTTCATTAACGAGGTGTCCGAACAGGGTACCAACTAAGCCATCCAAGTTTCAAATTTGCTTTGCTGTTACTGCGGCTATATTTGGATCATCGAGTGTTATCATATTTGAAGCAAGATATGTAAAATTATTATTATGCAAAGATCGGGACATGTTTATTTGAAGAATCTTACGGCATATGTGATCTATTTTTGAAGTTATACTTCTTTTAGCGCATTAGGGAAAAATGATGAGAGTAAATTTTTACGATGCGCGCGCACACCGTCACGAAAAATCGACAACCTGAAGTTAGCTATAGTCAACATTTTGTTTCTTCGTATTTGTTGTTTGTATTTCTTTGTATTAAAACTTTGAATGTATTAAATACCTTTTTTCTATTGTTAGTGTCGTTTTTTCTACAAACGTAGATTAAGGCGAAAGATAACATTTTTGAAAAGATTTTTATCTTGTTACGCCAAAGAAGTATAACTTCTAACGCGTGTACATAAGTAGACACACACTTTTTTAAAATACCAATCCACTTACCAACACAAGAAGCAACATGAAGTTCAACCCATCACTAATATGCCTCCTCAAATTGTAGTTAGACGTAACAGGAAGTTCTTTTTTTAAAGCTATATAGCCACAGGTGATAGTAATTCTATATGGTTGAATGATGAAAACATTTAAAATGGTTATTCTTCCAATTCCTAGTGTTACGAACGAATAAGTTTTACTGGCGTTTAACTACTAAATCATTATGTTTAAAATTTGGACTGTAATTTGACTTCAGGTGAAGTGGCTGTTAGTAAATGGACAAATATTCTGCAGTATTCCACTATTAAAAAGGATGAGTGTAGTTTACGTGAGATTCGATGGCGATCATTTTTTTTATAACGTACACCTTTGGAAAAGCCATCTATATTATTTCAAACCTTTTAAAATTAAGAAAGAAAGGCATTTGTTTTGAGACAACTGATCATGAGGGTGATACAAAATCGCAAAAACATTAGTTGTAGATATAAATGTATAGAGTAGCGGCACGCTATGATGGGAGTTTTGACATTTGGCCGTTCATGAAGATTCGTGTAAATTAATAAGTACCTACGTTTCAAGGAGCAAATTGCTGTTATTTATTGGTAATAGTGATGTGCAGTTAGTCCTAAAATATATATACATATAACATATACCTTTCCAACTACTACTATATCTAACTATACAACATGATCCCGTCAACAAATCTTTTCACCGGCGCTCTCACTGGCAAAACGAAACTACCATATATTATCGTATTTATACCTATCCTAAAGTTAATTTGATACGAAAGATATCACATGGTAATCGAATTAATAGTGAAGTTTAACAGTAAGTTATTAAGACGATATCTATAATTGCATACTCACTATATATATTATTATAGAACACAGAGAGAGGATAGAGCATATGCTCGATTTGCGTTTTGCTACAAAATAAAGTGAAGCTGTTAAGGTCTTGCTAAGCTAATAGCGTAGTCAGTCCCAGGGGAAAAAACCGAATAAAATGCGACTTTTAAATATTATATTTGACGGTAAATTAGGTACAAAAATTATAGCTATTTTAATATAACTTTAAAGTTATGGACACGGAATAAAGAAAACTGGTTGTGAACGATTATTTCACGTTATATCACAGGTTGATATTTCACGAACTGTTATTTTATACAGCTATTAAGTATAACCTTGAACCAACCTGAATGACTTTTCCTGAAAAACATTTCCGAATGAAAATGTCAAGTTAAACAAAGCCTAAGTGTATTAAAATAAGATTCAAATACTGTCAGTTATATTCTTACTTCTTACTGGTGATACGCGTTACTGCGATATTATTGTTTTATCATTTTTTCCGGTGCATTTGCTTTATCTGATGATGGAGTTTTGAAAATTGTAAAATAATTTGGCTCTAATAAATTCATAACATACTTGCGCGATATTTTATAGACGCTTTCGATCTTTGTATCTAATATGTTACTTGAAGTTTTTTATCACTGGTTATAACCAATGTTGTTATAACCAACTACATTTGTCATAAATGTCAATTGTCATATATGACAGCTTACTACTTTTTTTAGCTACTTACTAATTTCATTGTTGTCAAAAATCAATGTTTATCATCATTTGCCTGTATCAACATTATAGGAACTAATAGCCAAATACTATTAGATATCAATTGTTTTGTGTCATAAAATATATTATTTCAAGAAAAATCAGACATGCAAGACACAAAAATGTGCACCCACCTATCAGGCGGTCGACTCAATGCTGCTTTAGTACAAGAAACGATGAGAGTGGAACTCCTTAATTTATTACAATTATATCAGGGCCCAAAAGTGAGTAATTTATAAAATTGATATAATTATCAGATGTAATAAAAAATAATGAACAATAATTCATACAACATAGGTCGCCATTATCATACAGTTTTAATTACGATGATTGTGAAAAGTATTTCCTCGAGCTAGTATAAATATATCATCAACAAACAGAAATATACATTATTTACACGATTTAGTAGGTGGTAGAGCCACGCTGAAGCTATTACTGATTTCAGCCTGAATGGGTTGGCTCGCTCGGGGTAGTACCAATACCTCTCATAGAAAACCGACGTGAAGTAACATTGCTTGCATTGTTGCGTTTCCTTCGGTCAGTGAGAGCTCCGGAGGCCCACCTCTACTCCCATCTCCTCTCCACTCCTCCTTCCCTCCCTTTCCCCCAATCACAGGCTGGCAACGCACTTTCAACCCTACTAGTATTGTTAGTGTCTAAGAACAGTGGTGATCACTTAACATCGGGTGACCCATCTGTTCGATTGCCTGCTACAACGTAAAAAAAAATTACAGTCCTATTTTATATACATTACGATTGTTATATATAGCAATTATACTATATGTTGTTATATAATTATTAGGTAATAATATGGGATGACTGGCTCGCTGGTCCTGTGGGTTTAGTTGCTCAGATCTCTTTCCTAAAAGATCATGAAGTGACAAACATGTTTCCGCTACGCCCTGGAAATCTACCAAATATATCTGTCCAGCACATTATATTTATCACCAGACCCAAACTGCCATTGATGGATCTAGTTGCTGATTATATAAATTCAATAAGGTAATTATTAGTATAACTATTAGATATAACTTACTTACTAATTAATACTTTAAAAAATATTATAGTTATTTAATTAACATGCAATACGTAAAAAAGTTTTAAATCTTTGATTATTTTAGAAGATGTATAAATAATATTTTTTTTTGCAATTTAATATTATAATTATTTATTTGTTACTTGAAAATTCCATTACTTTTTGTAATAGAATAACTTCAGTGAAAGCCAAGACTTGATTTCAAGATTATGACAAACTGATTTATAATAAAATAGATGCTGAACTTAATGATACCTAAGTTGTGTGTGTAAATGCACTATATAGCAGCCCTCTTCATTCTCTATGGCAACTCTGTATATAGTAAGTTCAGGTTTATGCATAATATCATCAAAGGTTTAAAACATAACAAAGTAAATATAAAAATCTTAAATTGGCATTTATTTTTCCTTAAGTTTTCTCAATGTCAAATGTCAAAGTTTTCTCAAATTTATACCATAAATTTTGTTCTACACAATATTAGTCAGAAGTGTCAAAAATATTGGTGAGACTTGTTCCTGTGTATACTTATATCCTTTTCATATATTTTATCCATAACTTAATTATTTCATTTTTTAATAATGTATTAAATGTATTATCAATGTAGGACTGAGTAATGTGATACAGTACCAAATGTAGTGAGTTGTTTTAAAAGTTTATACACTGATATTAGAAACAATTTTTTTTATAAACTATCAAGTCATATAACTCAGAAAATGAAAACAAAAACAGAAAATAAAAACAAATTAAAGGATAATAAAAACTACATGTAGATTATGATTCATTATTTGGAGAAGTGGTTTGATTTTGGAATGCCAATTCAGTGACCACTGGTACCCCTGGAAAGTACCAATAAATTTATCAGAATTTGCATACATTATTAGTTTAAATTGCTAACGCTATGGCTGATGGTAAACGAAAATATCACAACTAAATGAGAACCTGAGAAATGCTCTTGTAGTATGTATATAAAATATAGACCTGGATTTCCTAGAGCTTAAAAGCATCAATATGTCATGGGCTGCCACTAGATTATGCTCATGGGAACACTCCTAGTGCCCTTCAATGGGTGTCTCTTACAATATGGCGTGATAAAATGTATAATTTAATCATTGATACAAGAATCCAAACAAAATCTGTTAATTATGTGATGTGAATTACTGACAAATGTATATGATTCACAGAGCTAAACAAACAACTCCGGTATTATTTCATCTGTTCTTCGTACCACGTAAAAGTGAACTGTGTAAGATTCATCTCACCAACAGGGGTGTTGTGAATTACTTATCCATCCATGAATTCAAATGTGATATTATACCATTTGATAGTGACGTTATGTCACTGGAATTACAAAATGATTTCAGGTAAGTGGCAAATTTGTTTAAAGTTATCATTCTACTTGTAAATTTTCATTAATGTTTCATGTATCATAACAACTACTTTAAGTGCATAAGTGGTTCTACAAAGATAAAATTTTGTTTGACTACTTTATCTATGATCCTTAACACAATTTACAGTTGTCTATAGTATAAATCTTAATAATCTCTTCAAAATATTTTTCTATGCATTCCATTTCATTCAATAAAATCACAGATTAAAGTTTTTTAAGGTGTCGTAGTTTTGACATTTCAGTGCATCATAATTTTTCAATTATTATTTCTGTTAAGGTTACTCATCCCTTCATCTATACTAATCTATACTAATATTATAAAGAGGTAAAGTTTGTGACGTTGTGAGTTTGTGACGTTGTGGCGTTGTAAGGGGTAATCTCAGGAACTACTGGTCCGATTTGAATAATTCTTTCAGTGTTATATACCTCATTCATCGAGAATGGTTATAGGCTATATATCATCACGCTAAGGCTAATAGGAGCGGAGCAACAATGAAAAATGTTTTAAAATCGGAGTATTTTTTCCTTTTGAGAGCTTCCACCCAAAATTACTATTCCACGGGTGCAAAGTCGCGGGCAGAAGCTATTAACTAATTATATTATCTATAATCTATACTAATATTATAAAGGGGTAATCTTTGTGAGGTTGTAGGGGGTAATATCTGGGGAGTTGGAGAAAAATGGTCGAACGAAAACGTTTCTTACGAACGCTGCCTTAATTATGAGATATATATGATTGATTTCTAGAGAAAAATTGTAGCGTGATAATGCCTATTACCGCCCAACGAAGTGGGCACAGGTCGGCTAGTATATTATATACTAGTGAGCCCGGCAGACATTGTACCACCCTGATAATAAAAAAGATCTTTATTAATTATATACCTAAACCTTCCTTATGAATCATGTTATCTACTGGTGAAAACTGCATGAAAATCCGTTGAGTAGTTTTTGAGTTTATCGCAAACAGACAGACAGACAAACGTGGCAGAGGACTTTGTTTTATATTAAGTAGTGATTCAGTATGTAAACAGTTCAATGGCGTTTCGTAACCGGTTCATGTAAATATTTGAAACCAAGATATGCTACATGCTTTTTACGATTTCAATACTTTAATTTACATTCAAAGGTAAACTTAGTTTATTTTGTAATGTGGATATTATAATGATCATACACAACATACTTTTCGGCTGAATGGCTTTAGGCGCTCGCCTTAGTAGTCCGGTGAAGCTGTTAAGGCCTTACTAGGCCAATAGCGTAGACAGTTCGAAAAAAAAAAACAACATACTTGTACTAAAATTTTATACTTTATACTACTAATTAGACATACTTCATGTTCAGGGAGAATTACTTAGAGGGTGATACAACATGTATATACCATGCAGCTCAGGCTCTAAGAACTATACAACAGTTGTATGGTACTATACCACGTGTCTTTGGCAAGGGACAAGCTGCTAAGCAGGTAATAATAGTTCTAACAATATAACACTAAAGCTCGTCAATAGTTACTAAACAAAAAAAAATATAATTAAAATCCATTCACAAACAGGATAAAATTGTACTGAACTGTTTCATGTTTTCCCATTTATACATAGTCTAGTCGTCTAGTGATCGAAATCTGACTTTAATTCAATTCTCCGAATTTCAATATTAAGGAAAAACTATAGCACGTCAATATCTAATAAATAACAAAAAAAGAAAATCATTTGTGAAATAAATGCTGATGATGTAACTATTTTGTCTACGTCTATTTATATATAGATAATAGAACTCATACGGTTTTATTATAATAAGTACAAAAATCAGCGTATACATACAATTTTAGGAAAAACATTGAAAATTGAATAATTAAATTTGTCTCTTTTTATTTTTATTATAACACTTCAAACAGATCGTATTTTATTCCTGATGGTAACCAGTTTATCAGTACATACATGGTAGTAAAATACCAGTCAAACATAGAGATTCTAACACTCTACTTGATTCGTAGTAACATAATATTACTAGTTCTTGCTCACACCTTCACTTGCGTCAATAGCTACACTGGATCTATTTAATCTATCCATTGTTATTTTATCTGTGAGTAAGCATCAAATTATTAATTGTGACTATAACATTTAAGGCATCTTTTTCATCCATTATCATCTTTTATGGCAACACACATATTATTACAAAAATTCTGCTTACATAAAACTTGAACGGCTCTGTTATCTATACTAATATTATAAAGAGGTACAGTTTGTGACGTTGTAGGGGGTAATCTCAGGAAGTACTGCAATGCTAACAGTGTTATATAGCTCATTGACCGAGGAATGTTATAGGCTATATGCCATCACGCTAAGACCAATAGGAGCGAAGCACCAGTGAATAATGTTTCAAAATCGAGGTTTTGTTTCCTCTTGAGAGGTTCCGCTGCGTGTTAGCGTTAGCCCAAAGTAACTATTCGACGCGGACGAAGTCGCGGGAAGAGGCTAGTAGTATATAAACTAATAATATTCATTACTAAATACACAGGTATGGGATCTTTTATACCGATTGAACAAAGAGGAACAGGGCTCTGACAAAAAAAGTGCCACTACATCTTGTATAGACCAATTACTCCTGCTAGATAGAGCTGTAGATTTTACCAGTGTAATGGCAACACAACTCAGCTATGAAGGTCTAATTGGTATGTCAGATTTATTATTACATAATACTTGCTTATTTTCAGAGCTTAATTCTTTCCAGTCATCTACTATATGAAATAGTCATCAAGTTAGATACCATTTATAGTACAAAATGGTAAATCTATATAATTGGCAATATGGACCTAATGATGGGGGCTTGCAAGTCACTAAAGAACAAGTTTTAATAATTTACTATCTTTAGTCTACCCTCCCAGTACGTATTTCTTAATTTAATCTATGTTCATAATAAAACCAAAATAAACTAAATTTTGTAAATGACAGGTATATTTGTAATACCAGAAATAAATACAAATGAGCTATCCCGCATTTTAAATTCAGTTAGTTTGATTGTAGATTTTATAGGTTATAAATAGGTGAGAGACGCTATAATAATGTCTTTAAGTTCAAGCAGTAGGTAGATCAAGTAGGATTTACTATATAATTATCATAGAACATTAATTTTTGTAATTACTAGCGGGTCCGGCAGACGTTGTCCCGCCCTGATTATAAAAAAATCCTTGACAAATTATATACTAAAATCTTGCTCATGAATCACATTATCCACTGGTAAAAACCGCATGAAAATCCGTTCAGTAGTTTTTGAGTTTATCGCGAACAGACAGACAGACAGACGCGGTAGGGGACTTTGTTTTATACTATGTAATGATATCGAACTGTGGCTATTAGATTTTTACCTTATAGATTGAAAATTCCCTATGCTCAGGTAATACAGAATACTACATATTACACTTTTCACTAATTAAAAATTATACAAGTTTATGGACCACAAGAGAATAATCTGACAATATTTTTTTTAAATATATAGGCATTTTTAACACTCATCTCAGAAGTGATAATTATACTCATCGCATAAAAACCATTCATATCCCATGATCCAAACCCACAGACTCTTGGTTTTCTATTAGTACTTACTACTACAACGCCATGTCACCTGTCGAATTGTTATCAAAGTGAATGCCTATGTTTTAATGGAAATATTCCGTATTGCAGATGAAATCTATGGTATAAAGAGTGGCACAGCAACATTCCCAGGGCACAAGTTCGTTAGCCCTGACGATCCAAATCCTGAAGTGACGGCTTTGGATAAAAAAAGAGTTATTCTCAATTCCAGTGAAGAACTATTTGCTGACTTACGTGATTGTAACTTTACTTCTGTTAGTAAAATGACACAATAAGATACATTTAATTAATACAATATTATATTCATTATAAGACATTATATTAATTATTACAACTAATAATGTTTTGCATTTATCTTACATAATGGACAACAAGTTGGCGAAAAATTATTCTTCTATTCGTTACCTATTGGCCATTATTATTATTGAAAATGACAATAATCGATCGGTATTATCGCACTAAATCATTAAACAATTACCAATAGATATGAAAACGACAGTACTTCACATTGCTCACACTCAAAGTCTAAAATAGACTTTCTAAGGTTTTTTTTTTAATGGCCTATAAAATAATACTTTACTTCTATAGGAACTTGTTTGTCTTTTCCAAGATTATTGGTTTTTTATATAAAGTAATAACAGTGAAACTTAGCGAAAGGATATTTTGAATGAAAAATAATACATGGTTTTTAAGTATAAAAAAAGTGTGTGTGTACTTACGTACACGCGTTAGAAGTTATACTTCTTTGGCGTAACAAGATAAAAACATTTTCAAAAATTTTATCTTTCGCCTTATTCTACGTTTGTAGAAAAAACGACACTAACAATAGAAAAAAGGTATTCAATACATTGGAAGTTTTAATACAAAGAAATACAAACAACAAATGCAAAGAAACAAAATGTTGGCTATAGCTAACTTCAGGGTGTCGGTTTTTCGTGACGGTGTGCGCGCGCATCGTAATAACTTCAGGGTGTCGGTTTTTCGTGACGGTGTGCGCGCGCATCGTAAAAATTTACTCTCATCATTTTTCCCTAACGCGCCAAAAAGAAGTATAACTTACAAGTTTTGAAAATGTTAGCATATATTTTAGGTTGGACCGACGCTTTCAAAAAAAGCCCAGATTATCAAAGCCCAGTTGGACGAGAGACACAAAGACAAATCAGTGCAAGAGATTAAGCATTTCGTTTCAAGACTACCACAATTATTGGCTAATAAGCAATCACTCGCCACACATACTGCGATCGCAGAATATATTAAAGAGGTATCATTAACATGATCACTATATTTTTTTATATGACTTTATTAACTAACAGAGAAATTTACAGTGAATCTGGGTAATTTTGATAGGCCAGCGCAGTATATTTGTCCCATATTTTTACGATTTGAGACAAAAATATTATACACTTCAATTGATGCTTACGAAAAAAATGAGTGCGTGTAACCTCATATGAGAATTGAAAAAGGCATTTGTTGATAATGTACCACTAGATTGCAAAATATTAAAAATGGTTAGCTGATAGATGGCACTACAGATAATGAAGCTTTGATTTAATTTGTTACTTAATTACATTGAAACCAGATGCCAGCACGGTCGCGTGCCCCTATATACATAACACTGGTATACAGTGGTTTTGTTGCCCTGGATATAAGACTGATTTTGGATATATTTATGCTCACAATTCATGAAACTATCAATGATTTTGTAAGAATTGCTCTTAATTTTGTTAAAATTTATAATTTTACATTTTCATACTCCTCTTTGAGTTTTGTTGAATGGGCAATTGGAATAGATGCAAATTTATTACCATTGTGCAGTAAAACGCATTTTAAACTTCTTTTAGAACTGTCAATGAAAAGTCGCCACTCAGTAGGTTTGTATTCTGTTAAACCCATGTCTAAAAGTAGTTTTATCATTACAATACACCAGACCTTCATCTTCACTAAAAAATTGCAATAACTCTTTTTCTCGTGTTCTGTATGTTGTAATTGTCACTGTTGGGGCCAATAAATTTTTTTCTTTTAATCTTGAAGCTAATAATTCTGATCCTTGCTTTGATAAATAGAGATCACGAATCAAGTCACCGAGTTCATTTTGAGAAAATAACTTAGGCGTCGATGTTTCACCTTCCCATTCACTTCCACTTGTAGACTGTCCCGATTTCTGTGTATTTGGTAACATCATTGTTTCTGAGGGCATTCGTACTACTTTTGAAACGTAAATAGGCCGAGGAAGATTTTCACTGTGTAGTACAGGACATTTTGTAGACTGTAAATCTGGATATCTCCAGGTTTGATTGCGATTAAAACCTTTAGCATCTACAACGCAAAAGTAACAATCATCGAAATGATTTGTAGGCTCCATCCAGATCATCGGAACACCAAAGTCTAATCCAGAACGTTCTCCTTTTTTCCATAACCTCAAAGACTCAACGCACAATTTACAAACTTTATGAGGAACCCATGGTTTTTCTAGTTTGTCTATTTTAAAACCGAAATATTCATTGTAAGCCTCCTTCACAAAGTCTGTGATATTTCGTTGTTGTTTTTTCGTTAAATAAACACCGCAAATATAACAGAACAAATCAGAACTATATTTACACTTTCTTCGTGACGAACTCATATTTTAAAAGACAAAACAAATATAATAAATTTTTAAACAAATATATATTTAAATATAAATTCAGTAATTAGAGGAATATAAACTCATAAGAACGTATTTAGATTCCCGTATAAGTACTTCGTATTGTCGAATAACTGAGATCTCAGCTGTTCTGCAGAGCAAAGGGTGGGGAGCGCTAAGAGGAGGGATCACGTGATGTTTATATGAGCAAAAAAGTTGCGCAAAAGCCTAATCATGACTGATAAAATCAATTTTTATGAACGAAAAGCTGATTATTGTTCAAATTTTGAGATTTGTGAAAATCATAAAAATAAGAGCACAGTCAGTGCTTTCATAAATATATTCTTGATCTGGATACTTGAAAACATGAGAATTTTCACAGAAATCCAGGGCAACAAAAAAAAATCTTTTTTTAGAGAGCTGTGTAATTAATTCTATAGTATGATTTTTATTATGATTCGATTTTTACTATTCAATTTAATTCTTTTTAGGTACTTTTCTATATTTTATTTACTTTATAACAAAGTAATATTTCCTGTGTTATTTAAGTTCCGAATTAGTTGATAGATGGCACTACAGATAATGAAACTTTGATTTAATTTGTTACTTAATTACATTGAAACCGGATGCCAGCACGGTCGTACGGCCATATATACATAATTAATTCTATTGTATGATTTTTATTATGATTTAGTTTAACTTCTTTTTTTTCAAAAATTATTATTCATTTGTTTATAAATTATTTATTGACAAAATCAAAAATATTTAAAAAACCGAACGGTACACATACGATGCCATATTACCGTAACGGACTTCCGTTGCATTGTCGTCCAGTTACATCCTAGTAGCGCCTATAGAAGTTTTACTTCAAATAAATTGTAACATTTTCTTAGTCGCACTATCAAAATTAAATAAAGGAATTAAAGTTACCCAAATTGAATGTGTCGCATCTACTATCCTAATGGAATCTTAAAGTACACAACTAGTGAAAACGTATTTTAACAATTAATACGCCCAAAATAATGATATAAAAGGAAATATATCATAAAAAAGATATATTCAGTTCACGTGACCACTTGTGACGTCATCGCTCAGTGAATAAAACCAAGGTAGTTTTTTTGAAGATTGATATTGCTTGAATTGCAGGTACGAATATGAAAAATTACTATGAATAATCTAATACTGTCCTGTACTTTGTTATCAATCAATGTGCTGGTTGTTCATAAAAGGTTTTGGAAAATAACCTGGCAACACTGTCAAATGTTTATATTTAATTAATAATGACGTCATACCTTATAATAAGCATTTTAAATCATGTGTGTCATAGATAAATAAAACTCGAGGGAAAATGAAACAAAAAATATATTATTTTCCTGTATGTCTATTGTTTTTGGTTTTTTATAAACTTTGTTAGTTTTATAAATGAAATACAGTGTAAACTCTTTATAACGAATTTCAAGGGCCGAGCATTTTTTTTTCGGAGTTATCGTTATGCGGAGGGAAGAGAAGAAATAAATGGTTTTGTGGTAAACCAAACAAATTGGAGTAATTTCTACGTTATAATAACTTTTTCGTTATAACTAATGATGTTGTAAAGAGTTTACACTGTGTGTTTAATACTAGTAATTCGTGGATCGCTGCAACATTTCAGATAACAGACAGTTTTGAATTCCACGACACGATACAGTGTGAGGAGGATTTCCTAAATTGCGTCGACAATGAGAAAGTTTGTCCGTATATTGAAGAACTTATTGCACAAAAACAATCGCTCACTAAGGTAAAGTTCTGTTAAGTTACGGTATTTGATGTTAAGTACGCTGTTTTTACGAACAAATTTTTGCAATCTGATATGCCTATCGTGACATGTTGTTATTCTAGATCATTACTTTCTTTATGTCATAGGAAGCAAACGAATATGTGGGTCACCTGATCTTAAGTGATCACCACTGTCCATTAGGGTGAGACAAAAAAACTAACCTATCGAAGTTATAGGTTAAAATGAACCTATTTACCGAAAGAAAAATGTCTGCGGAAGGCTAAATTTTTAGCTCAATTTTAAAAGGTGTCGGTGAGCAGTCAAAGTTTCTTATTTAAATAATATGTAAAAAAATCTTTTTTTATTAAAAGTATCATAACTTTTAATCCGTATGAGTTAAAAATTTTTACATCGCAGATTCTTGTAGAGCATAAAATTTCCTAAAAAACTAAGTCGATTACGATTTTTTTGAAGCCAAAAAATCGTGTATGTAGAGGTCTTGAAAAAATGAAAACACACACGTAATAGAGCTACGTCAGCAATATCCTAATTGCAATAAATTTAATTTTATTAAGTAACAAATGTATATGAATAATTTTAATTAGATTAAAAAATTAATAACTGTAAAAACTAATTATTTTTGACAAATTTCGACGTTTCTAAGTTTTTTTTGTTTACTTTGAATATTTTTAATAAAAAAACACAAAAACTGCATATTTTGAATTTTTCATTTTTTCAAGACCTCTACATACACGAATTTTTGGCTTCAAAAAATCCTAATCGACATAGTTTTTTATTATTTATTTTATTATTTATTTATTATTATTATTTAGGTTACATTTTTTAGGTGATATAGATAGCTACCGTTTGACAGTTCTGTCTTCTTTAGTGGTACTAACACCGCCTACACACACACCTTTAAAATAAACTTTATATTGTATATGTAGGCATCGTAAACAAATACGCCATTGTTGTTTACAGTGTATTTATTTTGTTTTTCGTTTTTTCTTGGCTTTTGGGCATCTTTTTGTTCGAAAAGGTAAGTCTTTCGAATATATTTTATAATATACATATATGGTTCTCCTTATTTACACCTATTTGTAATTTTTTACATGTTTTCGGTGATAAAAGTAAATGATGAAATATATTGTTTTTTTCCACTCAAAATGTTGAGAACCTATGATTTCAAATGTAATATTACTTGTATAAATAGTTTCGTATCACGCTAATGTAAATATTTATAAATATGGACGCATTTGTTTAGATTTATTTTTGTTATGATAATTTGTAATTTCATACGAAAGGCTTGCTAAGCTACTGTCGATAAAATTATCGATGTTTTTATTCAATTGTCGAAGTTTTAGTCTATTATTATCGACACATATAATAGGATTCATTAAGGGTATAGTTTTAGAGGTTATTACTGCTGTAATTTTATTGCGGTAAAAGCTAAAATACATAATTTATTTTTATAGGAATCGTCAGAATAATTGGCTCACCCTCTCCCAGCCCGTCGGAGTTCGTTTTCGAAATAGATGGGTGGGGACTATTACACAGTTTGTAAGTATGTTATACCTATATATGAGTCCGTACATTCAAAACATATAAAGTATTAGTATAAAAGTAATAATAATGCTTATTCATGTAATAAAAAAACTATACAAATATTCTTTATTTTTAGGTTCTTTGTTAACGAAGAATAGCGGGCGAAGGCGGAAAGGAAATATATTTGAAATAAATTATCATTATATTATAAAAAAAATAAATGATTGAAATAAATTATCGTTGTTTTTTTTAAATATATGCTTGGAAAAATTATAGAATAAACTGTATGACAATGAACGAATTTTTTTTTTGTAAATACGTGTTATCGACGTTTATCGACACTACATGGATAGTATGGCATCTCTAGTTTCAAAAGGGCCGCAGAGGTTCGAATTTCACCCACACATGTATACTTTAGTTGAATAGGGCCTCTTGTCCGGTTACATCAAAATTGGTACTTACGTCATTATGGAATAAACATTTGTTTTATTTCCTAGAAATGACAATGGCATCATAGGCTTTCCTTTTTACTCCGGAATGCGAGCATCCAAGTATTAACCTTCTTATTTATATAAATAGAATGAGAAGCCTGCCGTTGCCTACCACTTATTACGCAAAAACTACTGAATAGGTTCCGATCATTTTTTTAAATTTCATTTCTTACATTTATGCCCGGTCTCTAAGATACTCGGTTAAACTACCAATAGTTATTGACTAAACAAAGTTATCCATAAGATAAACTGTCAAACGGCCCGTTGAGTTTCACTGACATTTAGCGTATTATTGTGTGTTCAGAAACGCAATTTGACAAGTTATCGAACCGATAACGCTATTGAACAGATAAACTACAATTAAAGTACATCAGAAACCGGGCATTAAATCTTTTACTAAGAAATATCAAGATATCTTAATTTAACAGAGAGTTATTAAAGTGTGTTTTCTTGCCGTGGAGAAGTGGAGCATGCGGTATAGTGCGCATACGCAAGAGAGGAACAGAGATATTTCATATGCACAGTATATTTTTGTTTTCAATTACGCTAAACTAATATTATAAATGCGAATTTATGTTTGTGTGTTTGTTCGTTATGATTTCACGCCTTAACAATGTAACAACGCCAACATGTAATTTTGCGTACACGTTATCAGGACATTGGGTAGTTTTCATCCAAAAAAACAATTCTATTGAGAGAATGATATGTTAAAGCTAAATTACGAGCGAAGACGCGGGTAAACGCTAGTACTCTGTATATATAAAATGATAGAGGTTTGTCTACTATTTTGCGCGCATCACGAACAAACTACATAATGGATGCCAATATATTGTATAAGTTTAATTAGTTGAATACTTACCTTATAAAAAAAATTAAGACGCCTTCATTTTAATCCTAACTAATATTATAAATGCAAAAGTGAGTTTATTTATAACGTTATCACACTTTACTACTCAACCTATTGACATAAGATATTGCCTAAGTACATATTGTTAGAGATACACAAAAAGACGTAGGAGACGTAGATTTAATCTAGATAAAAAGTATTGTTCTCGAGAGATAGATGAAACCTACATTAAAACGAGCGAAACCGCCGGCAAAAGCTAGTTTCATGTAAAAACTTCATTAACAATGGCTATTTCCCAATTAAAAATCCGATACTTATAAATAAATTTAAAATTAGTGCGTGGAGTCCCTCCGCGCGGAAGAAGTGAAACTTCGTAATGTGGAAATGAAAATAGGAAGGGGTAGAAATGGATTCTTAGTGAAATCATATTGTTTCGTTAAGACAAACTTTATTAACATTGCTTACAATTCACAATTGATCGCATCTTTTAATTATCATTTTCGGGTGGAGAAGTATCCAAATCTATAAAAGTTACAATGAGATTATGATAACTAAAGTAAGATACGAAATGTTTGATTATTTTTCTCGCTCTGTCTTCTTTCTATTCGCCCCCCCCCCCCCCCCCATGGTAGCGTTAAACGTTTAACGCAACCTTGTTGGAAGTCGCATTAGAAGTTTCACTTCAAAAATGAGTATAACAGTTAAGTTAAATCATAGCAATGGTTGCTCACTTTATAAGCTGCACTAGATTTAAAATCACTGCTGATTTGATTTATAAAAAACTAGCCTCTACCCGCGACTTCGTCCTTGGGGAATAGTTACTTTGGGCTAACGCTAACACGCAGCGGAAGCTCTCAATATGAGAAAAAACCCGATTTTGAAACATTCTTTATTGGTGCTCCACTCCTATTGGTCTTAGCGCGATGATATATAGCCTATAACCTTCCTTGATAAATGAGCTATATAACACTGAAAGAATTTTTTCAAATCGGACCAGTAGTTCCTGAGCTTCCCCCCTACAACGTCACAAACTCTCATACTTTACCTCTTTATAATATTAGTAAAGATAAGCAAACAAGAGAAAAGATGCGAATCCAAAGTCTGCAAGAATAAAAAAATGTATGAGTGTTCAGTTTAAAATCTTTATAACAAACTAGCTCTGCCCGCGACTTCGTCCACGCGGAACCTGATGTACAAAACAATGACTAATAAAGTCATCTGAACGTATTTAGTCCATTTGCTTTTCTACTTTTCTCTCATACTTAAGTCGCGGCGCCATTAATATTACAATAACTTTTGATAGAATGGTCCGATTTAAATGAAACAAAAACTAAAGTTACTCCCGAGAATATGCTTTATGATTTTCTTATATGAGGTTTTATTATGAACCCAGTACTTTAGCAGTGATGCGTGTTCATACAAACAGACAGACATTTCTGAAAATGATTGAAATGTAGTCTATTACTTATTCCTAGACACCTGCAACAATTTTTTTCACGAAAATTGAAAAGTATAGACACGTTAGACTTACATTCTTATTATTTGTATAGATAAGATAGATTTGAAGGGACCGAGGATTTTTTTCATTATAAAGAGTTTTCGTTCTAAACCAACCAAATTGAGCTAATTTTTGCGTTATGGAAAGTTTCTCCTTATAACGAACGACGTTATAAAGAGTTTACACTGTATATATAATTGTTTTTAGGTTCTACGGTTAATATGCTTGCAATGCGCTACAGGGTCTGGTCTGAGGCCAAAAGTCTTGGAATATTATAAACGAGAATTGGTCCAAGTATATGGTCTTCAAACTTGGCTAACTATATGTAATTTGGAGAAGTGTGGACTGCTTAAAGTACAGCAAGGAACACGTCAGTATGCGATATTGAGGAAGGTATGTTTTTTTTTTACTTTAGAAGAATTTATATAATGCTAACACTACTCTAAGAACACTATCTCCAACTCTTAAATGTGCTCTGTCTGCTTTTATACGGTAAAAATATGTTCAAACATCCCAAAGATTAAATAGATAATCAACAGACATTATACAATGATATCATAAGTAAAAAGGTCTAGATACGTTACATTGACAAAACAAATAACACGCATTAACGCACACATACGTAAATTAATAATGTAACGCCACACTATCTTGGATAAAATGTGGAAGTAAGATGGCATGTTCTTAATATTGGTGGTGAAAAAGAAATAGTTATATGTTGCTTAGATCTGCCCGTACTGAAAATAAAGATTAATCAAAACAGATATGACATCTTTCTTTGTTTCTTTGACATCTATCATTTCTTTGCGTAATGTTTTTTTGTTTTCTTATATCTGATATTTGAAAAATATTACTTATTTTGTGGTAATATTAATTAATTTGAATTATATGTGAATAAATAAACTATAAGAAGTTTCGCTTGCATAGTTTGTGCAATATCTCATAACACAGGATGGCGTTTGCCATAGTTTTGAAGGATCTTATGAAACGAATCACTACACGACATGCTTCCATTAACGCTGACACGATACTGAAATTGCGTTTACTAGCTAGCCAAGTTTTAACATGGCGCTGTCGAAACAGTTATGACTTATCTACAGCTTTTTACTTATTATAGCATAGACATTATCCGTGTTATTACAAAAAAATTTAAATACGTATTAAATACTTGCTTTAAAAAGGTTTCGTAATAAATGCACCGCGCTCGCCTGAGACAAGTTCGCGTTATCCTTTTTCGCAAGTCTAACCTAACGTAACCAAAGCGAGACAAAGGAGCAAGATGGCAAACATTCAGCGACCGCGGTGCATTTAATACGAAATCTTTTTAAAGCCAGGATTCAATACGTATTTAACTTTTTTTTAATAATACCGGATATGATTCTATGATATTTTATGTTTTTGAGCCATTAGTTTGGGATAGATTATGAAACTTTGTATACTCGTAAGTCATCATTTACCATTTGAGGTTGAATTTCAAATGTATAGAAAATGTTACTCATATATGATATTCTTTGTTTGTGTAAAATTTTATCTTTATTTGTTTTTTTTTTTTTTTTTTTTGATAATAAGAATTTTATATGTAAAATTGGCCTACAGAAAAGACCTTGACCATATATGGCATCTTCTAAAGATCACAATATTCATTTTAACACATTTTATACATTAAAAAATAACTGTTTATTTGCGACGATATTTTGATAAATATAATACTAATCTTCATACAATAAAATACATTAGTTAAGATGAGCATTTAATATACCTCAAAACTGTCCTTTAAGGTATAATATACCAATTAATAAAATGCACAACAAAAAAAGTTGTTTTTGTGAAAATTATTACGTGGCTTCTACGTCTGTGATGAATTACAGATATCAAAACAGCAAAAACTGAGTCTAGATCATTTAGATAGTTATAAAGTCATATATTTAGTATATTAATATCCGTGCGAATCCGGTCAGGTTGCTAGTCATCTTTATTAATATTATAAATGCGATTGTTTGTTTTTTTAATGTGAAATATCTATAGGCGCGGGTAAACCTGGTTTTGGCTTGTGGCGACGCGCGTGGCGACTTTGCACTTTTAACGAAATACTCAAAAACATTTGCAACTTTATCTGTATAAACATAAGATTCAAATTGTTTTGTCCGCCACTCGTTATACTAGCTAGTATTACGCGGCACGCGCCGACGACCTAGCGCCCTTTGATAAATGTTGCGAAACACACCGCGCCTGTGCCTAGTTGAATTTTTGTATATTGTATTTAATAAGTATGAATATTTATGTAATAAAATAAATAAACAGTCATTATTTTATGGAACAAATTTGTAATGCTTTATCTTTTCATTGTGCCATAGCTGATTCCTGTCGTAATCTGTTCTTTTAGCCATATAACTTATACAAAACAATTTCGATGTTTCACATCTGCCAGGCGTCCCGTGACGGCTCAATATCTTTTTGTTACATTTTCAAGGCTTAACCATACAACCGATCTTTATGAAAATTTGCATTCACATCGTCAGGGGTATAGAAAAGGACACTGGAAGAATTTAATCCAGGATATTTTAGTTCCTAAACGATAGCTAAAAGATCGAAGCCGTGGGTAAAAATGCCCATTTTTCGTTAATTATAAGTATATTAAAATTTTTGATTATAGACTTTACATCTTACAATGGACGAATCAGAGATCAACGCAAAGGATAACAGTTACATGATAAGCAAATATACACCTTTAACTGTACGATTGAGCGAACACATTGCCAAGAACAAAGGATGGAGCGGTGAGTCAGTGTTTGCTAATATTGAACACAACCGATAATAATTAATACCTAAAATTAAAACACCAATGTCATATGGAGACGAAATATGTTATTAAAATATGTCTTATCAGTTCTACAATAAACAATGATAAAAGAGTCGAACTGTATGTACATTGTACACTATAAAATAGTTTACCTTAATTAAGCCAAATGGTTGTAATTAGGTCAATTTGCAGCAGTATTAGCATCATTCTTATTTACCTTGACAGAATTCCACTATGAATATTCTTTACAGACAATTAACCTGTAAATTTAATCGAGAATTTTCACTTGATGTATGATTTTTTAATGATTTTGATATTTAATGATGTTAATCTATGATATTATAAATATTATATTATAAGTTTCAAAGGCTGTAGATAAATCATGATCTACTCCCAGTCCGTTAGTGGTATCGGCCGCGAATTACGAAACCACACCTAACGCTGCGCGCCACAAAAGACGTCTACGACATATTGTTACCGATCCTCCCGATAATATAACGGCAGCGAACGATCAGTACCAACCTGTCTCTCCAAACAAAGCGTGTTCACGCCCACGCCCGCGTAACCACAGATCACGCCGCCGTGGTCTGGGGGTAAATTTCGCTCCCACACACTAGACTAGGCCCCCTCGGCAGCGGCTCAAGCATAGGTCCGTTCCCTCGGCGTGGAACCCTTGAGTACGCTGCCCGCGCGATACAGTGACACAAAATCTTACATTACTGCGACAACATTACACATATCACCTCCACACACGTGCACGCACACATTATTACACATGAAAGTGGAAGGGTTTTTTCCCTTATCAAACTGAAATAGTTTAGAAAAAATTATCCGACACAAAATACATATAAGAGTTGTTGAGGTATATATATACATGTTTCAATAACTCATATAAATATGAATATGTAGCTTAGCTTAGGTTAGCTAAGATAGGTCGCGAATTGCATGAGTCAGGCAACAGCCCAAGCTGAGGTGTGCAGGGCATCCTTGAGCTAGTTGTCAAAATAAAATCGGCCAAGTGCCTTAAGCGCTCGCCTTAGTAGTCCGGTGAAGCTGTTAAGACCTTGCTAGGTCAATAGCGTAATCAGTTCGAGAAAAAAAAATCATGAACTAGTATATTATAGACTAGCTTCTCCCCGCGAAGAATAGTTACTTTGGGCTAATGCTAACACGCAGCGGAAGCTCTGAAAAGGAAAAAAAACGATTTTGATTGATTCTTCATTGGTGCTCCGCTCCTATTGGTCTTAGCGCAATGATATATATAGCCTTCCTCGATAAATGAGCTATCTAACACCGAAAGAATTTTTCAAATCGGACCAGTAGCTCCTGAGATTAGCGCGTTCAAATAATCAACCTCTTCAGCTTTATAACGTTAGTATAGATATAAATAATTTGCTCAGTGTAGTATTATGACAAACTATATTGTTATTATTAATTGATTCTAGATTTACTTATATCACTTCCTGGTCCAACGGTTGATGAACAACAAACACTGCAATATCGTATGGCTCGTCGTAACTCAGCATCCAGCGAGAACTCATCATCGACTGAGAATACGCGTGTTATCTTGGTATTCTTCATAGGAGGATGTACATACAACGAGATATCTGCGTTGAGAACAATCAGTCAACAGGAAGACTCTAATGTTGAATTTGTTATATTGACAACGAAAATGATAAACGGAAACACATTTATTGAATCTCTCATGGAATCCGAATAATGTTGTTTAACAGGGTTCTTATGAAAACATGGATATCTATACAATCATGAATTCCTATTCACATAATCATGTTAACTGTTATATGTAATAATTTATTGTAAAAAAAAAAAAAATACCGAACCTTGTGGGTTTTTATCAGCACATAACTAGTATACAGTCAAGTAGTATACAGCTTGGGCTGTTTTGAAAAGTTAATAAGTGTATTATGGTTTGATAATTTCAATTAAATTTATTTCACACTTTAATATGTCCAATAATTTATTATCACACTTGTAATCTAGTGTCAATGATATTACATAAAATAAGAAAACTTTTTTGTACAACATAAATGAATTTATTATTAACCTGTGTAATGAGATAAAAATAAGTATTAATTTATTTTTATTATTGTATAAAAACAATTCATATTAATAAATCATTTTAATTTAGCTGTATGAGACTGAATTAGTTCCTGTTTATCAATACATATTTAAAAAAGTTTTATTTATATAAAACACTAGCTTGCTTACCAGATGTTGTCCCACTCTTATAGTAAAAAATACCTTGACAAACCTAACCTAATACCTAAACCTATATACCTAAACCTTCCTTATGAATCACTTCATCTACTCGTGAAAACTGCATGAAAATCCATTCAGTAGTTTTTGAGTTTATCATGAACAGACAGCATTGACATGATACAGGACTTTATTTTATAATATACTAGCAGGCCACGGATATTGTCCTGCCTTAATGATAAAAAAAATCTAAAATTCAACCGCAGCGCCACCTACCGGGTCCAATTGTGAATCTAAACCATTCTCGGATCTACTGGAACGCACACAAAATTTCATCAAAATCGATTCAGCCGTTTAGGAGGAATTCAGTGACATACACATGTACAAAAGAAATTTATATATGAAGATAATGATAGATACAGAGTGCAAACAGATTATTTATCTATAATACTTAATATTGTACAAACACCTTCATAAAAATAAACTACATATATTCCAAAGTAATGATTTTTATTTGCATAATTTTTTCAACAGAAGGGAATAAAACAATGAACTCGTGGTTTATTAAAATTTTGTATTAATAACTTTCATATAATATATATATACTTCAATTTGATCAGTTTTTAAATAACAAAAATCCTGCATGCTTATCATCTATATATTACAAGTTTTAAAGCTTCAGAGCGTAATAAAAATAATTTCATACACCAACATACACACGTATTCTAATGACTATTCTCATAAGTATTCATTGCTTGTATATTTTGTGATGTTGGATTTCTTTGGTGGTGCCACATTCACACCAAACTTCTTCGCCAATGACACCAATTTCTCATTCTCGTAACCAACTTCCTCTTTGTAACGTCTGAGCATTAAAGGCATCACTGTTTCTAATATAAATTTGAAATTTTTCTGAGCATAACTAGAGTCGTTCCCTATAGATAGTAACAGACGAGAGTTAAACACTGCATGTATACATTCATCTAAGACGTCCATCATATCTTTTGTAACAAGTTTTAATCCGACTTGCTGTATAGTTATAACTGATTTTGCAAACCATATTGTACTACTGGAAAGGTCCACCCATGTCTCATTAATTATGTACTTAGCTAATATAAGGCCCAAAGTTTCCATTTGTGTTAAGAATTTCGTAACACCTGCTTTTGTATGCATATTAACCGGTGTCCATTTATCTTCCGACAGTTTCGTTTTCATAGAATCCGCAATTTTTTCCTTATATTCCCTTAAACATTTAATTATTGGACTTCTTAAACAACTGTTCATTTGAAATCTCAAATCTAAACCAAATTCACAAAAAAGTAAACACTGATCTCTTAAACTCTGCACACAATCTAAGACGGTGTCTAGTGCACACTGCGGAGTAAACACTTGCTTTATTATTTGACTCATTAGTATTCTTAGTTGCATGCTAGCCCAGACTATGAATGCACTTATCTTATTCTTAGGAAATAATGCTACAAACTCGGTTAAGGCATCTGTGAGTGAGCAAAAGAAAACTTCCCCCACTTGCTTTACATATGTGTTGATAGAACCCTCTAATTGGACTCCTTTAACATGTACCTTCACTGTGTGGCTGCAGATGGCGAGTAAAAGATCACTTGCCTGACTGGTCATATTAAACTTATTAAGTATAAGGACTGGTTGTCTAATTGATTGAAGGCCACCTCTCGGACTCCAATTATGAGTGACATCCAACTCTTTTAACAATATTTCAATTAAAACTTTTTGTTTTTGCTCTATTTTTTTTATTATATCAGACTTTTGAGGATGGTTTTTGTATTCATCAGCATTAAGAGATTTTTGTGCTGATACCATCAGTTCATACGTTTTTTGAAAATGTCTTTCAACAATGAGAACATCTAGCTCCTCTGTCACGTCTGCTAACCATTCTGGCAGTGGAGCTACCTGAGGTGAAGGTAACTCTTCCACAGACAAGCTGGGTGACTCCAATGATTCTGGCTTTGGTTTCTCCTGACTTTCCTTTTTCTTCTGTTTAGAATTTTCCTTCTCGATATGAATCTTCTTTGCTATGTCAAATTTATCAAGCCAATCTTTTTTAATAGCAAAACTATTACACTGAAACACTCTCGTATCTGGAAATACTAAAACTTTAAAGGCTTGTTTAACAGTACCCAAATCTCTCACATTTACTACTGCTAACGTACTTATTGGATAACTTGCCTGAAACTTATATCTCATGGGACCTCGACGATTTGATATCCAAGAAGTTAGCATAAGACTGTCATTAAATAAATATACATGCATTCTTTGTAGTGCAGTGTTTTCTTCAGCATCTATTTCTAATAAATCACCTTCATGAAGCAAAGTTCTATCTGGAACATCTAGTAAATTCATGCAAGACTCAACCTTCTCCATTATAATGTTGAGTTTATTTTTGCGTTGTTCTTCTGCTCTCTCTGCCTCGACGTCGTGATTGTCGAGCGACTCACGAGATATAGTATTGTCGTTACCTAAAATTGACGAATGGGACAGTGTGGTTAGCACAGAACGCTGCTCGCTCAGCAAATGCGAGAGCTTGTACATTTCGGCTTCTAGGTGGGATATCTCCGTAGCCGTTTCGATGAACTGCATATAATTTTCGTAAACATTTTTCTTTAGGGCACTAGCGGTTTCTTCAGCCAGACTTTGTATCTTTTCCTTCTGTTGTTGGAGCTCCTCCCCCCCGACGCAAGATCTAGCTAATTCCTTCACATAGCGTTCCGGGGCAAAGTCTGGTACGGCAAACTTCTCCATATTAATTTCTGACATCGCTATACATAAATAAATTATATTTCCAAAGAGTAATAATCGTCAGGCTCATGGAATCACTCATCGTTCGATAAATCGAACGACGGGACGTACATATTCTATCAAACTGATTTGTCAAAATTGCGTTTCGTTACACACAGATAATATTATATATGTACACTTTGTTACACCTACACTACAAAGTAATCGACACCTTTAGCCTCATTGTAGAAACAGTTAGTTCTCTATGTGCAAATGTACTCTGTGGTGGAGTTATCCGTTTTTCGCGATCTGACACATAATTGGATAATTCAAATCATTCAAGGTTTAAACCAGAGGTTAACAAACTCTTTTTTCACAAAGACCCTTTTCAAAATTTTACTGGTTCCGGTAGACGCCCTGCAGGTTCAATACTACCATATTCCCAAAACTCGACAAAAAATGTGAAGATTAGATCTAACAGTTTTCGAAAAAGAAAGTGAGAATTCATTGGTTAATTAATTAAACCCTAGACTGCCGTAAGGCACGCGCGTCCCCAGACATAATTAAAATCGATTGTGTCTGGGGACGCGCGTGCCTTAATTCTTACTATTTTTATTTAAACTCCATTCAGAGTGGTAGTTAACAAAAATATATAAAATAGTATATTTGCTTGTGTTGTATTTATCATAATATGTAATATAATTACAATTGAACATTAATAACGTAACGTAAGTTCTACAATGTCAATCACACAATAGTCATAATTTTAAAGGGAGGCATGTACTTGATGAATTGACAGCAAATTATCTATATTTGGCTTCAGTTTTGTTAGGAATTAACGCAAATCTCCCCGTTCTGTGATATTTAATCTGCTCCTTTTTTTGTTAAAAGGTTTGTAACGACACTAAAACTTTTTTCGACAAGATATGACGAGGGAAACGCTATCAAATCTGTCAAATACGCGACATCTGCTTTCAAATTGATCAGGATTTCTTTTAAATCTGGATCTTTACTTTCCAGAAACTCTAAAGCTGATTCAAAAAGTGAGTAAAATCTTGTTAAACATTCACCTTTCGACAACCAGCGTACTTCTGTATGTAAGAGTAATCATTGAAAATTTTCATTATTTTCATCGCACAATTGTGCAAATAAACGCGTATTCAAAGCATTGCTTCTTATTTTGTTAACTGCATTAAACACAAATTGAAGCGATTTATGCAATCTATCACTCAAATTTAACTCACTAGGTATTGTCGGTGAATGACACAGTAAATTGCAGTTACCCCTGGTATAATTCTTTTAAGATGACTTATGAACCCACGATATCGCTCGACCATGGCAAGAGCTCCATCTGTTGCCACCGATGTAAAGTTTGTGAATGGAGTCGATTTTTCCTTAAAAAAAATCACTCAGGACATTAAATATTGATCCACCTTTAGTGTCTGTCTCCAAAGCTTTCGCGAATAGTAGCTCTTCATGAGTTTCTTCCTTCATAGCAAATCGAACACATGCCAATAATAACGCTTCATTACTAGCTAAAGTTGACTCGTCCAGTTGAATAGAAAAATGAGTTGTTTGCACATAATTATACAAGAAACTTTCAATATCAGAGCTCATTTCATCAGTTCGTCTTTGTACAGTGTTGTTACTCAAAAGAATTCTTTTGACGACGTCAAATAGGGATTTCTGGAGAACAGTTTTTAAAACCTCTTCAACAGCGGGTTCTTTTACAACTTTTCTCGAATCGTGTGCGGTTTTTCAGATTTCGCTATAAGTAATGAAATATTGTAAGACGCCCGCAAACCACTATCGTTACTTTCAGACGTTGAAGCGAACATACTGTGCATAGTGGGTCTTTTTTCATATTTTTCTTTCGACGTTTGAAAATATTTCAAGTCTTTACCTATTTTACCACGATGGCATCTTTTTAAATGATCTTGGAGCTTAGATGGTTTCATAGAGTCATTGTACAAGATTCTGTTACATAAAAGGCATGTTGGGCAATCGTTTGTCTACCTTTGATGACAGAAAACCAAATTTTAAATAATTATCAACACTGTACTGTCGACATTTCTTCTTAGATTCAGCCATTTTTCTTATCAGTTACTTACTTACCTGTAAATAAAATACTTTGTTTTAGTAATCATAGGGCGGTTTTACTTAACAGGATATGGCTATTTTAAGATAATACGATTAGTTAATTACTGCAACAAAATAAACAAAGTACCTACTGGCGGCAAACTGATTCTAATTATTAAAGCAATAAATCGCTAAGCTCCATAATAGAGTTTTATGAAAACTGCGGAACCGATTAATGTAATGTAAAATATTTTCTCATTAATTAGGTATATTTTGAGATATTTCTGTAAATTTGATAGAAAATAATTTTAAATAAAATTTTGATATTAAAATTCCGCGATTTTAATTTATAATTAAAATACTTAATTATTACTTTGATACAGGTTACTAGTACGTAAAGACACATGCAATTTAAGGACAATATATTTAATTAAGGCAAAGTTGTTTGATCCGTATTGACCATTGGTTAGTTTTGTACCGAAATATCAAAAATTATGTATGGAGTCAGACCACTGGTTAGAGATAATTATGGTTTAAACAACGCGGCCGAAGTCATTTAGCATTAGCAACTGCGAGGAACCTTAAATATTTACAGTCATGCAGGTCAAATATATCTTTTCTTCAGTGAAGCACCACACAGTTAGGTAAAAAAAATCTAATAAAGTAGGGACAAAAAGTTCAATTATTCTCGGCTTTCTGATCTTTTATGGAAGTATCTAACAATGGCTCTGTTCTTAATTTTTAATAAGTACCTAAAACTCGCAAACATTGCAAATATTCATGTTACAAAATAAAATAAAAATATGTACGTATACCTAACGTAACAAATATGCAGGTAAGTACATACTTTTTCGACACTGGCAAACACTAACATTGATTCACTTTACTTTTCTATTCGAAATTCCGGAAGAAAAAGAGTGACGTTTATCCTTGGCATTCGTATTTATATTAGTGAAGATTCAAACAAGTTCATGCAAGATTGCAAGCACAGACATCTTTAGTCGTATTTCGTTCCTTTGCACATCTGGTTGCGGGCGGGCGGCGGCAGCAGCGGCGGCGCTTTGCAAGTCTCGACACGTTGTACTGATTTAGGAATATGCAAGTTTTTCCAAGTAACAGTCGTTAAGATTCTTAAAAAAATTATCTGCCTACATTGATAGGTGAAGTCAAGTCAACATCGTTAGTTCTCCACACTATCGAAAATAGACCACTTTTCTTAGACCCCCGCTTACTAATTGTGCACCCCCATTTCTTTGTCACGCCAACGTACATCCCCATCGAGTCTCTCGTGGACCCCGTTGAGAATCACTGGTTTAAACGATAGCATTACGTAAACGTGTATCCATTTGCAACCATTTTTTTTTTCAAACTTGTTGGTTTCGCACAGAGGTCAATTGAAATTGGTAAAATCTTTGGAGAGAGGAGTGATCGCAATTTGATACAATTCACTATTCACTCCCTTGACGTGTTGCATGGGCATAATATTAATGTCACCAATATTTGTTAGTCCTGATATAGATACAAGTCAGAGAGTCGTGGTAATTTCAAGGTCTGTTAAATGTCTTAAGATTAGCGATCACATGCTTAGCAAAATTATTGAACGATTTGATTGCAGACTAAGGAGTCAGTCAGCAGAAGGCTGCATCAAGCCCAAAATATCGAATGGACATGTACGAAGATTATCACAAAGCAATATGTGCTCTAGTCTCTTCGTGCTAAACTTGGGACAATCTTGAAGCAAGTGTTCAAAGTTTTGCGCAGATGTGTTATCGCAGGGGCAGGTATTGTCGTCAATAATCTTAAAGCGATTAAGATATTGCTTACAATACCCATGTCCAGTTAATATTTGTGTCATATGGAATAAAAGTCCAATACATGTACGTAATTTTGTAATATCCTCCAATTTGGGTAGACGTGTAATAGTGTATCTACTCTGAGGAGAGTTTTCATACCTAGCCTGCCAAACCCTGTACTCATCGGGAAGAATGCATAGCTAGGCGCAGAATGTAGAACCGCAGCGTGTTTTGCTGCGACGTCAGCTGCCTCGTTTCCAATAGAGCCGGTGTGACTTCTGATCCATGTCAGGTGTACAAAGTAAGGCATGCGGGTGTTAATGAGTTTATGTGTTTTGGAAACCAGAGGATGTGTATTGCTTCGATCACGCAAAGCCCATATGGCCGCCTGCGATTCAGAATATATGGAGAGATGTAAATGCGAATGATTAGAGTTAGCCCAAGAACAGGCTTTGTATATAGCAAAGAGTTCAGCCTGAAAAACTGAACATGAGTTATGCAGTTTATATTTATTGATAGAAATTTGTTGGACCCCCATATAGGCGACAAAAGCTGCTCCAACGGAGGAATCTTTTAACTTGCTGCCATCAGTGTAGATATTGAGTATGGTGTCAGGGTGATCGAGAGTGGTATTGCTGCTATTTGGAGGTATGTAGGGAGTGATGGACACTCTAAACGCAGGGTGTAATGACTGATGAAGAGGTGTTGGTTGTTCAAGCATAATATCTTGTGGAGAAATATGTGTAATATCTATGAGTTTAATTTGTTCGAATGCGTATACCTCTAGAACCTTGAGGTAGAGAGGTATGAGTTCTGAGCGCTGCTGTGGTGGAAATTGTCCTAAATGCTTTGGTAATTGTAATGGCAAAACCGCGTTGCATACTGAGCAGCATTTTCTTCCGGCTGCGTATGTGACAATCGGCTCTATCACATGAAGATATATAGCTCTGACATTTTCAGGATGAGCACCCCAAGTTAGCCTGCAAAATAGGCAAAGTCTTATAAATATGCGCGTAGCTTTGTCAGTTATATGTTTAACATGTTTATTGAAAAGCAATTTCTCATCTATAATGACTACCAAAAGTTTGATTTCGGTAACAAATGGCAAAGGGATGCTATTTATTGTGATTTCAATTTCCGTGGCTTTGGGTGTAAAAGTAATCATCTGTGTTTTAGAAGGGTTAAAAGTGAGTTTAACGCTGTCATCCCAATTGAAGATTTTCTGTAGCGCACTATTTGTTAGCTGCTGTAGTTCATCAGCCCGAGTTTTATGTGTTATGAGCAACATATCGTCCGCAAATGCCTGCAAGTAACAGCCCTCTGGAAAACGTATATCGAAGAGTTCATCAAGAATGATGTTCCAAACAATAGGGCCACAAATGGAACCTTGAATACAGCCTTTTGACAATATTTTCACAACGCGCTTATTGGCATAGTCTAAAATGGCTTCCCTGTTTCGGACATAACTTGCTATAAGATTGAAGATGTTCTTCGGACAGTTAATACATCGGCGTCTTTCAAAGAGTGCAGGCCACCAAGCATTGTCAAATGCTGCTTTTATATCCAGAGAAATGGCGATCACAAGTTCCTTATTTCGTTTGGCAGCACGAATCATCTCAATCGCGGTGGAAAGAGCTTTAGTTGTACTACTTTGTTCCTTAAAACCAAACTGGCGGTTGTTGAGCTTTTCAGCCTTAGCAGCAGCAAATGTAACCCTTTTAATAAATAGTTTCTCCAAGAGCTTTCCGAAAACCGGTATAAGCCCGATTGGCCTATGAGATGCAGGTGTACTGTAATCCGTTTTGTTTGATTTAGGAATAATTTTGACAAAAGCTCGTTTCCACTATTGAGGGAAATACTGTAGCGCTAAGCATCTGTTCAAGATATCCGTGATAAATGTAGGATATATTAGTGCAAATTGGGTACAAATATCGGATGACAAACCGTCCATGCCTAGTGCTTTATTGGGGTTCATGGATTTGAGTAATTCTAGTACTTCCTCGACGGCAAACGGAGTGTCGTCGGGAGTGTCAGAAATATCATGCAAATGGCTTCTTAAATATAAATGTCGAGTGAGAATGTCAGGTGAGTCGTCTGGATAGAAGTGATCGAGAAGGGCTTTTGCAGTTTGTCTGGCGTCAATGGTGTGTCTATCGCTTAAAGTAAATGTTGTCGGAGGTCGTTGAGGAGTAGAAATTTTAAGTAAACGGTTGGTCAATGACCAAACATTTTCTTTATTCTGTAAATTGCAAAAGTTGCGAAAGTCCGTCGTTGAAGCCTCTCTGAGTTCTTGTGCATATAGAATGCGCTTGTTGAGTAATTCCTCAACGATACGGCAGACTTCATCTTCAGAGCTCGAATTACGTCGTTTAGCAGCGTGAAGTAAACGGTGTAAACCTACAACTTCTTTCTTGCGGATCTCTAGTTGCTCAGTCCACCAAGGAGGCCTGGGTCGCCCATTAGACCATTTGTTGCAGATTTTTATCCTACGCGACATCCGTATACAGAAAACAAGGCCCTACATTAATTTAATGAAGAGATGATCTTACGAGCTTCAAAAGGTCTGCAGTAGGAGAACAAATCGGCAGTCATGTTTCTTGGACAGGAGTTAAACAAGCATTAGACCATGTAGTTTGCAGTCTGCGTTAACACAGCATGCGTTGATGCAAGGGCAGGTGCACGCATTATGCACATAGGCTACCATGAAGTTCGATTACTATTTTTTTTCGAAAAGATTAACCCTATTGATCTGATGTGCTTTCAAAACTTTACCGGACTGATGGAGCAAGGGATTCTCTCTGAGGGATGGAACTTAGGGGCTCGGGCATTCGCTGTCTAAGCTGGTCTTAGATATGGAGATGCAGTAGTCATCACTGTGGTAACCCTGCCGAGTAACTTGAACTGTAGTCACATTTGAATTATTAGTAAAGAGTTAAAGAATTGTTATTATTATTATTAATTAATCCAGTAAAGGTAAAAAAATTGACAGATATGCTAATTTCTTTAATTGATATACTTGTTATATTGTAATCATCGATAGGTCTAATTGATCAACCTCAACTACATCGTATCATGGAACAGTTGTTTAGAGTTACTCTCTATACAAAGACGAGTACCTAGATAAGTGTTGAACTCCAACAGTTGGAGAACCCCTAAAAGAAAGTGTGGATAACAAACAGTACTTTTAATACCTACCTTTTTTTAGCTTCATCTGAATCTATGTATCTAACGGAATCTTTAAACCTGATTTTAACCTACTTCAAAACGTCAGGTTAAATACAGTTTAACGCACTTATGAAGAATCGAAGGCAATGTAATAATTTAGTAAGTTTGCTCATTACCTTAATTAAGTATATTAGTAATATAATTATTGTATTTAAATTCCTATTTTTAAATTTCAAATTGATTAATTAATAATTGATTAATTAGACCTCCATGTAGTGGTGTGCATTAAATAAAGAGTTTAAGATTAAAGTTCCTTATTTAGTTATTTCCTTCTAACAACACACTATAAACAAATGCGTATACGAGTAATTTCATGTCATGCCGACAATTTTTCAAATGAAAACTTATTTAGTCGCGTTGAGCGATTTTTGTTAGCTGATAAACTTACGGGTGCGCGTCACCGACATGCTGGTGAATCGTCACCGACGTGCTCGTGAAGGCGCTTGCGTCAGACTGGCGACATGTAGTAAGGCTGCGTACATTGAATATAAATATTTTTTATTAAGCTTGTGCAGTCCATCATAAGTTTGATTAATTAGTAAACTATATATAATTATTGCTCGGAATATCAATCGATGTGAAAATTCAGACTAATGTTAATAATTTTTATTTACAAATTATGACATTTAGGTAATTCAGACTTTAAAAAAATAAAAAAGAACACAGTTATTACATTGTTTTGAGTTTTTAGACTTTTTTAGACTGGGCCCTCTTCTACCCCATAAAAAAACAGTTTTAAGGACATTTTCAATATTTTCTCCCGCCAAAAGGATAATGATTTTTTTAAGGCTTTATTCTTTTCATCTCTTTAAGGATTGAATCGTAGGGTAGTTTCTTTCAATTTCGTCTTTAAATGTACTACTTTTCGAAAAATAACACAAAATAGTTGTAAGATTTCAAAATATACGAAATTTATTACTAAAAAAAAACATTTTTTTTTAAATCACCTCACTGTTTCAAAATATGCACAGAGGAAATTGAATAATTGAAAAAAAAACAATTTCCTAATATTAGATAAAAAATTAGAAGGCATCTGAAAAACAATTCAAAAAAATATTTTTAGGTGTCTTCAACGTTTTTACTTCTTTGGAAAAAAAAACAAAATGTTTCTACATCTTCTTTTTTCATCTTCTCAATTTTTCAAACTTTGAGGTCACTTATAAATCTTCAAAAATTTCCACGGTGGTATTTTGTGAAACAAGTCCATCTCACAAATATCGCTTAATTTAATCAGTCATTAAAATAATGAAACGTAATGTCTGTCCGCTTCGTGTTTGGTGGCGTGTTTTCCAGAGTTTATTAAAGTTTTTTTTAAGTGATAAAATATTACAATTGGTAACTCTGGGATAAAGATAACTTTTTCTCAGAAATGTGAATATTAAAGAAAAACAAATAATTATTCAATTTTACAAGAATTTTAAGTTTTTGAAAGAAAAAGTGCTTTTTTTATTTATAACGTTTGTTAGGTAAAGATTAAAATTTGAAAATATCCTGAAAAAATCGAAAGAATTTGGGGATAAAAGTGGTTAATTTGTAATGGAATGTCCCATATTCATTAGGTAGGCTTTTTACGTTAGGCTTTCAGGTTAGCAATGAAACTCCATTTTTCCCAAAACGTAGAGTTTATTTCACCTTAACCACTACATACAAGTTGTAAATGACAAAGCCGTGCCGTCCCACATTTAGGCACGATATATCTTACATATTTATAGTTACAACTAGCTTACTACCAACACGTTAATATTTTTTTAAATTATACTATATATTGTGCGTAAAAATTTGGGTAAGTGGTACAAAATGATTCCTCGGGGTAAAACGATCAACATTGGGTTTATGTACTCTAGCAATGCCATGTAGGAATTTGAGTGAAAATCGTGTTCCCTTCTACCGCTTTACCATTCTGCCAAAGTATCATGGCGTTGTAAGACATTTATGGCAGTTTTGACACTAGGGTCGTATAAAGTGTCCTTTAGTATTAAGTATACGACAAAAAAGTATTTGAAAAATTCTTATTAAATTTTATATATTCATTATATTTTACACTTATTAAAACACTAGCGTGCCCGGTAGACGTTGTCCCGCCCTGATTATAAAAAAAAAACCTTGACAAATTATATACCAAAACGGAACTTTATCCCCTTATCCACTGGTGGAAACCGCGTGAAAATCCGTTCAGTAGTTTTTGAGGTTATCGCGAACAGACAGACAGACAGACGCGGTAGGGGACTTTGTTTTATACTATGTAATGATATACCAATAGACAGGAGTACCAGGAAAATTGTCGATTCCACTAAATTTATAATCTATCAGATTTCTATATACGTTTTCCCATAGGACGATCATTTTGTACGACTTTCTCTTAATCGTAAAGTGTGAATAATTAATTATGCATGCGCCTCCGCTATAGCCCTTGTTCAGTTGAAACTTTCATAAGCTTAATAATTTTCCATAAGACCTACACAAGCGGTCATAGGATCTCCGGTGTAATCATAAGGGCAGCTACATTCTGGCACGTGATTATGAACCTGAAACCAGTACACATGTCTATAGTTGATATACCAAACTACAATCATCAATATTATAAAAATTGATTCCCAAGTGTTATTTTGTATTTAGACAAATCTACAACCGCCAAACCGGATAAGCCAGGGAAGGAGATCACATTAAACAGTTACATGGAAACTATTACAATCTATATATTAATAAAATAAGCACCAAGCGTGAAGTAAAATTGTATAGTTTGATAAGTTATATAGTTAAGAAAGTAACTAAATGAATGCGTTGTTTCTGCAATAAAACAATGATTTTTGTTAACAAGTCCTTGTGACGAATAAGGGTTCAAATTTATAAATGTACTAGCGGGCCCGGCAGACGTTGTCCCGCCCTAATTATAAAAAAATCCTGGACAAATTATAGACCAAAACGTTCCCCGTGAATCACTGTATCCACTGGTGAAAACCGCATAAAGATCCGTTCAGTAGTTTTTGAGTTTATCGCGAACAGACAGACAGACAGACGCGGTAGGGGACTTTGTTTTATACTATGTAATGATTATTATATAGTGAATTAATATTAATATTTTCTAGCATAACTATTGATTTATTGTAATAAAAATGTTCACTCAGAACTTTGTGGCCTACTACAGCAATAGTTATGAAATTATGATTTGTTTGTCTCCGCAAACTGCTTGTTTGTTTATAACAGGTTTTACATTTTTTCTGCGTTCTACTTCATCATTACATATTATAAAAGAAAGTCCCCTACCGCGTCTGTCTGACTGTCTATTCGCGATAAACTAAAAACTACTGAATGGATTTTCATGCGGTTTTCACCAGCATATAAAGTGATTCCTGAGGAAGGTTTTGGTATATAATTTGTCAAGGATTTTTTTATAATCAAGGCAGGACAACGTCTGCCGGGCCCGCTAGTAATGTTATATATTAAACAGTAACTTTGAGTTACTCGGCTGTATAAAACAGTTGTGGTGGCCTAGTGGTTTGACCGGTGGAATATTATTTCGATGACCGCAGGTTCGAACCCCGGCATGTACCAACGAAATTTTCGGAATTCGCGTACTAATTTAAATTGGTAACACTATCGGCTGACGGTGAAGGAAAACATCGTGAGGAAACCTGAACCTGAGAAGTATTCCTGTGGTACTACTGTATGTGGGAAAAGTGTGGATTTCTCAGAGTTTGAAATCTCCAGTACGTCGTGAGCTGGCGTGGTGATTACGCCCATACCTTCCTTCGGGAAGAGGCCTATGGCCCTGCAGTGGGTCTCTTACAGGCTGATGATGATGAAGTTGGTGATAAAACAGTACAAAAAACATTATTACAGTTTATGATTTAACATTTACCATAAGAAAAAGAAAATACCTATTTGTCATATGTATTAAAAAAACTTTATTATTATTGATTTTCCTTATTTCCAAGTAACGCAGGTTACCAGGAGTATGTTAGAGTTCAACGTTGATAATTTGTCTTTGTCTATTCTATTTTCAAAGAAAAAATCTAATTTACGGAAGTCCGCAACTCGAACACAGATTTAAATGATATTTTTTAAGTCTTTGGATGTAATGAGAAAAATTATACAGCAATGATTTAAGGATATTTTATGAACTTTAAGGCGTCACGAGTTGAACATAAAATGTTCGGAAATAGACCGGTCCGAAAGAGCATACGATATAGTACCCGGCTTTTAATTTGACACGTCGAGGAGAAGATCCACACAGTCGAAGTTCGATTTCGTATAGCTTTATGTCTGTCTATCGCAGTTATAGCACTGTGCGACAAAGGGAACGCATTACTAAACCGAAGCAATGCAAGGCTATCTTAACAGTAGTCCGGTGAAGCTGTTAAGGCTTTGCTAGGACAATAGCGTAGTCAGTTGGAAAAAAATCTTATTTTTTTTATTGTAGTACGGCAAAATTACTGCTCTGTACCTGATGGTAAGCACAGTACAATCCAAAAACAATGGCGACCACCGAGTGACACACTATCCATCGCCGGACGACCCTGTCATGCAGGCCTGCGAAAAGTTGGATATGCACAGGCTGATCCCGAAACGCGACCCGCAGAAGCGAATCACTATGATGGACTTTTTCGCCATATATATTTCGACCCAGTCAGGCTGAAAAACCCTACCACCCCGCTTTCGCCATTGCCTCGTTCCTTATTCAGCAGGGTGCACCACGTGCAGGTGAGGTTGGCTTGGGTGTCTCAAGCCTTATGGTGTTATTCAACACCCCTTATATCCCAAAATTCGACACCCCTTACACCCCAAAACGTCTTAGCCGGACGTGTCACTCTTCTCCCCAATGTGCGAGCGAGTGTTCCAGTCCCCTTAGTCTAATAAGCGATATAATTAATTTCTTACGAAACAGTCTGCGTTGATTCCACAGGCGCTCTCACATAGGTTCACACAGTATCGGTTGACACAAGCCTCGTCATTATTACAATCCATGTTGCCTATAATAAATATATACTGTTTAGTGTAGTAATCAAAATTTATGAATAAGTTATATTATTAAACATCAAAGAAATGATTAAAATAACCTCGATCACAATGTTTAGGGTTGACATTTTTTTTTAATTATCTGGAGGAAACCTTATGTGTCTTCTATACTAATATCTACAAGAAATCTACATCTACATGTCTACAAGAAAATCATTGACAGCATATATCTAACTTTTATATTTAAGTCACAAAAAGTAGTTTTCATAAATGTTTACTGCCCAACGAAGTGGGTTAGCTAATTGTAATATAAAGTTATTAGCTTCGCTCGTGGCTTCACACGCGTTAATGTAGATTAGATCTATCCTTGGGGAAGAGTACATATTTTCGGGATGAAAGGTAAGTGCTATATGTCCTTTCAGGGCTCCTGAAAACATGCCTGCAAAATTTCATGATGATCGGTTAAGTAATTAATGTGTGAAGTGTGAAAGCGTACTTCCACGAGCCTTATTTGAATGTTTATTGCGTGAACTCACCAAGACATTTGGTTTTCTCACACCCCAATAATGGGTCGCCTGAGTATCCAGGGAGACAAGCGCAGGCCGAAAGTGTACCGCTGAAGATGCAGCGAGCTCCAGCGCCGCAGGAATTTAGACCGCACCCCAAAACGTATTCAGCCATGGAACGACCGCGGTTCAACAAATCTTCTCCAATATTACTTCTCCGGTTGAGGTGATGTTGAGCTGCTGCTAAATAATATTATCCATTCAATTATTCAAGAATAACGTTATTAAAAACGTTGAAAAAAACGTTGTTATTATTATTATCTTCTTTATCTTTATATATAAATTTCTTCTGTACGTGTGTATGTCACTGAACTCCTCCTAAACGGTTGGACCGATTTTGATGAAATTTTGTGCGAGTGTTCCAGTGAATCCGAGAACGGTTTAGATTCACAATTAGACCCGGTAGATAGCGCTGCGGTTGATTTTATACGATTTTTTTATTAGCAAGGCGGGACAACGTCCGCTGGGCCCGCTACTTTATTATATAGTATTTTAAACTAACAACTATCCTATTACTTTTAATATGAGAAATACTTATGAACATTCAAAATGTACATGATACAGCGGAAACCTTTTAACATAGTTAATATAAACCACATAATGAAGCTCATAAAAAAAACAAAGAATTTAAAAAAGATGGACTCTGTTACTATACATTCTAAAATACATACATTGTATAATAAGAATGTAAATGAAACATATCTGTACTATTCAGATTTTTATGAAAAAAATATTGCAACTGACTACGAATTAATAGTTAAATTACATTTAAATCATCTTTAGCAATATCCGTCTGTTTGTTTATGCAGGCATCACTGCTAAAGTTCTACGTTGATAATGTTATATCATAAGGTATATTCTCGAGGAACATTTAGTCTTTATTTCACCATAATCGGTTCATTCTATCCATAGTTAATCTATACAAATATTGCGGGGTGGTTTTACAGCCTGACTGGGTCGCAACAACCATGTATATAGCGAAAAAGCCCGTCATAGTGATTCGCTTCTGCGGGTCGCGTTCCGGGATCATCCTGTGCATCATCAGCTTGTGCATCATCAGCTTGTGCATCATTAGCTTTTCGCAGGCCGGCATGACAGCGGCGACCGGATGGATAATTGGATAATTTCTCTCTTGGTGGTCGCCATTGTTTTTGGATTGTACTGTGCTTACCACCAGGCATAGTGCAGTCACTTTGCCGTGTTACAATAAAAAAAAAAAAATAAAGCTGAAGAGTTTGTTTGTATGGTTGAACGCGCTACTCTCAGGAACTACTGGTCCGATTTGAAAAGTTATTTCGGTGTTAGATAGCTCATTTATCGAGGAATCTATCATATATATCATCACGTTAAGACCAATAGCAGCAGAGCGCCTATGAAGAATGTTTCCAAATCGGGCGTTTTTTTCCTTTTAGCTGCGTGTTAGCGTTAATATTATATACTTTGCCATGGTAACGTAGTAACTTTCTATCGTAAACATTTTTGAAGTTTATTTTGTGTTTCTATTCCAAAAGTTTATTCTACGTTTGTTTTGTTTCCAATTTTTTATTTCTAATCTATTACGTATTACAAAAATAAAGAGTGTGTATGTAAAATTAAAATAACAACTTCTTTTTGAATGGAAATGGCTACAAACAACAAAATGATAATTTTTGAAAATTTCGTCGAGTTTTTTATTTTATTATATTTTGTCTTCTATCTGTTTATTCTGGTTATTTTCCGAAACGGCTGGACATATTTTAACGGGAATTTTACTCTCAGATATCCGAAATTATAACGGGTGACATATGCTATTTTATTTGTTGAACTGTTAGCCGTGCATTCGTCCGTGTGAAATGGATCAAAAATATGTTATTTACTGTAAACGCATTTATACAGATAACACAAAAATCATTTCTGTAATGTACACACCTACTCACAATTTTACATTTCTTTAATACATTTTAAAAAAGCGTGTACGGAACCGCGGGTAGCAGCTAGTACAATATAAACAACGGCACAAGTATGAAAGTAGAGTAGGTAAATAAAGGCATGTGTTCTTGCCGTAGACAGGTGGGACAAGCTGTGTGGTGCGCAAACGATGGACAACACATACTAAGTCACGGGTATCAGCTAATAGGTTACATAATATCAACTAGCATAACCGACAACAAAATAATGCTATGTAAAATCTTACACTATACGATTACTCACCATTATCACCATCGACTCCGCCTTGCAGTCCTAAAATGACCACTGAGGCCAAAAACAGCAATTCCTTGGCCATCTGAAGAAAAATAAAAAATGTGAATTAAACTGATCCCGTTTAAAAAAATTCAATAGCTGTCTCCGCACGTGAATAATATACAAAGAATATAAAATTCAATACAGACGGTTTAAAGTGTATTGTTACAATAGAACCAATATACCTAAAGTACTCACAATTTTAATGACTCTATATGTTGAATTTATAAAATTGCTTTAATTATTTACTTACTTTTATATGTATAGAAATATCATCAAAAATAAAAATTTAATTATGTTCGTTTTTTTTCCTACAAAAAAACCTATAGGTATGGTATGATATCAATCATATAATAATAACTTATTATATTTTTTAATTATATATTTATAATCTTATAATTAATTACTATTATTCAGCTTCATAATCGACTTGACTTTTTATTAAGACGCTTAAATCAACCGCTTATGAATATGTATTTCTATTTATTATGTAAATGACGGAAGGCTGCTATTATTGTTGTCAATTAATATATACTAGCGAGCCCGGCAGACGATGTCCTGCCCTGATTATAAAAAAATCCGGGACAAATTATATACCAAAACGTTCCTCGTGAATCACTTTATCCACTGGTGAAAACCGCATAAAGATCCGATCAGTAGTTTTTGAGTTTATCGCGAACAGACAGACAGACGCGGTAGGGGGCTTTGTTTTATACTATGTAATGATAGCGTTTATTAATTGTAAAATCAATTCCAAATCCAATACATAAACATCATTGCTATCATTCTAAATTCGCGTGCAAATAAATGTAATGAAATATTTAAGCTAGAACAAGTACCGGAACAATAGAAAAAATCAACCATAATTCAGCTTCATAGAAAAGGTGACAAAACAAAATAAATAATCATCGGTCCGTAAGTCCACTCCAGTGACGGAAACCATAAGGATTTAAGCTCCATACAAACGAAAGTAGACCTTATGACGCACAGGTTAGCAAACATTTTGGCAGCATAAGTTTTAAAAAAATACTGAATTTATTACAAGATTTGAATAATAATAAATTATATAATGTAAAATTACAATTTTTGTATAAAATATATTGTTAAATTATTCTTTCACTCCTAAGAACTTTTTTTTTACTTAACCATGAAGTTTACAATATATTTATTGTATTTATACTTTTAGGTTAGAAAAAATATTTTACATGAAATACTTAAATAAATATTAAATTATTATTATAATATAAATATTTAAAATTGAATATCTAATAATTTAGACGTATGAATAGGATAGCAGCAGTTTTTTTAGTCAATTTACTTACTATTTTCCTCCCTATTTATTTCATATAAAACTTATTGCAAGAAAATATACTAAGACCTAGCTAAAGATATAACCCTTTAAGACTAAAACAAAATCCATACCTATCAATTCACTTGTCCTAATATTAAAACAAAAACATTTTGTTTCACTAATATGCAAGGATAGTAGTTTTTTATGAAATATATAGCAACGTTGATAGTCATATTACATTCTAAAAATTCATTGGTATTGATGTGAAAAAGGCATAAATATCATGTCTTGAGAGTATTTCTCCTATAGTGGCCCTTTTTATACTAATCAACCATACAATAAGATTGTTACAATATAAGCAGACACCAATGAAATTCAAAAACTGTAATTATACTTTTGAAATAAAAATAAATTTCAATAATTTATACTTATTACTTTATATAACAATTTTCAAAACTGATTTAGAAATAAAACAATTACATACAATTACATTTTATTAAGGTATCATAAAAGAATGTATACAAAATGAAGAAACTAAAAATGATAGTGATATTTGATGACCACTGCTCTTCATATACAGAGCACCTATAAACATTACAGAATTATGGTTTTGTTTTGTAAAATAGAATATGAAAGTTGTAAATAAAATACACACAACTATGTGTTGCAATACTCTGCACAACATATAAATAGGGACATCTTCTTAATTATCTACTGGAAACGACGTTCGAGTTTGTGTACACAGCGAACTGTATTAAACTTAGATAAAACCAGTTTCAATTGTGTTAGTGTATACAATTATTGATGCAAATGAAAAATATTTTTTATAACATAAAGGAACCCAAAAAATGCAGAACAATTACTCCTAGCACTCATAAATAACTCAACATTCTCCCAGGAAACTGTCAATGTGTAACGTGATGTTGCTACAAAGAATTATTAGCTATATAATATTTGTTAATCGATCATAAAAAAAAATGAAATATATTTTAAATTAGCCATAATTATTTATGAAAATAATTTTAAATATATGATAAAACCATATATAATTTGCATATAATTAAATATATTATTGTGACCACAGATTTATACACCCATAAGCCTATATAGGGTATACGTACTAAATGCCTTTGCCGATGGCGGGAGATTTAAAATTTTTTTAAAAAACGCGCGGGACCATTTGGTCCCATTCGAAAGCCGAAAGATTAAGGACCAACACTTATACAACATTTTCACAATTAGCGCTCGGACGTATAACAAAATTACTTGAATAAAATCTGTCATTAATCAGTACGAGCAGGTTTTCACAAAAGATGCTCTACTGTTTTAAAGGAAATAGTACAAAATTTTAAGGAATATGGAAAGTATACATAGCTTTTATTGTTCACAATAAGACCTTCAATTCACTCAAACACAATGAAATATAAAAAGCACTTTGTGATCAAGGAAATCCAAACAAATAATTATAATTATCAAGAATTGTAAAGAGAAAAGATAGCCAAGGAGATTCCATGTCACCAACGATATTTTCAGCAGTGCTCAAAAGTTTTACAGGACAACTAAACTGGAATAGTTATGGCTTCAATTTAAATCTATACTAATATATAAAGCTGAAGAGTTTGTTTGTTTGGTTGAACGCTATGATCTCAGGAACTACCAGTCCGATTTGAAAAAATCCTTCGGTTTTAGATAGCTCATTTATCGAGGAAGGCTTTAGGCTATATATCATCACACTAAGACTAATAGAAGCAGAGCACCAATGAAAAATGATTCAAAATCGGGCACTTTTTTCCTTTCGAGAGATTTCGTTAGCGTTAGTATTATATACGTTGCCATGATAACGTGGTAAGTTTCTATCGCGAACATTTTCAAAGTTTATTTTGTTTTCCTATTCAAAAAGTTTATACTACTTTTATTTCCAATTTTTTATTTGTTCTCTATTACGTATTATAAAAATAAAGTTTGTGTATGTACAATTAAAATAACAACTTTTTGATGAATGGATATGGCTACAAATGACCAAAAAAATTTTTTTAATAATTTGTCTATATTTTTAGATTATTATATTTTGTCTATTTGTTTGTTTGTTCCGGGTAATCTCCAAAACGGCTGGACCTATTTTGACGGGAATTTTACTTTTTACTGCCACATAGCCGAAATTATAGCGGTTGACATATTCTATTTTATTTGTCCGCGGTTTCGTCCGCATTGCTATTTCCAAAATGGTTGGACCGATTTTCACGGGATATTCACTGGTAGATTGCAAACCTCATAAAAAGTAATTTAGGTTTTTTTCAGCCGCAGTGGAATATCCGAAATGCTTCAATTAATTTTCACGGAACTTTCACTGGCAGACAACGAACTAATGAGCTATTTTATTTTAAGGTAGTGGGCTCGGCAGACGTTGTCCCGCCCTGATAGTAAAAAGAAAACCTTGACAAATTATACCTAAGCCTTCCCCGTGAACTGTTCTACCTACTGGTGAAAACAGCATGAAAATCCGTTCTGTAGTTTTTGACTTTATCGCGAACAGATAAACAGACAGATCAGCGGACTTTGTTTTACACTATGTAGTGATGAACTGTTACCTATGCATTCGTTTGTGTGAAATTGATCAAAAATAATTTGTTTACTGTAAACAAGCGCGTAAGACATGCGCTGTACTGGATTCCAAGAATAAATGTATGTAATTTGAATTAAATTATCATTTTGGTCAATTTGGCGGCCATTTTGTTTTATTTACCGCGTTTGCACCCACATAAGTCAGTTTTTTTTCTCGAACTGACTATGCTATTAGCTTTGCGGCATTTACGGCTTCACCGAACTACTATAGCAATTAAATAAAATTTCCGATAGGCTTGCATGAAATAATCGGCTGCTTAGTGCAGACCAAAAAAAATTATAAGATGCCTTGCCTAATGTTGCGCTTACTCATAATAGAATCGACATCGAAGGGAATCTAGCAGGCGTAGTGCACAATGCAATGTTCTTGGATATTACACTTAATTCTAAATTACAATGGGGTCCGTACATTAAAAAGTTGGCGGTAAAATTAGGATTTGCTGTGTTCGTAGTTCTAAAGATTTGCCAGCTAACAGATATTGTCACTGCTAGGTCGGTCTACTTCGCTTACTTCTATAGCTTAATGTTTTATAGTATTTTGTTGTGAGGGCCAGCAACTGAGGTGGACACCATATTCCTACTACAAAAACGGGCACTTCGAGAATTTATAATATGGGGCCTCGCGAATCATTAAAAACCAAGTTTCAGGAATTCGGTATCTTAACTCTGCCCTCCTAATATATTCTTGATAATCTAATATATATCCGCAAAAACTTAGATAAGCTGAATTTAGTAAAAGACCAACACAGATTAAACACCAGAAATAGTAACAAATTGGTCATTCTATGTTTTAGGCACACTAAACCCAATAACAATTTTTTAAGTACTAGTGTTAGGTTTTATAACAAAGTCCCAAAGCACATTACTGATTTGCCGGATAGTCAGTTCAAGCACCATATCACGCGGGTTTTAATGTCTAAAGGCTATTTTGGATCAATATGTGAACGATGGTGCCGTCCAGAAATGACTCCCCTATCTGTGCATTCACCTAAAACGAATGTAACTATGTATGATTTTAAAAACATATATCATGAAAGGATAAACCAAATCGAGTTTCTTGCCGGTTCTTCTCGATGACTGAGTTGTTTTCCGAACCGGTTCAGTGATAGCTTTGATGTTCATAAGCGCCTTCTCAAGGCCTTAATTGAAAGAAGTATTTTTGATTTGTATCTTTTTGGTCGCTCAGAATATAGCCCTAAGTTCAGACTTACGCGTAATATAGTCAAGAGTTTAATCTATACTATAATAAAACTGTAACGAAGCCAAATCTGTACATTAAATATTTTTTGAAAATTACAATCGGGATATATATATATATATCTTTGATATCGATATAGAAACAAAAAATAATCCTTTTACAATTTTTGTCTGTCAGTCTGTCCCTGTGAACACGTATCATTCTGAAAGTACTGAACCAATTTTGACGAAACTTGGCACAGTGATAACTAATATTACAAGCTTACATCTAGGATCTTTTTCCCATAAAACGCAATGGGTTCTCCAGGAGAATGGACGAAAGTCAAAAATCTCTAGTTAATGAAATTCTTGACCGATTTTGGTAATTTTGGTTTTCTTTGTGCTATATATAGCAAACCGACTAGCTAAAAATTTAAGCTATATTTCATCTCCAAATGCTGCTTAAAAATAAAATAAAATGATGGTTGGGTTCCGAAGCGACGCCTCCGACGGTCTTTATAATGTAATGGTCTTTTTTGTACGTTATAGCTGAGCTACGGCTACATGACATTTCTATGCGTAATTATCAGTCAGTTAGAGAATTAGAAGCACAAAATATAATAAGTAAGCTAAATCCTATTGATATATGTATTTATATCTTTGTTATTTTTATTTTATAATATATTTCATATTTATTTTATTGTATAAAAAATGTTTGCTAAACAAACGTAACAAGATTTTTTCCTAAAACATAAACCTACATCATAGTTACATTGCATTGTATTGCATAGTTCTGTCAGTAAGTGTGTTATTTCGATATTTGATAAAATTAGTTTTCTGAATATTCTTGAGTCTTGAAGTAGGCTCTACGCGAATAGTGAACGGGCGCGAAATTGAGCGGCATAGGAGCAACCCAAGGGGTAATGGGAAGACATTTATCGGCAATATATGTAAGTTAGTTTTTATCTTAATTGGATTCGGTAGCTGATGTTCCGAACATGGGTTCTAGGCTTATTTTAAAATATTTTTCACATACCAACTTGGTATATATTTGCGTGAGTCCCTGGATAGTTCTAATTCACAATTGGAAACGGTAGGTGTCGCTGAAATCGGGTTTTAGGTTTATTTAGATTTTTCGCGTTTAAAAATACAATTAAAACCGGTAATAACCGATTTGGTGAAGACGAAGTTGCACGGGTCAGCTAGTACAAAATAAAGATAGAATATAAGAATCTGAAATTGCTATTAATTTATCATTCAGTCGTATCTATACCTGAATCTGTGATTTTCATAACTAACTTCAGAACGGTCAAAAAATTTGACGAGGACTATGGATGATTACATTACAGAGTAAATCAATTAATATGTTTTTACCTAGGTCATATTATTTCACCATTAAATGAAACAAATAAGGAAATATCTAAAGAAATCAAATCTTCGAAATATTTATATAATTTTTTTTTTTTTTTAAATAACTAAGAATGGATACTTACAATAATTTTGTTCGTCGTCGTGTGTTGTTAGAAGGAATTAACTAAATAAGGAACGCTTTACGACCTAATACTACTTTCACGTCTACGCTATATGCCTACTAGCTCTCCACTGGTTTTACGGATCTGTAAAACGCTATATATATATATATATTTCTGTCTATAATAGGTGTACAATAATGCAAATATATGCAGTAACTCATTTCTGTAAACCTAATTAATATAGACTATATAATCATTATTCTAATGTGACATATTAGTTTGTTTGTTTGTTATGCTTTCCTTTTAATCTTTTATTTTAACGTGGCTTCGGTAAAATTTTGATGACTCTACTAGCTACATAATTTAAGTCTATGTAACATAAGTAAAATATGTATTTATAAATATATATATATATTTTTATATATTTTAGCAGGCAAATGAACAGGTGGGTCACCTGATGCTAAGTACTCATCACCGTCTATAGACACTTGCAACACCAGAGGATTCGTAAGTGCATTGCCAGCTTGTGTTTGGGGGAGGGAAAGTGGGTATCCGGCGCTCTCACTGACCGTAGGAAACGCAACAATGCAAGCACTGTTACTTCCCGTCGGTTTTCTGTGGATCGGGTGGTAGTACCCCGGGCGAGCCGACTCATGTTCATGCTGAAACCAGTAATAGCTTCAACGTGGCTCTACCACCTACAACTATCAATTGAATTATCAATGCTACAATAAATAAAGGCTCGCACAAAATGGTATAAATCTCTCCTACATTCCTCCATGGCTTCATAATTATCTTGTGGTGCAATTTTTCGGTCCGGAACAATTCACAGTAAGAAAGTAATGAACGAGAATAGAATATAAGGATTAAATGGTTGTTTGGAAATACAACGATCACCGAATGAAAACTCGAGTCTTTATTATTAATGCGTCCGAATAAAAAATACATATTTTAAATCAAGAAATGATTATTAAAAATAAATTAACTTTAATAAATCTCATTATAATAATTATATTGTCGGTTTGACCATGATCGTATTTTTTCAAAGATGTAGAGATTTCTATGGAGTTAATTATATATAATAAGCAATTAAAGGAATTTTTTTAGGTTTTTTTTTCAATAAACACTGAAACAAAGCATTCGACTTTTCAACTGTTCTTATTCGTGTTACTGTTTTGTTCCCATTCTCGTATATCACTGTCGCTGTTGCCATTGTTATTATTGTTCGACTGCTTGAATTACTCAATTTTACATCTCTATAACATGAACAATACATATTTTAAAAGTATCTTGTAATCTTTAGTTCGATCCATACTAATATTATAATGAAAGTAAGTTTGTTTGTTACGCTTTCAAACTTTAACAAATCAACCGATAAAAATAAAATTCTGTATACACGTTGTCAGGTGTACTAGAAAAAGACATAGGCCCTTTACATTACCCATTACTTTTACATTACTACCCATTAATTAGACATTACCCATGAGTATATTCAGTACTGCATTACTGTATCTAACGTTTAGGGTAAACGCTATTATTATAGATACTGTATTTGTCTCGGGTGACTTGTCGTTTAAATGATAAGGATGACGTAATTATTTGTAGGGTCATATTTTGAAAACTGTCTCTTCGTTGTTCCCCAGATATAACATAATAACGAGTAATTCTGAAGTCTTTATAGATTTATCCTACGTCAATAACAATGGAGTCTTTAATAATGCATCGAAAAGCAGATTTGTGAGAAAATGGAGAGCCGAAGGAATTTTAATAATATAGAAACGTAAGAAATTAAGAAATATTGTGTACATTACAATAAATAACTTACACAAAGAAATACCATATTTTGTCGTAACAAAAATACATTTCTTTATATTCCTATACAAACCCTATTCATCACGAAAGAAAGTACTATTGCCGAGGGATAGATCAAATCTAGATTAACACGAACGAAGCTGCGTGCAAAAACTAGCTACCTACATAAGCTTGCTTTTTAACTCTTTTTAATTACATTTATTTTAGGTTTTAAATCTTTAGAAACTAAAATTTCATAGTAACTAGAAGATTCGAAGTCTTGGTGCATCATATGTGACAACAAGTTATCAGGTTATTTTAAGAATTATTTCGAAATTTAATCATTTCATTAATGCATCACTACATAGAGGTCTCACTAAAATTTATCAATTAATCAATTTGAAATTTAAAAATATGAATGTATTGTAATGTATTGTAACTAATTATTTTACTAATTACATCATTAAATTAATCAAATAAAATCAAATCAAAAACACTTTATTCAATTTAGGCCCTAAGAAGGCACTTATGAACGTCAAAACAACCCAGTCATCGAGAAGAACCGGCAAGAAACTCGATCTGGTTTATCTTTTTAACAAATATATATAATATTTAGAATATCTGTAAATATAGAATATCCGTAATATAGGTAAATGTCACAAACGTTTTTGTCACAAACAGAGATGAGTTAATTCCAGACATCACCATCGTTCACATATTGATCCACTCTATAATAGCCTTTTGACACCAAAACCAGCTTGACATGGCGCTTAAATTCACAATCTGGCAAATCGGTAATATCCTTTGGGACTTTGTTGTAAAGTCTAACACTATTTCCCAAAAAACTGTTACTGGTTTTACTAAGTCTAAAACGTGGGACAACCAGTTTGTTACAGTTTCTAGTATTTAGATTGAGCCGGTTTTTTAAGAAATCTAGCTTTTCAAGGTTCTTACAGACATATATTAAATTGTCAAAAATGTATTGGGAGGGCAGAGTTAAGATACCGTACTCCTTGAACTTGGTCTTTAAGGATTCACGAGGTCTCATATTGTAAATTGCTCGGACTGCCCGTTTTTGTAATAAAACTATGGTGTCTACCTCAGCTGCTGTCCCCCACCACAGAATGCCGTAAGACATTAAGCTATGGAAGTAGGCGAAGTAGACTAACGTAGCAGTGGCAATATCAGTTAGCTGGCGAATCTTACGTATGGCAAATTCAGCAGAACTTAATTTGCTTGCCAATTGTTTAATTTGAGGACCCCATTGTAATTTTGAATACAGTATTATCAACTAACCCTACAAAATTCCTTTCGATCTTGATGCTACTATCAACTTGTGGCACATTAGGCAAAATAAATCTCATACATTTTGTTTTACCTGTATTTAGCACCAAGTTATTTAATGCAAACCAATGAGAAATATCGTTTAAAGTATTATTTACATGCCCAACCTCTGAATCTGTCCTTTTTACTTTAAATATAATTGAAGTATCGTCTGCAAAAAGCACCATGTCAGCAGAGTTATTAACCATTAGCGGCAGATCATTTATATATATTAAGAACAAGAACGGTCCTAGAATAGAGCCCTGTTGTGCAGAGGTTACCCCTTGTATGCTAACTTTCTGACAACGATCTTTTAAATAAGAGACTAGAAGGTCGCGAAAAGATCAACAAATACCATAATGTTTTAATTTTAGAATAAGTGTACTATGGTCAACGCAATCAAAGGTCTTAGACAAATCGTAAAACACACCAATTGCATCATGCGAATCCTCCCAGGCCTTCAATATATTAGGTTTACCTATGAAATTGCCGTTTTGTATGAATAAATTTAAATGATTTTTTTTCATGTATTTTTTATTTCTATTAATCGAAGTAATCACCCATGTAATCAGTGCATCTTTGCCAACGCAGTGACAGTTTATTGATGCCCTTCTTAAAGAAATCAGCTGGACGGGAGGCAACAAATTCTTCAAAGGCATTTTGTACTGCCTCTCGGGTATTGAATTTTTTTCCCACCAAGGAGTTATCCAAATTCTAGAAAAAGTAGTAGTCTGTAGGCGCAAGATCTGGTGAGTAGAGCGAATGACGGAGAACTTCTAATCTCAGTTCTTGCAACTTGGAGACCGTCTGCTGTGCAGTATGAGGTCGCGCGTTCTCGTGCAGGAGCAGCGGAGACGAGCGATTGACGAATGCTTGTTGGAGATATGCCAGCTTCTCCATCATTGTGTTCATTTCTCCACAGCACACATCTGCAGTAATGCTCACCCCGTTTGATAAGAAGCTGTGATGAATCACACCGGCGCTAGACCACCAAACAGTGACCATCACTTTTCTAGGGGTAAGTTTTCGTTTAGGGCATTGTTTAGGTGCTAAACCAGGATCCAACCAACTTGCTGAGCGCTTGCGGTTATCAAACAGAATCCATTTTTCATCGCAGGTAACAATGCGGTTCAAAATTCCTTCATTTGTGTGTCTGTTGAGCAGTGCAAGGAACGTCTCGACGCGTACTTCGCGCTGGCGATCATTGAGTTCGTGGGGCACCCATTTGTCAAGCTTTTTTAGCTTGCCAATTTGACGGAAATGGACCAATATTGTTTTGACGCTAACGTCGAAAGCTGCTGCTAATTCAGCCGTAGATTGTGTATCATTAGCTTCCACAATCGCCTTTAATTCGTCATTATCGACCAAAGTCTTCGGACGACCGCGAGATTCATTTTTCAGGTCGAAATTCCCAGAACGGAAGCGAGCAAACCAATAACAGGTGGTGCGTTGGTTTGTAGTGTTAGCTCCGTAAACGTCGTTGATGGTTCGTGTCACTTGTGCCGCGTTGCTGCCACGACGGTACTCATATTCCATAATTACTCGAATTTTAAACGTATCCATGATGACAAAAAAGATTGAAATGCGATGAAAATGTATCACTAATCAATAAACAAATGACTACTTTTGGAAAAAGAATTCCATGTTTTTAAAATAAAATTAATTTGAAATTAGAATTCTTAGCCAAACATAAATTATTTTGATTTGAAATGGCCAGTATTGCAGAACGGCAATTTCATAGGTAAAGACTTATTATAATTTATAAGCGTTGCACCCGCGTCATTAGTAGATTTCAATTTCGTGAAACCAAACTGTCGACCATCCAGAAACTTTTGCATATTGAAAGAGTCTACTAATTGGTTGAGCATGATTTTTTTCAAAAATTTTACTTAAGGACAGAAGCACAGAAATAGGTCTATAGTTTCCAAGACTACTTCTGCAGCCTGGTTTAAACAAAGGAACTACTTTGCTTATTTTCATTAAATTGGAGAAAGTTCCTTTTGCTATACACTGGTTAAATATATTAGCCAAATGTGGTGAAATAGTGACAATTAAAGACTGTACTACTGTTACCGATATACCCGATATGTCTTCGGTGTGTTTTAAATTTAATTGCTTGAAGGTCCTTATTATTTCACCTGCACTAATAGATAAGAATTTAAATTTTGAATCTATAGGTGCACTCATACTTTTTAAAAGAGCTGCGGCACCCTGGGCTGATGATGTTATATCTTTCTTCTTCTCTTCTTTATTTGTAACTTGTAAAGGTATATGTGAAATAATCTTGGAAAACAGTTAATACCTCTGTACTTTTGGAAATATGTACTTCGTCGACATTTAGATTAAGTGAATTGTCATTTATTTTATTTTTACCTATTTCTTTATTTATTATATGCCAAACAATTTTGGTCTTATTTCTAGATTCGAGAACTTTATTTCCCAAAAACTTTGCTTTGGCAGCAATAAAAACACGTTGCAATAATGGGCAAACTAACTAAATTATTGTATTGCCATTGGTTCTTTATAAGTGTGCTGAACTGTATTTAATCTGACGGTTTGGAGTAAGTTAAAATCACGTTCAAAGAGTCCGTTACAAATATATTTTGCATAACTGCATTTTGTGAGAGACCGGCATGATCTAATACTAGAAACTGTAACAAACTGGTCGTCCCATGCTTCGGACTTAGTAAAACCAGTATTAGTTTTTTAGGTAATAGTGTTAGGTTTTACAATAAAGTACCAAAGCATATTACTGATTTGCCGGACTGTAAGTTTAAGCGCCACGTCAAGCGAGTTTTGGTGTCAAAAAGCTATTATAGAGTGGATCAATATGTGAACGATGGTGATGTCTAGAATTGACTCCTCTCTGTGCATCCATTAAAAACGATTGGAACGTATAATGTAATAGAAATATATACGTTAAAAAGATGTACCCGATCGAGTTTCTTGCCGGTTCTTCTCGATGACTGGGTTGTTTTGCGAACCGGTGGTAGTTTTGCCGCTCATAAGCTCCTTATTAAGGCCTAAACTGTAAAAAAATTTTGATTTGTTTTGAGGTCAACTAGGGAATGCCCGAGCTACTGGTTTCGTTCCCCCAGAGTAGGAACCTTCCAGTACACTGCTAGTGCGATACAGTGACACTGATAATAATTTTCACTCACTAGCTTAAAACATACAATACAGATCATCCCCACACGCACACATACACACGCTAGCTGGTACACATATAGTAAAAGGGATTTCATTTTTTCCTTATTTTTCGAACTAGGTTAGTTTAATTTACCGGAATTGACAGATATACATATGATATATGTTTGAGTTCGTGAGGCTCACATGCTGGTATACATAGGTGCTTGACTGATTCTTATATGCATTATTAGCTTAAATAGCGTCGTGTTATTGCATCCAAGGCAACAACCCAAGTCGAGGTTCGGTCACTTTAGCACCTCTGATCTCGTTGCCAAGCGGTTGAGCGCCAGAATCGCTTGCCTCATTAGTTTAATGAAGCTGTGAAAGCCTATAGGTCGATAGCGTTAGTGAGTTCGAAGAAAAAGTGCCTGAACTACAAGCCAGCCTGTTTGTATATTGCGTGCATAAATCTTTTTGACTCTAGTCCATTAAACATGACAGGCGGTCCGTTCTCCTACCGCTGGGCTTCTGAAGTTCGTAAGATCATCTCTATATTAATTGAATACGACACCTTTTGTTTAGTTTCTCTGTATGGTTCTATATATAAATAGGAGAGTATAAACCAGTTCAGTACCATTTTCTCCTCAGCTAATGAAGCGACTTAATTTTTTTTTGTTTAGTAACTATTGACGAGCTCTATGCTATCAATAAAGAAATGTTTAAAAACAGTGACTTTCGTTTCTTCATCATCTACGAGTCGAAGCATTTACGTATAAGTATTTATTTGTCTGACTTCACGTATCCTTATGGCTATTAAATTATAGTATTTATCCATTCTTTGGCATAAAAAAATCAATAATGATGATAAAAAAATAATAAATTAGAATCACTGGACGATCACTAATAAATGCAAATCTTCTTAATTATCTTTTTTGGTTTAATTAACTATATTTCGTTTTAAAATTACGTCTATTAATTATGTATTAACTAGCTTCCGCCTGCAACTTCGTCCGCGTGGAATAGTTACTTTGGGCTAACGCTAACACCCAGCGGTAGCTCTCAAAAGGAAAAAAAACGGTTTTGAATAATTCTTCATTGGTGTTCCCCTCCTTAGCATCAGGATACAGAGCTGGCCTTCCTTGATAGAAGAGCTATCGAACACTGAAAGAATTTTTCAAATCGGACCAGTAGACTCTGAGAGTAGTTCAACCAAACAAACAAACCCTCCAGCTTTATAATATTAGTATAGATTTATAACAATTATATTAATTTTCATTGGCTCCTTACATAATTATATGCTGTACGTTAGGTCTTAGTATTTATTGAAAATCTGTATATGTAGATAAGCAAAGACAAAAATGTCAAGTCTCATCTGATTTCCTTTATACTTTTCTTTAGTGAATATATAGGTATAGATCTTTTTTTCTTTAGCATTACATTTTCAAAATTGATGAGTTATATCTTATGCATTTTTAGGTTTGTGTTTAACATTAGTTCCAGCAGGTGTGATAGGATTTGCGGGACCTGGCGGAAACCTACCTAAAACCCCATTGAAGCCACATCTACGGTTTCCAATTGTAAATCCAAACTATCAAGGGACTCACTCAAACATATGCCCAGATGGTATGTGAGAAACCTCTTAAAATAAGCCAACAACCCGTTCGTAGCATCATCTACCGGGTTCAATTAAAATAAAAACTAACCTACATATATTGGCGGTAATCTAAAAAAAGGTTGAGAGGTCTATGGACCCCAGTTGGAACGAAGCTGGCTCTTGTACTAAGGTGTCGCAAAAAAGTCTTGTTACACTTTTTCGCTAGCTAGCTCCCATCCGGTACCCCTAGCCGGAACATTTTTGCACAATCGTATAGTCACACGTAACTATTCATTTTTGTATGGAAACTTAAACAGCGCCACGTGAGCGTATTTAGAAGTAAAGTTCGGCAGCCTAAACGTCTTGTAAACTAACTTTAGTTTCGAGTTGCGTAGTTTGCGTGTAGTAAACGGCACAAATGTATGGAAGTCGGCAGCCCAAACATTTTTTGACGTTACGTTGCGATAAATACCTAACGAGAAACACGTAAGTGTTCTCACGGGCATTTTGTCAGTGAGAGAGCTATCGACAATTTATTTTTTGAATTTTGTTATTAAATTAAGTGTAAAATATGTTAGTTAAGGATATATAGAGTACATTCTATGATTTTTAATTATATAGGGTGGCCCATGAAAAAGTTGCATTTAAAAATTGCTATAAAAAAAGACGGGTGGACAGTTTTCAATTTTTTTTATTTTATTGAATAGCCCCAACATTGCGGTTTAATAGTGGAAGACCACTTCATTCATATGGCTGCCCCGGCTGACTTTGCAGTAGCCCATTCTGTTGAGCCAATTTTTCATGACATTTTCGATGGTGTGGCCCTCAATGGCTGCAGTGTCGACTTCAATCTCGTACTTTAGGTCGTCAATCATCTCTGGATGGTTGGTGTATCACTTATCCTTGACCGCACCCCACAAAAAATAGTCCAACGGGGTCAAATCACAGCTGCGAGACGGCCAGTTGATATCGCTGTTTCGGCTCATTATGCGATTTTCGAACGTACCGCGCAAAAGTTCGACTGTGACTGTGATGACTGTGTCGCACGTGGCGCCGTCCTGCTGGAACCAAATGCCGCCGATGTCTCCCTCTACCATTCGGGGAAAGAAAAAATCTTCCAACATGCCGCGATACCGCTCACCATTGACGGTTGGAAGTAAGTTTTCAATATTCCCCAATTTTTTTCGAGCGTAAACTTAACCATTTCGTAAACCGCAAACCTTTTACTAAATTTTTGACACATTGGCAAAGTCATTCGAGCTGTCGAAGCCTAAATAACCGATAGTTCAAAAAGCAACCGATATATGGGCCACCATTTATTGTGATGCATTTGGGAGAAGAGGAAAAAAACGAGAATCAAGGTTTGAAAAATGATATATATTTAAATGATTGTATGAATCGTATATTATTATCTTCTTATACGCAGAGACAGAATAAATATGTACAAATCCCTCATCTGTTTCTGTGCCGATTTTCTTTTTTTTTATAGATATTGACGAGCTTTAGTGTTATCAAAAAAACATTGAAAATATTTTTTCCTCTTTTATTTCCGTATTTCACATACTTCACAATCTACAATATTTGATGTAGTACGACTACTCGTCTATTTAAATCCAGTGATCAATGATATACCAAAGTTGAAAGTTATTATCTGTTATTAATTAATAGTATGTTATTATTCTTATTTTGTTATATAGTGACTAAACTGTTTTCTTGAATTAACAATACGAAGTAAGCAAATAATTGTGGTGGAGTGGAAGTCGTAATGGTGGAGTTATTAGGCCGGCGAAATTTCAATTCGATGTATGCAGGTTCGAATCCGGATTTGCATCAATAAATGTTTCGGAATTCGTGTACATTCATTGATTTAAATTTGTTACATTAATGGCTGACGGCGGAGGAAATATCGTGAGAAAACCGGAACCTATGAAATGTTCTTGTATGAAAATATAGGATTGTAGATTTCTCAGAGCTTAAAGTCACCATACGACACAGGTTCGCGTGATGATTATGCCCATACATTCTTTCGGGAAGAAGCTTATGGGACTGCAATAGGTCTCTTACACGCTGCACTCTTGCACGCGTTACTTGACAAGGTAACCACGGTGATCCTTACTACTAAATACATAAGTGCAGCTGAGACCGTGAGTGCCCGAGCCCGTAGGATCAACGCCATAGGCTGGATCCCTCGAGCTCGCTGCTAGCGTGATACAGTGACACTGAAATTTATCACTCAATTGGTTCACACAAACACACAACAGAGATCACTCCCACAAACGTGCACACACACATACGTAGGTACACATATGATGGAAGGGTTTTATCTTTTTTCCTTATTTTTCGAACTTAAATAGTTTAGTTTAGCCAGGTTGACACATACAGAATAAATATTTGAGTTCGTGCACACATGCTGGTACACTTTAGCTTAGATAGATTCGCGTTATAGCATCCAAGATAACAGCCCAAGCCGAGGTTCGGGTAATTTGGCGCCTTGAGTTTGTTGCCAAGCAGCTGAGCACCATACTCGCTCACCCTATTAGTCCATCCAGTCAAGCTGGGAAGACACATCAGGTCAATAGCATTAGTGAGTTCGAAAAAAAAAGCAATAATACCCGAGCTACAAGCCAGCCTCTGTATATAAAATATACATTTTACCATTGCATCAACGCCTATTGTGTTGACGCCATACTGCAAACTGTGTGGCGTAACTTGTTTAACTCCTATCCAAGAAATGTGACAGGCGAGCCGTTATCCTACTGCAGGTCTTCTAAAGTTCGTCAGATTATGTCTAAATTAATTGTACACAACAACTTTTGTTTTGTTTCTCTATATATTTACCTATACATAAGTAGGCGAGTATAAACCCAAATTCAACGCACGACGAAAGACCAGATAGCACATCTTCTAGTTTCCATTATTAAAGGAATAACGCATGAGGCTAACTATACATATATATTAGGCTGGTCGTTAAAAATTAAATTTTTTGCGACGCCCCCTGAAAAGCTTCCTTTTGATGAAAAAACACTGGGAATTTTTTTTTTTTTTTTTAATTCAAAAGAACACGTGCCTCTAGACGATCTAAGTTAATTTTTGGGTATAATCATTTTTTCTCTGAAAGTATCTTATTAAATTTGAAATAAATATTATTTTAGATTTGAAAATAGTTAACAATGAAACTCCTTCATTTTTGGGCTTTTTATACTTCTGTGAGCAGTCACGTATGAATTATTTTCATAAAAAGATCTTAAAAAAATATCAGATGCGCATGCGCTGGACGTCTTTTAATATACCAAACAAATGGGAAAATTTTTGAATTTAGATTTTTGTTTATTGTTAATTTGATCAAATATTGTCATTTTTATTGATTTGAGTTCTATATTTTTTTATATTTTGAATAAAATTGTATTTTTCCTGAAAAATTCCCAAAAAAAAAGATTATACCCAAAAATTAACTTAGATCGTCTAGAGGCACGTGTTCTTTTGAATTAAAAAAAAAAAAAAAAAAATCCCAGTGTTTTTTCATCAAAAGGAAGCTTTTCAGGGGGCGTCGCAAAAAATTTAATTTTTAACGACCAGCCTAATATATATACTACTATACATAACGCTAACCCCCCCACTTGGCGGCATGTATACCTATCGAGAGTGTGGCAGAGGGATTCTTTTCGGGATCGGTCTCCTCAACCACGAATGCAAGATCGCTAGTGCTTTTAAATCATATCTTAAAGATGCAAATGCAAATGAAGGTCTAAGTAGTCCGGTGAAGCTGTTAAAACCTTGCTAGGTCAATTGCGTATTCAGTTTAATGTATGCCCGTAAAAACTTAAAAAAACTACATTTATTAAAAGACCGGTATAAGCTAAATACTGGTAACTGTTACAAAATGGTAGTCCCTTGTTTCAGACTTAGCAAAACCAGTAATAGTTTTTTAGATAATAGTGTTAGGTTTTACAATAAAGTTCCAAAGTATGTTACCGATTTGCCGGACTGTAAGTTTAAGTGTCACGGCGAGCGGGTTTTCGTGTCAAAAGGCTATTATAGAGTGGATAGTAATTCTCGGTCCGAGCTCCGAGAAATGGAGCTCGAACCGCCAGCGCCCGTCCAGGGTGAGGCCCAGGTATTTCATGTGGGTTCCCACCCTGATCCGGGCGCCCTCCACCATTATGTGGGCCCCAGGTGGTGGCCCCCGGAGGTTAAAAGAAGCTCAGTTATCACTAAATTTATCATATATATCATATATCATATCATCATCATATCATCATATCATATATCATATAAATCAAAATTTAAATGAAATCACTAACGCTAAACTGGAAACCAAAATCGTAAAGAAAGAAATATGAAGTTTTGAGAAATACTTTTATGTGTAGTAAGTACTTAATACGAAAATAAAATTTCTGCAAACACCAATAATTTACATCAGGTCACACGGTAGAACTGTGACCTCGAGTTGATTGTATTATTTTAGTCTGAATGTCTTTGGCGAGCAATTAAATATTAACAGGTGTTAATATATTGTATTACCAGTAATTCGGTGTTAAATAAGTAATAAAATGGCTTAATACCACTCAGATACACGACAACGACATAAAGACTATGACTTTTTTTAATTCTATGGATAGTAGCCATAATCAGTCTCTTTTTCAATTACATTTTTGTCACTGACCTTCATTGTGTATCTGGATTCTATTAATTATCCATTTTTGTTAGTGTGTTAGAGTGTGTTATATATATATTACTACTAACATTACGAAATATACGTGTAAAATGAAAAAATATTACTAACACAATCACTCTAACAACACACTCACACACTAACAAAATTGGATAATTAATAGAATCCAAATACACAATGAAGGTCAGTGACAAAAATGTAATTGAAAAAGAGACGGATTATGGCTACTATCCATAGAATTAAATATATATATATATATATATATATATTACTAGCGGGCCCGGCAGACGTTGTCCCGCCCTGATTATGAAAAAATCCTTGACAAATTATATACTAAAACGTTCCTCATCAATCATTTTATCTACTGGTGAAAACCGCATGAAAATCCGTTCGGTAGTTTTTGAGTTTATCGCAAACAGACAGACAGACAGACGCGGTAGGGGACTTTGTTACTTTGTTTTATACTATGTAATGATGATATGTATTTTTTCTAGGTTACCATGTTGTCATACATCACTGACGATTACATAGCTGCATGTATCTGTCCTGATGGTTACACTGGAGATTCTTTCTACGAGTGTATAGCTGATGATTGATTGAAATAGTTTAAATATATGATACTTTCAGTTGGATTTATTGATTTATGTTTTATCACCTAGGATTACTTTATGCCAGGTAGCGGTGGCATTCGTATTAAAAAAAAAGGGTTACGGTTAAGGCAATGGGTTAATTATGGTGGAATCGGATATGTACTTTTCCATACAATTAATTACACTTTACGATTAAAGGATAGTTGTACAAAATGATCCTCTTTAGGGGATAACATAGATAAAAATCTTCTAGATTATATACTTCGTGAAACTGATTATTTTCCTGATAGCCCTGTCCATTGGTCTATAATTTAACATGTCTAAAACATAATTAATTAATCAATTTAAAAATATATATTATCGCTTGTCTGAATCAATTGCATGAATAAGTGCAGAAGAGCATAAGTTAGGAAGTTCTAGAGAAAGAGGGAGATTGTAATGTGGTATGTAAAAATATATGCCATTTATGCTTACACCAACTGCGTTCCCATTTCGGTAATGTGTGGGAACGGGAAGTGGACGAAAAATAAGATTTCTTTAAACCAAAGCAGCGCAGTCTCCTTAGGCATATGTCTATCATATCTGAGACATGAATAGCCAGAAACGTGGATCCTAGGGTCTGGTTTTACCAAAGTTTGACAGACCGCAAAAACAGAGGGGTTAAAATAATTAATAATGTACAAAACTTCCTGCTTTTGCAGTTCCACTGGAGCGTACAGTCCATTTGCAGTAATATTTTTTTCATTTGCTTTTAAGCTTCATTGTGTAACATTACTCGATAAGGAGATATTAATTTTAACTAATACATCAGTTATTGGGCTAGCTAGGTAGGTCGTTTAGGGCACATCAAAGGGGAAGTAGGAGTAGATACTAAGGAATGGTTTTGAACTTGGTCGTATGAATTTAAGAATATTGGAGTAGAACGTCTACGTTGGAAAAATGTTACATTGTACGATATAATCGGTTGACGATAGAGGGCAAAGGAATATTTTATTCATAAACGAAGGAGTTAACACGTCAGTAAAAAAATTACTGCAAGTATGTGGCAGTATTAATGATAATTCTGGCTAACTAATATTATCTTCAGACATTAATTACTACGATTACAGAGTATTGATGGGAATGCTCTAGGTTCTTCTTATCAATATCGAAATGAGCGTCAGAGTAGAAAAGACAAATTGCTTGGTTAATGTCACAAAAGTCACCAGTGTGGAGTTAGCTACACATATAACATCAGGGTTTAGATCAGCACTGTTCCTTGATGTGCCCAAGTGAATACAGGAGTGATATTGAATGGTATGTAAGTGTTCACGGAGAGGTAAGTATCAAAACAAAAATCTCGAGTGGGCCAGATTTGCCTATGAAATGTTATAACCACCATCTGTGTAGTAATCCAAACGATGGATCCATCTTGTACAGATTTCCTGGGCGACTTAAATTTTAACTAGTCGTCTACGCACATTAAACGTTTGGTGAAGTTCGAAAAAAAAGTTTATTAATCGATTCTTCCATTAACCGGTATATAACAACATCTTCAATAATGCCCGAACTGATTATCACTAGTAACTGGGTATCGTTGTAAATATCGGTATTGTTGTAAATTTAAACCAGGCAAACTATGGTTTTACCAGGAAATATTTAAATAATTTAACTCTATCGACATTTTATTACTGTCAATACACTTAATACCGTCAAAGACAATACCAGGGACTTTATTTTAAAATAAAAATTGACCAAGTTTTAAAGAACATATAGACATGCCGGTAAAGGGACCCACTTCAACTCGAGCAACGTGAACAAGAAAGGGACCTACTTCCGAATTGCATTACTTTAGAGCCGAGGTTTTAAATTAGGGGATGGTAAAAGAATATTGGATTGAAGACGAAGGGGAAAAATAGTATTTATGGGAGCGGAAGAATAGCTGTGATAAATATCTATGTTTTTTCATAGATAGTTAATCAGACTGCATACAGTATTGTATATCAGGAGGATCAGGAGGCTGAAGAAAATTGTCCATTATTAACTATGATATACTTATCACCACCTCACGAAATGAGTATATTGATTATTCCAAAGTCAAAAAAAAAATGTTATAAGACAGAATAATAAGTATTCAAACTAAATATTTTCACCAGCACAGTCGACAATTGAAAAAAAAAAACATAAAAGCTTTAGATTTATTCTAAAACCAAAACTAGTTTTGCGAGACATCTTAAAAGAGAACTAAACTGCCAGGAGCCATTTAATAAGTTCACAAAAAATAGTCATTGCAATATATTTTGATTAAATGTTTTTTAGATTAGATTGCAAAGTAAGTAGCATTTGAAGAACATGAGACGACAAACATGTCACAGTTTCTAGTATTTAGATCACGCCGGTCTCTTTATTAATCCATATTTATTATACACTAGCTTCTGCCCACGGCTTTGTCCGCGTGGAATAGTTTCTTTGGACAAACGCTAAAACGCAGCGGAAGCTCTAAAAAAACGATTTTGAAACATTCTTAATTGATGCTCCGCTACCACTGATCTTAGCGTAATGATATATAGATAGCTAATAATAGCTTTCCTCGATAAATAAGCTATCTGACACTGAAAGGATTTTTCAAATCGGGCCAGTAGTTCCTGAGATTAGCGCGTTCTACCATATTAGTTAAAGATTACTACTCTCCTCTCGTACTTAACTCGAGCCGTCATTCAAATTACAATAATTTATGATAGAGTGGACCGATTTTAATAAAACAAAGACTAACGTACTCTCGAAGATATGCTTTATGATTTGAGGTTTTAGTGAACCCAGTATTTTAGCATTGATGCGTGTTCATACAAACAGACAGACAGACAGATATTCTAAAAATAATTGAAACTTTCCTAGACACCTGCAACAATTTTTTTCACAAAAATCGAAAAAGTACAGACACGTTACATTTACATTCTTATTATACGTATAGAAAATAATAGGATATTTACGGTAAGGTTTCCGATTAGCAATGAAACTCGAATGTTTCCCAAAAACTTGTAGATTATATTTCAACTTAGTCTCTACATACAAGTTGTAATAGACAAACCGTGCCGTCCCACACTTAGGCACGATATATACATAATTGTAGTTATAACTAGTTTACTTCCAACATATTAAAATATTTTCAAAATATCCTTTATATTGTGCATAAAAATATGTGTAAGTGGTACAAAATGTGTCTTCAAGGTAAAATGATAAATGTGAAAAATTATAAAATGACCTTTGGTTTTATAGACTCTAACAAAGTCATGTAGAAATTTCACTGAAAAAGTAAGGCATCTGTGTGGCATTTTCCACACTCGGGTGTATAAAACGTCCTTTACTATAAGTTAATCGACAAAAATAATTTTGAAAAAAATCTTATAAAATGTTATATTTTACACTTTTAAATCATATGCCAATAGACACAAGTGCCAGGAAAATTATCGATTCCCCGGAATTAAAGGTTTAGCCGATTTCTACATATGCCCATCTTCTAGGCCCAGGGGAATCATTTTGTACGACTTTGCCCTAAACGTAACGTGTGAATGTGAAAGTGTGAAAATTAACAACGTGCAAAACTAAACGTGTGCCTTCGCTATAACGAACTTTTGTAGAATAATCCTAGGAAACAAAAAACATCGCAAAATTCAGCTGAGTATTTCATAAGCTTAGTTGTTATACTTAAGAGCTGTACAAGCGGACATAGGATCTCCGATGTAACCAGCAGGGCAGCTGCATTCTGGCAAATGATTACGAATCTAGAACCAATACACATGTCGATATACCAAACTACAATAATCATTATTATAAAAATTGATTTTCAGTTTTATTTTGCATTTAGACAGATCTCGAATAACAACAAAATTAAAAAATTACGTTAAACAATTGCGTGGTAATTATCTACGTACTACTGAAATAAGCACCAAGGGTAAACTAAAATGTTATAGTTTGATACATTTTATAATTAAGGAAGTAACTAAATGATTGCGTTGTTCTTTTTGCAATAAAATAATGCTTTTGGTAATATTTTAGAAGTACTGAGACGAAAAGTGCTAAATTCATGATAATCAGTTGAGTAATTAAGTTGTGAAAACGTACACCCAAGGAGCATTTTTTAAATGTTTATCGCCTGAACTTACCATTAGACGTAATTATCACACATCCCGATGATGGATCCCCTACGTATCCAGGGAGACAAGCACAGGCCGGAATTATACCGTTGATAGTGCACTGAGCTCCAGCCCCACAGGAATTTAGACCACACGCCACGACGTTTTCAGCGATGGAACGGCCCATGTTTACAAAATTACCGAAAGTACCTACTGGGTCGAGTGGATTTAGACCTGCTAAACAATATTATATATACAATTACTGAAATCAACTGTAGAATAAAACGTTGTAATTATTATTATTTATTATAAAGTATTTAAAAGTAATAAATATTTCATTACTCATAACAATATGAGGAATACATATAAACACTCAAAATTTACATAATACAGCGAACACCATTTAACGAAGTTAACGTAAAACACATCATGAAGCTCATCGACAGAAACAAAGGATTTAAAAAATATGGACCTTATTACTATACATTTAAAAATATCGAAAAGTCATCGCTTACTCAAGACCTTATGTCCTTATAAAAGCTGAGAAGTAAACTAGACGGAACTAGAATATATTTCTTAAAATACACATTATTATAAATACATAAATAAAAATAGAAGATATAGGTGGATTCTTAACGGTGGTGCAAATTTGCAATAAATGCACTCGTATTATTCACAGTTCATATGTTATCTGAGACGTATTAACCTCAGTTGGCACCAGGCGACTGACAATATATTTTAGTAATACCTTGCTAACATTCTACCTCTAGCCAAAGACTTCTTCTCCAGACCTTACAATTAAATCAGCACACCAGATTTTGTCTTCACCTACCTACCTATCTGGTGTTGCTAGTGTGTCTATGGACGGCTGTGATAATTTACCATCAGGTGACCCGCCTGTTTGTTTGCCCCTATAATATAAAACAAAAAAAAAGACAATTCTACAACGTGAAATGTATAATATTATATGTTTTAATGGTCTCCAATAAAGATTAAATAAATAGATTTACATATATTTCTGTTTTAAAAGCGTTTCAATTAAAAATTCTTTCAATATTATTACAATTGGGATTTGCTAAGTGTTTTACCATTTCGACTTATAAAATCTAAAGATTTAACGTTTGAATTTGAAACAAAATTCACCTCTTCGATAACATGACCAGTTAATTTATGCGAGTAGCTAGAAAACCAATACTATAATATAAATACACGGGCGCGAGAGTGAACTTAAACTTTTTACGAAAATGTCAAAAATATTGAGCCGTCACGGGACGCCTGGCAGATGTGATACATCGAAATTGTTAGAATCGAACGAATCTCAAATTACACTATAGGTATGCGATCTCAGTGCGGCAAAAGAAATTGCGCACAGTCGCTTGCGCATGGCATCGCGTCGCCACGTCTCAAACACTCACCATGCCAATAATCAGGTTTTCACATCAATAATTGATTATTTTAATTTCTTTTCTCGAATGTTCAAAATCTTTCAATATTAAAACCACGTTTGTCTTTGAAATTAACGCCATCTATTAATAATATTGAGAACTAAAACAAGATACATCTATTACGATCGTGCTATCTCTAATTAGTTCTTCGTAGTAATAATAGATGTCCCACACCTCAACATCCCGTCGTCACGTCTCAGACACCCGCGTCGCCAAGCCAACAATTCACATTTAAAAAAACGTATTTTTTTGCCACAAAGAGGTGGGACAAGCTAAGTGGTGCGCATGTGGATAGTCCAATGCGGACGAAGCCACGAGTATTAATTAGCTAGTACGTTATATAATATCACCTAATATCAACTACCATAATCGACAAGAAAATAATTATATGTGGAACCTTACGCTATACGGTTACTCACCAAAATCAGCATTGACACCGGATTGTAGTCCGAGAATGACCACTAAGGCCAAAAACACCAACTCCTTGACCATCTGAAGAGAATTTGAAAATTCGAATGAAACAGGTCTTGTTCAACAAAGATTTAAATAACAGGTCACGACATACCGATGTTTTTTTTTAGTTTTTGTATAAAAAATACGATATCATTTTATTGTTACTTTTTATGACATATCTCTACACATAAGAGTAATTCAAGCAATTCAAAAACCTGAGAAATGCTTCTCTTGTACTACGGTATATGGGAAAATATGGAACTGTCGATTTCTCAGAGTATGAAATCGTCAATACGTCGTGGGCTGGTTTGGCGATATTACCCATGTGTTCCCTTGTGAACAGGTCTATGGCCCAACAGAGGTCTTACAAGCCAATGATGATAATGAATGAAATTTTTTTGTGTATAAATTTGAAAAGATTACTTCATTGGATACTTACCATCATTTTGTTCGTCTTCTTACGTTGTTAAAAGGGAACACGTGAATGAAGAACGCTTTACGTTCTAATACTACCCTACAAGTTTATGCTATGTGCGTACAGCTCTGAACTGATATTACGGACCTGTGAAATATGATTTATATACATTCCTCTAATTATGTAAATATATGCGGAAGCTTTTCTTTCTAAAACTACTCAATTATTATAATATTATATATTAGAAGTTGTTTGTTTGTTACGCTTTCCGGTTTTAACTTCTCTAAACACATCGTCTACTGACTACACATGCTGTACTACACATTGTCAGGGTTTAGAAAAAGACATAGGGTAGGTACCCTAAAAATATTTATTTAAAATACTTTTCTAACAAGCTTTTATTGAAATGGGCTAAAGACTCGGTATTTTTTTAACGTGTTTGTCGGCCATTTTGAAATTCGCCATCTTGTTTTTTTTTCCTTTTCGTGTATTGTCTGTGGGACTGAACAAATATGCAAAATTGCGAAAATAGGTCGTTACGGTTCCAATTCAGCTTGCGAGATTTTACCTAAACAAACCAACAAACAATGCAAGCTAAGAGATCATAAAGGCTTGTTATATATTACATATATCCTCGACAGCTTGACAGACACCACAAAACCAAGATATTTGTTTCTTTATCATAATGTTAATAGATATGATATTGTAAAATTTTCTTACCCAAAGTTGATAAAAATATTATTTATATCAATCTCTCCAGAACAAGAGTAAAGGTGTTGTGGAGTACATCAGATTTAAAATTTAATTTCAGCTTTTCACAAAGTAACACAGTACGTAACGAAGAGCTGTCGCTTCCTGCACATTATTTATTAACTTGGATTTATAAATATAATTATTAGAAGCAACATAGTGTTATATTTATATATCAGAAATGAAATTTATTTCGTGAAAAAAGGCTTTAACAAGAACCATTTCATATCTGTATTTTTACGTCACTTCAGTATTATTTTGATAATCCTACTAGCTTGATAAGTTAAGCTTATGTTAACGATATATTTTAAACATATATTTATAAATGAAAATAACAAATTATTCCAACCACAATACATATTGGCTCTCAAAAATTGGATCAATCTTGTCAACATTCCTCGGTGACTTCAAAATCATCTTTAGATGCAATTTCTCGATGCGAGACATTCCCAACAAGAATGTAAAGAACGAAAATAGAATATAAAATCAAATAAATTGTTTTTCGAAATACAACGATCACCGAGTGAAAACTTTAGTTATAATTTAAGCATTCAAATAAAAAATACATATTTCTAATCAGGTACCTAACATATAGAAATAAATTAACTTTAATAGATCTCATTATAATAATTATGTGTTTAGTTTGAATATGTAAATAAGTACGCACTCTTTATTTTTCTTTTAAAAATAACTAGTCTGTGGAATTATATACGTTTTTAGTTTTTTTTTTTTTCAGTAAGCACAGAAACAAAGATTCCACAACTGTTCTTGTTCTCGTATGTCAATATTGCTATCTATTACCAATAATATACGAAATATTATATAGAAGATTTGGCGCTTATGCCTTTATATTAACTTGGATACAGAAGAAAATCGGTTAAAGAATACATAAGAACAACTTATATTGACAACTTCAGAATTGGCAGTATGGATTAATTCCTTCGCCTATCCTATTGGACGAATATTATTACTACTATCTATTATAATACCACTAGCGGGCCCGGCAGACGTTGTTCCGCCCTGATTATAAAAAAATCCTTGACAAATTATATACTAAAACCTTCCCCGTGAATCACTTTATCGACTGGTGAAAGCAGCATGAAAATCCGTTCAGTAATTTCTGAGTTTATCGCGAACAGACAGACAGACAGACGCGGTAATGGACTTTGTTTTATACTATGTAATGATGACGATTGTCATTTTTGTTCAACTAACTGAATTATTGAATTTTACATCTCTGTAACATGAACATAGGTATTTAAAATATTTTATTTTATCTATCGATGATTAAGATATATAAATTAGTACATCTATAATTCTCTCACGTCTACTGTATAAATCTTTACTCTTTACTAAAAATACAAATGTGATTACAACCCAAGTTGCTCGAAAGACAGTCGACTCATTCATCGATTCTTATATGCATGATTAGCTTACATCGATTTGCGGTGTTGCATCCTAGGCAACAAGTCGAGGTACGGCCATTGGGGCACCCTTGATTCTGTTGCTAAGCGGTTGAGCGCCATAACCGCTCGACCCATTAGTCCGGTGAAGGCCAATCTGACCAATAGCATAATACGAATCTGAAAAAATAAAATTAAATAAGAGTGCCCTAACTACAAGCCAACCTGTGTGTATAATAAAATGAAATCAAAACAAAAAGACATTATTCAGTTTAGGCCCTAATAAGGCGCTTATGAACGTCATAATTACCACTATACTTACTACTATAGAACATATACCGTTGCATAAACGCTACGGTCTAAGGGCACTTTCAGTTTAGACGATTTGTGTCTGACTGCTGCCGTACGGTCGATACACAGATTTGTAAGCGGGTGTCCTACTACAGCCGGACGATAGCCGTATGACCGAAATCGTCTAAATCGGAGTGCTATGAGGTTGCAGTCCGAATGTATTTTAGTAATGCCCACCAATACTTGCCTTCACTAGTGCCATGAATTCAGACGAGGAAGCGTTATTGCTTGAATTGGTCTTGTTAAAAAAAAATACTGAAATAAATGATTGACTGGAGAATTCTTTTAAAATTATTTTTATTTTATGAATTATTTTAAACATTTGTTATACATTTTTCACAAATACCTTCCCAAATCTTTTTTTTTTGTATACGATTAAAATAATCATCATATTTTCAGTTGCAGCGTTATTGCTTGAATTGTTCTTGTTAAAAAAAAATACTGAAATAAATGATTGACTGGAGAATTCTTTCAAATTATTTTTATTTTATGAATTATTTTAAATATTTGTTATACATTTTTCACAAATACCTTCCCAAATCTTTTTTTTTTGTATACGATTAAAATAATCATCATATTTTCAGTTGCATATAATGGGCCGGACCTGCATTTCGTCTCATTTTTTCTCTTTTTGTGTCATCCATCATAAAAAAGTAAGCGAAGTTATTTATTTTACAAAATGCAAAACGCGATGTGCCCTCCTCACTAGTAAATGAAGAAAGCAACATGACGTTCGCGGTGCTGCCGCCCTGCCAACGGACGTGCGCCGAACTGCACTCGCCCTTTCTCCGTTCGACATATTTTGTATGAAAAACATAACCGGCCGTGTGCAGTGCGCTAACCTGCTCTCGTACGGCAGCAGTCCGACACCAACCTCTTAAATTGAAAGCGTCCTTACTCCTGTTTAACGCCTATCAAAGAAATATGAAAGACGACCTGTTCTCCTACTGCAGGCGTTTAGAAGCTCGTAAGGTCATGTCTATATGAAATGAATATAATACCTTTTTTCCTGTACATAGCTATCTATATATATAAAAGCAAATATAAACTCTAATGCAATGTAAAACGAAAGACAAAAAAACACGATATCCACTGATTTTGACTGTTAAAGGAAAAACGTATAAGATGTCACGAGCGTGACAATAACACCCATTCACTTGGCAGTATGTACACCTATCGAGAGTGCAGCCGAGAGATTCTCTCCCGTAACGGTTTCCTTATCCACGAACGGAAGTATTGCCAGGATGCCATTTAAATAATCTGTTAAAAGAGCAAAGGCATATGCTATATTTTTTTTTTACCAGGTGAAATCCTACGTGGGATACACCTCCCACTGCCGGGGGACAGCGAGAGGGTTATGCCGGACTCCTACCGGCTAAAACCCCTGGGCCGCCAGGCGCGTGAGTTGACCAGAGTTGCGGGTGCACGATAAGCATACTTCCACTAACCCTGGTCAGTACGATTTCTTCCTATATCAACCAACTTTCTTAACGTTTTTCGATTGAAAATCTTATGTCACGTTAGGGAAAAATTTGCGTTATGCGTTACGTGTTACACATGTGATAGGCGTGTATTTGTAAGTATATATACGTGTCTGTTTGGTCTAGTAGTATACCAAAATGAGTAAATGTATAGTTGAGTATTTATACTCCTTGATATACAAAAACCCAAGATGCAAACTTAACGTATCACAGCCGGCACACAAAAATGAGTGCATTATGCAGTCCTTTCAAATAGTCTCGCGTCGCTTGCGTCCTTGTACAGACAACTTTAAATCATTCAGGTAAGGTTGAATATGCAAAATCATAAGCTTATCGTATAACTATAATTACGTATGTATATTGGGGAGATTTTGAGGCCGGTTTTGAGCGTTATTTTTATTCGAGGCTGTGTGTCTTGAGTGTGCCTTTTATATGTCAATGTTGATACTATGGGACTTCGTATAGTATATAGTTTATGAGCATTGTTTGTTATAAATAAAACATTTACTTTTAGAAACAGTGACGTTTCCTTATCCCAACTTGTCGAAATCTCTATTTATAATTCTCTACTCGTCTTATTTTACGATCGTTACGGCCAATAAATTACAATATATATCCACTCTAAAAAAAACAATCCGAGCCATAACGACACTAAGCTAAAAATATATGATTTATGGTCATCTCACAACCACTGGACTATTACTAATATATGTAAATCTTCCTAATTAACTTTACTTAGTTTTAAAATTACGTCCTTTAATATGGTTATCAAATACGTTAATTTGTATGAATTATATTTATAAACTAACTGTACCCGCAGCTCCGCACGCGTTTTTTTAAATCGTATTTAAGAATTATAAAATTGTGAGACTATGTACAATTATAGAAATGCTCTTTAAAAACAACTGTAAGTACGACACGCACGCCACCTACAGTGACATGTAACTTATACATTAGATATATAAATGCTAACTTTGTCAAATGAGGTTTATCATCAGCAACATATTTGGAACCTTAACCCACCATGTAACTACCTCAGTGCTCACTAACACTGTATAAGGAACTAAAGAAACAATGACTTAAAGATGTTATTATGATGATATAATATGTCCATATTGTCAATAAGTAATACGATTATGGTCTTTTTATCTTATCGTTTTAGAAAGACCCCTTCTATCTTATAATTTCCTATTAATAATTATAATGTTGATTTGTATACAATGAATGAGCTGACGTCTTGAAATCTTGCATAAATATAAATCAAGATATAAAACTTTATATCTGTCTAAGAAGTTTTTAATATTCGACAATTCAAATATTTCTCATTGAACTCGATACAATATTCTTATGTGTTACTATGGTTACTGAGTTAAGTAGACGAAAGCGCGGTAAATAAAACAAAATGGCCGCCAAAATAACCAAAAAGACAATATAATTCAAATTACATACATAGACTTAGATATATGAATTTCAATTATATTTATTCTTGGAGTCCAGTAAAACGCACATCTTATGCACATGTTTACAGTGAACAACATATTTTTGCTAAATTTCATGAGGACGAAGTGGCGGGTAATAGTTAGTCTAAAATAGAATAACTTAAATTACTTCCTATAAGGTCAGATATCTGCCAGTGAAAGTCCCGTGAAAATTGGTCGAACCGTTTTGGAGATAGTACTGCGGACGAAACCACGGTTAACAGCTAGTATGAACTAAAATTGCCTAAATTACTTTTTATAAGATCAGCTATCTGGCAGTGAAAATCTCGTGAAGATCGGTCAAACCGTTTTGGAGATAGCACGGCGGGCAAAGCCACGGTTAACAGCTAGTATAAATTAAAATTACCTAAATTATTTTTTATAAGATCAACTATCTGCCAGTGAAAGTGTCATGAAGATCGGTCAAACCGTTTTGGAGATAGCACTGCGGGCAAAGCCACGGTTAATAGCTAGTATTAACTAAAATTGCTGCAATTGCTTTTTATAAAGTCAGCTATCTGTCAGTGAAAGTTTTGTGAAGATCAGTCCAACCGCTTTGGAGATAATGTTGTGGGCAAAGCCACGGTTAACAGCTAGTATAAATTACAATTACTTAAATTACTTTTTATAAGTTCAGTTATATGTTAGTGAAAGTCCCGTGGAAATCGGTCCAAGCGTTTAGAAGATAGCATTACAGACGAAGCCGCGATTAACAGCTAATCTAATTTAAAGTAGCCTAAGTAACCCGCTGTATTTTTTTCTATCTACCAGTGAAAATCCCGTCAAAATCGGTCCAGCCGTTTCGCAGATTACCCGGAACAAACAAACAGACATACAGACCGACAAAAATTTTAAAAATTGCATTTTTGTTATCAGTTGCGTATATACTTTCACACCCAATCAGTAAAAAAGTGTTATTTTGATATTACATACAGACACTTCATTTTAGTATATGTATAGAATAGAAGATATAGAAGAAGAATAAATAGATTGGCTCATTACATATATGATGTACGTTAAATTTTGACATTCGTTGAAAATTTACATACAAATAGATAGAGGAAAACACTTATGAACGTCGCGCTCCGCTGTGTTTCAGACGATTTTCTTTTTTTTTTCCTCTAGTAGCTATATTGTATTAGGTAGGTGGCAGAGCCACGATGAATCTATTGGATATAGCTATATGGATTCAGCATGAATGGGTCGGCTCGCCCGGGGTACTACCGCCCGACCCACAGAAACACCCACGTGAAGTAACAGTGCTTGCATTGTTGCGTTTCGTTCGGTCAGTGAGAGCGCCGCAGGCCCACCTCCCCTACCCTCTCAAACACAGGCTGGCAACGCACTTGCGACTACTTTGATGTTGCTAGAGTCTATGGACGGCGGTGATCACCTAACATCAGGTGACCCACCTGTTCGTTTACCTCCTATGGTGTAATATATACATGCATATATATATGTATATATGTAGATGGTTTTTAAATTAGTATGGAAACTTTAAAGATTTAGGATCGAATTTCAGCCACTGGACTACCACTCGTCGTATTTATTTAAATAGATCATTACATAGTATAAAACAAAGTCCCTTACCACGTCTGACTGTCTGTCTGTTCGCGATAAACTCAAAAACTACTGAACGGAGTTTCATGTGGTTTTCCCCCGCTGATAGAGGAATTCACGAGGAAGATTTGGTATATAATTTGTCAAGGATTTTTTTATAATGAGGGCGGGACCACGTCTGCTGGGCCCGCTAGTAAAGAATAATGCTTTTATTGGGTTTTGATTTTGTTTTTTTGGTGATTTTGTTTGTACATTTTATTTGAGGGTTTTTGTTTTTTTTGTTTTTTTTTTTGGGTTTTGTTTTTGTTGGGTACATTGTATTTTTTGTCGTTACATTCTTAATGGGAATGTGCTTGAAACGAGATATTACACCGAAATATATTTTGAAGTAATTTAGGAATGTTGTCGAGATTAGTGCTACTTTGTGAGAGCCTGTATCTATTGTGATATGCGGAATTCGTAAAATTGTTTCTTTGGCATTTATTCAGGCACAACAACAGAATAGGAATACATTATACAAAATATACATTAATAACAATAACTCAGAGAACTAAATTTGTCTTCCTATTAAAGTTGGGCACAACATTTTACATTATTATAGAAAGAAATAAAAAAGAAAACAAAAAGTTACTAATTGCAAAACAATTGAGTGTATTATAAATATTACATAATATTTTTGTGTACACACTTTTTTCATATCATCAAAATATTATTGAGATCATTGAAATTCTTACTTATATTTCAGTAAAATATGTCAAAATCACGTCAGACGTCGACAGAGTGTGGAACGTGGGTGTCACAAGGCTAGTGATGAGCTGACTGGCCAGCTGTCGTTTCTTCTATGCGCCTACACATGGTGTAATACGGCTGCACACAACCTCAGTTCCGGGTCGCTAATAATAAAATAGTGTCATTTTATTATGTGACACCACATACTCCATAAATCTGAATAATTACGCAGCTATTATCTATATATAAAGCTAGCTGACCCTGCCACTCGTTGCTGTGGCTCAGTTATTCATTACATATTGGTAAGAATTCATAATTGTTGTTGATAATATGACCAATCAATATCACTTAACGAACTAACACGCAGCGGAAATTCTGATAAATATCTCTCTGATGAAAAGCTTCCTCGATAAATGAGCTATCTAACACTGACAGAATTTTTCAAATCGGACCAGTAGTCCGTGAGATTACCTCCTACAACGTCACAACGTCACAAACTACCTGTTTATAATATTAGTATAGATAGATAAAGACAAAATAGTTAAGTAAAACTTCCTTTTTTGTCAGAGTGCGGCGCTGTCCCTCCGACGCAGTACACTCAGACAGAGAGTCTTCTTGCTAAAGAAGCTATCCCGACTGGATATTTTGATAATTATAATACCTATTTTCATGATTTATCCTCTCCAAACAAGACTGATTTGTTTGCATCATGGAACTCAAACTGGTATGAATCCAACCAAATTAATGGCAAATCATATGCTTCCGGATATATTCAGGATAATATTCCGGGTAAGCCATAGCTTTATAAGTAACGTAACTGTTACAAGCTTGCTGCGTCTACTATCTGTAGACTGACGATCTATCTGTAGAGGTGTGCTCTCCAGTCTATCTTGCAGAGCTCAGAATCAGGAACAACTCATTATGTATATGTGGGTTGAATGAAGGCACTCTAGGACACATTGTTTTCAATTGCCCCGATTTTGTATTGTATTGTATGATATTTTACTTAACAATATACTAAGTTCGTCAGATTTTAACAAAAGCACAAAGGTGTGTATTTTCTTCTCCTTTTGCCAAAACTCTGGCTAATTTTATAAGTTTTAACAAAATTAAACTTTAAGATAACGCAATAACTAACAGTAATTATTATGTAAATATATATTCATTTAAGGCATGATGTCAGTGGTCTAATCAGGAAGAACTAAATTATATAATAAAAATTTAATACTACCTACCTATAAAGTGACTCTTCCATGACTGACTTGACGCTGTTAGAATTCGTATTTATGAAATTCCAATATTAAAAAGTTGAAGTTGAAGTTAGTGAGTTTGGATGTTCGGGGTAATCTCTGGTACTACTGATCCGATTTTGAAAATTCTTTCACTGTTAGAAAGGATATTAGACTCCTTTTTATTTAGGTAAATATATATTATTTTCAATAGTTGATCACAATAAATGTAATTGAAATTAGCAAATTCTATAAAATAGCGTGCGTTGTTGGAATAATTTGAAATAAAGGATTTAAATCCGTAGCAAAATTTATTACTGTTAGCTTTACAAAAAAATGCGAGATGCCATATATCGAAATTCAATATCTCAGCCGAAAACATTGTTTTTATGTGAAAAAGAAAATAAATGTTTCAATTACTAATTACAAATTCTTATTAAAAGAAATAGCTAAATACCATGTTAATTGATGAAGCTGGTTAGAAGATAATAACATAAAAACTATAAGCCAGTAAATTATTGCGTTGTTACGAGGATAGTAAATGGGGCGCAGAGGTGAGGGCCACAGGAGCAACCCAGGGGATACCGGGAAGACATTTCTTGCCAACATGTATAGGATAGTTTGGTTTCACAATTGGACCCGGTAAGTGCCGCTATAAACGGGTTCTAGATTTTTTAAGATTTTCTGTGTTTGGAAATAAAATTGGAACTGATAATAACCAATTTGGCACAGTCAAAGTTGCGCGGGTCGCCTAGTAACAAACAATAATAACTTCAATGTTTTATTCTGTGGTTAATTTCAATAAAGTAATATATAGTACTAGCAGTCCCGGCGGACGTTGTCCTGCCTTGATAATAAAAATAAATCTAAAATTCAACCGCAGCGCCACCTACCGGGTCCAATTGTCAATCTAAACCATTCTTGGATCCACTCGAACACGCACACAAAAGTTCATCAAAATCGGTCCAGCCATTTAGGAGGAGTTCAGTGACATACACACGTACAGAAGAAATTTATATATAAAAATATATATAAATATAATTTATATATATATATTTTACATATATATTTACATTGGAGGCGATTTGTTCGAGCCTGACCGAGCCAACTCTGTGAACTTGATACCATGTGGTCCAAATACCTGCGGTGCTGGAGCTCACTGCGTCTACGCTAATGAATTCCCGGCCTGCGCTTGTCTTCCTGGATACATACAAAGGAAACCCATTGTCGCAGTGTATGAAAATCGAATGTAGAAGTGAGTTAACGCATTAATATTTAAATACGGTTCATTGAAAGAGCGAATATTGTTCTCATTTTTTTATAAAGGTTCTTTAACGTTTAATAATAACAAAACTATGAATAAATTATTGATGACGGCATGGTCTAATTATTCCTTAAATACGTACTACATGTACTATACTATATTATATGTACTGTACTGAATTTTACATCAATACTATTCAAATTAAATCGAAATTGCCAACTAAACTCTCAACTAATAAAAATAAGCAAAAACTTATACCTTTTTTTTCTCCATGTTAAAATCCCTAACGTATATCCATCTCGCCGGGCAGCAGAGGATGGATATGCCGTGTCACACGGACTAAAACCCCATGGTACCTTCTTATACCTTTTGGCCGGGGGAGCAGGGACTGTCTAATCGACACTACGTTTGCTCCTCCGACAGGTGTTATACCCTCCTAAGGGGTCTCAACTACGGCCTGAGGGGTCAAGATGGTGGATCTCTTAAGGGGGAATGGGTGTTACCCCCCCTGATGAACTGTGGGAGTCACCTCCACCATACGGGCCTGTGCAGTTTAACTGCCCGGAGCGACGGACATGCCCGAGTCCATCGCCCCCAGGCCACAACTACAGCGGCCGGAGGTCATCGCCTACCCGTCGCCGCCGCGTGATTTTCCACAACCACGGAAACCGGTCCTGCTGAAGTGACGCATTAAAAATCCTGAATAGTCGGGATTCGAGGGCCTCGTAAGCCAGGACCCACGCACGGGCAGGTGTGCCGTCGGGTCCAGGGGCGCTATTTTTGGTCCGTAAGTGTGCCACCGCCACCCTCGTCTCTTCCCTGGTCACCTCGGGGATCACATCTTCGACGTCATCGTCATGGCAATCATCTGCTGCATTAGGCACATTTGTAGGTAGAAGCCGAGCCATCGTAGAAGGCGTGTTCTCTGACGCTGAGCGAAACAGAGCTGCCAATATTTCTCGGAGGAGCTGAGGCTCGAGGTTCCGGGCTACCGGGGCAGCCCTGTGACACAACGTGTCACGGACTAAATGATACGGGCGCCCCCACGGATCCCGACTTAGCCCCTCAAGTAGCTCCTCTTTCGCCAGAGCTTTACTCGGCTCTATGGATTTCCGGAGCGCTAATCTGGCAGCTTTGAACCCCTCATAGTTTCTTCGCTCTATGAACTATCGTTGTTTTCATTCCAATACGATGTTCTTTTAAACAAATTATCCTTACCGACTCTTACAACTAGAAGAATGTTTCTCGATCAAATGTTACTATTTAATATATGCCATAATAAATTTGATTGTAATAAACTCACAAATCAAATATATTTTCATGTACCCAACCGTTCTCATTGTATTTGAGAAAGTTCTAAACGTTACCTCTTTGCATCTATTTTTCATAAGACAAATGCAGGCGAGCGAGCACCATTATACAGAATTACTAAATTATATAATAATCATGTTACTGAAATTGATATTTTTACCAACTCACTAGCTTCCTTTAAAAAAGACATAAAACAGAGTATTTTTTCTTGAACTAAAGTTATATCTTATTTTGTTATCGAGTATTTTAAGTATAGTGTGATTTGAATGCTTGGATGTCTATTGCTTTTTAACCTGTTTTATTGTATTTCATTTTATTTTAACTTCGTACTGTATTTTAAGTTTAATCTTACTAGTTAATTATCATTCGTTTATTTGATTTTATTTACCGCCCAAAAATTAAAACAATTGTATACTTAATCCGTGGGCGGCGGAGCGGATTGTTCTCTAAGACCTATTTGTTTTTTATGTAATATTGCTTATGTGGGGTATCGTGTCCTAATTAAGACATTGTGAAATTGTAAGTCAGTGACGGTCGCGCAGCGGCTCGGATCGGTCGCTCGCGCCAATAAACGCATGCACGCATATGGTTGTGTTTCCTTTCCACAACACATCTCCCCAAGACATCTAACACTTACATGTATTTTTGAGTACAATTGTTTGTTGCCCTTAATAAAGAGATAAAAAATGTTTTTTTATTATTAAATAATTATACTAATGAAGCTAGTAAAGTAGTAATAAAAATTATTTAAAGTTTAAAACCAATGGCATCAATTACACAAATAGGTTAATACGTAATATATTTATTGTTCAGTTATATAATATAATAATATAATATAGGTGTCGATTATGCTTAGCCAAAGACGAGACCATACAGCACATAATCTCGGGATGTGAAAAGCTGGCCGGCACCTACTATATGAACAGACATAATAATATAGTAAAGTACATTTGGTGGGCTCTAGCAAGAAAACACAATTTTGAAATTGATCAGCTATGGTGGAAGGTGAATTTGACTCAACCTCAGATAAAGGAAAACAGCTCCGCGAAGCTAATGTGGGAGATACCAGTGCAGACGGACGTTACAATAACACACAATAGGCCAGATATAATATACATAAATAAGACAGACAATAAAACCTACCTAATAGACATAACCATACCATCTGACTACAATATAGGACCAAAAGAAATAGAAAAGCTTAGTAAATACCACCCCTTAAAAGTAGAACTAACCCGACTCTGGAATACATACACAGAAACCATCCCCATAGTAATAGGCACAACAGGCGTAGTAGCAAAAAGCATACATAGATACATAGATAAATTAGAAGCAAACATAAACATACACATACTACAAAAACAAGCAGCCATACACACATGCACAATAATAAGTAAAGTTTTAGGAGACACCGTGTTCTTAAATTCAGGGAATTCGAACCTCCTCTTCCCTGAAGGATTCAGGGCGGGAGTTAGGGACTAAACCGAGGCAAGAACTCGAGAGAAAGCCAGTGGGCAAAGTGATTCATGAGGAACGTTTTGGTATATAATTTGACAAGGATTTTTTTATAATCAGGGCGGGACAACGTCTGCCAGGCCCGCTAGTATAATAATATATATCTTTCATTTATTCGAAATGAAATTTACTGTGAGGCTCATAACACCATGACACTATGACAGAATGTTAGAACAGCAGCATAAAAACAAAGATATGATTTTCACTCAAATTCCTAGATAGCATTGTTAAAATCGATAAAACCAAAGGGCATCATTTTAACTTAACGGATGGATCAGTCTGTACCAATTTCCCATATTGTCATGTAAAATGAATGCAATTTTGTAAAATTCTCATGTAACTAAAAATTGTAACAATGTACATAATTTGAAAATACATTATTCTGTTTATAGTAAACTAGTTGTAAGTACAATTATGTGAGATATATCGAGCTAAATTGTGGGAATGGGACTGGAAATGTGTGGGAAATTTAATATACAAGTTTCTTTGAAAATGAAGTTTCATTGCTCAAGGTAAACTCAACAGTCTACCTAACGAATACGTGGACCATAACTGCAAATCTGGAATGAAAAATGAAATACGGGTCAAAAATAATTTTCTTGTTCAAGTTATTATCCCGTAGCTTAAGCTCACTGTTTCATACGAATAAGGCAAGTTTAAACATTTATGCCACTCTTCCGTGGTTACATGGGAAATTTTATACTCTTCGACAGCCTCTCCTGGTGTTGGAAAACGATGACCACGTAAAAGGTTTTTGATTTCGAGTTAATGTAAGTAACAAGTTACGGAATTTTTGTGCCTCTTATCATTATTTGTTATTTTACATATGCTTTAATTAAATAAAGAAAGAATCCTTCTTTTGAATATGAAAATAAATGTACCAACCATGATTGAATAATTCATACTATATTCTATTTTATTTATTATTCTGCGCATTGACATAATAAATTCAAATATTTATCTCAGGTACAGGATCTATATAATAAGCTAATTGATCTTTATATAATCTCTATAAATTAACACATAATTGATAGACATTAAAAAAAACTTAATTTTAAAACCGATCAAAGTCAATTAAGGTATATTTACATTTGTAGAGAAATAAAACAAAAGGCGCTGCATTTAATTGATATCTTACGAGCTTTAAAAGATCTGCAATAGGAAAACAAATGTCATGTCATATTTCAGAAGGAAGAAGAGGCAGGAGCAACCAGAAATTAAACTATGCAGGTCGCAGTCTGCATTAACACCAGAGGCTATGATGCAAGGGTATATATATATATATATATATATATATATATATATATATATATATATATATATATATATATATATATATATATATATATATATATATATAAAATCTTAATATATATATTTCTTGTGTGCGTGTGTATGTGACTGAACTCCTCCTAAACGACTGGACCGATTTTGATGAAATTTTTTGTGCGTGTTCCAGTGGATCCGAGAATGGTTTAGATTCACAATTGGACCCGGTAGGTGGCGCTGCGGTTGACTTTTGGGATTTATATTTTTTATTATCAAGGCAGGACGACGTCCGCCAGGTCCGCTAATATATATATATATATATATATATATATATATATATATATATATATATATATATATATATATATCATGTACACAATATACACACAAGCTTGCTTGTACCTCAGGCATTCGCTGTCTGAGCTGCAATCGAGATTACAGAAGCAGTGAGGACCACTATAGAGATAGAATAGAGAGACTATCCTGTAAATATTAATGTAGTAAAAGTGAGAAAAGTTGAATAAATAGTAATTTTAGTACCTGTTAACGATAAGAAACAAGACATGATATAGGAATAAGAAAAAATACAAGAATAAATTATACAAGAAATTATTAGTTCCACTCTATGAAAATATGTAAATGATGTACCATGACATAGTAAGATATATTTAAATTTTCCATTGAATTATGTATTTCTAAACTAAAAAGTAATACACGTTGAATACAAACGTTTAATAATATGACGACCCAATTATAAGTTTTATCCAATTATAAATAGATTAAAGTAATAAGTGAACATTTAATAATGTCTTTCTCTCTTTAATAATATTAAATACATTTATTAGCTAATATTTCTTTTATTTTTTATTAATAAACTCTTTGTTTCTTATATTTTAACGTTTATTTAAATGTAAAAGTGTAATTCATAGTAATAGCAGAGAAAACTAATGAAATACAAATACTAAAGAGTTGTTAAGTGTAGTGTTTACAGGAGTTTATAGAGAATTTAGACAAATATTATAGAATTAATCTGGTTTAAAGATTTATTCATCATGTAAGCATTATATTTATCAAAATATAACTTCGTTGAATTGTTTGTTTTCGTGATTGTCAATAACTTTATATTTAATTTGATTTCATTGATGTTATTAAATCAGATACAAATATACAGTTTTATTCGTGACACAATGGGATTTTGTTTTACATAAACTGCTACTTTATACTATATGGTATTATTGAAGGTGGTAGAGCCACGCTGTAGCTATTACTAGTTTCAGCATGAGTGGGTCGGCTCGCCCGGGATAGTACCACTCTCTCACAGAACACCGACGTGAAGTAATAATGCTTGCATTGTTGCGTTTCGTTCGGTCAGTTAGAGCGCCGGAAGCCCACCTCCTTTCCCTCTTTCCCTTCCCCTTTCTCCTTTCCCTACCTCTCCCCTATACACAGGCTGGCAACGCACTTGCGACTCCCCTAGTGTTGCTAGTGTCTATGGACGGTGATGATCACTTAACATCAGGTGACCCACATGTTCGTTTGCCTCCTTTTGATATAAAAAAGTGTCTAACCCGGTGGACACACTAAACCTAAAGGAACTGCCTCTTACATACACCTGCCGAAATACACCACGAGCAGGCGCTTGGCGACAGATTTTCGACTTGAGTGTGATAGCTGGCCAGCCCGACTTAGTAAAAGTCCTACCATCACGCTTTTTTATATCATAGGAGGCAAACGAACTACTTGGTCACCTGGTGTTAAGTGATTACCGCCGTCCATAGGTACTAGCAACACCAGGGGAGTTGAAAGTGCGTTCCCATCCTGTGTTTGGGGGATGGGAAAGGAGACGGAGAGAGGAGAGAGGTGGGTTTATATAGTTTGACCACGATATCTCGAATTAGCTGTACATGCAAATAAGGATTATTTCTTTAAAAAAAATAACTAGGAATGGGCATTTATTTGTATCTTACTATGTATTTTCCTGCACGTGGCACAATGTTTCTGGTTCCCATTTCTTTATCATATATCGCGTATATAAATTAGAACCAATAAAAGCAATAATGAAACTGGTCGTGTTAATTATTTATATCATTTACTGATATGCCCGTTTGTTGAATTTAAAAAAGAATTAAATAATATATATCTTAATAAATAAGTTACCATATATGTATTTAGTAGAGATATTGTTAATTAAGATTAACCCTCTCTCGGTAACTCATAATTTTAGTATAGGCGTACATAAATGGCGAATATCCAGGGACATATATAAAGATAGTACTAAAATGAGTGCGTGTAGCCGTCACACGCGATTAAAGTAAAACTTTTTAAATATTTTTGATTTTGTCAATAAATAGTTTATAAAGAAATCAATTTAAAAAAAAATGAATAATAATAAAAATCATACAATATGTATAATTATATGGGCGCGCGACCGTGCTGACGTCTGGTTTCAATGTAAGTAAGTGACAAATTAGATCAAAGCCCCATTATCTGTAGTGCCAACTATCAGCTAATTTGGAACTTAAATAACATAGGAAATATTATTAGCAACTCTTTGTTATAAAGTAAATAAAATATAAAAAATTACGAACAGATTACTATAATAAGTAACGAACTAAATTAATTATGATTTAATATAAGTTATGGTTATGTTTAATTATTAACTAACCGGATGGTACAGAAACGTGCCGCCATATTGCCGTCACGGACTTCCGTTGCATTGTCGTTCAATTACGTCCTAGTCGCGCCTCAAGAAGTTTTACTTCAAAAATATAAAATATACATCGATTTTGAAGGCTTGAGGCATTTCTATTATTTTACTAGCTGTGCCCGCGACTACGTCCTACTTCCCGATTGAAATTTAAAGCGAAAAATACAGTGATCAATAAAATCATCTGAATGTGAGAGTCGTGAACAACTTGTGTCTCAGATTGAGAACACACTGTCTAAAGTATCCGAATGGAGTCGGAACAATCTAGTTCGTTTCAACCCTAGTAAGACACAAGTTTTCGCGTACACTGCTAAAAAAAACTCCATTCACTGTGGCCCACAATTCCAGGACACACCGCTTACCATCGCAGAAAGTATTGGGATCCTTGGTGTCAATGACGTTTAGTTTCGCAGTCATCTGGAAAACAAGGTTAAGCTGGCATCCAAAAAGCTCGGTATTCTGAATAAGGGGAAACGGTACTTCATCCCTGGGCAAAGACTTTTGTTGTACAAAACGCAAGTTCGATCCCATATGGAGTACTGTTGCCATCTCTAGGCGGGAGCACCTGGATACCAGCTGGACCATTTGACTGGACGCAAAGACGAGCTATGAGAATTGTTGACATTCCTAAGCTCACAAACTGTATCGAACCACGGCCGCTTTCCATCATCGCACTGCTCGTCATCGGCAGGGAATTCATCCCCGAACGATAGATGGAACGAAATAGTCTCGGACGGTCCGGTTCCAGAGGAGTTTTCTTCCACGAACGGTCCGGTTGTGGAATGAGCTTCCTGCTGAAGTTTTTCTTGAGGACTACAGTATGGAGTGCTTCAAGGGTAAAATAAATAGGTTATCTAAGGGTTGGCAACGCGCATCTAACATTTCTGATGTTACAAGCGTCCATAGGCTGCGGTGACCGCTCTACATCAGACGGTCCGCATGCTTGTTTGCTAACGTCGTAGTAGGAAAAAAATGTATATATCTGAACTCATATAAATGTATATATCGTGGCTCAGAAACGTGCTTATTTTTATATGATCGCCCTGCAGATCCTCGAAACTATAAATTAAAAACTAGTAAATGAGCCGTTTCCTATTAAATTATCAAGGAAAAGAAATTGTTGTGATGATCTCATTTGGTAGCGTGTCTCACCGAATCGTTTTACTATCATACTAGCCGACCCGTGCCCACTTCGTTGGGCGGTAATAGGCATTATCAAGCTACAACTTCTCTCTAGAAGTCAATAATATATATCTCATAATAAAGGCAGCGTTCGTAAGAAACGTTTTCGTTCGACCATTTTTCTCCGACTCCCCAGATATTATCCCCTACAACCTCACAAACTTTACCTCTTTATAATATTAGTATAGATTATAGATAATATAATTAGTTAATAGCTTCTGTCCGCGACTTCGCATGCGTGGAATAGTTATTTTTGAATATATAGAATAGTTTAATGCAACATACCAAATCGAAAACTCATTAATTACAGACATGTTTATTCTATTCTATATGTACCAATATCTAATAATTTTAAGGCTAAAGTATAATAGTAAAATGTTTTTATACGTGTAAATATATGAGTAGGTTTATGTCATATGTATTAATTTTAACTATTCAGTATAATTTTTACATATTTGTATTTTAACTACACTTCAGTGTTAAGCCCATTTTTGTTATAATTCATTCAAATCAAATTAAATCAAAAACACTTTATTCAATTTAGGCCCTAGGAAGGCACTTATGAACGTCAAAACTACCACCGGTTCGGAAAACAATCACATCAAGAAGAACCGGCAAGAAACTCGTCCGGTTTATCTTTTTAACAAATATATATAATATTTAGAATATATTAGGTAAATGTCACAAACGTTTTTAATGGATGCACAGAGATGAGTTAATTCCAGACATCACCATCGTTCACATATTGATCCACTCTATAATAGCCTTTTGACACCAAAACCCGCTTGATATGGCGCTTAAATTCGCAATCCGGCAAATCGGTAATATCCTTTGGAACTTTGTTGTAAAGTCTAACACTATTTCCCAAAAAACTGTTACTGGTTTTACTAAGTCTAAAACGTGGGACAACCAGTTTGTTACAGTTTCTAGTATTTAGATTGTGCTTTTTACGAAATCTAGCTTTTCAAGGTTCTTACGGACATACATTAAATTTTCAAGAATGTATTAGGAGGTCAGAGTTAAGATACCGTACTCCTTGAACTTGGTCTTTAAGAATTCGCGAGGTCTCATATTGTATATGGTGTCTACCTCAGCTGCTGTCCCTCACAACAGAATGCCATAAGACATTAAGCTATGGAAGTAGGCAGCAGAACTTAATTTGCGTGCCAATTGTTTAATTTGACATTTTATCTGCACTACCTAGATTGGCCTTTATTTTGCCGCAATATTTACTATTGATTAACTAGAAGAATATATCTTACCGCATCAAGTTTGCCAGTATACATAGTACAACACGATATTAAGTAATTAATTAATTCATGATTAATTGAATATTTATGGCGTGAAAGCGTGGAAAACAGGTACATTAGAATTTTTAATTTTAGTTAGCCCTAGTGTTATAAATACATATATTTACATATATTTGAATTACTCTACTCTTATTATATTGATAAGCAAGTATATATAACATTGTATGTTATAAATTCTAGTTATAAATTGTAAAGTCAGTTCAGTATTAATAGGCGCATTGCGTAGTCCTGTAAAGCGTTACTTATCCAGTCATTTACTTTTAGCAACATACGACGATGAACAAAATTATTGTAAGTATCCAACGAGTAATTTCTTTTAAATACGTTTTCGAAAATTTATATTTTGAGGTATACTTCAAGGTGAAATTCATTTTTGAAATAAAACTTCTTTAGGTACGACTAGGAGGTAATTGAACGACAATGCAACGTAAGCTCGTTACGGCAATACGGAGTCACGTTTCTGTACCATCCGGTTTTCAAATATTTTTCATTTTGACAATAAATATTTTTTTTATGTCTTGGCAGGCAAACGTACAGGTGGGTCTCCCGATGTTAAGTGATCACCACCGTCCATAGACACTAACAACATCAGGGGAGTCGCAAGTGCGTTGCTAGCCTGTATTTGGGGGAATGGGGGAAAGGGAGAAGGGGGAGAGGAGAAGGGAGGGGAGGTGGGCCTCCGGCGCTCTCACTGACCAAACGAAACGCAACAATGCAAGCACTGTTACTTCACGTCGGTTTTCTGTGAGAGGGTTATACTACCCTGGGCGAGCCGACCCATTCATGCTGAAATCTGTAATAGCTTCAGCGTGGCTCTACCACCTACAAAAAAGTAATATAATATAAAGTAATAGTTTATAAACAAATCAATCACAAATGTTTGAAATAAAAAAAAATTAAATAGAATAATAATAAAATCATACAATAGAATTAATTATGTATAATTGGGCGTGCGACCGTTCTGCCATCTGGTTTCAATGTAAGTAAGTGACAAATTAAATCAAAGCTTCATTATCTGTAGTGCCATCTATCAGCTAATTCGGAACTTAAATAACACATGAAATATTATTAGCAACTCTTTGTTATTTATTTATTAGGAAAACTAACAGCTATAATGTACAATATATAGTTATTAGAATAAAAAACATCAAGTCATTTATAAGTCTTCGCCGATATAAAACAGAATACAATCACTTGCATTATATGGTATTAGGTAAACATTATAATGAGGACAAGATCTTCTGGATTTTTGGTTCTGCGTTGTATATGGGTGTTTCTACATGGTGGTTCTTGTTTCTTTTCTTGACTTTGGCTTACTTACGGATTTTGTACTAGTTTACTCATCTGACTTGGCTTGTTTTTTTGTTTTACGTGGATTTCTTGCATTTTCGACTTGGATTGTTTTTCTTGGACTGTGTTCTTGCTTTTTGATTTACCTGGCGTGTTGAAAGGACTTGTTGCTTTTGCCTCTTGGCGTGCTGGTGACCCTGGAAAGGTCTCCAGTAGGCCATGAGCGCCAAAGCAAAAGAAATTACTTCCAAACGGGCGAGCGTGTCGGTTGATTCCGACACGGAGGCAGAGGAGCGTGTCGCCCCCAAAGGAAGTAAATTCCAGCGGGGGACTGCGAGGCGCATCAGCCGTAACGTCGGTGGGGGTCGTAGTATCCTAGGCGAGGCCGACGGGTCGTTTGACCGGGCCTTGGCCGGGAGTTTGAGCGGGGCGGAGTCGGAGACTTCGGCCACGGGCTCGGTCGTTGCCTCGGCTGCCGCATCGAAGGCCGGCTCCAAGGCCGGCACCAAGGCCGGCTCCAAGGCGGGATCAGCGGGGAGTTCTGAGGCAGAGCCTATCGACGCGGAAGACCTGGACGTCTTCACGTTGAAGGCTCTGGCCGGGGTGAAGGTGACGGAAATATTGGAGACCGTCAAAAAGTCAAAAAACCTGTCGGGGCCTTGCATTAAGGTCCTGCAGGGAGTGGCGAAGTCCCTAGGAGAGGTGGTGGAGGCCCTTGCAGACCGCACGGAGTCTCAGGAGACGCGGACGCTCCAGAGGGATATCAAGAACCTCCGCCGACAGGTCGAAGACCTGAAGGCGGAGACGCTGGCGTGGAAGCAGGAGGCCAACGCCAAGAGGCAGATGCCCCCGCCTCCTGCTCCCGCAATGGCGCCGATGGAGCTTCCCACACTCCAGTGGGAAGAGGCCCTCGCCGGGGCTGTAGCTTGCCTCGAGCGCTCCCTCCAGACGTCGTTCAGCAACATGCTGAACGCATGTCTGGAGAGTCTGGCGAGTCGCCTCCCCCCAGAGGCTCCAGTTCGCCCCCCTCTGGCGGCGGACAAAAAGAAGGGAGGAGCGGGGGCCCCACCCACGAGGCCGGCACCGGTGGCCCAGGCCCCAATCGCCCAACCACTGGGCATGAGCTGGGCTGAGCTTCCTGCCCCTACTACCACGATGGAGTGGACCCAAGTAGTGGGCAGGAAGAAGAAGGCGGTCCCGGCTTCGCAGCCCAAGGCCTCCGCGGTCGCCGCGGCGCCCCCGAAGGCGCCCCCAAAGCCGCAGGCGAAGCCACCAGGGCCGAAACTGCCATCCGTCCCCCAATCGGCTGCGGTTGTTGTGACGCTGCAGGATACCGCAGCCGACAGGGGGATAGGATACAGGGAGGTCCTGGTGAAGGCGCGGGGAGCCGTGGCCCTGCCGGACATGGGCGTCGGGGAGGTCCGGGTCCGGCAAACGGCCACGGGCTCCCGGAAAATTGAGCTCCCGGGGCAGACGAAGGAGAAGGCCGCCGAGCTCGAGCCCGGGAGCTCAAGGTGGCGCTGGCCGACATCGCCACGGTCGTCGTACCTACAAAGAGGGCGGACATCCGGATCGTCGGGCTGGACGATTCGGTGTCCACCCTCGAGATTGAGACGGTCGTGACGGCGAAGGCCGGCTGCAGGGTCGCCGACCTGAAGGTCGGCGAAATAAAGCGGAACTGGGGGGGCCTCGCGCAGTCCATGTGACGCTCCCCGCGGTGGCGGCCAAGGAGCTTGTACAGGCCGGCAAGCTCCTGGTCGGGTGGAGCGTCGTGCGCGTCCACCTGCTGGACGAGAAGCCCCTACGCTGTTTTAAGTGTATGGGCTTGGGGCACACCCGCCCCATGTGCCCCTCCTCGTCCAGCAGGGGGGACGGCTGCTACCGCTGCGGCGCGGCGGGCCACAAAACGGCCGAATGTAAAGCGGAGGTGTGCCGACGCCGGGAGGCCCCCAGGGCACGTGATGGGGAGCCGAAATTGCAGGCCCCCCACCACCAAGGGTAGGGACCTCCCGGTTGTGGGCACAGGTCCGAGGGTGGTGGCCGCCAGGCAGGAGGAAGTTGCAATGGACCAGTAATGGATTACACCATTTGCAACTTCCTCCAGGCGAACCTCAACCACTCCGCCGCTGCACAGGATCTCCCCGTGCAGTCAGTGGCGGAGTGGGGTATCGGGCTCGCGGTCACCACGGAGCCCTACTTCGTTCCCTCCCAGCCGCAGTGGGCTGGGGATCGGAACGGCTCCGTGGCGATCGTGGCGGGTCGAGGTTCGTCCCTGGCGGCAAGAGAAAGAGGGGCCGGGTTCGTGACGGCCGTCTGGGGAGAGTACGCCATTGTGGGGGCAGAGGAGGAGATTGTCAGAGGAGACGCCGTCGAAAGGTGGCAGCAGGACCTGACGGACGAGCGGTTCGGACGGTTTACCGTAGACGCCGTCCGCCCGGTCCTGCGGGAATGGATAGAGAGGGAGTGGGGCTTCCTGACGTTCCGACTGGTGCAGGTACTCACCGGACACGGTTGTTTCGGGTGGTACCTGCACCGGATCGCACGCAGGGATCCGACCGCCGCCTGTCACGAGTGCGGCGCTGTCGAAGATACCGCGCAGCACACTCTGTCTGAGTGTGCTGCGTGGGGGGAGCAGCGCCGCATTCTGGCGGCGGCGGTAGGACCGGACTTATCGCTGCCGAGCGTAGTCTCGGCCATGCTCGGCAGCGAACAGGCGTGGCGAGCGATGTCCTCCTTCTGCGAGGACGTCATCTCGCAGAATGCGAGGACGTCATCTCGCAGAAGGAGGAGGCGGAGAGGGCCCGCGAGGCAGATCCTCAAAGTGGCCCTCTCCGCCAAAGGAGGACAGGCGGGAGGAGGCGGCGCTTCGCCCAACTCCTCCCGCCACCGTAGCCGGACCTGAGGGGGTGGGCCGGGTGGCCCATCTCCTCATTGCACAGGTCCGACGGACGAGGGGGGGCAGCCGGTGTGTATCCAGTCTGTCCCTCTATAGGTAGGAGCCCGGCGGTCACCTTCCGCCGGGCGGACCGTGGGGGCGGCTCTACAAGGTTGATTAGCTTGAACGATCCCTTGCCGCCCCCACACAACGGTCTGTCGGTACACCGTGGGGTTTTAGTCCGTGCGAGTCGGAAATAACCCACTCTCTCCCCCGGGAGGGTGGGTATCCATAAGGGATTTCCCCACGTTAAAAAAAAAAAAAAAAAGGTAAACATTATAATAAAGGAAGAAATTCAAGAATATTAACAGTCTATTACTATTTGCAATCGCCATGATTAAAGAACATCCTTGTTAAAAACGTTATCGCCTTATTTACAGTAGTATTAAATAGGTCAAAATCACCTATCTCGGTCATAGTGTTGAAGGAGTGACAAGCTCGCTATAAATATGAATTCTGCCGGTAATTTGTGGAAACAGTGGCCAGCGAAAGAGGGGGGTTTGTACGTAGATCTTTGGTCGGAACATTATTAAATAATTTCGTTAGAAGTTCGGGACAATCTACAATATTAGACGTAATTTTGAAAAAGTATATTATATCTGCTATTTCTCGTCGCTTCACAAGGGGCAACAAATGGTACTTACTACAAAGTTCACTGTAATTATTGGGATCGTAGGTTTCATGTAAACGATAACAAAGATATTTAATGAATTTTCTCTGGATATTTTCTAAACGATTTACATAATAGGTCTTTACCTATGAAGTTGCCGTTCCGCAGTACTGGTCATTTCAAATCAAAATAATTTTTGTTTGGCTAAGAATTCTAATTTCAAATTAATTTTATTTTAAAAACATGGAATTCTTTTTCAAAAGTAGTCATTTGTTTATTGATTAGTGTTACATTTTCGTTACGTGGTTACCGTGACGTGACCGTAACCGTAACGTGGTTATCAAACAGAATCCATTTTTCATCGCAGGTAACAATGCGGTTCAAAATTCCTTCATTTGTGTGTCTGTTGAGCAGTGCAAGGCACGTCTCGATGCGTACTTCGCGCTGGCGATCATTGAGTCCGTGGGGCACCAATTTGTCATGTTTTTTTACCTTGCCAATTTGACGCAAATGGACCATTATTGTTTTGACGCTAACGTCCAAAGCTGCTGCTAATTCAGCCGTAGATTGTGTATCATCAGCTTCCACAATCGCCTTTAATTCGTCATTGTCGACCAAAGTCTTCGGACGACCGCGAGGTTCATTTTTCAGGTCGAAATTCCTAGAACGGAAGCGAGCAAACCAATAACAGGTGGTGCGTTGGTTTGTAGTGTTAGCTCCGTAAACGTCGTTGATGTTGCGTGCCGCTTGTGCCGCGATGCTGCCACGACGGTACTCATATTCCATAATTACTCGAATTTTTAACGTATCCATGATGACAAAAAAGATTGAAATGCGATGAAAATGTAACACTAATCAATAAACAAATGACTACTTTTGGTAAAAGAATTCCATGTTTTTAAAATAAAATTAATTTGAAATTAGAATTCTTAGCCAAACAAAAATTATTTTGATTTGAAATGGCCAGTACTGCAGAACGGCAATTTCATAGGTAAAGACCTATTATAAATATAAATGGTGTAAAGTAAATAAAATATAGAAAATTATGCAAAAAAAATATAATGAACAAAAAATATCAAATTGAATAATAATAAAAATCATACAATTAAAATAGTTTTTCTTTTCTAATACTGGTACCTTGTGGCATTAAGCACACCCATCGCGCATATTAAGAGACCAGTAAACCTTGATATACAAAAACCCAAGATGCACACTTAACGTCTCACAGTCGGCACACAAAAATGAGTGCATAATCTTGGATTATGCAGCCATTTCAAATAGTCTCGCGGCGCTTGCTTCCTTGTAAAAACAACTTTCAATCATTCATGTTGAATTTGGAAAATCATAAGTTTATCTCATAACTATAACCACACATGTATATAGGTGAGTTTTTGCGGCCGGTTTTATTCGAGACTGTGTGTTTTGGGTTTTTATGTCATTGCCCGTAAAGTATTTAACAAAAAATTTTCATTAGTAACATGTACTATTCAGCTCAACATTACATTTATGTAAGTAATATTAATTATTTTCCTTACATTCAAAATGATTTTAGATCGTATAGGTAATTCGAAGAACTATAATTAAATGTTTTATGACGTCACACCTATGCAATAAATATAAAAAAAAAAACAAAGTAGTAGTGTGTGTCTTCTGTTACCTTACTACTTTTAAACGATCCAACAGATCTTGATACAGTTTTCCCTATCATTTAGATAATTTCTTTCGTAATGTTAATATATAATACAATTTAATATATCATATGTATAGTATATTATTATATCATTATATATACATATAATAAGATGGTTAATGTAAAGTGTCTGAACTTTTTATAATTTTGTGGAATAAATTGTAGCACGTCTCTTGGCCTAAGTAATAAAATACATTTCAATCATTTTTAGTAATGCCTGTTTGTTTGAACATATATCACTGCTAAAATACTGCGTTCACAATAAAACCTCACCTAGATAAATCATAAATCATAGATAAATCACATTCGAGTAACATTTAGTCTTGGTTTCATTAAAATCGATTCACTCTATCAAAATAATTATTATAATTTTAATGACGACTCGACTTAAGTACGAGGTTTTATCATGAACCCAGTACTTTAGTAGTGATGCGTGTTCAAACAAACAAACAGACAGACAGACATTTCTAAAAATGATTGAAATATATATATTACTTATTCCAGTAACCTTTATTTTGATTCCATGTCCATTATTGTGCCTCAAGAATTGTAATTTATTTATATTTAGTTCCGATTTTGTGCCAAAAATGTGCACATAAAATTCACGAATTTCACCATAATCGTGTTAAATAAGCCTGTAACTTAATTATTGTAGTGTCAAAAATATATCTACTTATATTTAATTAAAAAATTTATTTAAAAAATCATACATTTTTGCTTCTTCTTGTATATACACTTAGATTCCAAGTTATAGAAATAGGCAGAGTATTGTTATTTCGAACTAGTACTAAACTTGGAGATATTTTATTTATGTATTAAATTATTATATATAATAATAATAAATTTCAACGCTTCGTCTTCTATATAATAAACAAAGAGATACTCGTCTGATTTATAAGCGTAAAAAACACTATATCTCATTAATTATTTTTTTAGTAATATACAGTTTTTTTCTCTGTTTTTCTAACAAAAACTAATATTTTTACATTATTATTATTATTTTATTTCTAAACGTACCTAAGTAGTTTCATAACTGAAACAATTTAATAAACCCACTTGTCTGTTGAATTGTAGAATTTTTAATTTTATTAGTTCAATCTTAAATGTGATTTACATGAAATTTGATATTATATGTGTATCCCACGTACAATTATATTTATTTAAATTTACAATAATTTGCTGTTTTTCTATTATCCATCAGATGGGCATGGAGTTCCTATTTTTGACCTCAGTGGTCATTATACTGCAAGCCGGTGTCGATGGTGAGTATTCGTATAATGTAAGGTTTCTACATAACTTTGTTTTATCATCAGATTTGCAAGTCAACATCAGATTAAATGTTTTGATATGTCATTTAACTTATTATAATTTATAACAGATTAACAATTATCCGCAGCTCTAAGCCTTTTTCACGGTAAATATTTTCGATTCGTCACGATAGTTCGATTTAACTGACTTTGACTTTGAATTTGAATATGACTGTATTTTGATGATTTCTAAACGTATTATTAATAAATTAAATAGCTTATTAGATTAGCAACGACATATACTCCCCATGTACAAAACAATTAACTTCCGATTTCTAACTGATACTGACTATTTTATACTTTAACATTTTTACTTAATTCAAATTACCTGTGCCCTCAGTGCATAATTATTTTGTGTGGTTAAATTATTCTGGGTAAATAACTGACGACAACAAGTAATGATGTTATTATAGCGACGTCATATTTTGAAGATTTCTAAATCATTTTTTTATATTTATCATTCTTTTTTCCATTAATTAACATTTTTTATACTTGAGCTAAATATTATATAATGTTGCTTCATTATGTGTTTTAGTCTTCATCGTGTATGCCGATGAATCCCAACTTATAATTTTTATTGAAAATATATGTGAACTCAGAATGAAAAGTACTAATTTTTATTCTTAGGAATTCATATGATTTAATGCTCACCGCAATTTTCACATGACTTTTTCACACTATCAGCAGTAATATGAATATTATAACAACAGCAATTTTGATTAAGGACATAGTTATTGCTTTAAAAGACTTTATTTATATCTTCTATTCTATACATATAATAAAAATGTCTGTATGTAATATCAAAATATTTTTTTTTACCGATTGGGTACGAAAGTATACACGCTACTGATAACAAAAATGCAATTTTAAAAATTTTTGTCGGTCTGTCTGTTTGTTCCGGCTAATCTCCGAAACGGCTGGACCGATTTTGGAGGGAATTTCACTGACAAATAGAAAAAAATTACAGCGGGTTACTTAGAGTACTTTAAATTAGACTAGCTGTTAACCGCGGATTTGTCTGCAATGTTATCTCCAAAACGGTTGGACCGATTTTCACAAGACTTTCACCAGCAGATAGCTGACTCTATAGAAAGTAATTTAGTTTATTTTAATTTAGACTAGCTGTTAATCGTGGCTTCGCCCGCAGTACTATCTTCAAAACGGTTAGACTAATCAACACGAAACTTTTATTGACAGATATCTGACCTTATAAAAATAATTCAAGCAATTTTAGTTTATACTAGATGTTAACCGTGGCTTTGCCCGCAGTGCTATCTCCAATACGGTTTAACCGGTTTTCACGAAACTTTCACTGGCAGATAGCCGACTTTACAAAAAATAATTTAGGCAATTTTAGTTTATTCTAGCTGTTAACCGTGGCTTCGCCCGCTGTGCTATCACCAAAACGGTTAGACCGATTTTCACGGGATTTTCACTGGTAGATAGCGAACCTTATAAAAAGTAATTGAAGTTGTTCTATTTTAGACTAGCTGTTACACGCGACTTTGTCTGCATGAAATTTAGCAAGGTTTCAACATATTCTTTATTTTTAATTAGAGAAATGATTATCACCTTATTGTTTACAATTCGACATTATTATGATTATTAACTTTAATGATATAGAGGTCTTCCTAATAAGATCTTAGATTATAAACGTATTACATAAAGAGTTCCATAATACAATTGCTTGCGGAACAGACAAGCGTTTATTTTTTGTATAGTCACAAAATCTTAATTATAATGGCAATGTATATTAAATGTAATGTAAATGTAAATCTATATAATAATATTTTAAGTTATTGTTTCATTAGTTCCTTATACAGTGTAAGTGAACACTGAGGTAGTTATATTGTGGGTTAAGGTTCCAAATATGTTGCTGATTACAAACCTCATTTGGAACGCTATTAGTATTTATATATCTAATGAACACGTTACGTGTTACCGTAAGAGGCGTGCGTGTCGTACTTACAGTTGCTTTTAAAGAGCATTTCTATAATTGTTCATAGTCTTACAATTTTATAATCTATACATATAATAAAAATGAAGTGTCTGTATGTAATATCAAAATAATTTTTTTTTACTGCTTGGGTACGAAAGTATACACGCTACTGATAACAAAAATGCAATTTTTAAAAATTTTGTCGGTCTGTCTGTCTGTTTGTTCCGGGTAATCTCCGAAACGGCTGGACCGATTTTGACGGTAATTTCACTGGCAGATAGAAAAAAATACAGCGGGTTACTTAGGCTACTTTAAATTAGACTACCTGTTAACCGCGGCATTGTCCGCATACTATCTTCAAAACGGTCTGACCGATTTCCATGGGACTTTCACTGACAGATAGCTGACCGTATAAAAAGTAATTTAAGCAATTTTAATCTATACTAGCTGTTAACCGTGGCTTTATCCGTAACGCTATCTCCAAAAGGGTTTGACCGATCTTCACGAAATTTTCACTGGAAGATAGCTGACCTTATAAAAAGTAATTTAAGCAATTTTAATTTATACTAGCTACTAACCGTGGCTTCGCCCGTAACGCTATCTCCAAAAAGGTTTGATCGATCTTCACGAGACTTTCACTGGCAGATAGCTGCTCTTATAAAAAGTAATTTAGGCAATTTTAATTTATACTCGCTGTTAGCTGTGGCTTCGCCCGCTGTGCTATGTCCAAAACGGTTACATCGATTTTCACGGGACTTTCACTGGTAGATAGCGAACATAATAAAAAGTAATAGAGGTTATTCTGTTTTAGACTAGCTGTTACCCGCGACTTTGTCTGCATGAAATTTAGCAAGATTTCAACTCATTCTTTATTTTTAATAAGAGAAATAATTATCAGCTTATTGTTTACAATTCGACATTATAATTATTAATAACATTAATGATATAGAGGTATTCCTAATAAGATCTTAGATTATAAACGTATTACGTAAAGTGTTCCATAATACAATTTCTTGCGGAACAGACAAGCGTTTATTTTTTGTATAGTCACAGAATCTTAATTATAATAATGGCAATGTATATTAAATGTAGTGTAAATGTAAATCTTAATAATAATATTTTAAGTTATTGTTTCATTAGTTCCTTATACAGTGTAAGTGAGCACTGAGGTAGTTATATGGTGGGTTAAGGTTCCAAATGTGTTGCTGATGACAAGCCTCATTTGGCACGCTCTTTGTATTTATATATCTAATGTACACGTTACATGTTAATTTTAGTGGCGTGCGCATCGTACTTACAATTGTCTTTAAAGAGCGTTTCTGTAATTGTACATAGTCTCACAATTCTATAATTCTTTAATACGAATAAAAAAAAACGCGTGCGGAGCTGCGGGTACAGCTAGTTCTTTAATACGAATAAAAAAACGCGTGCGGAGCTGCGTGTACACCTAGTAATAAATATAATTAGAATTTCATCGTTATTTTTATACCATGATGATGGCAAACAAGTATGTAGCCGGACAGATGGTGAGCGGTCACCGCAGCCTATGGAAGCGTGAAACACCGGAGGCAACACATGCACGTTACCGACCTTTTAAAAACCTGTCTACTTCCCTCTTAAAGAATCTCATACTGTAGCCCTTGGAATAACCTAGTAGCTCATTGCGCAACACGAACGTTCATGGGTGGAAACTCCTCTGAAACTGGACCGTCCTTGACCTATTCGGTTCCAAGGAGTGCGGATGAATTCCTTGCCGATGACGAACGATACGATAATGGAAAGTAACCACAGGCATAGTGTTAAACAATGCCTCGGAACACAGCCCATTATACGAACAGTAGAACACACATAAAGAGGCGACGTCTCTCCTTAAACTTAATGGTTCGTTACCGTTTGTGAGTTTGGGATCGTCATTCGTTCGTTCACAGCTCGTCTTTAAGTCAAATGGTCCAAGTTGATATCCTTATGTTTTTGATCTGAATGCATCTGAACGCATTAATATTGATTATAACTTTATTTTTCAGCTCAAAGTAGTTCAACCAGCCGGCCCACCATGTGCATGAGTAAGTTAATCTATTCTATACATATAATAAAAATGAAATGTCTGTATGTAATATCAAAATAAAATTTTTTCACTGATTGTGTATGAAAGTATTACACGCTACTGATAACGAAAATACAATTTTTAATATTTTTGTCGATCTGTCTGTCTGTCTGTTTGTTCCGGGTAATCTCCGAAACGGCTGGACCGATTTTAACGGGAATTTCACTGGCAGATATAAAAAAATACAGCAGGTTACTTAGGCTGCTTTAAATTAGACTAGCTGTTAACCGCGGCTTCGTTTGCAATGCTATCTTCAAAACGGTTGGAACGATTTCCACGGGACTTTCACTGACAGACAGCTCACCATATAAAAAGTATTTAAGCAATTTTAATTTATACTAGCTATTAACTGTGGTTTCACCCATAATGTTATCTTCAAAACGGTTAGACTGATCTGCACAAAACCTTCACTGGCAGATGCAGACTTTATAAAAAGTAATTCCAGCAATTTTAATTTATACTAGCTGTTAACGTTAAGCGAAAAGTACGGTTAACTGCGTTCTGAAAAGAACACTAAACGACTGATCTAGATTGACAAACGATTGACAATATGACAACCGGAACCTTCGATGCGAGAACCCGGCCGCGTAAACACGTCGCGAACTAAACACGAATAACGAAACGAAAACGAAAAACAAAAACTCTTATCAAAAGTAACTTTACACACGCGTCCGATGCCCACGGAAGTATGATCGGAACTCCCCACTCAGATCAGATAGCACCGAAATCTTGCCTTTTATAGGCCGAACTTATATAAGTCAAAGCAATGATTATTTACATATAATTACACAAAATAATTAAAGTAACACAAAAATAATAAATAACGAACAAATTAATGTTACTTAAGCAATGCAATCATATTATACAACTATTCTTATTTATGTATTTTTAATATGTTTCGACATACGTGTGTACATCAGCGACATCTTGCCTTTTATAGGCCGAACTATGAAAATTAAAGCAATTACTAATTACTCGTCATTCCGCAAAATAATTCATGTAACACAAAAATAATAAAATTAATGTTATTACAGTAATATATGAAGTTTATATAATTAATGTTATTTATGTATTTTTAACATGGCGGCGCTAGCGTCAGCGGTCCGGTCGCGTTGTAGTCTCGCTTCCCGGACGCCGTGCAATGGCACCGGTGGTCGATGATAACAAATTGTTTCGACTAAATGTTCAATTTTAATCATAAGTTCTGATTATTGCAATAAACTGTACTTATTTTAATTATAGCGAACACTCAATGCCGTAATAGCCAGGCTTGTGTCAACCTACGCTGCGTAAACTCTTGTGAGGACGCCTGTGGAACCAATGCAAAATGTAATGTAAGTAATTAATGGATCGTATAGTTTGTTACGCTAAGAGACTGGGTTTCTCTCTGGAACAGTACTGTGTATTCTTCCACATTAATATAAGTGCGGCTTTGTCATGTCCAACAGATCACACCTGGAAACTTGGAAAAACAGTCGTTAAATCAATATCAACACTGTACAACTTTTTACGTTGCGAACTTCTACAACCGACATTATTCCTTCGAAAATCGAATAGACATATATTTACGAACTAACTCTGCGACGTTTATTATGTTATCAATATATTTTATGAATACAAGAAATATATAAGCACCACACCGCTTGTCCCACTTCTCTATGACAAGCAAAAGCATAGTTTCTTAAGTTCTTCTTAAGCGCGGTCAGTACTTAGATGAGTGACCGACTGGAAACAAAGAATGACGTTAGCTTTTTATTGTATTTTTTAAATTAAAATGTTTTCCTGTAATACAAAATTTCTATTATATCGTGTGTCTTTGCAACACACTCTTTTGTTTTAAATAAATAAGTGTCTAATGGCCGGTTTCTGAGATACTCGGTTAAACTACCAATAGTTGTTGACTCGACAAAGTTATCCATAAGATGAACTGACAAATGGCCCGTTGAATTTTACTGACATTTATCGTATGAATGTGTGTTCAGAAACGCAATTTGACAAGTTATCGTACTCATCACGCTATTGAACAGATAAACTACGATTAAAGTACCTCAGAAACCTGGCATAAGAGATAAAACTAGAAACATAAATAGGTATATTTATCGAAGTGTATCTAGTACTTTTTGCTGATGCATGTACAACGCTAGACGTCTATCATTCTATTTATATTAATAGACAAAGATAAGTTAATAACCTTGGATTTCAAAAGTCTTCTACTTAACACGGGTCATTTATAAATAGGATAATCGAGAGAGATAAAATATTATCTATATGTGAAATCTATTTTATAGCTTGAATCTTATGTCAAGAGTTAAAACGTAAAATAAATGTTTTAAAGTCATTATTTTACACAGCCGAGCTGTTGGCAGCCATCGTTTTTATTAAAATACTAGCTGTGCCCCGCGGCTCCGCACGCGTTTATTTTAAATGTATTAAAGAAATGTAAAATTGTAAGTAGGTGTGTACATTACAGAAATGCTTTTTCAAAGAGATTTGTAACTACTGTCGTTACTATAATCACTGAGTTATGTAGATGCAATCGCGGTAAATAAAAACGTGATAATCGGTCCAACTATTTTAGAAATAGCAATGCGGACGAAGCCGCTGACAAATAAAATAGAATATATTAACCGCTATAATTTCGGCTATCTGCCAGTAAAATTCCCGTTAAAATAAGTCCAGTCGTTTTGGACATTACCCGGAACAAACAAACAAAATATAATAATATAAAAATATCGACCGAATATCAAAACATTTTTTTTGTTATTTGTAGCTATAGCCAGTAAGTCATACCAAAAAGTTATTATTTATTTTTAAATACACACACTTTATTTTTATAATACGTAATAGATTGCAAATAAAAAATTGGAAACAAAACTAACGTAGAATAAACTTTTTGAATAGGAACACAAAATAATCTTTGAAAATGTTTGCGATAGAAACTTACTACGTTACCATGGCAACGTATATAATACTAACGCTAACACGAAGCGAAAGCAATCAAACCGAAAAAAATGCCCGATTTTGAAACATTCTTCATTGGCGCTCCACTCCCATTGGCTTTAACGTGATGATATATGATATATATCATATAAGATAAAACATTGTATTGAGGAGCGGAGCACCATTGAAGAATGTTTCGAAATCGAGGTTAAAGTACGTATTATTAAAAAATATTTTCACCTTCTACGTAAACGAAGTCGTGAGTTAAAGTTAGCGTTAGCCCAAAGTAACTATTCAACGTGGACGAAGTCGCGGGCAGATGCTATTATATAATAAAATCCGGGGAACTAATTTTATAATACAAATTATTGTAGTCTGGTATATCAAAATATTAGCGTGTGTATTGGTTCTAGGTTCGTAATCATGTTGCCGCATGTAGCTGTCCTGCTGGTTACAGCGGAGATCCTTTCACCGCTTGTACAGCTATGTGATCCACGCAGAAGAATAGTTTAAACTTATGAAACATTGAGAAGAATTTTCTGATTTATATTTTGTCACCTAGGATTATTTAAGCCAGTTTCTTTTAGTGCCTTTACGTTAGAAAAACTAAGAGCTAGGATTATAGTGGAGAGGCTTGCACGGTTTTGCACATAACTAATTCACATTATACAATTAGGGATAAGTGGTACAAAATGATTCCTCCATGAGAACATATCAATAAAAATATATTAGAGTATAAATTTCGTGAGATTGATAATTTACAATACAAATAACGATATCTAAATGAATTGCTACAATAAGTATGTGATACTTAATATATATACCTACTTGATTCCATATAAAATATTTTTTTAAATAACAGTAAAGAACGGTAAATCATAAATCAAAATCAATTATAAAGCTTATTTGGTTGGTTCAAATCAAATCAAAAACAGTTTATTCAATTTAGGCCCTGAGAAGGCACTTATGAACGTCAAAACTACCACCGGTTCGGAAAACAACTCAGTCATCGAGAAGAACCGGCAAGAAACTCGATCTGGTTTATCTTCTCATAATAACTAACATATTTTTTGATTATTACAACATAATAGACACATTAAGCTACATTCGTTTTTAGTGGTTGCACAGAGAGAGGCGTCACTTCCAGACGTCGCTATCGTTCACATATTGATCCACCCTGTAATAACCTTTATGTATTAAGACCCGCTTGACATAACACTTGAACCTACTATCTGGCAAATCGGTAATGTGCTTTGGGACTTTGTTATAAAATCTAACACTATTACCTAAAAAACTGTTACTGGTCTTAGTAAGCCTGAAACATGGAGTGACCAGTTTGTTATGGTTTCTGGTATATACATTATGTCGGTCTTTTACTAAATCCATATTATCTAAGTTTTTCCGGAGGTACATCAAATTTTCAAGAATATATTGAGAGGGCAGAGTTAAAATACCGAATTCCTGAAACTTAGTCTTTAATGATTCACGAGGTAGGTAAGTAATCAAAGAAATGTATCACAAAAGCAGATTATTAAGAATTATATTTTTATTTTAATTACCTATGTTTAATTATATGATAAACTAATATAAACACGGCTATTGCATTAATTACACATACAGTAACTTAAAAAATAATTCAATTGTTACTTATCTAACCTCATGCAAGACGATTTACATTTATTGGTAACGAAATTATCTGTAACGTTCACAGCCAATGACATTATAACTCAAAAGCTGTAGATAAGTCATAAGCGCTTCGACAGCACCTTGTTAAAACTTGGCTAGCTAGCAAACGTAATCTAGCCCGTCAATCCGCTCCAAATTAAGCAACATATAACTATTACTTTTTCACCACCAATATTGAGTATATACCATCTTACTTCCACATTTTATCTAAGAAAGTGTAACGTTACAATATTTCTTTACGTATGTGTGCGTTATCGTGTCATTTGTTTTGTCAAAATATCATGTAGGTAACGTATCTACAGCTTTTTAGTTATAATATCATTGTTCACAACGCCATGATACTTTAACAAAATGGTAAAATATGTGGCAGTGAACACGATTTTCACTCAGATTCCTACATAGCATTGGTAAAATCGATAAAACCAAAGTTGATCGTTTATCTTGAGGGAACATTTTCTACCACTTACCTCTTTTCCCATATATAATGTCGTAGGATAATTTGAAAATATTTTCACGTGTTGATAGTTATATGTAGTATTAAGTATAATCATGTAAAATATATCGTGTCAAAATGTTGGACGGCACGGCTTGTCAATTACAACTTGTATGTAGTGGCTACGCTGAAATATATTGTACAATTTTATGGAAAGTTTGAGTTTAATTATTCGCCAACCCAACATCCTTTAGATGAAGGTGGCGTGTTTTCTGTTGAACAAACTCTCAAAAAAATAAAGAAAACAACAGTCTCCCTAGGCAAAAGACGCGGCCGCTTCCGAGGTTTAAAAAAAATGCGATGTATTCTTAGCATGGTTTTCTAGAGAATCATTTCAAAATGGTACATTGCTCTTAATTATAATCTCTTAAACTGTAAACAAAACAGTTGGTTGGTAAACACTTGGTCGAATAAAAATATGTCGCATCTCCGTCTAAAACAGCTATAGTCAACCTGCCGCCCGCCGGGTCTTTATAGTTGGCCCGCCCGTTTATACTTTATTTTCAATTATTTTAAATTTCGTGCCCATCGGAAAAATTATGAGCCCTCTAAGTAAATTAAATAGATCCCAGATAACCCGACTCTAATGCGTTCCTTATGATATAAGAGTTATACCAAGCTTATTTTATTGGACAACCATTTTTCACTACATTAATACGTTGTTAATTTGAAATTACGTTTTTTATTTAATACCTAAACTACAAGAGTTTGCGGGCCGCGACACCATGAGTGAAACGTGTTTGTGGCCCGTTTAAAAAAAGGGTTGAGTACCACTGGCCTAAAGTAAATAACAAGTGATCATCGCCAATTTGATAGTCAAAACATAGGGTTAATGTATATAATGTTTATCAGTGTCTTTTGAAATAGCACGTTGTAATAAGTGATGGTACAGGCTGCATATAAACATTTGTTTATACTTTTAAATATCCAACGAAATCTCGTCGTGTCACGTATTATAAAACTTATATAAGTGTTTGATTGAAGAAGGCTTTACTTTGTGAAAATCCATCATTAAATATTATAGTGGATGTTACTTTGCATTTCCGCCTGGAATTCTTTGACCACTACTATGTCTCACTGCAACAAGCGTTTTTTACTAAAACCATAAAAAGAATTAAAACCGTTTTACTTGCTACTTCTTGATTAATTATTTTTATTGTTTTAATAAAACAACGCTTTTTGTTGCAGTGAGATGTAGTAGTAGTCAATAAATTCCAGGCGGAGGTGCAAAGTAACATCCACTATAATATACCACGTGACTGGTTACTCGTTAACAATATTTTTACAGGACACTCAGTACTTGATACTCGTTCTAAATCAATTAAAAAATAGGTGCTTAATATTTGACCTAACTATGTACAGAAATACAAAAATTAATTTCAATCCTAAATCCCAACCAGTGACCGTCGGCCCGTGTTCAGCGAAGCGTGAAAAAACGTGGGGTCAACGACCAAATAACAGAGGATAATTTTTCGAAGTATGAACAAAAAAAGGGTTTATCATCCGTATTATTATCGAAGGCTCCTGGTCAATCCTTGCAGTTTCCGGCACCGGTCATTGCACCTAGGTTTATTTAGGTTTGTATCCATACTTTTGAAATTCTTAGAACAAACTTTAACTAAGGTTCTCTTTGTTGTTTATTAGTATTCGTTTTGATGTTACTATTTTATATGTTAAATGTCACCATGAAGTATCATGTCCTTGAATACAACGAGTATTTAAATTTTCACCTGGTATAATACTTACTGGTATACTGGTATAGTACTTGATTTGCGAACATATAAATGAATAAAGGGATTTAAAAATTTACGTCATAAAAAAAATCCAAAAATAAGTAATTCACTGATGTATTATTTTAGATAAATTTATAAATGCTTTATATCGGATCCATATAACATTTATTTAAATTTTATATTAATACCTGTGAATAGAATACTTAACGACTCTTCACGTTCTATTTTTCTTCATGCTATTACTTTGATTTTATTTGAGCATATTGTTGAGAAATATTACGTAAAAGACTTAACTGAATATAGGCGATACTGAAAAATAAGAAACATGAATTTATGCCTCAAAAGTTAAAGAGTTATTAACAAATACAAAATTACAATTTAGTCAATGTATAATCAAATCAATAAATGTGTTTAAAACGTGTAACTACATTTTCTTTTGTGGAAATATATGAATTAATAAAGAATTTAATTCACTTATAATATATATCCATATATAATTTACTTGTTTTCAATGAGTAGAAGTAAAGAGCTTCTTATCTAATTTTCTTTGTAATGTGTCATTTCACTGTATAGTCCGCGCCATAGTCTTTGGCCGCTCTGAATATAGCTTTGAGTTCGGTCTTGCTCATAGTACAGTCAAAAGGTTAATACAAAACAAATTCAAAATATTATTATAGGAATTTAACATTTACATTACATACATTACATGATTACCGATTACCATATATTAGATTTTAATGAACTATGATTCATAGGTAGATATTTGTCTATTACATTAAGTAATAGGAACGTAGCAGTATTACGACCACGTTGCTACTTTCATAAGATTTTGTATATGAAATGAAAGTTAGATTCCGATTGTGACATCTTGTAAACGGTTTGACAGATAGTTTACGAAAACCTGTTTATATGAACTGAGCATACCTCGTACATATAGAATATTTGTAAAGAATTAGAAATGAAAATGAACAGACAGTAAAAAATTAATAATTACTGAGACAATAAATAACAGTAAAAACTAAAAATGGGCAATAGTAGCCGAACAATAGAGTAAAAACAAGTAGTAGATAGTAGACAAAGTTTAAGGATATTAACAGTTCGCCCCATCATGTATTTGTCAGTTATAATTAAATCCAAATAACATTTAATCACCTGGTTGGTGAGTTTCGGGTGATCGCGTACTTTATGTGAATGATCCCCTTATGCAGTATTTGTTTCTATTTGTAGAACATATCTTATAGCATATAGTATTTAGGTATTATGCGTGTTACAATACCGTTTTGTAAATAATATATATTCATAATAAAGAAATAATTTGTAATAAACAACGCTTTCTATAGAAACATTATTTTTCGAAGTGGATGGGTCTTCTAATAATAACAAATTTAAACAAGAAGAAGAAAACAACGAAAATAGCAATAACATGTTATTAATAACAACAAAACTATTCTGAATGCGACTGTACTGCAACTAGTAATAACAGGACACATGTGTCAACGTGGGTGCAATAGGAAACGAAGTACGTGTGCGGGTGAGCCTGCTCCCCTTTCACCTCAGCTTACGTCCCGCTGGTATCTAAATTTGTGTTCTGTGCATCTACTTCAGAACGGTTAAATTTTTTTTTATCTAAAGACTATTTATCATAGTTTGGTGCAATGTGTGAACGCCAATGATGTCTAGAATTATAGCTATTTACCTTCTATCTTATATTATTCGACAATAAATAATGTACTTCTTTTTTTTATATCATAGCAGGCAAAGGAACAGGTGGGTGACCTGATGTTAAGTGATCACCACCGTCCATGGACACTTGCAACACCAGGGCAGTCGCAAGTGCGTTGCCAGCCTGTATCTGGGGAAGAGGGATGGGGAGGGGGTGGGGAGAAGGGGAGTGGAGGTGGGTGTCCGGCGCTCTCACTGACCGAACGAAACGCAACCATGCATGCACTGTTAGTTCACGTCAATGTTTCTGTGGGTCAGGTGGTACTACCCCGAGCGAGCCGACCCAATCATGCTGAAACCAGTAATAGCTTCAGCGTGGCTCTACCTCCTACAAAACTTTATCTAATGTATCGTTAATATTTATATTCTGAAATAATGGGTATATAAAGCATGAATTTCAGTTGATGTTAAAAGATTTCTGCAGTCTCTTGATACCTATAATTAAAGACTAAGTAAGATATATAAAATATTTTATTCTAAATTCAAATTCACGTAACCTAGTACCCCAGTGCTGCAAACGAGACAATTATAACGACAACACTGAGTACTTTGTGATAAAACCGGATGTGCCAACTGTGTTTGCACAGTGAACCTTTCAAGGCGAATTCGAGCTATATTTTCAATATCCGGATCATTTGGCTTGCATCGATCACAACTACATAGATCTTTAACTTAGTAATACTAATATGGATGCGTCATTATTTGTTTGGTGAGATGGCATCTCGCTGTCTGATGTAAATTTTATATTACATGGAGATATTCCAAAGTATTTGACAGTTGCGTCACCTTAAGGAAAGGAGCGGGATTAACTATATCATTATAAAATTTCACAATTTCATATAGGTATTCCATATCAGTCGAGAATTATAAATTGTAATTTTTTTTATTAAAATGTTTTCAAGCGTTCAAGTTTCCTCATGATATTTTATTTGCCTGTTAAGCTGAAATTATTCCCGTTTTTTCTCAGCTTTTAAATAAATAAAATTGAATTGTATTTGAATAAAATTGATAATAATTTTACTGGTTTTAAAAGTATTTTTAGAACATTATACAATATTCATATCACTAGGTTTCCCATGGAGGCTAAACGAAACCAAATTATAAAATTTTACAGAGGTAGCTCACAATAGGCACAATTAATGAAATGATTATAGGCGTTAAATAGTAATAATAATATTACAAATATAAAAATAACCTGGAGATATTCTAATTAGAAACCGAACCACAAGAACGAAGACACGGGTACTAGTAAAAATAATGCAGTTGTTAATTATGCATTTATGTTTTGTGTCGTGATTGCGGTAACATTAGTACCCTATTCTAAAGCTACTAAATTAAGTGAACGTGGGAATACTTTTTACTGTTAGGAAACGGGATGTTTCAAAATATTTCGCGCACGGAATAAAGGGATAAGAGGCAGTGCAAAATAAACATGACATGTCAACTATAATCATGTGTAGTTCCACACATTTGGATACGAGCATGTTCTAACATAAGAACACATAGTACGGAAGAAAGCTCCTTTTTCCAGGGTTTTACCGGACTAGAAATGGGATGATACGTAGAATATCTACTTTGAGAGTGTTCTAGTAAAATCTATGGACTAGATTGATATAATCAAAGTTTAGTTTAATCTCCTATAATGGAAGGGAACAGAATTATTTTTGGAAACTACTTTCATGTTATCGACTATAAAATATTCACGAAAACAGTACAAAGTTCCTGATGCCCTTATTAATTACTTCGAGTCACAATCAGTGATCGCGTCTTGTTACTACAAATAAAAGAAGAATGGTAGCCACAGTGATCCTGAAACACTCTCTGCTGCCGTCGACGAAAAGCCAACAACAAAACGAAATACGACAAAAAAGAATAATGTTGACTAGAAATCTATTACCTCATATACTGACTACGATGTGTATATATATATATGTGTTGATACATATGTTGACTACGATGCGATGATAAAAAGAGCCTCTAAAATGTCTGGATTCATTGTAAGACAAACCAAAATATTTAAAGAACCCGAGATATCCTTGTTGATATATAATACTCTAGTACGAGGTATCTTGGAATATTGTAGTCCTGTCTGGAATCCAACCTACCAGGTGCACTCAACCAGAATGGAACAAGTACAAAACGTTTTTTTACTCTCCACTCATATCAATCACGTTTAGCTTATTACAATTTACAAACGTTGCAATCCCGTAGAACCATATTGGATTTGTCTTTCCTATTTAAGATTTTAAATAACCGCATTGACAGTTTATTTCTGTTGGGACTAATATGTATCTCAGTACCACGAAACAACAGTTGTTTGCAGAATCGCAAAACATTCTTCCTACCGAAGTATTCGACAAACGTTGGACAACACTCGCACCTCTACCGAATGTGCCACAAATACAACAATATACAATGTAAATTTGATATTTTTCATTGTTCTTTAGCCTCAATAAAATCTCAATTGGAAAGAAATTGTACTTAAATTTTTTAGCTTAATTTTTATATATTTTACTAGCGGGCCCGGCAGACGTTGTCCCGCTCTGAATATAAAAAAAAATTCTCGACAAATTATATACCAAAACCTTCCTCATTAATCACTTTATCCATTGGTTAAAACTGCATGAAGATCCGTTCAGTACATTTTGAGTTTATCGCGAACAGATAGACAGACAGACGCGGTAGGGGACTTTGTTTTATACTATGTAATGATTTGAATAGTTTACTTCATTTAAATTTTTGAGCTCTCGTATATTGTGCACGTTAGTTTTACAACTAGTAGGTTACATTAGTAACAACTTTATCGTATCAGTGTTAACAGAATCAAACTCTTTTGTAACCAGTTTTGTGAAATAAATAAAAAAAAAATATTCTATTTAAATTATTTTAAAACATACTACACTGAATTTAAATTTTCTAATTAATAATTTATTTCCAGAAGAAAATAGTATACGTTAAAATACATACATTAATACAATCACCGAATTGTAAAGTCTTGTTTTAAATATATGGAATTGATAAGTGAATCATATTCACTCTTTAGTAATTTTACGTACCTATACATTTTTTTTTGCGTTTTGCAGAATATTACTGATTAATACTTCTTTTATTTATTTATTAATTAATTCATGCTCAATGTCGTGTATATTCAATTATTTTTCTTTAACAATGCGCTAACTAACAATTATGTTAACTTGAATAACACGCTCAAATGAAATGTTAAAAATATCAGAAAATAAAATGGAATATAAAAACCAAAGAGTCTTATAGCATATACAAAATTTAAATAAATCTTATATGGATTCGATTTAAAACATCTGTAAATGAATCTATAATAAAGCAACATTGGCGATCTTGTTTTCAAATCATTTTAATAACTTTACCCATTGTACTCATAACTATGTTGCTAAATCAAGTACATTATATAATATAAGTTTTATTCGTGACACAATGAGATCTGGTTTCAAAATTACAAGTATAAACAAAATTGTATGTTCATTATGTAGGAAGTTTGGTTTACAGTGACCAATGAAACACGAACTTTTAAAATAACTCGTAGATTATATTTCAGCGTAGCCACTACATACAAATCGTAATTAACGGGCCGTGCCGTCCCACGTTTAGGCACGACATACATAATTATACTTAGAACTAGTTTACTACCAAACACATTAATATATTTTCAAATTCTTCAATACATTTTATCTATACACTAGCCGACCCGTGCCCACTTCGTTGGGCGGTAATAGGCATTATCAAGCTACAACTTTTCTCTAGAACTCAATCATATATATCTCATAATTAAGGCAGCGTTCGTAAGAAACGTTTTCGTTCGACCATTTATCTCCGACTCCCCAGATATTACCCCCTACAACCTCACAAACGCAGCGCAGCGGAAGCTCTCAAAAGGAAAAAATACCCCGAATTTGAAACATTTTCCATCTGTGCTCCGCTCCTATTAGCCTTAGCGTGATGATATATAGCCTATAACCATTTTCGATGAATGAGCTATATAACACTGAAAGAATTACTCATATCGGACCAGTAGTTCCTGAGATTACCCCTTACAACGCCACAACGTCACAAACATTACCTCTTTATAATATTAGTATAGATATAATAAAAATGAAGTGTCTGTATGTAATATCAAAATATTTTTTTTTTACTGATTGGGTACGAAAGTATACAAGCTACTGATAACGAAAATGCAATTTTTAAAATTTTTGTCGGTCTGTTTGTCTGTCTGTCTGTTTGTTCCGGCTAATCTCCAGAATGGCTGGACCGATTTTGACGGGAATTTCACTCGCAGATAGCTGAAATTACAGCGGGTTACTTCGGCTACTCTAAATTACCAGCCGGAGGTGGTGGAGAGGGTCGTGGGTGCATTGTTCCCCGGCCCTCCGGAGCTCACTCCTCCTCCCATGCCTCCTCCCGTGCCTCCTGTCCAGGAGACAGAGGAGGCGGCAGTCGACCCTCCCTCGATTACGGACGAGGAGATGGGGAGGGCGATGGAGCGGCTACGCACCGGGCGAAAAGCGCCCGGCCCTGACGGGGTCCCGGGCCGGGTGCTTGCCGTGGCGCTGGGCCATTTGGGGGGGTGGCTTCGGGAGCTGTTTGACCGCTGCCTTGCGGTCGGGCAGTTCCCGAAGCCCTGGAAGATGGGGCGGCTTTGCCTAATGGCGAAGGAAGGCCGCCCCCCGGACTGCGGGTCCGCGTACCGGCCCCTAGTATTGCTGGACGATACCGGGAAGGCGCTCGAGAGGATCGTTGCCTCCCGGGTCGTCCGGCATCTTGAGGAAGTGGGGCCGAACGTGTCGGACGCGCAGTTCGGCTTCCGGTCAGGGCGTTCCACGTTGGACGCCCTGACCCTCCTAAAACGGGTCTCCACGGAGGCGACCTCTCAGGGCGATAGAGTATTGGCGGTGTCATTAGACATCGCCAACGCCTTCAACAGTCTGCCGCATGGTGTCATACGGGAGGCGCTCCGCATTTTCGGAGTGCCCCCGTACCTGCGGCGACTGTTGGAGGCGTACCTGGACGGGAGAGAGGTCGCCTTCGTGGACGCCAGAGGGCGCATGGTCCGGCGCCATACGGCGTGTGGGGTTCCACAGGGGTCGGTCTTGGGGCCGCTCCTGTGGAACATGGGCTACGACTGGGTGCTCCGCGGCGCGCTCCCTACTGGAGCGCGCCTCATCTGCTACGCGGACGACACCCTAGTCGTAGCCCGGGGGTGGGAATTTGGTGAACTGGTGCGCCTGGCCACGGAGGCCGTAACTCTCGTGGTCGGGCGCATAAGGAGGTTGGGTCTTGAGGTGGCTCTCGAAAAGACCGAGGCCCTCATGTTCCATGGGCCTCGGCGAGGGCCACCTCCAAGGGCCCACTTGTATGTGGAGGGCGTCCGGGTCAGGGTGGGGACCCAGATGAAGTATCTGGGCCTCACCCTGGACGGACGCTGGCGGTTCGAGCCCCATTTTAGGGGGCTCGGACCGCGCATAGTTGGGGCCGCGGCGGCGCTCGGACGACTCCTCCCCAATACGGGGGGGCCGGGCGCCACCTGCCGCCGCCTTTACATGGGGGTGGTACGGTCCATGGCCGCCTACGGGGCACAGTTATGGGTGGACGCCCTCAACGCCACCAATATTCGCGCGCTGCGTGCTGCGCAGCGCACTGTGGCGTTGAGGGTGATACGAGGCTACCGGACGGTGTCCTCGGCGGCGGCCATGGTACTGGCCGGTTCCCTTCCCTGGGAGCTAGAGGCGGAGGTGCTTGCCGCCGTATATAACTATACGGCGGCTAAGAAACTGTTGGGGGAGCCTCTGGCTCCTGGGGAAATAGAACAGAGGAGAAGGGACGAGAGAGAGGAAAGGATACAGAGGTGGAGGCAGGACCTGGCGGACGCGCGTTACGGTCGATACACGATCGACGCCGTCCGCCCGGTCCTGCCGGAATGGAATCAAAGGAAGTGGGGCTCCCTGACGTTTCGTCTGGTGCAGGTGCTGACCGGGCACGGGTGTTTCGGTTGGTACCTGCACCGGATAGCTCGCAGGGAGCCGACCGCCGTATGTCACGAGTGCGGCGTTGAACCGGACACCGCGCAGCACACACTTGCTGAGTGTGCTGCGTGGGAGGAGCAACGTCGCACTCTGACTGCGGCGGTAGGACAGGAGCTCTCGCTGCCGAGCGTGGTTGTGGCCATGCTCAGCAGCGAGGATGCGTGGAACGCAATGGCCTCCTTCTGCGAGGAAGTCGTCTCGCAGAAGGAGGCGGCGGAGAGGGTCCGGGAGAAGAACCCTCAAAGTGACCCTCTCCGCCAACGGAGGACAGGCAGGAGGAGGCGGCAGTTTGACCGCCGCCTCCTCCCACCGTAACCGGACCTAGGGAGGATGGGTCGGGGGGCCCATCCTCCCATTGCACAGGTCCGGCGGACGGAGGAGACGACCGGTGTGTACACGGTTGTCTCCTAACAAGACGGGGTCCGGCCGCGGCGCTTCCGCTGCTGGGCCAACCGCTGGGGTGGCACGATGAAATCTGTAGAGATCTCGTGCCGCCCCACCTATAGCGGCAGACGTAGGGGTTTTAGTCCGTGCGAGTCGGACATAACCCATCCTCTACCCCGAGAGGGTGTGTATCCATAAGGGATTTCCCCACGTAAAAAAAAAAAAAAAAAAAAAAAAGGCTACTCTAAATTAGACTAGCTGTTAACCGCGGCTTTGTCTGTAATGTTATCTCCAAAATGGTTGAACCGATTTTCACGGGACTTTCACCGGCAGATAGCTGACCTTATAAAAAGTAATTTAGTTTATTTTAATTTAGACTAACTGTTAATCGTGGCTTCGCCCACAGCACTATCTTCAAAACGGTTAGACTGGTCTTCACGAAACTTTTATTGACAGATATCTGACCTTATAAAAAGTAATTCAAGCAATTTAATTTATACTAGCCGTTAACCGTGGCTTCGCCCGCAGTGCTGTCTCGAAAACGGTTCAACCGATCTTCACAAAACTGTCACTGGCAGATATCTGACCTTTTAAAAAGTAATTCAAGCAATTTTAGTTTATAGTAGCTCTAAACCGTGGCTTCGCCCGCACTGCTATCTTCTTTAAACCGGTTTTCACGAAACTTTCACTGGCAGATAGCTGACTTTACAAAAAGTAATTTAGGCAATTTTAGTTTATACTAGCTGTTAACCGTGGCTTCGCCCGCTGTGCTATCACCAAAACGGTTAGATCTATTTTCACGGGACTTTCACTGGTAGATAGCGAGCCTTATAAAAAGTAATTGAGGTTATTCTATTTTAGACTTGTTACCCGCGACTTCATAAATTTAGCAAGATTTCAAGTCATTCTTTATTTTTAATAAGAGAAATAATTATCAGCTTATTGTTTACAATTCGACATTATAATTATTAATAACTTTAATGATATAGAGGTCTTCCTAATAGGATCTTTGATTATAAATGTATTACGTAAAGGGTTCCATAATTAAATTTCTTGCGGAACAAACAAGCGTTTATTTTTTGTATAGTCACAGAATCTTAATTATAATGGCAATGTGTATTAAATGTAAATCTTTATAATAATATTTTAAGTTATTGTTTCATTAGTTCTTTATACAGTGTAAGTAAGCATTGAGGTAGTTATATTGTGGATTAAGGTTCCAAATATGTTGCTGATGACAAACCTCATTTGGCACGCTATTAGTATTTATATATCTAATGTACACGTTACATGTTACTGTAAGTGGCGTGCCAACGTCAAGTTCGATTACGAATCTCGTTTGCTATTTATAAATTTTGTTTTACTTATTTGGAAATCCAACAGCATACATGTGTTTTTATATAATAACTTATATAATAATTAAAGGCAAAACAGGATTTCTCAATTACAAATTAGAGGTGATACATAATAATAATAGTTATAAGAAAAAGAAAAACATTTATACTTTAATGACGTTTAATGTATAGGTGCGAATGCGTACATAGGTTGATGTGTGCAAAATTCTGCTCCGTTTTCAAGAGAGAGACCAGAAACCGCCGAGCACGTACCGTCGCGTCGCCCGGACTGGTGTTTCCGGGCACAAGATGGACATTACTGCGGCCCCAGCGAGAGTCATGGCGTCGGCCTCGGGTAGCTTGATGGCCCAAGTCAGCGACCCGCCAACGCGAAGAAAAACGGCTCAGAAGCTGAAGAAAAAGAAGTCCCCGCGATCGGCGAGTATAGTACGGCAGCAACAACAGCTGGCCGTTGAAACTTATCGAGCAGATCAAAGATGTCGCGACCACACAGGGTCACTCAGGAACTAAAGGCGAAAAGGCCTGTATAGCGTTCCTGGACGAAATCCTACTCCCCAGTGACTATGTTCGCTACACAGCAATCCAGCCACTCAAAAGGCCCGTTCAAACCACCAACACCAACACCAACGCGCAAGCGCGAACGCTCGACCGCCCCAAAAGCGGATTAGCGAGCCGAGGATAATTATATCCACAAGGCACTCCCTTAGTTAAGGGCGGCGAACGAAGCCACCACATACAAATTGTAATTGACGAGACGTGCCGTCCCACATTTAGACACGATATATTTTACATAATCAAACTACAAATTAATTTAATATCAACACATTAATATATTTTCAAATTATCTTATACACTATACATAACAATAAGCAATCATAACGTGTGACTAAATATGTGCAAATAGCTTAAAGATCAACAATAAACTGACAAAAAATAATCTTAAAGAAAACAAAAAAAAACATTACAAAATTCAAGTGCATATTTCAACTTTACAATCCTTCTACATGGAATTAGCAACTGTACAAGCGGAGAAAGGATCCCCAGTGTAATTAGCAGGGCAGCTACAAACAGGAACGTGATTAACAGTCTAGAACAAATACAATATATGTTATACATGTACATATATGTTAATATACCGAATTGTAACAATCAGTATTATAAAATTTCATCCCCAGCTTTTATGTTATATTTAGACAATTCTCCAATAGCTACAGATAGAAGATAAGAGCAGACAAAATAAGCTGCATCATAGTTGATGTATGTAGTCATGTATGTATGATGTATGTGTTCTATGTAGTCGTAAAAATTATAATCATAAGCATCAAGCGTAAAGTAAAATTGTACAATTTCATACGTTTTATGAGTACGGTCTTTGTTTCTGCAATAAAATAATGCGTTTTATTGACAAATCGTAATGCTGAGTAAAACTTAGAATTCATAAATGTACTATTATTATATAGTGAATTAATATTATTGTTTTGTAGTATAACTATTTTGGTATTGTGTAGATATCTATTGTAATGTCGATACTTAAAAGGCCTACTTAGTATTTCTTGCGCTACTGCCGCCCCATTTAAGCGGCGGGGGATACAACGTGAGGTTTTTAGGAGTAGGAGTCTCCATAACCCTGCTGCTCCCCCAGGTAGTACGATATACATTATGAGGTAAAAAAGGTGCTGCTATCTATGCCCCAGAAAATTTACTAACCTATAATGCGTAAAGGCATTGTTTTTTTTTTACTTTATTTTTGGTAACCATTCTTTTAGATTATTACTGCCATTGTCGAGTAGTTAATAGTATTACAAGTTCTTCTTCCATTCCATTTTTGGCAACCAGTCTTCTAGTAGACTATTACTGCCATTGTCAAGTATCGATATTAAAAGTTTCTTTATATAATTTCAATAAACTAATAAGATGGTGGCCATCTTGTTAGAACTTTCCATGGAGTTTTTGTGGCATCTCAGAATTCATGGTCCGTGGTATTATTTTCCATTCACTTCACTAATGCACAATAAACAAACTATATTACATAAAACACCACCAATTTTACACAATATAAAGTCAAGTAACACAAGATTATAAATCTTTATATATAAAAATCAATGTTTGTATGTTTGTCCTCAATACATGCCGAAACTACTGATCAGATTGTTATAATAATTCTGTAAGGTATTCTGCGGACTCCCGATACGGTTCCTATATACCCATCCCATATTACAAAATAAGTCAGATAAGAGTCAAATAACACAAGATTATGAATAGAATATAAAAGCTAATACATTACTAAGATCCCGCCAAAAACTTCTAGGATACTTTTTTATAATGTATAGTTGGCAACCCTACCGTGATACCTAAATTTGTGTTCTGCGCATCTACTTCAGAGCAGCCAAAAACTTTGACGCGGACTGTATACAATCAAAGAACAGACTACATAATCAATTACTTACAACACAGTTTGCATTGATTCCACAGGCGTCCTCACAAGGGTTTACGCAGCGTCGATTGACACAAGCTTGACTATTACGGCATTGGCTGTCCACTATAATTAAAATAAGTACTGTTTATTATAACAACCAAATTTATGATTTAAATTAAACATATAGTATAAAACAAAGTTCCCTACCGCGTCTGTCTGTCTGTCTGTTCGCGATAAACTCAAAAACTACTGAACGGATTTTTATGCGGTTTTCAATAATGGATAGTGTGATTCTTGAGGAGGGTTTTAGTATATAATTTGTCTAGGATTCTTTTATAATCAGGGCGGGACAACGTTTGCCGTGCCCTCTAGTTAAACATATAAAAGAAACAATATAGTGATTATTAAAAAATTTGATCACAATTAATAGTGTAGATATTTATTTATTTCAGAGGGAAGAATCTTGAATTTTTGTAATATTACTTGTTACAGTTGTGAGACTGATAATATTAATTTGTCTAACAATGCTTTTCCCTAAAGAAACGAGTACGTTGCAATAGTGTTACTCGAGTTAAGACCAAAGATTTTACTGTCCAAAACAAGTCTCCCAAAACATTTTTGTCCTCACAATCTGATTGAGATTAATTATATATACGTCGACTCAAATAATGTTTAGGAGCTTCGATATTAAAGAACCTGTTAATTGAGAATAATTTACTAGCAACCCCGGAATCGTGGTAGCCAATACCTCAAGTAAGAAAAACTTGCTAAATGTGTATCTAAATGCAGGCATCTAACATTAGAAGAGAAGAAAAAGGCGATTGAGATAATAAAAGAGATCAAATAAAGTTAAGGAGAAATCGTGCTCTAATCTTCTATACACATAATGAGAACGTAAATATAACGACTTTGTACGTTTTTGATTTTTCTAAAAAGTAATTTGCAGGTATCTTGAAATAAGTATTAAAATTCATATCAATCACTTTTAGAAATGTATGTCTATTTGTTTGCACACTGGCAAAGTTCGCGATAAAACCTCGCCATGAAAATCATAAAGCAATCCTCGAGTAACATTTAGTTTTGGTTTCATTAAAATTCGTTTGCTTTATAAAAAGTTATTGTAATTTTAATGACGACGCGACTTAAGTACGAAAGTAAAGTATATGCAGATAATTTTATTATTCATTGTTTTTTTACATTAGTTTCCACTCGGACGGAGTCGCGGGCACAGCTAGTATTTTATATAACTACATTAATTGTATCATGATAACATTGGGTCCACCACTTTCTGGTTGTAAAGAGTAAACCTCCCATAAATGCCTACGGAATGTGCAAATGTGGGACATAAGTTAGCGTAGGGTGACATAACTAAAAGAGGAACTTCGGCGCATAGTTCGCAGACCGATCGATGACGAATCACTTGTTACAGTAGTCCGATGAAGCTGTAAGCCTTCTTGTTAGGCCAATAGCGTAGTCAGTTCGAGAAAAAAATACACGCTCAGGTGTTGATGCTCACTTTTAATTATTTTTATTTAACATGAAATTAAAATTAATTTATAAGTCACCCAAATGTAGTATTTATTAGTGCATGTTTAACTTATCCAATTTTCGAATACCATAGTCATATGCTTGCACACTTATAAAACCGCAGGTATGTAAATACCTGTATGCATGCACTTATTTTTTTGTTTCGACCTGACTAACATTGTTAACCGCAAGAGCTTCTCCAGTTTATTAGGTGATAGAGCCACGCCGAAGCTATTACTGGTTTCAGCATGAATGCGTCGGCTCACCCGGGATACTACCACCCGACCCACAGAAACTCCGTCGTGAACTAACAGTGCTTACATTGTTGCGTTTCGTTCGCTCAGTGAGAGCGCCAGACGCCCACCTTCCCTCCCCATCCCTGTCAGCCTCTCTCCCCCCCCTCTCCATCTCCCCTCATTGCTTCAAACATAGGCTAGCAACGCACTCCTGGTGTTGTTAATGTCCTATGAACGGTGGTGATCACTTTACATCAGGAGAGCCACCTGTTCGTTTGCCTCCTATGACATAAAAAAAAGTTTCATGAGACATGTAGACGAGTGCGGAAGGCAGTCCATTGAAAGTTCAAGTTGACAAACCCTCCGCTTGGGTCATTTCGTTACAAGCTAACTTTGCAGAGCGAACTAACTAATGGGTAAAAAATATACATATATACTAGCTTATATAATACAGACACGCATGAATAATGTCACTTTAGTTCGTTCAATCGCGGTCTTATTGCTAGCTATGGTATGAACCATTGTTGAAGAACCTTTATAAAAATACTAGCCTCTGCCCGCGAATTCGACCGCGTGGAATAGTTACATTGGGCTAACGCTAACACGCAGTGGAATCTCTCAAGAGGAAAAAAAGCCCCGATTATGAAACATTCTTTATTGGTGCTCCGCTTCTATTGGTCTTAGCGTGATGATATGTAGCTTATAATCTTCCTCGATAAATGAGCTATATAACACTGAAAGAATATTTCAAATCGGACTAGTAGTTCCTGAGATTACCCCCTAAAACGTCACAAACTCATAATTCACTTTACTCTTATTTTATTTATTTCATTTTAATTTTTGGTACATCAACGACGCTCTCACAACATATTACATAAATCTAATAACCCACAAGTTCAGGACAGTGTGAAGCATCTTTACAGATGTGCACATATTGCGCCATATCTTATTTCAGCACTATCTTAACAAAATAATTAGGATGAAAGTTATAATTTAACATAAATTCAACGTGCATATAATTTAAACAGATCTGAGCGATATTTACTGAATGAGCAATTAAAGATGTCAATATCATCGTTATTAATGTCATTATACAACTGTTTCATACAATTGAGAGGCGAACAGATGTTTGTTCGTAACAACATTTTGGAAAAAACAGTCTGAATTGGGTATCATGGAACTTTTCTAGGAACATTTAAGTTTAGTTCATTTAATACGTCCGGGACCACAATAACTCCATTAGCAAGCTTATACAGTAAAAGAAGATCCAAGATCTTTCGACGACTTTCCAACGATATTATTTTAAAGTGTTTTAATCTAGTATTGTAGTTTGCACGATAGGGACAGCTCTGGTCTCGGCGAGCAAGAAATTTAGTAAAATTACGTTGAATACGCTCTATACGATTAACATGAATATTATAAAAAGGATTTCAACTGTTTGATCCGTATTCTAGAACGCTTCTTACCAAAGTTTTATAAAGATGTATTATTGTTTTTATATTATGAAAATCTTTACACATACCCTTAATGAATCCACACATTTTCCAGGCTTTAGATATTGTCGTATTTATGTGTTCAGTAAATTGTAGCTTGCTATCTATCTCTATTCCTAAATCTCTAGTACTTTTTTTGGTCTGCAAAACTTCGGTACCTATTGAGTAACTGGACGGAATAACATTTATATTTTTTGTAAATCGAATGTGTACACACTTTATTGTATTAAGTTCCGTTTTGTTATCGGTGCACCAGGTTTCAAGAGATTTCAAATCTAGTCCAGTGAAGCTGTTAAGACCTTGCTTGGTCAATAGCGTAGTCAGTTCGAAAAAAAAAAGATTTCAAATCGCTTTGAAGTAAAGGTGAATCATCTAAATGTTTTATTACTCTATATAACTTCAAGTCATCCGCAAATAGTAAGCATTTGGTGTGTTTTGTATAACTCGATATATCGTTTATGAATATTAAGAAAAGGAGCGGCCCTAAATGAGAGCCTTGTGGAACTCCTGATAACGCGGAAAAAGGACCAGAAGTATATACGTGAACCGTAACCCTTTGCACCCGATGCTCTAAATAGGATTGTATCTAGACTAAAATAGGACCATGAATGCCAAATTGTTTTAGTTTTAAGATAAGTATATTGTGATCAACTTTGTCAACTACTAAAATCCGTGTATACTGCATCAACCTTGAACCGAGCATCGACTAATTTAGATATGTCATTTACATAATCAAGTAGATTAGTCACAGTAGATTTGTTTTTACTAAATCCATGTTGATTACTACTTATCATGTTTTTAGAGTATGATGCTAATGATGACTGTACAACACTTTCAAATATTTTAGAAAATATATTTAGGATTGATATAGGTCGATAGTTGTTAATAAGTTGATTTTTTTTTTGTATTGAGAGATAAATTAAATATGATTTTTAAGGGTAATGTCAAAAATTTGGAGGTTTTTTGATGAAAAGTGGAGGAATGCTACCTGGCTCTGCCCCTTTACTAGCGTCAATTTTCTTAATAGCTTTTAGTATGCATTCCTCACTTATTAAGATGTTACTGAATGAATTTCGCGGGAAAATTGTTGTCTTGGTTGACGTATTAGTATTGATGCAAGTCGGATCAGAGTAAACTGAAGAAAAGTGATCAGCAAATAGTTTACAAATAGATTCACCGGTGTTGGCTATCCTATTGCCTAATTTCATCTCAGTCGGTATTTCAGAAATTCCCTTTCTTCCTGCCTTTACAAAAGACCAAATTTTTTTCGAATTTTGTGGCAAGAACTTCTCTATATTTTCAACATAGGTATTATAACTACATCTAATCGCCAACTCAATGCGCTTATTCAATATATTGGTCTCTATAAGATCTCTTGAATTATTATAACGTTTGTATTTTAATCTAATCTTCTCTTTTTCGGAAATTAATGATATTAAGGATCTCGTATACCAAAACGGATATTTTCGGTTTCCTTTTTTTATTTTTGGAACAGTACACGTTATTATAGAATTTATGATATTATAAAATTTTTGTGTTATGACATTGACATCCTCATTACAAAGCTCGTATTCCCAATGTATCCTGCACAACTTAGAGTTTACGACTTTATAGTCTGCTTTCCTGAAATTGTGGGTTGCGAATATTTTCTCCTTGAGAAAGGGTACAACTATGAAATTAACAGATATGACAAGTGCAGGATGATAAACGTCTAGCTTGCTTAAATAAGACGAAGTTTCATTGACATCAATAGTATCAACATTTCCTAAGATCAAATCTAAAATTCTTTGGTTACTATTTTCTACAAGATTGAATTGGTTAAGATTATTACGAGACATAAAATCAAACAAATAGTTACCTATTGAGCTTGCAGATCTAGATGGGATTACTAGATTACTGTGGACCCCCATTTCCCATTTTACAAAAGGTAAGTTAAAATCATCAAAAAATATTGTTTCACATCGAGTAGCTTCAAAAACTTTATCTGAATTATCTAAAAATCTTTGTAAAACAGAAAGCGTTATTGGAGGCGGTAGGTAGACAGCACATAACATGACTTCTTTTACTATTTCATTGATTTTTACTTTCTGCGAGATCCATATATCTTCACAAGTGCTTTCGTAATGAAATATCCGTTCCGATTGCATTTTTTTGGAAATTATATTAAAACCCCTCCTCCTGTTTTCTCTCTTAAATAAGTAGTTTGTCTATCTCTGCGCTAAAAAATATAGTTCTCATGAAACAGTTCATTATCATATACAGAATCGTCTAGCCATGTCTCAGTACATACTAATATATCATAATTTAGTCTCATAGATGCCAATCGGATTTCTTTTAATTTAGTTCGCATGCCACGAACGTTTTGATAATAAATATTGAATTTTATAACATTAATAAACGGTCCTCATTGATCAAATATTAGTGTTACAATTTAATTAGACAATCGTAAGATTTTATATTTTTCGCGGGGCATGTATCGTTTTTGCGACAGTATATGCGACCGTTCCGAATCCACACATATTTAAATTCTTTTTCACGAGCAACTCTTCTTGTTTCAGCATGTAAAGCCTTTAAGTGTGGTGATAGGTGTTCTGATACATAAATCGATTTTTTTTTATTCCCATAGCCTAAATGTGTAGTGTTAAGTTTCTCGTTCTGGTTTCGCTTATTAAAATTAATCACAGCAGCGATCACGTTATCCCTGACTCGCGCACTCGGCAATTTTACTATTACAGAGCGCGGGCGCTTGCTTGATTCCGTTTAATATTATTTAATATTTCCGTATCTTGTAGAGGACAAGAGATGACCACACCGAGTTGTTTTACTATAGAAGCTAAGTTTTCCGATTTATTCTCAGGTACTCCATTCATTTCAATATTACTTTCACGCGAATATTGCTCCATCAGCGTAAGATGTGTTGCTTGCTCACTGATAATTTTGGAAAGCCTATCATTCTGTTTAGTTAATTTTGTTATAGTTTCTGCATTAGTTTTTAACTCTGATTTAATGTGGTCATAATGTGCACTCCGATATTCCATAGACGATTTGTATTCTTTAAGTATAACAAGTTCATTTTTAATAGACTGTAATTCATCCTCAACATATGATTTTATTGCAGTTTTTACTGCCTCATTGACAGCAGAATATATTTCAGACCTTATTTCTGAAGATAATAATTGTACCTGCTCTGGAGGAGTTTGTTGTTTAACACCCGCACGTTGTATCTTCCTACGCCGTGTAACATTTATCGCAGAACAACCCTCTCTGTCTGGGAATTTCACGGGAGACGAAAGCGGCACTGAACGTATCGTTAATTATCACCTTTCGGTTGTTTACAAAGACAGCTGACACATGTCCAAATGGCTTTTTGTTCCTTAGTCATATTATGATAGGATCCTTTGTTAATATCCGCGCACAGGAGATCGTAATCATTGCCACAACTCGAGCACCGCATATGTTCTCTAGCTGCGATCACATTAAGACACCCCGAACATTATTATTAACATTACTCTTATAATAATTATTAGTATAGATAGTATAGATAAGAAATGATGATGGATGTCTAGCGTCCAATTAACCTTATCGGAATATATATTGCGTTAACTCACCCATACATATCTTGTTGGAGGCTGATTTGCTGTTTTCGTTATGTTGACCTATAAAATAATAAACAATATTAATTCATTCGGATTAAACCCACATTGAAACGTTGAAATTCTTATTCGAGAACATCTATATATTCTATACATATAATAAGAATGTAAATCTAACGTGTCTGCACATTTTCGATTTTCGTGAAAAGAAATGTTGCAGGTGTCTAAGAATAATTAATAGCATACATTTCAATTATTTTTAGAAATGCCTGTCTGTCTGTCTGTCTATCTGTCCGTTTGTATGAACACGCATCACTGCTAAAGTACTGGGTTCAGAATAAAACCGCATATAAGAAAATTATAAACCATATCCTCCGGAGTAACTTAGTCTTTGTTTCATTAAAATCTGTCCACTCTATCAAAAGTTATTGTAATTTTAATGACCCCGCGACTTAAGTATGAGAGAAAAGTAGATAATAGACTAAATACGTTCAGATAACTTTATTACTCATTCTTTCGTACATCAGGTTCCACGTGGACGAACTCGCGGGCACAGCTAGTATATCAATATAATCAAATATTACTAAAATCGGAAACATCGACATTTTTAACGTCTCCGATTCATGTGGAATGCCCCAAATCTTTTAAGATGTATATATAATGTAATATACGAGTATATATAATGTGGAGTTCTACATAGCTTTGTTTTCTTGTCAGTTTTACAAGTTAGTTAGTTTACACAAAGCTATGTAGAACTAACTCTAAATAATACGAATACTCACCATCAACGTTGGCTTGCAGTACTAGAATAATAACCACTGAGGCCAAAAACAGCAACTCTTTGACCGTCTGGGGAAAATAAAAAAAAGAAACTATCGTGAACTTAAATGAACATCTCTCCGTACGTGAAATATGTAAAGAATATCAAACTCACCGCAAGAGCTAAACATCTACAATGCAATCGACTCTACATACCGAGTTAATGAAATTACTTTAGTTATGAAACCGCTTATTCATCTTTAGAAATACCATAAAACTTGAAAATAAAACAAGATTAGTTTTTGCTAGAATATAATGAGAAAAACAATATGTTACGTAAAAACTGTAGTAAGAGAAGGTAGTAGAGCCATGCTGAAGCTGTTATTGGTTTCAGCATGAATGGGTCGGCTCGCCCGGGGTACTACCACCCGACCCACAGAAACACCGACGTGAAGTAACAGTGCTCGCTTTGTTGCGTTTCGTTCAGTCAGTGAGAGCGCCGAAGGCCCACTTCCCTCACCCACTTCGAGCCACCCTCCCCTCCCCCACTTCCCTCTTCGATCCCCCCATTCTCATCCTCCAAACACAGGCTGGCAACGCAATTGCTACTCCCCTGGTGTTGCTAGTGTCTATCGACGGCGGTGATCACTTACCATCAGGTGACCTGTCTTTTCGTTTGCCACCTATATTATAAAAAAAAGAGAGCTAGAGACGTTTTTTATTAAAGCACTTATAGATGATACGAAACCTATCCCTGCTTATTATGGACACGACGAAGTGTTACAATTTATTATGTTCTATATAATGATAATACAGTCTCTTTAAGCTATAGGACCAGGAATAGGAATAAGCTACTTATTTTTTGGAGTCCATTGACCCTTACCCATTTTTTTAAAATTAAACTTTTGTATAATACATAGCGAAACGAGTGGGTTCTATATGGTTATTATATAATTATCATTAGCATGTATAATTTGGTAAAACCAATTTACAATATAGGTATAAAGAGGATATCTAAAGGTTTAATACTAGTCCCAAGTGATAATAGTCTGCCTATTCCAATAACCTAAAATTTAAGGGTACACGCGATAGTTTTTGGCGGGATCTTGGAATGCCATGTAGTAGTCTTTATATTTTATCCATAGTCTTACGTTACTTGAATCTATATTGTGTAAAATTGGTGGTGTTTTATGTAATATACTTTGTTTATTGTGCATAAGTGAAGTGAATGGAAAACAATACCACGGACCATGAATTCTGAGATGCCACAAAAACTCCATGGAATGTTCTAACAAAATGGCCACCATCTTGTTAGTTCATTGTAATTATAGTTAATACATATATACATATAATTACAAGTTTCTTGAACTTGTAATATCGATTCTCACTTGACAATGGCAGTAATAGTCTACTAGAAGACTGGTTGCCAAAAATGGAATGGAAGAAGAACTTGTAATACTATTAACTACTCGACAATGGCAGTAATAATCTAAAAGATTGGTTGCCAAAAATAAAGTTAAAAAAAATACACGCGATATTAAATGTAATTTTATTTATTATAATTACTAAACAAATATAATTATATATATTTTGTTTATATATAGTTATATATATATATATATAGTTATATATATATATATATATATATATATATATATATATATATATATATATATATATATATATATGTATCTAGTTATAAACCTTTTTTCCGAGAAAAAATATGAATTTTATGTAATATTTTTGACATAAGATGCGAGCTAAATTAAGAAATGACGATTGCAACTAAGAATTAGACGAAACATAACACCAGAAAACGAATCAAAGTGAAGTGGTGACGCCGCGGCGATGTCGACGTCACCGGGGGCGTGCGGATGCGGGGTTATCTATGTTCAATTTAAGTGGACTGTATTTGCGGGGGTGCTATATTGATATTCAACTATTGCGATCAGTTACGATTTGGGAGAGAAGGGCAGGATGGAAACTTGGCACATACCTGGCGGCGATGCAGTCTCCACGTGGCTAGCCGGCTAGGTGTTTCTCGTTTCTTTCCACCGAGTCTTCTCTCACACAACACTTATTGTTTATAATATATGTCGGCAAGTATGTAGCGATGCGTTTATTTCTCACTCGAGCATGCAAAAACTCAAAATGTTAGCATGCGGCGCGGCTCGGCATGGATTCTACACAACACACTGTGCGAGCCGCGTAAACTACTCGACGATAGCGGGCGAAGTCACACAATGGCCGCCCCGCGTCCGTCGCGTACGGCGCGGCCCACCACAATCGAAACTAGCGGCGCGGCTCGGCGCGCTACCGAACTAACATGTGCCATAGTTAAAGGGAAGCGTGATTGGGCAAGATAGATGGCGTGACCTGATCGCAATTAATTGGTCAAAATTCAAAGTGACATAATTTAATCCATAATGCGGGAATTTTCAAACATACATAAAGCGGCGCAACCATGAAGATAGACTGGGATAAAGTTGAATATTACATACATATAGCTAGCGATCCACTACGAATTCACATGGGGCTTATTATTCAAGTACTAAGCGTTAAACAATTCACAAACAACCATTTTTTGTTTCGCGATATTGAAAACCTATTGCTTAGTTTAGAAGAACTAAAGTAAGTAGCAGTAAAGCACTAAAATCAACTTTGTTTTATAATAGATAAAACATTTAATTTTTATTCTTTGAGTTACGTATACGATTTAAAATAATTTCTAAAGTAAGTCAAGGCATTATTATTACAATTTATTTGAAAGAATAAAACAAATCGTATAGAAATAAATGTTAAGGCTTTGATAGATACCAATGTTACCAATATTGTTTTTTATTTCTATTGCACTATTTAGTTCGCTTACTGGCGAGCTTAATGCCACAAGATTTTCTCTTCCAGCTAACCACCGGTGTTGTGGAAGCGGTGCCAATTTAAAAAAGAAAAGAAATCGGAGAAAATAAAAATAATTATAACAATAAAAATGAGTTTAGCGTGGAATTATATCTAAAATAAAATAAAAAGTGTGTGTGTGTACTTATGTACACGCGTTAGAAGTTATACTCCTTTGGCGTAACAAATTAAAAAAGATGTTCAAAAATTTTATCCTTCGCCTTATTCTACGTTTGTAGAAAAAACGACACAAACAATAGAAAAAAGGTATTTAATACATTGAAAGTTTTAATACAAACTACAAATACAAAGAAACGAAATGTTGACTATAGCTAACTTCAGGGTGTCGGTTTTTCGTGACGGTGTGCGCGCGCATCGTAAAAATTTACTCTCATCATTTTTCCCTAACGCGCCAAAAGAAGTATAATTTCAAAAATTCAAAAACGTATTTTTTGAAATATATTTTAACGGACACTTACAATAATTTTGTTCATCGTCGTCTATTGCTAGAAGAAAATAACTGAATAAGGAACGCCTTACAGGCCTATGTAATGCGCCTATTACTTCTGAACTGTCTTTACAGACCTGTACAAGTTTATATATACATGTTTATCAATATAATAAGTGTACAGTAATTCAAATATATGCAAAAATATGTATTTGTAACACTAAGCCTAACTAAAATAAAAAATTCTAATATGAAATTACTTGTTTTTTTATGTCATAGCAGGCAAACGAACAGTTGGTTCACCTGATGTTAAGTGATCACCACCGTACATAGACACTCGCAATACCAGGGAAGTAGCAAGTGCGTTGCTAGCCTGTGTTTGGGGGGTGAGGGAGGGGAGGGAGGAAGGGGAGGATAGGTGGGCCTCCGGCGCTCTCACTGACCGAACGAAACGAAACAATGCAAACACTATTACTTCACGTCGGTTTTCTGCCAGAGGGTTGTACTACCCCGGACGAGCCGACCCATTCATGCTGAAACCAGTAATAGCTTCAGCGTGCCTCTACCACCTTAAGCTGTTTGTTATGCTTTCACGTCCTAAATACTGAAATGATCAATAATTACTACCTTATTCCACGAAGCATTTTCTTCCAGCAAGCCAGTTGTTTGGCCCTTATAAGTAAATTTAATAGCTGCGCTCAGGATAATGAGATGTGTTTCTGGTCTGCATCTCATTCATTAAGTACAGAGTATCCAGACGCTTTTCAAAGAACTTTTTGGATGTCATCATGGCAAGAAGATGAATATTTTGAATTTGACCCAATATATTTGATTTTGTAACTCTCTGAAAAACCACAAGAGAAATCACGACAATGTATATATATATATATATATATAATGTTCGTTTGCTTTCCAATGATATAAAAAATGGGGTGTGGCTGTGTCATGGACACGGCCGTTTGTTGTACGTGAATACGTCTCGTAACGGCCGATATTTTCTATATACATTATTATTATTTATATATGTCATAATCATAAGAAGTTCTCCGGGTTTCCATGTTTTGTTTATGATGGCAATTGGTCCATTTAACGGGTTTAGGAAATAAATCAACCTAACATATAATTACTATGTTATAACTTTATTAATTACTAGCTGTTCCACGGGGCTCCGCACGCGCTTTTTAAAAATGTATTAAAGAAATGTAAAATTGTGAGTGAGTGTGTACGTTACAGAAATGCTTTTTCAAAAACATTTGTAACTACGACACGCACGCCATCTACTGTAACATGTAACGCGTACATTAGATATATGAATACTAATAGTATCTCGAATGGGATGGGATTTATCATCAGCAACATACCTGGAACTTCACCCTACTATATACCACACTCAGTGCTCACTAACACTATATAAGAAAGTAATGAAAATTATCGCTATACATTATTGAACAATATGTCTTAAATCTTTTATTATATAGATATAACTAGTGGGCCTGGCAGACGTTGTCCCGCCCTGATTAAAAATAAATCCTTGACAAATCATATACCAAAACGTTCCTCATGAATCACTTTATCCACTGGTGGAAACCGCATGAAAATCCATTCAGTAGTTTTTGAGTTTATCGCGAACAGACAGACAGACAGACGCGGTAGGGGACTTTATTTTATACTATGTAATGATATGCCCATATTGTCGATATACTTAAGCTATTCTTATACGTCGCTATAATCACTAAGTTATGTAGACGAAAAATACAATATATATGACTTTCAATTCTGTATATTTATTCTTGGAGTCCAGTAAAGCACACGTCTCACGCGGTTGTAACATATTTTTGATCAATTTCACACGCACAGGTATCAGTTCATCACTACATAGTGTACCAATTCAAATAAAAAAAGAATCATTAAAATTGGTTCCCAATTGACGAAAATATCGATTAACATACATTAAAAAAATACATACAACCAAACACAGTAACCTCCTCCTTTTTCGAAGTCGGTTAAAAACAAAGTTATCTGGTCTGTCTGTTTATCTGTTCGCGATAAAGTCAAAAACTACAGATCGGATTTTCATGCCGTTTTCACCAGTAGATATAATGATTCATGGGGAAGGTTTAAGTATAATTTGTCAAGGTTTTCTTTTTATTATCGAGGCGGGACAACGTCTTCCGAGCCCGCTAGTTATCTGCCCGTAAAAGTCTCGTGAAAGTCGGTCCAACCGATTATGCGATAGTAGAATATTGCGGACGAAGTCTTGAGTAACAAAATAAAATAGTCTAAGTTAATTCTTATAAGGTGAGTGAGTGAGTGCCAGTAAAGGTCCCGTGAAAATCACTTCAAGCATTACGGATATTCCACTGTGGCCGAAGGTGAATAAAAACCTAAATTACTTTTTATGAGGTCTGCTATCTACCAGTGAACACCCCGTGAAAATCGGTCCAACCATTTTTGAAATAGTAATGCGGACGAAGCCGCGGATAAATAAAGTACAATATGTCAACCGCTATAATTTCGGCTATCTGCCAGTAAAATTCTCGTTAAAATAGGTCCAGTCGTTTTGGTGATTACCCGGAACAAACAGACAAAATATAAAAATATAGACAAAATATATAAAAAAATTTTTTTGGTCATTTGTAGCCATATCCATTCATCAAAAAGTTGTTATTTTAATTGTACATACACAAACTTTATTTTTATAATACGTAATAGATTACAAATTTTGAATAGGAAAACATAATAAACTTTGAAAATGTTTGCGATAGAAACTTACCACGTTACCATGGCAACGTATATAATACTAACGCTAACGATATATCTCAAAAGGAAAATTGCCCGATTTTGAAACATTCTTCATTGGTGCTCCGCTTCTATTGGTCTTAGCCATAGCCGTATAGCCTTCCTCGATAAATGAGCTATCTAAAACCGAAAGATTTTCTCAAATCGGACTGGTAGTTCCTGAGATTAGCACGTTCAACCAAACAAACAGACAAACTAACTCTTCACCTTTATATATTAGTATAGATATAGATAGGCCTGTGTGATCCGCTCGGCCGCATTCACTTTTTTACATTTCCTCCACTACTTGACTCGGTCATATGGTGTTTTATTGGCACCATTCGATTGGTTTTGAGATGCTCTCTCCCACCCTATACGATTTCTGTATTTGGATTTGGCTTTTCGACGCGTATAGGCCGACATTATATATTTGTTGATAATTTTTTTTCGTTTTAACACCTTATTATATACACAGTCACGATTTTACACTAAAGTTTTATATATAATCGATAGACTTTGACAAGAGCTGTAGATGGAAACTTGAACAAACGTCGTAGCTTCACCGAGTCGAAAGTTATACTAAATTGAAATCTCAAAACGCAGCAGAATGACCTCAAAATGCCGGCGCTTCCTCCCACGTCCTCATTTAGCGTAATAAGTTCTTTGATCCTTTAGCTATCCAGTGGTATAATTTAATTTAGGATGTAGAAAATAGATTCGAAACTACATTGCCTAACTGTATCCCCCGATTTTGTTATCATTAGGTTTTTTGGATTGCCCCTGTATGGTAGCAAATTTAAAGACGTATTCACGTCAAAAAAAAATCCTATTTATGTTATTTCTCTTTATCATATTATTCGAATATATTATACGGAATATAATTAAATAAACACGATATCGAAGCCTAAGAAACAACGGTTTAAGATTACAAACAACTGAAGCTGAAGTATTAACCAATAATTTTCTAGAAAAACTTCTTTTTTCATAGTTTTTAAGATTATTAAAAAGTTCTTAGTATTATAAACTTATTACTTCGATTTATATATGATGACATTTCACAACTGGGTCATTATATTATTAGAATTGTATATTCAATGCATACTATTTTCTAAATACATATTTCAATAGAAAATTTTAATTATTATTACTATGTCATGGTACATAATTTACATATTTTCATTGATAGTAATAGGTAATAGTTTCTTATCTTATTTATAATGCCTAGTTAATTTATGCCACGTTTCGTATCGCTGGCTTTTGCCGGAGATAGCAACGGGTGTTTCAGGTTAACTGTAACTTTTCCTCATGAATCTGTAATAACGCAACCACTGATTGTGACTCGTAACGCTTCACAAGGGCATCACCCTTGTGACCTTAGAAATGTTTAAACTGTTACTAGCAATGAATTATTATCACGAGCATTGTGTTTTTTACGAATATTTAAGAGTGGATAAAATGAAATTTTGTCTAAAATTAATTCATAATTTGATTGATTTGATCGATGATTGCTCAGTGATTAGCATGTTCAGGCTCCGCATCGATCGACGTGGCTGGAGCTTTCGGTGAGGGAAAACATTATGATAGAACCATAGCATGCTCGTAAGGTTTCTTCCAGCCGGGCTAGCTAAGACTTATAACATAAACATCTGTCGCGAAGCACGTATGTGTTCCGGCAGTTGCCAGACCAGTCCCCGTCTAAGTTTAACGTATTTACTATCTTAGAGCTGTGCACTGTCTATCCAGCGTTACAAGTCTACGAGCTGTCACGTTATATATTATAAGAACTTTTTTATAAGATGTTGTAAATTACGTTTATCGAAAATACAAGTTCACAAACGCACTAAATACAAGGCCATTTTGTACTTGTAAGTACTTGTAGCTTGTAGCTGTTACAGCTGACATTCAACTATTTATAAGGCGTTATCACGTCCAAAAGAGCATTTGACTCTATTGTGTTCTAAAAGCTTAAAAAGTGTCGGTACTAATAAATATTAAAGTCGAATTTACATAGTGAATCATGTACCAGAAAGCAGCGGTGACGCAAGTAATGTTTTATATAATACAACGGTAAAGAACGTCGACGCTAACGATCCTTATTACTACGAGCAAAAGGTAGATAAAATTAATATCATATTTGGTACCGCTACCGGCAGGAGAATATCGGCACACTGTAAGATTTTTATGGTAAACATTAGTCACGTTCAATAATTTACGGGCTAAATAACAATTTGTATCTTTATATCAGCTTTATAATTTTCTAAATTTTAATTAATTTAAAAATGAAAAATAGATTGAAAAACGCTACTTCTATGGTAAATATAATTAACACATATAGATCATCGATGTATTGTTTGGGGTTATAGTGTGGTAATACCAGTGCGTTTACGAAAATAAATTTAAGAAGGAATTATCACTGGCCAGTATTATAGTCCGACGTATTTTATAAGTTTGTATTCTTAGTTACTTTCAAACTGCTTGCAAAAACTTTCAAACTGGACATAACGAGTAAAAGAAAATCTTTGTGTATCGTCGAAAAAGTTTTATTAATATTCCCAATAGAGGTGGGAGAAAAGATAACCGATGTTGGGAGGTAAATCGCTCTGTCGAATCTAAACATTCTACAAAAGGAGGAGGATGGAACATCTGGTAGGGAATTAAAGAAACCTAGTAATTCAATTCGAATCAACCTATATTAATGTTTGTGGTTTGTAAATTTTATACTTTATTAGTAATATTACAGTAGTAAAATAATATTGATTTTTCTTCTTTCCATTTATCGAAAACTCTAAATAACTATTAACGTCGCTATATAAACTTAACAGTGTATTTTCAACGTATACTGTGGTCTTTTAGAAAAACATTATTTAATAGAACATTTTAAATTAATTCTAATATGTCATGGTACACAATTTACATAATTTCACTGAGTAGAGATAATTGTTTTTTTTTTTTCAATTCATTCTTCTTTGTCAATTTTCTTTTCTTCGGCATCAGCAGCGGGTGCTTCGGAAACGCTGTAGTCACCGTTCCTCTTGTATCTGTAGTAACGTGTTGACGCGACTACTGATTGTGATTCGTAGCAATTCACCAGAGCATCACCCTTATGACCTTTAAAAGATTCGAAATGTTACTATATTAATGATTTAATATCGCTTTGTTTTTTATAAATATGTTAAAACCGATAACATGAAAATATTTTGTTTACGATCCGTATAGGGGCTAAACAGAACTTTAATAATAACATTTTTTTCATTTTAGTGGAAACTCTCTAAGTATTGTGCCTCTCATCTCGTTCCTAAAACAGTAAAATAATAGAAAAAAGAGTTTTCTTCCGTGCTTTGTTCAGTTGATAGAACATGATTGATGCAAGTTCTCTGGTAAGTTAGTCGCCTCTGGGTTTAGCGTATTTACCATTGTAGATGACATCATTGTTTAACATCAGATGTAAAGTATTAAAAAAAGTACGTGGAACTACAAATGATTATGGTTGACGCGACACACCAACTTTGCATTTTCACTTATCTCTTTCTTCCGTGGGTAAAACCGCGCGACATAGGCCAGTCATTAGTAATAAAAATATCCCATATCCACTTCATTTAAAAGCATTAGGACAGGGTAATTATGTTGTCACTATAACAGTGAATTAATGTTTGTCGGTTTGTTGGTTGTTGGTACTCGTGGTTCTAGGTTGTCGTTTTTTATCAGTACCTATATCTTTATCTTTTATTTTATTATTGAAGTGTAATATTATCATTTCTACTTAAACCCAATAATCCTTTTATTGATTTTAAGATACAATAAATAAATTTATAATAGATTTTAATTATAAGACGGTAAAGCCAATCCGTTCTTTCCCTTATGGGGACACTCTGACCTACAACTTGGGATTACTTTCATTTATCAAAATTTCATTAACTTCTTTCTACTTATAATTTATTTACCTGTAGAACAAGTGCAGACAGCGAGATGGCGTCTTGCCATACAAACAGCACCGGAACCACACTGAGTATTACCAAGGCAAGGATCTACACAGCTATAGCCGACGCAAGCCAAATGATCCGAACACTGAGAATCCAGCTCGCATTCACCCTAAAAATTATATACTACATAAATATACCAGTGTTGTCGCAATCATACGACTTAAAATAGCATTCTTATAGTTTTACCAAATAGTAATCTTTATTTGACGCTTCGATGATTTTCTGATAGCCCAAGACTGTTACGCTTAGAATTGTCGTTTGAGACATCTTGTGAAATGAATACATTTTAATAAAAGAAAAGAGACATTTATGTTAATTCAAAATTATGCACTCATTTTTGTGTGATGGCTGTGCAACGTTAAGTGGGCATCTTAGGCTTTTGTATATCAATGACGCAAAATTATAAATTTATCTCCTGCCAAAAAGTAGCACCCAACGCTCTTAAAGAAGTCACTTTAAAAAAAACAAGCAACTACATACAATTATACAATAAGTGATTTTATCAGAGATGCAATTAGATACTCCGATTAGCTATAAGGGAATTATAGTTTTAGATCTTGTTTTGGCGTAATAAATCATACTTACACGTTCGCAAGAGACAAGTGCGTTGCCAATATATCCAGTGGGACAAGTACATACAGGTCGCTCAGCACCAGTACGATCGTGTCCAGGGGTACATTTAGCGTTGACTCCGCAAGGGTTCGGCTCACAAAGGTCACCTAAAATTATAGAATAAAATAAAACTTAGCTGTACGACTCACATCAATACGTATTATAAAACAAAGTCCCCTACCGCGTCTGTCTGTCCATTCGATATAAACTCAGAAACTACTGAACTTTTCACGCGGTTTTCACAAATAGATAAAGTGATTCATGAGGAAGATTTAGGTCTATAATTTTTCAAGGTGTTTTTTTACCAGGGCGGGATAACATCTACGCGGGCTTGCTAGTTTCATAAAAAAACTGGTGACATTTTAATAAAGCATTTGTAATTAACAAAATAATATCGGTAATAGAAACAAAAGGTGTAACAAATATAGATCATAGTCTGCTATGAATATTTATTATTCCACTTAAGCTCTAAATAAATAAAAAATACTCTTTTCATAAAATATTTAAGGGACTGATTAATCATCATTTTCTGTATTATATAATGTAAAAATATAGTCATTTACATCATAGATTCAATTATTTAACTAGTGTTAAGACTAAACCAATTAATATTTATATAATTCCTATTTTTTTATTTTATAGGGAGCAGGCGGGTCACCTGACGGTAAGTAATAGCCGCCGTCCATAAACCCTAGCAATACCACGGGAGTAGCAAGAGCGTTATCGGCCTTTTAAATTAACACGTAAATGATCAAAACTATAAATCTAATTTTAAAACCACATGTAATTAATTTAGAAGATTTAAATTAAGAACCGATTAGGGAGGCAAAACACAGGACATTGCATTTAATTAATATAGAGACAATCTTACGGGCTTCAAAAGGCCTGCAGAAGGAGAATGGATCGCCTGTCATGTTCCTGGGGCAGGAGCACACAGGTGTTAGACCACGAAGATTGCAGTCCGCGTTAACACCACAGGCGTTGATGCAAGGATCAATGCACGCGTTATACACACAGGCCGGCTTGTAACTCGGGCACTCGCCATCTGAACTGCATTCAGGATTGCAGATACGGTAAGGATCACCGTGATAACCCTGTCAAATTACTTGGACTATAATACAATTCAAACAGTTAATGAGACACATAAAATACAATAGTCGTGTTGGTGTAGAGGTTTAACTGGTGGAATATTAACCCGATGTCCGCAGGTTGGAACCCTAGCATGTACTAAAGAATTTTTTGGAATTCGCGCACATTTATAAATTTAAATTGGTAACACTCAATGATATTGGAGGTGGTAGAGCCACGCTGTAGCTATTACTAGTTTCAGCATGAATGGGTCGGCTCGCCCGGAGTACTACCACCCGACACACAGAACACTGACGTGAAGTAACAGTGCTTGCATTATTGCGTTTCGTTCGGTCAGTGAGAGCACCGGAGGCCCACCTCCTTCCCCCCTTTCCCTTTCCCTTTCTCCTTTCCCTACCCCTCGCCTATACACAGGCTGGCAACGCACTTGCGACTCCCCTGGTGTTGCTAGTGTCTATGGACGGTGGTGATCACTTAACATCAGGTGACCCACCTGTTCGTTTGCCTGCTTTTACCATAAAAAAAAAATATAACTACAAAGCTACGTTACCTACATGATATTTTGAAAAATACAGTCGAATTGAGAACCTCCTCCTTTTTTTACAGTCGGTTAAAAAAAAAAAAAAAAACAAATGACACAAATACCCACACATATATAAAGTAATATTGTAAAGGCACACTGTCTTAGATAAAATGTGGAAGTAAGATGGCATATTCTCATTATCGGTTGTGAATAAGATAGTATAGTATAGTAAAATAGTTATATGTCGCTTAGATACGAGTGGATTGACGGGGCAGACATCAAAAATAAGCTAGGTAGCCAAGTTTTAACATGGCGCTGTCCAAGCGCTTATGACGTATCTACAGCTTTTTTAATATTATAGTGAACGCTACTTTGCACTTCCGCCTGGAATTGATTGAACACTACTACGTCTAACTGCAACAAAAAGCGAATCAATTAATCAGTATATATTAATTATACAATATATAATTAATATAAATATAATAATAATCAGTAAATTAATTAAAATATGTTGCAGATTGACGTGTAATCACGATAATCTATAACACGTGTTTCGCTCCTTCACGGAGCATCATCATATCGATGTTGACTCTTCCGATGTGACCGAGCGGCTTCAATCAAATACAGCTTTTTAGTTATAATATCATTAGTAACACTATAAACTGACGGTGAAGGAAAACATCGTGAGGAAACCTGAACCTGGGAAATGTTCTTGCAGTACCACTATATGTGGGTAAACATAAAACTGTGAATTTCTCAGAGTTTGAAATCTCCAATAGGTCATGGTTTGGCGTGGTGATTATACCCATACTTTCCTTTAGGAAGAGGTCTATGGCCATGCAAGCCTCTTACAGGCTGACGATTATAATAAGAAAACCGATATACAACAAAGCCTCTTCTTTGAGTATTAGAACTTAAGATGATAAAAGTTTGTTTTCCACATTGATAAACCTAAAACTACTATATACATTTCATTAAATGGTCTATTTTTGCTGATGATATAATACAATTACATATATCAACAATTTAAGACCGCAGTGAAAAAATGAACAATAAATTTTTACCATGGTATAAGATCAATTATGCCATAGTGTTCCTAGAATATGAAAGTTCTTATGTAGAATAAATATACAAGTTTAAATACTAACCCTTGGGCACTTGCAAATAGCACGATGAGCAGCTACAGTTTCGCAGTCGGCATTTACACCACAATCGCTGCAAGGGCTCACGCATTTGAAGTCACGGCATGATTGTTGAGGACCACATTCTCCATCAGACTCACACTCATGACGACACCCAGTTAGTGGGCTGCCCTGTGTGAATAAAATTCTATATAATATCATTCTAGGAGTTTTTGGCGGGATCTTGTAATGTCATGTAGTCGACTTTACATTTTATTCATAATCATGTGTTATTCAACTTTATATCGTCTAAAATTGGTGGTGTTTTATGTAATATAGTTTGTTTATTGTCCATTAGTGAAGTGAATGGAAAATAATACCACGGACCATGAACTCTGAGATGCCACAAAAACTACCTAGAAAGTTCTAACAAGACGGCCACCATCTTGTTAGAGCATTGAAATGATCGCAAGAAACTTGTTACCTACTCAACAATGGCAGTAATAATCTACTAGACGATTGGATACCAAAAAAATCATTCTATAAAGATATATAATGAGCTATCTGTTTCAATTCAGTTATTTAAAAGATATAATAACATTTACGAATAAGTTTTAAACATAAATATTAATTTAAAAAACACAACCAGAAACCTCACACTGGCTGAGGAAATTTTTTACAGTATAAAGTAATGAACAAATAATGGAAGAGTATTTTCTAAATTTCATTTAAGCATTCACGGGGACGATATCTTTGTAACTTAAATCCTTTACACACATTCATCACCTCCTTTCCTTTATTCCACCTAAATAGTGTTGGCACAATATCTCATCTATAAGTTGTTAATTAACAGCTTTTATACGCACATCATCTTCGAAAGAAATCATTCATACATTTTACGGTTTCTCATTACTCCTATCCATCTTTCGCCGTTTCTCGTGACATGACTATATCATTCATTTATAGAATTGATTCATGTAAATGCCATTTCCTTTCGCTAATATGAGATCAAGTGTACTATTTCGTTCATATAAATGCCATTTTCTTTCACTAGTATGATATCAAGTGTATTATTTCTTTCATATAAATTCCATTTCCTTTCACTAGTATGAAATCAAGTGTACTATTTCGTTCATATAAATTCCATTTCCTTTCACTAGTATGAGATCAAGTGTACTATTTCGTTCATATAAATTCCATTTCCTTTCACTAGTATGAGATCAAGTGTACTATTTCGTTCATATAAATTCCATTTCCTTTCACTAGTATGAGATTAAGTGTATTATTTCGGACATGCGTACAGACCACAAACTGCACCCATAACTTATTTATACATATTAATTACGGTTTTATAAATAATTATCTTACTCTATATCCAGGAAGACAACTGCAGATAGCTTGATTGTTGGCGACATGGCATTTAGTGTTGGCCCCACAAGGTGATGGATGGCAAGCCTCCTCTATAACAAGATAAATATGGCGTGATTGAGTTTTATCATATAAAATTAAAAATATAACAAAAATCAACAGCAAAGTAAACTATTTTTTTTACCTGGATCAGCGACTCTACAAGCAGAGAACGGATTTCCGGTGTAACCGGCAGGGCACGTACATACGGGAATGTGATTACGAACCTAGAACCAATTATTATTACACATTAATATGTTGATATACCAAACCACAATGATCAATATTATATACATTTTTCCATGGGTTTCATATTCGTTTACACAGATCAGCGAACGCAATGCGAGAGAGAATATTACATTAATCAATTAGTGGTGCTCAGTGATAGATCATTTATATAAAAGCACTATCATATAGAGAATTACTATTACTGTTCTGTAGCGAACCTGATGTATTGTCTAGATACCTGTATTAGTGTGGATACTTAAAAAGGTCCACTGATATCTTCCTGGGCTATTACAGCAAGAGTTATGAAGCTGTAATTTATTTGGTTCTACCGATTATTCGTTTGTTTTAAAAGATTTTGTAGTATTTTGTTGGTGGTAGAGCTACGCTGAAGCTATTAATGGTCTCAGCATGAATGGGTCGAAACGCCCGCGGTAGTACCACCCTCTCACAGAACACCGACGTGAAGTAACAGTGCTTGAATTTTTGCGTTTCGTTCGGTCAGTGAGAGTACTTGAGGCCCATCTCCCCTCCCCTTCCTCCTTCCCTTACTGCCCCTCTCCCCCAAGACAGGTTAGCAACACACTTGCGACTCCCCTGGTGTTGCAAGTATCTATGGACAGTGCTGACCACTTAACATCAGGTGACCCACATGTCCGTTTGCCTCCTATGATATAAAAAAAAAGATTTTGTACGTTATAATAAGTAGCAGATATAGGTTGCTTGGTATAAAACATTTGCTGTAGTATCATGATCCAAATGGAAAACATGGGAATATGTTTGTCTGGACAGAACGCTGGCCGCGTTTTCACTTACGGCATTAGCCTACTGTTTACAATTTGACATAACATTAACAAAATACATATTACGTCCAAAAAACACTTGATCGTTATTATTGATTATCCTTATTGACAAATTACACGTGCTGGGAGAGTTTCACGTCAAAAATTTTCCTTTGTCTGCTGTAAATATTTGTCTAATCGATTTTCGAAGAACGAATGTAAGTTGTAGAAGCCCGCAACTCAAACAGACGTACAGCATTTATGTTATTACTGAATTAAAGGATGTTCATGTTTTAGGTGTGATAGTTGGACGTGATAAAGTTGCAAATATTTGGAAGAATATACAGTGTAGTGCTTTTCATCTAGTACGCCGGGGAGAAGACGGATGTAGTCGGCTAAGATTGGTTTTATATAGCGTTATCTTTGTCTATCGCAGTTATTGCACTGTGCGACAGAGAGAACGCTATACGAAACCGAAGCGAGCCGATCTTAGTCGGACGTCTCACTCCTCTCCCCGACGTACCAAATCAAATGCCGGGTAGTGTACCATTCTAGAGAGAAACTAGTCTCCTTAACCTAATAGGTTATATCAATAATTTCTTACATCACAGTTGGCATTAATTCCACAGGTACCCTCACATGGGTTTACACAGTGTTGGTTTACACAAGTCTGGTGACTACGGCATTCGCTATTCTCTGAAATTAAATTAATCAAAAATATATAATTAAAATTGAACGTGTATACGAAACCATATATAAAGATAATGAAAAGAAGTAGATTTAACTAATGGAAAATCTTAGAACCATCGTAATTAAAAAAAAAACAATCATATTTTTAAGTGATTAGAATAGTTTAACTAGGTCAGATCGGGATTTTTTTCGGTAACAGCCCAAACCGAGGTGTGCCGTGCACCCTTGAGCATGTTACCTAAACAAAATCGACTGAGTGCCTTAAGCGCTCGCCTTAGTAGTTCGGTGAAGTTGTAAAGGCCGCAAGGCTAATAGCATAGTCAGTTCGAAAAAAAAAAGAAATATATTTTTAAGTATAAAATTAACAAACTTGTGCTACTTAGAGTATTCAAATATTGGTATCGTGTATCAGTGTCATAGTCTTTGGAATATGTTCCACTATTCATAGATTCTGAATCGATCAAAATACAGGTAATGTGGCAACAGATGCATCGAGATTACGAAAAGAATGTACTTATTTTACTTAGGGATCACAAGCGGAAGACTAGTGGAGCAATGCCTCACGTGAGTAAACTGGAACGATCTGGCATGGGAAGATCAGAAAAGGTGCTATCTAATAAATAAAGAAATGCTTCTTCTGCCCGCGACTTTGTCCGCGTGGAATAGTTACCTTGGACTAACTCTAAAAAAATGACTTTGAAAGATTCTTCATTTGTGCTCCACTCCTATTGGTCATTTGCAGCCTTAGGATTGACATTAGCCTATAGCATAACTCGATAAATAAACTATCTAACAGTGAAAGAGCTTTTCAAATCGGACCACTTATTTCTGAGATCGGCGCGTTCAAGCAAACAAACTCTTCAGCTTTATAATATTAGTATAGAATGCGTTAACTCACCGACACATTCGATTTTCACACACTGCGACAATGGATCCCCTGAATATCCGGGAAGACAAGCGCAAACCGGGCGCACACTGCCGTGGATGCAATGGGCTCCAGCGCCGCAGGTACTTGGACCACATGACACCAAGTTATCAGAGATGGAACGGCCATGTTCGTACAAATCTTTTCCAAGGTAACTTCTTGGGTGATAGTTGTAGTAACGTTGAGCTGTGGAATAATATCTTTATGTATAAAATTATTCAGTCCATGTGTATGTGACTGAACTTGTCTAAAACGGTTGGACAGATTTTGATGATTTTTTTTGTGAGTCAATTCTAGAATATTTTCGATTAACAATTAGGCCCAGTAGCTGGTGCTGCGAATGAATTTTTTTTTATTATCAAGGCAGGTCAACGTCCGCCAGGCATGCTAGTTATTAACTTATCTGTGGATACATAGGCAGAGACAAAACTGTTAAGTGCATCTTTCTCCTGTACTGCTCAACCGATTTTCGTTTTTTTTTTGTTTAGTAAATATTGAAAAGCTGTAGTGTTATCAATATACATTTTTGGAATAAAGTCGTTTATTTCCTTAATCTTGAAACTTCGCAAATAAAAGAATTTTAGTATGCTAGTATAGTCACAAAGATAAAAATAAATCCAAATTTTTGGGTGATTTTCAACAGGCTGTACGAGTAATTCAGCTGCTAATAGCCGTACAGTATAAAAAAGTAGCTTGTCCAGTTTTTGGATTTGATCTCCAAAAAAAAAGTTCAGATGGTTTGAAACGAATCCGTAGAAAACCATGGAAGAAAGGTATTACCAAATTGTCGCTCGTCATAAAAACGGTCAACAGACTAAATTGTTTTTTTTTTTTTTGATAATCTAACTATAATGCTTTTTGGGAGATCTAATCCCTTTTAATTCGAGCGAAAACGAATTCCACCACGTCTGTATAATGATTTGGCGCAGAGATATCATTGATCATTCCAAAAAAATCCTTTTTGGATTTGACAGTCAATAGACCGGAAAATAATGATCGTATAGGAAATTGATATAGTGTTTTATAAACTGCAAATCATCTCCTATAAGAAGCTATCAGTGCGCTTCGACAAATATATTTCTATTCACAATTAATATTTATAGTAAAAACAATAAATTTATATTAATCGGTACACAACAAAAAATGCATCAACACCAACGCACCATCATCCAATCAACATAATCCAAATACATAATGAAGCTCATCAACAAATATATAATTGATAACAGAAAAAAAACATAAACCTCAGCTACTATCCATATAAGAACATAATAAAGTCACCGCCCACTCAGGTCCTTATGTCCTTGTCGAGGCCGACAAGCAAAGACGGAACTAGGATATCTTTATTAAATTATACAATATTATAAATGCATAAATCAAAATAGAAAGATGTAGGCGGATTCCGCGTGGTGATTAAATTTTGCAATATATCATTCGCATTATTCTCGGTTATCTGTATCGTATTAAACCGAACCGTTTATATAAACAAACTAGCGGGGCGGGCAGACGTTGTCCCGCCCTGATTATAAAAATAATCCTTCACAAATTGTATACCAAAACGTTCCTCATGAATCACTTTATCGACTGGTGAAAACCGCTTGAAAATCCGTTCAGTAGTTTTTGAGTTTATCGCGAACAGACAGAAACACAGACGCGGTAGGGGACTTTGTTTTATACTATGTAATGATTGTGCGTGCTTCACTCAAATACTTAATAGATTTCCGTCAATTTTAATTTTACTTCTTAGACATTTGGTTCTTATCTGAAAAAAGTATTATCACGATAGCTTCCTTTAATATATCTTTTGGAATTCGCGTACATTAATTAATTAAAATTTGTAGCACTATCGACTGACGGTGAAGGTAACAGCATGAGGAAACCTGCACCTGTGAAATGTTCTTGCGGTAGAGTGCTACTATGTGGAAAAATATAGAACTGTGAATTTCTCAGAGTTTGAAAACGTTAATATGCTACGTCGCGGGTTGGCGTGGTGCTTTTGCATATGCATTCCTTCGGGAAAATGTCTATAGCCTTGCAATGGGTCGTTCTTACAAGCTAATGTGAATAAAAACCTTATGTGAGGATAATATGACATAATTTTTTCTTTACGTCTGTTCGTTTTATAAAATTTAGACAGATGTAATTAATTTTGCACATACTAAAATCTTATTGCACTATCAAGACATTATTAATATTATCTACAATTCTTAAACTGCTTAAATCGTTTTCAAACCGGAACGGTCGTTATAAGGTCTGAGAGTATGGTTTTTTGGAACACACAATTATAATATTAATATTTAGACACTGTGGTCAAGACACACTCTCTCTCACTATCTCTTTTATACTATGCCCGGTTTCTGAGTTACTTTAATCTTAGTTTGTCTGTTCAATAGCGTTATCGGATTGATAACTTGTCAAATTGCATTTCTGAACATACTATAAATATAAATATAAAGTAAAACTCAACGGACCATTTGACAATTTATCTTATGGATAACTTTTTTGAGTCAATAACTATTGGTAGTTTAACCGAGTATCCAGAAACCAGGCATTAGACATTTTTGTAATCTGTCTTTAAGCAACTATGGGATTGATCAACAGATACCTAACTAATATCGAACAATTAAAACGAGTTTTTGGCGGGATCTTGGTCTGTCATGTAGTGGATTTTATTTTTTATTCACAATCTTGTGTTACTTGACTCTATATTGTGTAAAATTGGTGGTGTTATATGTAATATGGTTTATTTATTATGCATAAGTGAAGTGAATGGAAAATAATACCACGGACCATGAATTCTCAGATGCCACAAAACTCCATGGAAAGTTCTAACAAGATGGCCGCCATCTTGTTAGTTCATTGAAATTATATCAAGAAACTTGTAATATCGATACTCACTTGACAATAGCAGTAATAGTCTACTAGAAGACTGGTTACCAAAAGTGGAATGGAAGAAGAACTTGTAATAATATTAACTACTCGACAATGGCAGTAATAATCTAAAAGATTGGTTGCCAAAAATAAAGTTAAAAAAAATAAAACAATTAAAACTGAGCCTCTGTTACGCTTGCGGTGTAAACGTTTCAATGTCTTCAGTTTATTCATAACCATTCATCTCATCAACATCTTAACAATATAAATAAAATGAAGATAAATTTGGCATAAGAATTTTAAATACATATTTAGCGATTTCAAGCGAAGAGTGCATGACCTCGAGTATCATTATTGTGTACCAACCTCATAATGTCAAATATTACATAATAGTCTTGACTTGCTATAGCAAGATGCTAACGCAATATACTTATGTATCATATATACCAAAATAATCTCTTGAAATCTTTACTATTAATCTATATAGCTAAACATTGTAGGAAGATTGAAACTACTAAGTAATCAGATTCTAAAAAATCTTTTACTGATGGAAAGCTACATTCTCTCTGAGTGCAACGATAGATTTTGTTATTAATCTTTACATGGAAATTAAAGCTTACTTACTAATTTGTGGTTGCTAATCTATATTGATACACTTTTAGTTTTGTATACACATTTCTCCACCACCACCTCCCCTCCCCTTAACCCTTCCCATCCTCTCCCCCCGACACAGGCTGGCAACGCACTTACGACTCCCCTGGTGTTGCAAGTGTCTATGGACGGTGGAGATCACTTAACATCAGATGACCCACCTGTTCGTATGCATACTATGATACGAAAAAAAATATTTTCCAAATTTGTATGATAGATGACTCTCGTAAAGGAGAATGATCACAAACATGACGTTAGAATTTTATCCTCTGTCTACCTGTATATCTAGATTAAACTCATAAGCCACTTGACAATTTTTTATGAAACTTAGTATACATATAATTTCTCAGTTGATAGAGTACAATAATTATTGATAATACTTTTAGGAACTGTAAAAGGAAATTAAAAAAAAAAAAACAACATTTTCAACCGATTTTAGTACAAGTGTAGGTACACGGGAAATATATACCATTCTAAAAATTCTCAAAGTTTAAGATTCTCAACTGATGAATGAAAAGCTTGAAAAATATAAATAATACTTTTAAAAATCATTCGGTATGACAGCACTACAAAAGAATCATCGGTTGTCGTAGTTAATCATTAATCGAACATAATTATTACATAAATAAGCGTTCAACGAGGACACATGTAAATTTAAATGAAATTCTATCCACGAAGTCTATACGCCGTCATAAAATCATAAGATTATCAATAAAACTACTTTTAGAAATCATTAAAAAAATATTTGCAGTTATAAAAATTGATTTAATCTTCATCGATTTCCATTCAATTTTATACAAGTATATGTCATTCCAAAAAAATATTACAACACTATGAACATAAAATATACTCATAAAATATGGTAAATACACATAAAATATACCCATAAATAATGGTGGTTAAATTAAATAACGAGTCGAGAAATAATTATTGCGTAAAAAACGTGCATAGTTACCGATAGTTGTCACTTCATTATAAAATGGAGGAAATTAGCGGAAATACAAACATAAACTCTGACATTTAACCTGATGTTAACTTGCACAACTCAGAAGAAAATAATATTATGTAAAATCTTATAGAACGCGATTACTCACAGTCGACTCCGGCTTGCAGTCCTAGAATGACCAATGAGGCCAAAAACAGCAACTCCTTGCCCATCTGGGGAAAATTAAAAGATGCGAGTTAAACCGATCTCGCTTTACACAGATTTAAGAATATATTTCCGTACGTAAACAACACAAAGAATACAAAATTCAATGTAGAAGGTTAAAGCGCATTGTTAGAATTTAACCAATGCATCTAAAGTACCTACAATTCAATGGAATCTACACATTGGGTTTATGAATTTACTTCAATTACTCGTGATATATTTAGAAATATCGTAACGCTTAAAAGTAAAACTATTTTAATTATTGCTAAGAAAATGATAAAAAACTGTATGTTATGTAAAAAACACTATTTTAAGAGTGCTAGACATTTTTTTATTAAAACATTGTAACAGCTCCTTATGAATATGTAATGTTTATAATGTAAAGGACGAAGTGTTGCGATATATTATTGTCATATGATTTAGAATTTAAAAAATGGCGAAAGCAATTTTGTAACATTAATGTGTCTAAAAATTTGTATTAGTTCCGAATAATAATACTCTGATTAATTCAATACACGATATATGAAGATTATACAAACACATACGACATTAAACAATTTGATTCAATATAATTATTATTAGATGAGGTTGATGGTATATAATTTTAACAATGATGTAGTTCAGTTATACACTGTTAGTTAACATTACTATGATGATATATAATGAAATTGTTATAAACAAGTTTGACACAAAATTGGAACTAAACATATAATGGCATTTATAATGACAATAAACATTTATTTAAAAAAACATCACAACAGACACTGAATCAAAGGAAATATAGGCATATCATTTAATTTTTTAAATTACCTTTACTATTTAAAATTATATTTAGAATAAGCAAATGAACATTACTGTTTATTTTCCTCAATTAAACAAATATAACAAATATTTTAAGACCTTGTTATAACTATTAATACCTGTTACCAATGAAATATATTCGAAAATGTTTTAAAAAAATCACTTCACTGGACACTTACAATAAGTTTGTTCGTCGTCGTATGTCGCTAGAAGGAAACAACTGAATAAGGAACGCTTTACGTCCTTATACTACCTTACTCGCCTACGCTACGCGCTTATTAATTCCGAACTGACTGCAAACTTATGTAATACTATATACACTTTTTTATATATATTTATTGTAGATACACGATGATTCAAATATGTCTTTGTAATCTTCTATATAACATTTGTAAACGATAAATCACGAGAAAATATTAGAATCAAGCACTCGTAAATCAAGCACTTGTAATAATGATTCTTAATTCGGATTCCATAGCATGTAGAATAAATAACTTTAGTATTTATAATATCAGTTTCAAAATCAAATTCAAATCACAGATTTTTTCAAGTTTTCTACATGGCCGGGTTATGGTTGTCGTAAAAATTGAAAAAAAAACACTCCCTCCCCCGTCCTCTTCCTATCTTTTAAAACGTTAATATACTTTCACGCCATATTGGGTTAACAAGGCTTAGGTACCTATTCGCGACAAAGGTAAATGTAATCGCTTAATCACAATAATGACATCATGTTTCCTTCGAATTATATATACGTCACTTTACACTTTACCGCGTTAATTGATGTGGGTTTGAAATTGCGAGCTTTCAATGAACGAAAATATCCTTATGAGCCCATAGCCAGTGAGTGATAGGGCTTTAGGACATAACTAGTCCCCATCTCTAAGTCCTCTAATTCACGCCACGCATCTTTCGGTGCTGCAGCATTTGACAGCTAGCCCGCGTTCAGGCACGTTATCCAAACTTTTGGTTCAGGGGGGACAAACATTGAAACAACCATGTGCACTCGTACTTCACATTGGTTATGATCCAGTTTATTTTATGTAACGTCAGTTTTCGGGGTGGGGAGGGGATAAATCCCAACTATCCCCCCCTCTGTGTACGTGCCTGCTCACGTTTTAATTATCTATAGGTTTTAGCGTTTGTCCTCAATGGTATCTGATTTTAAGTGGCGAAGTGGTTCCTGTGGATATCTCCTCAAGCCTAGAGAAAACTGGCTCTCAAGTCCCGCTGCCGAATAACATTTGCAGGTGCTTGGCGACAAATTTCCCACATAAGAGGAAACGTATTTTGCGAAACATTTAAAGAATAGGTATTAACAGGAGTTTAATGCTGTAGCACTCTGCCCGAACTAACAAATACAGTGGGATAGAGACAACTTCAACTCGGGCCGAAATGTTTCCTATTCCAAACCTGAACCGATCCTAAATCATCAACTGCTTCTTACCCTTATCCCACCTAAGTAGGATCAGCACAACATTGTTTTCTTTTCCACTCTCCCTGTCAGATATCATCTCAGTATTCATACCTTTTATACACACATCAAAAATCACACAATCGATCCACATCTATTTCGGTCTTCCTCTGCTCATATGTACGTCCACCATCATACTCAAAACTTTTACTAAACCGATTCTAAATATTTTTCAGAATTAATATAAGAAGGAATTCGGTTGTATCTGTACATTTTTCATTTATATATCACATTTATCATTTACTAGCGGGCCCGGCAGACGTTGTCCCGCCCTGAATATAAAAAAAAATCTTTGACAGTTTATATACCAACCACATATCCACCCGAAAAACCCGTGCTTCCTACACATTCTTTGTGAAGTTGGTTTTATAGATTACGTTATTAAAAGCAACACAGTGTTTTATAAGTACAAAAATAACTACACACTTATATTTTATACTAGCTGACCCGTGCAACTTCGTCTGTACCAAATCGGTGATCATTGGTGTCAATTGTATTTTTACACGCGAAAAATTTTAATAAATCTAAACCTTATTGCAGCCACACCTACGGTTTCCAATTGTGAATCCAAACTATCGAGGGACTCACTCAAACATATACCCAGATGGTATGTGGTATGGTTTTAAAATAAGCCTACAACCCGTTCGTAGCATCATCTACCGAGTTCCATTAAAATAAAAACTAACCTACATATATTGGCGGTAATGTGAAAAAAAGCTTTAGAGGTCTATAGATCCCCAGGTCCTAACGAAGTTCCTTTCCCTTTTTTGTAGACTTTTACTATACAGTCAGTAGAGTTTACATTATAAAATATCAAGTTGATAGAGTTAAATTGTAAATTAAACGATAAAATATATTCATAAAATAAATAATGATAAATGAACCATAAATGATATCATAACTATTTTCAACTTGTATCAAAACTTTTTCACACTTCATTGTATTGAAGAAAAAAATAAATATTAAAAAGATATGAGCACGACGCGTCAAATGTCACTTGCTTGTAACTATTTGTCTAAGAGCTAGGAACGGTTTTGACAAAGAATTTCAATAAGCCAGTTTTTTATATATCATTATGTTCTTCCGAACAGTGTGCGGGCTACCTGGCTGCCGGTAAACGTTGCGTTTATTAGTGCATATCGCACCTTTACATGCAAAAATATTCATCATTTTTATATAATTTTTGAATGTTTTGTTTTCTACTAACTTTAAAACGCCACTAAAACATGAAATTATTATTGCCAGACATTTTTGTTATTAACAATAATGTGCCCGATGCTATTTTTTAGTAAATAAAATAAAGTATGTTCAAACCATGTTAAGATAGCTGCAATTTTAATATTATTATTTTTTTTAATGAAGGCTTAGTTGCCTGCGCAACTATATCGCCTAAGTGACATACAACTATATAACAATAAGAATTACAATAAACTTAACAATAGCTTACATTAATTTTGTACAATTCTTTAGCATCTTTCGAAGTGGGGTCAGACAATAACGAATTGTACAAACCAGTGTGGAACGAACCAGAGGCATTAAGCCGAGATCTAATATCTTCGTTTCAAACACATTCTGCCAGGATGTGGTGCACATCATCAATGAACTCACAACTCTGGCAGAGGGGTGATCGTACTTTACGCATCAGGTAGGCGAACTGTTTACACGGGATGTGTTCTGAGCATAATCTTATTCCTGTGATTGCTTCCCGACGGCAAATCGTACTGGCATCAATCCATGGTGATCTTAAGGGGCGTGGCTGAATCGTTATGTACCATATTCGTTTTGTTTTAGAACGCTTATCAAAGTATTTCTTCCAATGCGAGTAACAGCTATTTTTAAATACTGACCATACATCCAAGTAAGTTGGTAAAATATTAATAGGAGCACCTTCGGAGGATCCTTCTCTGTCTAAAAGATCAGCGCTTTCATTCCCAGTTATACCTATATGAGAAGGGATCCATTGTAAAACAATTACTTTGTTCTTAGCTTTGAAATCTAGTAATTGCTTCAAAATAGTGTAGGCTATCAGTATTCCTCGAAAAGTCGAGGTATATTAAGCTACGTGTTGAAGAGCACTTTTTGAATCGGATAAAATAACAATCTTAATGGACTCAGTTGATTGTGCAAATGATAAAGCCTTTGCAATTGCTATCAATTCAGTGTGCATAATTGAAATATTTTCATCAATTTGAAATTTCATAAAAGTTTTGGAATTTGACTAAAAAAATGCGGCTCCTAAATTATTACCAGCTTTAGATTCAGTGTATATTTTAACAAAATTTTGATAATATTTATTTATATATTGAAGACAAATATATTTTGTTTAAGGAATATCATATTGACGCTTTGGCTTCCAAATACCATCTACATTTATTTTAATTATATTCTGCAAATCAATGTTATCGACCCAGGTGTGTAAAGTGAACATTTCATGTTTTATACTTGTTTGAATTGGAGTATTTTTATATTGAGAAAAAATAGAAACTAATAATGGTTTTTTTCTGTTACGCCAATAGAGTGATTGGAAAGAGATGGACAGTTCTTCTAATACATTAGTTAGTTCGTTCTTTTCTAATGACTTAAATTTAAATAGAATTTTGTCAGCTAAATATTGTCTCCTAAGATGTAAAGAACATATGCTCAATTCGCTTTCCATAACATGCATTGGAGTACTTTTAATGAAACCCCCGATAATTCTCATCGCCTGGTTATGGACTTTTTCAAGTTTATAGAGGTTAACCAGAGCACTACTATCATAAAGAAAGTTAGCATAGTCAATTCGACTGCGTGTAATATTGAAGTATAAACGAACTAAATGTTATGGATGAACATCCTAATTAAAACCGGTTAATGCTTTGAAAACGTTTAGAAACTTAGAGCTAGATTCTGCAACTGCATTGATATGTTTACCCCATTTTATGTATGATAAAGATAGCGATAATTGTGGAAACGCCTGTTATAGATGCATGTATTCAAGATGTCTTCAGTCCCAAGTCATATGTCTACGTTCATCGTTGTTTTTCAGTATTTACGGTGAAATCTCAATATTATAATGGTATATAAAATGAAATATGTTCTTTGCAATGGAAAAAATAAAATGGTTTGAAATGAATTGTTTCATGTATAAAGAATATCATCGGGCACATTATTGTCAATAACAAAATTGTCTGGCAGTGATATACTCATGTTTTAATAGGGTTAAAAAGTAACCAAACATTTTTTTCCTAAAATTATTTATAAATCAAAATTTTGACCTGTACAGGTGTGATGCGCATTAAAAAACATAACGTTAACCGGCTACCAGGTATCCTGAATCCTGTTTGGAAGGGCATAATATAATATATCTACTTATTAAAAAACCAGCTTTTCTAAAATTCTCGTTCTTCCAACGTTGCTGGCTCTTGTACTAAGGTGTCGCAAAAAAGCCTAGTTACATTAACTACAATTTTTGTCTTTCGTTATCCTGGAGAACCCCTTGCGTTTTATGGGACAAAAAGTATCCTAAATGTAACCTTGTAATATTAGTTAAACCATGTGTCAAGTTCAAAGGGACAGACCGACAGACAGACAAAAATTGTAAAAGGATAATCTTTGGCTTCTATATCGATAACAAAGTCTACCCCGACTATAATTTTCAAAAAATATTTAATGTTCAGATTTGGTCTTGTTACAGTAAGCTGCAAAGTTTGTTTTCTTGAACGCTCTTATCTCAGGAATTACTGCTCCGATTTGAAGAGTGTTAGATAGCTCATTTATCGAGGTAGGCTATATACTATATAGCATCAAGCTAAGACCAATGGGGTTGGAGCATCAATGAATCGGGGGCCAAAAGTAACTATTACACGCGGACGAAGTCGAGGGCAGAAGCTAGTATACTATATCGATGTATAAACTACTACCTTACAAAATTTCGTGAAAATCTGTCTAGTAGTTTTTGTGTAAATTTCTTCTCTTTTATGTTTTCTTAAAAGTAAAATAAACAGACATATAAATGTGATATATATGTAAAACATGGCCTAAATGTTATACCGGTGTATAAGCTACCACCATACCAAATTTCGTCAAAATCCATCCAGTAGTTTTTGCGTGAATCCTGTACAAACGACAGACAGACAGACAGACAGACAAAAATTTTAAAAACTATAGCAATGTGTTCTGTCATTGATTGTAAGCCCTCCCAAAGTATTTTTTCTTCAAAATATTTAACGTACAGATTTCGTCCCGTTAGCCTTTTATTATATGTATAGATAGATTTTTCTCAGATATTACGATTGCCAAAAACGTTATTACTTATGTTTAAAAAAAGAACGACATGCTTTTCATCATCATTACATAGTATAAAATAAAGCCCACTACCGCGTCTGTCTGTCTGTCTGTTCGCGAAAAACTCAAAAACTACTGAATGGATTTTCATGCGGTTTTCACCAGTGAATAAAGTGAGTCATGAGGAACGTTTTGGTATATAATTTGTCAAGGATTTATTTTTAATCAGGGCGGGACAACGTCTGCCGGGCCCGCTAGTTTAGATATAAAAATGAATAAAAGTTTAAGAGATTTCATTAAAATAGTTATATTTTCGATTTGAATATCCACATACATTTGTAACTTTCAGAAAGTTCTTGTGAATTGCATATATTTCCAGGAAATACTGAAACAAAGCATTCAACAACTTGTAGATAAATTTTTGTTTCTTCCGATTCAGAGGCAAAGAAGCCTTACGTTTTTTTACACTGTAAATACAACATTTATTTACTGCCCCTACTAATTCCTACGAATATTATTCAGTGTAATATACACTGCCAAGTATAAAAATCAAATGTATATAACATACAAACATGGTACTAGCCAAAAACGGCCCTCGATAACAGCAGTAAGATTAAATTACTCCGACATCCTGAAGATGATCGAAAAACATATTAATCTATTTTAAATACCAACTTTTGCATATGCGTATGGGCATGGACTATGGTACGAACATATTTTTAATAAGACAAATGACTAATTCGACCCACATACGATTACGTAACACAGCCGTCCTCGGTGCTTTATTAATACATTTTCCTATGGTGTTTTGATGAACAAAGCTTATGGAGATGACGCTATAAAGACTTGTTTGTAACCTCATTGTTTGTTAATCTTCCAATGAGAGCTCAATTTCCTTATCGAAGTTAAAATTTGTACAGGAAAACCATATTTGTTTTACAACGCTATTGTATCGCGCCACGATGCTGCCTACCGGGAGTACTGCCGTACGTAATGCCTAGTGCTGTCACAGGAAGTGCCGCCATAGCCAAGACAAGCCATGCAACTACCCCACCCGCCAGTAGTGCCATCTAGTCACGTCTTACGGTGGGGTTGGCCATAAAAGGCTGTGCGTGCTTCGATTCGGGGGCAAATGAGTTAAACAAGTTTAGCTTAGTTGTCAGATACGCAATAGACATATGAATTCGGTCAGGTACACATGTGTATCTCACTAATTCCTATATGTATGAATATTTAGCTTAGTTAGTTTCGCGATGTTGCGTAACAAGGTAATAGCTCAAGTCGAAGTGTAACGTGCACCCTTGAGCTGGTTGTCAAATAAAATCGGCTGAATGCCTGAAGTTCTCGCCTTAGTAGTCGGGTGAGGCTGTAGAGGCCTGTCAAATCAATGGGTAGTCAATTCGAAAAAAAAGACCCGGTGGACAGTCTTGTGGTGGAAAAAAGACTCGGTGGACAGTCTTGTGGTGGAAAAAAAGACTCGGTGGGCACTCTTGCACCACATTGAAAGCGAGATAACTGTTGCCTTTTGAATAAGTTAATTATAGTTAACCTCTAGCCGTTCAAATACAGTGAAAAGTGGTTATTTGTAACAGTACATATAAGCGACGTTTCAGTTACGTGTTCTAACTAATATAAATTTTCTTTCCCAATGATCTCTCTTGTGACTCAACCCGCTCAGGTTTCGAACTTGTGTACTAACGAAGAAAATCAGACCAAATCTTCCCTTTTTAGTACGATCACGTAATGAAATAAAATGGTAACTGTACAACTGAACGTCAGTCTGTCACTTCTGTCAAAATTTTTGAAGACCTTATTGTGATGTGGCTTGGCTTACTCACTTTTTTATATGAAGATTTTATGACCCAATTTTTTTTACTTTTCGGTACGATTTTTCAGTCATTTTCTTTTATACAAACCTTGTCTTGACAATTACAAACAGAATATAAAAGGATTAGTCAAATTTGGGTGCAGCCGTTCTGAAATGATACTCTTACATACTTTCGGGAATTGATTTTTAATTATATAGGACTCGATGGGCAGTATCCCACCCTGATAACAAAAGAAAAAGCTTACAAATTATATACCAAAACCTTCATCAATCATATATCTCCCATTGTTAAGGCAGCGTTCGTAAGAAACGTTTTCGTTCGACCATTTTTTCTCCGACTCCCCAGATATTACCCCCTACAACCTCACAAACTTTACCTCTTTATAATATTAGTATAGATAATATAATTAGTTAGTAGCTTCTGCCCGCGTCTTCGTACGCATGGAATAGTTATTTTGGGGAAAGACGCAGCGGAAGCTCTCAAAAGGAAAAAAAAACGATTTTAAAACATTCTTCATTGTTATTCCGCATTGTTAATATATAGCCTATGACACTCACAAATAACCTGGCTTTCTATTGGTAAAAAATTTTCAAAATCGGTTTAGTAGTTTCTGAGATTACCCCCTACAACGTCACAAACTTTACCTCTTTATAATATTAGTATAGATATGTAGATAGTAACGTGTTTCCTATATATCACTATGCATAAAATCATCCTACATAGAAATTTACATTTTAATTACCCACCTGTTGATACTTATACCAAGAATGATACTTTTTTCGGATCTTGTGTCATATATTGCTTTAATAGTGGGTTTTTATTGGTAAATAACTACCCACCATATCTAACTTATAGTACTATTAGAGACTATTACTATAAATTCAGTGATTTATTTACCTTGTTATTGTGAATTATATATCGTTGTTAGGTACGTATATCCTAACAAAATACTACCCACTAATTACTTGGAAAATCTAGGTTTTTATACAGTAGCATTTGTCAGTGGCACTATAAATATAATAAACTAGCTGTGCCCGCCGCTTTGCACCTGTTTCTTATTTTAATTGTTATAATTATTATTACTTATTGTAATATGTAGCTTGAGAAATAACAAAATGTAGTTCTGATAAAGGCTGGTCTGTAAACACTTCTTGCCGCTGAAGCTGCTACGACATTCTCAACCTACATCGAATCAACTAGACCTATTATATAAATAGCCATCTTTTTAACAGGACTTGACACAGTGGCCACATCTGCCAGTGTGCAATATTTATCTCGAAGCAAACTTTTCTTAAATTTGTGACTTCGATTACGTCAAAACGCAGTAAGAATGTATGAAAGAAAATACACGTTTGCATCATAAAAGAACAAGCAGTTATTATAGCTTAAACAAAAAACAACTCATCCACGTCAATAAGTATGGTACGTAATACATAATCGTACCAATATACATTTTATAAATTATATAGTAGATACCTTCTTCGAGTGAATATTTAATTGTGATGATAAAAGTTATTGCTTTTTTTTAAAGTAAGCCTTCTTACTTAAGGTGGTTTAAAATTCTGATCGGCAAAATCTTTTAGTGATAAAAAGTGGTGGGGATAAACATTGTACGGGTAGAGTATAGAAAACATTGTTTCTCGTTCGATCACAGAAGTTAAGCAACGGTCAGTACTTCGATGGGTGACCGTGTGGGAACACCGCGTGACGTTGGCTTTCTGTTATATTTTTTTAATAAAATGTTTCCCTGTAATACAAAACTTTAAATTCTATCCATTAATATAAAAACCCAAAATGCACACTTAACATTAAACAGCTGGCATACAAAAATGAGTGCATTATGTTGGACTATGAACTCATTTCAAATAGGTAAGGTTGCAAAATCATAAGTTTGTCGCATAACTATAATCACGTATGTATGTATATTGGGGAGTTTTTGCGGGGTGGTTTTGAACGCTACTTTTATTCAAGACTGTGTGTCTTGAGTTTTTATATGTCAATGCTTCTATCACGTGTCTTTACGATACAACATGTTTTTATCGTACGATTGCACTAGATAAGTATGACCAGAACCACAAAGTCTTCTAGGTAATCGAACAGTAGCCTGTTTTCAACGAGTCTGCACACGAGCGCATGCTTCGCTGCTTTACTAGTAACAAATCTTTTATTGCGAGAAAACCTTATCGTTCTTCAAGTCCAACTTCGGAATCAGCAAATCATCGCTATAGTTGTGAGTCATTCGGAGGTGGCTCACAATTATTGAGATATTAAATAATAATGATTAATATGTTGTTGTAGGTAGTAGAATACATTTTCCAAGAAAAAAAAAATTCTAAAAATTAGGAATAATTTTCATTTCTATACTAAATAAATAAGAAACAAAAATAAACATTATTTGTTAACTAGTGTCAACGTTAGTTAGGCGATAGTTCGCCTTTGATATAAAAGAAAATAAAATGTGAGCACAGAATATTGTAGCTTTATTTTATTATCTACACCTAGGTTTTTAACTAATTCCTTTAACTGCTAAGCACCTACTAATTTAAATCCATGAAATATGTTTTTGATACTCTTAATATAATTTCGATTTACACAAGATAATAAACCAACAATCACATGCTGTTATGATACTTATTTTATTTTTGGCAACCAATAGTCTAGTAGATTACTACTGCCGTTCTCGAGTAGGTATTATGACATTACAAGCTTCTTGCCATAATTTCAATGAATTAATAACATAGTGGCCGTGTTGTATAAAATCTGAAGCTCACTACATAACATTCCCAGATCCCGCCAAAAACTCTAGTGGTATATATAGTAATAACTAGTGTTGTTAATGTAATTCGGGATTATTATAGCGCTAATTTCAGAAATAATTTTATTCGTTATAATTATAAAAATAATAACGCTGTTATAATTATAACGTATTAAAGACAATAAAAAACATCGATTTTATAAAAATAAATAGTTCAAATAAGCCTCATCTATCCGACAAATATAAACCAAACTTATATAATAATATTTTTTTCAAATCGAGAATAAAAACAAACTATAATACATAGTGTGTATTTTGTTGTTTTTATAACGAGATTCTTGAACACCAGCCATTACTGCGAAATATAATTTCAACTATAGCAATTATATTTCGTTTAACAGCTAAATACTTATCGCATTCATTAAGTAAGACGCAATATTTATTCAAAACTCAAACTGTAGCTTATGGTATTGATTAGTCATTATATTCTGTTTTGCGAAAAACGTGCCATGCAAAAATAGCAATCATTAACTTCTTTACTGGTAATACCTATTTGTTATTCATCTATTAAAATAAAATAGTTTAAAATAAAAAGATGGCAACCCTAAGTTGACCATGAACAGCTGACCGCACCGCAGTATTGTTGACATCTTTCAAATCGGTCACTTTTAAATCAAATCAAAATGTCTTAAGAACGATTCAAAAACGGCGGCCAGGAATTAAAACTATAACTTGTAAGACTCCCTCCAATATCACGTAAAATGTCCGCTAGTAGATTAGACGCAGTATACAGGAGTATACTACTTACAAAGTTCTTCACTAAAGGTTGGGGCAAACCAGAGAATTTAAGAAGGTCAGAATCTTAGAACCTTTGTCACGTGTGTTGTGTAACATGAAGTTCATCTATAAAATAATAACACAAAAAAATACAACTATACTTGAAATGTTTATTACAATTTTTTTAAATACGTTTTTAGGTTATTCGAGTTCCGAAAAGTCGTATCAAATCGTGATGAATGTTTCAAATTAATTGAAAAAGATTACCCTATCACTATTACGAAGGTAATAATGTGTATAATATTTAAATTATTTTATCACTCTTGTGTTCACATACATTCATTAGTGCTGCAAGTTTTATTAGCTGCAATTTTCATCCCCCCATAGTCTTTATGTTCTAGTAAACACACTATCATATGAAAAAAAAACTTGGCACCAAGTAATAGACAATTATTAATTAGACAATTAATTTTCCTTTGTTTCCACCACTGCTTATTTAATTTATTTTGGGTCATAATAATCATTGTAATAAAGTTTTTTTGTAGATTATTAACAATCTTACACATATTTTTTTTTGTTGCAAAATATATACATTGTAAATTCTTTATAAAGTCGTTCATTATAATGACAAAGTTTCTATAATGTAGAAATTATTCCAATTTGGTTGGTTTACCACAAAACCATTTATTTGTTCTCTACCCTCCGTATAACAAGAAAAAAGATGCTCCTTCCCTTGAAATTGGTTATAAAGAGTTTACACTGTATATCAGGAACTCATCTTCATTTTAGCATAACTACAACGCTTACTAGTTAGTAGAATCATGTTGTTGTGAGTAGTATCCTTACTTTGGTTTATGAAATCCATACAGTTGTCAACCTAAATTTCTTCCAAGCCAGTCAGAACTGTGACTAAGTTATTTATTTCGAAACTGTTTATCCAGTTAACACATGTACTTATTGAACCCTTTTTATAGATTTGGTTGATATTATTTTTTTCAAGTTTAATATGTATTGTGATGACCCAGCACTTAGCGTGTTTGGACTCCGTGTTGATCAACATAGGTTCGAATCCTTGCAAATGAACAAACCAGAGCTTTTTGCGAAGGAAAACCTGATTATGAGGATAGCATGGTGATAGGGTTTTTTGCAAACCCTTCTGACAATATAACTCTCGAGTTGAAAGTTTGTTGCCAAGCAGTTACAGTTGTGTTTCAGCAGCTACACTCGAGAGTCAATCCAATTAGGATTAATGTGTTTAATGTCTTAAACCAGATCAACATTTATTAAATGAATACTAAAAATACTCCTAAGATGGTAAACAGCCTCCCTTCTTTTGTTGTCGTTAATTTCCAAGAATACATGTACCATTAGTTTTGGATAACTGTATCTCTAGGAATTAACATCAGATGAGATTGTATTCAAATGCTAAAATATATAAAGTAAAAAAGAAATACTGAGTAAAATAATAAACATTTATCCTAATTCTTAAAGATTAAAATGAAAGAATTATATAAACTTGTACATGATATCTTAATAAATTAAATACATCTGGGCTTTTAATTCTTACATGCCAATGACATTGTAACCTTCACAAAGTACTATAACTTCATGTTGATAATAAACTGATTATAAAATATATATTCTTAAATTTTCTATAGCTGCTACTATCTGTTTAGTATATGTGGATATACTAACTGGATACATTAACAAACAATTATTATACTTGCCTATGATTATAAAAAAGAACATGTAACATATCAGTAACAAAAAAATATTGATATCCAAACAGAGTATTGTACAAAACGTATTGTACCAGTATTGGAAGTTATTTTTACCTTCAATTGTTTATTGCCAATTAATCGAGCTTGTTTAGCTTAATGCATTTAATTCAATTTGATGAAAAAGTCTTTGAATATTTAAGGAATAATTAAGCTGAAGCTCTCCCCTATAACATAATAAAGCTCATATTCATAAATCAAAATCACAAGCGTGATATAAAATAGTACTATGGCATTGTAAATATTATATTTATTTATTTGCTAGCTTCTGGCTGCGACTTTGTCTATGTGGAATAGTTACTTTGGGCTAATGCTACCTATCAAGCCATCAAAAGGGAAAAACACTCTGATTTTGAAACATCCTTAATTGGTGCTCCGAACCTATTGGTGTTAGCATGTTGATATATAGCCTATAGCCTTCCGTGATAAATAGGTTATTTAACACTGTAAGAATTTTCCAAGTCGGACCAGTAGTACCTGAGATTAGCGCATTCAACCAAACAAATAAACCCTCCAGCTTGATAATATTAGTATAGATTTATTTATTTACAACTGTGGATATAGCAACAATCAACAACAATAATACAATAACTATAATGATATAATGGAGTAAACTGAGGACCTACAATGCTTTATCACATAGATAAAACTTACACTTTTAATAATACTAAAAAATTAAATTATATAACAGTAAATATTGAGAAACAAAATAATATCAGAATACTTAATAAGTATTCTATTTTTCAGGAACAAAACCTAGCAGATTGCAAAGTTCTTGAGGGCTACTTTATAACACCTCTGGAGCGGTGTCTTCCGGGAATTGTGCCAGAAATTGCACAGAAAGCACATTTTCAAGTTATATTACCAGTACATTGGCCAGATCAAGAATGCAAGCCAGTTTGTTTACACTTAGCTGGCACTGGAGATCATGTGAGTTTGCTAGTTTTTAATAACAAACTGCTGAAATTAAGTCTATATATAATTAGGATCATAGATATGAGAGAAAGTATATTGAAAATGCATAACTATGGAATCTGTGTTTACTTGACAAACTGATAATATGACAGTGAATTATGTTTAGGATTGAGAGGCGAATAAGAATAATTTCAACTGTACAAGACCTGTTGTAGTTGATTCTCAACTGTCATCTGAAAATTGATTCTGTATTTAAAATTAAGAACTATTACACAGCTATTTTCAATTGGATCCAACTAATTAAAGTTATAGCAACCACCACAATTCTTGTAGTCTTACAATAATTTTTGTTTTAATTTATGGTAAATGATTTAATATTTTTCATATGTTTAGAGAATCTGGTGTGCCCATCTTGTATTTTAAATTTATCACTGTAGTTTATGAATGGTTTCGTATTGTTTTGAAATTATATATTATATTTTTTGATATGTACAGAATATTGTTGGACAGATATATTCTTATTAACAAAAATTACCCTCCTTTTAGTGTATAAAACAGTACAGGATAAATAAATAGTAAAAATTTATAATTATTGTTAAGGAGTTTTGTCAATGAATGAGTTTCTGTGAAATTACCATAAATTAATATTTACTTTTGAATTATATTTATGTTAGCAACCTAGCACTATTCACAAATACCCATACCTGATTTTCCTCAAATCTGTGACTATAATACATAAAATAATACTTATTTATTTTATATTTACTTAGGTGCTAACTGTACTAGCAAGTTTATCTAATAAATAACAAGACTAAATTTAAAACCTGTCAAGATAATCCTTGATACATATTATAAGAAACACCTAGATCAATATACTACAGAACATAAACTTGGCAGTGATCCATTATATAATAAATTATTCTGTTACAATAAATATGGCAAGTGTTTAATCTTGTAAATAAACAAATATATACTATATCATAGTTTCTCAAACTTTTATAACCAACTAAATAAAGGAAAAGTCACTTATGAAAAGTATTATTTAAATTTGATGTTTCTCAAAGTGTTATATTGTCGTGTTCGTCCATTTCCAGTTAATGATTTATTAGCAGGAAATAATATTTATTAATAAATCTGTAATTCTATCTAAGCCTTTTCTTTTTTCCAAAATGTTGTAGTAGATAACTACTATAAAAGCCACTTGGCCAAGAATATAATATTAAGAAATATTTTTGTTTATCTGTTTATTTAACTAGATTTAACACAAAGACTAGTTGACAGATTTTAATGGAATTTGATACACTGAACGCTTTTAATATTTTAATTTGGTAGGGAACAAGAATTATTACTTAATAATACATTTGGAAATAGTATTGTTCTTCTTGTTATGTCAGCCAATTTTTACTAAAAAAATTACATTAGAAGCACATGAAATTCAAAGTTTGATTGGTAAAGAATTTTTTTTTCAGATTTAGTAAAAAATATTTGTAAAAATTTAATTTTTAGAATTGTATTACATTTTCAGCGAATTTTGTAAGAAATTTTATACGCGACAAATACAAGACGTTTATAAATTAAAAGCCTATTAAAGTAATCAGTAGATACATTGTGGTCAGTGTTTCCAGGAAGCCGCAAAAGATAAAAAAACGCAAAATTATTAAAAAATCTAGTTTAAAAAATCCGTAGAAATTAAAATATTAAAGATAGAAATTCGACTCCATGAACTTTTTGTTGATAATTTATCGCTTAATGAGACCTATCCATTCATTTTTACAAAATAAAATTTCTTCACAGTTTACAAGTGACAAAAATGTTAAAAAAAATTTTGCCCATATTACTTATATGGAAAAATTTTAAGTTCGTTGGAGGACCTCTTAACATTGAAATGAAGAGCTGTCCTACATAATATTTGTTTGGATATATACTGTATTATGGGATAAGAGCGAGAAAAAAAAATATCGACTTTTTTTGGCACACCCTAATATATACATATAAATATATTCATTACATAGTATAAAATAAAGTCCCCTATCGCGTCTGTCTGTCTGTCTGTTCGCGATAAACTCAAAAACTACCGAACCGATTTTCATGCGGCTTTCACCAGTGGATAGAGTGATTCATGAGGAACGTTTTAGTGTATAATATGTCAAGGATTTTTTCATAATCAGGGCAGGACAACGTCTGCCGGGACCGCTAGTATTTAATATAGCAATATATACAACTGAAGTAATGAAATAAATATACAATTTTTACCAGCTATTTTACATGTATTGTTAAAATACAGGCATATTATCTTTATCTGTTTGACCATTTATTATTTTCTACACTGACTACAATTGATTACATAAACTGTGTATTTCAAACGAATTACTGATTATTTAATAGGATAAGAATTTTATAACGTATATACGCGTATAAAACATAATTATTATCAGTTGAGATCAATGAACTCATTAATTAAAGTTGTCATTTTTTATCAAATTCCTTTTTTTATGAGTTCTTACAACATCATGATAGTCGAGTGGTTTGAGCTGCAGAATATCGATTCGAAGTCCGCGGATGCGAACCCTGACACGTACCGACGATTTTTCGGAATTCGCGTACTTTTACTAATTTTAATTGGTAACATTATCGGTTGACGGTGAGGGAAGAACATCGTTAGGAAACCTGAACCTGAAAAATGTTCTTGTAGTACCGCCGTATGTTGGAAATATGGAACTGTGAATTTTACAGAGTTTGCAATTGCCAATACATCGAGGGCTGGCGTGATGCTTATGCCCATACCTTCCTTCTCTCTCTCTTACAGGTTGATGGTGACTTTTTAAGTATTATGGATAATACTTGTACTTTCTGAATGGCATATAATTTCCGAGTCATCAAAATCGGTTTAAATGAAATACATTTTTTTTTTAAATATTTTGGGTACGATTATGAGGAATATTACGCATTACTTTTATAGCCTGTCTCGAAATTACATATTCTACTCGTGTTTAAAATTTCTTTACGATCTGTTTCATTGTTTTTACTATATAATTAAACTAGCCGGCCCGGCAGACGTTGTCCCGCCCTGATTATGAAAAAATCCTTGACAAATTATATACTAAAACGTTCCCCATGAATCACTCTAGCCATTGGTGAAAACCGCATGAAAATCCGTTCGGTAGTTTTTGAGTTTATCGCGAACAGATAGACAGACAGACGCGGTAGGGGACTTTGTTTTATACTATGTAATGATATATATTAATATTTTTTGTAACATATCAATAAAAGGAATTATATCTATTAACGAGTACAACGTTTCATGAAAATGTCAAATCAAAAACCGGGTACTGTATACAAGTTAATTTAAACATCAAAAGAGGATCGAAACATTCTATTGTATGTTTTCCAGTTCTTTTGGAGACGGCGAAATTTAATGGTTAAGCCGCTGCTTAAAGAAGCAGGAATCGGTGGCATTATCCTCGAAAACCCGTTCTACGGCCTTCGAAAACCAATAGATCAGGTGTAAGTAAAATCAAATTCTTATTTTTCTTACTCCAAACGAGAATTCTTTATAGTAAGTTACGAGCTATCCCTTTAAAATATAGTTGTTGTCTATTAAATCTATATAAATAAATAGAGGTGTCGATATGCGCGCGTCACGCAAAAACTACTGGATAGGTTTCGATCAAATGTTTTTACTTCTATTTCTTAGATGCTCGATCCTTATCTAAAATATATATCACCGTATCTTCATTTAATAGTTACTAGGCTTTTAAGAAACTAAGTTGTTTATAAGTAGTATACGTTTAAGAATGTGTTTTCTTGCAATGTAGAAGTGGGGTAAGTGGTGTGATGCGCATGCGCAGGAGACAGGAAATGTACGGTTAATATTGTTAACAAAGACATTTTGTAACTAAAGTTTACTTTTGTTTTAATTTTTTTTTATATATTTTCCTCTGTATATAAAATATATTGTTAAGATAATAAACAACGCAAACGAATTCGCCCTTATATAAGCCAGTAATAAAATATAATAAATCTACAGTCGATAAATATGTTTATACTTCGATCACACCAGAACGTATTCTAATGAAGTTTGCCATATAAGTTTAATTAAAGAGTAGGTAATATCTGTTTTATGGCATATCAGATGAATAGAAGTAATCGATTACTATGTCACAGGCATAATCGATTATGAAGCGTATACTTTGAAATAACATTATTAAATTATTTTAATTATATATAATGTTATAAATGCGAAAGTGTTTGTTACGCTTTGTTACTATATAACCAATCATCATAAAATTTTGTATACATACTGTCAGGTGTACAGAAAATGACATTTTAGGTACCAGAAAAGGTGTACTGTTTCGGAGAGATGGGTCAAATTAACGCCAGTAAAGCTGCGAGTAAATTATAACTTTATAATTGTTGTTATTATTATTTTTATTTATATTATATAGGTTATAGCCAAACTACCACCGGTTCAGATAACAACTCAGTCATCGAGAAGAACCGGCAAGAAACCCGATCGGGTGCATCTTTTTAACATGTATAATTCCAATACATTATACGTTACAATCGTTTTTAGTGGATGCACAGAGACGAGTCAATTCCAGACCTCACCATTGTTCACATTGATACACTCTATAATATGTTTTTGACACCAAAACCCGCTTGAAATGGCGCTTAAACTTACAGTCCGGTAAATCAGTATTACGCTTTCCATCTGACGTTAAATGACGCGTGGTCCAAGATGGTAAACACGCTATTACCTAGAAGGGGCTGGCTTTTAAATGCAGCTGCCGAAACACACCAACAGGTGCTTGGAGGCAAATTTTAATTTGATGGGGGGAGGGGGGGGATAGCTAGTCAGGCGGACTTAGACAATACCTACCAACATGCTATAATGTTGGACCGAAAATCCGACTCAGTTGCTATTACTCGAACCGACGTCCACCGACGCGTTGTCCGAACGCGCATCAATTAACCCGACATCGATTATGGTTATTGACAGTCGTTCAGCTCTACACAATGTATCGGACATATTCGTGATGGGCGGATGCCTTATCCTGGAGTCTTTGGTGCTCTTCCATTGGTGCGAACGCAACGGGCTCGGCCCTCTTGGCGTTACTGGTCTCTCTATGGGTGGGCATGTATGTTCCTCTTAACAAAATTATCTTACTGTTCAAAAAAAGGTTTACTAAAAAGGTGCTCTTACTATTATTTAAAATCCTAATACAGTAGAACCTCTTTAAGTCGAACCTCGATAAGACGAAAACTCCAGAACTTGAGAAATTGTTATGTTCCCTTCCCTCCAAGCCGCAAAACCTCTATTACACGAAATGTCACCCTATAAGTCGAAATAATCAGTGAGCCACTACGAACCATTTCAGTACATATTTTCCTTCCATAACTAAGAAATAAATTGGACCTCTGTATCTAGAACATAACAGTGTTTGATTTTACAACCCACTAACTTTATCATTTGAAACGAATTACTCTTATAGATTGAAGAAAAGTAAGTTACCATATTTAAGAATCTGTCAACTAAGCGAATTTTTCCTTACAAAATCCGCCTAAGTCGAAATCCTCTATATAAGACTTTATAACTCGAATTTTTTAACGTCTCCCTTAACGTTCGACTTACAGAGATTCTACTGTATAATGAAAATACAGTTCTTTTAAGGTTCAATCACTTCAAAACTACTTAACGTATCGGCGTAGGACTATAATCATTCTGTGCGGATTTTGTTCTAAATGGATCTATTTAGTATTTGGATTCAATTTATGCTGAGCAATTTTTTTCATTCCGCACGAAGCGGCCGGTTATCGGCTGGTCAAAAATATAAATGCGAATGTGAGTTTGTTTGTTACATTTTCATGCGTTAACTGCTCAACCGATTGTAATGAAATTTTGCATATACGTAATCATACCTACCTATTATTCGAAAAAATGTACTGTGAGGGATAGGTCAAATATACATTAACGCAAGCAAAGCCGCAAAGAAAAGCTAGTATAATACTGCATTATTTCGAATGCTAAAGGCTATTGTTACAAAATCGGTGAGTTTTAATTTACAATGAATTTTACTGGCAAATCGTAATCATTACATAGTATAAAACGAAGTCCCCCACCGCGTCTGTCTGTCTGTCTGTTCGCGATAAACTCAAAAACTACTGAACGGATTTTCATGCGGTTTTCACCAGTGGATACAGTGATTCATGGGGAAGGTTTTAGTATATAATTTGTCAAGCTTTTTTTATAGTCAGGGCGGAACAGCGTCTGCCGGGCCCGCTAGTTATTTCTATATATATTAATATCTATTTTATATATATTTAATAAATTCAGTCATTATTTCCAAAGAAATACACATAAAGTAACGATTAAATTCATTTGTGAAGATTCTGTTTATTTCAGTGCTTAGTGTTCAATGTATCGAACAACAACACTCAATCATCAATTCCCTTTCCAGGCGTAGCATCTTACCATCTTCGATCACATTACCAATTACCGTCTGGTAAAACTGTAGTCTGATGTATCGCCTATAGCTATAAATGTATGTTATATAATCGAATATGATTAACGTGAACTGAATGACATGTTAACATGAAGCATTTTTTAGTACATCATACAGTGTTTGACCACAAACTCACCTGAGGTTAAATAACAATGTGTTTCTAGATTGTAAAGACGCTAAACGGGCTGGCTCTCAAATGCTACTGCCGGAACATTTTTTTTATTTATTGTTTATTATTGTAGCACGGCAAAATGACTGCACTATGCCTGATGGTAAGAACAGTACAATCCAAAAACAATGGCGACCACCGAGTGACACACTATCCATCGCTGGTCGCCGCTGTCATGCCGGCCTGCGAAAAGCTGGATATGCACAGGCTGATCCCGAAACGCGACCCGCAGAAGCGAATCACTATGACGGGCTTTTTCGCCATTGTCTCGTTCGTTATTCAGCAGGATGCAGCACGACGTGCTGGTGAGGTTGGCTTGGTTGTCTCAAGTCTTATAATGTTACCGACACCCCTTACACCCCAAAGTTTACACCACGTTTAAGTGCTTAGCGACAGATTTTCAACTAGTGGATGCTAGTTAGAAACGCAGGCTTACAAAAAGCCCTACCACAAAGGTCCGACTCATCCGCAAAGAACACGCTAAGTACTGAGCCATTTTCGTTTCATAAGCATAAATTTAATATCATTTTAACTTAACAGATGGCTTCATTAGCAGCTACAAACTGGCCAAAACCCTTAGTTCTAGTTCCTTGTCTATCTTGGTCGACCGCTTCTGCCGTTTTCCTTCAGGTAACAGATATTATTTCCTTTCACTTAGCTGGAAAAAAATTGTACAATTATGCGTTTTCTATTTAGTTTTTGGAAATAAATAAAATAGTAAGAATAATTTTGAATGGTGGTAATAATCGACTCTCAGCCACACCACGTTATGTGGTATTTTTGTTAGATTCCGCGAGGGCAACTCCTATTCCTCTCACGCCTGGTATCCTATCCAACGTACACACTTAACGCAACGCCGCGAGTGAATGTCATTTCGCTGTAGGACACGGACGCAATACCTTGTCTTAGTATTATTATACAGCCGATTTAGTGTTGGGTACGCGTCAAAAGCCTATACACAATGTATCGAAGCCGCAACGAGTTCGCGAGTACAATGAGAGGAGGAATCTCCACCGCAGGAGCGCTGAATACAGTGATCTGACGCAACATCAACGCCATGCAAGTGGATATGTTTTATTTTCCTTCTAGCTCAATCAATTATATATTTTTTCTTCCTTTCGTTGAGCGTATCCGTCTTCCCTTGCCCTCGCGGTACATACATAATCATACAGTCCACGTCTCACCTTGTGAATCACCGCTAATAATGTGGTGATGGAGCGAAATAATCTGGCTTTTCATCAAGGAGCATTTCACAGTGTCTCCCACACTAATTTATGCAATAGTCGACCTGGATGATATTTACCTCAATTTCATCTCCAATGTCTATGATACAGGGTGTAATGTCCCATTCAATAAACTGGGATCTGCTAGAAGACCAATACCTATCAGACGGCGTTTATCGAGAGAAGTTATCAAAAATGGTGACAATAGTCGACGAGGCATTCCTCGCTGGGAAGAAATTCGCCCGAACTTACTCTCAAAATATTAACAATGTACAAACAAAAACAGAAGCGAAACGTGACACTGTAAATAGTAAAAAATGTGATAAAAATTTAGATATAACATATAAAGAATCGAATGGTGCCTATGAAACGCAAAGCGTTGTAAATGTTAATGAAAAAGCTTTAGAATTAAATAAAGAAGTGCCTAAAAATATCATTAAGTCTGAGTCGTTAGCACAAAAGGAAAATTTAGATGAAAAACTAAAGAAATTATTAAATGAGAAGAAGATTAGTCAAGTTTTATATGATAAATTATCTTCTAATAGGAAATTCGAATTAGATCCCAGTGATATTGAAGATATAAATAAAGTAACGGAAGAAAAATTAAAAAAATTGCTACTTAGATGTAAATTAGGTGAGTATTTTATATAGTTATATATAGTATAGTTATAGAATGTAGTATAGTTATCTTTATATATAAATTTCTTCGGTACGTGTGTATGTCACTGAACTCCTCCTAAACGGTTGGACCGATTTTTATGAAATTTTGTGTGCGTATTCCAGTGGATCCGAGAATGGTTTAGATTCACAATTAGACCCGGTAGGTGATGCTGCGGTTGAATTTTATTATTTTTGATTATCAAAGCAGGATGACGTCCGCCGGGACGCTAGTATAGTATGGTTATTAAATGTAGTAGTATATAGTTATAGAATAAAGAAAACCATTCGGCATCTAAGATGGAACTAGATTTCAAATGTTTTGACTTAAAAACACTACGTAAGAATGGGTTGTAGCTCTCCCTCCTCCAAAATAAGGACATGTAGCTTTTGACCACAGCCCTCCCCCTCTCTCTCTTTCGTAATTAATAAATGGACCCTTGATATACAGTTCCTACAGTTTTTATTTTTTTTCTAGATCGTAAAGCTTGAAAATGAAGTTAGAAGTTAGAAAATGATTTGGTCTATAGCCTTTTTGACAAACCATTACAGAGTTATAAAATTCTAAACTCAAAAAAACAAGCTTTCTCATGTTAATCGTAGTGGAAATTGAAATTTACTGTGCAGTATATCTTAATGTTAATATTAAGGGCTGTGGTTTTCACAGACTTTTTTTTTCATCATTTCCAACAATATTTTCGATATATTTAAGAGAGAAAAAAATAGTCGATTTTTTTGAATCGGTCTAATATATATGATACTAGCGGTCCCAGCGGACGTTGTCCTACCTTGATAATAAGAAGAAAGTCTAAAATTCAACCGCAGCGCCACCTACCGGGTCTAATTGTGAATCTAAACCATTCTCGGATCCACTCGAACACGTACACAAAATTTCATCAAAATCGATTCGGTCGTTTAGGAGGAGTTCAGTGACATACACACGCACAGAAGAAATTTCTATATAAAGATTTAGAATACATTACACATCACAATCGTTCTTAGTGGATGCACAGAGATGAGTCGAATCCATATATCATCATCGCTGACATATTGATCCACTCCATAATATGAGACCAAAACCCGCTTGACATAGCGCTTAAACTCACAGTCTGGCAGATCAGCAATATGCCTTGGGACTTTGTTGTAAAATCTAACAATATACTCTAAAAAACTGTTACTGATTTTACTGACTCTATTAATGTATATTATATACATATAGGGTATATTTGTGATTATATCCCTTCTGATTTCAGCAGATATTAAGAATGATCAAGTATCATGTACACAAAATAAAGAAGAGAATCCAAAGACAAATGATGTAGTTCTTAAGAGTTCAAATTCAGTTAATGCAAATTCCAGTACATTAAATAATAATTCAACAGCAATTGTAAATAAAGAACCAAATACTGAAGAAACAAAAGTTCAAGAAGATAAATTAATTACTGCAACTGACGAAAGTAAGAGTAAAGAGAAAAAGTCTTGGAGTATATCGGATTTGACTTCAGATTTTTGGATGAATTTACCATTTGTAAGATCAAGTGGGAAGAAGATAGATATTGGGAAAATAAATTGGCGAGACAGAGAGGCATTACAGTTTATGAGAGGAATAATGGATGAATGCACACATTTGAGCAATTTTTCAGTGCCCTATGATACTTCGTTAATAATCGGTACGTATTACTATGCTTAAGATAATCTAGGTCATTAAAAATAAGTTTTTATTTATTTACTAGCTGAGACTTGCGACTTTGTCTGCATTATTTATGCTCGATTCACACTGTGATTCCGTTCACGGTTCGATCTGGCTCCGGTCTCGGTCCGTTCCCGGTCCGGTAATATATTCTTAAACAAGAAAGAATCAAAGTAGTCTCACTATCGTATCGTTCTAGTTCCGATTCGATCTCGCTCCGGTACCGGTTGCTCGAAAAGAATATTTGACTGGAACGAGATCGGACCGGCAATAGCTGTAGTGTGAATACGTTTTTGTTTTGACGTGGAGACGTTACATTTTTCTTCTAGTCAATGGCTAGTAATAAACCATGGAATTCTGAAAAAGAGAAGTACTTCACGCATTTGATTTATAACATTTGATTATGAATAGTAAATAATCACACTATAATTATATTCGCCAACTTTTCTATAAGCGTTTTTTCCGAAGAAGAAGTGTATATGGTGAAATTCGCGAACATTTTAAAACGTCATACATCAAGCCATATGGATCAAGACGACTTGTGGAACTATAGTCGACGCATTATAAACTGACGCTTCGGGTCATAAATCATATTTATCTGCCTGTCTCGCTCGCGCTTACAGGTCTTATGGAGAGGTGTAGTGATGTGCGTTAGAATTGCAAAGGTGCGTATCGATAACGGGATAGATACGATCGATATGCTAAATTATGTTAAGTATTAATAGGAATAATTTTTCGCTATCTGAAAATAAAAGGTTTTAATCTGTAAGATAAAATGTTTGTTTCGATGTAATCATAGAGAAACTCTATATATCGTAATGTGGCTCTGAATAGGGTCGTTTTTATCTTTTCTAGGGATATTTCTTAGTTCTTCAAAAATCCTCATCCGTATCTTCCCCATCTGTGTCATCTTCCTGTAGGTTAATTATCAGAGGTGGTGCTTGACCTCTTAAAATAGTTTTCCTTAAATCCTTATCCTGGAGCTCCTCGGCATGCGTCACACATTTTACCAAGTCTTCTTGAGTAACATTATCAATAGCGTTGTGGAGAAGAATTTCAACATAAGCAATGTTAAAAACAACAACCTTTACTCGTAACGACCAATCAGGAGTCAGAGTGCTAGTGAAGGTCACGATGACGCATCGACCCCGCGTGTGCAGGTAGCTAAGTATCGATAACGGGTTGCATTGCGTGCACATTCCTACTGACAGTGACGTTTATTGCCCGACGTCTGTTTAAAATGCGTCGACTATAGTAGCGTAGACACAACGAAATTTGATCGGACCGAGACCGAAGCGCGATCGAACCGTGAAAGGCATCACAGTGGGGATCGAGCCTTATTTTCCTAACAATATATTTTATGTAGAGGAAAAAACATATATATACTGTCTTTACTTACAAAATACAAATACATAATGTTATTAATTACACAGCTAATAATTACTTGATACTAAATACTTAATATATTTAAATAAAAATGATGTTCGCCATAAAATGATTTGTATTTATGTTAGCTGTGTGTGCAAAGCATGATGCTTACGTACCTCGTGATGATGTCGGTACTCTGGAAGAGATTTGGCCCGGAGCAGAGGTCCGTTACGTCGACGCAGGACATGTCTCCGCATATATATTACATCAGTCCATGTTCAGGTAAATTAATAATTCCAAGTCAAATCGACAACTTAACCTGAGCCACTGGATTTGGCTGATATTTTGCTTTTCCTTTTCTATCCCTTTAAAATATTTTTCTGGAAATTTTCAAATTCTTTTTCACTGCCCAGAAAGTTATTATCTAAAAAAAGGCTCCCTTTTTTAAGTAGCTATATGTTCTCCAAAAATTAAGTAATTGGGACGTTTTTTTTTTAAATGTTCAAATTCAAATGTACTTTCCGATAAAACAAAGAAATTTACAAGTGTATGAAATCCCTCAATTTTTTCTAGAAAGGTCGTCTTTTCTGGAAGATGCCTTTTTTTGTTTTCACTAAAAAAAAACTTCAATCAATTTATGAAAAAACGACCCATCAATCTGGTGGGCAGATTTTCTTTCATCGCCTGAAAAACAAGATCCAGCTCAGCTTATTTTAAAAGTAAAAAAATTTGATGGTTCATAAGAACCTCGGAGTATGAAAAATTGAGAAGAAAATAATGACTGTGAGATTCTTAAAAAAAAAAAGGAATTTTTTCAACAAGACACCTAACAATTTTTTTTTATTTTTCTTTTCAAAAATCTCTTCAAGTAATAAACGTCCTAAGGGAAGAGTACTTTACCCGTCAATGAGATAATAAAAGATTTTTTTTTTCAAAAATCCCATCAAATCAACCACCACTAGCGTAGCCAGTCCTAAGTGAATATCAAAATTTGATAGTGATTATAAAGGATACCATCATTTTGTGAATATGATCTATTGGTTTTACTCCTATATTTGGCGTGGTATTCGAGTATTTTGACCCTAAGACCGGAGATTTGATATTCATAGGTTCGAACCCCGACGTGGACCAGATGATTTTTGAAAGTGAAGGAACCTGAACTTGAGGAATGTTCGTGTAATACTACAGTATGTGGGAAAATATGGAACTGCGGAGTTTTCCGTGTCTGAAATCGCCATTACGTATTGGGCTTGTATGGTGATTAAGTTCGTGTGTCTTCTTTCGCGAAGTAATTTTTTGCCCAACAGTGGGACTCTTACATGCTGACATCGTTATTATTATAGTAGAAAGAGAATGGATCGATCATTACAGAATATCTTATTTCTTGCAGGTCCTGTATAGTAGAAGCTTTCGAACGTTCGAAAAAGAAGTGGCAAGATGGGAAACATATCAAATGACAATAATTTACATTTTATTTAAAAAAAAAACAATCATCCGTAGCTGTACCCGAATTCTGTCATTACTCAAAGTTTAGGAACAAAACGGATAAATAATTCATACGTAGTTACTTCAAATGATAGTCCCAAGAATATAATTCTGTGCGACTAATAACGAACGGTTAAACTTGCCAGCCCATAATTTGTATTGCATCTTTAGTACATTATTGTTGTTTATGTAACGGAGTTAGAAAATCAAAACATCTTGGCTCAATGCTACTATGCCAACAAAAGTATGAATGTTCATAAAATATAATATAATTAAATCACCACACAGAGTCAGTCATTTTAAATTTATCATCCGGTTAATGAAAACTTAAAGTTTTCATCTAAGAACCTACCATCGGTTTATGCAAGCTAAATAAGATGTGTTTCAATTATCTCATTCTCTGGACAACATTAGGCTTGGTTTACAATAAAATTACCATCAAGACAATAATAAATTTAGAATGTCAATTAAAGAAAGTACATGCTGATTATAAGTTATTGACGTCACGTGAGTGCATCGCAATCGTTTTGCAAGCTAATAGAGCTTTACACTTTGCTAAATGCTCAATTACGCTTTACTAATGCTCATTTACACTTTACTAAATGCTCATTTACACGTTACTAAATGCTCATTTACACTTTACTAAATGCTCATTTACACTTTACTAAAAAAGTGAAGGTGACAATTTTAATATGTTTATATGCTACTCGCGTAGGCAGGTATACGTGTATCACCACGTTTTGTCTATGGTTACAATAAATGTAGGTCTGGAAAGACACTACCGTCATATACGGGTGATACTTTTGAATTATTATTTGAGTAAGAAATATGTAGAGACGATTACTTCTTTATTTGAACTTTGAGGCTAAGTAGAGCGCGATAAGTAGTCGTAACTTCGTCGTGTAAGTATTGGAGTAGCATTGTGGTGTAACAAAATGTTCACACGATGCTTGGTAATATTTGCACGTGCAGTATGTCTATAGAATTCTTTATTAGCTGACTCGTACGATTTTACATGCGTATTTTATTGTCTTAACAATATACGTGCATAGGAAAAATATTAAAAAATAATGAAAGGGAAATATACTTGGCTTACAAAATTTCTTTGTAAACAAAGTTATGCTTTTACTTCCCCCTCCTGCGCATGCACATCACACCGCTTGCTGAACTACGCTGCGGTAAGAAAACACATAGGATAAGGAACAGGATCTATAAGTACGGCAGTAGCAGGAAGTACAAGGCTGTGCTATTCTCCTTCTCAACTTCATATGAAAGAAAAAGTCACATGAGTTTTCATTCAGATTTAAAACCTTCACTTACATCCTAATGTTACTGACCATTAACATACTAAACACCTACATTTATTACTCAACGAAGTGTAAATGAGCCATTAGGTCCTATAGTAATCACTGCCAAGTCAATATCTGTTTACAATCATTTCCGTCACATTCTTACGGAACTTTAGTAACGAAATTGTTTCCTAGACCAAATTAAGTCATAAAATATCTAGTCTGAATAGATTATTTGCTTGTTACATTGCGAAATGCATGTTTTAATTACTTTTTAATAGTTATGTAATATAATTTAATTTCTTTGCACATGATTTTTAGAGCAATGTTTATCTTTTGATCGCAATATTTTTTAATGCTATATTGGTCGAAGATTTTGAAATGTTATACCTTTTACTAGAAAAATGTTTTTATCGACAATACCGGTGTATGTAAGAATGTACTATAAATATTCTCTATTGAGATTATATTGTATATTATATTTTTATAAATAAAATGTTATATTTAATTAGTGCTCAATTATTTTGTACCCATATTACTAATACCTATAGATTTTATAACCAGTTTGAATTGCGAGTATTTACTATTATTATTTCTGAAATAAGGACTTTGTCGCATCACGACTATAATGCCCCTTAAGAACATCAGAAATATATTAACAAGTCGACTGCCAACAACGAGATATATCATAGTTTGTGAACTTGCTCGGGAGGCCATTACAGGTTATCTTGTCATTTATTTTGTTGTTTTTGTACAGCTTCATATATTATGCAACGTCGTAATATATCAGTTTAAATATAGATCGGTACCTTCAGGAAAGAGAAAGGAAATCGGGGTTGACTTACAAGAATTTCTGTGCCGCAGTTTCAAATTTAACTACGAGGTAATTCGTATCATTTTTTTTTTATTGTAGCTCGGCAAAGTGACTGTACTGTGCCTGATGGTAAGCACAGTACAATCCAAAAACAATGGCGACCACCGAAAGACATACTATCTATCGCCGGTCGCCGCTGTCATGCCGGCCTGAAAGCGACCCAGTCAGGGACAGCCCCCCCCCGGTTGCTGGATATACACCGGTTGATCCCGGAACGCGACACGCCCAAACGTGTCACTATGGCGGGTGTTCCACCTGGTGTACGGTGGTCGCGATCCAGTCGGGTACAGACACCCTACCACCCCGCATCATTTTTTTCCGAAAACATTTTTTAAGTACTCGACTATTATAATTTACTATAAGTATCATTTTTAGGAACATAATATTAAATCAAAATGGATCCGAAGGTCAGTATCGTGAAGTCCTGTAGCAGTGGTGTTAACTACCGAAATACAATTAATTTTCAAATCTTAAAAAGTAATCATAGCTATGCCACAATATTTTCGCATTCTGAGACAAAGGGTATTAGAACATCAAATTACAAATACTTATATAGCGCGTGATAGGTTAGTCGGTCGCAATATTAACACAGGTTATTCAGTACTCGCTTCTCATTCTAAATTAATTTAAAAATAGGCGCTTAATATTTGACCTAATTGACGTGGCAGGAGTGTCAAGGACCGTCGGGCCGTGTTTAATGAGAAGTGAAAGAATTTGGGGTTAACGACCAACCAACAAAGGATAATTTTTCGAAGTATGAACAAAAAACGGGACTGTCATATATCGTTATCGAAGGTTATAAACTCCAGGTTGCCGCTCGCAGATTTCGTCACCTATTACGTTTGTATCCATACTTTTGAAAGTCTTAGAACAAACTTTAAGTAAGATTCTCTTTGTTGTTTATTAATATTTGTTTTGATATTATTATTTTATGTTAAAGGTAGTCCGGTGAAGCTGTAAAGACCTTGCCAGGTCAATAGCGTAGACAGTTAGAGTATTATTTGTTTTGTTAAATGTGTCCATGAAGTTTCATGTCAATGATTATTGCTAGTGTTAAACCAGTATTCCGGTATAAATAATTAAATATTTTAATCCAGCAGTGATTGTCTGAGTGAATATCATTAATAACATAAATAAAAAACGATGGTAGCATAACAAATAATCTTTATTCCTTCAATCAGACCTTACAGATACAAAACATAACGTCCTGCGGTGAACTACACTGCATATGATTTGCACAATGACATAAATGATACATATAACTTAATAAAAGAAATAATATAATAAAAAAATATTGTCGCATGGTACACTTTTACCTGCTAAGGGATTCAACGCAAGATACAATATACATAATAAATAATACAAGAATAATATACAGAATAGTAGAAGATATAGAATATATATAAAATAATTTTTACAGATAAAACATAACGATATACAAAAACAATCATTCTAAATATGTATTCTCATTTCTTTTCATATAAAACGAACATCTGCAATGGTACAAGTATCTTATTTATTTATTATGCAACACAGTATAATAATTATTAAGAAAATAATTTGGATATTAATTCCGAACTCTATACGTTTCTTTCACTATAGATACCGTTCGATGAAAGAAAAAAGTTTTTCTAAACAATAAATCTCGTGAATTATATAAGTGTATATTAAGATGTATCTATTTGCCCAAATATTATGTGAAAAGTGAATAGTTGCCTTGCGTCGTTTCGCCTAAGAAACCCTAATTAGACTACCGCGAGAGTGACCGGAATCGATTATTATCGAATTACGTCATCCATGCAAATTCAAAGTGACAAAAAAAAATAGAAAAGAGCGAGGTGATGATATAAATTTCACACTATAATAACATTTCGATGAGATATATAATTCTTTACATAGTTCTTACTAAATTATCTTATGAATATATAGATATATTTATATAATCTATTTATAATTGTCATTGTAAGTAAAAAGGAGAATTAGATAGATTACAGTATAATTCATTAAATAGAAGTTGTGACATGCAATGATTTATTTCTTTTAATTATTAATCAGTTTCTAATAATTGAAGACATGAGTGAACGAAGGTGATACATCACAAATTGTACAGATATGTGCTCCAAAGTTTATTTATATGGGGAATCCCAATATGGGACTCGGTAAAAACGTTCTCAAGTGTGAAGATGTTTATTTACAGGCATATTTTAACTAGTAATAGAGATTTTACTCTTTCGCGTATATTAAAAATAGTATAAAAATGAAGGGGTCCGCCCTCTCACAGATAGTTTAGCACGTCTGTGGTACCCAAGATGCACACTTAACGTCTCACAGGCGGCACACAAAAATGAGTATATAATTTTCGATTATGCAGTCATTTCAAATAGTCGCGCGTCGCTTGTATTATATTGGAGAGTTTTTGCGGTCGGTTTTGAGCGCTACTTTTATTCGAGAATGTGTGTCTTGGGTTTTTATATGTCAATGGCTCAAACTCCTTAGTGTTAAAAAACCCCTAATCTTGTAAGAACAGAATACATATGAACATAACACATTCATTTAGGTTATAAAATGAAATATTTTAAAAATGACGCACAATAACCCTCATCCACTCATGTTTTCAATTATTATCGGATTGCAGTGTGCCTATTGTCAGATACGATGCAGTCTATTTAACGTATTCCAATCAGAAAACACACATATTCGATCCATACAATAAGACAAAGAAACTATATTAGATGAAATATAAAGCAGGTGCCACAAAATATTGAACCCCGGACAATTGGACAGCTAAAACCGCCGCTGCACATATGTTAAGGGACCGTTCATAATATACTCCACAGAAATCTTACGTTCTTTGACCACACTGTCACATTTTCTGTGACCGTCAGAATATTGCATGATTGATGTTAGATCGCCCCGTATAGTAATTACTAGCTTCTCCCCGCGACTTAGTGCGCGTGGCATAGTTACTTTGGGCTGACGCTAACACGCAGCGGAAGCTCTCAAAAGCAAAAAAAAAACGATTCTTAAACATTATTCATTTGTGCTTCGCTCCTATTGGTCTAAGCGTGGTGATATACAGCTCGATAAATGAGCTACCTAAAACCGAATGATTTTTTCAAACATCAAACAAACAAACCTTCCAGCTTTATAATATTAGTATAGATAAGATATTTAGATAAATATTGACAAATACATAACGAATGATTTTGTACAGTAACAAATATAAAAAATACGAGAGAAAAATTCGCAAAACTGTTTGATAAACTGCAAACGTCACGTCTCATTAAATCTCCCAATTATGAACGGCCCTATAACGTGTAATAAAAATTCTAGAACAGCACAGAAGGAATCGCTCGTAGTAAAAATGATAAAAAAATTATATATTTACCGTAAGTTCAGTGTATGACTAGCCGCATGGAAACATCGCAACACATTTTCAAGCCTTCTTACATTGACTCACATTAAAAAAAAAAAAAAAACACTATACGCACTGATGTATATAGAAACTCAAGATGCACACTCAACGTCTCAAAACCCTCCGCATAAAATATGCACACAATTGAAAATTATGCACTCATTTCAACTAGTTTAGCGTCACTTGTGTCCTTGTAAAAGCAACTATTAATCATTCACGTAAGGTTGAATTTGCAAAATCATAAGTTTTCTCGCATAACTATAACCACGTATGTATATAAGAGAGTTTTTGCGGGACGGTTTCGAGCGCTACTTTTATTCGAGACTGTGCGTCTTGGGTTTTTATATATCAATGATTATACGATATAATATTGATATAAATTCCAATCTTCCTTAAAAAGCTAAGTCTTTGTTTTTTAATTGTATTTCACTTGTTACCGAGCAGCATGTTCCTGAAGTCCTTGTTGTTGAGTTGTTTGTTGTTGTCACCGTTTGCAGCGACCGTTGCTTTGCTTGTCGACGCCTTTTGTAAAACACTCGGTATGAAACTGCTTAACTGTGTCCGTCGCCTGTAATCACGTATTGCATTGTTTTATACTTTATACTAGCTCCTGCCCGCGATTTCGGCTGCGTGGAATAATAACTTTAGGCCACTGCTAACACACAGCGGAAACTCTCTCAAGGAAAAAAACGATTTTGAAACATTCTTCGTTGATGCTCCGCTCCTATTGGTCTTAGCGTGATGATATAGCCTATAGCCTTCCTCGATAAATGAGCTATTTAATACTGAAAGAATTTTTCAAATCGGACCAGTAGTTCCTGAGATTAGAGATTAACCGAAAAAAAAAACATATGACCTAGTAATATATATCTCGAATATGTAGTGTATATTACTTTAAGTCTAGAACAGTTTATTACATAGTTCACGAGAGGCATTTATATATCCGACAAGAATTATAATAACAATTAAAATATTTATAATTGGTCATTTCAATGACTTTTCGTCAGTTTCCTTAGACCAGTGTTTTTCAAAGTGTGGGTCGCGACCCCCAAGGGGGTCGTGAAGCCTCTTTAGGTGGGTCGCGAAGCTTCTATAGCGGAGTTGCAAAAGGTTGGAAAAGCTACTGCAGTAAAAAAAACAATAAAGTTTTATAAGATTTGTTAAGAAAAATGTTAACTACGTAAGGGACATAATCATTTGCATTAAAGAAACAAAAATCTGAGGAGAACTCTTATGTATTTATCCGAACCCTAATTATGAAAATGAATAAATGTGTTAAATTGAATATTTGTCACAAAATAAAATACATGAAAGAAAAATAACGGGGAGGGGGGCGTCGCGAAATATATTTTCATACTAAAGGGGCCGTGTTAAGGAAAAGTTTGAAAAACACTGCCTTAGACAATCTTGATATACATTTTATGAAAATATCTCAATTTACTAAAATATGTTCTAGAATAATAACAACATGGATAATTTATACGTAGAAGTATTAGAGTATTTGCGGGTATTCAAAGCTATCAGAAATCTATACAAATAAAAATCCATTACCAAATGTATGTTAACACATTATTTCAAAACAGCTGCACCTATTTGACTATTTATCTCTTTATTGTGTTTGTAATCGTGACAACAAGGTTTGTATGGAAAATGTTTAAAAAAGAAAAAGTTGGATTACAGAATCTCCATATAGATAAAAGAGTCAGTGAGTAAATGAGTCAGACAATCAGTGAGTAACTAAGTAAGACAGTCAGTGAGTGAGTCAGATAGTGAGTAAGTGAATCAGACTGTAGAGGCAAAAGAAAGAAAACTATTAATAGAACTGACAACTGACAAGACATTCACTGGTTCATTTCCTATTGTATTTCATTACTAGGTGGTACTGTACAAGGAAGATTTGATCTCATTTTCTTCTTGAATACACCAGTGCTGTCACCTAGTACAGGGGTTCCTAAACTTTAAAGATAACTGAACATCAACCAAATACCTTTTATTTTATGGAACCCCATATCAAATGATTACAAATCGAAACTGTAATTTATGTAAGAACATTTTTTTAAGAAATGTGTTATATAATTGAAACAAATTATTCTTAACTAAAGTGTTAATGTTAAGAATGAAATTGTTTTATAGTTCGGTATTATGTCCGACAATTGTATGTGTATACCTGGGTTAGCATCCAATCTTGGCCTGTATTTGTTTTTAAAAAGTAATTTAAAGCTAATAATAAATAATTTTGGCGGAAACCTACGGGACCCGGGTTTCGCGGAACCCAGTTTGGGAATCCCTGACCTAGTAAACAATAAAATAATCCTAATAACACTCACATTCCTCCGGTTTCTCGTTTGGGTTGTCCCAAGTTCATCCCGGACATGGTTTTATCAGACCTCTGAGGGGGTGCGCTCAGCGCGACATCTATATTTTTATCGCCGACGAGCAAACCATTCGTCTTCGATAACGCTTCCTCTGCAGATTTCTCATCTTTATATTCAATATAAGCTAAGCCTTTTGGTTTCCCATCTCTGAAAAATATTTACAATTTCATATTAGTAATTCTTGGCGAAACCTTGGAATGTCATGTAGTGGACTTTATATTTTATTCATAATCTTGTGTTATTTGGCTCTATATTATATAACTAGCCCCTGCCCGCGACTTCGTCCGCGTAGTAATAGTTACCACTCTGAGCTAAAGCTGACACACAGCAGGAACTCTCAAAAAGAAAAAACATCTCGATTTTGTAACATTCTTCATTGGTGCTCCGCTCCTGCTGATCTTAGCGTGATGATATATAGCCTATAACCATTCTCGATGAATGAGCTATATAACACTGAAAGAATTATTCAAATCGGACCGATAGTTCCTGAGATTACCCCCTACAACGCCACAACGTCACAAACTTTACCTCTTTATAATATTAGTATAGATAATATAATTAGTTAATAGCTTCTGCCCGCGACTTCATACACGTGGAATAGTTATTTTGGGCTAAGACGCAGCGGAAGCTCTCGAAAGGAAAAAAGCCCCAATTTTAAAACATTTTTCATTGTGCTCCGCTCCTATTGCCCTTAACATGATGATATGTAGCCTATGACACTCACAAATAACGTGGCTTTCTATTGGTAAAAGAATTTTCAAAATCGGTTAAGTAGTTCCTGAGATTAACCCCTACAGCGTCACAAACTCACAAACTTTACCTCTTTATAATATTAATATATAGATTATAGCCCCTGTCCGCGACTTCGTCCGCGTAGTAATAGTTACTACTCTGAGCTAAAGCTGACACACAGCAGGAACTCTCAAAAAGAAAAAACATCTCGATTTTGTAACATTCCTCATTGGTGCTCCGCTCCTGCTGATCTTAGCGTGATGACATAACCATTCTCGATGAATGAGCTATATAACACTGAAAGAATTATTCAAATCGGACCGGTAGTTCCTGAGATTACCCCCTACAACGCCACAACGTCACAAACTTTACCTCTTTATAATATTAGTATAGATAGTATAGATATATTGGTGATGCTTTACGTAATATAGTTTACTTATTGTGCACAAGTGAAGTGGATCGGATATAATACCACGGAGCATGGGTGTTCTGACTTGCCACAACAAACTCCCTGGAAAGTTCTAACAAGAGGGCCACCATGTTGTTAGTTCATTGAAATGATCGCAAGAAATTTGCAATATCATTCATCATACTCGAAAATGGCAGTAATATTATACTAGAAGATTAGTTGCCAAAAAAAAAATTATATTACATATAATACTAGCGGGCCGGGCAGACGTTGTCCCGCCCTGTTTAAAAATCCTTGACAAATTATATACCAAAATGTTCCTCACGAATCACTTTATCCACTGGTGAAAACCGCTTGAAAATCCGTTTAGTGGTTTTTGAGTTTATCGCGAACAGACAGACGCGGTACTTTGTTTTATACTATGTAATGATAATGATGTCATTCGTTACATTTCAAAATGAGCTAAATCCAATCTTAGTTGTTCCTAATATTTTAAGTTATTTTGCAAGAGCTTCAAGTTTTGTAAACATGAGCATCATAAAAAAAACAACTAAAAACTTTATGGACATCAAAATTTGAACTTCGTTCTCGGTGTATAAAAAACGTTTATTTTTTTTTTTAATTAAACATGTTATATGAATGATTAGAATTTGATTTAGCTCATTTTTAAATGTAACGACACATACATTTTATACATTTATGAGATAATTCTCAAGTAAACCCCTTCGTGTAACACACCCTTGACATCGCGCATGCAATATTTTATAATGACCGATTGAATACTTAAAGTGTGAAAGCGTAACAAACAAACTCACACTCGCATTTATAGTATTAGCATGGATTAAATATTAGAAACTGTGCTAGAAAAAAAAAAAATCGAGTTCGAGTTCACATGTGGTAAAAGTGACACTTAGTATTCCAATTAATTTTAAGAGAATGGCACATATCAATGTTTTTCTTTCTTTCTCTCTCTCCCTCTCCCTCTCTTTGTATATATTTCGAGTACATTAAGAATATAGTATACACATGGAGTCTAGTCTCCACAGTATGCTGGAGTCTACCCTCCATGGTATGCAGAGTCCGTGTATGGAGCCCGTATACAATAGAGCAGCTGGGAAAGTATATATAAACGCACTCTATCCCGTTCTCTCAAAGTTTAAAACCTATATATATACATTTATAGCTATCTCTTTTTCGTTACACATTCTCGTTTCATAAAATCCAATTCACACTGTTCCAAAAGAAGTCTCACTTCAAAATTAACATTAAAAAATCTCACCTGCACTGTACTTCTTTTAAATATTATTATGTTTAATTCATTTATACAGTCAAAATCTGTTATAACGACATCGAAGGGATTACTCGTATTTAGTCGTAACAACCGGTGATGATTTCACGATACAGCACTCAGCCGGGACCTTTGTTCTCGGTCAATATAACGGTATGTTGTTCTAAACGATGTCGCCATAGACGGTTTTGACTGTATTTACATTTAATGTTCAAAGTATTAAATAGGAGCTACTTACTTAAAAGTAACAATCCTTATATCTTCCAGGTTGCCATATTTGTCGAAGACGTCCCTGAGAGCTTCCTTGGTACAGTGAGAGAAGGAAATATTCTTCACAAACAATTTGTTCTTTTCAGCGCTCGTCGAGTACTTAAACATAGGTTTGGATTTACTCGCAGAGTACCGCGAGAGGAACATCGGACGTCCGTTAAGAGAAGTCCTGTCGTGTTTCACCGCTCTATCGACCGACCCCTTTTTAAAAAAAAAACAATTTAGTGATTTTAAACATCATTTACTTCATAACTTAATACGAAATATGTAAAATAACGTCGATTATAAATTAAAAGAATAAAGACTAAATTGACTAACAACGTAAATATCAAACGATTTAACTCATAAATTAATACCATATATGTAAAATAGCATATCGACTTTATATTGTCAGAACAAAGACTAATAGACTAAAAGTATAAATATCAAAATAATAACTTGAAACATAATTTATGTCATAAATTGATATCATATATATAAAATAACGTAGACTTTAACAGAATAAAGACTAATTGACTGTAACAGTGCGAATATAAATTTAATATCTTTAAGCATAATCTGTGTCGTGATATTTCAAAATGGGCTAAATCCAATTTCAACCGTCCATATAACCCGTGTTTTTACAAAAAAGTTAAATACGTATTGAATACTTGCTTTAAAAGAGTTTGGGTACTTACGTATTAATTGCACCCCGCTCGCCTAACGTTCGACATCTTGCTCTTCTATCTCTGTCTGGTTAGGTTAACTTAGATTTGCGAAAAAGGATAACGCGAGCTTGCCGCGGCAGCGGTCGGCGAGCGCGGTGCATTTAATATGAAAGTACCCAAACTTTTTCAAAACAAGTATTCAATACCTATTTAACCTCTTTGTAATAACACCGAGTATGTTTAATTTTTTTTAAGATTTCCCGTTTTTATGTACCGAGAACCAAGTTCAAATTTTGCCATCCATGTTTTTAATGTTTTTTTTATCATCCTCATATTTTAACATGTACAAAATTTTAAAAATATTGTATAATATTTGGAACGGCTAAAATTGGATTTAGCTTATTTTGCAATGTAACGACACATTTATCTCATAAATTAACGTAATGTCGTCTTGAAATTCACAGAATAAACACTAATTGACTAACGAGCCCTTGACAGTCCTTGTTCTTGTCTTAGTAAATTAGCCATAATCAAACGACACCTTAAGACATTCAAATTAGTAACTTTAAACATCATTTATTTCATTAATTAATACCACGTACATATATGTAAAATAACATCTGACTTTAAACTGTCTGACAAATTACCAATTAACTAGCAAGCCATTGTCAGTTCTTGCACGTTAGTAAATTAGCCTTTATCAGCAGACCCTGTATACAAGAATATCAAATTAATAACTTTGAACATAATACATGCATAAATGAATATCATATATGAAAATAAGATCGACTTTATATTAACTAAGGAATGACTAATCCATCCCTAGTATTTGCGAATTAGTCAATGAGAATTTCCATCCTTGTGTGTTCTTTCCAAAGTCTAACGTTTGAATGAACTATTTATTACAACGAAAAATAACATGCATACTTTCAAGAAAAAAATTTATAAATCCAACAGACTTTTCTAGATGACAAAAAAAAATCCAATATTTCTTACCGTAGTCTTATATTGACAGTAACATATTGATCCACCGAACGCTTTTACACTGTGCCTCAAACGTAACGATACAATATCTCCATACTCTGACAGCTTCTCTTTTAAATCCTCTTCGGAAACTCTAAAAAATAAAATAAAAACAGTGTGGCCATGGAAAACTTCCAAAAAATTAAGCCGTCACGAGACGCCTGGCAGATGTGAAACATTGAAATTGTATTGTATAAGTTATATGTGTAAAGAGCAGATTACGACAAGAATCAGCTATGGCATTATGAAAAGATATCGTTACAAATTTGTTCCATAAAATAATGACTGTTTATTTATTGATTACATAAATATTCATTTTTATTAGATACAAAATATCAAAGAAAGCACCCCTAGGCGTAGGCGCGGTGTGTTTGGCGGCATTTATCAAAGCGCGCTAGGTCGTTGGCGCGTGCCGTGTAACACTAGTAGAACGAGTGGCCGACAAAACAATTTGAATCTTATATTTATGACTATGGGGTTGCAAATGTTTTTGAGTATTTCATGAATAGTGCAAAGTTTGTTTTATTATAGTTTGTAGGTGGGTTTGACCACAATCTTTTATAATATTATAGTAAGGATTTGTGGTTACTTGAAATCGAGATTGCTAACGAAAAGTGTGCAGGCGTCTCTCCCGCCGGGGTCGGTGTCGCTCGCCGTGCTATCCGTCCGCTGCCGTTTGTTCTCTGCGCCTGTATTCAAATGAACGAACAGACATATATACGAGTATATATATATACCTGACCCGCGCAACTTCGTCTACGCGAAATCGGTTATTACCGGTTCCACTTTTCCAAGCGCGAAAAATCTTGAAACACCTAATAGCGACACCTACCGGGTCCAATTATGAATCCAAACTATCCAGGTACCCACTCCAACACATACCTAGTTTATATACTAGCTATATCTTCTTCTTTAATATACTAGTAAAAACTATCCTAAATACATATATATATTAGCGAGAAATATTTTCTCAGTACCCCCTGGGTTGCTCCTGTGCCCCTCACCTCCACGCCCGCCTACTATTCTCGCACCGCCAGCGGCAGCTACAATGCAATAATTTTACCAGCTTATAGTTTTTATTTCGTATTATCTTCTGACCAACTCTATCAATAAACATGCAATTTATCTCCACGAAATTTACATTTTGATTTAGCTATTTGTTTTTATAAGAATTTATAAAATATATGTGAAACCTGTATCCATATTATTTTTGTATAAAAACCATCTTTTTGGCTGAGACATTAAACTTGATATATGGTGTCGCGCACTTTTTTGTAAAGTTAAAAGTAATGAATAGCTTTGGTATAGATTTTATTCCTTTATTTCAAACCGGCTCTATTTTAAATATTTAAAATATACATTTACCAAAATAAAAAATAGTGTACAGCACCAGGGATAGTATACCTTTCTAAGAATGAAAGTATCTTCAATTTTTGATCAGTAGTATCAAAGATTACCCCGAACTTTCAAACACACACACACAATTTTAAGTATATGTAGTGTACCAGACAATTGGACCGTTTATTTTGAAAGTGGTGTAAGTCCATTTTCTTTTGTTTCGAGAAAATTAAAGGTTACTATATTTGTTAATTTAAAAATACAGGCAAATCATATGAGGTCTGGCATTGTTTCTATTGTTTTATCAACATTTAATTTGTTTATATAAATTTGTTTTTGGCTAATTAGACTACGATAACACATATTTATGTGCTGTAAATGGACTTACACCACTTTCAAAATTAGACAATTGTAAAAATCGTTTAATTTCAATTTTGAAAAATCAAATATCGCTTAAAATATACTTCATTCTAATATAATTTTGTTTACAAATACGCATAACAACACATAAAATTTTATTTTAGACGGCAATTACATTGTCATTACAAGATACTGATTACAAGAATTTACTTATTCTCTGCATGTGGTAGTGTTTCAAAATATGCATGGTGCACCGGAGATATATAGGGTAGTAGCTGCTTCATGTCTTTATATTTTTCGTACGTAATAGGTCTGGCATTTTGGTACAAAGGCTCCAGGGCGATTTTTTCAAATTTTAACGGTCTTCCAGGACGTAGAGGTAATAAAATTGATAATTTTACTACTGTTGTTTTTGTTGTTTTTTTAATTCGCCAAAATACGGGCAAAGATACGGAGTCATACAGCCTTGTCGTATTTATTTTCTTCTCACAGGTTATGCGCTGTACATTTTCTAATACATTTCTCTAATTTTTTAATATCTATCTTTTAACTTACGAGTAGTGGAAACACGAAGGGGAAACAATGCAAATCGTCCGCGGGTGAAACCGCGGAACACAGCTAGTATAAAATAAATGAAAAATAACAAAACACTGATCGGTATCCATCTGCTATGCCACCTACCTCTGTCAATTGGACTTACACCACTTTCATAATCGATGATTATGCAATTTCATTTACCGACCGATTTTAAGTTGTACAAAACATGGGATTTTTTGAGAAATTAAACATGGACTAGTTATATATAAAAAAATTACATTAAATTAAGCATGAATTACGTGATAGCTCATTTTTCTCAAAAATGGACTTACACCACTTTCAAAATAAACGGTCCAATTAATTATTATGTAACTAAAACTTACCATCGTTATTTTCTTCTTCCAATTGTCTCTTTATTCCACCGCCACTATCCTTTGGTTTATCTGTAGCTTGTGTTTCTTCTTCGGATTTCTTCTTTTTAACATTATCCACTTGCTCTGTTTCATCATCGGCCTTTCTTTTTCCCTTATTCTGTTTAAAGTCATTCTTTTTCTTATCAAATGCAGGCTTCTTTTTCTCAGTCTGCTTCCCTTTTTGTTTCTTCCCGATTATTTTGTCCTTCATTGCTTGGAAACTCTCGCGCCACTCTTTTGTTTTCGCCTAAGAACAAATATCTATACAATTGTATTTAAATTAGCCCTATGTTTGTTATGGCCCATCAAACTTACAATATTGGTCTTTACAAATAAATAAAATTAGAGTGCTTGTTTGTAATGTCAAAATAATTTCTAGTTACTAAATGGATATGAAAGTATATAGGTACGGTTCTTAATTTAAAAAAAAATTACTTAAAATTTTTGTCTGTTTGCCTGTTTATTCCGGTTAATTTGCGAAACGGTTGGACCGATTGTGAAAAGACGTCCCTTGGCAGATAGTTGATGTTATAAGGACTTATTTTGACTACATTAATTTAAACAAAATAGGGCTCCACACAATAGTAATAAACACACTATTGGACATGAACAACGTGAACGAAGGCGCGGTTAACTGCTAGTCAATATTAAATATATTGTTATCTTGTAAACATTTAATTCATAAAACATATCTGAAATATATTTGGATAAAAAAAAACATGAGATCATGAAGCTATTTGTTACATTGATTAAAAAAAATTATTAATCAAAAATAATAAATGTTTACAGTACAAGATATTTTATAATGCTAAGTTTGTTCTTTCACTTCAAAGTATTCTAATTCTAAGGTGCAGCTATTATGAAATAATGCGCTTACATGCATTTGGCAACTGATTTTGAGTGATTGTTTATTTATATAGATAGCTATCTATTCAAATAATATAACTGGTACATGATGCTAGTCTTTTCAAATTTCGACACATTACTCGTATACACTAGAAAAAGAGAAAGTCACACGGAAGAAGCATAACGCTTTTTCCTTACGGGACGAATTCTACAAGTTAACCCCAACACCAAACTGCGTTCCAAAAAAAATGTTAGTATTAGAATATGTTGATATATGTACCTCAAGTACACATATACTCGTTTACAATAGAAAAAGAGAGAGAAAGTCACATGGAAGAGGCATAACGCTTCTTCCTTACGTGACGATCTCTACGAGTTAAATCCAACCCGAAACCGCGTTCCAAAAAAATCGTTAATATTAGAATATATTGTTGTACCGCAAGTACACATATACTAATATACAGTAGAAAAAGTGAGAGAAAATCACATGGAAGAGGCATAACGCTTTTTTCTTACGTGACGATTTTTACCAATCAACTCCAACCGCGAACTGCGTTTAAAAAGAATCGTTACTATTATAATATGTTGATGTTACCTCACACGCTTCAATACATTCTTGTACAGTGCGGACTGTTCCGTAGTCGCGTTCGAAGTCGGTCCACAGTCTTGCTATAGCAGGTGGGTAGTCCTGTACGCTGCGTAACGCGCGCCGCATCAAATCGCGCAACTTGTGCTCCGACACACCGCTACGGTTCAACTCGAGGTGGATTAATGCCTCCCAGTATTTCGACAGTGTCTTATTTTCGCCATACCCTACAAAAATAAAATGTACACATATCGATACAATTTCACATCACAGAAACAAATAAAGTATTGTTAGTTCTCTGTAAAATTATGATAACTGCTTATTCAATAAATATATATGTATTAGTATATAATTACTCTGCGGCGCGAAAAATCAATCGGGAAATTTCTAATTAATTTATTATATTTTATTTTTTATTATATATTATACTAGCGGGCCCGGCAGACGTTGTCCCGCCCGGATTATGAAAAAAAATCCTTGACAAATTATATACTAAAACGTTCCTCATTAATCACTCTATCCACCGGTGTAAGCCGCATGACAATCCGTTCGGTAGTTTTGGAGTTTATCGCGAACAGACAGACAGACAGACGCGCTAGGGGACTTTGTTTTATACTATGTAATGATTATTATATTAATATATTATTATTATTAATATATTATTTTATAATTAAAGAAAATATGAGATTATGAAAAAAAACGTATGCATGTGACTAAAAGTGGCAACAAAATAACCATAGCAAGATTGGCTAAAAAGATCAAGTAGCTACTAGATAACACCTAGTTATACTTTGCTATGTGTTTTCATCTTAAGGTTGGTAAATAACCAGGCTCATTTAAGTAAACTAATGAACTTATGGTCGAAAATTGACCAAGTTTCATATATTTTTTTAAGGTTCAATACCATTAAAAGGTACACACATTGTAGCCTAGCAGACATAGGCCTCGTGGATTATTACAAAAAGAGAATAGAAAATTATAGCAATAAAGGCTTTGAATCATCGATGGTGCGGAAAAAGGATTGTTTCCAAATTTTGTTTTAATTAATAACACTAAACCCTTGTCAATAAGTGATAAATTAAAATAAAATCTCTTAACAAACGAGAAGAAAATGGTGTTAAACTGTTAAGTTTTCGTCTATTTATATACGGATAACTTTACCACCGTGTAAGAATAATCTTCTCCATTGTTTTAATTATCATGCACAATATAATTTTACTTACTAAATATTTCCTCAAAGATGCTTCTTCCCTGTTTGGGGTCCTTTGTAAACTTATATTCGATTCGCGCCCAGTATAACGGCACTTCACAATCGTTTGCCTCTTCGCCCCAAGCCTGTGTTATCATATATGAAAATAAAATATCGTATACTAAGTAAAACCTTATTTTATCAAATACAACTTCAATGATAACGTCATTCCAGGCATTTATAGATACGTCATAAGCGTTTCGACAGCGGCTTGATAAAACTTAGCTAGCTAGCTTACTTTTGACGGCAGCCCCGTCAATCCGCCCGTATCTAAGCAACATATAACTATTTCTTTTTCACCGCCGATATTGAAAATATGCCATCTTGCTTCCACTGGTGTCTTACTCACGTTACTTACGTATGTGTGCGTTATCGTGCCATTCGTTTTGTCAAAATATCATGTAGGTAACGTATCTGTAGTTATAACATCAATAGTTCCAGGTATAATACACATAACCTTAATTTGATATCACATGTAGATCATATTACTCGTGGACATTACTTTTTATTATCAACTCGAAATTTTATTTATAATATTGAATATATCATACCCAAGAGCTTCTAGATTCGTAAAGAACATTGTACCTGTGAGGTTAAATCTGTTGAAACCTATATAGAAATTACTTATATGTAAAGTACAGGGTATCCGAACACTGAAAGTATCTCTAGATCATTTTGGAATTCTCTTAAATCATTCTGGAATTCGCTCAGGTTTCCAATAAACTTATTCTTTAATAGTATGTATGTACGGGTGTAGCAATACAAAAAATGTTTATATTAATATAATACCTATATTACCTATAATACCTTCACATTGTATACAATATTAAAAAAATAATAATTAAAAAAAAGTTGAACTTATATAAAGGATTAAATAGGATTTGGTTCATTTTTAACTTTAAGGACTCTCAATATATTATGTAAACTCAGGATAACAAATTTAACATATACGTAATTAGTAAGTTATATATTATATACAATACTAGCGGACCGGGCGGACGTTGTCCTGCCTTGATAATAAAAAAAATCCTAAAAGTCAACTGCAGCGCCACCTACCGGGTCCAATTGTGAATCTAAACCATTCTCGGATCTCCACGAACACACACAAAAAATTTCATCAAAATCGGTCCAGTCGTTTAGGAGGAGTTCAGTCACATACACACGCACACAAGAAATATATATATTAAGATATGGCACGTACCACTCCAAATGTAAGGGTTTTAAAAATAAATTAAATCGTTAATAAATAGTAATTAGTGAAAGCCTATTTACCAGACGGAACTTAAAAGGTGAGAAATGGATAGAAGTTTAAAATAATTAAAAAAAGTCGAAGGGTACATCACATTTTTTAAAACTTATCTTAAAGTTTTAAATTCAAAAACCTTTATAAAAAAATTGAAATATCTCTATTTGATTTTTTTTTTTCTATAAAGGTCATGTTAAAACACAAAAAATAAAGAGGAGATCAAATTTACACCATTTGTTAAAAAGTTATGACCAATAAACTAAAAAAAATAATCTTTTGATCGAGTAAAAAAATTCAAAAGTTACTTAGTAAGGCTATTTTAATCAGTACTAAAACGTATCACAAAATTGAGAAAATAAAAAAATTCCAAATCATCCAATTTTGCTTGAAATGCCCCATATTCATATTTGTATTCTATATTATCAATAGTATGTAGTACAAATAATTGCTGTTTTGAGCATTAGTCACATTTTTATACATATTAAAGTGTGGTATAATTAACACATGGTTCTATTGAGACGCAACAACTACATTATATTTCTACTGTAAAGCAGCAGTATTCCTATTACTTGCCACGATTGATAGGATATAACTAGTCAAACTCCTGTATCAGTTCTAACCCAGTCCAGACTAGGTCCACAGAAGAGACTACATCTTATCGTATCTCCCTTCTCAGTTCTAACCCAGTTCGAACTAGGTCCACAATAGACACTACATCTTATCGTAACTGCCTTCCCAGTTCGAACTAGGTCCACAATAGACACTACATCTTATCGTAACTGCCTTCTCAGTTCTAACCCAGTTCGAACTAGGTCCACAGAAGACACTACATCTTATAATCATAATTTAGGTCAGTTATACTTATAAATAGTTGCAATGAAGGCTTCGAACTGAAACAAATAATAAACTGTATAGTTGTTGGCTACTGTGAGAAACGCTGGTTGGATGTGGTAAAGGTGGACTTAAGGGAAAATAACCTCACACAGAAGAATGCCGAAGATCGGGCAAAGTGGAGGAAGTTTAGTAAGAAACCGGACCCTGGTACCAGGCCGGGAAAACACTAAAAGAAGAAGTTGTTTAATAGTTTGGACATTAAAAAAAAATTTACTCAATTCTGTGTAAACATTTACCTCTGCAAGCGAATCCCAAGCCATACGAAAAGTCCACCTTAGTCGCTGCACTTTGGAATCGTTTTCCATTTTGGTGCGCCGTCGTACAAACTCCAAATATGTTATCCACAGTGATTCTGCTTGCTTGTATGATTCCATACCTTTAGAGAAGGCCGTCTCAAATATTGCTTTCACCTGTAAAATTTGTGAACACCATACTGTTTGTGTTACAAGAGATTTAATCATGTGAATTATAACTTCAAATTCAAATTCAAAACACTTTATTCAATTTAGGCCCTAAGAAGGCACTCATGAACGTCAAAACTACCACCGGTTCGGAAAACAACCCAGTCATCGAGAAGAACCGGCAAGAAACTCGATCTGGTTTATCTTTTTAACAAATATATATAATATTTAGAATAATAATATATTCTATATAATAATAAATTTCACAAACGTTTTTAATGGATGCACAGAGATGAGTCAATTCCAGACATCACCATCGTTCACATATTGATCCACTCTATAATAGCCTTTTGACACCAAAACCCGCTTGACATGGCGCTTAAATTCACAATCCGGCAAATCGGTAATATCCTTTGGGACTTTGTTGTAAAATCTAACACTATTTCCCAAAAAACTGTTACTGGTTTTACTAAGTCTAAAACGTGGGACAACCAGTTTGTCACAGTTTCTAGTATTTATTTTAGTTTATTTTATTTTATTTTAGTTATAATATTTATATAATAGTTATAATATTTATTTTATTTTAGTATTAAGTTTAGTACTTATATGGTGTACTTAAATTTCAACACGGTACTTCCTTTCTGGATGAAAAGTACCCTATGTCCTCTTCTATATTCTTTAATACGTACCTATACGGGGCATTTCATGTAAAGTGGACAACGAAAAAAAGTTGTGGTTCGGAAATTCGTTCATATTGAGCCTAATTGGACTTGTAGTAGGTATGAATGTGAATACACAATTTCTTTTTTCTATCATGTATATTTGTCAAGTTATGGGCTTCTAAGGAACACTCACGTTTGAAATTTGGCTCTTTTGGAAGTAGTTTTTCGAATTGAACAAATTTAGAATTAAAAAAAAAAATGAAATGCAGCGATTTATATAGAAGATTAATTGCTCTTTTGCAAAATAAATCGAATTTTGAAAAAATATTGTTTTTAATGTACAAAACCGTAAGTAAAATTTTCAAAACTAAATTTTAGTAACTTGGGCGTTTTTTTTTTTTTTTATATAAAATTATAGCTTAAAACACACATAAAATATACTACAACTTTTAAAATAGGCACTGCATTGATTAAGCAGAAAGATCGATTACACATGTCGCAGGTCTGGCGCTGGCGTAAGTAGCTTTAGTTGGCAGATATCGCATTAAATTGTCTTATTATTAACATGCATCATACTATTTAAGCTTGTGTAAGCTATAAAGATGCTTTAGAGTAAGTATTATTGAAAGAATTATTTTTTCCTTTTTGCCTTTGTTTCTGTATAACATATAGTATTAGTGTTGTTTTTTTTTATCTTTTTTTTTGTAATGGAATATTTCATTTGCGTAAGTTAAATTAGTTCTTTATCTTTCAAATTTTACATACGCACCGTTTTAATAATGTAAGCTGTGTTTACGTCTAGAAGTGTTTAATCTGAAGTATGTTTATTATGGAATACATAACACCAATTTGTAAGATTGAGCACAGTTTCGTAGACCAAATAAAAAAAAAGAAATATAATATAAATAGATAAGTATACATCTGTATAAAAATATCAGTAGAAAGTAGTAATAAACAAGAATTGTGTACCAATGAAAGGGCCCATTAATAATATAGTTGTGTGAAGATTAACTTGTATCTTTTATAATTTTATTAGTGTTTGCATTTCTGGCCTTAATCTATGAAAACTAACCTCGTCGAATTCTTTCTCCTCGTGCTCGGCCTGCTGTATTTTGAGTGTCCAGAAGGTGTGTTTGCGGGGAGCGCGACGCGTGCACGCGTCCAGCACCCGCCAGTAGGTGGCGCGCGACGAGCACTCGTGCGTGTGCCGCGCGTACGCGACCAACAGCGGGTACGCATCCTCGCACGACACGCACTCGTACGTCACGCGATCGTACAGCACCTGTGTGAAAGCATTCCACTTTAATCTAACCAACCCAACCTACACCCACCAACCCCAACCCCAACCCCCAACCTACCAACCCAAAATAACGAATAGTAAGCAGTTATAGTCCTCGTCTATATAATTTGGCCGCTTTGACTATAGCCGTACAGTTCGCTCCGAACCGCTATGAATATAGCTGCACAGAGCACAAGTTTAAGTAGAAATAATTACTATATTATATACAAGCTTTTGCCTGCGACTTCGTCCGCGTGGAACAGTTACTTTGGGGTAACGCTAACACGCAGCGGAAGCTCTCATAAGGAAAAAATACCCCAATTTTGAAACATTCGTCATTGGTGTTCCGCTCCTATTAGTCTTATCGAGGTGATATAAAACCTATACTCTAGCTCTCTGCTCTCTCTTCCTCGATAAATAAGCTATCTAAAACTGAAAGAATTTTTAAAATGGGACCAGTAGTACCACAGATAGCGCGTTCAACTAAATAAATAAGCTTTATAATATTAGCATAGATTACTACTCTTCTCTCGTGCTTAATTCTAGCAGTCATTCAAATTACAATAACTTTTGATAAAAGATTTTAATAAAACAAAGACTAAGTTATACTAGAGGTTTTAATGTGAACCCAATACTTTAGCAGTAGTGCGTGTTTATACAAACAGACAGACAAAAAGACGGACAGACAGATATTTCTAAAAATGATTGAAATGTATTTTATTACTTATTCCTAGACAATTCCTACAATTTTTTTCACAAAAATCGTAATAATAGTACAGACAAGTTAGATTTACATTCTTATTATATGTATAGATAACGATGAAATAAATTAACGATAAATAAATTCCTATTATAAATTCCCATCAGAATATTTTAACTTTGTGTCGTATTAAACTTTTGACGATATTATACGCAAGCCCGAACTTACGGCTTATATTCAGGGCAGCCAGAGCGATTGACGAGGAAGTTCGGGTATGGGCATATTATAAATAAAGCGTCTAATCTATTCTATACATATAATAAAAATGAAGTGTCTGTATTATGTAATATCAAAATAACAAATTTTTACTGATTGGATATGAAAGTACACTATAATAACAAAAATGCAATTTTTAAAGTTTTTGTCGGGCTGTCTGTCTGGCTGTTTGTTCCGGGTAACCTCCGCAACAAGTGGACTGATTTTGACGGGAATTTCACTGGCACATAGCTGATATTACAGCCGATGACATAGGCTACTCTAATTTAGACAAGCCATTAACCACGGCTTCGTCCGCACTGCTATCTCCAAAACGGTTGGACCTATTTTCACAGTACTCTCACTGGCAGATAGCAGACCTTACAAAAAGTAATTAGATCTATTTTCATTTGGAATAGCTATTAATCGTAGCTTCGCACGCAGTGCTATCTCCAAAACGGTTGGACCGTTTTTCACGGGACTTTCACTGGAAGATAGCTGATCGTATTAGAAGTAATTTAGGTTATTCTATTCTAGATTAGCTGTTACCCAAGACTTCGTCCACATGAAATTTAGCAAAAATATGTTTTTCACTGTAAACATGTTGCGTAAGACGTACGTTGTACTGGACTCCAAGGACAAATATAATTGAAATTAATATATCTGTATGTATGTATGTATTCTGAATTATATTGTCTGTTTGGTCATTTTAGTGGCCATTTTTTTTATTTACCGCGCTTTCGTCTACAATAAGTATAAAAGTAACCACAAGTAACCACAACAACACCACACACCACACAACTAAACACCACAAATAAGTAACCACAAGAGTATTGTATCGAGTTCAATGAGCACTATTTAAATTGTCAAATAATCAAAACTGCTTAGACAGATATAAAGTTTTATATCTTGATTTATATTTATCCAAAATTTCAAGACATCAGCTCACTAATTATTTGCAATTCAACAATATAATTATTAATAGTAATTTTAAATATAGAAAGAGTCTTTCTAATGATATGATATTAGACCATAAACGTATTACTTGTTGACAATATGGACATATTATATCATTATCTATCTTTAAATCATTTTTTCATTAGTTCCCTATACAGTGTAAGTGTGCACTGAGGTAGTTATATGGTGGCCTAAGAGTCTAATACATTGCTGATGATAAACCTCATTTGACACACTATTAGTATTTATACATCTAATGTATAAGTTACATGTTACTGTAGGTGGCGTGCGTGTCGTACTTACAATTGTTTTTAAAGAACATTTCTATAATTGTACATGGTCTCACAATTTTGTATTTCTTGAATACAATTTAAAAAAACGCGTGCGGAGCTGCGGGTACAGCTAGTACAAAATAAAGTTAAAATATTATTATAACAATCTAAAAGTGGCCATTTATTTATCCTCACATTGTCTCGGTGTTATTATATGTGAGCGGATCAACTTTTATGGCACTCTTTTCGTGTCCTCGAATAATAATGTTGTAAAAGAATACATTAAATAATTCTAACGAATAAATACTTATGATATTTAGAAAATTTGATCTATTGGTCTATAATAAATCATATTCTCATTACCCTATTAATTATATTAATTTAAATACTAAGCAGTTTCCATAGTAACACAACAGATGAAAAATGTATCCGTACAAATAAATCATGTCCCTGAAACAGTTCTTGCTACTTACTTTGCACTAATAACTTTAATAATTATACAAAAACCTCTAGATTTTCTAAGTATTTTTTTTTCTGATTTCAAAATAGATTCTATAAACTGACTATCAATAAACTTTAAAAGCAATTATATTGATAATATCTTGAGTCTTCTGCTGTGTTATCTGCGAACATTTTCGGCTCCATGATGTGTCTTAAAATTTAATTTATCCACATTTTATGTTATTGTCCCCAATTATTGTTCTGCACAATTATAATTAAAACAGTCAGAAAGCTTGGCACTGTACTTTATGAAGTCTAGTCTCTTTTAGATACATATATTTAAATTTCTACATAAATGTGAATAGCTAATTTTATATCTAAATAGAGTGGACTAACAGAAACTAAATTTTAGCTAGTGGAGATTAAAACCCAAACTCCTCAACTTTAGGAATGCCATGTTTAAACAGTGTTTAAAAATATGCATTATAATCGTTTACCTTTAATATCCCGTTACTATCACATTCAGCATATTTCTCCTCCTGTGATACCTCCTTCACTGTATCTATATACGCCTGGTACACTTTGCATTTTTCTTCTGGATTCCTAAAATAAAAATACGATTTATATCATAATGTATTTCCTTATTTACAATACATACTAGTATTTTACTCTTTACTCACTCTAATGTCAGCAGTTTGTCTTCAAATGGTGTCAACTTCTGTAAGTAATCTACAGCTGCATCATGCTGTTTTTTCACCTGGAATACTTGTTTGAATTAAGAAATCATCAAATTGGCATAGATCATCTATACATACATATAATAAGAATGTAAATTTAACATGTTTGTACCTTTTGTGAAATACATTATTGCGGTTGTCTAGGAACAAGTAATTGAATACATTTCAATTATATTTAGAAATGTCTGTCTGTTCGTATGAACACGCATCACAGCTAAAGTAATGGGTTCACAATAAAACCTCACCAATAAAGCATATCCTCGAGAGTGACTTAGTGGTTTTTTCATTAAAATCTGACCACTCTATCAAAAGTTATTGTAATTTGAATGACGGCTCGAGGTAAGTACGAGAGAAAAATAGTAATCTACAAGAATACTAATATTATAAAGCTTATTTGTTTGGTTCAAAATCAAATCAAAAACACTTTATTCAATTTAGGCCCCAAGAAGGCACTTATGAACGTCATAACTACCACCGGTTCGGAAAACAACCCAGTCATCGAGAAGAACCGGCAAGAAACTCGATCTGGTTTATCTTTTCAAACAATTATATATAATACTAGCGGTCACTGCGGATGTTGTCATGCGTTGATAATTTAAAAAATCCTAAAAGCCAACCGTAGCGCCACCTACCGGGTCCAATTGTGAATCTAAACCATTCTCGGATCCACTGGAACACGCACACAAAATTTCATCAAAATCGGTCCAGCCGTTTAGGAGGAGTTCAGTGACATACACACGTACAGAAGAAAATTATATATAAAGATTTAGAATATATTTGATACATGTCACATTTTTTTTAATGGATGCACAGTGATGAGTCAATTACAGACATCACCATCGTTCACATATTAATCCACTCTATAATAGCCTTTTGACACCAAAACCCGCTTGACATGGAGCTTAAATTCGCAATCCGGTTGAACGCGCTAATTTCAGGAACTACTGGCCCGATTAGAAAAATTCTTTCAGTGTTATATAGCTTATTTATCAAGAAAGGCTATATAGTTTATATCAGCGGAGTACCAATAAAGAATGTTTCAAAATCGGGGTTTTTTTCTTTCTTTTGAGGGCTTCCGCAACGTGTTAGTGTTAGCCCAAAAACTATTCCATGCGGACGAAATCGCGAACAGAAGCTAGTAAGTAATAAGTATATTAATTTTGAGAGTTTGGCGCGATCTTATTCTGCCACAGTAGTGGATTTTATATTTTATTCATAAGCTTGTGTTATTTGACTCTATATTTCGATGATATTTTACCTAATATAGTTCTGTTATTATGCATAAGTTAATGGAAAATAATACCACGGAGCATGAATTCTGAGATGCTACAAAAATTCCCTGGAGAGTTCTAACAAGGGAGCCACCATCTTGTTGGAACATTGAAATAATCACATGACACTTGTGATATTAATACCTACTAGACAATGGCCTAATAATCTGGAAGATCGGTTGCCAAAAATAAAATTTAAAAAATGTATATTAATTAAATAAATACTTTGCAATAAAAACTTTTATTTATTTCACCTCTGTATCTCAAAATTACACAAGATACAACAATTTCGATAGATCAAGTCTTTATAATGTCACTCCCATACCTGCGTGTATCGCCAAGTGTTGTCTATGGTCATTATAAGTTTAGGTTTGGGAGGACATTATTGTCATGCGTTACAAGCTGTCGAACTACATGAGTATGGACGCAGCACGATAACTGAGCACACAGTTTGTACACCCATCAAAGGCATTCAAAAACGCTAATTTTGAGTTATTATAGAAATTACAAAGGTGGACGAACGTTATTCTGCACCTTAACCGGAATTAATTTTGAGGTTAGTTTTAGTATGGGACTAGCATAATAAGAACTTTTTCGCGTTTTCGTTGAAGGTCGACTTACCGAGGTTCTACTATACTGTTAGTGTTGGTTAACTGACCACAAAGTTAGGGCATATAAAATAATAAATGTATACAAACTTAATATCAATGATACGAAATTTACTAAAATTATAAAAATTAGTCTATTATTATTATTATTACTACAAGTAATCTACATAAATACAGTCCCGAATGTATGTGTAAGCGTATCATTTCAGAATGATTACACCTATTTGGGTAATTCATTGTTTCCTTTGTTTTTAATTTTCAGAACACGGTTTGTAAAAGACAATGTTGAAAACATTGTGAAAATAAAAGTGAAAAATTTTGGTTACAAATTTCTCCACATAAAGAAGTGAGTGATTGAATGAGACAGGAGACAGTATGGATCTTCAAAAATATTGACAAAATTGACAGATTGACGTTCAGCTGAGTTTTATTTCATTATTCAGTTTGACCATATACTGTAGAGGGAAGATTTAATCTCATTTTCGTTGTTAAAACACCAGTGCTAATGTAGAGTGGGCAAATAGTAAGTTAAAAAAATTTGTTGTTAATTTTACCTTATCAATATATTCCTTATCACGAAGTACGGTAGCAAGTTCATCCATCTCCTGCCAAGATTCTTCGCCACGCAACAGGGGCCTCGATACAATCTCTTCCAGGCACCACAGAACACGTTCTTGTTGTGCTTTATAATCTGGATCCTCTTTACTGGAGCAAAAGATAACAGAATAAAACAACAGGTGTTGAAAAAAGTTTTTTTTATTTCCTCAATTTTGTGATACGTTTTAGTGTACCTCAAAATGGTCCTCCTGGTAAATTTTGACATTGTTTTTATTACTCATTCAAAAGATAGTTGTTTTTAGTTTTTTGGGCATAACTTTTTTAAAAATGGTTCAAATTTGATCTCTTGATTTGTTTTTACATGGCCTTTAGAGAAAAAAATATAGCAAAGATATTTTAATGTTTTTTATTTTTGTTTTAGACTTTTATCGGTTCCTCAATTTTGATGCCCGGTCTGGTAATGGGATTTCGTTAATTACTATTTATTTTCGATTTTTGAAAATTTTAAATCAACAAGAGATATAAAAACAGATGAAGTTCAAATTTTCAACCATCAACAAGAAATAATAATTACAATAACCCCATTTACCAGACTGGACTTCAAAGTTGAAGAATGGTAAAAGGTTTAAAATTATTATATCACTTATAGAATATAAAAAGTTTAAAATTATAGAATTTATAACTCGACTCGCTATATATAAACAAGATGAAAGAGGCCCCGGTTGTGCATGCACCATACAAAAGCTACTGAATAGATTTCAATTTAATTTTCTTAGACCGTTGGTCCTTTTCTAAATTAAGAACGATTACGAGTCTTCATCGTCATTCAATAGAAAGTTATTAAAGTTTTAACTAAGATTAAGTTTTAAGATTTTTATAAGCACTGCGGCACAGTGTAACTATGAGAGACAGTACGGAAACTACCTACATCGACGATAGATTTCAAAAGGTTCTTTATGAACAGCACCGCGAAACCCCCTTAAGGTCTCGTCGATGCTCATGTTCGTGTGAGTGTACGAGCTTTGTAGATAGTTTCTATACTGTCACTTATAGTTATACTGTGACTGCGTGTTCAATGATGTATTTTCATGCCCTGAGAAAGTGGAATAAGCAGTTTATTAGCTATACATAAGATATATGATTATCCTAATAAACAACGCAAAAAAAGTCGCGGGTATCAGCTAATAGTAGTAAGTTAGCAGAATATACTAGTGATCATTCAGTGGTAGAAATTCGACCATAAAAAGGCGTACACGCTTTTTTCTCCTCTTCTTCTATATTATTCAAATATTGTCGATTATAAAGTATGAGGAAAACAGAAATAAAATAAAAAAAACAATATACCCTTCTTTTTTTGATAAATAGTAAAGCTCGACAATATCTACTAAAAACAAAACCTGTTTTGTCTATACCTATTTATATATAGCCATATTAATTACTAACTTCATAGTGTCCAAGTGGGCTTTCTCTAACTCAAGTTTAGCGTCCCAAAATATCTTGCCAGAGAGTGGATCTGCACCGGCACGTCTTAGTACTTCATCGAGTTGAGCCCGAGCACTGATGACGTCACCATTACTCATCGACCACGTACACCACTCACTGAATATCGAAACAGCTAGGGGACATATAATATAGTTCAATTATCCATATGGAAAACTTTTATTGGCGTTGAGAAAACTTACAGGCAATGATGTTATAAGTAAAAACGTGTAGATACGTTACCTAAATGATATTTTTATAAAACAAATGGCACGATAACGCAACATACGTAAATCATTATTGTAACGCCACACTATCTTAGATAAAATGTAGAAGTAAGATGTCATATTCTTAATATCTCTGGTGAAAAAGAAATAGTTATATGTTGCTTAGATCTGCCCGTCAAAAATCAAAATAGACATGAAATCTTGTTTTGATGGAGGTTTTTGGCGGGATTTTGGTGTGTCATGTAGTAAATTTTATATTTTATTCATAATCTTGTGTTACTTGACTCTATATTGTGTAAAATTGGTGGTGTTTTATGTAATATGGTTTGTTTATTGTGCATAAGTGAAGTGAATGGAAAATAATACCACGGACCATGAATTCTGAGATGCCACAAAAACTCCATGGAAAGTTCTAACAAGAGAGCCACCATCTTGTTACAACTTTGAATTAACTACTTCACAATTGAAATTAACAAACACTCTGGGTGAGAGAAACGAAATAATTCAGATAAAGAAGATGGTACGCTACTATTAACAAGGAGATTAAGATAAAAACATGGATAAAAGAATATGTACGAAATATTATATAGAAGATTTGGCGCTTATGCCTTTATATTAACTTGTACACGGAAGAAAACTGGTTAAAGGATATATAAGAAATACCTATATTGACAACTTCAGAATTGGCAGTATGGATTAATTCCTTCGCCTGTCCTATTGGACGAATATTATTACTACTTGTTTTAATGTCAAACAATGACATCTATCATTTGTTTGCGTAATATTTTTTGGTTTCATAATATATGAAGTACATTCATTACTTCGTGGTAATAGTATTATAATATGAATGATGTGCGAGAAAATAAACTGTAATAAGGTAATTGCTTACATAGTTTGTGCAATATCTCATAACACAGGAATGGCGTTTGCCATAGTTTTGAGGCGTTTTATGAAACGATCAGTACACGACATGCTTCCATTATCGCCGACTCGATACTGAGATCACGTTTGCTAGCTAGCCCAGTTTGAAAAGGCGCTGTGGAAGCGCTTATGACGCATCTACAGTTTTTCACTTATAATATCATTGGTTACAGGCATAATAACATCAGTCTGTAAGAGTCGTGCTGCTAGACCAAAGGCCTTTTCCTAAGGAAAATATATGCATAATCTCCACACTATCCCACTACGTATTGGTGATTGCAAAATCCGAAAAATACTCAGTTTTAAATTCTGCCACATACAGATATGATTTCTTACATTGTCAATTGTATGTGTACCAATTGAAATTAGTGAATTGTACGCAAATTCTAGAAAAAAATTGGTACGGCCGGGGTTTTAACCTGCGAACATTGAATTGATATTCCACCAGTCAACCCACTCGTCTGCCACTATTTGAAAGGTTTATAACGATTCAACAATAGGGTTAATTGCCATCAACATCCCGTACGTGTCACATAATATTTTTATAAAAAAGCTTAATTATAGTTTATGTTACAAGTCTTAAGCAGGACCTAGTGGCGCGACTTGCGATGTTCCAGCAATTGTAAGAATTTCAAGAACAGAAAGTGACTAGGACTAGGATGGGACGAGCGGTAGGAACAATTCCAGAATTACTGTATTTTCACCTATACAAACTAATGTGATAATTGACTATGAATTACTATTAATGAAATGAATCATTAATTCTTGGAAATATTAAATCTTAAGGTATAACGCGCAACCCATCTTTTGATATTTTATCTCATGTGCATCTGACAAAAGCAGTCCCTTCGTCGTCGTCGTCACGCCGCTCACGTACCTATGGTGCGGTACAGCAGTTGCGGTTAGACTACAACTATTATACCCAAAGGAAAAGTTTAAAATATTCATAAGATAGTAGTACAGTACAGTTACCATATACCTTATTCAAAAAGTGAAATTTATAATTGGATACTTACAATAGCAGTCAAGACTGGCTTGTTGAAACAAATCAGCCATTTTTTCCCGAGCCTCCTGGGAATGAGCAATAGTCTCCTCTGCCCGAAGGCGTAAAAGCCAATGCTCTGCTTTTAATGCTGACATCTCTTGTAACCGTTCAAATGCAGTTCGCCAACGTTCTAGCTCTGATAAACTCCTAAATACAAACATTAAATTATGTATAAATGTTTATATGATTTTCGCTATGTTTCGATATATGAGCTTAATATGACATGACCTTAATTTACCCAAAAACAATTTTTACGCTATTCAATCTCCTTCACAAGAATGTTGCGTCTTGAAAATAATGTTATTTCAGTTATGTCTATCATTCATAAATTTGAGATATTGAACAGAGAATGATAAGTTCTAAGCTTTTTGAAAGCAGTAGTCCGAGGTCTGGAACTACTGTTGTGAATTTAATAATGTACTTTGAAAAAAAAAACTGTAATTGACTTAATACTTTTACTGTCCATAAAATTTTAAGTTTGTTAAATATTTTTATTAAGGACAGACTGGGCCGGAAGGGTCCGGGTGGCTGACCACAAGCCTGTGCCCCGAGACTAGATGAAGGTAGATAAGATACTATAGGAAAATACTGAGATACACAAATAGAGATAAACAAAATATAAAATTTAATTATCAAGGATGTAATAAATTATTAGGTATGGATAATAGCACATCAGGTTACCCACTACCAGTATAAAAGGACCTCCCGTAATAGGCGAGTTTCATATAACTCGAGCCGAGTTCAAGATCAAAGTATAGTAACCTGATAGATATTCCAATAAACAACTAGTTTCAGAGGCTGGCTTGCTCAGGTTCAACCATTTTTCGAATTTTTCTATTTCATGCTTGCCCTTGTGATATTAGGCAGGCAAGATCCGTGACATTATTTAAAAAATATCTCCACCGGCATTACCTCTCGCTGTCGTAATATAATTATTCTATTGCGTCATTTCTTTTTTTTCACTTTTAACTATAGTTTTTGTAATTATTTTTGTCTATTTATATTGCCACCCGGTAGTTTTGAAAATAAAATGTCTCCTTAGGTTTGCCTGGAAGAGATCGCTCTAAGCGATAAGGCCGCCTAACTGTACACATATTGTAAACTGATATCTAATTTTGTATATTTTCAATGCATGTGCAATAAAGAGTTTTATTACTATTATTATTCATTTCTCTCTGTATGAATGAACTATCTGATCTATTTTTACTTTTAGGTCGCGAGAACTGGGACCTAGCCTGCACGGGCCTCCTATCCTACGGTTTCCGCAAGCCATGCCCGTGGGTGTCCCGCGCAGGACGGGGCCCGGCTGGAAAATGCCATCTCGACTCGAACATATGACCAGTCCGACACTGGGTCCAATATACTGACAGCTTTCAGGAACACTGTACTATTTTTCAAGGGCATCTATGAATGAAATGTTATTTTGCCACAATCTACAGTCTACTCACAACAATGACGTAGCATGGAACTATTTAAAATTTGTCTTCAAACTCGAAGGTTCGGCTAGGGAGACAATGCAAATCATTTTCAGTTTTTAACATAAGAACAAATAGTAAAAACTAGTTATAGGGTGTTTCGCTGTTGGTGACAATGAGGGTCCTGCTGCTATATTGTTTTCTTGATAACAGCAGACAATCACGGTTTGAGCAACACTCTGCATTCGGAATTGCTGGTAAAAGGAATGAAAAAAAAAATAAAAAATTATATCAAGCCTTACCATAATGCCTGAATCAATTCAATATGTTCATCATAATTATATGGATCATCTGCAAGGTGACTTTCAATCTCGGCTACCTTTTTTTCCAAAAATTGTTCTTCATCATCATCCTAATAAAGTAATAAAATATTTTTATAACATGATGGTTATTTATACTAATATTATAAACAGGTAAAGTTTGAGAATTTGTGTAGTATGTATGGTTGTAGGGGGTAATCTCAGGAACTACTGGTCCGATTTGAAAAATTATTTCAATGTTATATAGCTCATTTATCAAGGACGGTTATAGGCTATATATCATTACGCTAAGACAAATATGAGCAGAGCATCAATGAAAAGTGTTTCAAAATCGGTTATTTTTCCTCTTGAGTGGTTCCGCTGCATGTTAGTATTAGCCCAAAGTATTTGACGTGGACAAAGTCACAGGCAGAGGCTAGTTGTTTTTACAAAAACAGAACCCAGAACAAGTGATATCTGTATTGTTCAATAACTTACATAGGAATTGTTTTAACTAAGCATATAAATGTACATTTTGGCCATCAAAAAGTGTCATTTTTTTTTATTTCTACAATAACTTCTGTTCTACAAAAGTAGCAACTCATCTTTACATAACTATTCAAATTTAAATAACCACTTGTATGTGCAACAAGTTAAATTATGTCTTATGTTATTCTCAATACTGTAGAAATATAATTTTATCCACCTAAATTATAAATTCCTTAATTTAATTTTACATCTCATTCCAATAATGAGACTTACTTCGTAAGATTTAGAAAAAAAAAATAACTATCTCCATCCAAAACTAACATTTCGTTGTAAGAATAGATTTTTACTTTAAATTGACTATCTAGTGTCACATAAAAATCATTGGGTAACTGGTATGATATTATTATAATTGTTAGGTATAGTCCGTGTCGAACTTTTTGATGGTTCTGAAGTAGATGCTCAAAACACAAATATAGGTATCAGAGAGAGAGACACAGAATAGGCGAAGGTGGAGCAGTCTTGCCTGCGTGCTTTCCTCATCCCTATTACACCCACACTGACATGTGTGTAGTGTCAATGCTGGTTACAGTACATCACATTCAGAATAATTTTGCTTATATTTTCTTCTTTCTTTTGATACTTGTTGATGTTTGTTGTTGTTAGAAGACCTATCTGTTTCAAAAATAGATATTTCTATTGAGGGCTTGCCCCACTATAGATGTTTATTATAAATTATTTGTTTACTAGGAATGCATGTAATTTACAAGAACACTATTGCAGTGATATGCATGATACCTATATATTATATGCTACAAGATATAGCCTAATAATAATGTATAAGGTGGATCATTCAACTAAAGTACAGGATCACCTAAAAGTCACCATAAATTAAACTTTATCTGGAGTTATAACTGACACATATATAATGTGGCAAACTTGTGTTAATATTTTTGCTATGCTTATTACTCTATTGTTCAACAAATATTGTTCATTTCTAGATTTTACTGTTATTCTATTAGAGGAGTAATCATTGATTTTTTATTGTCTGTTTATTTTTATATCTAATCCTTAGCAAATACTTCAAAACTACCACCAGTTCGAAAAACAACCCGGTCATCAAGAAGAACTGGCGAGAAACTCGATCTGGTTTATCTTTTTAACAAATATTTAGAATACATTAGGTACATGTTACAATAGTCTTTAATGGATGCACAATTTGTAACGGTAAGTGTCATCGTAATTAGAGGTGTAGACTGCATGCTTAGTCTGACAATGAGCTAACAGTTAGGGTTACAAAATGAAATTCACTGAGTTTACTTAATATTTTACATTAAGAAAATTAATTCCGTAAACAAAATTTGGAAAAAAATACAAAAACATTACATCTGAGAGTAATTTGAGATTTGAAGGAGAATTTTATATGATCAATTGGAAAAATTAATATTGAAAGAAATAAAAAAAAATTAATGTAATATAATGAGAGTACGGGCAATAACGATTAGACAATTTCTCCTTTTAGTTCCTTTCTAAACATGGCAATGTTTGCTGCGAATAAGCCATATTTAGAATATATCTGATATATTCTATGTTTATTAGTATCGTAGTCCGGTGAAGCTGTTAAGACCTTGCTAGGTCAATAGCGTGGTCAGTTCGAAAAAAAAAAAGTTTATTAGTATCAAAATAAAATCTTATACCCTATAGGTTAGTTGTAACAAAGGTGTCAGATTTTGCAACAGGGTTATTATTTCAAACTATAACTTTGAAATTATACATCATAAACACTGTAAGCATTTTGATTGTTGCTACCTTATTCCTTTATGAGTATATAGGTTTTAACTTCTCATCTTTAGGATAAAGATAAACAAAAGGCTCCTATATCATAATCCGTGGACAATGTAAATTGTATATCACGACGAAATATGACACGAAATGCTATATCGATAGAAATAAGATTCTAGTAATCACCTTGAAATATAACACTCGTTGCAATATATCTCTCACGATATAAAATATTTAAATGCTTATAAGAACTAAAAATACCAGTGATGCACAATATAAGTTGACACAAATAAGTACACAAAGTAAATCTTCAAAGAATAGAAAGTTATTACAATACATAACCATTATATCAAAATATTGCTTACATCTGTATCACCGTCGTCTTCTTCCACAACCACCTCTATCTCATTCTCTTCCTCAGATTCATTTCGAACTTCATCCTCGACAATTGCCATCTTTATACATCGACGAATATCAAAAAATCAAATAAAACCTCTACTCTGGCTGTTTAACAACAAAATATCGCAAGAGATAATAATATGGCGGAACAAGAAACGCAATGCCAAAGTACTTACCACAGATTAACAAGACTTTCATAGATCACTGTTACTGTTTTATAACGTTAAAAATAATATATCATGTTTAAACTCTGCTATATATACTTACAATCATAGTTTCTGAAATTGCTGCCTGCAAAAAAATCGTTTATATGATGGCCTCACAAAACTATGAACACAGAGTACATTATATCTTGAAGTATAACTTCAATGTTTAGATAATTGTACCCCAAAGCGGTCAACTTTCTAAACGTTGAATGTGGAATATTTTGTAAATAAAGGAGATTTGAACCCCATGTATGAATTTTGTAGGTACAGAAGAATGGACTTTACATATACAAAACAGACAACTCTCTGAAGTTATTTATTTTTAAAATGATATTTATCACTAGAGTGACATTTTTAGCTAATTTTGAGATTTTTTTTAAATATCAAAGAAGTTTCTTCCAACTGCGGGCGCATATTAAATTTCAGTTTCTCCTTTCACTAAAGTTTTCTGAGACGTTCGTAGTGAATTTATTATCTAAAAGGCGTATATGACCTTCAACTAGTAGCATAGCCTATAAAGCATAGCATAGCATAGCTCTGTGAGATTTCTCTCTTTTGCATTTATCGCGCGAAACAAAACAAAGCGATCCCCTACACATAAAACATGTATACATGTGCACAAGGTATACAGATGTTAGGAGGCGCATCATGGCGCTCCGCTGTGATAAAATGTCCACTGTGAGTTTGCACAAGGTATACAGATGTTAGGAGGCGCATCATGGCGCTCCGCTGTGATAAAATGTCCACTGTGAGTTTGTAAAGTAGTAGATTTGAAAAAAGACATTCGGAACGCATCTAACTTTTTACGGGAGTATTTTACTAATTATTACAAATTGGGATTACGGGATGATCCCGCAAAATACAAGACGCTTGACCGCCTTATTCCAACATAAGCATTTGAGATCCTGCCAAAAAAACATCACCTGCCAGTAAGACATGAAGCAAATGGAAATAAATATAGTTACTCTAACAATAATCGACACAAATTAAATATAGTGGATTTTCATATAGCTTCTGTGAAATAGTTGTAGCAAGAACTGTCATTTCACTGCAATATATTTATTTTAAAGTAAGTAATTATAATTATTAGTGGTTAATATATTAATTATGATAGCTATGATTATAGCGTGAATTTCCGAAATAATTTTATTCGTTATAATTGTATGGACAATCAAATTGTTACAATTATAACGTATTAAAAACAAAATGATAAAAAACCGATTCCATAAATATAAATAAATTATATCTAGTTTATATAGGTATAATTAAAGTTATTATACACGGAAGAAAGAAGAATTATGATCCGATAAACGTAAAGATACACACCTAAAAGGTAACACGGAAGAAAGAGAAGTTTATTCCGTGAAACGCTAACTTACCATCTGTAGGGTATTGGAACGATTTAGTAAATAGCGTTCTGGTAGTATATAAAATACAGAATAAGAATGTAACATTGCCATGGTTACGGGTCGTTATTGCGGATTCTTGACCTAAATGAAGATACGAACAGATTTAATTCCTGTTGTTTATTTTCTAATCCAAAGACCCGACACCATATACATAAGAAGTAACTTTTTGAAGTACCAACTTCAAAACCAACTACCAACTAAATAATATTTTCACTGCTTTGTTAATGGAAAAAATAATGAATAAGTTTAGATGAGAATAATCATTTGTCAAATTCTTAACGAATTATATCCAAATGTATTTAATTAGTTAAAAACTTGATTTTTCTAAAGAGATTCCTGAATTGCAACTATTTCCGCGAAATACGACTTTAGATATAGCAACAGATGGTTATATTTCGTTCAGTTAAATACGATAAATCGCTTTTATTCAGTAGGCACGCTGCGAAATTTAGCATAATTTTGTTTACGTTTATACTTTGGAATTGTTACCTGAAGCGATAGTGTGTTGAAGACTTTGTGTAGATAGTAAAAGTATTGTATGATGCGCGCACAACGGCAGACCTCTTTATTTTATTGATTTACTAGCTGACCCGTGCAACTTCGTCTGCACCAAATCGGTTATCACCGGTGTCAATTGTATTTTTAAACGCGAAAAATTTTAATATACCTAAAACCTTATTGCAGCCACACCTACGGTTTCCAATCGTGAATCCAAACTATCAAGGGACTCACTCAAACATATACCCAGATGGTATGTGAGAAATCTTTTAAAATACGCCTACAATCCGTTCGTAGCATCATCTACTGAGTTCAATAAAAAATAAAAACTAACCTACATATAATGGCGATAATGTGAAAAAAAAACTTTAGAGGTATATGGACCCCCAATTTCTAAATAAGTTCCTTTCCCTTTTTTGTAGACGTTTACTATACAGTCAGTAGAGTATACATTATAAAATATCAAGTTGATGAGTTAAATTGTAAATTAAACGATAAAATATATTCATAAAATAAATAATGATAAATGAAACACTGAATGATATCATAACTGTTTGTAACTTGTATTAAAACTTTTTCAAACTCCATTGTATTGAAGAAAAATATAAATATTTAAAAAGATATGAGCACGACGCGTCAAATGTCACTTGCCTGTAACTATTTGTCTAAGAGCTAGTAACGGTTTCGACAAATTTTCTATAAGACAGTTTTTATATATCTTTATGTTCTTCCGAACAGCGTGCGGGCTACCTGGCTGCCGGTAAACGTTGCGTTTATTACTGCACAATTGCACCTTTACTGGCAAACATATTGATTTTATATAATTTTTGAATGTATTGTTTTTTACTAACTTTGAAACCCTACTAAAACATGAAATTATTATTGCCAGACATTTTTGTTGTAAAATTTTTTTTTAATGAAGGCTTAGTTACCTGCGCGACTATATCGCCTAAATGATATATAACAATAAGAATGACAATAAACTTAACAACAATAGCTTATATTAATTTTGTACAATTCTTTAGCATCTTTCGAAATGGGGTCAGACAATAACAAATTGTACAAACCAGTGTGGAACGAACCAGAAGCATTAAGCCAAGATTTAATATCTTCGCTTCGAACACATTCTGCCAGGATGTGGTGCACATCATCGATGAGCTCACAACTCTGGCAGAGTGGTGATAGTACTTTACGCTTCAGGTAGGCAAACTTTTTACATGGGATGTGTCCTGAGCGTAATCTCATTCCTGTGATTGCTTCCCGACGGCAAATCGTACTGTCATCAATCCATGGTGACCGTAAGGGATGTGGCTGAATCGTTCTGTACCATATTCCTTTTGTTTTAGAACGCTCATCAAAGTATTCCTTCCAATGCGAGTAACAGCTATTTTTAAATACTGAGCATACATCCAAGTAAGTTGGTAAAATATTAATAGGAGCACCTTCGGAGGATCCTTCTCTTGCTAAAAGATCAGCTCTTTTATTTCCAGTTATACCTATATGAGAAGGGATCCATTGTAAAACAATTACTTTGTTCTTTGCTTTGAAATCTAGTAATTGCTTCAAAATAGTGTAGGCTATCGGTATTTCTCCAAAAGTCGAGGTACATCGAGCTACGTGTTGAAGAGCACTTTTTGAATAGGATAAAATAACAATCTTAATGGACTCAGTTGATTGCGCAGATGAGAAGGTCTCTGCAATTGCTATCAATTCAGTGTGCATAATTGAAATATTTTCATCAATTTGAAATTTCATAAAAGTTTTGGAATTTGACTCAAAAAATGTGGCTCCTAAATAATTCCCAGCTTTAGATCCGTCAGTGTATATTTTAATAATATTTTGATAATATTTATTTATATATTGAAGACAAATATCTTTTATTTTAAGAACATCATATTGACGCTTTGGCTTCCAAATGCCATCTACATTTATTTTAATTATATTGTGCAAATCAATGTTATCGAGCCAAGTGTGTAAAGTGAACATTTCATGTTTTATACTCATTTGAATTGGAGTATTTTTATATTGAGAAAAAATTGAAACTAATAATGATCTTTTTCTTTTACGCCAATAGAGTGATTGGAAAGGGGTGGACAGTTCTTCTGATACATTGGTTAGTTCGTTTTTTTCGAATGACTTAAATTTAAAAAGAATCCTAAGATGTAACGGACATATGCTCAATTTGCTTTCCATAACATAGATTGGAGTATTTTCAATGAAACCCCCGATAATTCTCATGGCCTGGTTTTGGACTTTTTCAAGTTTATAGAGGTTAACCTGAGCACTACTATCATAAAGAAAGCTCGCATAGTCAATTCGACTGCTTGTCATATTGAAGTATAAACGAACTAAATGTTATGGATGAACACCCCAATTAAAACCGGCTAATGCTTTGAAAACGTTTAGAAACTTAGAGCTAAATTCTGCAACTGCATTGATGTTTACCCCATTTTATGTATGATAAAGATAGCGATAATTGTGGAAGCGCCTGTTATAGACGCAAATATTCAAGATAACGTCAGTCTCAAGTCGTATGTCTACGTTTATCGTGGTTTTTCAGTGTTCACGGTGAAATCTCAATATCATAATGGTTAATAAAATGAAATATGTTGTTTGCAATGGAAAAAATAAAATGGTTTGAAATGAACTTTATTTTATTTATAAAGAATATCATCGGGCACATTATTTTCAATAACAAAATTGTCTGGCAGTGATAAACTCATGTTTTTAATAGCGTTTAAATGTAACCGATTTTTTTTTCCTAAAATTAATTATAAATCAAAATTTTGACCTGTAAAAGTGTGATGCACATTAAAAAACACAACGTTAACTGGCTACCAGGTATCCTGAATCCTGTTTGGAAGGGCATAATATATCTTCATATTAAAGAACCAGCTCTTCTAAAATTCTCGTTCTTCCAACGTTGCTGGCTCTCGTACTAAGGTGTCGCAAAAAAGTCTAGTTACGTTAACTACAATTTTTTGGTTTTCGTTTTCCTGGAGAGCCCCTTGCGTTTTATGGGACAAAAAGTATCCTAAATGTAACCTTGGAATATTAGTTATTACTGTGTCAAGTTTCGTTAAAATCGGTTCAGTACTTTCAGCGTGATGCATGTTCACAGGGACAGAAAGACAGACAGACAAAAATTGTAAAAAGATTATTTTTGTCTTCTATATCGATAACAAAGTCTACCCCGATAAAAATTTTCAAAAAATATTTAATGTACAGATTTCACCTTGCTACAGTTTTATTATAGTATAGATTATATAATTTTTGTCTGTAGGTAATTATTTATTATGAGTAAAAAATACACAATATATTATTATTATATATGTTTATTTATAAAAATATGATTACATGGGAATTATTACGTAGGTATATTTCAATCTTACAAACACAAAATACAGAACCATTGTAATACCAGAATCACACCAGATCTTCACACCAAATTTTCCACCTTTGGCACTTATTATATGGAAATAATCTACTCTAGCCAACACGACACATCGCGATATATCAGTAACTTTAAAAAAAAAATCTAATAGTTATTAAGTGCACCTATAAAGGACTGAATTCTTAATAGAATAAAAAATTTAAGTACCTAATATAGTTATTAACATCTCATCGATGCCATCTTTACCAGTCACAAGCATTTATTTATCAGCCTTGTATCATACATACTAATTAAACATTTAAAAATATAGTAGGTATTACATGCACAATATAATTAACATAAGTTTGAAATATTGCAAAATTATTCGAGTAAAAATTATAATAATATACTTTGTGCCAATACTTTAATAATATGTATATATAACATCAATATTACTAAATCGTAAAATAAAAAAGGTTTCAAAACTAAAATTGTATACACAAAATACATGTTTTTTTTAAAGTATATATAGAACTTCCACTATACGTTTAATATGCAAATTCCATTTATTACACAAGACTTGTGGAAAAGACATATACAGATCATATTTGTTACATTCACATATATATGACTCATATGACCGATATATAATGTCAAATTAAGGTAATGTTTTTATAAAGAACTTGTTTTGACAACTTTCAACTTTTGTTCCACCTATATAAAAGAGAATAACTGACTGACCAACATATCAATGTTCAGCTCAAACTAAAATTTATATGCGAGTTCAATTTATGTTGTAGGTTAGCCTACAGAAGAATTATTGGAAATTTAATCCCGAGGGTGGTGAAAATTTGTATTAGTCATTTTCAGTCGTATAATATTTTATAGATATAAACTAAAGAGTCGAAAATAAATACAGAATCAAAAATGCACGGGAAGCCGCAGGAAATAACTAGTCTACATATAATTAAATTCGAATTGATACTATTGTCCTATTTGAAGTATAACCCGGATATAGACATACTCATGACAATTCTGATTGTTTTCTTTGCTGCAAACCACACCCTTCTAATAGCAATCAATTTTTTTTGTAATAATACTCATAATTGAGTCGATTAAAGTAGGAATAATCGAACACAAAAGTCACAACAACTTTTAAGTTATCGATTTATTTAAATAGTTATCTTTCTCAAATACAAGGACAAAAAAATTCAATCAATATAAAAATAGTGCTAAATAACAAATCTTTTTTTTTTATTGTAGCTCGTCAAAGTGACTGTACTGTGCCTGATGGTAAGCACAGTACAATCCAAAAACAATGGCGACCACCGACAGACATACTATCTATCGCCGGTCGCCGCTGTCATGCCGGCCTGAAAGCGACCCAGTAAGGGACAGCCTACCAACCCCCCCACCCGGTTGCTGGATATACACCGGCTGATCCCGGAACGCGACACGCCCAAACGTGTCACTATGGCGGGTGTTCCACCAATCTAGTTTTTTATGACAGTAGTAATATACAATACCATTCCAACACTAGAGAACGATAAAGTAATTCGTCCCATATGAGTGCCGCATAAAAACCGCATCCAATTGTCATGTTTATGTTGTATTTAGTGTAGGTTCTTCCTACAGTTGCATTTACTGCGACCATAGGCAAAACTTGGTAACTACACGTAGGTATGGAAGTAGCATTACTGAAATGGCACAAAAGAATAAACATTCAAATAAGTCAGATCATAAAATTAGGTCTTAACAGCTTCACCGGACTACTTATAAAATTAGGCCATGTTAAATCCGTAAATGCTTAACATATATAAATGCAAATTTATCTTATTTAAACATAGGTCACGCCGTTTAACCATAGACAATTTTAGAATACTTCATTTAAAGATTGTATTATCTACTTCAATACGGTGTTCATGAATATAATATCACATCTTTTAAGCTTACAAAAAAAACACGTTATTAATTTTTTTTTAATCTATAAAAAATTTAGTGCTAAATATATTAGGAAAATTCTTGGAACGCTTCTCCTTGTGCAATGATACACAGTCGTTGAACGCATTTCTAAAATCGCTGAAGGGATTTTATTTTAAATGACTATTAAATTGAATAATAATATTATCTTCAACAACTTGTCAAAAACTTATTGGAGATTATTAATTTTAATACATATGTTCTTAACACTATTCATAAAGTATAGTTTATTTATTATTAGATATTTTTTATAAAAAACTCGAGAAGATCATTTGAGTTTAATTTAATACTTGTAAGTTATATAATATTTTTAAGAGAGCTCATCTATTAAGATCAAGTAATTTATGTGTAAATATTATAACGCAATTCGTATACCATAATACGTAGAACATACAGTACTTTATGAGAGTCAATTGGAAGTAGTAGCACAGTAAGGAATGGCGGATAGAATTGAATTGACCACATTGCAATTGAACGGCCATTGAACAGCCATTTCGCTGTCCGACTGTAAATAGAAATAATAACGCATTAATTATATATTATGAACATATATATAAGAATCAATTGCCGAATGTATGTAAGAGCATCACCTCATAACAGCCGCACTCAAGGTTTGTATGTAAGAAAATGTTAGACATCCCGTACAGAAAATGAAAAAAATTGGGTTTAAAATCCCATACATAAAGGTTAGTGAGAGTGGGGCAAGATTGATATTTAATTGTTCGGTTGCCATTTTATTTGATCACATAATCGTAATATAAAAGGAGGATTTTTCAAGGTGGTAGAGCCATGCTGAAGCTATTACTGGTTTCAGTATAAATATGTCGGCTCGCTCGGGATAGTACCACCCTCTCATAGAAAACCGACGTGAAGTAACAGTGCTTGCATTGTTGCGTTTCGTTCGGTCAGCGAGCACGCCGAAGGCCCGCCTCCCCTCCCTCCTCCCCCAAACACAGGCTGGCAACGCACTTGCCATTCCCCTGGTATTGCAAATGTCTATAGACGGTGGTGATCACTTAACATCAGGTGACCCACCTGTTCGTTTGCCTCCTATGATATAAAAAAAATGATTTAATCTTAAACTGCGGTGGACAATTATTAACATTATAACATTTTAAAACATTGTTACGGGTGTGTGTGGGAACTCTATTCTGTTTTTATAAGAGCTATTAACCTTTTTAGTGTAACACTCACAATATGATATAAAAGGTATAAAAAACAACGTAGAAAAGAACAGATTCGAATTTTTAAAGTCATGAGCAGAGATCTCTCATTCTTAATTTATATTGTGAATATGTAAATGATTAATGTTTTCCTAACTGTGCAATTAAGGTATAAATAAACCAATAGTAGTTGAATTTTACCGCTATCGGCTTTAAATAGGATTATATTAGATAAACCGTACCTGCGCTATAGGCATAGACTATGCAGTAGTGTTTGTGGTTCCAGCAGCCTGAAGCTGCATTTGCCGTTGCATCTGTTCCAGCATCTCTTGCATACGACGCAATTCCGCCTCCTGTACATACAACCGTTTATATAAATAGTAAAACTATTATTTTATACGTTTGTTTCTAATATTACATAAGCGACCGACCCTGGCTTTGCACGGGGTTCTAAGTACTTATTAAGGGGACCCGGTGGTCTAGAATTTTCAAAAAATCCATTTAATTTTATTTATTTTTGAAAGTACAGTACCTCCAAAGGTAAAAGGTACTTTAGGTTTAATCACCATTTTTTTGACTTTTTTTTTACTTCAGCACCATGTTTATAATTTTTTAAAAATATATTTTTTTTGTTTCAATTTTCATTATTGTGTAGTTGACAAGTAATAAAATAAGTGTAAAAAAATTTAAAAGCATTAGTCATTACCCTCATATAGATTTTTTTTTAAATAGTTTAAATTTTAGACTGCTAGACCACCAGGTCCCCTTAATGTAACAAACATCATTTTGATTATTAACAAATTGTTAAAGTAATAGTAGGCTAGTTAAAAATCTTCAAACATAGGATGTTTCATTATTTGTAAATTTTTAACTTGTGATATTTTCTAAGATATTCACTGGAATTGTATATTGTAAATTGCAATTTTGATCTACATTAAATATGCAAATTAAACGTATTTAATTGAGTAAGGATTAAATATTATACCCATTTTTCAATTTCAATTATTTCCAACTAGCTGACCCGCGCAACTACGTCTGCATGAAATCGGATAGCTACCGGTTCTAATCGTATTTCCACTAAAAATCTTTCAAAAACCTAGAACCTGAATACAACGACTCTTACCGTTTCCAATTCTGAAACCAAACAACTCAAAGACCCACTCAAACGTAAACCTAGTTGATTTAGTGCATGACTTACGTATGCGTGAAAGAAATTTCGATGAGGCGGACGTAGGTAGCGCCATCCAACAACAATAATTTCGTTTTGTTTAAAATACGAACGACCGTTGAATCATTTCGATATTGTTCATACAAAAATACAAAAAGCGAGAATAAAAATGGGAGAGTAGGGTTAGGAAGGTAATAATTTAGGGTTATAGGCATTTTTTGATGGCAAATAAAAAAAAATACAAAAAACCAAAATTGTAAAAGTGAAAAAAAAAAATCTGGACAGGGACACCCTAATCACCTAGAGGTATAAAATATACTTTACCACCTATTCTCATGTCTACCAAATATGTATTTAAAATTTCATAAATATCGGTCTAGCCGTTTCGGAGGAGTTCAACCACAGACACCGTGACTCGAGATTTTTATATATTACACTAGATGTACCTGCAGCTCCGCAAGCGTTTTTTAAAATTGTATTAAAGAAATATTAAATTGTGAGACCACGTACAATGTTGAAAAATCAGTAAGAGCGATAAGTATTGAACTTTGATCATAAATATCTTTCAAACGCTTATTCTAATCGACTAAGCATAAGAGACCTTTTTTGTAGAGCATTTAATTTCCTGCAGAAATATGTATTGCGCATTTCATAACGTTCATTTGTCAAGGACTTACAAAATTCAGAAGCAAAAAAGAAATGTACCTTAAAATCTTTAAATTTCAATCTTGAATATCTTTAAAATGGCGAGGCATCTCTGTATTTTGTAATATTGGTGATATTTTATGTAATATAGTTGGTTATTGTGCAATAACAAGTGAAGTGGATGAGAAACGATACAACGGAGCATAGATTCTGACTCGCCACAAAAACTTCCTGGAAAGTTCTAACACAAGCAGGCCACTATCTTGTTAGGACATTAAAATGATCACAAGGAACTTGTAATATCATTACCTACTCGACAGTGGGAGTAATTAATCAATAATCTACAAGAAGATTGGTGTTGCCAAAAAAAGAAAGTGGAATACAAATAATGTACCTTCTCACGAAGCACACGTTCGCGTTCGGTCGAATCCTCCGTAGAGCCGTTGGTCACACCGTTCGAATCCGATTCGCTCAAACCGCTCTCAGTGGAACTAAAAAAAAAAAGAAATTAGAAGAAAAAAAGAAGTAAAAAAAAAATCAGTGGTAACTTGTTTCGGACATCGTACAGATCGAATTACGTTCAAATTTAACAATAAATCTCGAGTTTCCGATTTAAAAAAAAACATACTGTAGAACTGTTGTCTACCAAAAGTTGTTAGTGTTCTAAGCTTAGGGCGTTACCACCATCTTGTCAGAACATTGAAATTATCACAAGACACTTATAATATTACTAGCCTCTGCCCGCGACTTCGTTCGCGTGGAATAGTTACTTTGGGCTAACGCTAACACACAGCGGAAGTTCTCAAGAGGAAAAAAAACCGATTTTGAAACATTATTTATTGTTGCTCCGCTCTTATTGGTCTTAGCGTGATGGTTATAACCTTCCTCGATAAATGAGCTATATAACACTGAAAGAGTTTTTCAAATCGGACCAGTAGTTCCTGAGATTACCCCCTACAACGCCACAAACTCACAACGTCACAAATTCACAAACTTTAGCTCTTTATAATATTACTAGCGGGTCCGGCAGACGTTGTCCCGCCCTGATTATAAAAAAATCCTGGACAAATTATATACCAAAACGTTCCTCGTGAATCACTTTATCCACCGGTGAAAACCGAATAAAGATCCGTTCAGTAGTTTTTGAGTTTATTGCGAACAGACAGACAGACAGACGCGGTAGGGGACTTTGTTTTATACTATGTAATGAAGTATAGATTACCTACTCGACAATGGCAGTATTAATCTAGATGATTAGATACCAAAAATGAAAAAAAAAATGTCATAGGTCGGTGGAATACCTATAATTAAATAGAAGTTGTATACTTACGTATGACGTTTAGGAGCTTGGCCGCTACGGGCGAGTCTCTCCGAACGATAGTTTTCATAATGCACCTCCTGAGTGACCTCTTGCAGGTCTTGCATATGAGTGCTGTGAAACCAATTATACAAGTAATATATTATATAAAACTAGCTACGCCCGCGACTACGTCCGCGTGAAATTCCAATTATAAACAGAGTGATTAAACAAATCATACGATTGTATTGTGTATCAAAACTCGACATCGGTGATTTAAACGACCTCACCCTTTGTGTACGATTTTGTGCTCCGAGACGCAACATGGCACTATAGCATCTAGGTACACATCGTATATATTTGAAAAACATTATAGCTACATTCATTGTAGACCGGTGAAGCTGTTAAGACCTTGCCAGGCCAATAGCGTAGTCAGTTCGAGAATAATAAAAGCTACATTCATTTTTGACGGGTGCACAGAGAGAGGTGTTATTTACAGACATCAACATTGTTCACATATTTAACCCTACCCTATAATAATTTATTTGGACACGATGCAAGTACAATTTCTTGCCAGAATTTTAGTGCGTTTTTAACACAAAAAGGAGAGAAGTGCGAACTTGGTCAGAACTAGAAATAACAATGTATAATATAAACAAAAATCAGCGATAAGGGATCAGCAGTCTTGCTTGGAATAGGATGTGAATGTTAGTTTGACTAAAACGATTATAAGACAAACATTATATATTTGTTATATTAAAAAACTGATCGCGCTATTTTTTATTTGGCACGTAATAGAATCATACACAAGTTGTAACACCTGCCATAGTATAATATACTTCGGTGTGTTATGTCTGACAATTAACCGATACATACCCGAGAATCAAACGAATTAAAATATACCCAATGATATTATAAGCAAGAAGCTGTAGATAAGTCATATGCACTTTGACAGCGCCTTGTTAAAACTTGGCTAACTAGCTTACTATTGACGGCGGCCCCGTCATTCCGCTCGTGTCTAAGCAACATGTTACTATAACTTTTTCACCGCCGATATCGATAATATAGCATCTTACTTCCACATTTTATATAAGACAGTGTGGCGTTACAGTATTACTTTACATAATGTGTAAATTATCGTGCCATTCGTTTTGTCAAAATATCATGTAGACGTATCTTTTTTTTTAACTTTTTTTTTTGCAACCAATCTTTTAGATTATTACTGCCATTGTCGAGTAGTTAATTGTATTACAAGTTCTTCTTCCATTCCATTTTTGACAACCAGTCTTCTAGTAGACTATTACTGCCATTGTCAAGTGAGTATCGATATTACAAGCTTCTTGATATAATTTCAATGAACTAACAAGATGATGGCCATCTTGTTAGAACCTTCCATGGAATTTTTGTGGCATGTCAGAATTCATGGTCTATGGTATTATTTTCCATTCACTTCACTTATGCACAATAAACAAACTATATTACATAAAACACCAACAATTTTACACAATACAGAGTCAAGTAACACAAGATTATGAATAAAATAAAATCCACTATATGACTGACTAAAATCCCGCCAAAAACTCCATAACGTATCTTACACCTTTTTAGTTATAATATCATTGGAATATACCTTACCTTACTTTAATTTATTGGATCACTACCAACACCCACATAATATTAATTCGTCTCAATAACTTGTTTGTCCGCGTTTCCAAGTTGACTACGCTATTGATCTAGCAAGGTATTAAGAGCTTCCCCGGACTACTAGAAGTTTGCAGTTCAACATGACCTCGACAAATGTCGATAGATTTTAAATTTCTCAGTGGTCGCTGTTGTTTTCGTATTGCACTATGCTCATCATCGAGTATATTGCCGTCGTTTCATTATTATACAATGAAAAAGTGGGTGTGTACCATGACCATACGATAGAAGTGAAAACATATAAATAAATATATGCACATCGAAGTTCATACGGATTCATCGCATCAATATTTACATATAAATAATATTTTTTATGTGTAAATTATATAGACATACAAAATATAAATAATATTTATTATTATAGCATTTAATCATCAACTTGAGCCTTTTTGATCTAAACTAGCTGAGTAATCCCGATGCAGCGTCACCGATCCGAGCGTGACGGTTCACTTTCATTCACTGTTCAACGTGATTTAAAAAAAGACGAGGCCATTATAATCTGTGTCGACAGAAGTGAAAACTCAATACAATATAGAATAACTGTGCTCTGTTTTAAATTATTAAATAATTTATACTGTGAATTATTTAAGTTTCATAATATGTAAATTGAAATATTATAAATAATGTATAGTAATAACGCACGGAGGTATATCTATGTACATATATACACAGTATACATTTAGCTCATGGCAAGCGTTCGGTGACGATGACGCGAGTTTTACGACATTTGTTCACACAAAAAAGGGGCTCAAGAAGTTTTCACTTCAAAAATACATACATAAGCATAGTACGGAGTTTAATAAAGTCGCAGTGTTCAGGATTTTCGACTTCGACGACTCCCCACGGGTAGAGGCGGCCCCGCACGCGTCTCCCGCGCACCTCCAGTTGCTGTCCCGCGCCGCACACCGCGAACGGCACCGCCTCCTTCAGCTGACGCACCTACAAATAACAATTCTACTTCTCACCCTCTACCTATTCTAATCACCTTTTTAAAGTGAAACTTTTATTACATCGTTTCAAACTTTTTCGTCTGTGTGTTGCATGTCGCGTGATGGTCGGCCGCGGAGTAGGGATAAAGTGAAAGGCGCTCGTCAGAGCAGCCAGGGCCAATATGGCGGCGCCTATAGTTCGCAGCAGCTGACCGTGTAGTGTATAGACTATTATTAGTTAAATGTCTATAGTGTGAAAAAAAGTTTCACTTTTACCGTGGTTTCATAAAACCACACAATCCTTTTTATAAAATGAAAATAAAATTATGAATTTAATTTATTACAATGTGTGTTTTTATTTATACTTTGTCCCATTTAGCTCGATACCAGCGATTATTTTGCGATAGTGCCCGCAAGCAATAGTTGCGGTGCGGAATGAAAATCGCATCGGAAAAAAATCCGCAATAGATAGTGTAGCGGCGCTGCGTTTGCGTCGCTACTTATTGTCGTTGACGTGAATAATAGATTTTGCGTTTAAATAAAATTATAATGCGCGTGACAATTTTATGAGTGCGCGGGAAAAGAATGTAGTTTTTACGAGTGCGACGTTTTTGCGGGTGCAACTTCAGAGCGGTTGACGTATCATTCCGAAACAGATAGTCGCACTGTGGAAGAATTTTCAGATAGTCTAAGAGCCAGTGAATGTCAGACCTCCGTTATTTTATATTAATATTTATTATATATACTACTAGCGGGCCCGGCAGACGTTGTCCCACCCTAAGTATAAAAAAATCCGTGACAAATTATATACCAAAACCTTCCCCATGAATCTCTTTATCCACTGGTGAAAACGGCATGGAAATCCGTTCAGTAGTTTTTGAGTTTATCGCGAACAGACAGACAGACAGACGCGGTAGGGGACTTTGTTTTATACTATGTAATGATTCTTTTAATGTCTTTTGATAAAACAATATTAGTTTACTTTTTTTGCAAATAACACGAATATGTCCCCATGTTGATGCTTTATCCAAACTTAATTACATTTATTTTCATAAACTGTACAAGTTTTACTAAAACGTGTACTTCTGGTGTAATATATTAACTGAGAAACCGAAGGATACGCAATGAAGGGCTGCAAAAGACCTTACTAACTATTTCACTTCCATCTACTTGGATATATATTGCCTCGCGCGAGCACTTATTACGCTACTCCCATATCTGTATGACGAAGCTTCGAATACTTTTCGCATTAAAATGAACGTCAAAAATTATTCAGTCAAATAGTCCCCGATAGCTCGATAGCTCGTAACGCATTACGATAATGTATTCCCACATCTGCATTTAGTGTGGCGATAGACAAAACCCCGTGTCAATACACGCAGGTAGGGGAGTAGCATTACGTTAATACGTTTTATGTACAAAAAGTTACAAGCAAAGATATTTTTTCTACATACAACATTTATTTGCAAACAATGTTACCCGTTTAGTTCTCTTCCCCTGCGCATGCGCGTACCACACCACTTGCCCCATATAGCTGAACGAGCAATACTTAAACGAAGATACCTCGTTAATATTTTTTATGATAAAAAATTAGCGTCTAAGAAATAATACAAAAAAAATATCAAAAACTGTCCAATGGCTTTTGCGTGATCGCACGTCTTAATTTATAGATTATGAAAACAGTGAAAAGTCACAGTTGTTTTAACCTCATAATTAATTAATATTCACAAAAATATAACCTGCTCTTTGTAATCTTCATCCTCATCGCTGTCACAGTCTGGTAGCGGATATATTTTGATGCCCTCCCTCTCGATTTCTTCCATGACCTGGTAGAAATTATTCATTGTATTTTATTATTAGACTAGCTGACCCGTGCCCACTTCGTTGGGCGGTAATAGGCATTACCAAGTTACAACTTTTTTCTAGAACTCAATCATATATCTCTCATCGTTAAGACAGCGTTCGTAAGAAACGTTTTCGTTCGACCATTTCTTCTCCGGCTCGCCAGATATTACCCCCTACAACCTCACAAACTTTACTTCTTTATATTATTAGTATTACTTAATAGCTTCTGCCCGCGACTTTGTACGCGTGGAATATTTATTTTGGGCTAACACGCAGCGGAAGCTTTCAATAGGAAAAAAACCCAATTTTAAAACATTCATTGTTGCTCCGCTCCTATTGATCTTAGCGTGATGATATATAGCCTATGACATTCACAAATAACGTGGCTTTCTATTGGTAAAAGAATTTTCAAAATCGGTTTAGTACTTGCTGAGATTACCCCTACAACGTCACAAACTTTACTTTTTGTTGTCCCGCACTGATTATAAAAAAATCCTAGACAAATTATATACCAAAACTTTCCTCGTGAATCACTTTATCCACTGGTGAAAACCGCATAAAGATACGTTCAGTAGTTTTTGAGTTTATCGCGAACAGACAAACAGACAGACGCGGTAGGGGACTTTGTTTTATACTATGTAATGATTAGTATAGATAATATATTTGTATGAAAATCTTATAACATTTCTAGAGACTCCGGCGCTTTTATTCAAATATTTTTATTTACCAAAAACAATCTTTAAATTCATATCATCTTATGCTAAACTAGCTTCTGTCTGCGACTTCGTCCGCGTGGAATAGTTACTTTGGGCTAACGCTAACACGCAGCGGAAGCTCTCAAGAAAAAATCCCCGATTTAGAAACATTCTTCATTGTTACTCCGCTCCTATTAGTCTTAGCGTGATAATATAGCAAATGAGCTATGTAACACTGAAAGAATTTTTCATTTCGGACCAGTGGTTCTTGAGATTAGCGCGTTCAACCAAACGAAGCCTCCAGCTTTATACTACTAGTATAGATTACTACTCTTCTCTCGTACTTAACTCGAGCCGTCATTCAAATTACAATAACTTTTGATAGAGTGGACTGATGTTAATGAAACAAAGGCTAAGTTACTCTCGAGGATATGCTTTATTTATGATTTGCTTTGTGAGGTTTTATTGTGAACCTAATACTATAGCAGTGATGGGTGTTCATACAAACGGACAGACATTTTTGAAAATGATTGAAATGTATTCTATTACTAATTCCTAGACACCTGCATTTTTTCACGAAAATCGAAAAATTACATACACGTTAGATTTACATTCTTATTATATGTATAGATGATTTGGATTCCAATAGCAATTAAATGTTATTTCCAATCGAGATTTATTGGAAAATGGTTCAGTAGTTTAAAATATTTAAATCATATAGTAATTTTCACATAATAATGACATTAAAACATGTTACAAATTGAGATTTATATTGATTCCTTTCGAAACTTCATTACATGTTCACTTCACAACAAATTCACATAAAAATAAAGAAACTGAAAAATCGCCAACTGATCATAACCTAACACTTTTACACAATAGTGGATATAATATACCAGGTGAATGTTTAACGGGTGACCCCGTTCAATCGTGTAGTCGTTCATGATCACATTTAACATAAAAAAATAATAATATCAAAATAAATACTAATAAACAACAAAGAGAACCTTAGTTAAAGTATGTTCTAAAACTTTTAAAAGTATGGGAACGATACTTATAAACGTAAAAAAATCAGACCTAGGTTCAATGAACAAAATTAAAGGGGCGCTTTTCAAGGTTAAAGTAAAATGTTAATATTTGTTTTCAATGAAATCTGTTTACAAACCCTGGTCTTGAGTCTCAACACTTCCTTCTTGGTGAGACAATCCGCCTTCGCAATAACAGGCACAATATTCACTTTATTATGCAATTGCTTCATAAACTCTATGTCCAATGGCTTTAACCTATAAAAAGAATTTATGATACAGGAATAACATGTTATTTAAAAAGTAAATTATACATTTGTTTTCTCGCCATTAATTATTTTTTTAATATCATTGTTTCTCCACGCGATGGAAACAATAATTTCATAGGTAAATGACCTCTTTTTTCTTGTATGAATATATTTACAACACACTTTTTATTAAAATAGGAGACAGAGATCCGTTTTATTTGTAGAAATGTAAGGGATTTGTAAATAACAATTATTCATATTATTTTAGTGCTGTAGTCAGTATAGTTACATTTTTTAATCAATACATAAATAAGCATAGGTAATATTGTATAGTATGATGTTTTTTTCTTTCTTTTTTGTTTAGTAACTATAAATGAGTTTTGATTTTCAATAATTTTTTTTAAATGATTGAATTTTTATTTAGAATATAATCGACAATTTGGAACCTTAAATTATAAGTATTCTTCATACTTTAAGATCTACTATACTTCAATATTTGTACATTGTTTAGGAAAGAAATTTCAATCCTATTGAAACTTAAAAAGTAATTTATTATGACCAAATTTCGACCTCTGAACGATCACTAGTTTATTTCATTTGAAGGTATGATAATTTTACTCACATAATTATTACTTTGCCATATTTTTTAACATTAATATTCTCACCTTAATTATGTGATAATAAGGTTATATTAGATTAATAATTGTTAATAATTTAAATATCAAAGACATTAAATATTATTGTGAATAATGATACTTATTATATCAGTGCCAAATCCGAGAATAAAACAAAAATTATTTGTACAAAAAAAATTACTTAACTTTTTACATCTATGAAGATATAAAAAAAAATGTAAGTTGTTTATGATAAACGTTGATGATTTTCTGTTTATAATAATAATATTATAATAATTACCCATGTCCGAACGGTGATATAAAATAAAAGCAGCAGTGTATGCGATTGTCCACAATGTTACGCCGATTGAGTCCGCTCTCGTCACGCAAAAATCTCTCGAATTGTTCGTCGATGTATTGAATTATTGACTACAAAATATAACATATTTAAGAAGATATATTTTCTACTGTTCTTCTTAACTCTGACAATCATTACAGATGTTAGTATGTAAGCCAAATTAAAAATAGTCAATGTTAAAGTAGTAATAAGATAGAACATAAGCAATAAAATTGAAAAAAATTAATCACTTTCATCATAATAGAAAAATCATAGGTTTAAATCTTGGTTAATAACCGATGATATTATTACTAAAAAGATATAGACACGTTACCTACATATTTTGACAGACAAAACAAATGGTACGGTAACGCACACATACGTAAAGTAATATCGTAACGCCACACTATCTTAGATAAAATGTGGAAGTAAGATGGCATATTCTCAATATCAGTGGTGAAAAAGAAATAGTTATATGTTGCTTAGATACGGGCGGATTAACGGGGCGAAATTACGTTTGCTAGCTATCGAAGTTTTAACAAGGCCGCTGTCAAAGCGCGTATGACGTTTTTAGTTATAATATCATCTATACTAATATTATAAAGAGGTAAAGTTTGTGAGTTTGTGACGTTGTAGGAGGTAATCTCAGGAACTACTGGTCTGATTAGAAAAAATATTTCCGTGTTATATAGCTCATTTATCGAGGAGGGTTATAGGCTATATATCATCACGCTAAGACCAATAGGAGCGGAGCACTAATTAAGAATGTTTCGAAATCGTTTTTTTTTTTTTTTTTTTTATTGTAGCTCGGCAAAGTGACTGTACTGTGCCTGATGGTAAGCACAGTACAATCCAAAAACAATGGCGACCACCGAAAGACATACTATCCATCGCCGGTCGCTGCTGTCATGCCGGCCTGAAAGCGACCCAGTCAGGGACAGTCCCCCCCCCGTTGCTGGATATACACCGGCTGATCCCGGAACGCGACACGCCCAAACGTGCCACTATGGCGGGTGTTCCACCTGGTGTACGGTGGTCGCGATCCAGTCGGGTACAGACACCCTACCACCCCGCATTTCCTCTTAAGAGCCTCCGAAGAGCGAACGAAGTCACGGGCAGAGGCTAGTTGTTCATAACTTAACATATTACACGGGAGAAATACATTTTTAAAATTTTCTTACACTATCACTACTACCTTTTTATTACTTGGCGAAGCGCGGGTCATGCAAAAGTACGTATTTACTCGATTTTAGGATAATATGATTCCGTACAGATATAATAAATTAGAGAAGCAATGTCTAGTATAACGCACACATTAACAATGGATAATTGTTTTTGCTATATCCCACACTGACGAAGTCACGGCTACCAGTTAGAACTAAATGTAACAAAACCTTACTTTAAAACAATCCGTATTGTCTATAGCATCCCCATAACCTGGTGTGTCAACGACAGTAAGGCGCAACTTGACGCCTCTCTCCTCGATCTCTACCGTCGACGCATCCAACTTCACCGTTTGATTGGTTTTCTCTGAAAACCAATTATAAACATAAATACAGTCCTCGCCAATCTTTTCAACCGGTCTGAATATAGGTAGGCGTATCTACTTCTATAAGAAGACAAATTTAAATATACAGTCAAAACCATTTACGGCGACATAGTTTGAAGAACATACCGGTTACATTGACCCAGAACAAAGGTCCCGGCTGAATGCCGTATCTCGAAAGCATCACCGGTTGTTACGACTATCGGTTTTTCATGTGAAACATCTATAGGCGCGGGTAAACCTGATTGTTGGCGTGGCGAGTGTGTGAGACTTGGCGACGCAATGCCATGCGCAAGTGACTGTGCGCAATCTCACTTGGCGCACTGAGCTCGCATACTTATAGTGTCATTGGAGAATTCGAGAATTTGAGATTCGTTCGAATCGACCAATTTCGATGTTTCACATCTGCCGGGCGTCCCGTGACAGCTCAATTTTTTACGACTAAATATGAGTAGGCCCTTCGATGTCGTTATAACAGATTTTGACTGTAATTTTGTATTACGTGTATAACGTGGAGACAACTTAATGATAAAAAAGTGGTAATTTTAGATACCTATAATAATATTTTAATTTTCTTTTAAACTCTCCACTATATTATGCGCAAGCTCAAACTTACGACTATAACGCCCAAAAAGATTGAAGAGGACTGTATACCTACTATGCACTCTTTAATTGGGATACATAGATGTCTAAAACTATACACTTTCTAAAACGGATGCGATACGATAAGAATTTAGTAAATATTGTACAGGTATTAATTAACTATTCTGAGGAATGTTTTAAAAAAAATTCGAAGTAGCATCGGATATTTTCGAATACAATCAACTTGTTTTCATAACAGTTATACATTGTTCATGTTACATACAACCGAGAAAATTTTTCCGTTTAAAAAAAACATTTTTTATAGGAAAAATATACGAAATTATTACAGACTTTTTGTTGTCACCAATAGAGGTCAATTGAAACGAATTTATTAAAATGTAAATTAGTCTACCAGACAATGACATGAGCAGTTATTAAAACAATTCGTTACAAACATTAATTAACCGAAAGTTTTCAATGTATTCTGAAGTTATGTTCCTATGTAAATAAGTTCTCATAGATATTTTATTTCTTAGCCTTAAAATTAAAATATAAAATTACGAAGTATGTATGATACTATATATAAATTTGAAACATAATAACAATATGTATACTTGCCAATAGCATCTGGAATAACGCGTTCAGGATAAAGATCTGTCAAGAATAGGGAATTAACAAGTGTAGACTTTCCTAACCCACTTTCACCGACCACCATCAGTGTGAACTCGAAACCCTTTTTGACAGACTTTCGGTGGACTTGGTTTGGTAAGTTTGCAAACCCCACATAGCCGGGTGTCTCTAAGTTAGAGAACTGGAAGAAGAAAAGTTTTAAATGATAAGCTAATTACAACAATGAATTACGATCACAACTGGAATAAAATCAAAAAGTTGCACTATGCTAAGTCAAAAGGTTAGTTCTACCAAAAAACATTGTGAAATAAGGATTCCTTCGAAAGAGCTTTTAAAAAATATGTTAAAACCTCTTTACAAGTCTCTATAACCCATTTCAAACTGTATTTATACTAACAGAAGTTTTGCTTATTTGACATTTTACTACTGTTAATATTCTAATTTAATTCACCGAATAATACTGGGCATTACAATCGATATATCATTGTAATTTGTATTCAAGTGAAGTGTGTAAAAATTTCAATGCTACATTTTGGGCTCATAAAAAACTTTTAATACAGAGAAACGTACGTCTCTGTGACTACAATTCCAAATACATATTAATTTAAATGGAATCTAGGTTTATTGTAGCTAAAGTTCTTAGCATACATCAAAATAAAATAAATACAAATTAAAAGATATACATTACAAAACGAACACTAATATAGTTGTAAGTAACTATCTTTTTATTAGATTAACCAATTTTCTTTCAGCTTTTACCACCACAAGCAGCTATTTATCTTGTGATGTTCATCAAGAAGTATCTATGTGTATCATATCATATATCATATCTCAAAAGGTGAAAACTATATTTAAGCACCCAAACAACTCTAACGTTTTTGTTTATTTAACTCTCTTGAGAATGGTATGCATGTAATTACATTATAATTGCAGCAACTATTAGCAGCTGTCTATTTAATTGATCCATATAAGCAAACACATATGCTGTGTTATTACAAAAAAGTTAAATACTTAGTTTTACAAGTTCGCGTTATCCTTTTTCGCAAGTCTAACCTAACGTAACCAAAGTGAGACAAAAGAGCAACATGGCGAACATTCAGCGACCGCGGTGCATTTAATTCGAAACCTCTTTAAAGCAAGTATTCAATACATATTTAACTTTTTTGTAATAACGCCGATGAGGTTTAACTATACAAAAATCAAAATATTAGTAAATTAATTAAATACAAATGTGAACCTTTAACATGCATTAATTTTTTTTAAGTATGTTTTATTTATGCAAATGTACATAAATATACGAAAACTTTCACAATACATTATGTTTACTTAAGAATAACTTAATAATTTAACAAAAGAATGTGATCTGTGTTAATGAATCATTGTGTACTGTTTGCTCATTTCCTAATCAACAAAATTTAAATGATAAGAACTAAGTAAGTCCCTTACACTCAATACCTACAAGTTAGTAAAACTTACCAGTAAACTCAGTTTGTGTTGATTCATTATTTGAGTATTATCACAAAGACACTACACAAGCTAAAAAAGATTAGAACTGTAAATTTTAACAGTACTAAACAATGTATATCCTATTCATACCTAAATTAAAAAAAAATATATTACTGAGTAACTAACATAAAAAATAATAATAAATACAATGGTTTGTAATCTATAAAAAAAAGTTATTTAATTATAGAGTGCTGACTGAATCTTTATCTTGAAAAAATTGACAAAAAGAATGTTTAAATTTAAGACATTTTTCTCCAATTTTAAGAAATATTAAAATAACCATTCAAACAAGTTAATATATTACAAATGCAGGAAACACATTCAGAATTAATTTAAGTATGTCAGAATTATCAGCTCTCTTTCTACTTAGATTCAGGTTAACTTATTATGAATGAGAAACACATTTGACATAATAATTAGTTATTCAGTCTGCACCGTCAAGCAGCGGCCATTGAACTGAGAATTATGAATGTGTACTATTTTATTTGGATTTAGTGACAATGCATGACAAAAATGATAACAAACAGATGTTCTGTTGAGTGATAAAAAATGCAGCATATGGGTACAAGTGTATTTATGAATATTATATTTGAAAAAATGATATCAACAACTCTGTCACCAAACTTTTAATCTTCCTTATTTCTTTTGTTGATCCATTATCGTAGAAATTAAGCTTTATGTACATGACACTGGCAGAATTGCGGAATTTTCCACAAAGGCCAAAGACTAAGATAAAAAAAAAAAAATCTTCCTTATTAAGACTAAACTATTATTAATATACTCAAACTTATTATTATAAGGCATTATGATAAAGCTATTTTCTAGTAACAAAAAAATCCCTTTTTCGTGAATTAAACAATATCAAATTGTTAAACATTTATAATGAACTAGCGGAACTGACAGACGTTGTCCTGCTTTGATAATCAAAAGTAATAAAATTCAACCGCAGCGCCACTTACCGGGTCCAATAATGAATCTAAACCATTCTCGGATCCACTGGAACATGCACACAAAATTTCATCAAAATCGGTCCAGCCGTTTAGGAGGAGTTCAGTTACATACACAAGTACAGAAGAAATTTATATATAAAGATAATATGAAATGATACTTATATTATTTCTACAGACTTCAGTACTTTTAAATCATATAGTAATTTTCACATAATAAGCTTTAAGATACAGTTATTGTACACATGGTCATTTCATTCACAAACTAAATACAGCTTACATTATAATAACTAAGCAATTGATATATATACATATAACACTATTTAATACCCAAACACAAAATTGACAATTAGTGTTAACATACAATAAATGCTCATACACATAGACAGGGTAATGCTTACTACTATATTACAAATATTAAATAACACATAGGCACTTTCCTGTTTAACAAAAAAAATATAAAACATGATAGCGCACACATCCAATGTGACTAGTGGTTCTCAACCTTTTTTATTCAGCAACACACTAACAATCTCTATTGGGATTGGGATACCCTTACATACAACATTTTTGATAGTACAACACAACAAGAGTGACATTTTGTAAATCTCATGAGACACTTGAGTGATACTTATGACATGATAAGGTACATGGTGTGGTTGAGAGCCACTATCTTAAGCATACATTAACTTCCACAATATATCAAATTTATTTTGGGACTCTATCCATTGAGAATGCACATGTTTTTCAATGAGAACAATTAAGATTTTTGCATCTCATAAAAAATTGAGGATTTATAACACTTTTTGATGGAATGTGCCCAATGCTGACATTGTAGGAATTTTATGTTACTCGGTCCATGGATGTAGGCACTTGTAATTCAATGCTGTTAGACCCTCTGTCTTAGAGTGCAAAATTGCTATACAGAATCACAAGTTTAGCTTTTAAGATGTGATTATTGTAGAATTTAATTTTTATATTATGTTCTTACGGGGCATCATAGTCGATATACGACAAAGCCCATATTAAAGAGAGAAAACAAAATTAAGACAATGGCTATATTCATAATATTCATATTCATTCATAATTCTTTCAGAATACTACTGATATAATTATTAATATTATAATAGGAGTATTACATTTAATAAACTACAAATTAAACAGATGTTTATTAAAATGATATGAATAATAAAGAAAAAGACAATATTTTTGAAAAGTTTTGATAAAATTACATTACAATAATATAATAAATGTCGTCAAGCTGTCGTAAGAAGTATGTATCAACATAGTGATTTAACATGAAGGTTTCATACAAATAATGTAATGTTTCCAAGCCAAACACTGATTGATCATAGTTGACTAAGCTATACATTGAAAACTTAAAAAAATAATCGTACAAGTCAATTTTCGATCATTACATCCACATACAATTACGAGTGAGAAAAGATATGATCTATTGTAAAAATTAAAAGCACAGTTTTAAGGAAAATTATATCAGCTTACAAGGGGATGCGAATGTTTATCCAGAGCATGAATCATTTAGGTACTTACATTTTTGTTATTCGTTTCACTTGACATCTTGTTCAGTATAAATTAAAAAACTTTTTTAATTATCCGTGGTAACAAACACGATTATTTATGATGAGGTATTAGAATTTCTCATCTGTTTGAGAAAATATACAACAAATAACAATCAGAGTAACTGGCTGTAATCACTCGTCACCGTCATTCGTTTCGTCTCTGTCAATGTTGCTAACTACAACAAAGCAGTTCTCGCCAGAGAGGCTTCCATAGCCACTGTTTTCGATAAAACATGAAGTACCTACAATACATATTTATTATTTTTAGGTGTTTTTAAAAATAAAATTCGATTATGCATATATATAACTTTTTATTCAAAGCCTTATCGTTCGTTTCATAAAAAGTTTGCATGTTTTTTTAATAATTTTAATTCTTTACGTCGATTGCGAATGTGTAAAAATATGTTGTGTATTAGATTCGATGCATTAATGATCTACATCCTGACAAAAAAACATAAAGAAACTCGGTTTTTATAGTTAAAAATGCTTTCCATGGTTTTGTAGCGATACACAGCTTACAAACACCGTTGTTGTGTGTACTACAATAATTCACACGAAAAAGCGGCACTGTAAAATTACAAGATTAGTTAGATTAAGAGTGACACTATTTGAAACTCGGTTACCTGAGCATATGGTTACCTGGGTGTAATTATAATCCCGTAGACAAACCGCACACTATGCGACGAATAGAATCTAAATTATTGTTTTATAGCTATTTGTTTTTGTCGTTTCCTAGATTTCGTTTTATTTTATAAGTCCATATTAATTGTATTTATATTATCAGTTCACTTATATCTTATTTATTTACACGTGTCCTATATACTATCTCAATTAAATAAGCCTGCTTGATCAACAAACGGGGATTTGTAAACTATCAATTCAGATATTTTATTTATTTCTCAAACCTTCTGAAAATAGCAACGTAGTACTGACGCAGCTACGTCCTGCTAAAGGAATAACGTGATAGCACTCCCGTATCCTACAGTTTTATCTCGTACTATTTTTGAAGTTATACTTCTTTTGGTGCGTTTGGGAAATTTGAATAGAGTGACTTTTTATGCGTTCAATTTTGTGTTTTGCCTAGCTATATTCAAAGCCGTCAAAAAGTTCTACGTGACCTATAGTTACATTTACCCTATTTTTCTATTATTTCAATATATTTGACAGCAAGTTTTGAACTTTAGTCGATTTTCTGATAATATCATACATATAGACCATCGTCTGTTTACTAACTGTAGTAATAATACTAACTTTTAAAATTGATTTAAAAATTCTAAATATTGTTATGAATTGTTATTGTAATAATTTTATTACAATCATTAACTTTGCAATCAGTAGCTATTGCAAAATTTGACTTATAAAACAAATTTAATGATTGATAAATATTCAAAACTGGTGTAATTGTGTAATAGCACAATTTTTACTTGGTATATGGTATTGGTATGTCATAGGTTAATACTAAAATATTAGTACGTCCCTAATTGTAATTGACAAATGCACAGAGTACGTAGCCTACTTTATTGATAAATGTCATCAAATTGTCTATCAAAATATGTTCTGATAGATAGGTACGATAAAATATTTCGAAAATTTTAATAATGGCGACGTCAAGCGATACGTCTGATCAAAATGTGAAATCAAGAAGACCCGCAGGTAACATTTTATTTCCTACGCTCCACCCATTTTGTCCTTGATTAGACTATTGATTGATTTTTTTGCTTAGAATCCGCATTCAAACAGCAGCGCTTACCTGCCTGGCAGCCGATATTAACTGCAGGGACTGTTTTGCCTACATTTTTTGTAATCGGCATAGCCTTCATACCAGTAGGCATTGGTCTTCTTTATTTCTCTGATGAGGTAAGCTTTTGTAATATGTTTACGTACATTACTGTACATGGTACATTATTGTCCTTGAGAAAGATATCTACATAATTTTAAAGTCCTGTCTTATAGGTATGATCACTTTCAGGGAATGAATATACATGTTATATATTTTTTATTTCAAATTAATTGGTATACATTAAATAAATCAGATGCTAAGGAAAGCTAAGGCAAAAAGTAGTAGAAGCCATTTGTAGACATAAAGATATTAATAATATCGGCCTCTAAGATTCTCACTACTAGACCAAAGTCTTCTTTTCAAGGGTCAGTTGATAAAGTTTACAATTTCTTGTGTGCAAATTTTGTTAATACTTGTCAGTGTTTCAATTTGCAGACAACAAACAATTATTCTACTTATGAAACCACTCTTTCTCTTCAACTTTAATTGAATACAATTTCATTCTAAATATTTGAAATTTAAGATTATTGATTATAGATAATCCAAAATGACACTTAGCATTTATTATTATCAAGCACATTAGCTAACTTCTATAGGTTAATTCTATTAGGTTTAATGTTTGAAAATGTCAATGTCATATACAAAGTCAGAATACTAATGTCTATTATGTATTTTTTACTGTAATAATAATGTAACTCTGGAATCTGTTTCCAAACCAGTAATGAGAGTTCCTTTAAGCATTTCCTACATTGTTTTTACTTGAACAATATTATATATGCTAGAAATATACACTGCTGAATAAACAAATGGGCGGCTCATACTTCCCACTACTCAGGGTTGAGACGAATAGTATAAATAAAGACACATAAATCACCGCATTCACTTGCATCGGAAGAGTCAACATCAATCTGAAGATTCTCCATGATGGAGCCAAACATGTGTAATCAATTGTCGTGGTCACATGTCTATCTGCAACATATTTTTAATTGATTCATTGATAATTATCATATTTATATTAATTATATATTGTATAATTAATATATTCATATATATTGATAATTGATTTGCTTTTTGTTGCAGTTAGATGTAGTAGTGTTCAATCAATTCCAAGCGGAAGTGCAAAGTGGCGTCCACTATAATATTTAATATATATGCTAGACTTATCTATGAAGTATAAAGCACAACTTGTATACACGTTTTTCATGTACCCCTAGACAACTGGTAATTCAGTGATGTATAATGAAAAATATATGTTTTTAGGTTAAAGAGCAAGTCATAGATTATACCTATTGTATGAAGGAGAATGAAAATATTACTTGCGCCAAAGCCATCAAAGAGAATCCTATGGAATCTTGCACTTGTCGGCTACATTTTAATCTAACAGAGGATTTTAAGAGTGATGTATACTTTTATTATGGACTAACCAATTATTACCAGAACCACAGACGTTATGTCAAATCTAGGTAAGTTTATTAAAAAAAAAACACTGTGTCTAAGTTAAGTACCTTAAAGCTCTATCAAAGTGAAATCATATTTTTACATATTAGTTTTTTGCTTCTATTGATTAATTTCCCTTAAAAAAAATTATTACAATTTTATGTTATTACACCATATTTATTTCCTATTGTTAACAATCCTTGTCTGCATATTACCTGTACAAAATAAGTTTGATGTTTCACATCTCTTAGGATTCCCACAATGGGTCACAATTTTTGAAGGTGGTAGAGCCACGCTAAAGCTATTACTGGTTTCAGTATGAATGGTTCGGCTCGCCCAGGGTAGCATCACTCTCTCACAGAAAACCGACATAAAGTAACAGTGCTTGCATTTTTCATTTTGTTCGGTCAGTGAGAGCACCAGTGGACCACCTCTCATTCCCTCTCTTCTCCTCTCCTTTACTCAGTCCCCTACCCCTTCCCCTTTTCGCCCCAAACACAGGCTGGCAACGCACTTGCGACTCCCCTGGTGTTGCTAGTGTCTATGGACGGCGGTGGTCACTTTACATCAGGTGACCCGCTTGTTTGTTTGCCTCCTATATTATAAAAAAAATATTTGCTTAATGCCTTAAGTACTGAATCAATTATAACATTTTGCATACATATTGTCAGTGATATAGAATACATTTCATCCATAAAAAATATACTGTTCCTGAGGGATAGATGAAATCTACAATAAGGTGGACAAAAGTGTGCCTCTGGGCATAAGCTAGTAAAATTATAAATACGAGTGTGAGTTTGTTTACTATGCGTTCCAACTTTAAGTACTTAACTGATTATTATATTTTTCTATATAAATTTTCCATGCATGTTGTTATGATTACTGAATAGTACATAGAATATGATTCACCAAGAAAAAGAGTACTGCTCCTATGAGATACGTCAAATCTATATTAAAGCAAGTAAAACTGCATTCAAAAACTTGTTTACCATCAATTGAAAATGAAACATCATAGATCCCTTGATGTGATATAAGAATTGCTATTTGTTTTACTTAGGGATGACAATCAACTACTTGGTCACTTGTCGTTGACTCCATCGTCAGATTGTGATCCATTTGCGTATGCTGAGAAGGATGGGAAAATGATGCCTGTGGCTCCATGTGGTGCAATTGCTAATTCAATGTTCAACGGTAATTAATATACTTTATTACAAAACTTTCATTGAGGTATAAAAATGTTACACCAATTAAAAAAAGATAAAAGTAGGTGGTAGAGCCACGCTGAAGCTATTACTGGTTTCAGCATGAATGGGTCGGCTCGTCGGGGTACTAACACCCTCTGACAGAAAACCGACGTGAAGTAACAATGCTTGCATTATTGCGTTTCGTTTTGTAGGTATTTTACTTTTTTATAGATTTCAAGTTTAGAACAAATAATTACCTGATTTCTTAATTACCTTATTTCAAAACTAGCTGTAACCGCAGATCTGCACGATTTTTTTTTAATTGTATTAAAGAATTGTAAGACTATGTACAATTACAGAAATGCTTTTTAAAAACAATTGTAAGTACCACACACACACACCACTTACAGTAACATGTAACGTATACATTAGACATATAAATACTAACAGCGTGCCTAATGAGGTTTACCATCAGCAACATATTTGGAATTTTAACCCAACATATAACTCACTTACACAGTGTAAGGAACTAATGAAACAATATCTTAAAATATTATTATAAAGATTTACATTTACCTTACATTTAATATAAATTGTCATTATAATTACGATTTTGTGACTATACAAAAAATAAACGTTTGCTGTTCCGCAAGAAATTGTATTATAGAACTCTTTATGTAATATGTTTATGGTCTAAGATCTTATTCGGAAGACCTCTTCTATCTTCAAAGTTACTAATAATTATAATGTCGAATTGTAAACAATATGCTGATAAATGATATGAAAAATAAATGATGAAATGATAAATTTCATACAAACAAAGTCGCGGGTAATAGCTAGCTAGTCCAAAATAGAATAACTTAAATTACTATTTATAAGGTCAGCTATCTGCCAGTGAAATTCCCGTCAAAATCGGTCCAGCCGTTCCGGAGATTACCCGGTACAAATAGACAGACAGACTGACAAAAATTTTAAAAATTGAATTTTTGTTATCAGTAGCGTGTATACTTTCGTAACCAATCAGTAAAAAAAAAAATATTTTGATATTACATACAGACTTCATTTTGATCATATGTATAGATTTATAGTTACCCCCTAAGGATTGTATTGCCGTCGAATAATGTGGGCAAAACCGCAAATACAAGTTAGTCCATGTTAAATTATTAAGGAAGCTTTGGTTACATAATCATTATTGATTTCCCAAGATTATTCTATATAAAACTTTATTATCTAAACTTATTAATAGTTTGATATACATGAAAATTAAATTATCCAAAGGTATCAAGAATCTTCTTCCTGTTTCATGTCTTTGAAGTTGTTTATTAGCTTTGATGATTTGCCTCTCAGAGTTAGTACGATATATTTTATGTTAGTAAACATCTTCAATTTGTTGTTTAAAATTGTATTTAAGTGGGATAGTGTAAAGATGAAAAAACTCATAAACATATGTTATATTTCCAAACATAAACACTAGTAAAAATATCAAACAAAATATATACATACATACATCATCACGCTAAGACCAATAGGAGCGGACCACAAATGAAGAATGTTTCAAAATCTGTTTTTTTTTTTCCTTTTGAGAGCTTCCGCTGCGTGTTAGTTAGCACAAAGGAACTATTCCACGCGACCTAAGTCGCGGGCATAAGCTAGTGATTAATAAAAAAAACAGTATGATTAAATACATGTAGCTCATAGTTAAGCTATATTTAATGATAATGGATTAAAAGGTTTTTTTTTTCATTAATTTCATAACAGATACACTGTTGGTGCATTCGGAATATTTCAACAAAAGTGTGCCGGTATTTCGAACCGGTATCGCTTGGAATTCTGACAAAGACATCAAGTTCCGAAACCCTCCTGGTGATCTTGAAACTGGTAAATAAACATCTATTTTCGTTTTTATTTATATATAAATAAAATGATAGAGGTCTGTCGTTGTGTGTGCATAATTCAAAAGCTACTTTTTACTTACTTTTTTTGGGAATTTATCAAACTCATTGCAAATTTTTCTTCTTAATATTTTTTTCTAAATATTTTTAAATACTCTTTAGTTAAATCTTTATATATTAGGTGTATTTTAATGGTAATTCTATTAAAAAAAAAACTTAGTTTTAGGCGCTTTGCATTGATATTAATATATCCGCAGTATTTTTTTGTTGTATAAAAATATCTAAAACTAGGAAAACATTATCAATTGAAATTATTTGAGCTTGAAAACATTTGATAAATGACTCTTTTCTTGACGAATGACGAATCAATGACTTTTTTTAATGCTTATTTTTATTTTAAGAAATCTACTTACGAAATATGAGATATGATAACAAAAATCATTATAGTATTTGAAATATTTATTAGGCTTTCACGCTTTAACTATTCAACCGATCATTAGGTTAAGTTGTATATTATTGAAGTGAAACTTCTAATGAGAGCGCTTTGAAATTCTAATCAGCAACCTTTTTGTGTGACGAAAAGTGGTGGGGTAAACACTGTGCCGGGTAGAGTGTTGAAGTTAAGTAACGTCGGGCGTGGTCAGTACTTGGATGGGTGACCGCCTGGGAACACCGTGTGATGTCGGCTTTTATTTGTATTTTTTTAATTGAAATGTTTACCTGTAATACAAAAGTTTCACTTCTATCGTGTGTCTTTACGAAGCACCCCGTGTTTTTTTGTTGTTGTTAAATTTTACTTTGTATTTTAACTGACGAAAACGCCTGTGGGGGCTAGCATTTATAGAAAAATTATTAATATTTGTTTTTCAGCTTTCGCTAATTTTACAAAACCTATAAATTGGCGGGTCAACGTATGGCAATTGGATCCGAATGACACATCGAATAATGGATTTCAGGTTTGTGGTCTAATAAATTACGTAACGAACATGCCCTTTGTCATTATAGGAATGATTCAATTAATGAGAATCAAGATAATTGGAAATTTTCGTATTTAATCTATACAAATAAAACAAATGAATGTGTCTATTTGTAATGTCAAAATAATAGATTTTTACTAAATAGATATGAAATTATTTTAAAGTAATTAACAAAAAGCTATTTTTTAACTTTGTCTGTCTGTTTGTTCCGGGTAATCTCCGAAATGGTTGAATCGATTTTGACGGGACTTTCACTAGCAGATAGCTGATGTTATAAGGAGTAACTTAGGCTACTTAAGAAACAATATTAAGTGTTCCACGCGAATATTATTAACTTATAAAAGCAGTATCCAGTAAAACGCGCGCCCTTCACCTACTTTTACATCGTAAAACATATTTTACTAAATTCCACGCGAGCAAAGTCGTGTGTGACAGCTAGTTAACTTACAAATGTGGAGATTAGAATATAAGCGTATTTCACGCAAAGCGGATAGCGAAAAAAGTGAGGTTACGAAATCTATATTCATCTATAGTAATATAAGCTGGAGGGTTTGTTTTTTTGTTTGGTTGAACGCGCTAATCTTAGGAACTACTGGTCCGATTTGAAAAAATATTTCAGTGTTACATAGCTCATTTATCAAGGAACGCTATGACCAATAGGAGCGAAGCAACAATGAAGAATGTTTCAAATCGTTTTTTTTCCTTTTGAACGCGGCTTATTACCATTAGCCTAGAGTAACTATTCCACGCGGGCGAAGTCGCGGGCAGAAGCTAGTTGGTTCACATTCGGCTGGAGTGTACCTGTATTAAACGTGAACTGAACACACAGTTTTCATTTGTATGCTGTTTACGTATTGATGTATCGTAAACCAGACGATTAAGGCAAGCTCCAAATATCATAGGCGTTTACAGCGACGATGACTCAATTGTTAGCGTATTTGAAGACCACGCCGATTGACATAAGTTCGAATTCTTGTGAATGAAAAAGCCCCTGCTTTTGGTGAAGGAGACCATCTTGATGAAACTATAGCATGGTATTAGGACTTCTTAACTCAGAACTACTACCACCCGCAAGATGAAGAGCTGTCGCCAAGCTCACACTTGAAAGCTAGTCCCCTCTAGAAAAGCTGTTACCAAGCACCTAGAGGAGCACTTGAAAGCTAGTCCCCTCTAGAAAAGCTGTTACCAAGAACCTAGAGGTGCACTTGAAAGCTAGTCCCCTCTAGAAAAGCTGTTACCAAGCACCTAGAGGAGCACTTGAAAGCTAGTCCCCTCTAGAAAAGCTGTTACCAAGCACCTAGAGGTGCACTTGAAAGCTAGTCCCCTCTAGAAAAGCTGTTACCAAGCACCTAGAGGTGCACTTGAAAGCTAGTCGCCTCTAGAAAAGCTGTTACCAAGCACCTAGAGGTGCACTTGAAAGCTAGTCCCCTCTAGAAAAGCTGTTACCAAGCACCTAGAGGAGCACTTGAAAGCTAGTCCCCTTTAGGTTTAACGTGTTTACCATCTTAGATCACATCGCCATTTAACATTAGGTGAGATTGTGGCCAAAGTCTAAAATCTATATATTATACAGCGGAATTTTTGTAAACCTAACATCACGGGAGATGTCCAAAAATTCGAGTTATAGTGTCTTCGACTTAAACGGTGTTATTACAAAAAAGTTAAATACGTATTGAAACCTGGCTTTAAAAAGGTTTCATATTAAATGCACCGCGGTCGCTGAATCTTCGCCATCTTGCTCTTTTGTCTCGCTTTGGTTATATTAGGTAAGACTTGTGAAAAAGGATAACGCGAACTTGCCTCGGGCGAGCGCGGTGCATTTATTACGAAACTTTTTTAAACCAAGTATTTAATACATATTTAACTTTTTTGTAATAACACGGAAAGGGTTTTGAACTTGGGCGGATTTTGTATGGAATTCGACTTTAGAAGTAAAAATTAATTCTTATTAATTTTACTTTGGCGCGAAGAGATTCGTTGATTATTGCGTCTTACAGAATTGAAATTTTGGGTGATGGAGATATTAGGGCTGGAAGGGAAGGAAACAAAACATTTTGTCGAATTACTTATAGAGGTTTGAAATTTCAAGTCATAGAGGTTTTGGGAAGTGAAGCTAACAAAACATCTTATCCAGTTACTCATAGAGGTTTCAAATTTCGAGTGGTGGGGGTTTTGGGGCTGGAAGGGAAGAGAACAAAACATTTTTTCGAATTGCTTATAGAGGTTTCAAATTTCAAGTAATAAAGGTTTGTGGGCTGGAAGTTAAGGAAACAAAACATTTTTTCTAGTTACTTATAGAGGTTTGAAATTTCGAGTGCTGGAGACTTTAGGGCTGGGAGGGAAGGAAACAATTTTTTTTTTTTGTTTCGTTGATTTTTAAATATCAAGCCTTAACTTAAAGAGGTTCTTCTCTATATAAAAAAAAACCTATCTTAGTAATAGTGGAAAATGTTCTTCAACTTAAAAGCATTTTGTCCAGTTTTGGTCTTTTAATTTAAACAAATACCAATATATGTAATTTGATTTATAGAATGAAGATCTCATAGTGTGGATGCGTACTGCTGCGCTACCTACATTTAGGAAGCTGTATCGTCGTGTCGACCACTCTCAGGTCGGCTTTAGCACCGGATTAGTCAAAGGACCATACATTCTAACCGTCGAATACAGTGAGTTGATCGACTTTTCTTACTCATTTTAAGTTATAAGTTTTGTCTGTGGGTTTTTAATATATAGGGGTCAGACGGGCATGAAGGATAAGTTAATTTTAAAAATAAATAAAAAATATATACATCAAACATATTTATTTATATCTTCGTACTTTCCTTACTTGAATCAATAGATTTCTCTGTTATGACTAATTTAATGAATTTGAAAGGACAATTACTGAATTTAAAAAATGCAAGGATATTCGAGAAAGCGGACGCGTACCTTTACTTAAGTCGATAGATTTCTCTGTTACGTCTTTGATTTCATGAATTTGACAGGACAATTACTGAATAAATATTGTTTAATTCTATTGCCAGATTACCCGGTTACTGACTTTGATGGTACAAAGTCGTTCATAATATCGACGACTTCATTGCTCGGCGGAAAGAATCCCTTCCTGGGAGTCGCGTATGTAGTGGTCGGGACACTTTGCCTACTACTTGGTATCGTTCTACTCATAATACACGTCAGATGCTCTAAAAGGTATGTCTAATTATTTATTATCCTTTGTATATGCAATGATATAACTACAGATACGTTACCTACATGATATTTTGACAAAACAAATATGACATGATAACGCACACATACGTAAAGTAATATTGTGACGCCACACTGTTTTAGTTAAAATGTGGAAGTAAGAAGGCATATTATCAATATCGGTGGTGAAAAAGAAATAGTTATATGTTGCTTAGATACGGGCAGCCGTCAAAAGTAAGCTAGCTAGCCAAGTTTTAGCAGGGCGCTGTCGAAGCGCTTATCATATATCTACAGCTTTTTACTTATAATATCATTGAGTGTATGATATATCGAACGAAAAGTGCATAATATTATTTGTTACACATGCAGCTGTTTGAATTTTGCATGAGTTTAATATATTACTTTATTATTTAAGTCGTATATAATCAAAGATGGCTATCTGCTACAGTTTTATGGCAAAATGGAAAAAATGATTCTTTTCTAAAGTATAATAGGGATGATTGATGTATAAACTATATTATAATCTATAGATTATCTATATATAGATCTATAGATCGTTTCTTATTCAAAATTTGCTGTCTCGACACATGAAAAACTTATTTTTCCCAAAAAATAAAAACAGCCGCCTATGATTCCATACGAATCATTGTACTGTCGAAAAATAAGCATAATGGTAAAGTGATATTAAACTGTTGAATATACAATATATCGCAATACTGAATTATTATTAAAACGTTTAGGTTTGTCCCCAATACTTTAGAATAAACTATTGTATGTTATTTATGTTCTTGCATTTCGTTAAAAAAACACTAGAGTATGGGAAGATACTTTGTTAAACAAAATTTTATTATAAAGTATAGGCTCGATGGTTGAACTGAGAAATTGAATCCGTATTGCGAGTTGGTAAAATTAAAAATTATAATTAAATAAAAAAATATATATTTCAAAATAGAATGGAATATTCGTTAAAAAGTGATAACCCTAATCACATTTGACAATGAAGGTAGTATGTTAATAGTGTTGCTGTAAATAGTTTTTTTTTAACGTGGGTAATCTAAATATATTTACTTCCACATCAGCCTCCCAACTCCCAACACCCAATCCTACTTCATAGACGAAGATCGACCTTACCCGAACACTACTACGAGTTCGTAAGTCGCATTTTAATTCGAGTAGAATAATCATGTATAATATACATTAAGAAACTTTCATTAAACTGGTGGTTCGAATCTTAGTGATGATTTAGTGAAATAATTTAAACAAAAAAAAAATCAACAAAAATATAACAGAAAAATCCACCAGAGTTAGGTATCCACGGGTAGGTTGTCATAAAACCTATTAATTTATCCCCCTTCGGTGATTGATCTATGTTGATATGTTAGATTATTCTACGGTATTTGTCACACTTAACATTGGCGAAATTGCATACATAGGCAGGGGCCATACCGAAAAAAAAAATACCAATAACTAAACATTTCCTATTCGGTTTTGAGGAATTCCCTGGTGTATCTTCATAGTTAGTTCAAGATCCAATGCTAATGAAGCTAAAATGGGACCCTCTTGAAAATATCCCAATTTCCAGTAAAAAAAGTATGTTATCACCGTAAATCAAAAAGTTCTTGGCTAACAAACGCTTAAAAAATATACAGACAGCCTAGTTGAGAGCCTCTTCCTTTATAAACTCGGTTTATAAAATACCATTAATTTTATATTCATTTTATATTATAACTAGCAGGCCCGGCAGACGCTGTCCCGCCCTGATTAGAAAAAAATCCTTGACAAATTATATACTAAAACGTTCCTCATCGATCACTCTATCCACCGGTGAAAACCGCATGACAATCCGTTCGGTAGTTTTTGAGTTTATCGCGAACAGACAGACAGGCAGACGCAGTAGGGGACTTTGTTTTATACTATGTAATGATAGTAGTAACTTTTATCTTAATTTATGAATGAAATCCCTAATAAATTTAAGACAGGCACCATCTTTTTTTTGACAACCACTTTTCTAGAGATTATTACTGCCATTGTCGAGTAGATAATCGTTTCCCATTGTTACATTACCCAATTTATAATGGCAGTAATAATCTATCTATATAAATAAAATATGTATGTAGTGCGTGCATCACGCAGAAACTACTGCATGGATTTCTCTACTTTTACTTCTTAGACAATTCATTCTTTAAAAAATGCCACGATAGCTTCATTTAATATTACGTTATAAACGTTTTAAGAAATAACTATTTTTATAAGCACTAAGCATTTAACGATGTGTTTTCATACTGTTAAAGTGGGGCAAACGGTGTGATGCTAAATGACGTTAAAGTCCTGGGTATCAGCTAGTCTTTAACAAAGAGATTTGTTTACCAAAGTAGAAAGAACAATCAAATTCTTAAATCTAATATAATAATTCTAAGCATTTAACGATGTGTTTTCATACTGTTAAAGTGGGGCAAACGGTGTGATGCTAAATGACGTTAAAATCCTGGGTATCAGCTAGTCTTTAACAAAGAGTTTTGTTTACCAAAGAAGAAAGAACAATCAAATTCATAAATCTAATATAATAATTGAACGCGTGACATAAATAATATATTCAATGTAAGGTACTTTTCTTTCAGCACAACGGAAATGATCAACGTGAATCCACGTACACCATATTCTTAAACTGCGAGCGCCGAATTAACATAAACATATTCTAACATGAGTTCTGATAATATTAAAATTAATTCATACAATTCAGCTTCTTTTCATACAAACAACGCTCCCAGCGAGAATATTGAAAGCCTAAAATTGATAGTATTAAAAACGAAACATTTCGTCGTATTTAAAAGAGTATTTGTTATTGAAACTCGTATTAGGATATTGTATACACTAGAGTGATTGATTGTTAACGTTTTGTTAGTTTATATTTATATTAATAAACAGTAACAAGGCAAGAAGAAAAAAATAAAGTAAAAACACTCAAGGAAGCTGAAAAAATAAAAACAAAAAAGTGAGAACAGGATTTCATTCTTTACTTTCTGAACGAATTATTTTGCTGCTTAATATTCTATGTGACTCACAGTTTGTAAAGCATCTATTAAGTACCAATCAATTAAGAAAAATATCAAGGACGTTTTGTATCAAATATCTTGTTTTTTTATTTTATTTAAACGGAGCAAATATTTTGTACGACATTTTTAAGGCTGGAAACACTTTTTGCAATTTGTCAAATTTCAATACAGTGTATAAACTCTTTATAATGTCGTTTGTTATATAGAAAACTTTCTATAACGTAGAAATTTGTTCAATTTTGTTGGTTTACCACAAAACCATTTATATGTTCACTTCTCTCCAACAAAAACTCTTTATAACGAAAAATATATTTATACTGCGTAATAGACACGAGAAATAGGTACCTATAGTTAAAACAAAAACGAGTATAGATTAAACCAGTATCTATAGAATCGTAAGTCGGACACGGTTCACGTTTCTTTTTGTAACAATGTTGTTTACTTTAAAAAAAAAATCAATAAAAGTGAAGTTTTTTATATCTATGTCCCTATTTAAACATTTTTTTCCATAATATTTGATTGGAGGGTGATTCGGATAATTTTAAATAAAAAAAAAGTGTTAAAGCTTATATCACCATATATTGTTACGTTGCAGTATTTTGTTAAAATCATAATTATATTTTATTTATAATAACTTCGAGGTTATTTATTTAATCTCCCGGTTGTCTTTGGTATAAAAATAATAAAATGTTTATAAAAGCCTTGCGCTGTCCTGATGCTGAATTTTGTTTGACAGACCTTCCCCACTTGATTGTCATCTAAGCTATATAATAATAAATACAAAAACTTGCTGTGATACCAATGGGAATCATATTTACAATTCAAACATTTTGTGCAATGTTCCTGTGCCTTGAATTATAACTTTGTATGCATCTTCACTGTTTCCAATATGGTTGAATACTATTTATTTTTTTTAAACTTTTAAATACCTACTGGTGAATGCGTCACGTTAAAACAACGCGTATGGGTTTTCTTTAGGACTAACATATATTGAGGTACCATACCAATGAATCCGCCAATATATTATATGGTAGTTTTACTGGGCACAATCCTCGAAATGAAAATAAAATCGACATCTACCTGTGGGAATGGTATAAAGCCGTGGTCGTCAAACTGCTAATATAATAATAACTAACTGCTCAGTTAATACCTTCAACCAATAACTCCAGGAAACATTTTCTCTAAGCCGCACTTTATTTTAGCACTAGAACCAATCACAAATTAGATTTTTTAATTGTTTTGAAATCAATTAATAGTTAATCAATTGAGCTGGCAAATAACTGACTTCACAGTTTGCTATTGTCATAAAATTATATAGGGCAATATTTTAACAGCCAATAACAAACATTTCAATTAATTGGTAGTGTCAACTACCCAATTCATGAATGTGCGGCCCTTAGTTGTACCATGGTTCTAAGTTACCATTGGTCAGAAAAGTATAATATAAGGGATTAAAAATTAATCTCTTTAAGGTATCGTAGTTAACCATATATTAACCAAATTAGGTGATATAGCAAGTTATTAATGGTAGTGTATAAACTTATTTAACTCCGGTCACGGGTCGTGAAGAGTTAACAGTGGTTTTAGTAATATAAAGTTTACTCACAAGGCCTTGGTTACATGGGTGCTTTTAAGTAGTTCGGTGATGCTATAAAGGCCTGTCAGGCCACTAGCGTAGTCAGTTCGAAATAAAAGTGGCGATTTTAAAGCGGTCCTTAGCGAAAATCAAATTCTCGCGTTAAAAAGTACTCATGTACAAAGTCTTACTACTAACTACGTGCTCATGACTCATGACGGGAATTAAAATATACAGTGTAAACTCCATTTAACGATAAATTCCCCAAAATTTCGGAATTACTTTGTTTGGTTCGTTTCAAATTATATTGATTTTTCTTCTCTCAATTTAACGACAGCTCTCAATAACGGGATAAAATGCGAAGTCCCTTAGGTGTCGCTATATAGAGTTTACACAGTATATGTTTTAATTATTATAGTTAAGTGTTAGTTACTAAAGTGCCTTTTAGATATGCATTTGTCTTTTACTGTCGTAATTCTATATAACCTTTATTCATATAAGTACTTACATGTTATACATAGTTGAACTTTTATTTTTAAGTGTTTAATTTAACTGTGTTATTAAATAATATATGTATAGAAATGAACAAATTTAAAAGGCCGGCAACGCACTTGCGACACCCCTGGTGTTGCTAGTGTCTATGGACGGCGGTGATCAGGTGACCCACCTGTTCGTTTGCTTCCTATAGTATAAAGAGAGAGATATATATATATATACTAGCGGGCCCGGCAGACGTTGTCCCGCCCTGATTATAAAAAAATCCTTGACAAATTATATACTAAAACCTTCCTCATGAATCACTCTATCTACTAGTGAAAACCGCATGCAAATCCGATTAGTAGTTTTTGAGTTTATCGCGAACAGACAGACGCGGTAGGGGACTTTGTTTTATACTATGTAATGATAATGATATGAGATAAACGAAATTAATAGTGCGATACTATGATTCATTACATGTGGGCAGAAAATATCGATAATGGGAATGCTAATTGATTTACGTACAAAGAATGTTAATCGGTCGTTAGTGAATTAGGCTTTCCATTATCGCCATATAAATTGTTTTAGTCATTAGTTTAAAAACAGTACAGAATATAGTAATATAGTATTTTAATAATTATTTGATGATGTACGTTAAAACATGTCTTAAAAATGAACTGTGTGCATTTAAACCTTTTGTTATGTAATATACTATGTCACTGTTATTCAGTTGTTTAAGTTGTCACAAAAACAATGAAAAGAAAATTTAATTAACCTACTCACCTCTATGTGTTGATGATATTTAAAATAATCGTGCGAATCGTATCAGCATTCTAAATTTTTTTTCAGATAGGTCGCGAATTACATGTATCAGGCAACAGCCCAAGCCGAGGTGTGCCGTGCACCCATGAGCCAGTTGTCAAATAAAATCGGCTGAGTGCCTTAAGCGCTCGCCTTAGTAGTCCGGTGAAGCTGTTAAGACCTTGCTAGGTGAACAGCGTAGTCAATTAGAAATTTTTTTTTTTTTTAAATATTATAACTCAGTTGACATATTTTAAACATTTTATATATTTAAATTGTTACATAAAAATAATGCTTTGCCATTGCAACTCGCATGCGTTAAACGATTAATAAAACTTGCTGATCTCACGCTTTTATATTTCTCTAATTTAAAACACAATATAATATAATAAAAAATAAGTAAAACTGAAATCTATACTAGATTAATAATTTCGTATGATGTGTATCACTTTAGATTATATATTGTAGAGTAATAAATGTTTAAACTATAAATAAAACTGGTTTTATTTTATATTAGCGACCCTCTCCAGCTTCGCATAGGGCCAGTGTAACGTATCTATGTATTGTAAACGAATCCTAAGGGGTCCAGCATTTCCCAAAGTATGGGTTGCGACTAACTGGGTGGGTTATGGGCGGCTATTGGGTTGGCTCTGAAAATAGAATGACACGCGCTCATCGGCTTTTAGAAGGGTCACTGCTGACTGACCCAGCAGAAAGCATGTGAATGAGTCATTGATTTATCATAAAATATGCCAAAGTATATTAGTTTCAATCGCAAGCAATTAACGTTAATGTCCTCCTTACTTTCAGTGCCTTATACCCATAAGAGGCTTTTCGGCTATGTTTAATATTACAACGAAATACTGAACTAAATTGGACCGCATCCATCTCACATTAAAATCGCTATTAGAGCTATGATGAAAAACAATAAGAGACGCATTTATCCTTCTCGTTAATAATAGCACTCCTTGAATTGAATTATTACGGTTATCGATTGGAAATAAATGTCTTTTTTATTACTTGAACAGACTTTAATTCATATAATTATACCTCTATCTTCATGAAAACTAAGAGGAGAGTTCCCGAATTTGGAAGTTTGTGTTAGTTAAAACTCGGACTAGTAACTTTAGTAACCACGGGTCTAAACAGTTTGGATAAAAAAAATATATATTTACAGTTCATGAGAGTCATAAAAACTACGTAAAATATTTACACAAACAACTTTTTGTGTTGCGGGTAAATTTAATTCTGTGATATCTACAAAAACATTTACTGGAATTTTATGCTACAATGGGCAATTTTTAGCAAAACTACACTCATCAAAAAAGTCTAAGCAACATGTACTAATTTAAATTTTAGGATGGTTCTTCACATTATAACGTTGTATTTTATTTTTAAAATAATATCTTTAGGGTTCTATGATGTAAAAATAACAGCTGTTGTCTTTATAAGTTCTTTTAATAACAGAAATGAACAATATTAGAATATACTGTAGAAACTAAGATACATAAGAAACTAAACTTTTTTCTTACAAAATGAAATTTCTAAAGAAAATGTATTTATTGTGAAAGAATAGAACAATTTAATACAAAGTATGGGCTCCTCTGCTATTCAGAACTTGTCGGCAACGATTATTCATTGAATTAATGAGACTGTTTATGTCATCTTGCGGTATTCGCTCCCAATGGAATTGTAGCAAATCCTTCAGCTGTTGGGTTGTTGTCGCTCCGTCCAAATCCTTCAAAACACGTCTCTGGAGCATGTCCCATGCGTGCTCGATGGGGTTGAGATCTGGCGATTGTGCAGGCCAGGGCAATACCCGGATGTTCTCCGTTGCAAAGTATTCACTGGTTCGCCGAGCTGTATGTGAACGCGCATTGTCATGCATTAACCTAAAATCGGAGCCAAAGGTTTGTGCAAATGGGTAGACATAAGGTCTGAGAATATCCTCAATGTAATTTTCAGCATTCATGTTTCCATTTACAAAAACGAGCTCAGTTCGCCTGTTCTTCATAATACCCGCCCATAACATAACTGTTGAGCCGCTGTATGGATGAACTTCCTGAACGCACCTGAGCCTTTCAGTATTTCCGGGCCGACGATACACTCGCACCCTTCTTGTATCAGGCTTAAACCCGAATCGCGACTCATCGGAAAACATAATTTTATCCCATTGTTCCTGGGTCCATGTTATGCGTTCTCTACACCATTCATATCGACGAGCGCGATTCCCGTGACGTATCGGTGGGCACCTGATTGGGCGTCGAGCTCGTAGGCCGTACTCATGCAGTCGATTTCGCACAGTTTGAGGACTTACATCAACACCACTTGAAATTTGTAGCCTCAAACTTATCTCTCGAGCGGTTAACATCGGCTGGCGTCTTGCAGTCAGTTGTATGTACCGGTCTTGCCGAGTGGTTGTACTCCTTTTACGGCCTGGATGCTGTTCAGCGGGTTCTCCTGTATTATTGTAGCGCTGCCAAAGACGACAAATAACACTTCTATGAATGCCAAAATGTCGAGATACCTGAGATTGATTACTTCCCGCTTGCAACATCCCTACAGCTCTTTGCACTTCATTATGCCATCAAATGACGTCGCTTCATGACGTAAAGAATATCTAACAATTCAATTTTGTCGCTAACTTTATTTAAATGGTTGGTAAAATTATAAAATCAAGACTAAACGTAGCAATTGAAACGCACTTAAATTCAAACAAATTCGCAGTCATTTGAATTTTATGAAAAAACAAAACATAATCAAATTTTTTTTTTACAACCAGCCAGTATGTCATCAATAACAAAAAAGTTTACTTACCTACGCACTTTTTTTGAGTAAATACTTAGAAATTAATTAATATAAATGGTAAAATTTGTAATATCACGCATGTTGCTTAGACTTTTTTGATGTGTGTATTTAATTTGATAAATGTTAATATTATATATATAAAAATAGCGTCGCAAATAACCAAAAAACGAGTCTGCTTTAGACCACGCGACTGAAGTAAAACCTATAGCTCCGTCTCTATGTATGTATATGTCTTATAATATATACATGTATACACATATATATATGTATTAATTTTCTACAGATATTTAAATTTATTATGGGGTTTCATTGAAAAACGAAACGTAACTTTCTCTCTTTCTATCTCCCACTCAACTTCCATTCGTCTCGCCCGATCACACTTTTCGTAACGCTCTCGTTACGCATTCACCATTTTACTCCCCAAGTCAAGCGTGCGAAAAAGAAGTTTTATTTAAATTGTTAATCAATAATATTTAATAGATAAAAGTAGAATTAAAATGTAATCTATACATATAATAAAAATGAAGTGTCTGTATGTAATATCAAAATATCAATTTTTTAATGATTGGGTATGAAAGTATACACGCTTCTGATAACAAAAATGCAATTTTAAAAATTTTTGTCGGTCTGTCTGTTTGTTCCGGGTAATCTCCGAAACGGCTGGACCGATTTTGACGGGAATTTCTCTGGCAGATAGCTGAAATTACAGTGGGTTACTTAGGCTATTCTAAATTAGACTATCTGTTAACCGCGGCTTTGTCCGTAATGCTATCTCCAAAATGGATGGACTGATTTTCACGAGACTTTCACCGACAGATAGCGGGCATCATAACAAGTAATTTAGTTTATTTTAATTTGGACTAGCTCTTAACCGTGGCTTCGCCTGCAGTACTATCTCCAAAACGGTTAGAGTGATCTTCACGAAACTTTCATTGGCAGATAGCTGACCTTATAAAAAGTAATTCATGTAATTTTAATTTATACTAGCTGTTAACCGTGTATTTGCCCGCAGTGCTATCTCCAAAATGTTTTGACCGATCTTCACGAGACTTTTACTGGCAGATATCTGTGTCTATGTATGTAATTTGGATTAGATTGTCTTTTTGGTTATATTGATGACCATTTTGTTTTATTTACCGCGCTTTCATCTACATAATTCAGTAACCATAGTAACATATAAGAATATTGTATCGGGTTCAATGAGCACTATTTAAATTATCAAATATTAAAAACTACTTAGACAGCTATAAAGTTTTATATCTAGATTTATATTTATACAAGATTTCAAGACGTCAACTCATTCATTGTTTTCAATTCAACATTATTATTATTAACATTAATTTTAAAGATTGAAGTGGTCTTTCTAATAAGATATTAGACCATAAACGTATTACTTATTGACAATATGGGCACACTATATATAATAACATCTTTAGGACATTGTTTCATTAGTTCCTTATACAGTATAAGTGAGCACTGAGGTAGTTACATGGCGGGTTAAGGTTCCAAATATGTTGCTGATGATAAACCTCATTCGACACACTGTTAGTATTTATATATCTAATGTATACGTTACATAGTACTTTAAGTGGCGTGCGTGTCGTACTCACAATTGTTTTTAAAGAGCATTTCTATAATTGTACATGGTCTCACAATTTTTATATCTCTTTAATGCAATTACAAAAACGCGTGCGGAGCTGTGGGTACAGCTAGTATCTAACATAAATATCGAAAATACGCTAATAAATAACCTAGTTACGTAATTATTTTCTTTAAAAGATCCAAGTATATCACAGTCTCATGAAAAACTGAATACAATTACAAAAGGGCTATTGTATTATACAAAATAACTAAAATTGGATGAGACGAGTAGGAATATACACACATCAAAAAAGTCTAAGCAACATGCGTGATATTACAAATTTTACCATTTATATTAATTAATTTCTAAGTATTTACTCAAACAAAGTGCGTAGGTAAGTAAACTTTTTTGTTATTGATGACATACTGGCTGGTTGTAAAAAAAAAATTTGATTATGTTTTGTTTTTTCATAAAATTCAAATGACTGCGAATTTGTTTGAATTTAAGTGCGTTTTAATTGCTACGTTTAGTCTTGATTTTATAATTTTACCAACCATTTAAATAAAGTTAGCGACAAAATTGAATTGTTAGATATTCTTTACGTCATGAGGCGACGTCATTTGATGGCAGATGAAATGCAAAGAGCTGTAGGGATGTTGCAAGCGGGAAGTAATCAATCTCAGGTATCTCGATATTTTGGCATTCATAGAAGTGTTATTTGTCGGCTTTGGCAGCGCTACAATAATACAGGAGAACCCGCTGAACAGCATCCAGGCCGTAAAAGGAGTACAACCACTCGGCAAGACCGGTACATACAACTGACTGCAAGACGCCAGCCGATGTTAACCGCTCGAGAGATAAGTTTGAGGCTACAAATTTCAAGTGGTGTTAATGTAAGTCCTCAAACTGTGCGAAATCGACTGCATGAGTACGGCCTACGAGCTCGACGCCCAATCAGGTGCCCACCGATACGTCACGGGAATCGCGCTCGTCGATATGAATGGTGTAGAGAACGCATAACATGGACCCAGGAACAATGGGATAAAATTATGTTTTCCGATGAGTCGCGATTCGGGTTTAAGCCTGATACAAGAAGGGTGCGAGTGTATCGTCGGCCCGGAAATACTGAAAGGCTCAGGTGCGTTCAGGAAGTTCATCCATACAGCGGCTCAACAGTTATGTTATGGGCGGGTATTATGAAGAACAGGCGAACTGAGCTCGTTTTTGTAAATGGAAACATGAATGCTGAAAATTACATTGAGGATATTCTCAGACCTTATGTCTACCCATTTGCACAAACCTTTGGCTCCGATTTTAGGTTAATGCATGACAATGCGCGTTCACATACAGCTCGGCGAACCAGTGAATACTTTGCAATGGAGAACATCCGGCTATTGCCCTGGCCTGCACAATCGCCAGATCTCAACCCCATTGAGCACGCATGAGACATGCTCCAGAGACGTGTTTTGAAGGACTTGGATGGAGCGACAACAACCCAACAGCTGAAAGATTTGCTACAATTCCATTGGGAGCGAATACCGCAAGATGACATAAACAGTCTCATTAATTCAATGAATAATCGTTGCCGACAAGTTCTGAATACCAGAGGAGCCCATACTTTGTATTAAATTGTTCTATTCTTTCACAATAAATACATTTTCTTTAGAAATTTCATTTTGTAAGAAAAAAGTTTAGTTTTTTATGTATCTTAGTTTCTACAGTATATTCTAATATTGTTCATTTCTGTTATTAAAAGAACTTATAAAGACAACAGCTGTTATTTTTACATCATAGAATCCTTAAGATATTATTTTTAAAATAAAATACAACGTTATAATGTGAAGAACCATCCTAAAATTTAAATTAGTACATGTTGCTTAGACTATTTTGATGAGTGTACGTAAAAGGTATGTTACCGTAGACCTAGTTTCTACATATAATATATATATTCGATTATTTCCTTATCAACATACGGTATACATCAACAAAAAGCATGATTGCCCTAATCGCAATTAAGATTACATATCAAAATGAGCGAATATGAACAATACGTTAATCCTATAAGTACTTCAGATAAAAAAATTACAAAACGACATTACATAGCCTAATCGCTCTTGAAACTATTGTTCAAAAATTTGTAGGTATATTGCATAATATATCCTTTTTAAGTTCCTTGAATGTTAAAAATTTTATCCCGTAGATGAAAATATTAAATATTATACAAGCTATTGAACAATTATAAAGACAGCAAGTTTTTTTTTTTTTAACTTTATTTTTGGCAACCAATCTTTTAGATTATTACTGCCATTGTCGAGTAGTTAATAGTATTTCAAGTTCTTCTTCTATTCCATTTTGGCAACCAGTCTTCTAGTAGACTATTACTGCCACTGTCAAGTGAGTATCAATATTACCACCCTGCTGGAAAAATCTTATAGAATATCATAGGAAAAAAAGAATGATCTATAAGATTTTATGATTTACTTATGAACATATGAGCCAGAGAAAATTTTCTCTTAAATATTTTATGATATTTTATCAGTAGTTCACCAACTCATAGATTCTCATAAAAGTATTACTTCTTTGTCGCTATGAGATTTTATGAGTAATTCCATTAATTACTAATATCTATTAGATTTTATGAGAACTTCGAGATTAAATTTCAAATCGCATTTCTATGCGATTTTATGTGGAAAATTGAAAGAAATGTAGCTCATAAGAAATTATCGACAATTTATAAGAAAATTATGAGCAATTGCAATTAAAATTCTTATGACTATTTATGAGTATTTTCTCGGACAAATACACATCAAAATGTACTGCAACTTATAATATTCTATACGTTAAAAAGGCCCGGAATTCAAGATAAAATCCCATAAAATTCATTTTCGGATCAATTTACACGATATTCTAATTTCATGAAAAAATTGTTAATCAGTTATATACATTTAAAAAAAACTATAGATTTGAAATATTTAATTAAAAAAAATTTGAATCATTATATTCTATTCATAATCGTGTATTAAAATAAAATGATGAAATACAGACGCCTTAAAGAGTGAGAGCGCTGTAGCAAAATTGAAGTATGTTAGAGAGTGATGTTGCTCTTCCGGTTCGAACCCCTTCCGGTCGTTAGTTACGTCGTTCGACAAAAGCTCTTCGGAAAGTGCAACATTATTATCTATTGTTCGTGAAGATTTTTTGTGATGCTTAGAAGTGAAAAATGTTTGCGTACATTAAAATACTCGGAAAAATTGTGAACGTGAACGAGATCCAGAAGTTCGAGGTATAATATATGTGCCTTGCCTACGAAAAAATTTAATATTACAATTGGTCACGAAACTGAACAATGCACGTGGTATCTTTCAAAGCAGGTTACTTAATTATTACTATTAGTCTAAATCTCTCGTACAAAGAATAAGAAAATGATTTGAAATAGTTGAATGGTTAAAAAAATATTTTTACAATGCTCTCAAATTGTATATTATAAATTCTTCGACAAAAAATCTCAAAAGACCTTGAAATTGTTTAAAATCGAAATAAAACTATGGGATTTTATAAATTATGAACTTAATAACATAGAATCTTTATACAATCTCATAACTTCTGAAAACCTATGAATAGGATTAAAAAAAAAATGTAATAATTTCTCTAACATTTGAATTTTTGAAAGCTATAAGATTCTATCGTACTTCATTTCAATGTAAAAATTTATGAGATCCCATGGTATCCTTTGTTCTTCTCAAATTATTTAGTCTTCGGATTTCTATTTGTTTTTCTTATTAATTACTCAGAATTTTATCTTTTAATCACTATTATTTTTATATTTCAATTTCAATGATTAAGATTACTCCAACTAACAGAAGAAAATGCAACTCAATATGATCTTCTGGACTAATTTTAAATATTGTTCTTTTTTTAAATCTGTATTTCATCTGTATGTCAGCAAAAATAATCGGACAGTACTAAAGATGAATTAATGTAACAAAATATATATTGAATTGCAATCTCATGTGGTTGTCAATACGAATTTATGTAAATTACTTATAATGAAATTTTTTTTTCTTTTACAGAAACTGAAGAGGAGAGTTGCTCAAACATATCAAGCAAGATTTCTACCTGCAAGCATATGTGTAACTTGCTTCTGAGGACCATACCCAAGTCGTTAAAGTGACTAAATCTTCAGACCACCACAATACTCATTTATATAAATAAATAATAAATACATTGATATTGGCTCAGTAAAAATTAAAAATTGATCAGTTTTGCAAGTTTTGCAAATTGATTTAAGGCAAGTCTTAACATTTATCCATACTGTTTAAAAGCATTTTGATTTTTTTTATTTACAGTTTTAAATTATTTATTTATATAAACAAAAAAAATAAAATTCTATATGTCAAAATTAAAAAGTTTTTCTATGGCATTAACATTTTACTGCACTGTTTAAAATTACTTTTTTATTTATTGTTCTAACTTATTTAAATTAATAAATAATATGTGTTGAGTATATATATTTGTTCAACTTTCATCAATGTTCAGAACCAGTTATTAAAGTTTTTTTTTATATTTTATTACAGGTATTTTTTTCATCAATACCTTTTTTTGAACATAGTTCATCTGGATTAAAAATGAATAGCCATCAATACAACATCATTTCTAAATTTCTCTAATTGCTTCTTTACGATTGTTTAATCCACTCATTAAATCTCATGAATATTTGTAATCTAAACATGTGCTCATTAATTCTTATAACTTTTACATTGCATCCATTATAACTCATAAGATTCTAGATTTTTACTTAAAATATGGTGAGATTCTATGAGACACTGAAGCTACTCATAAGATCTCTTAGATCTTATGAGTTATGGCCGTTATGAGTTTTTGTGAGTATTTTCTCGGATTTATGTACCTATTAAATCTTATAGAATATTTTCGTATTATTTTTTTATGAGAATGTATGAGTTTTTTCCAGCAGGGCAGTTTCTTGATATAATTTCAATGAACTAATAAGATGGTGGCCATCTTGTTAGAACCTTCCATGGAATTTTTGTGGCATCTCAGAATTCATGGTCCGTGGCATTATTTTCCATTCACTTCACTTATGCACAATAAACAAACTATATCACATAAAACACCACCAATTTTACACAATATTGAGTCAAGTAACACAAGATTATGAATAAAAAATAAAATCCACTACATGACAGACCAAGATCCTGCCAAAAACTCCGGCTGGTAGTTTAAACACCACAATAAACCTAAACTGTTGTTAAAAAAAACATTGACTTGATATGAAAAATGTAGTATGATACCATCACTTTTAAATCATTACATAGTATAAAACAAAATCCCCTACCGCGTCTGTCTGTCTGTCTATTCGCGATAAACTCAAAAACTATTGAACGGATTTTCAAGCGGTTTTCACCAGTGGATAAAGTGATTCATGAGGAACGTTTTGGTATATAATTTGTCAAGGATTTTTTTATAAACAGGGAGAGACAACGTCGGCCGGGCCCGCTAGTTATAAATATAATGCTGTACTATTCATTCATTTGTTCTGGTAGACGAAGTTCAGATAAGTATGACTGGTAGACATTTTTAGAGGATAATATGAGCCTATTTTATTAAATACTAGCTATAGGAATAGTTACTTTGGCCTAACTAAAACGCAGCGGAAGCTCTCAAAAGGAAAAAAAAGCCCTGACTTTGCAACATTCTTCATTAGCCTTTCTCGGTAAATGAGCTATCTAACACTGAAAGAATTTTTCAAATCTGATCAGTAGTTCCTGAGATTACGCCCTACAATACGCCCTACTCACAAACGTTACCTCTTTATAATATTAGTAAAGATTTTACTTATATCGATTCTATATATTCTTTTTGTCTTTGCTTCGCACGTAAGTTAAAAAGTAATGTATGATATTTTCATCGATGCTGTAATAACCCAACAGTCTTGATGCGTTGTATACTGCAGTGATGTAATAAAAGCGTTCGACAGATAAAATATTAGCGATCTTCTTTCTCACAAAGGCTACGAAAAATACTAGATGCGAAACTATAGAAATGCTTCTGTACATGAGGGTTTCATTCAATAAATTCGACATGTGCATGGAATAGCTACTCCATCGGTAGATCTCTTGCAACAGTAAAAAGAATACAGTTAGCTATGCCGAAGTAGTGGGACAATTAGTAAAATATTTTTCAGTGTGAAACCTTGCGTAAATTTTGTATCTAACGATATTATTGCAGCGTGGTAGCGAAACAATGAAATATATTTGAACAGCTTTAGAAAACCAAAGTAAATTCGTAACATAACGTGCATGGTCTGAACTTTAGTACATATTGTGAATTTATAGGAGGTGGTTGTAATTCAGCTCTATCCGCAATATTTATAATTCGTTCTCTATTGCACAATTTAATATCGCTGTGGCTCGATGATTCGTCGCTCAATTTTGCTAGATTGCTTGCTGTCTGTAGATTTTGTTTGTCCGCAAAAACTTAGATATGCTGGATCTAGTAAAAGAAAAGCATAATTTAAATACTAGAAATAGTAATAAATTGGTCATTCCATGCTTCAGGCTCACTAAGTCCAAAAACAGTTTTTAGGTAATAGTGTTAAACAGTTTTTTAGGTAATAGTGTTAGGTTTTATAACAAAGTCCCAAAACACATTACCGATTTGCCGGATAGTGAGTTCAAGAACCATGTCAAGCGGGTTTTAATATCTAAAGGTAATATATAGGGTAGATCAATACGTGAACGATTGTGACGTTTGGAAATGACGCCCCTTTTTGTGCATCCACTAATAACGAATGTAAATATTTATGTTATTGTAAAAATATATAACATGAAAAGATAAACCAGATCGAGTTTCTTGCCGGTTCTTCTCGATGACTGGGTTGTTTTCCGAACCGGTGGTAACTTTGACGTTCAAAAGCGCCTTCTCAGGGCCTAAATTAATAAAGGATATTTTGATTTTGAAACGATAGTTAAGGCATAGTCAAATCAAATCAAAAACACTTTATTCAGTTTAGGCTCTAATAAGGCATTTATGAGCGTCAAAATTACCACCGGTTCGGAAAACAACCCAGTTATCGAGAAGAACCGGCAATAAACTCGATCGGGTACATCTTTTTAACATATATATTTCCAATACATCATACAATCGTACAATACAACATACAATAAACAAATTAGTAGATGTACAGAGAGGAGTCAATTCCAGACATCACCATCGTTCACATATTGATCCACTCTATAATAGCCTTTTGACACCAAAACCCGCTTAACTTGGCGCTTAAACTTACAGTACGGAAAATCGGTAACATGATTTGGGACTTTATTGTAAACCCTAACACTATTACCTAAAAAACTATTACTGGTTTTGCTAAGTCTAAAACATGGGACAACCAGTTTGTTACAGTTTCTGGTGTTTAGATTATGCCGGTCTTTTACCAAATGCAGTTTTTCAAAGTTTTTATTTACATACATTAAATTATCAAGAATGTATACAGTATGTAATGTATATATACCGAAGCACTACCTACTTCCAAAATTAATTAATGAAGACGTTAAAATTTTTCTTTCGTTTTCCATCCTTCATTAATCCATGCTCTATTATAATTGTTTCTAATAAAGTTTTAATCAGTTCTACCAGTTTAAATTTTCGTAAAATCTATCAATGCCGCGTTTATCTAATTATGATTTACTACCTTCTTACTATCTCAACGTGTACATAATACCTAGTTTATCGTAGTGATATTGAATAATTCTCAGTTTTTACCTTAACATATGATTAAAACGTTCAAAGTCACCGTCGGTATTAGTGGCTGATAGGTATTCAAAATGTTAATAAGGAGTTCGGTGTATTTCCTCGTTTTGAACATTATTCTGGCACAATCTGATGATGGACTATTTGAATTAAATATCATACATTACAATGATTTCCATGCACAGTAAGTACAATTTTAAATAACTACTTAATTTATTAAACCTTTACTAGAATATAGTTTATTTTATTTGGTATGTTTTTTGAAGTCACAAGATAGAAAGAATGTAAGAAACAGGAATGGTTTTAAATACAGTATATATTTTCTATAGAATCAAAATACGAATTTGCTAACCGATTTTAGTTTTGTTGTCTACTAAAATGGACAACAATTAATATACAATTATCTAAATCTCAAACCATCAATTGCATATACGTAGGAAGAAATATTATAGGTAGACAAGATAATAGGTCAATCAAGAAAATATTTTTACTGCGTTTAACTCAAATTAAATATCGATTTATTTTCAATTTACTTTTTGTTTATATGGTATGATTTATTGAGCAAAGCTCAGTCCCCCAGGTAATTGTGTCGTTACATTTCAAAATGAGATAAATCCAATTTTAAGCGTTCCTAATATTTTACGTTACTTTTCAACATTTTCAAATTTTGTGCATATAAAATATGAAAATCATAAAAAAACTAACAACCTTATAGACGGCAAAATTTGAACTACGTTGGCGGTGTATAAAAACTGGAAATCTTAAAAAAAATACTTTATATGAACGATCAGAATTGGATTTAGCTCATTTTGAAATGTAACGAGACAAATAATATAATATAACAAGGCTTAGGTAAAAGGGCGCCAACGTTGATCACGTCCTTTATAGGTTTTGTAGTGACACACATCTAACATACAACGTTCTGTGTGTACTACAATAAATTACGTGAGAAAGCGGCACTCTGAAAGATCCAAGTATTCGAGGAATGGAACGGAGAAACGCTTGCAAATTGTTGTTACCAGACTAGGCCCCCGTCGGCAGCGGCTCAAGCCTAGGTGTGCCGTGCACCCTTGAGCTAGTTGTCAAATAAAATAGGCTGAGTGCCTTAAGCGCTCGCTTTAGTAGTCCGGTGAAGCTGGTAAAACCTTGCTAGGTCAATAGTGTAATCAATTCGAGAAAAAAAATTGCGTATTATTGTAATTAAGTGCGCACCTGCGACGCGCAAAGGACAGTGCATAACCACACAATCACTAGCATCTAATAATAATCCCGTATCATTGTTTTCACATTTATTTTGTTATTCGTTTCATTGTACACTCCTTATTGTTTCAATTCTTTTATTACTCTAATATTGTCTGTATTTTATGCTTGTATATTTTTCTTTATAATATTTGCGCGTATTCTGTTTCACTTTCTCTAAATATTGCTGCTTCGTCAATAAATGGGGGATTCGTAAACTTGCTGCTAAAGCGTTTACTAGTCTACACAAACAGAGCAGCTCTTTTATTCGTATCCAAGCTTCTAAAAGTAGTGACGTTATAGCGCTCCCGCGTCCTACAGTTTCATAAAACACTTTCCTTCTAAAATCATCAATCATTTATAGTTTCGATGAGGTAAGCCCTTCAGGCGGTGTGTGCAATCCATCCGACGCACCATGCATTGGGGGGTACGCACGTCTCTACACGGCTATCATGGAGGCGATGGAAGCTGAACCTCATTCGCTTCTGTTGAACGGCGGTGACACTTTTCAGGGAACCATATGGTATAACTTTTTAAGATGGAATGTCAGTCAACATTTTATGAATTTACTACCTCATGATGCTCACGTAAGTATTGTTAATATACCAAAACGGTCCGTTTTAATTTAATTAGCACTGGACCTTGGGTTTCGAAGATACAACAGGGAGCTCCTTAAAATCGAATAGTATAGTGTCTGAGATATTAGTAGGCTTATGATAATACAAGGCTATATAAAGTAGGTATTTAATTATGGTCAAAGACTTTCTGGTAGATATAACATATATAATACTAGCGGGCCCGGCAGACATTGTCCCGCCCTGATCATATAAAAATCCTTGACAAATTATATACTAAAACCTTCATCAAGAATCACTTTATCCACTGGTGAAAACTGCATAAAAATCCGTTCAGTAGTTTTTGAGTTTATCGCGAACAGACAGACAGACAGACGCAGTAGGGGACTTTGTTTTATACTATGTAATGATATAGATATAATAATCTTCTATAGACATAATAGGAATGTAAATCAAACGTGTCTGTACTCTTTAGATTATTGTAAAAAAAAAATTGTTGCAGGTGTCTAGGAATAAGTAATAAAATATATTTCAATCGTTTTTAGAAATGTCTGTCTGTGTTTCTTGCCTGTTTGTCTGTTTTTATGAACATGCATCACTGCTAAAGTACTGCGTTCATGGTAAAACCTTTTCAAGAAAATCATAAAGCATATCTTCGAGTAATATTTAGGTCTTTGTGTAATGCTAATAACGAAACGACTTAAGTACGAGAGAAAAGTAGATGTAACTGTTTTTTTTAAATAAGGTTTCATGCGGACGAATGCGCGGGCACACCTAGTTTATAATACAGAGATACTGAACACATTCGACATCAACGAACTAAACAATGATATTTGCTCAAGATAAGGCTGATAAAACAATATTTCAGTTTGACTTAAATCGTATACAATGATTATTTTATTGTATTTTAATTTTTCTATCAAATCCCGCATGTTTATGTCCTAAGATCGACCTGATTTACAAGATCTAGATGTGAAAATGGTTTATTTATGCCGCCGATACTATCTCGATTCACGTTCTAATCAATATTAAAATTATATTCATTGCAGGTACTGGGTAATCACGAGTTTGATCATGGCGTTGAGGGCTTAGTACCTTATTTGCAACTGCTTAACTCTACAATGCTTGGAGCGAATGTAAACACAACCTTTGAGCCAACTATGACGCCTTATATTAAAAATCATGTTGTTGTGACACGGCATGGACGACGAATCGGTATCATTGGTGTTCTTCTGCGAGTGGTACGCGTTTTATTGTCAAGTTAATAAACAATACCTCAATCTTTGCTCTGAATACAAGTCACACAGATACTTCTAATAATTATAGCATTTTAAAATTCTAATAGAGTCAAATCAAATCAAAAATACTTTATTCAGTTTAGGCCCTAATAACGCATTTATAAAGGTCAAAACTACCACCGGTTAGGAAAACAACCCAGTCATTGAGAAGAACCGGCAAGAAACTCAATCGGGTACATCTTTTTAACATATATATATATACACTAGCTGTACTCGCAGCTCCGCAAGCGTTTTATTTAATTGTACTAACAGTGTGTGAAATGAGGGTTATCATCAGCAACATATTTGGAACCTTAACCCACCATATTTACCTTAGTGCTCACTTATACAGTATAAGGAACTAATGAAACCATAACTTAAAGATATTATTATAATGATATAATATGCCCATATTGTCAATAAGTAATACGTTTATGATATATTAGAAAGACCCCTTCTATCTTCACAAGATGCACAAAGAGGAGTCAATTTCAGACATCACCATCGTTCACATATTGATCCACTCTATAATTGCTTTTTGACACTAAAACCCGCTTGCCATGGCGCTTAAATTTACAGTCCGGCAAATCGATAATATGTTTTGGGACTATTGTAAAACCTGACACTATTACCTCAGAAACTATTACTGGTTTTGCTAAGTCTGAAACATGGGACAAAAAAAGGAGATAAACACATGCATCTACGACTTAACGTTCGAGAGAATGAGATAGAATACATTATACGGTGTTTCTTATTTCGCGGTCTCCTCATTGTACATCGCACTACTTAATGCTTGCTCTGGTCCAAGCATTACATACATACATGTTTGTACATATATACATGTGTACACTTGCGGTTTACGAAGCTTTAGAAAAAGACGTCATCAGCGTGACGTATCGTTAACGTGTATGCTTTATATGGATATGTAATCATTATTTTATAGTTTCACTTATATCACGTGTGAACTGCACGCAGGTTATTTTTAAATAATCTTGTCATTAAATAAGCATTTTATAAGTTTATAATATTAAGACTATTAAACAAAGTGAAAATTTATAATATGATTTGCGCAGCATCAAATAAATGAAGCAAAAGTTGAAATACAATGTTATGTGCAGTTTTCAGCTCCAATCGGCAGAGTGATAATGGAAGATGAATTAGAAGCAATAAACCGTGAAGCAGCAATATTAGCTGCAGATGGTGTGGATATTATCATCGTACTGTCACACGTCGGCTACACTAGCGATCTGTACGTATTGAATCATTATCCTTTTTTATAGGGCTAAGAAATAATGACAAAATTAAACAGTGGTAACTTAAAATCGGCAAAAGCATTATAGAAGGTTAGGTAATACTGACGAAATTCCAATTAAAAATATTAAAAGATTACCCCAAAATTAATTCGAATAAATCACGTACCTAGATTCCATGCAACAACAAAACTATATTCACAAAAATGTAGTCGAGGCACCAGCAACTTTTATTAAAAATAAACTTTTAGGTACTCTGTGGTGGACATTATACCCAAGTCTCAACCTCAATGTGTAAATAAGTTCGCATGCACAAGAGTCGATATAATGCTTCAGTATAAGATCAATAGTTATCGACTTGTAATTCTTTAATTTAAACTTTCTAGTACGTCTTCTATATCTTCTATCTATACGTATAATAAGAATGTAAATCTAACGTGTCTGTACTTTTTAGATTTTCGTAAAAAAAATCGTTGCAGTTGTCTAGGAATAAGTAATTGAATACATTTCAATCATTTTTAGAAATGTCTGTCTGTTTCTATGAACATGCATCACTACTAAAGTACTGTGTTCACAATAAAACCACACCAAGGAAATCATAAAACATATCTTCGAGAATAAATTAGTTTTTGATTCATTAAAATCAGTCCACTCTATCCAAAGTTATTGTAATTTAAGGTTTTATTGTGAACCCTGTACTTTAGCAGTGATGCGTGTTCATACAAACAGACAGACAGACATTTTCAAAAATGATTGAAATGTATTCTATTATCTATTCCTAGACACTTGCAACAATTTTTTTCACGAAAATCAAAAAAAGTACAGACACGTTAGATTTACATTGTTATTATATATATATATATATATATATATAGACTAGCTGTCCCCCGCGGCTCCGCACGCGTTTTTTTAAATGTATTAATTAACTATGGTTACAAATATTTTTGAAAAAGCATTTTTGTAATGTACACACCTACTTATAATCATACATTACGCCATCTACTGTAACATGTAATGTGTACATTAGATATGTGTATACGAATAGTATATCGAATGGGATGGGATTTATCATCAGCAACATACCTGGAACTTTAACCTACTATGTGCCACTCTCAGTGCTCATTAACACTATATAAGAAAGTAATGAACATTTTAAACTATACATTATCGAAGAATATGTGTTAAATTGTTTATTATATAGACAAAACATGCCCATATTGTCGATATAATTGTATTATTCTTATACGTTGCTATAATCACTGAGTTATGTAGATGCAAACGCGGTAAATAAAACAAAATGGCCGCCAAATTGACCAAAATGATAATATAATTCAAATTACATACATTTATTCTTGGAGTCCAGTACAGCGCACGTCTCACGCGCTTGTTTACAGTAAACAAACTATTTTTATTAAATTCACAAGAACGAATGCACAGGTAACAGTTCATCACTTCATAGTGTAAAACAAAGTCCTCTGATCTGTCTGTTTGTCTGTTCGCGATAAAGTCAAAAACTACAGATCGGATTTTCATACCGTTTTCACCAGTAGATAGAATGATTCATGGGGAAGGTTTAAGTATAATTTTTCAAGGTTTTCTTTTTATTATCGGGGCGGGACAACGTCTTCCGAGCTCGCTAGTTATCTGCCCGTAAAAGTCCCGTTAAAATAGGTCCAGCCGTTTTGGAGATTACCCGGAACAAACAAACAAACAGACAGAATATAATAATATAAAAATATAGACGAAATATAAAAAAAATTTTTTTGGTCATTTGTAGCCATATCCATTCATCAAAAAGTTGTTATTTTAATTGTACATACACAAACTTTATTTTTATAATACGTAATAGATAACAAATTTTGAATAGGAAAACAAAATAAACTTTGAAAATGTTTGCGATAGAAACTTACCACTTTACCATGGCAACGTATATAATATTAACGCTAACGATATCTCTCAAAAGGAAAAAAGTGCCCGATTTTGAAACATTCTTCATTGGTGCTCCGCTCCTATTGATCTTTGCGTGATCCTAAAGCCTTCCTCGATAAATGAGCTATCTAAAACCGAAAAGTTTTCTCAAATCGGACTGGTAGTTCCTGAGATCCTAGCGTTCAACCAAACAAACAAACAAACTCTTCAGCTTTATATATTAGTATAGATGTAGATATTCGTTAGACTGGACAGAATATTACCGGTATGAATCTATTTTATAACTTCAGTATTATTTATATACTTTTAGGAGTTTAGCCGCAAGAGTTTCTCCAGAAGTAGACATAATTGTCGGTGCTCATTCTCATTCACTTCTCTTCAACGGAGAGACACCAAACGGAGATACTGCCGCAGGAGATTATCCTAGCATTGTCACGCAAAATAACGGACACAGGGTAAATATTTCCTACTTTTTTAAATCTCAGTACATAACCCTTACAATGTGCATGAAAAGAGGGTCTACAGTTGACGATACCTGAATATAAATACTAAGAATTCTGGCAGAGGCCAGTAGAAGAGGAAAACTTCATACCCTACTTAAGTGGGATAAGGGAAAGAAGATACGTGAATACATCCTACGCACCCTGCGAAGCCCATTTCAGTACTAACTTCACTGACTGGCCAATCTCTTCACCGTGTCACAAAAATAATAATAACTTTGTTTATTGAACACGATACAGTACGATATATAAGGCTTATCTTCACGAAGTACTGCTAGTCATCTATGTATCACAGCGCCTGAACTAAGCCGAGTCTGGATCCCGGACGCTGGTCTCTTCCCGTGACATATGCGTGTTCTGGATATGACTTATTTACACTTTAATTTAATAACATGATAGTATATGACATGATATGATGCAATAGTTATAATAAAACGGGTTGTGATGACATCAGAATGGAACAAGAACAGATGACCTAACATTAGAGGCAACTATATTCTGTACATTATTATGACTACGAGAGAATTGTCAGTCAGCGTTGTTGCTAAAACCAGATTAAGCAATCTTTATCAACTTACACCAATCATACTTTCAGATTCTTGTGGTTCAAGCGTCGTGCTACACTCGATATTTAGGTAACATCAAACTTTTCATCAACGACCAAGGCATTATAGAAAGATGGGAGGGTATACCCATTTTCCTGGGAACTTCAATAGTACAAGGTAATTTGATTTATTTTTGGTACTACTTGTAAAGAGACAGATATTTAAAAAAAAAAGTGTGTGTGTACTTATGTACACGCGTTAGAAGTTATACTTCTTTGGCGTAACAAGATAAAAACCTTTTCAAAAATTTTATCTTTCGCCTTATTCTACGTTTGTAGAAAAAACGACACTAACAATAGAAAAAAGGTATTTAATACATTGAAATTTTTAATACAAAGAAATACAAACAACAAATACAAAGAAACAAAATGTTGGCTATAGTTAACTTCAGGGTGTCGGTTTTTCGTGAAGGTGTGCGCGCGCATCTTAAAAATTTACTCTCATCATTTTTACCTAACGCGCCAAAAGAAGTATTACTTCAATACCTACCATATAATAAAATATTCTGTATATAGATTTTTGTGAATTAATGTTTTATTTTTTAATTAAATTTTGATAACAAATTACCGTTTTTGTTGAACTTGATTCTTACTTGTACTTGTTTCTTAGTTGGATCCAAAGAAGAAAGTATCGAGAGCTCTCTTCCGTGGTTGGATCAGTCGGAGGTTTTTTTTTATAGATTAACGATCGTAGAATATTTTTAAACTATAAAAAAACTATTTTATTGGACTCCGTCGAACCCTACTGCTCCGCATGTTGACTTAATCTATACACGTAAATAAACTGTAGTATCTGTTATTTGTCCGAGTCAACCTCCGAAAGAGCTTAATCGATTTTGACAACTCTTCTACTGGCAGATATTATTATGCTTTTCTATAGAAACTAAAAGCTAATAATAAAATTTAAAACAATCTAAAATCGATGAAAGGGTTGTAGTTCACGGAAGAAAGGGAAGAGGCTGTAGTAGTTAATAACTTATAATTAAATTACAATAAAATATATGAATTTGGATAAAGTATGTAATTTTTATAAAAAAAAAAACATTTTCACAAGAAGGAAGTCTCGGTCACCAAATTCTTATATATAGAAACTATTATTTTAGAAATGATTTTTCTATCGTTTTCTACTGTTTTTGTCATAAAAATAGCATTCAACAGTACGTTAATCTTCTCTTCTACTAAATAGCAACAAAAGTTCGTGGTTGATTTACTCATTATTCTGTAGAAATAAATTGATAGAGATCTGCTTTTGTGCCTCTATCAGTGAAAAACAATAGGATAGATTTAGATATTTATTCAATTTGATCCCTTCCTCTCCTTTTCATAACCGCACCACGCGCGCTGGTCTTCGGAGCCACAGTTTTACGGTAAATCCTATCTGGACACGAACTAAAAAGTTCGCAACGTCTTATCTTTGCCGTACCGTGAAGCTGTGGAACAATCTCCCGGCCAGTGTGTTCCCTTCTTCGTATGACATGGGGTTCTTCAAGCGCAACGTGAAGAGATACTTACGCAGGCCGGCATGACAGCGACGACCGGCGATGGATAGTACGTTTCTCGGTGGTCGCCATTGTTTTTGGATTGTACTGTGCTTACCATCAGGCACAGTACAGTCATTTTGCCGAGCTACAATAAAAAATAAAATAAAAAAAAAATATTTTTTTTTAGTTTTGATACATTTTATTTTTATTATACTTGGCCCATATCTAAAACTAAAATTATGACAATAGTTTCAATCAATATGAAGTTATGAAAGTTTTAAGAAAGTACGATTTTATAGGTGCTACATGGGGCAAACGGTGTGGTGTTTACGTTTTTTCCTCTGTACATGAAATATATTGTCAAGATAATAAACAACACAGACGCAGTCGTGGGTATCAGTTACTACAGAATATTTTTGCATCACTTTTGACAAGTTAACTTCCCTAAGTTATGATAGTGTCTAAAATGTATTTATTAATATGCAAAATTTCGCACATTAACGTGTTTTGTTATCATGATCAGACCCCGGGATTATGATGGAGTTGGAACCGTGGCGACAAGAAGTCGACGCAGTCGGCAAGGAAGTCTTGGGCAAAAGTTTGGTAACTCTAAACCGATCGTGGTGCTATCGAAGTGAATGTAATCTTGGTAGCTGGGCTTGTGACGGTTTACTTGAAGAGGTAAAATAATATGTAATCTATAAAATGATCAATATAAATGAAAACTAATCATAGCTAGAGATGTGAATACTTTTCGATATTCTGTCCCTTTTTTTTTACGTGGGGAAATCCGTTCTGGAAACCCCACCCTCTCGGGGCAGAGCGTGGGTTATGTCCGACTCGCACGGACTAAAACCCCACGGTGTACGTCTGCCGCTATGGTTGGGGCGACACGAGATCTCTATAGATTTCATCGTGCCGCCCCAGCGGTTGGCCCAGCAGCGAAAGCGCCGCCACCGAGCCCCGTCTTGTTCGTAGGCAGCCGGGTACACACCGACCGTCTCCTCCGTCCGCCGGACCTGTGCAATGGGAAGATGGGCCCCCCGACCCATCCTCCCTAGGTCCGGTTACGGTGGGAGGAGACGGCGGTCAAACTGCCGCCTCCTCCTGCCTGTCCTCCGTTGGCGGAGAGGGTCACTTTGAGGGTCCTCCTCCCGGACCCTCTCCGCCGCCTCCTTCTGCGAGACGACTTCCTCACAGAAGGAGGCCATTGCGTTCCACGCATCCTCGCTGCCGAGCATGGCCACAACCACGCTCGGCAGCGAGAGCTCCTGTCCTACCGCCGCAGCCAGAGTGCGACGTTGCTCCTCCCACGCAGCACACTCAGAAAGTGTGTGCTGCGCGGTGTCCGGTTCAACGCCGCACTCGTGACATACGGCGGTCGGCTCCCTGCGAGCTATCCGGTGCAGGTACCAACCGAAGCACCCGTGCCCGGTCAGCACCTGCACCAGACGGAACGTCAGGGAGCCCCACTTCCTCTGATTCCACTCCGGCAGGACCGGGCGGACGGCGTCGATCGTGTATCGACCGTAACGCGCGTCCGCCAGGTCCTGCCTCCACCTCTGTATCCTTTCTTCTCTCTCTCCCTTTCTCTTCTGCTCTATTTCCTCAGGAGCCAGAGGCTCCCCCGCAAGTTTCTTGACCGCCGTATAATTATATACGGCGGCAAGCACCTCCGCCACTAGCTCCCAGTGAAGGGAACCGGCCAGTACCATGGCCGCCGCCGAGGACACCGTCCGGTAGCCTCGTATCACCCTCAACGCCACAGTGCGCTGCGCAGCACGCAGCGCGCGAACATTGGTGGCGCTGAGGGCGTACACCCATAACGGTGCCCCGTCGATATTCTGTCCCTAAATTCTCATTAATTAAGGTGCATTTACTTTGCACTTAGCGAAGTATTCGACAATTTTAAGAATCATATCGCTGTATAGTTTATTATAGAAAAACGAATAGACTTTTTGATGGAATCAAACTTACGTTATATAGCCCAATATTTTGTAATAGTGGTGGCATTATTTGCTTTATATTTTATTTGTTGTGCACAAATGAAGTGGTTTGGAAATAATAACGTGGCAAATGTATTTTGGGATATCGTAAAAACTTTCTGGAATGTTCTAACAAGGGATCACCTATTTTGTTAGTACATAGAAGTAGTCGCTAATAGAGTCTTTAATCTTATCTGAGTTTAAATGACCATGTGATCTAAGATGGTAAACACGCTAAACCTAGAGCGGGTACTCAAGTGCAGTTGCCAGAACACACCAACAGCTACTTGGCGACAGGCTTTCAGCTTGAACCACCGTAAAATTTTAGTATAAAGGGAAAAACACGAACTTTTCCATAACGTTTTATTGATAACATCAAAGCTCTGCAATAGCTACTAAAACAAAAGTAAAAAACATTACGCGTATCAGTGTGTACACGCGGATGAAGTGAAACTTACTTTTATGTATTAAATTATGTAAATATGAGAATGCTCATAAACTATATACTATACGAAGTCCCGTAGTATAAACACTTAACTATATACTGACTCATTTTTGTACACAACTAGACTCAGACAGAACTTATACATACTCACACATACACACAAATACATACCTACATTATGGTTAACGCGTAACGCATAAAGCAAGTTTCTCCCTACCGTGGCATAAAAACACTAGCAAACAGAGGAGAAAACTGTATTGAACCATTTCTCTGCCTGTGTTTATATCGATGTTATAATTATAGGTAATGTCAAGAGCACCAAGCACAGCATGGAATGACGGACACGTTTGTATGATAAACGCAGGTGGTCTTCGAGTGCAGATTAATCCAGGCAGTAAGTTCCCTTCAATTCATATATATAATTTTATATTAATACTAGCAATGCTCGTTTAGAAAATACAACGGTTCCCCGATGGCATAATCATTCTTACCGACGAAACCCTAAAATGGCTGAAAAATAAAAAAAATGGATACTCTATATAGATGTCCGCAATTTTGTCCGTGTTAAATTACAGCATAAAATAATACAGAATAATAAGAATAAAATTAAAGCTCGCAGGGCTCTTAATGGCAAATTATAGCAGAATGTATGGCATAAAAACATTATGTATAAGAAATATTTAGGTGGACCACATTTCATTATTATCAGTGAAACAATGTTGTAGTTAACCAACTTCATATGTAACATATGCATGCCAACATTCATTTTATAAAATGGTAACTTCTACCCGTGACTTCGAAAAAAAAACCATTTTGTAACATTTGTAGGATTTTAGGTCACTTTAGTATATATTAATGAAAAGATTAATTTACAAATCAACTACAATTTATTCGACACACAGAGAGAACATTAACAAACAAGAGCACAGACAATGTAAATCAGAGTATTGCCACAGTGGCGCCATCTAACATGCAATTTACAAATTAACAAGGAAATGTTGCATTCATATTTCAACAACATTCTTTATTGTCACTCCGCTTCTATTGATCTTAGCGTCATGATGCATATAGCTTTCCTCGATAAATAAGCTATCTAACACTAAAATAATTTTTCAAATTGGACCAGTAGTTCCTCAGATTCAGCATTCAACCAAACAAACAAGCCCTCTAGCTTTATAATATTAGTATAAATTAGCCATCCACCTTGGCTTAAAATGAATGTCATAAGGGGAAAAAATGAGACCAATTCTTCCATTTACAGTACGGCCATTTAATAAAACAACTTAGTAAAACCAGTAACAGTTTTTGGAGAAATAGTATTAGGTTTTACAACAAAGTCCCAAAGGATTATTATTATCTATTTGCCGGTTTTTAAATTTAAGCGCCATGTCAAGCGGGTTTTGATGTCAAAAGGCTATTATAGAGCGGATCAATATGTGAACATCTCTGTGCATCCATTAAAACGTGTAGTGACATGTACCTAATGTATTCTAAATATTGTATGTATTTGTTAAAAAGATAAACCAGATCGAGTTTCTTGCCGGTTCTTGTCGAGGACTGGGTTGTTTTCCGAACCGTTGGTATCTTTGACGATCACAAGTGCCTTCTTAGGGCCTAAATTGAATAGTGTTTTTGATTTGATTGACATGAAATGTCAAGTGAACAACTGAACTTCAATCTGTTAATATTTTTGAAGATCTTCCTATTATTTTATTTTGTTGTATGGAGACTTTATAACACAAAAAAATGATTAGCTAAATAGGTGTGTGTTTTAGTAGCCGTTTTGCAGTGATGCGCTTGCATTCATTCGGCAATTGAGTTTTATTTATATAGAAGATAAAAATCTCTTCATTTTTTTTTACTAAACATTCTGCTCATTTGTAGATGTGACAACTGAGGGTCTTCTTATGTCTATGCCTTTTGAAAACTATGTACAAATATACGATTTGAAAGGAGAACATCTATTAGAAGCACTAGAATTCTCTGTGGGCGTCAACCAAAACACTCCTGGGGAGTTTTACAGTGGACGTATGCTGCAAATCGGAGGTAAGGAATAGTGCAGCAGGTAATCAATATCTGAGATTAAATATAATTTTTTTATTAATTGAGATATATGAGATGAGATATATGATATATAGTAGAGATAGCCTATATTATGATTATGGTATAATTTAATGAAGACTAGCTGATACCTGCAATTTCATCTGCATCCGTAATTGTCTTATTACATATTATAAAATAGACTCTTCCGCCCCATATGTCTGTTCGCGATAAACTCAAAAACCACTGAACGGATTTTCATGCGCTTTTTACAAGTAGATAGAGTAATTCATAAGGTTTAGGTTAGGTTAGGACAGCGTCCGCCGCGCTCTAGTATTTTATGTAGAGAGAAAAAAAATAAGCATTACACTTCTTGCCGCCATTTCTCCACGACAAGAAAACATCATTGCTAAATCTAATAAAAATCGTAGTTTCTTAAAACTTTATGTTAAGATTTTGTTCTTTTTTTAAAAATAAGTTCTTGTTGTCTGAGTGGTTATGTTAGGCTCTTCTAAGACTGTTGGAATCTCACGATTAACAGTCATAAATCGAACCTAACATAACTTGCACATCCACATTGTGTCCTAATAGGAACGAAAGGTAGCATTAACACACCGGCATATGTTTATAACATCGAAATGAAATTATTGCAGGACTTCAGCAGATCACCCTAATGAATCTACGAAATACATAAATAAAAATAACAAATGCACTTTAGTGGCAGCATATCCATCTATAATTACGCATTTACCATTCTGGGGTAGACAGAAAGATGGTATAAATGTTTCTAATATTATTCAACCCAGATTCGCTTAGTTTTTCAAAAAATCTACATATGTTCCGAACAAGCCTTCAGGATCAGTACGATTGTCTATGATTTATATTTTATTGTTCAGTCATCTTTATTTGATGCTCACATCCAGGGTTACCATCGTAAAGACCAAAGGACAGAAAAGTATTCTTTTAGTAGGATGCACTAGTTCAAATAACTCAAAGATATACATTTTAAAACAATGAAACCGTTAGGCGTTTTGTCCAGAATCGTACCATTACTCACCTGCAAAGAGTAAAAGCGCTGATATTGTTAACCAACTATATATTAGTAAATGTAATGAATATAATTAATAATTCAGGTATGCGCAATATATACAACGCAACAGCACCGATTGGATCGCGCGTAACAGCCACAGTTCGGTGCATTTACTGCGACGTTCCCCAATACTTACCCCTAGACGTGAACGCCACCTATCGAGTAGTTACGCAGAGTTATATTGGTGACGGAGGAGGCGGCTACACCGTAAGTTATTGAAGTGAAATTCCTTTTTTTTACTGTGTGAATTGTATTTTGTCAAACGAGAAAGAGATAACTATAATCATATATAGGTTTTAGGATGTGAGAGAATGAGATAATATATTCTTTATTTACTCGAAATATATATAAAGAGAGGGAGAGAGAGAGGGAAACGTTGAAATCTGTAGCACTGTTATTTTCTGTTGGATCGTAGTGACCATTGCGCACTTTTTGTCGTGTATTGTTAACGTAGTCAGTATATATTAAACTATTACAAAATAGTGCCGAAAATTAATGTTTACCACCTCCACCTCCTCCTCCTCATTTCATTCGCTTAAAAATGAATCAGAATACTAAGTTTCACTTTTACCGCGTGCAAACTACACGCAACTTTCTTTAAATTAAATAAAACGATATATGACAAATACATTTTATTTTACTTAAATTTATCATAAGAAGAAATTTGACGCAATGATTATGATGACCAATAGGGTGAATCATTACTCGGTTTGTGTGACGTAAATCGATTATTTTTTTATCACACTCTCATATATTACACTTATTGTGGTTATGGTTATAGTGTTTCCAGGAAACTTCATTCAATAAAACAGCAATAACTTCAACTTCAGTGGACTGTATATTTTAACTTTCACAAAGTATATAATCGTATGTAACGAGCCGGTGACAATACATACATTTTCTGGGTTTATCACTACAATTATAGTCTTATAACTAGTACATTATACGTGCCTTACTGCCGCACGTTCATCATCCATACATTTACATAGTTTACATAAATTCACATTATATTTTCAGCGATGGTTCCGTACAATATTAGACATGTAATAATAACCGTATTGGCGGTTATATATTTATTACTACATGAATGATATTTCTAAATATCACATAAGACATATTGAACATAGACACCAAGTACATAAGAAATACGACAGTTTATCTGTTCGTATTACATAGACACATTTATACACAGAGACATAATAGCTCGTCTGTTTGTAACAGACACATATATAATACTTATTATTATTATAATAAGACATCCCATTACGCATAAGGAACATTAATAGAGAAAATAAATATATAAACATGACAAATCATCTGCCCGTAGTACATAGAGAAACATTTATTAAACATTTTTTTACAAGGAGATCTGATAGCTCATCTGTACGTAACAACACACATACTCGTATATTTGGTTTTTACCTATGAAATTGCCGTTTTGTATGAAAAAATTGAAACGAATTTTTTTCATGTATTTTTTATTTGTATTAATCGAAGTAATCACCCATGCAATCAATGCATCTTTGCCAACGCAGTGGCAGTTTATTGATGCCCTTCTTAAAGAAATCAGCTGGACGGGAGGCAACAAATTCTTCAAAGGCATTTTGTACTGCCTCTCGGGTATTGAATTTTTTTCCCGCCAAGGAGTTATCCAAATTCTGAAAAAAGTAGTAGTCTGTAGGCGCAAGGTCTGGTGAGTAGGGCGGATGACGGAGAGCTTCCAACCCCAGTTCTTGCAACTTGGAAACCGTCTGCTGTGCAGTACGAGGTCGCGCGTTGTCGTCCAATCCGTCCAATGCTAGTTGGAGATGTGCTAGCTTCTCCATCATTGTGTTCAGTTCTTCACAGTACACATCTGCAGTAATGCTCACACCGACGCTAGACCATCAAACAGTGACCATCACTTTTCTAGGGGTAAGTTCGTTTAGGGCATTATTTAGGTGCTGAACCAGGATCCAACCAACTTGCTGAGCGCTTGCGGTTATCAAACAGAATCCATTTTTCATCGCAGGTAACAATGCGGTTCAAAATTCCGTCATTTGTGTATCTGTTGAGTGGCGTGTTGAGTGTGAGGCGATCACTGAGTTCGTGGGGCACCCATTTGTCAAGCCTTTTTACCTTGCCAATTTGACGCAAATGGACCAACATTGTTTTGACGCTAACGTCGAAAGCTGCTGCTAATTCAGCCGTAGATTGCGTATCATCAGCTTCCACAATCGCCTTTAATTCGTCATTGTTGACCAAAGTTTCCGGACGACTGCGAGGTTCATTTTTCAGGTCGAAATTCCAAGAACGGAAGCGAGCAAACCAATAACAGGTGGTGCGTTGGTTTGTAGTGTTAGCTCCGTAAACGTCGTTGATGTTGCGTGCCGCTTGTGCCGCGTTGCTGCCACGACGGTACTCATATTCCATAATTACTCGAATTTTTAACGTATCCATGATGACAAAAAAGATTGAAATGCAATGAAAATGTAACACTAATCTATAAACAAATGACTATAGTCCGCGTCAAATGTTTTAACCGGTCTGAAGTAGATGCGCAGAACACAAATTTAGGTATCAGAGGGACATAGTGAGGTAAAAGGGGAACGGGGCTCGTCCGCGCGCGTACCTTGCCTCCTATTTCACCGACGTTGACACATGTCTCCTGTCATTACTGGTTGCAGTACAGTCGCATTCAGAAGTCAATTTAGTGTTGTTGTTGTTGTTAATTACATGTTATTGCTATTTCGTTGTTTTCTTTTTCTTGTATATTTGTCATTATTAGAAAACCCATCCACTTCGAACAATGATGTTTCTATGAAAGGCTTTGTTTATTTTATTTTTAATACAAATTATTTACTCATTGTGAATGTAGTTTATTCACAATAACGGTATTGTAACACGCATAATATCTGCACAATATATGGTACTAGATATATCTGACAGATAGAAATAAATACTGCATAAAGGCGATCATTCAATTAAAGTAAGCGATCACACAAAACTCACAAACCAGGTGATTAAATGTTATTTGGATTTAATTATAACTGATAAATACACGATGTGGCGAACTGTTAATAATTTAGCTTTATCATCATTCAGCTCTTCCATTTCTTGTTTTTACTGTTATTTAATTACCCCAGATTTAATTTTTATTATTTGTTCGTTTTTATCTCTAATTCTTTGCAAATATTCTATATTTATATATCTCTTGTATGTACGTATATCTCTGCTCAATTCATATAAACAGGTTTTCGTAAACCAGCTGTCAAACCGTTTACAAGACGACACAATCGGATTAAAATCTTTCATTTCACATACAGAATCTTCTGAAAGTAGCAGTTATATATTATATTATACTGCTACATTTTTATTACTTAATGTAATAGGCAAATATCTACTTGAATCATAATTCATTAAAACCTGTTATGCACGTATAATATCGAGACAAGTTAAAGCTTAATAAACGTAAATGTTAAACTCCTATAATAATATTCTGATTTTGTTTTGTATTAACCTATTGACTGTAGTACTATGCGCAAGACTGAACTTAAAGCTATATTCAGAGCGGCCATCAACGTTGACTCGAACAATACATTTGGAAAAAGAATTCCATGTTTGTAAAATAAAATTAATTTGAAATTAGAATTCTTAGCCAAACAAAAATTATTTTGATTTGAAATGGCCAGTACTGCAGAACGGCAATTTCATAGGTAAAGACCTATTATTAATTTATCATATTTTTTTTTATTTCACTTACAAATTTCAGAAAATTAATTGATATTTTAATTTTTTATGTCTCTCTTGCTTTTTTTGAGCACGAAATATAAATAAGCTTCTTCAAATTACCGTTTAAAATAGGAATTTCTAGATGTCGTTCAAGAATTGGTTTGATTCTTATATTAATTAAATTCGGTGTTTCTATTTTTATTTTATTTTTGACATCTAATCTTCTCTATTATTATTACCATTAGTAGGTATTAATATTACAAGTGTCTTGGGATAATTTCAATGTTCTAATGTTCTGGCATCTCAGAATTCATTTCACTTATACACAATAACCGAACTATATTACCGAAAATGCCACCAATATAACAAGATATAGAGCAGGGGTGGCCAACCTGCAGCTCGCGAGCCACTATCGGCTCTTTGAAGGATTATTTGTGCTTCTCGATGAATGTACCCGAGTTCCTTTTCCATTTTTGTTATTTCAAATAATTATTATCTATCGTTCCGTATGTCTTTGAAAATGTATTTTAAATTACTGACAAAAAATATGAAAGACTAAGTGCAACGTTTTAAAAAATTTAATTTTCGTACAAGTTAAGAATGATGACTATAGATATGAAAAACTATAGAGAGATATGAAAACTGCGCGAATGAACATAAACAGTGACTTAATCATCCGTAATCGACTAACTTTTATTTATAAGGTGTCCATAAATATCATTTCTGTAAAAAAAATGAAAGGATACCTTTTTTGCATACCTATTAAATGTGTATTTAATTGCCGCTCGCGAAAAATTTCAGATTTTGAAGTATGGCTCGGACTAACAAAGAGCTTAGCCATCTCTGATATAAAGCCAAAAAACACAAGATTATGAATAAAATATAAAAGCCACTACATGACGGAGTAGGATCCCGCCAAAAACTCCTTCGATGTATCTTGTAGGTTCTTTTTGATGTCTACGGATTTCGATAGTGGTGTAATGTTTTAAAGAGAGATTAGACGTTATGGTATTTGAATTAAAAATAAATATATTTTATGTACTCAATTTTTTTTCAGGTGCTCTCAAATAATCGGGAAAATCTAATAAATTTAGAAATTGACTACGTAATGTTACAGCGATACATGAGGCGGCAATCGATTGTCATGAAAGACCTTGATGGAAGAATAGAAATAGTTTTTTAGATAATAAAATCCTATGTGCACATTTCTGTTTCATTTCATTACTTTTTTATTCGAGCACGACAAAATGGCTGCTCCTTACTTAACGACAAGTACAAAACAATTCAAAAATAATGAAATATAGAAAATCTATTGTCAAATATACAGTACGAGGGATCATCCAAGAATGAAATGCCTAAAGTAAGGATTTGGACAAGGACGTACATTTTCTTTTTCATATAAATCTACGATAATCATATCACCGAGAAGCTTGCGTCACTGTATCTTATTTAAATTACAGTGTAAATAAAAAATAACGGCGACCAGTTTATATCCATTGTACTCTTTTTTTTTTCGAACTGACTACGCTATTGACCTAGCAAGGTCTTAATAGCTTCACCGGGCTACTTCCATCCATTGACACTTGCCACTGTCAAGTCGGCCTGCAAGCGTCTTCGCAGCTAGATGTGCAGCGACGGATCTCAAAACCTGACAAATCTATAATAGCGGTACCCTATGATGGCCATTTTGACGTTTGCACGATCATGAAGTTTGGTAAAATTGAAAATTATGTTTGAAGGAGCAAATTGCAGTCCTTTATAATCAATAATGACGTGCAATTTGTTAAATTTTAGGATGCAAAATTAAGTTACACAGATTTCTAAACTATGATGTATATATATATACATCTAACTACGGCTATATCTAACTCCCGCGAAATTATGTTTTCACTTGTTTACTTAAAAAACAGCGTAGTTTGACAGAACCCTTCATAGAATATAATTATCAGTGTACTTATCTACGACAGAACTTGACATTTATGTTTTTCAAGATTATATATTTATATCCTACATATGATATATATAGCATCGCTCGCCAGTATAACTATCACGTTTACGAATATAATTTGAGAAATTTCTGTAAATTGGTATAGTCCGGTAAAACTGTTATGGCCTTGCTCTAGGTCAATAGCATAGTCCAGGGGTGGTTTGATTAGACCCAAGATCTATTGTTTACAGATGAAACCTTGGGCGACCTACCAATTAATACCATAGTTACTGAAATCTTAAATGAAACAGCATAGTTCATTACACAATTATGTGGTATTTTTTATTTTATTAATAAGGAAAAATATAAAACTGAATATCATTCTTAGTAACTATTTATTTTTATTATCTGAGCATCTTCCGCTAGATTAGCAATAGTAGTTGGAAATTGCCAGCCTTAAAGAATTCAATGTATGAGCGTCTGTGAAGTGAGAACAGTGTCTATTTTTTTTTGTCTAGCCACTATCGTCTGTACTTATAGTCACGATCGATTTGCCACCCCTGGCGTAGTCAATTCGGAAATCTAATCTAAATTGGTTGAAATATAACAATAGATGTTGGAAGTGTCGGGAAAAGTCAGACCTCCTGGGGGTTTTCGTCAAAAACGCTGCGTCAATCCCTTTGAGATATAACAAAACGATTGAGATAATAAACAACGCAGACGAAGTCGCGGGAATCGTCTAGTTGTCATTGAAAATAGATGTTTATACTTTGTATGCATGAATATGACGTCTCTGTGCATCTCTGCACATTCTACTACAACGATTACGTACTTATATTTGGTTTTGTTTTTTCAGATGGACTTTTTTTATAATTAGATTTAGCAATATTTCTTTTGTTCATTAATTTACGTAAATCAGAGTTTAGCCAAGGAGCAGGTAAGTGTTTTAGCTTAACAGCATGTACAGGAGCATGTCGATTGTATAGTTGATTAAGGAGAGAGTTAAATATTTCAACCATCTTATCAACACATTGGCCCTGCCTTACTGCATTCCAGTCAAGCATCTCAGCATCCTGGAGAAGCCTTTCTATATTTAATTTAATTAATCTATCAATTCTGTCAATAATTTTAAAGATGTCCCTACAGTATTGTCTCGGTCACTTTTATATGGATATTTTTTAACCCACATATTCCACTTTTCCGTACGATTTGTGAAATATTTTCTTTCAAACAAACCTTATCCTGCCCGTTATAGAAACAACAAAATGAAAAATATCCAAAAGGGCGCAACGGTTCTGAAGTGATGCGCTTACATTTGGCAATTTATTTTTATTTATATACAAAGACTCGGGTTCCAAAACCAAAACGGACTTATTTGAATTTAAAGAGTATTTAAACAATTTCTAACCTAAAAATAAAAAACAAAATCAAGCATACGTTTAGATTTTTTTTATTTTACCCTATCAACTTCCGTGACATGCCTTTTTTACATTTGGTAATGTCATACATTTTAATCGGTATATGTTCACATAATTTTATTTTGATTTCCTTCGAATATTGAATTTTATATTTTAAACACAAAGCAAATAGCGAAGTGGTGGAATGGTCACTTTTTCAAGCATAAAATACGTATCTACTTTATTGTTAAGTATCGAAAACATAAAGTACATACTAAAAAATATAACAATCTCACAATTATTGAACAACGTTTCAAATTTTAATTTCAACATTTACATATATCTAGTTCTAGTAGGTTCTAGAAAGATAAGGAAATAAAAAGCCATATTAACAAATTCATAATCTTTACTGTCTCATAGTGATATAAAACTATTTACAATTTATAAAAACGCTGAACATAATTTTAATGTTAAATAGAATTATACATACTTATACACAACTGTATAACAATTTAATATAACATGCATATATGTAGGTGGACGTTTCATTTAGAATTAAATGTTTCTTTAATAGGATTGTTAGAAACTTCTAGATTATATTTTTAAGTGTCATTTCTGTTAAAGAACGATTAATATTATTTTTTAATTTTATAGTTTCGATATCATTAATTTTAATGATTCATAAAACAAGCTTTGGAAATGTTTAAAACTTCTTACATTATATTCCAATGTTCTTCGAAGGTTATTAAACGGAATTAATAAATTCCATAAAATTTAACTTTCGAAGGTATACAAATTAATAAATTTGTTAAAATTTAAATTAGTTACAGTGGTTTATAAATAAGAATATAGCAATAAAGCTTTACAATTACAATACAATAAATTTGCATCTATGACGTCAAACGAATTCATTAAGTCATAATAAATGAATATCAATTTATATTTAACACAATGGTGAATACATTTTACGCTATTAATATGTTTGTGTTGAATAAATTGAAAATAAAAGGAAACAATAAAAATAAAATACAAAAGAATGATGTACAAAAGAAAACGTTTTCATCGCGTAAACAACATTTCAAATGTATTCTTGTAAATTGTTAATTATATTGTTACACTAGCGGACCGGGCGGACGTTGTCCTGCCTTGAAAACAAAAAAAATCCTAAAAGTCGATCGCAGCGCCACCTGCCGGGTCCAATTGTGAATCTAAACCATTCTCGAATCTCCACGAACACACACAAAAAATTTCATCAAAATCGGTCCAGTCGTTTAGGAGGAGTTCAGTCACATACACACGCACACAAGAAATATATATATTAAGATAATCAACTTTAAATATCAATAATACATAGTTAAATATAAGGGGTCATTCAAGTATTACGTAAGCACTGATGGGGGAGGGGGTAGTCCTTGATTTGCTTATTTTTGATGACACGTTGGTGGGTCCGGATGGTATTTACGTCAGCAATATTTATTTACTGATTTGGAACAGATTTGAATATACTTATAATAAATGTTTACGTAATTATGGGGGGAGAGTTAAGAACATTGCTTACTTTTGCTGACCAGGGGGAGGGGGCGGCCAGAAATTACAAAAATTCTGCTTACTACTTAATATAATACTATGTAATGTAATGTAATGGCCCCAAGAAATAAATTCGGCATAATTCTGATTAAAATACAAATTGAAACAGTTATTATATTGAGCTAATCTTAAGTAGGACATATATTAATTAATATAGCGTCAATTCTCTTTAAAATTTAAACACTCTTTAATATGATTATACATATATTTATTTAAAACCTATAAACAGATATCAACATTGCGCTAATTCAACTTTAGGCACTTCGATGATAGGCAAGTCTTTTTTAAACGCATCTACGTCCTTTATAAAATCTGCGTCATTTTCGACTGTGTCACCGATCGGTTCACTCGCATCCAAATATCTCAACGTGTAATTCTTTCTAGAAGCTTCTGTCGCGGTCGCGTTACCTTCCTTTGCTTTATGACCCATCACCTAAAAAATATACGCTATCGCTATACTTTCAATCGCATAAAATCGATTGAGTTGTTCCGTTTTAAAATGAGCTAAATCCAATATAAATCGTTCATGTTTGATTGTTTCTATGATTTCCAGTTTTTATACACCGAGAACGAAGTTCAATTTTTGCCGTTCATAAGTTCTTTAGTTTTTTTATGATCTTCATATTTTACGTGTAAAATATTAGGAACGGCTAAAATTGGGTTTAGCTTATTTTGAAATAAAAAATAAATAAAAATAAAAAGTGTTTATTTAACAAAAAATTATTTACATGGCATAAAAATCAACTGTAGATTCCCACACTAGGAACTGAATCCTGTGTCGTGGGTAATCGAAGAAAAATTTTTTACAAAATATATTTCTTGTTAGTGCCGTAAGTGGCATACTTATTAGACAATTAAGATTAATAAAATTTAGAATGTACATATATATCAAACTGTTAATATTACACAAATTTAATACCTGAAGTACACAAACACACACGGTTATTATATTTAAGCAGGAAGCGAAAAGTTTGGGTAGGTTTGTAAATTGACTTTATAATTGTATTCATATTCATTGGTTGTCTGTTTAAGAAAGGATATGAAGAATGTTTTCTGTCTCCTCGTATGATAAGGATAATAACCAATTTGTGACACTTCTCTTAATTCTCGGTTAATTAATTCACAGTGTTTGTTCACTTGTCTATATATGAAAGTGAGGGCAAACTTACTAAAACGTTGAGCGAAAACAGTGTTAACTTTGGGTGTTTTTTATATTGAAGCGCGGAATGCGAGCAATGTCAAAGGAACTCGTAACATCGCTGTTTAATGGTAGGTGTTTTCTAATGTATTTGTGATGAGTAAGGGTCATTTTTAATATGTATAACTGTCGCACTGTAAGGACTTTGGACTCTTCATAGAGATTTCTTGTGGAGTAGCGATAGGTTTTCTAAAAATAACCTTCAAGAAATATAACGATACAATTAATAAGTTATTTGTGTCGTCCTCTGTTCACACGTCAAACAGTAAATAAGTTCCCAAAATGAGAGCACTTGTACTAAAATATTCTGTCTCTGTTAAAACTGACGAGACGAGCTGAATAATTTTCACCCCCTTTAACTTCTTTAAAAGTCAATAAAAATCAAAAAAAAATTCATTGTAGGCTCAAACATCCCAAATATACTGTAAATAATCTAGTAAATTTAATAGTTGATTTCTCGTCTTTGAGTTGTATTATAAGCTAATACTAGCTTTCGCTTGGGCTTGCTTCGCTCAGATTAATTCAGATTTCGCCTATATTTCGATAAAAGTACTTTTTTTCTGAGTGAAAGGAACCCTATGTCCTTTTCTCTTTTCTGTTTTTTTTTCTCGAACTGACTACGCTGTTGGCCTAGCAAGACCTTAACCTTAAAAATGCAGTTGCAGGAACATACCTATAGGTATTTGGCGACAGTTTGACAAATGGAGAGTTGTACTTAATCAGGCAGACTAAAGAAAAAACCCCAATAGAATATGCTAAAGAGTGTAAAAAGCAAAAAAACATTACAAGACGCTTACCTGCACAGAGAGTTTTCTAAATTGCGATTTATTTCCCGTTGAAAAGTGGTTCTCGACCCAACCCTTGATATCAGATAATTTAACTTTGTCGATAGCCTCCGCCTGTAATATATTAATGCATATATTTTCAAATACAATAATAATAAATATTTACTAACAACAAATGTGATTATAAAATATCTTACCTCCATGAATAACCTTTGGAAGTTATATTCCTTCGTCACAATTTCCTTCCAATTCCTCTCGACCTGTGTAATATTTAGAAATTAAAATAAATAAAGCGTCAGCTGAAAATGGACGTAAATGTTTATTTCAAAACTGGTTTCGATCATTTTTTTTTTAAATAGGAATTTTCATTAAGGTGTTTCTATATAAACCCACCGACTAATCAATTATGAACAATGAATATCCGTTTTAACGAATTATTCGTCTATCGGTAAAATAGAATAATTCGATTCGAAAGTCGAATAATATGGACTATTTGAATAATTCAAACAAATCGAAACATTTGAATAGTTAGAATGTTTTAAGTAATAAATAACTATTCAATCTATACTCATTGAAAAAAACAATTGAAATGATTCGTAGTCGGTGGTGTGCTTGAGCTGAGCGAGCAACGTTTTAGTCGCGAGCAACGTGCGCTCGCTCAACTTGCGCGACAAAGATTAAAGATCTTATATTAACGATTACAATTGGATTTGGTTAATTTTGAAATGTAACGACACAATTATTCCAATAATTCGAAATATTCGATATAAATAAGTTCCAATATGATCCGTAAAACCCTAAAAGATATGTAAGATAGTTGTTATACCTCCTCTTTGAGTTCGTAGTCGGTGGTGTGCTTGAGCTGAGCGAGCGAAGTCTTAGTCGCGAGCAACGTGCGCTCGCTCAACTTGCGCGACAAAGATTAAAGATCTTATATTAACGATTACATTTGGACTTGGTTAATTTTGAAATGTAACGATTCAATTATTCCAATAATTCGAAATATTCGATATAAATAAGTTCCAATATGATCCGTAAAACCCTAAAAGATATGAAAGATAGTTGTTATACCTCCTCTTTGAGTTCGTAGTCGGTGGTGTGCTTGAGCTGAGCGAGCGAAGTCTTAGTCGCGAGCAACGTGCGCTCGCTCAGTTTGCGCATGTCGCGTGCGAACTTGCGCAGGAACGCCTCCACGCGCTGGTCCACGTACGACACACTGCGTTTACATAATATCATATCAACATTTAATTAAATGTCGAATCAAATCAAAAATACCTTATTCAGTTTAGACCCTAATAAGGCACTTATGAACTTCAAAACTACCACCGGTTCGGAAAACAATTCAGTCATCGAGAAGAACCGGCAAGAAACTCGATCGGGTGCATCTTTTTAACATATATATTTCCAATACATCATACAATTTTAGAAGAGATGTCTCAGTTACTCCCTCACTTTTTTTAACCCAATTTTTCTATTTTTCCGTTAGATTTTACACACGTAGCTACTTTTTTTTCATATAAGCCTTATTCTGATAATTACACATATAGCAACGAAAAGAATTAGCCAAATAAGTCCAGCCATTCTGAAGTGATGTGATTATATATATTCAGCAATTTAAATTTATGTATATAGTTATTCACATATTACTTTATTAATCCGCCTCCAAGACACTTATCCGCGTGCCATTGGTGACAAAGACCACTGCAAATACACTTCGACTAGTTCATTTACGAAGTTAGCAATCGTAAACAACGATATTTAGACCAATATTCATTCTAATGTTAACCATTTAATCCCACGGATTAGGATCTTGGTGACAACGATCATGTCAAGTTGAAAGAGGCAGTAAGTAAAGTACGGTATGCGGGTAAAAGGGGACCAAAATTACGTGCAAAAATAATTCTACTAGCTAATAAAGTGTTTTCAAAATGTATTTCGTTATATATGTGATTAACAATGTAAAATTTAAACATTTTGTAGAAACATTTACAAATAACTAGCTCGTCCTGCATTGATAATGAAAAAAAATCTAAAATTCAACCGCAGCGCCACCTACAGGGTCCAATTGTGAATCTAAACCATTCTCAGATCCACTCGAACACGCACACAAAATTTCATAAAAATCGGTTCAGCCGTTTGGGAGGAGTTCAATGACATACACAAGAAATCATTACATAGTATAAAACAAAGTCCCCTACTGCGTCTGTCTGTCTTTCTGTTCGCAATAAACTCAAAAACTACTGAACGGATCTTCATGCGATTTTCACCAGTGGATAAAGTAATTCATGAGGAACGTTTTGGTATATAATTTGTCACGGTTTTTTTTATTATCAGGGCGGGACATCGTCCGCCGGGCCCGCTAGTTTATATATAAAATAAAAAAATTATATATAAAATAAAAGATGCATATATAAAGATAATTTTATTATGAAGTGAAAATTTCTTTAGCCCCACTGTGATATGAAACGAAAAAGCGACATTAAAAAGTGACAAACATATAAATCTATAGGACTTACCGTGCGAGAGAATGAGATAGAATACATTATACAGTGTTTCTTGTTATGTGTGTATGTGCGCCTGCGTATTACGAAGCCTTGCGAAGGCGTCATAATAAGCGTGATATATTTATATGAATATATCACGTATATCTTTATATGAATAATTTATAATTTTGGAATATTTTACTTCTACCAGGTGTGAACTACAGACATGGTGTCTTTTCTCTAGCTTTTTTAGTATACAAAACCCACCTGAATTTATCAACCTGAGTGTTCACGGTAACAGAGAAACCGAGCACTCCGAATGTGTACCGCATCATGCTGAACACGCTGTAACCGAGCTGTTCCTTAGTACGCAACTTGTCGAACGCTGGTTCCTCCATCAACATCTGTTTTACAAATGACACAATCAAATATTGGTTCCAACCGTCCAACATTGTTCTAACGTCCAACATTGGTTCTAACGTTCAACATTGTTCTAACGTTCAACATTGTTCTAATGTTCAACATTGGTTTCAGTGTTCAACACTGGTTCCAACCGTCCAACATTGTTCTAATGTTCAACATTGATTCCAACGTCCAACACCGGGTCCGCCTTCCAACATACTTAGTCTGGCCATAAATACTGTTACAATTAAAAATAAACAAAATATTACATTTGAATTTGGAATCTGTCATTTTTATATGATTATTCATTGAGTTTTCTCATTTTGGCGCCAATACATTGTACAATATTTTGCGATATTAAAATGAAGTGTAGTGATAAAGAGAACCGAATCGCTGTGATTGTATTACACAAAGTAGGTATGGAGCCAAATGCAATATTTAAAACTCTCCATATGCTTGGTATTACTAAAATGTTTGTGTACCGGGCTATTAATAGGTACAATGAGGCCTCCTCTGTTTGTGACAGAAAAAAATCTGACCTTCCACATAGTGTTCTTACGAAAAAGGTGGTCAAAGCAGTAAGGGAAAGAATTCGAAGAAATCCTGTCCAAAAGCAAAAGATTTTATCTCGGGAGATGAAGATAGCACCTAGAACCATGTCGCGTATTCTAAAAGATGACTTAGGACTTGCAGCCTATAAGAGACGTACTGGTCATTTCTTAACTGATAATTTAAGAAAGAATAGGGTGGAAACAACTACTGAATCGGTACGCAAAGGGGATCACAGAAAAATTTTGTTTACGGATGAGAATTTTTTTACAATTGAGCAACAGTTTAACAAACAAAATGATCTTATTTATGCTCAAAGCTCTAAGGAAGCTTCCCAATTAGTCGACAGAGTTGCAACGTGGGCACTATCCGACTTCAGTGATGGTTTGGTGGGGTATTAGCTATGAAGGAGTGACTGAACCATACTTTTGTGAGAAAGGTATCAAAACATCGGCACAAGTGTATCAAGATACCATTCTTGAGAAGGTAGTGAAGCCCCTTAACAACATCATGTTCAATATCCAAGAATGGTCCTTTCAGCAAGACTCGGCGCCGGGTCATAAAGCTCGGTCTACGCAGTCTTGGTTGGAAACGAACGTTTCGGACTTCATCAGAGCTGAAGACTGGCCGTCGTCTAGTCCCGATCTTAATCCGCTGGATTATGATTTATGGTCAGTTTTAGAGAATACGGCTTGCTCTAAACGCCTAGATAATTTGGAGTCCCTAAAACAATCCGTACGATTGGCAGTGAAGAATTTTCCCATGGAAAGAGTGCGCGCTTCTATTGATAACTGGCCTCCACGTTTAAAGGACTGTATTGCAGCTAATGGAGACCACTTCGAATATACTTTTTATATTTATGTATTAAACTAACACACTGTAAAAGTAATAAATGTTATTTGCAATAGAAAATATTTTTTTTCTTTGTTTCAGTATTTATGGTAAGACTAGGATATTCCAACATCTGACATTGGTTTCTTTATTTAGTTTATGGCACAAAGTCAACATATGCGTTTTCAAATTACACATATTTATCATAATGTCATAAAAATACGTTACGGATCCAATGATTCTACTCTAACAAATTTTATTACTAAACATTCTATAAAGCAAAACATATTTGTCAAATATTCAATGGCCTTAGAAAACACAGACTCAATGTATAATTCATCTATGAAAAAAAATATTAACAGAGAGTACCGATAGCAAAGAACTTAGTCATATAGTGTGCTTTGATATGTATTAATCATTCTTTATTTATCACAATACAAAAGGTAATGTTATATCACTTATCATAAGAATGTACTCCCAAATATATCAGGTATAATATTGATATAACAATAATCAAAATTACTTAAAAAATAACAAAAACACCAAAAACAAAATTAAAACAATAACTATTTCAGTAATATTCGCACAATTAAGGGCATGATTAGTACCCTACAAAATGAATGGCTTATAAAAACATTTTGCAGTATGATCTTACCATGAGTACTTCAAGAGTCGCCAAAACACTAGGCGTAGTAGATTCACCTTGGTAATAATTTGTTATTATACTGTTCGTAGAAGCCTCGTTGAAGCTTAGCACTCGGATCTTTCTTTCTCCTAATGGTAACTGATGTACTTTAAGCTGTAAAAAAAAATCAACACTATTTTAATCTAAACACTTGAATATTTTTCAATGAAATTTCTATTGATAAATCTTAACACAAAGTAAAAACGAATGGTTGCTATATAATTCTAACCATGTTTAGAGGGAGCACGCGAGGGCACGCAGTGCCCTTAAAAAATGAGTGCGAGTAACCGTCACACGCGATTGCAGTAAAACTTCTTTGGCGTAAACATAACCAAAACTTCCATTTTAATTTAATTCGATACTTATCATAGTAACGTGTTCATACTTTTCTATATTTTATTTACTTTATAACAAAGAGTTGCTAATAATATTTCCTGTTATTTAAGTTCCGAATTAGCTGATAGATGGCACTACAGATAACGAAGCTTTGGTTTAATTTGTTACTTACTTACATTGAAACCAGATGGCAGCACGGTCGCGCGCCCGTATATACATAATTAATTCTATTGTATGATTTTTTTATGGTTCAATTTAATATATTGTACTAATTTATTTTGGCTGATTTGTTTATAAACTATTTATTGACAAAATCAAAAATATTTAAAAACCGGATGGTACAGAAACGTGACACCTTATTGCCGTAATGAACTTTCGTTGCATTGTCGCCCAGTTACCTCCTAGTTCCGCTAAAGAAGTTTTACTTCAAAAGAAATTTGAAAATACCAAAAATTGCCATAAGTTTTTCGTTCTGAAAATTTTAGAACAGTATATTACCATTATACGCCGTAAGCATCCAAAATAACAAGGTTTACATTTTTGCACTATTTGAGATACAAAAAATGATGGACTTACAACTTTCGAAAATTAGCGTGCCCACAAAAAGGAAGTGACAAAAAGAGGCCTGATTCTAACTATTATTATAAATATGAGTTTGGTTATTTGTTGCACTTTCACGCCTTAACTACGCAAGTGACCATTATGTAATTTTACATAGCTCTGATCAGGGCTACAGTAAAAGATATAGAGGGTGACCATTTATACAGAAAAAAAGCATTGTTTGATAATGAATGATGGGTCAAATACACAGTAAAGCGAGCGAAGCCGTGGTTGAAAGTTAGTGAAGTATTTTCTCTGTAATTGGTCACAACTGGGACACAGTTTTAATCTATAATACAATAAATAATAAAAAGTTATAAGTTTCAGACTTTTTTTTGCCAAAAAATCGAAGGAGGATTTATCTTCAAAGTATATTATTCTCTGATCAAACATATAACAATTAATTTCCTTGTTTATAATCGGCCACATTTATTCTTTCCAAACAAAATAAAATAGAAATCGACTGTTACTTCGTTTGTGACAAAATTGATTTAGAATGAAAATATATCATACTAGCTTCTGCCCGCGACTTCATCCGCGGGTAATAGTTACTTCGGGCTACACTAACACGCAGCGGAAGGTCTCAGAAGGAAAAAAGTACCCGATTTTGAAAGATTATTTATTGGTGCTCCGCTCCTATTTGTCTTGGCGATAAATGAGCTATCTAACACTGAAAGAATTCATCAAATCTGACCAGTAGTTCATGAGATTTACCCCTACCATTACCTCTTTATAATATTAAATATAGGTTATTAAAGCGTAAAAGAATTTTTAAAAGTTGGAGCAATACTTCCCGAGATAACGAGCAATACTTCCCGAGATAACAAGCAAACAAATAGTACCTTTTTATAATAATAATAATCGCAAATTCATTCATATATGGAATGTGTATAAGACCAACGTTATCATAACTAAAGGGCCAATAAATTGCTTTAAATACAATATGTATTAGTAAATCCAATTCAGATTCGATGTCAAAAAATGTTACATTTTATATTCTACTAGCTGAACCCGCAGCTCCACGCGCGTTTTTAAACATTGTATTGAAGAAATATAAAATTGATTTGACATATTTTTATACCATAGACTAGACATCTTTTTATACCTTAGACTAGACATCTTTTTATACCATAGACTAGACATATTTTTATATCATAGACTAGATATATTTTTATGCCATAGATCAGACATATTTTTATATCATAGACTAGACATATTTTTATATTATAGACTATACATATTTTTAGATCATAGACTAGACATATTTTTATATCATAGACTAGACATATTTTTATATTATAGACTAGACATCTTTTCATACCATAGACTAGACATCTTTTTATACCATAGACTAGACATATTTTTATATCATAGACTAGATATATTTTTATGTCATAGACTAGACATATTTTTATGCCATAGACTAGACATATTTTTATAGCATAGACAAGCCATATTGTTATATCATAGACTAGACATATTTTTATACCATAGACTAGACATATATTTATATCATAGACTAGATGTATTTCTATACCATAGGCTAGACATATTTTTCAGATACACTAGTGATGGTGGGAGTTTGGCAGTAGGGATCCGTATATGTTATGATAGATCTATCACAGTAACTCTCTTTTAGTTCGTCGCGTATCGGGATCAGCTAGTGTATATCCTGTTACCGAGAGGCTTGCAGGCCGGCATGATATCAGTGACTGCCTATGATGCGAAGTTATCTTAATGGTCGTTTTTATTTCTAGATTGCACTGAACTTACCAGCAGGTATAGAGACGTAATTTTCTCTTGCTACAATAAAAGGAATCCTCAATTTTTATAAAATATGACGACCATTCGTGAGTTACTTTTATAAAGTCTATATAAAAATATTATACTGTTGTATGTCCAAATTCTTACCTCAGGGAATTCATCCTCGGATAGTCCCTCCCATTGTATGTTTGACACAACATTTTCTGATATATTAATAGCATCATACCACGCCATATTTCCTTGTACCAGCACCTATAACAAAACATAATTAGTATAAATTTAACTTTTTTAGTATATCTTATGACTTAGAACGGTCAATTTTTGTATATATCGTGTGTAAATTCAAAAAGGGCGTATCACAGAGGCAGTTTGATAGGAGTCTATGACAATGGAGCAGATAAAAAAAAAAATTGTTTTTTTTTTACTTTATTTTAACATTACAGAATGTTTATAACGTGATGGACTATAAAAAATATGCGTTCTTTTGGCTTCGTATTCAATGCAAAAACGCGATTTTATAAAAAAACACCTTTCTTCTATCTGATAATGTCATATATCGCCATTTAATTTTTTATCGAATATTTTTTCTCAAACATGCATGGAACTATTGTCATTATTGTCGAAAAAAGAACACGCGAAGTATCAAAGACAAAGAAAATCAAATCCGTTACAGGAGCGTTTTTTGAGTTTGGAACATTACAACGCTCCAGCAATGTTGTATGAAACGGTATGCTGGGATTAAATACTATTTGATTGGATCTCTTTTATCATTCTTGGCTTACCAAATTAAGTCTCTTTGCTTAGTACAAATTGCGTTCACGTGGCTGTAGAGCCATAAATGCGCTTGCATTTTGGCACAGCTGATAAATAGAAAATTGGCGGCAAAGCTAATAAGTCGTCTTGATTTGTTATTTACATACTTAATAAATATTAATGTAATAATTAAAATGAGTTGCAACGGTTCAGAGAGTGGAATAGAGACTGATTGTATTCCACCAGATTTAAGATCAGAACCCAAATTGGCAATGGAAAACCTGTTCCCAGCAAAGTCAAAAGAAAAATACATGAAAGTATGAAAATTTTGTGAGTTGGAAAAACGAGAAAAAAATTAACATTTTCTTCGAACAGTATTTTTGGCGTATTTTAACGAGTGCCCCAGTATGACTAATGTAATTTTTAATATTAATTAAATATAATATCAAAAGTATGTTTCATTTCCCTGCATTCTTTTGAGAAAAGCACTATATATGCCTTGACAGAAATGGCATTTGCCTGGCTCGTATTAGTGAAGTCCTCGTCTACGGCTCGGCCTTAAAACTCATACTCAACCTGCAATTGCCTATTTCCCGGCTTTTGCAATAATGTATTGAAATATAGTCAATCCACTCATAATGAAGTATCATATACTATTTAAGATGCAAAATAATCACCTGCAAATACATTTTGCTGAGCAATTTCTTACTGAACTCCTTGAGATCGGCAAGCGTGATGTTATGTATAACGGAGGCTTTGTCCCGCGGAGATATATACGGCTTGAGCAGTATTTGCATGCGCAAGTCTCTACAATACAAGATAAATGGACTCGTTACATTTCAAAATGAACTAAATCTAATTTTAACCGTTCCTAATGATTTACGGTATTTTTCACCATCATCAAATTTTTTGTACATGTGAAATATGAAGATCATAAAAAAAAAACTAAAATCGTTAAGAACGGCGAAATTTGAACTTCGTTCTCGGTGTATAAAAACACGGTGAATAAAAATCCTAAAAAAAAATAAACATGCTATATAAACGAATAAAATTGTATTTAGCTCATTTTGAAATTTATATCGCTACATATTATAAAACAAAGTCTGTCTGTCTGCTTGTCAGCGATAAAATAAAAAAAACCACAGCACGGATTCTCATGCAGTTTTCACCAGTAGATAAAGTGATTCATGAGGAAGATTCACGTATATAATTCGTCAAGTATTGTTTTTTATTATGAGGGCGGAATATTGTCCGCCGAGCCTGCTAGTAACAGTAAAGAAAATGTATACAATTATATTACAGTACTCACTTGGCCAATTTGTTAGGTTTTATGATGAGATTGTGGTAGGCACGCTCTCGGCCTTCTCTCACCGCTAAGTACAACTGCTCGGTGACGTCATCGGTCGCGGTGCGCATCTCACGGGTTATCAACTCCACCAGCAACTACAAAGGATACGAAATATATATAAGAGTTTTTGAGGTATGTATGCTTGGTACACATATATGTTTCAACGACTCATACATCTGCCTCTCCGCCGGGCGGACCGTGGGAGCGGCTCTACAAGGTTGATTAGCTTGTTCGATGCCTTGCCGCCCCCACAATAACGGTCTGTCGGTACACCGTGGGATTTTAGTCCGTGCGAGTCGGACATAACCCACCCTCTCCCCGGGAGGGTGGTGTATCCATAAGGGATTTCCCCAAGTTAAAAAAAAAAAAAGATAGGTCAACCGGACTAGGGAAGATGGGTCGGGGGCCCATATTCCAATTGCACAGGTCCGGCGGACGGAGGAGACGGCCGGTGTGTACACGGCTGTTTCCAAACAAGACGGGGCCCGGTGGCGGCGCTTTTGTTGCTTGGCCAACCGCTGGGGCAGCACGATGAAGTCTATAGAGATCTCGTGTTGCCACAAGTATAGTGACAGACGTACACCGTGTGGTTTTAGTCCATGCAAGTCGGACATAACCCACTCTCTCCCCCGAGAGGGTGGTGTACACATAAGGGTTTTGCCCACGTAAAAAGCTCAGGTCGCGAATTGCATGTATCAGACAACAGCCCAAGCCGAGGTGTGCCGTGCACCCTTGAGCTAGTTGTCAAATAAAATCGACTGAGTGCCTTAAGCCCCCGCCTTAGTAGTCCGGTGAAGCTGTTAAGACCTTGCTAGGTGAATAGCGTAGCCAGTTCGAAAAAAAAACAACTACAAACAATTATTGATATTATAACTAAAAAGCTGTAGATACGTCATAAGCGCTTCGACAGCGCCTTGTTAAAACTTGACTAGCCCGTCAATCCGTCCGTATCTCAGTAACATATAACTATTTCTTTTTCACCATCGATATTGAGAATATGCCATCTCTCTTCCACATTTTATGTAAGACAGTGTGACGTTACAATATTACTTTACGTATGTGTGCGTTGTCGTGTCATTTGTTTTGTCAAAGTATCATGTAGGTAACGTATCTACAGCTTTTTAGTTATAATATCATTGTATAAATTATGTTACAAATAATTTCAATACAAAGGGAGTCAATGCACTACGCTATTGCATTGTATTTTTTTTAATATATTAAAGTATTTCTTCGACTTATATTGTTGAGTAATGAAACAAAATATTATCTTTTCTACAAATTTCATCATTCTATACAGAATTAAGTATTATACAGTTTTCGAATACTTTAAATTGAACATCAATGATTAGAATATTAATAAACTAACTTTGAACCTACTTACGTGCAAGTTCTGACTGTATCCGTTAACTTTTAAAGTTAACCCTTTGTCAGCCACATAGAGGGAGTGTGAGAGATCAGCCATGTTCGCCGGGTATACTTCTTCCTATATCAAACATGTAACAAAATTCAAATAGCAATAACCGTTATACGTTAATAATAAATTACGCTATTTCGTTATTTCAAATCATTATTATAAACTGTTGTTGAGTAATTTGCTGTTATGTATTGTACTGTAATTTATAACAACATGATGATAATGACATAAATATTCGTTGTTGGTATCGTGACTTTGAGTGTGAACTACTTGAAGTGTTCTCTCTTTTACACCTATATATAGGTTTTCGCATGATTTTTACTTGTTCACATACTACAACTAACTTGACCTTATCTTATCAACAGAGTGTCACTACAAAACCTTAGTTTTTCTTTGCCTTACCTGCTAAAGTATGCTCTATTTCCTACAATACAAGTTGCTTGTTGTTTCTGAATTACAACGTACATCTCACAGACACAATATAGCAATTTTATCAAGTACACATGAAAAAATACTTTAAAAGATAGATTCCTTTTCATGATAACGTTTAAATGGAGTTAATCCTAAGTTAAAAGTATTAGGTTAAGATATAACAAAGTATAGGTATTATTTAGCTTACCTTAAGGTCCTGTTGTAAAACGTCCGTCCATAGATCAAGAAGACACGATCTGCAAAGTGAACACTGACATGCTTTTAATATTTCATATGTATTTTTTATTCAACAATAATGTCCAATTTAATAATTAACGACAAGAGGAGTGAATGAATGACCTGATTTGGAATAGTCTTTTTTTTTTCCTTGTATGACCTAAACGTAAGTGTCGTCTACAAATGAAAAATTATTGACCCTCATTTACTCATGTCCTTATTTTTTGAAGTTATACTTCTTTTGGCGCGTTAGGGAAAAATTATGAGAGTAAATTTTTAAAATGCGCGCGCACACCGTCACGAAAAACCGACACCCTGAAGTTATTACGATCCGCGCGCACACCGTCACGAAAAACCGACACCCTGAAGTTATTACGAAGCACGCGCACACCGCCACGAAAAACCGACACCTTGAAGTTAGCTATAGTCAACTTTTTCTATTGTTAGTGTCGTTTTTTCTACAAACGTAGAATAAGGCGAAAGATAAAATTTTGGAAAAGATTTTTATCTTGTTACGCCAAAGAAGTGTAACTTCTAACGCGTGTACATAAGTACACACACATACATTTTTTTCTGGTGTGGTGTATTTTATTAATCAAATCAAATAATAAATCATTTTAAATGTAGTGCAGCTTATACAGTGATTAATACATACAATATTATTATTGTAAATAACTATTATATGCAACCATTGTTATTAGTATTACTTTAATTATGGTTAAGCATCGAATTAAAACTATACCATTTATGGCACATGTTCTTAATTATATAATACTAGCGCGCCCGGCAGACGTTGTCGCGCCCTGATTATGAAAAAATCCTTGACAAATTATATAGTAAAACGTTCCCCATCAATCACTCTATCCACCGGCGAAAACCGCATGAAAATCCGTTCGGTAGTTTTTGAGTTTATCGCGAACAGACAGACGCGGTAGGGGACTTTGTTTTATACTATGTAATGATTTGTTTTACATTCAGACTTGAAAATAATCAATCGCCCCAATTTTACAATAATATATTTGGACAATTGCAAAATCTTTATCAATATTCTAAAACTGAAGAGCGTATGTGAGTATAAGTCAATGTCGGTAAAGAAATATTTTATTGCACATATTCCAATTATTGGACATTTCTAGTGCAGCGACTTATAAATATTTGAAACTACAAAACCCTTAATAAATCTCTTTTTATAGAGCTTTTCAATTAATTATAACTAATGAATGTTTATAACCAAAAAACTTCGACGGTTTAATGAGAAAAGCTAAAGTACGAAATCCTGGTAATTCTTCTACGAAAAGTTCTCAACAATATTTCAGATTTTTCTTTAGTTTTAATTTTTATTTTTATCAACGAATTTATACCATAATGTACGTGTCAATAGATTGTTGGCAGCATAAGTTTAAATAAAATACTATCTTTATTACAAAATTTGAAAACATTAAGAAATTACGAAATGTTAAATTATAATTAAAAAAAATGGCTATTTATTTAAAAACAGGATCCGTCTTATCGATCTGGGTCTTAAAAAATCAACCGAGGGGTTAATATAGAAAGTCATACATTCATTTTTTTTTAATATATACATTTTTTAATGTATACATTTTTTTTTAATGTATACATCTTTTTACGTATGTATTTATTACTACGTTATTACGTATTATTTATTATTCATATACAAAGTGGAATCAATCATTCATGACGCAATATCGATAGGGGGGGTCGCAGTAAATGTGACAGCGTAACGAAAGCTATAGAAAGGTGAAATTTTCGTGGCGTATTTTATGGACATCCCTTAACATATAAATAAACATACATCCATTCATACATTTACATATGTTATTAATGAAAATACATACTCGCGAGGCGATTTGAGGCTGAGCGGTGTTATAAAGTAGAAATATAATAACGCTGTCGGGAAACGGAATTTGAAATCCGGTTTGTACCAGAGTTCCATGTGTCGATTCTTACGCAGTAAATTGGGTTGATCTAATCTGAAATAAAAAAGAATAAACTGAACTATCTTCTATACATATAGCAAGAATGTTCGTTTGTCTGTTTGTTTGGAATGCATCACTGCTAAAGTACTGCGTTCACGATAAAAGGAAATCATAAAGCATATCCTCGAGTAACATGTGGTCCGGTGAAGCTGTTAAGACCTTGCTAGGTCATTAGCGTAGTAAGTTCGAGAAAAAAAATCCTCGAGTAACATGTAGTCTTGGTTTCATTAAAATTGATTCACTCTATCAAAACTTATTGTAATGTGAGTAACGGCTCTAGGTAGGTACGACAAAAGTGTAGGTAAGTAAATGCAATTCAGTCTATTACAAAAAGAGGATATTATATTATATGTAACTAGCGGGCCCGGCAGACGTTGTCCCGCCCTGATTATAAAAAAAATCCTTGACAAATTATATACCAAAACGTTCTTCATGAATCACTTTATCCACTGGTGAAAACCGCTTGAAAATCCGTTCAGTAGTTTTTGAGTTTATCGCGAACAAACAGACAGACAGACGCGGTAGGGGACTTTGTTTTATACTATGTAATGATATAGAAATAATATAAGACGTATAATAAGACACCTATGTGAAGTGTTGCATTGTTGCGTTTCGTTCGGTTAGTGATAGCGCCGGAGGCCCATCTCCCTTCCCCCTTCCCCCTTACCTTCTCCCCCCCCCACACATAGGCTGGCAACGCACTTGCGACTCCCTTGGTGTTGCAAGTGTCTATGGACTGTGGTGATAACTTAACATCAGGTGACCCGCCTGTTCGTTTGCCTACAATGATATAAAAAAAATAGAAGCAGAGGTCGCCAATCAAAAAGATGGGAAGATGATTTTAAAATGACCTTAGGACCCCTTTGGACAAGAGTGTCGGCAGACAGAAAACAATGGAAAGAGTTGGAGGAGGCCTTTGCCATTAGGCACACCGGATTACGTGATATATTATAGTTTTGTCTTTGTAATACGAAAAAAGTCCGGTGAAGCTGTGAAGACCTTCCCAGGTCAATAGCGTAATCAGTTCGAGAAAAAAAAAATCTTTGTCATACTGTCAAAAAGTTCGGGAAATAAAGGCTTTATTACTATTATTATAGTCTGTCATGTAGCGACTTTTATATTTTATTCATTTTTTTTTTTGTTATTTGACTCTGTATTTTGTAATATTGGTGGGCATTTAACGTAATAATGTACTATGGTTATTGTTCATAAGTGAAGTGGACGGAATCAAATATTACGGAGCATGAATTCTGAGATGCCACAAAAACTCCCTAGAAAGTTCTAACAAGGGAGCCACCATCTTACCGCATTAAAATTATCACAAGACACTTCTACTATTATTACCAACGCGACAATGGCAGTAATGATCTAGAAGATAAGTTGCTAAAAATAAATTTAATTATAATGATATAAGCACAATCATCTGTCTTAATGTATATTTTCATATTATTTACCTGAAATTATTAATAGTGGCCATCAAGTCTTCGTGTTTGAGGACCTTCGAGGACTGTTTGGATGAAGACACCTTCTTATGTATGTCTTTAACTGAGCTGTTTTGTAAGTCTACATCGAGTTCGTTGGCTGCCTCGATGTAGGCATTCGCGGGTGGGACCAGGTCAAAGTTGGTCGTTATGTAAATGTTCTTATCTGGCATATGGAACTGCGAGTACGGTTCGGCGTGTAGCCATCGTTTTAACCATTCACTGGGGATTTCTGTGGATATTACCTTTTTTTTAATGTAATTTTTTTACTCAGCCTAATAGCTTGTTTGGGAAAAGTTATAACTTTCTACATTTCCTTATTAGACAAAAGTTTTAACATCCTACATTTCCCTATTAGACAAAGGTTTTAACATTGTAGATTTCCATATTAGGCAAAGGCTTTAACATTCTACAGGTCTCTGTCAGACAAAACTTTCTCCTTTCTACATTTCTATGTTGGACAATGGTTTTAAAATTCTAAATTTCCATATTAGATAAAATTTGTAACATCCTACACGTCTCTGTTAGACAAAGGTTTTAACATTTTACAATTCTCTGTTGGACAACTATCTTAACATTCTAGATTTCCATATTGGATAAAGGTTGTAACATTCTAAAGATCTCTGTCAGACAAAAGTTTTAACATCTCACATTTCTCTATTAGACATAGGTTTTAACATTCCACATATCTCTGTTGGACAGAGGTCTTAACATTCTAGATTTCCACATTAGATAAAGGTTGTAAAATTAAATATTTACCTATTGGACAAAGGTTTTAACATTCTACTTTTCCCTATTAGACAAAGGATTTAACATTCTACATTTATCTGTTAGATAAAGGTTTATGCGTTCTACGTTTTCTTATTAAACAAAGACTTTAACATTCTACTTTTCATTGTCAAAAATAAGTTTTTACAGGTTTCATTATTACTGGACGATTATAATAATTTTCTTATTACATATTTTTTTATATTCTACCTTTTCCTTTCAGACAAAGGTTTTAACGTTCTACATATCCATATTAAAGAAAATATTCATCAACACTGACTTCTCTTTCAACATAAATAACAGGCTGTAGTCCTACATAAACTAGAACCACTTCAACAACATAAACATACACAATAACAACATAACTCTGGTCATGGTATTAAAATGTTAAAAAGAAATTATTACCCATACATTTTTGTATTACATTGTTTGATATTAACTAAAGTACAACTACTATACCTTGACGTTTGTATTCTGTGCCGAACCATTTCTCTTTAGCGTCGTATTGTATAGGTTTGGAATGTTTGTTTGATAGAATCATTATATTCACACTGTCTGCTTGCATACAATCCAACAGCTCGGTTATACCCTACACAAATGGATAAAAACGAATAAATTGTGTGACGGGATATCCCTTTTGAAGTTATACTTCTTTTGGCGCGTTAGGGAAAAAGGTTGAGAGTAAATTTTTACGATGCACGCGCACACCGTCACGAGAAACCGACACCCTGAAGTTAGCTATAGTCAACATTTTGTTTCTTTGTATTAAAACTTTCAATGTATTAAATACCTTTATTCTATTGTTAGTGTCGTTTATTCTACAAACGTAGAATAAGGCGAAAGATAAAATTTTTGAAAAGATTTTTATCTTGTTACGCCAAAGAAGTATAACTTCTAACGCGTGTACATAAGTACACACATACTTTTTTTTTAAGAGCTAATAAATTGACGTTATCATCTGATTTGATGTTTAAGTACAGCTGTCGTTTTTAAAGATATTTTGTATATACATACAACATGTGAGTTTGTTGGTTTATTTGTCTGTTTGTCACGCGTTAACTACTCAATCGTGAAATTGTGCATGCACATATTCATGTGTTCAAAAAAGAACATAGGGTACTTTTTCTCTTGAAAATTTAATGTGCTGTTTAAGTATTAAATTCTTTGAATTTCTGTTAATTATTCAACTTTAGACCCTTCTATTGGCCAAAAAAAAGAAACAGCTCTCATTGATACAAAATACATAACTTTAATACCATATTTTGAATGCATATAACAGGTGAAAGGTTAAACGCTTGCAGTATTCTACGATATGACACTTCATGGTCCCATTTAACATATAAGATAATAATATCAAAACAAATACTAATAAACAACCAAGAAAACCTAAGTTAAAGTTTGTTTTAAAACTTCCAAAAGTATAAACACAATCGGTATAAACCTAGATGCAATGACCGATGCTGAAAGCTACAATAGGTGACCTGGATTTAATAACCTTCGATAATAAAACGGACAAGAAACCCTTTTGTTTTGTTCCTGATGTTCCCACGTTCCCTTTCAAATGAAAGTGAAATCCGACGATCATTGACACTGTGCTTTAACATAGACACGTAGAGGATTATGTGTGATTTTTGTATTTTCCTAAATAATTAGGTCAAATATTAAGCACCAATTTTTTTAATTGATTTAGAACTAGAATCGAGTGGAGAGTACCCCCATAAATATTGCTAATGTCTGAACATTCTGCCTGTATATACAAACAAAATAAATTAATAAGATTTCTAGAAAGAACTAATAAATATCTTACCTTTGGATCATATTTATAGTATAGTCTATCTCCTGTGATATAATGTTCCGGTGGATAAAACTGCATGTTTTCAGCTAAAGTCTCGACATAATCCGCAGGCTGTGATTCCTCTTCGAAGCGAAAACTTGTCTCTTCAATGGTCTAAAACATGTATATCAACTTATGACATAAAAAGTAAATTTACTCAGATACAATTAATATTTTTTAATATAAAATCCGATTTTATTTCTATAACGTATATTTTAATACATATTTCATAGGAATATTTTACAGTTTGCATTAATAACTTTCTTTAATATAGTTTAAATGCTAATCAAATGTTATCGATTGACAGTAAAAAAAAATTATATTATAACTACCGGGCCGGGCGCACGTTGTCCTGCCTTGATAATAAAAAAAATCTAAAATTCAACCGCAGCGCCACCTACCGAGTCCAATTGTGAATCTGAACCATTCTCGGATCCACTCGAACTTGCACACAAAATTTCATCAAAATCGGTCCAGCCGTTTAGGAGGAGTTTCAGTGACATACACACGTACAGAAGAAATTTATATATAAAGAAGATATTTACTTGAATACAAAATTTATATCAACTATCTTACCTTTATCTCTTCGTATATCCTATTAGATGGTCCTATTCGTCGAAGCATGTTTAAATATGAAAATATTGCTTCCAAAACCTAAAAAAAAAAACATATACAAACTTGAATGCGTAGTAGTAAATCGAGTATTATGAAGTGAAACATATATAGGTTTATCTGGCAGTTGAAAGAATAGAGTAAGGGAATTATATTTACTATGTCTGTCAAACATGCCATATGTGTATTAATCTATACTAATATTATAAAGAGGTAAAGTTTGTGAGTTTGTGAAGTTGTGGCGTTGTAGGGGGTAATCTCAGGAACTACTGGTCCGATTTAGATAATTCTTTCAGTGTTATATAGCTCATTCATCGAGAATGATTATAGGCTATATATCATCCCGCTAAGGCCAATAGGAGCGGAGCACAGATGAAAAATGTTTCAAAATCGAGATGTTTTTTTTCTTTTTGAGAGCTTCTGCTGCGTGTCAGCGTTAGCCCAGAGTAGTAACTATTACTACGCGGACGAAGTCGCGGGCAGGGGCTAGTTATATTATACACATGGCCTTGTTTAACCCTTGGCATGTCCAAAATCATAAGAGTTTAAACTCCATAGAAACTAATGTAGACCTTATGATGCGTTAGTTAACAGACTGTTGGCGGCGTAAGTATTAAAAAAGAACCGTATTTATGACAAAATTTGAAAAACTTGTACAATAACCTGAACTAGTACAATGATCTGCTATTTTCACATCTGGGTCTTAAAAAAAATCAGCTATGGGATTAAATATTACGTAAACAATACTTTAATTTTAACCCCCTCCCCTTCGTAAGCAAAAGTACGCAAAGTTGTTACCCCCACTGCCCTATGCTTTCTTAAGTATTACCATAAATTTGACAAAATCATTTCCACGTTTCTTTATCAGTTATTGGAAATGAAAACAAAAGGTAAATAAATATTGCTGACGTATTTATACTTCATCGGTGTTATTACAAAAAAGTTAAATACGTATTAAATACTTGCTTTAAAAAGGTTTCGAATTAAATGCACCGCGCTCGCCCGAGACAAGTTCGCGTTATCCTTTTTCACAAGTCTAACCTAACGTAACCAAAGCGAGACAAAAGAGCAAGATGGCGAACATTCAGCGACCGCGGTGCATTTAATTCGAATCCTTTTTAAAGCAAGTATTCGACACGTATTTAACTTTTTTGTAATAACACCGCATAGGTAACAATATATAAATATAAAAAAATATAAAAAATGCTAAACCTAGTGGGGACTGTCTCTGCAGCTGCCGGAACACACTAACAGATGCTTGGCGATAGATTTTTAACTTAAGGATCGTATGTAGCGGACTTAGAAAAAGCCCTACCACTATGTTATGGTTTCGTCACGATGTTTTCCGTCACCGAAATCTCCGACCCACTTGCTAGGATTCGAACCTACGTCCATTGAAACGGTATTCGAACACGCCATCAACTAAGCCCTTATCGTCTTCAGATCCCCGACACCAATATTATCATAAACAAGCAAAATACCTTCCAAGCCTACTTTAGCGCCTACGTAATACTTTATCGACCCCCAATGCGTAATGTGCGTATACCTAGCATTTACTCTAGTCTTGAGACTCAAGGTTTTTTGTGATTACTAGAACCCAACTTAAGTAAATAATTTCTTTCATATTAACTACGCTATTCAAGCTAATGATTATTGTTTTATTCTTATTAAAAGGTATACTGTATTTAATGTAATTAATCCGCACGGATTCGAAGGAGATTGTTAGTATATTAGATTCTCAGTCTACTAAGGGTTTTCCACGTCATCACAACTATTCCATTGCTTTATTGGTTATATTGTTCTATCCTGTATGCGGACTCATCGTCACAAATACAAAACGGATGACTCATCGATCGTGGGAACAAGAAACAATAGCGTTCTAAATCGAGCCCGTCTCGTACTTTGTTAAATAGTTCACATAACGTTAACTTCCTCGAGTTTTCCATCGACCTTTATTGAGGGGGTATATAATAGCACCACGGTACGTCCGAATTGAGCATTGAGTGATAGTCTATTTGATTTCTATCTATAAATGTATAAAATAAATTTCATACAAAAGAAACGGGTATTAATTAACAATATATTATATACACACCGAGATGTATATTTTATGGCAAAAATATATTGAAAGAATTTTACCTCATCAACATGGTCGAGTCCTTCTTTAGTAAGCACAACCTGAGTCGAGAATAGACTATACATAGACGTATAATCAATACCGCTTTCCGAGTTACCCGTGTAGATGCCCAACGCCCATACCCTGTGTAAATAACGTAAAAAAACATCAAAATAAGGTTCTAAATGTCTTTCTCTCTTACTCCCCTTTGCAGTCTATATCATTGGAAAACTTAAATCTTTTATAGACATACTAGCCGGAAACGAGTTGCTGTGTTGTCAGTTATTACATTAAACAGTTATTGAATTAAAATTATGATAAAGTATTTGGTATTATGGGGTAATGAGTATGCCTAAAATCTTGATACAAAAAAAGTGTGGTTACGTAGTAAATAGATTAACAGAACAGGTGCACCGTAAAATATACTGGAGTTGAAAAAGAAATTCCAAATTAAAACGTGGCGTCATCTATGAGATGTCTTTAACAGTCTGTCATACTGTATGTCAATGTTTCTGTCAACAAACTAATTTAAAGCGCCATCTGTTCCAGACTGATGGAACTTACAATTAACAACAATAATCAACATTGACAATCATTTAATTTATAAATAAAAAACATTGAGGACATTAATCGATGTATAAATTAAGTATCTCTCAAGATGGACCAAATTATACATAAATGCCAACTTTCATGAAAATCGGTTGTGTAGTTGGAGTTCATCATGGACAAACTATAAAATGATACAACGTCCGACTAGTTACACTCAAGTTGCAAACATGATGTCTAGCATCTATCTAAACACGAGTTTTATCTACTCCCCTTAAGTCCTAGTTAAACCCTTCTTTATCCACATCGTAATTACAATGAAGTGTATAAAAAAAACACAATAATGGAACAAAAAAAACATACTTTTTCCTTAAATAGGAGAGCAAGCTTCCCTTGCCCTCGTGTCCCAATAGATACGAAATATACTGATGCGGCTTCGACTCGTATTCAGATATTAAAGATCGCATGCACCACGTCAGGTGAACCTATAAAATGTTTTTATATTTATTTTAACAAATTTTACCATATCTGAGTGTTATCTGTGGAGATGAATGATATTATAACTAAAGATACGTTACGTACATATATTTTGACAAAAAAAAATGACACGATAATGCACACATACGTCAAGTAATATTGTAACGCCACACTGTCTTGATGGCATATTGTGAATATCGGTGGTGAAAAAGAAATAGTTAAATATAAGCTAGCTAGTCAAGTTTTAACAAGGCGCTATCGGAGCGCTTATTACATAATATCTACAGCTTTTTACTTATAATATCATTGGTGGAGATAATAAAGAAACTCATCTTATTCATTATACCATTACTAACAGGTATAATAAATGTAGTAGACAGCACCATTAGTAGAAAATTCATTAGTGTTATGTTAATTTAATAGGATTGTAGAACTAAATGAAAATATTGGTATTTTAATTTATTTTCGATATTGTATATTGTAATTAAATATCATATAATTTTTATTCATATGTTTAGAATATAGTTTTAGTAATGAAAAAACAAAAACATATTTCTTCTCACGTAAACTGAAACACCGATTATAGCGCATAACGTCACACCTTTTGAAAGATAATTTCTTTGCAATGTTATGACGTCAATCCAACGCGATTGTAAGAATGAGCGTTTTATCGGAAATATTTAAATAATGAAGGAAATTTTATTAAAAAATAATATGCATAAATTCACTTTATTTTCAAAAATGTAGTAGCCTTTTCGGTGACATTACCAGTTAATTCAGTTTTATGCTAATTATTGTAGTTCATTATACTGTCACTCCGTCAGTATTGAAACTATTTTATAATATATTTAAAAAAAAAAATTATTACAAACTATTTTTTAAATACTTACTTGAACGTCTTTATATTACAAATGGGGATATTATCTACAACGACCACGGCAATATAATTACACTACTTATCCCTACTTTTAGAATTGATTTAAAACGCTTCATTTATTTTTTAAATAAATTCAAGTCGAACGTTTGAGCATGGTTAAACTTAAAACCGCATTTACACACAAATTTTCATAATAATAGGTCTTTTTACCTACGAAATTGCCGTTCTGCAGTACTGGCCATTTCAAATCAAAATAATTTTTGTTTGGCTAAGAATTCTAATTTCAAATTAATTTTATTTTAAAAACATGGAATTCTTTTTCCAAAAGTAGTCATTTGTTTATTAATTAGTGTTACATTTTCATCGCATTTCAATCTTTTTTGTCATCATGGATACGTTTTAACGTAATTCGAGTAATTATGGAATATGAGTACCGTCGTGGCAGCAACGCGGCACAAGCGGCACGCAACATCAACGACGTTTACGGAGCTAACACTACAAACCAACGCACCACCTGTTATTGGTTTGCTCGCTTCCGTTCTGGGAATTTCGACCTGAAAAATGAACCTCGCGGTCGTCCGAAGACTTTGGCCGACAATGACGAATTAAAGGCGATTGTGGAAGCTGATGATACACAATCTACGGGTGAATTAGCAGCAGTTTTCGACGTTAGCGTCAAAACAATATTGGTCCATTTGCGTCAAATTGCCAAGGTAAAAAAGCTTGACAAATGGGTGCTCCACGAACTCAATGATCGCCAGCGCGAAGTACGCGTCGAGACGTGCCTTGCACTGCTCAACAGACACACAAATGAAGGAATTTTGAACCGGATTGTTACCTGCGATGAAAAATGGATTCTGTTTGATAACCGCAAGCGCTCAGCAAGTTGGTTGGATCCTGGTTCAGCACCTAAACAATACCCTAAACGAAAACTTACCCCTAGAAAAGTGATGGTCACTGTTTGGTGGTCTAGCGCCGGTGTGATTCATCATCTTACCAAACGAGGTGAGCATTACTGCAGATGTGTACTGTGAAGAGTTGAACACAATGATGGAGAAGCTGGCACATCTCCAACCAGCATTGGTCAATCGCTTGTCTCCGCTGCTCCTGCACGACAACGCGCGACCTCATACTGCACAGCAGACGGTCTCCAAGTTGCAAGAACTGGGGTTGGAAGTTCTCCGTCATCCGCTCTACTCACCAGACCTTGCGCCTACAGACTACGACTTTTTCCAGAATTTGGATAACTCCTTGGCGGGAAAAAAATTCAATACCCGAGAGGCAGTACAAAATGCCTTTGAAGAATTTGTTGCCTCCCGTCCAGCTGATTTCTTTAAGAAGGGCATTAATAAACTGCCACTGCATTGACAAAGATGCATTGATTGCATGGGTGATTACTTCGATTAATACAAATAAAAAATACATGAAAAAAATTAGTTTAAATTTTTTCATACAAAACGGCAATTTTATAGGTAAAGACTTTCAGTTTCCATTAAGCTGCAATATGCGATGTAAAAAACTTAGTATAATAGACCAATTTAACTATTGTAAAAGCAGTATGGCGGAAACGTTTAACACATTCAAACCAGCGTGACAATTTTAAAGTACTCACCTCAGTTGTATCACCAATAGGTTTGACGTAATAGATCTGTCTGAACTCGGGTGTCACAGCATCAGATTTGAACGCAAATTCACTAAAATCTTCAGAAGGCAGTTTATTCGTAGGCACTCGACCAAAGGTGTTTATCACATACTGCTCCAAAGCATCGAGATCCATACGAGCCTGGAAGATATAACCTTATGTTAATGCTTTCATATTAATTATTTTTTTATAGTAGTGTCTTTACATTTCAAAACGAGCTAAATTCAATTTGAATCGTTCATATAACATGTTTAATTCTTTTAAGAGATCCAGTTTTTATATGTATAATGATAACGAAGTTAAAATTTTGCTGTCCATAAGGGTTTTTTAATGATCTTCATATTTTACACTAGCTTTTGCCCGCGACTTCGTCCGCGTGGGATAGCTATTTTGGGCTAACTAACACGCAGCGGAAGCTCTCAAAAGCAAAAACACCCCGATTTTGAAACATTCTTCAATGGTGCTCCGCTCCTATTGGTCTTAGCGTGATGATATATATCCTATACCCTTCCTCAATAAATGAGCTATCTAACACTGAAATATTTTTTCAAATCGGACCAGTAGTCATGAGATCTTGAAAAATATAAGGAACTGTAGGGACACAATGTAGGCATGTAAGGCAGAGTGCAAGGTAAGCAAATAATTATTATATGAGAGCGCGACATATGAACGGCGAGCCAGTTTCTACGCGCTGGCCCGTACGAAAGGTCGTAGATACGAGGAACATCAACATTAAAACTACTCAAGCAAACAATTGCTCTTTTAATTAAATAACCCCAATAGTGAGGACCTTCGTTAACCAGCAGGAACAGTCACTCAATTGGAGGACATTCACACACTACACGCACCTAAAGTCATCAACTCCAAAGAACGACTCATTCTCGTCATATAACGTTATGGCGGTATTTATCTCAGTATCCGCGCTCGTTTTATCACTTACCCTACAAAAAATGTCATTCTATACATATAAATAAAATTGAAATGGCTGTTGTTTGTACTGATAGAGAGACTTTCCAACGAATTATCGAGGCTATAAATAATTATATTTTTTCGTAGGAAGCTAAGCAGTAATAGCTAAATTACCAATAAAAAAATAAAATACCATTAATCTAGAGTAAACTTTGTAGTAGTTCCCATGAAACGATAAAATAATTTTTCCAGGTAATAATATAATATAGTAATTGTGAATGAATTTGAGCGTTTGTCTATCAATCATACTCAAATAGCTGTACCGGTTCTAATGAAATTCGGTATATTAAGGACACAATATAATTAAGGACATATGTAGATGTATATATCATTATTTTTTATTACATAGTATAAAACAAAGTCCCCTACCGCGTCTGTCTGTCTGTCTGTTCGCGATAAACACAAAAACTACTGAACGGATTTTTATGCGGTTTTCACCAGTGGATAAAGTGATTCATGAATAACGTTTTGGTATATAATTTGTCAAGGATTTTTCTATAATCAGGGCGGGACAGGGTCTGCCGTGCCCGCTAGTGATTATATAAATGATACATGAGTAAATACATTTTAGTATATTACTACCATCACTTTGGGTAACTTTGACAGTGGGCAAAATCGATATTACCCGAACTTTATGATCAGATCCATATTTGTCAAAGTCACCCTCCACTAGATTTTTTTCTGTATAAATAATGGGTTTTATAGTAAGTAATAGATAATAGTAGTCTGAGAGTACTAAAATAGCAAGAAATGTCTATCTATATATTTCTAAATATCGAAAAAATATGGTGCTAGACTGTCAAAGTTATTCTGGTTGACTGTACTTATCTTTATGAAAATCATGTAGCGATATACTAATTTATCTTCTAAATCTTCTATACATATAATAAGAATGTAAAGCTAACGTGCCTATACTTTTTAGGTTTTCGTGAAAAAAATTGTTGCAGGTGTCTTGGAATCATTACATAGTATAAAACAAGGTCCCCTACCGCGTCTGTCTGTCTGTCTGTTCGCGATAAACTCAAAAACTACCGAACGGATTTTCATGCGGTTTTCACTAGTGGATAAAGTGATTCATAGGGAAGGGTTTAGAATATAATTTGTCAAGGTTTTTTTATAGTCAGGGTGGGACAGCGTCTGCCAGGCCCGCTAGTAAGTAATAAAATACATTTCAATAATTTTTAGAAACGTCTGTATGTTTGTTTGAACACGCATCACTGCTAAAGTACTGCGGTCACGATAAAACCTCACCAAGAAAATCATAGAGCATACCCTCGAGTAACATTTAGTCTTGGTTTCATTAAAATCGGTTTACATTTTAAAAGTTATTATAATTTTAATGACGACGCGACTTAAGCAGATAAGTAAATGAACTTAATACACTCAGATGATTTTATTAGTCACTTTTTTACATTAGGTTCCACGCGCACGCAGTCGCGGTCACAGCTAGTATGTACATAAATACAGACTTGCATGATGCACGAACAATTTAATGTTCAACGTTCACACGTGACCCGAGAACAATGGTATAAAATCGAAATGTAATTGTATTTAACCGGTGGTAATACCAACTAATAATATGCTTACTCGTTTTAATAGTTAGTTATCTGTCAAACACTTTATTGTAGGTATAAATCGCTCATTAAATAACGCGAAAAGAACATAATGCATTAATGTATGTAATTGGCTGCGGTAATTATTTATAACGTTAAATGCTATTTTCTTGTATAAACGTAACTAATTTAAACTTATACCGTGTTATTACAAAAAAGTTAAATACGTATTAAATACTTGGTTTAAAAAAGTTTCCTAATAAATGCACCGCGCTCGCCCGAGGCACGTTCGCGTTATCCTTTTTCACAAGTCTAATCTAAAGCGAGACAAAAGAGCAAGATGGGGAACATTCAGCGAGCGCGGTGCATTTAATATGAGACCTTTTTAAAGCCAGGGTTCAATACGTATTTAACTTTTTTGTAATAACACTGATACGGTCTTATTACAAAAACTAAAATGAACAAGGGTTTGACACGAGTCTTACCAAGCCGTGCCTAAAATTTGAGATCTAATTGAACAAATACTTATAATACTTTATCGCAAAAGCGTGCCCAAGCGGTCTGTAGCTAAACATTTGGCTTAAGTTTTTTATGCAAGCAAATCTGAATAGCATTCGTTCGGTTCGATCTCATCATTACATACAGATATTATAAAAAAAACCATTTCAATCATCCAGTGGTCGATAGCGGAAAAAAACTTTTAACAATAAAGCTACAAAATAAAAATAAGAATTAAGAAAATCGGCTGAGAAACAGAGAAGGGAGATGATCTTAACCGTTTCCCCACTATCTTTTTATATATATAGACTAGCAGGCCCGACAGACGTTGTCCCGCCCTGATTATGAAAAAATCCTTGACAAATTATATACTAAAACGTTCCTCATTAATCACTCTATCCACCGGTGAAAACCGCATAAAAATCTGTTCGGTAGTTTTTGAGATTATCGCGAACAGACAGACAGACAGACGCGGTAGGGGACTTTGTTTTATGCTATGTAATGATGAGTAACGACTTATTCTCGCCAATATAATATCTTAACAGGCTAAATTGTACATAATAGTTACCTGTACAGCGACGGTCATTCTGTTCGCGCTGTAATGCCTCTTCCTGAAGTCGTGGGCAGCGCGATGTAGTTTCTCATCATCATTGATGTCATCTCGGAGGCTGCGCAGGTTGCCCCACGTGAACGTACGCGCCGGGTGCCCCTCCGGGAACAAACTCGACAGCAGCTGGTCCTTTCGGTTCGAATCCGACGGGGACGCTATCGCGAACTCTGACAGAGTTCGAGAATATTCATAATCACTCGTTCGATCATCGGCATTACATATTATAAAACGATGTCCTGCGCCACGTCTGTCTGTTCGCGATAATTTCAAAAACTACTGAATAGATTGTCATGCGTCTTACACCAGTAGATATAGTGATTCACGGGGAAGGTTTAGGTATATAATTTGTCTACGTTTCTTTTTATTATTTAGGGCGGGATAATGTCCACCGTACCGGCTAGTTCAACATAAACTAGATAAAATCATAGCTTTATGGGGACTCGTGAAGACACTTTATTCGTTAAAACACAAGTAATTAAAAAAAATAATTGCTAATTTAATAAATTTTCGTATCATTAAAATTAATCTCTTTAAACATGAAATATAAAGTAGAAAAGTTGTAATCTCAAATTGGCTAACTAGCTTATTTTTGAAAATCCACCCGTATCTAAGCAACATATAACTATTTCTTTTTCACCACCGATATTGAAAACATGCCATCTTACTTCCACATTTTATCTAAGACAATGTGGCGTTACAATATTACTTTACGTATGTGTGCGTTACCGTCCCATTTGTTTTGTTAAAATATCATATAAGTAACGTATATACACCATTTTACATATAATATAATTGCTTATACATATATATCATCTTCAAGTATATTTACCAGATTCGATAGCTTCTCTCTCCCTCTGCATAGCCTCTTTCATCATAAGGGGGCTCACGAAGAACTGACTGAACATGTCCATAGCGTGAGGCAGATGTTTCTCTTGTATCTCGAAGTAAAACGTTGTCACCTCGCAGTCAGTAGACGCATTATCGGAACCACCCTTTTTCTGTTCAATAAACGCATATAAGGATCTTAACTAATTCATCTACATATAAATCTAATACGAAACAGGACTATATAGACTGAACACTATTTGTAAGTAGGAATATATGTAGAATATATAAGCAGAGCTGTCTTCTGTAACATATAGATTATTAAAAAAAGGATTTTTTAACACTTTTGAAGTGGGTGAAGTTTTACATAAAAGTGTAGGTAGTAGTAGCCATTACTTTTAAAATTGAGTTCTAAAATAAAATAAAATTAGAGACATAGGAATTCTCATAGATTGGTTATAAGTTCAAAATCAACTACGCGATTTGCTTATTTTTGAAGAGTGAATATTAATTTGATACAGGCGGGAATGCTGATCGTTATATGTTTATACAATTCTTCTGTCCGTGTGTATGTGACTGACTTCCTCCTAAACGGCTGGATTCGAGAATTATTTAGATTCACAATTGAATTTTCTAGATGGTAGAGTAACGCTGAAGTTATTACTGGTTTCAGCATGAATAGGTCGGCTCGCCCGGGGTAGTATCATCTTCTCATAGAAAACCGACGTGAAGTAACAGTGTTTACATCGTTGCGTTTCACTCGGTTAGTGAGAGCGCCGGAGGCCCACTTCCCTTTTCCCCTCTCGCTCCTCCCCCCAAACACAGGCTGGCAACACACTTGCGACTCTCCTGATGTTGCAAGTCTCTAAGGAAGGTGGTGATCACTTAACATCAGGTGATCCGCCTGTTCGTTTGCCTCCTATGACATAACAAAATAGAAACCCGGTGGGTAGCGCTGCGATCAGATTCTAGGATATATCTTTTTTCTTATCAGGGCAGGAAAACGTCTGCCGGGCCCGCTAGTAATATAATAAAAAAAACTGACGGTGTCACAAGCAAATAGATCAAGTGTATCACAATTTTTTTAATTTTAATATCATAAATACATTGTTTCCTTTGAATTAAAACAAAATGGATGATTCCATCATGATTGAAATTTTACCCGTACCTAAACACCTATTGACACAGAAGTGGGAATATTAACTGAAATATAATGAATTAGTTTATTACCTATATTTATTTAGTTTCTTTCTAAGCCGATTTATAAAAGAAAATATTTAACACAATAATTAAGGAAAACTTTATTATCGCAATTCGTTCCATATTCACGTATTTGCAAATTGTATATATGGTTTTTAGCACGGACAATGGTCATAACTAATTACTTGAGCTAATAAAAAGTTGTAGATCTCTTTTACCTTGATATATTGTATTTGAGCAACGCACTGAAAGTCGCGATATTAAAATAATGGTTAACATAATATTTTACAATAAACATTTACTAATTATCTTCTATATCTTTAGCTCATCTATTTATTAACTGATTTTCTTTATTTACTTGTTGTTTAGTAGCTATTGACGAGCTGTAGTGTTATAATATTTTTTTGTGAAAATTTCGTTTTTTTTTTAAATTAAAACTAGATAATTTATGAATTGCTGTCAAATGTCGACCACTAGTTACATTAAATCTGAGAATCTCGAAAAGTCTAAATATTGCGTTTTTAGAAACTTATGAAACAATTTAAATATGGAACCTAATACAAACATTAAATAAAAATTTGTTCGTATGTTACGAAACGCGTTACTAAAAACCGATTAACTTTTTTGGCGTGTTTGTTAGAAACAGCACGGAGTCTCACAAAGTACGGATATAAATGGAAAAAAATTCATGAATATACAAATGTTTGCGCGTAACTCTTGTTGGAATACTATTTACAATGTGTAGAAATATTTTCATAAGCCAACTAATATCCGCTTTCACTGTAAATAGAGGTACAATCGGTAATAACAACAAAACCCTACGAAGAGGATACTCCGTTACGGCTGTAGGGACTTACTATAAATTGATATGTTGTAATTAATTTGTATACCTCTTGTACAAAAGTGTACTGTTCCCGACGAGAGATAGATTAAAAACGGGCAAAAGCTATACTATATGTATATATTTGATAAAAATAAAAAGTAAATTATAGCCAAGCATCACAGCCCCTATAGATACATAGTGGCTCATCAACAACCCCACGGCTGATTTTATAAGATCCAGGTCTTAAAACTGGCGGATCATGTTTTTAAATATCTAGACATCTTTTTAATTATAATTTTACATTACATAAACTAAACATGTTTTCGTTCAAGTTTTTTGAAATTTTGTAATAAATACGGTATTTCCTTCATACTTATGCTGCCAACAGTCTGTTTATCAGTGCACATAAAGTCTACATTCGTTTGAATCGAGCTTATACCCTTATGGTTTTGGACAGTCCAGGGGTTAAGATATATCTGTGAGTTCGACGAGAAACCTGCTTTAGCTACAAATTCAATATTTATCGACGAGTATGGTAACAAAATTAGTAAAAATATTTAAAACAATTTATGATTTATACCTTAATAAAAGCGTCGAATTCATTCTCCTTGGGATATTTCTCGCTGCCCATAAACACCATATGTTCGACGAAGTGTGCCAACCCTTGTATATCAGGAGGATCGCTGTAACTTCCCACACCGACACATAATGCACATGCCGCCTGCAACAAATAGAATAATATATGAACAATTATCGGAATATGTCTAAAATCCTAACTAACATTATAATTTCGTATGTGAGTTTGTTTGTTACACTTTCAGACCTTAACTACTCAGTTAATCATTACGAAATTTTGCATACAAGATGTCAGGGATATAGAATAATACATAGAGTACAATTATTTATTTATTATATATTATTTACAAAAAAGTAGTGATCCTGAAGGATAGTGTCCGACTTCATGTTGTATGCAAGAGATGGCGCTAGAACTCGATTAGATCGCGCTCACGATAACATTTCTTGATAATGTATGGCTCCGATCGATTGTTCATAATGTTGTTGTTTTTGAAAGTTTAGTTTTATATCCAGGTCAATTTATGTGTATAGTGCCAAAATATATAAGTGAAAGTGAAGTGTAATAAATAATGTTGTATTCTTTTCCATTTATTGATTTTAATATTACTAGCTAATGCGTGCTATCGTCTACGTCGTTTATTATCTTAAAAGTATATTTTATATATATAGGGGAAACACATAAACACCACTCGCTCCACTTCTCCACGGCAAGAAAACAGACAAATCAAATCAAAAATACTTTATTCAGTTTAGGCCCTAATAAGGTGGTTATGAACGTCAAAACTACCACCGGTTCGGAAAACAACCCAGTCATCGAGAAGAACCGGCGAGAAACTCGATCGGGTACATCTTTTTAACATAAATGTATTTGGAATACATTATACGTTACAATACCGTTTTTAGTGGATGCACAGAGAGGAGTCAATTTCAGATATCACCATCGTTCACATATTGATCCACTCTATAATAGCCTTTCGTCACTAAAACCCGTTTAACATGGCGCTTAAATTTACAGTCCGGCTAATCGGTAATATGTTTTAGAACTTTATTGTAAAACCTAACACTATTTATTACCTAAAAAGCTATTACTGGTTTTGCTAAGTCTGAAACTTGGGACGACCAGACCAGGCATCGTTTAGACGTCTAGTGCTTATAAAATCGTAGTTCTTTTTAAACTTTATATCAAATGAAGATATTGTGATAACTCTTATTCTAGATAAGGACAAAGTGAAAAAAATAGCTGTAGTTCACATGTGATAGTGAAACTTTCAATAGGAAAGCGAGACGACGTGAGCGTGTGACTTACTGGTCTCCAATACCCGAAGGCAAGACAGACACTGCTCCCACCGTACCTGACACAGTGTTGACCCCCACCATTGTTCAGGACACAAAAAGGTTGCAGATCAAAACTTCAAAGCCTTCCCATAAGAAATTTCACTTCAAAAATAGATGGCAGTCTATTCAGTAGTTCGTGATTGATGCGCACATAACGGTAGACCCCTATCATTTTATTTATATACTAGCTGACCTGGCCATGCGTTGCTGTGGCTCAGTTATTTATATGTTGAATTAAAATTATAATAAAGTATTTGGTATTATGGGATATTTAGGCTACCTAGAAACTTGATACAGAAAAAGCGAGGTTACGTAGTAAATAGATTAATAGAACACGTGCATCATAAAATATACTGGAGTTAAAGAAGAAATTCAAAATTGAAACGTGGCGCCATCTATGAGATGGTTATAACAGTCGGTCCTAAAGTGTTCTGTCAATAGACTAATTTAAAGCATCATCTGTTCGCGACTGATGAAACTCACAATTAATAACAATAATCAACATTGACAATCGTTTAATTTGTAATTAAAACGTATTGAGGCCATTAATCGAAATATAAATTATCCCTATCTCTCAATTTGGAACAAATTATACATAAATGCGAACGTTCATAAACATCGCTCGAGTAGTTTAGGTGTTCATCGTGGACAAACATCGCGACTCTGGATTTTTATATATGTACTAGCTGTGCCCATGACTTCGTCCACGTGGAACCTAATTCACAAAACAATGACTAATAAAGTCATCTGAACGTATTTAGTCCCTTTGCTTATTTACTTTTCTCTCGTACGTAAGTCGCGGCGCCATTAAAATTACAATAACTTTTGATAGAATGGACCGATTTTAATGAAAAAAGACTAAGTTACTCCTGAGGATATGCTAAATACCTGCAACAATTTCACGAAAATCGAAACAGACCAGACACGTTAGATCTATATTCTTATTATATGTATAGAAGATTAAAGGAGATATTGTTTTACTGGAAATAATACATTCAGACGAAGAACGTAAATATAAATATATGTAAAGAATAAATCGTAATAAAAACTGCTTTGACATTGCTTGCAATAAATTAACGTAAGTAAGTCATGGACATTGACCGTGAATCTAGACTATCAATTTCCATGGCATTCGAATTCGAAACAAGTTTATACAAAAAAAAAACGGATTGCATCAATAAATTTTGATTAACTACCAACGAGCTGCAACAATAGACAAGTGTGGCAACATTTCGTGCAGACATACCGTATCAAGGTCTTCAATGCAATTCCAGAGCTGAATAAATATTCTTTGTATTTCAGTTTAATTATAAAAAAGGTTATGCTTCAAATGACATTCATTTACAATATGTATAGAAATCTTTTAAGATGGTATAACCAATGCAATTTATTACTAAACATAATTTACACGACTTTCTCTTATATGTGAAGTGAAAGTTTGAGAGAAATCTTGTCATTTTAAGAAAGGATACCAAAACAAAATATAACTTTACTCATATAATTTAAAATCGATTTCAATCGGCTAACATTCTTTTATATTTACCGATTAGCGGGCCCGGTGGACGTTATCTCGCCCTGATAATAAAAATAAACCTTGACAAATTATATACCCAAACCTTCCTCATGAATTACTTTATCTAGTTGGTGAAAGCCTCATGAAAATCCGTTCAGTAGTTTTTGAGTTTATCGCGAACAGGCAAACAGACAGACGTGGCAGAGGACTTAGTTTTATAATATGTAATGATAATATATTTTATGAGACATTGTGTCGTTGATTGTTGACATTGACATTGTTGATTTTAGGTCAGACCAGATTTCAGACATTTTGGGTGTTATTACAAAAAAGCTAAATACATATTGAATACTTGCTTTAAAAAAGTTTACATACTTACGTATTAAATGCACCGCACTCGCCGAACGTTCGACATCTTGCTCTTCTATCTCTGTTTGGCTAGGTTAGGTTAGACTTGCGAAATAGGATAACACGATCTTGCCGCGGTAGCCGTCGCGCGGTGCATTTAATACGTAAGTATCCATACATTTTTAATGCAATTATTCAATACGTATTTAACCTTTTTGTAATAACACGTTTTAGGTTTATTTCAATACTTATACCCTAACTAATATTATAATTGAGAATATGAGTTTGTTACATTTTCACGTTTTAACCACTCAACCGATGAAATTTTGCCTAAACGTTAATTAAAAAAAATACCTTGTGTTATAAAATACTGTTCTCATTGAAGAATTTAAATATAAAACACGAACGAAGATATGGGAAAAGGCTTGTTTTTGAATAATTGTTTCAAGGATCGTATCCAGTAAGTAATACAAAAATCATAATAACATATATCTATATCATCCTGATGAAGTCGTTAGGGTTATTACGTAATTACTATTGCCTAGCTCAACAGGAATAAGGTATGAAAACAAGTCATGCGATAGTCTGCGCTAAAGAGTTGCATTGTCTTTTATCTTGAAACAGGTAAATGACGAACAAATATAATAAGGTATTTTAGTAGAAATATGATGAATTCATAATTATAAAATATTTATAAAATGACAACTGTAACCAAGAAACTTGATCTTGTTTAAAACAAGGTTGTTCTGTACTTTTATTAAATACTAACTGTACCCGCGACTTCGTCCGTGTGGTACCTTATGTACTAAACAGTTATTAATAAAGTCATCTGAAACTATTAAGTCCATTTGCTTATCTACTTTTCTCTCATACTTAAGTTGCGTCGTCATTAAAATTACAATAACTTTTCATAGACCGAACCGATTTTAATGAAACAAAGACTAAATGTTATTCGAAGACATGCTTTATGACTTTCTTGAAAAGATTTTATCATGAACGCAGTGCTTTAGCAGTGATGCGTGTCCAAAAAACAGACAGACAGACATTTCTAAAAATTATTGAAATGTATTTTATTACTTATTCCTAGACACCTACAACATTTTTTTTTCACAAAAATCTAAAAAGTTCAGACACGTTAAATTTACTTTCTTATTATATGTATAGAAGAACATCTCTGTTATAGAGCTCCCCTTACAACGAAAATACAAAGAAAATAGATGGAAATTGTAACGCTTATATAGTGGCATTGTGGAAATATAACTAAATTATAGTCTTCCAAGTGTGGAACGAACATAGTCCTATTTATTTATACATAGATACTAGTGACAAGTCCTGGCTTCACATGGTTGTTATGTACTACTGTGGGGCGTTATAAGTATCTACCATAAACCATTTAGATCCGTGGTCCTGAAATTATGGCCCGTGATTAGTATTTGTGTGCGACATAACACATTACTTTAGTAGACAATTAAAAATACTATAAGATATCAATTATCGTAATTATTCATCTACAAGATAAATAATAAATATTGACTAAACTCAGATCGCTAATAATTCTCAATATACACAACCAGGCCTTTTTTGTCACTTCTTTTTTATGGGGGCACGCTAATTTTCGAATATTATAAGTCCATAATTTTTTTCACGGCCTCTACCACAGAGTCAAAACACCGTGCGGCGACACGGTAATTGTTCAAGAAAGATAGATTCGATTTTGTATTTGGCTAACTTTGACCTATTTAAAAAAACCAAAAAAAAATTAATATAAAAGGTTATCGAGATTTTTTTTTAAATTCAATTTTTATGGCAATTTTTCGTAAATTTCTAAACATCCTATAAGGGCACTGCGTGCTCCCACAAAAAAGCCCTGCATACAACTCCTATTAACTAATATAGATTATTAGCCGATTCATATAATATTTCAATGAATATCATACACAATTTAAATAATTAATTAATAGTATAAGCAGATAACTAACAAATATTGTATTTGTTTGAAATATCTTTAGATAATTCTTACGTTAATACCTTCGATCAACAATAACTAGAAATCGGGTCGGCGCGAAAAATACGTCTCGGTAAATAACAGCTCACTTGAAATGTGAGCTTTTATTTTGTTTAGTTGTTTCACAATGCCGCAATGTATTCAAAAGATGCAAAAATATTACCCGAAAAACCAATTTAACGGCCGGAGTGTCTTACTTTCGCTAAATAAATGTTGAATATCAGCTATGTTTTAAGCTTTAAACTAACAAATAATATCAAATTTTTAACAAAATTACCGATTTTAAGCCTGTGGTACAAATGTTTGGCCAAGGCTCGCCAACCACGCACAATAACGGGAAAAAGTACTTCATTCATTGCGTGTTAAGGTTGAATTCACACTAAATGTTGTTTATGTTGTCTTTTCATTTGTAAGTGACGGGAATAATTTATTGCTTTGCTCGTTTCGTCGTAAGCATTAAACAATATTTTGAACATTTGTGACTTTATTACTAGGTATCATGGTTGTAATTAGGTTGAACTTAAAACTGTTTTAAAACTTTTTTTCTTCCTTTCTTAATAAACAAATAGCTACATAAGTATGTATATATATATATATATATATATACGCGGACAGCAGTTAGCTTCGATTTTGTACGTGATCCTTTATCTAGTTATTGTTGATCGAAGATTAATACAAAAAGGAATTAAACCTCATCAGCTTGTTAAAACCAAACTGCTTTACAACGGGATTTAACTACATATTTTATTACAAGAAAAATTTAAAGCGATACATTTTGCAACAATTAAAATCTTACAAAATCAGTTCAAGTGCGTACCGTATCGAATGAAAGCTCGATAAACAACATCTTGCATCGCTTTCTAGTTATTTTCTCATATGTATTCTTGACTGATCTAAATATATTTCGTTTGTTGCGAGTACCCTGTCGAAAGCAGTGCGATTAGTTCTGAATGTATAATTGGTTGTAGTAGACATAGTTCCTATATAATACTGACCTACCGTAAATGATAAATGGAAACCGCTAAAATAAATAAATTTGACCATCGACGTCAAGTTTGCGTCTATCGCAATGTCAAGTGTGAAAAAGTGTCAACACGAGATAATTTTTTTCTCGCAAGTGGTTCATATGATGTAGATATTAGAATCCTTGGGTAGGTTTTAACTGTAACTAGTTAGAAATTTTAAAAGTTTGAGCAATAATTTATTACAACCAAATTACAAGATCTAATCTTTGAAATTTACCAAAATAAAATCAAGGACCTTCAAGCATTTTTTGCCCTACTGATATAATATTATAACGTTTTTTTTTTCTCGAACTGACTACGCTATCGACCTAGCAAGGTCTTAACAGCTTCACCGGACTACTAGGCGAGAGCTTAAGAAACTCAGCCGATTTTATTTGGGCAACTAGCTCAAGGGTGCACGACACACCTCGACTTGGGCTGTTGATACATGCAATTCGCGACCTATTTGAGCTAACTTGAAATATTATAACGATCTTAGCTACTCATTATATTTTAGTAAACAGGATAAGTCAATAATTTCAAGAACCCAGAATCAAACAAAGACGTGATAAAGAAACAAGAAAAGAGAAATCAACACCGAAATAAAGTCGATATTTACCTTTTACGGGTTCATGAATATGCAACGTTAGATCGGTCAATGGCCTCTGACTTGCGCTTCACTTTTGTACATTTACACAATTATAAAATTTTCATAATTTAACGTTATCTCAATGGCTATTTAAAATATGTTTTTTTTTATATCATAGGAGGCAAACGAATAGGCGGGTCATCTGATGTTAAGTGATCGCCACCGTCAATAGACACTTGCAACATCAGGAATCGCAAGTGCGTTGCCAGCCTGTGTCTGGGGGGCAGGAGAGAGAGGGGACGGGGAGGGGAAAAAGGAAATGGGTATCCAGCGCTCTCACTGCCCGAACGAAACACAACAATGCAAGCAATGTTACTTCACGTCGGTTTTCTATGAGAGGGCGAGCCGGGCGAGCCGACCCATTCATGCTGAAACCAGTAATATCTTCAGCGTGGCTCTACCACCTACTAAAAATTCTTCATGTCAAGTATCTGAATACTTTGAGGCTAATACCAGAATTACTTTTTTAATCTATTTTAGATGGTTGTACCCACGACCTGCTGTCAACGTAAACAGTCGGTAAGGGTGCAATTATTCTAAAATTGTTTTCGCCGACTTTAAAAACACGGATCATTAACCATGATGCAATATACAGAAATATTTATAGGTAAAAAAATCAACATGTTAAATGAAATAAAAACATATTTAAAATAATTAAAATAAACGAAAAATAATCAAAATAGAAAAAACCTAAAACCTTTTTTTACTCTTTTATTTGTTGTACTAGCTAGCTATTGCCCGCGACTTCGCTTGAACTTCAGTTTTGGTTTTATCAGAAGTGACACACATTTTACATTGATTGCCCGTGATGTTATGAATCTAACAGTTAAGTTCCAATAACACTTCTCCGTAAGACATTAGAAAATCAAGCATAATTTCCTGGAATTGCTATAATATTACAGAGCCACATAATACTGACCATGAAGAACAGCTTGTACAATCTACACTCGCAACACCCAGACTCTGGTCTTTGGACTTTATTAATTGCCATAGTGTAAATGAGCTCGCTGGAAACTCAACTTGTTTCAAAATAAGCTGCAAATTACTTTAAATAAAAGAGATCAGGTGTAAGAGCACTAACACCTGCTCTACACCCTTTTAAAATCACTGCTTGCAAGTTGGTCACTTTTAACCTGGTACCATCAAACAGTTTTGGCAGCCTTAATCATAATTAATGATTGAATGAACAGCTTCAAATTTTAAGATTATAGTTTTAAATAAGTAATGCTAATGCTTGGTGGTTATAAGAGTGACTATTCCACAGTAATTATAAAAGAAAATCCTTACCACATTTTAAACATTGTCAACTACTACGTAATTTACCGTCTCATGTTCATTGTTGATAAGGACAGTTTTTATGACTTCAAAAAAGTAACTACTATTTTAAAACTCTACAGATAGTAAAAAAATTACACAATCATAACAAACCAAGCTTGAAAGGCATAGGTCAAGGTTTATTTGGATCATTATTTCAATGTTATCCTAATCAAGAACAAATTACCCAACACAAAAACTATATATGTTTTTAACTTGATACATGTTTCTTACTATAGGAATTCTTATAATTGTCTCCTTAAAATAAGTTTTTTTGTTATTTTTTTATTATCATTCACTGCATTAACTCTATAGTGGATTAATGTTTTTTGTATAAAATAATAGAATAATGTAGTGTAAACAGATCTAAACTATCCTAATGATTAATTTTGTCTTCTGAGCTAATGGCAGATAGCCAAAAAGTAAAAAAACAAGGTCAAGTTTGATCTACTCAAATAGGGCTTCCAAGCTCTCTGGCATTAAAGAATTCATCAATTCACGCCCCAGGATTTCTATAGCAGAGGTATCAATGAACCTCCATTATAATGGCATAAGTTCATCAAAAATAACGGATAGTACTTCCACTAACTAAATATATGTATACTTCAATATTTTTAATGTTTAATTTTGGTCTTTATACTCTAGAAATGTAATAGGTATGGACATAAATATTTGTACTGATTTATAATACTTCTTGTGGCTTATTTTTTATTAAATACAATAACTATATGGCAAAACAAAAACTCACCAATTTTTCTTCATCAAACTCAGCAGTTCTTTTCGTACCGTGATGATCACTTGTTGCAGATTGTACTGACTTGGCACTGTCACTCCCGGATTCTGAGCTCTCATCTGAGCCACTGGTCTCTGAGTCCTCACTAGAACTTGCATCTTCGGTAATGGCTGTACGACTTGGGTCTGATATTAGGAGCGCTGTTAACCCATTTTCCAGCCTAATTGTTCTATAAGAGAACATTTAATAAAATAGTCACATTAAATAATTAGCAGTTTATAATTAAAATAATATATGTAACAAAAAATTAAAATTACTTTTTTTATAATTAAAAAATATTTATGTATAAAAAATATTTTGTATGCATTTTATAATTAAAATATATTTATGTAAAAAAAATATTTTGTTTGCATATAAGTTTTCTTTTATATGATATGATATTTACTATTCAATATATTTTTACACTGATGCAATTTTTTTATATACAAAAATTACTGTAAAGAAGGTATTAGTATCTATTAGAAAATATATTCATAAATATATAATTATATAATTGAAATAAAATTATACATAATACATGAATAAATCAATATTGAATACTACGAAATGCGCTGAATGAAAAATATGTTATTCAGCATTTAAAAACATAGATAAAATATTTTTCTAATATTGTCTAATAAATGTAAAGTTTTATTTACAAGATTAGATCAATACATTGCATAGGATATTTAATTAATTTTTACTAATATTATTAAAGACATTTTGAGGAGTGTTTTTGTTTTATGTATCGTCTTCTTATTAATTCTTCCCTTAGATATGGATTTAATAACAAAGATCATTCTATTCACAATTCATACTATTGTAGAGGTTAAGTAAAAGAATTTAGAAAAATAATTATAAAACTAAAAGAATTTCTCAAAGAAAATACAACAAATACTATATCTTACTTGTAAAGCTTTTTATCAGCCTCAGACTTAATTGGTTCTGCTAAAACCTCGACTTTCTCTTTTCTATGGGACATAGTTATCGCCTGTTTGGGACGGCTGTTCACCATTTTTACTTCAGGTTTAAATTTAGGAGCTCTGTGAAAACCACCGCGTTTCGACATTTTCTTAGCTACTTGTTTTATCTGCTGAAAGCCAGGGAATTTTTGAATAAAGACTGACAAAAATTTTGACATTTATTCATGCATGATTTAGTGTTGCCAACAAAGAACTAAATTTCATTTTTTATATTGCCAGATAAAAAAAACTTTGGTCCAGGTTTAGTTTCTTCATCTACAGTTTACAGGTTACATGATTATAGGTGATCCGATACGAAATATATATAAGAGTTGCTGAGGTATGTATGCTTGCTACACATATGTGTTTCAACAACTTATATATGTATGAATAGTTGGCTTAGCTTAAGTTAGCTCAGATAGGTCGCGAATTGCATGTATCAGGCAACAGCCCAAGCCGAGGTGTGCCGCGCACCCTTGAACTAGTTGTCAAAATAGAATCGACTGAGTGCCTTAAGCGCCCGCCTTAGTAGTCCGGTGAAGCTGTTAAGACCTTGCAAGGTCAATAGCGTAGTTAGTTCGAAAAAAAATTATTATAGGTGTAGAGTGTACACGATTGAGAATTACTAATCTAACTAAACAGCTAACTAAGGATGTCCGTAAATAGTACTACTAATTCATAATGGTATATATTATATACAAAGTAGTAGGTAATACTTTTGATTCAAAATCTGGAACCAATTGAGTATCTGTTTAACCTTGTAATTGTTATTCTAATGCATATTATTTTTAAAATACTCGTATAATTATAATGTGTTAAAAATACAAACATTGAACCTATTTCAAGAATCTAGACTATTTTAGTATTCTTGGACTATTATTCTCTAATATACTTTAGTAAATAATTACAAAAGCCATTAATGAGTTACACAAAGAAAAACTTTTTTCTGTTACCCCTCCACAATAACAATGAAGGTTCCTCTCAGTTTCTAAAGTATTACATTTTGTATTTTATTATATTTATTTAAAAAAAAAAGTAAAGATTGGATAATAAAAATTGATTTCATGTTACCTTTATAAAATATAAAGTACGTTTTTAGTGTTCGTTCCCTAATAATAGATTCCTTATTAGTTTTTCCTGATGACATTTACTATTTGTGATTAGAGCTGCCAGATTTCTATTTACAAAGTTTTATGTTAACCAAAAAAGTAGTGGCTACAAATGAAAATAACTTACACGTCGTATAAGCTCATAATTTTGCAGCTGGATATTCTCACTACCTACCATTATATTTGCTGGATTATATTTCCACTCAGTCCAAACGTGATAAGAGTAATAAATGAGTCTAACAAATTTAAGAAAAAATAAGTTGTAACAAGTTAATCTGAAAAGACTTCTATCCGGTGGCTATAATAATTAAAAAAAAAAGTTTATCAACCCGAACGAACTTTTAGTTTTTCAAACTATTGTATATTTTATTCCTCTGTAAATATAGAGTTATCATTGTAATTTTACTACGATGGACCAATCATATTCTGACAGTGATATATCTATGTCTCCTACACAAGTTTTAGAACGTTTACAAATATTACGACAACTACAATTGATGCAACGCGGTAAACTACAGAAACAGTGTTTACAATATCAAGAGACAGCAGAGAGTTCTTCAAGTATCACCGAAATAATTAGCCATTTTACTAATAGTACTACTAGTTATAATACTTTTCGTAGTTTATTACAATCTCCTCACGATTTGGTGTATGAAGATTCATCCCCGCAGGAGGCACGTATAAAAGTTGAAGGGACAGACTTGATCGATGGTGTCTCAGTTTTAAATTTATCTCAAGAATCAGAATTACTTATAAATTCGCCTGTTTCATCTAACAGCTTAACTTTGGCTCATTCGAACGTAGAAAATATAAAACGAAGTTCAAATACGAAATTAAATAAGAGCATAGAAATGAAATCTTTAGCAAAAAAGAATATTTCGTTAGATGATATGCCAATACTTTCAGCGAAAAAAGATTTTGAGACGTTAATTATTGAAAAACTTCAACACAATACACCTGAAGTTGAGAAAACAGGTGCATTACATGAAAAGATTTCTATAGCTCCAACCAAAAAGCCTTTCCTTAAACGAGGTGAAGGTATGAGTAGATTTGGATTGAATAAAAATGCCCTTGTAATTCAAAGCACAAAATCTTTACCTTGGAAAAGTAAAAATACTAAAAGCAATAAAATAAACATCCCTAAAGAATCAATAGCATTTCAAAATAACAGAGATGATATAGATGTTCAAATAAAAACTGTTGAACCAAAACAAATTACGCCTATAAAAGAAGACACACAACCATTGGTACAAAAACATGAAAAAGAAATAACTCAATTAAATACCAATCAAGATAATATGAAAAGATGTGATAGAAATGTACCACCAGATGGTTATGATAATTGTAAGTCACATTTCAATGCAGATAATAAAAAAATAATAGACTTTCCCAAAGGTAAACATCCTTTGGTGGTTAATAAAGGAAAGACCTGGGCAGCAGTTCTCACGAAAGAGCAAACTGATTTTCTTCATCAGCTTAAACAAAGCCATTATTACAAAAACTTTACCTCGCCGACAAAAAGTACAATTTCAGATCAAAGCTGTGATGAAAATCTTTCTCAATTAAGACAAGAAAGGGAAATTGCAGAGCAAAATATGTTCGAATTATTAGAAAAAAAGGTGTCAAATGGAAGTTTTAATATAGAAAGTTCTTTCTTCAATAGATTTCTAAGGAAAAATAAACATGAGTCTTCAGGGGAAAGTACTCCATTAATGATGCAAAAATGTTTAGTCAGTAATCCTAACCTGCTGCATATATCACCAAATTTTAAACAAAAACAGGTAATTGATCAAAGTCAAGGTGAAGTTGAGGTTACTGAAAGTGATTACACTGAATGTTGTAGTGATACTTGCTCCTCAGTATCAAGTTGTTGTTCCTGTAAAACAGTTACACAGGATATTGATTCAATTTATAGCCATAATGAATATAGAGAGAATAAAAATTTAAATAAACCAAAAAGGTCAAATAATACGGAAAAAACAAAGGCTGAAAAACTATCAGAAAAAAATAAAAGTCAAGATAATAATGTCATAGATATAGAAGCCACAAAATTAAATATGGTTGAAATGAATACCAAATTAATAACAACAAGTGAACTGCTAAAAGAGAGATTATGTGAGTTGGAAGATGAAATAGAAACATTTAGAAAAGAAAATGCCAATTTGGTAAAATTGCGAGAAGAAATTGACTTGGATAAGCAAAAATTTTATGAGGAGAAAAGTGCATTTGAACAAAAGTTGAATGAGGAAAAAATCTTGTCAGAGTATTACTTAGCAGAGGAAAAAGAGAAACTTACCAAACAGAAACAAACATATGAGCGTTATGTTAGAGAAATGAGAGGAAGATTAAGCAAAAAAGAGAAAGACGAAGTTATCTCATTGAAGAAGGAAATTGAAAAATTAAAAGAAGAGATAAGAATCAAAGATGCTAAATCTACTTCCACTATAGCCAGGCTTCGTAATCAAATAAAAATAATGGAGAAAGAAAAGAAAGACTTTTTGGTTGAAGTGGAAAAACTGAAAAAGGAAAATAGGAGAATTCAACATAGCAATGATATTACAAGAAGGTTAACTAATATGAAATATCTAGCAGAAATAAATAAGAAACTGAGTAATATGACTTCTAATGAAAACAAATCAGAAGTTAATATAGATTCAGATGCTAAATATAAGGCCTTTGAAATTGAAAGACAGAGTAGAAGTAAAAAGGTACAGCCTTCTGTTAAGAAGTATATAAGACCTAGAGCAAAAAGTGTACCCAATATTAATGTAACCTCTAGATATGCTAGATATTTTAGTCAAAGAGATTCAAACAGTCAAATAGAAGACAACAGATTGGCATATGTAGAATGCTTAGATACACATACTTCTGATAATCAAGAATCAGATTTTGAAAACGACGATGAAGTAAATAAATGCAATGATCCGGAAGATGAAATTATTACTTCTGATGTGGACAATAACTTGGAAAAATTATATATGGAAACATTCAGTTCAACATCAAAAAGCAGTTTATCAAGTAGTAATTCTTATACAAATAAAATTGATAGATATAGTAAATCTGATGACTTTTTTCTACATAAAGACGGTACTAACTCAGGTTCTGTAAGAGAGAGTAAATCTCCAATACAGAAATCAAGGACTTCAGGTGCGAAGTCACCAGTCTCAATATTAAGTCGGAAGCAAAGTAATCCGTCACTTTCAAATTCACATGATTCTACTGAGTTTGTAGCTAACTTATCTGGAGGATCTTGTAATACAAATAGCAGAACAAAGTCCCCTATGTCTGTTAGCAACCATTCAATTCAAAGTCAGAGATTAGAAACTGTGATTCATAACAGTCGAGGAAGTGACAGTATGATGGTAATAAGTCCTGAGCCCTCCACTAGTAAAATAAGCTTCACAAGAACAAATTTGAATCCGACAGAAATAAAAAAACCTGATGGCTCAAGAGAACTTAGATTTCCCAATGGAAATGTAAAACATATCTCAGCTGATGGAAAATATAGTAAATTTATGTATTACAATGGAGATGTAAAGGAGAATTTTTATAATGAGGGTAGAATTAAATATTTTTACTCAGAGACTAAAACATTCCATACAACACATGCAGACGGTTTAGAAGTACTGGAATTTCCAGAGTAAGATGCAAATAATTTTACTGTTTGATTTTAAGTATTTGGTCATTAATAATTTCTAACTAATTTAGAAATCTAGACTTGTAATAGTCTTCTATTGAGTAGTTTACTAAATTTTCTTTACCAAAATCAATCTATTTTTTTTAGTATATTAATTAAACTTTTCTTTTATAGTTTGATAAATTAATATATTAGATATAGACATTTAGATTTAAACTAAAAAAGGAGTGTAAATAGAAAAGTTGTAATGTGGTTGTTATATACATAAATTGAAAGTATGAAAGGAGTAAAAAAAACTTGTAATGTAGTTGTAGTGCACAAAAATGTACACAAATTGTAACTAACTACAGAATTTAAGGTTTATAATTTTTTTTATCCTTTAATCTCTGTTTGCTGGTAGTGTAGTATACTTAAATATTATTATTTAACAACTGTCATTTTAATGCCAAATAGGTAATAAGACTACAGTAAATAGTGATCTTTTTTATCTATTTCTCAAGAATGACTGTTCAACACCTTATGATACGTATAATACAGTCTAAAATCAATAGCATGTATTTATTATGTTTATATTCACAATTTTACAGATGTATGTATTAATTAGAACTTTTTTAAAACAATACCTACTCTTTTATATATATTTATCACCTACAAATAATGAATAACATTATTCCAGTGGGCAAGTCGAAAAACGGTATAAAGACGGTTCAACAGAAATTCGATTACCGAATGGTAGCATACGCTATTTTGATCCGAAGAATGAACATGTCCGTGAGGAGTGGAGATTCCCAGATGGCACTGCTCTAACTATCTCTGCGAATGGTGAACAACGTGTAATGTTCAAAAATGGCCAAATTGAAGTACATGCTAAAGACCATAAGGTAAGGATATTGCAATTAGTGCCAACAACATTGATATCTTGATTACACAGTTATAGATTTGATTTATACTACCCAGATGTAAAGAGAGTGTGTTATGTCACCAAATTTTATGCTTCTATTTATATCCACAATATATTGATAAATTATACCTATATATAAGAATCATGTGTGTCATGATGAACCATGAAACTACTCAAAGAAACTTCATGAAAGTTACCATATATGTATAATTTGGCACAACTTGAGAGATAGAGTAATTTATATTTTGAGTAATGGCCTCAATATTTTTTAATTACAAATTAAACTATTGTCAATGTTGATTATTGTTATTAATAATGTAAGTTCCAACAATCTCAAACATATGACTCTTTAAATTAGTTTGTTGACAGAAAACAAGGACCGACTGTTATAGATATCTCATAGATGGCGCCATATTTTAATTTTAAATATACTTTACCATAAATTCTGCATGTAATAACTGAGACACAGCATCGCATGACAGGGTCAGCTAGTAATATTATAAAAGGTATAATGACAACCCTTGTCTAGTTCCTAATATATTTTCTCTCATAGAGGAGCCTACATCAAAGAAGTACTTGATTTTTAACTAATTAATTGTAAGGTACAGTTGTATCTTGGTTCTGGTGGTATATGTCAGTCTACATTACCAACTCCCAATTTGGGAGATCACAAAAAAACAATATTTCACATTTTTTATTTCTATTTAAAACAATAGAACACATAATTGAGTGTTAGTGGAATGATGCTTATTGAATATTTTTGTATCTATATTTGTTTCCTATACATGTTTACTATAGTTTAAATGTTAATACCAAAATGAATAGCACTCACACATATGTTTTCTGAACAATGCATTTGATCTACCACTACTGAAGATAAAAATACTGTATTTTGTCATATTGTCTTCTAAATACAGGTGTCACAGTTCTATTACCAATGCCCTTGATATATAGTCAGGTTTTATATGAATAAATAAATAATCTTGTCTATTTTTTGTAATGTGATTAAAAAATTAGTGCAAACACTTTATTTCAGCGACGTGAATTCCCCGATGGCACAGTGAAATTAGTTTACAATGATGGCACCTCGGAAACTCGATACGCCTCTGGACGTGTTCGTATTAAAGATAAACATGGACACCTCATTATGGACTCAACTCCTAGATGATCCTCAACTACATATATTTCAATATTAACTATTCCTATATTATGATGTACACTTTTAATTATCTCAGAATTTTTCTAAAAGTGTACCTTGTTATATTTATAGGCATATCATATTGTTTTATGTTATAAAAAGTAAAAAAAATATTGTCATCATTGTTGGTTCCTAACAAATTTTATCCAAGTTATGGTATGTATTTAAATGTTTTATAGGTTCAACTTTTGTAAGAGTAGATATGAATTTGTATTAAAGGAAATATGTAATCTATCGTGAAGTTGTAACTGTTAGTTTATTTTGGTAAATTATTTTATTATTTATTGTAAGTACCATATCATTTGTTAAAAATGGGACAGGTTTTTGTACTGCCTCAGGGAAAGTCAACTAGCTTTCATTGTAAACAATTAAATGATTCTACATATATATAATACATTATTACAAGTTTATTCTATGCTATTAAAATAAAATACATTATTTCTTTTAATTACAAGATATTTGATATCGAGCTTGTGATGTAGGTTTGGGTATTCCTACTAGTTTGAAGTTAATAGGCTTCATGTGTTCTTCTGTGCTAAATATCTTCTTGAGTGCTTCTCTTGCTGCCATCTCTTTTGCAACCTCTACTGTTTCCCCATAACCTAAATAAAGAATAAATGTCATAGTCAATTAATAGAATCAGCTGATTTTATTGACAATGTCGCACACACATCTCTGGTTGTCTCTCTTTAATCTATTGCATTCTATTGTACTCAATATGTATACGATATTAAAAATCTGATCTGATAGGCTATTTGAATCACTTATTTAGAATTTAAACCAGTATTATCTTACAATAAAGTAGGTAAATTTGATATACATTATTTATGCTCACCTGAAGACATCATCTGTTTGTCAATATAAAGACCTACTCTGTAGCAAGCAAGTAAAGTATCACTTCCGACTTCACCAATTAATCTAGGTTCTATTTGTAGTCCATTCTTTTTCGTTAATTCACAAAGCATTGCCCATGGATCATCAATTTGCCAGTATTCATTAACATCTTTGCCTGTAAATTTGAATTTAATGTTATAAAATATATTTTATTTTGACTTGAGAATTTTTATGAGATGTAATAGGATTAATCAAATATTGAATGTGAAAAGTATCGCAATTCCTTCAATTTCAAATTATCTCTGTATTTTATCATAATATTTAGATTTATAGATTTTCATAGTCACTTTCAGATCACCTAATTCTGATTACATTTTATTTCAAAAATGGGTTATAATGTAAGGGTAATAAATAATACAATCTAAAAATATTTTGTTAAAACTTCATTTAAAATGTTTGTATTAATAAAAATAGTATTCAAAGAGGATTATTACCTTGCAACTGAGTGATCACAAAGTCCCGTACAAAATACGCAGCTCTTTCTTCATTTGACTGTAATAATGCACCCACTATAGCTTTAAATGCATTTACTAGAATATAATTATTCACTGGATACTCCTGAAAATAAAATTAAACATTATATCACCTATTCAAACCTATCACTAAATCTTTATGAAGTTACAATAAAGTACTCGTTTATATTATAAATACAGCATATTATACAATTTATAAAATAGTGTAAGGTTTTAATATATTTTGAAATGGTACTCACGATGTAATAGCAATACATAAATAAATATTTATATCATCAGAAACAACTTACAAGAAACTGCAGCAGGTCTGCCAACATTAACAAGAGTATAAGAGATGGTACCTATCTAAAGATTGTCTATAGTAGACCAGAAATGGTGCGTCATTTCTTACCAAAGGTATAGTGCTCAGTGTTGTACCATTATAAAGAAAGCCAACACTCTTTAACATACATAGCATTCTAACTCAGTCCCTAGGAGCTGACCTTAGATCTATAATCCAGGTTGCAATACGGTGTAAGTAAGTGATGATGATGATTCCGAGCTCCATGTATAGATGTAGATTCGAATCCCAGTAACCGAATCAAATATTTTGGTGAAGAAAACATCAAAATGAAACCATATCATGGTGGTAAGGCTATCTCTAAATTCGTTTGGCTAAGTTTTTTTTACAGTGTACTGGCCAACTGCTTGTGTTGGAGTGGCAAGGGACCCCCAAAGGTTGAACTGTCCCAACAGTAAGCCCGGCGGAAGGATCTGTCCTAATAGTAATAATAGTGTGCAGATATAGTGTCGAAAGGCTATTATAGAGTGGATCAATACGTATTATGTATTCAAAATATATATTCCAAATATATACTAGCGGGCCCGGCAGACGTTGTCCCGCCCTGATTATGAAAAAATCCTTGACAAATTATATATTAAACTGTTCCTCATCAATCACTTTATCCACCGGTGAAAACCGCATGAAAATCCGTTGGGTAGTTTTTGAGTTTATCGTGAACAGACAGACAGACAGACGCGGTCGGGGACTTTGTTTTATACTATGTAATGATATGTTAAAAAGAAGTACCCGATCGAGTTTCTTGCCGTTCTTCTCGATGACCGAGTTGTTTTCCGAACCGGTTGTAGTTTTGACGTTTATAAGCACCTTATTAGGGCCTAAACTGAATAAAGTATATTTGATTTGATTTGAAATAGGGAGGCAGACTGGATCATCTGGCTAGCTACCACTCTCAAGTTGAAAATATAGTTGCCAAGCCCCTTTTGGTGTGTTCGGGCAGCTGCACTTGAGAGTCAGCCCCCTCTATCTTTACTGTCATTGCCATCTTAAATTGCATCATTTAACATCAGATTAGATTGTGGTGAAATGGTAAATCCTAAAAAAGTATACAATAGTAGCAACTTACTGCAGTGACCGCATTATATTAATTATACAGGTATTCTCGATTGCTACTCGTATAATAGATTAAATCCTATAAATTAAAATCTTCAAATTAAAACTTACATCCGCCAGTATAATATCGTTTGTCCCTAAATGCAAAGACACATGTGACAGTGTATCTTCACTTGTAAGATAATTTCTAACAGCTTTCACTCCCTCTATTGGAAATTTGGGAAGAACTGTTTCTAAGTAAACTTGGATGTATTCACTCATAAATTTTTCACCTGTTGAACACAGTTCAATAATAGATCATATGTTAAAGATATATTATTAATAGGTATTATTTTAATGAGCCTAGCGCTGAGAAACTTTTTAACTTCAATACAAAAATATGTTCAATTTAGTATAGAAATTTCCAAACTCGTAATGATCATGTAAGATCAAAATTGCTATTGAACTTATTATATAATAGTAGGTAGCTACACAAAATTTAATCTTTATGAACGAATGACCTTCCTGTACCTCTTCCTGCCTTCTTTTTTATTCTTTTTGTGACCAATACCTGTGAATACTTTATGCAACTTATGCTGCCATAACCCTCACATGGCAATGCTATCTTATAGCTTGACACTTATCATTACATTTTGACCAATTTAAATATATTGTTTTTTTTTTCAAACTGATTACGCTATTGACCTAGCAAGGTCTTAACAGCCTATGTGTTATTGTGATATACAAATTTTATATAAATGAACATCAACAATTAATCTGTTGTTCCTATATCAAAGAGTAACAAATATCCTTCAATCATGACATTACTTTCTCATTTATAATTGGATTTTCCATGTGATATCAAAAACCTCATTATCTATCAATATTTTTATATACAAGATACCTAAATTGACTTCCATTTCGATTTCAAAACCTTGAGATTGTCAAAAGACTACTTTTGGATGGAAGTGTTTTATCAAGAAATTGAGTTAAAATTATGTAATCCTGAGCTTTTGAAAACAGAGTCTGTACATACAAGCCTGTAACCTATTTACAAATAATTACCTGCCTTCTATATGTAAATTAAAATTACCAGGTTTGCAGCATTTATACAGATTTATTACACCCTATAGAATATGTATTTAAAACCAAGAATAACCATTTTGAAGCCATGAGTTATTTTATACCTTCGACTGCTAATTCTCTATTATCCTTCATGGATATATCAATACCCATTTCTTTTTGCTTCATCTCTTCCTTTATAACGTATGACCTATCGGTGAACGCTTGTAAAAGCAAATCGGAGTCAAATTCTTCATTCAACCGTTTTCCAAAAGCGTACAATTCAGCTTCTAAATTCCATTCCAAAAATGTATTGCGTGGGTTGGTTATCTTTCCTCCTAATTTGTTCTCCCTTCTTTTAAATTCCATTAACGTTGGCGCAACCCATCGGTGTATATTTTGCCCTTAAAATAAGGTAATTTTTAATATATGAGTCTATATATAATTTTTAATATTAATGTAAAACAAAAAACCTTTTGTGGTTACTGGATTTAATCTCAAAGTTTTAGTTAAAATTGGGATGCAACGTCTTAGCAAAGCCATTTTTCCTCAGTAATATATAATTGTATATATATTTTCACACTTCAAAACATTTTATTTGAATTATAATAAAACCTAACCAACAAATAAAATCACAACAATTTAGGGATGTGAAAAAATAATCGATTAAAATCGATTTTTTTTCTAGTAAAAATCGATTTTTCTGGTCGATTTTAATATTAAAAATAATCGATTAGTTTTCGATTTTTGTGTGAAAAATCGATTTTTTGTCTATTATATAAAAATCTATCTGCTTTTCATATTCTAATAATAAAAATAACAGATTCATTTAAAATTTATCAGATTAACTATCAAATAAAATGATAACAACCTTATTGTCTCAAAAAATAAAATATAAATCTAATTAAAAAAAAATTACATTACTGTCCAGTATTATTTTACACTTAGGCCTACGTTTGAGTAGTGGATGGCAACAGGCTGATGTGATGATGATTTAACATTTGACTAGTTTTACAATACAATACTAAAAACTTGCTTAAGCTTGTAGATAACTGCGCCTCTAATAGGATTAAAAGAAGACGCTTTAGAATCCTGGAGAAGATATGAGGGAGCTTATCCCCAACTGACACAGTTGGCGTGTAAGCACCTTTTGGTACCGGCTTCTTCGGCTCCAGCAGAGAGATTGTTCTCGAAAGCTGGCGCTATATTAACAAAAACCAGGAGCCGAATATTATCCAAACGGTTAACTAAGCTGTTATTTCTCAACTCATTGGCAACGGATTTCTAGTCTTTTTTTGTTTGAATAGTTTGATTTTCTTAATTTATGTTGAAAGAAAGAAAATCATTGTAATTTCAATGTTGATTATTCTAAAACTTTAATTTGTGTTTATAATTTCTGTTGTTTATTTTCAATTAATAAAACCGTGATAAATAAAATATTTAAGGTGTTTATTTTGAAGTTAATTGAAAAAGAATTGTGTGGTTTTATGAAACCACGGTAAAAGTGAAACTTTTTTTCACACTATAGACATTTAACTAATAATAGTCTATACACTACACGGTCAGCTGCTGCGAACTATAGGCACCGCCATATTGGCCCTGGCTGCTCTGACGAGTGCCTTTCACTTTATCCCTACTCCGGGGCCGACCATCACGCGACATGCAAGACACAGACGAAAAAGTTTGAGACGATGTAATAAAAGTTTCACTTTAAAAATTAGGAAAAAAATTTTTTTTTTAAGAAAAATCGATTAATTAAAAATCGACTTTTATGCAGAATGTCACATCCCTAGGCTATACATTTGTGACAATAATTATTTTTATTTTTTTATTGTTTAAACTTAAAGATTAACGAAACATTTGTTTTATATTTTAGTTTTTGAGACCATAACGTAGTCGTTTAATGTTCTAATTATCGTATTAAGTATTTTATTTTAAAACTAGTAAAATATTAAATCATCATCACATAGCCTATTGCCGTCCACTACTGGACGTAGGCTTAAATGTAAAATAATACTGGACAGTTCTGTCATTTTTTTTAATTTGATTTATATTTTATTTTTTAAGGTTGTCATTTTGTTGAGATGCTCCTTTCCTTATTCCTTACCTTGAAAGTCAAAGGAAAATTCGCTGTGATTTCTAGTTTTAAATTGATTATTTTTTTATTCATATCAGTTTATTTCATTGTTAATCTGATAGATTGTTAATATGAATCTCTTAGTTTTATTATTGGAATATGAAAAAACTGTAGATTTTTATGAATAGGAAAAAAATCGATTTTTTCGGTAAAATCGATTATTTATTTTTATAGAAATCGATTTTTGATAAATCGATTAAATTTGAAAAAAGAAAAATCGATTTTTATTTAATCGATTATTTTCCACTAATGTCACATCCCTACAACAATTCCTACAACAGTGTATATATTCTCTATAGGGATGTACAATACATCGATGTATCGGTCATAAACATCAATGTTGAAACTTAACATCGACGATACAACGGTCTGCATAAACGATGCTATGTGATATGTAGCGCCATCTACCAAAAGTACCTATTAATTTTATTTTTTTCTGGTACCTTTAATATACAAACTCGATACCAATTACCAGTAGACAATGAAATAATAATCAATCAGTGATGCACATCCATATCCAAAAATTTGCAAAATTTACTTAACGCTAACAAAAGTGGAAAAAGCAGAAAAGAGCATTAGATACATTTAAATAGTTGTTAAAAATATTTCTCTAGATTTTATATTAACATTAACTTATTAATATAAAAAATATAATGATTTATTTTTACTGAACGTCATATTAAAAGGTTTAAATTCTTTTTATTATTTAATTGTCCTTGAGCCTGGCAATGTTTTATATTATCCGACTGTTTTTTTAGATGATTATATTATTCATACAAAATCAAATGAAAATTGACAAATGATATTAACAGTAGCTAATTCTATTTCAATAGGAAGGCATTAATCAACAAAAGAAAGACACCAAGTACTACGTAGGCGTTTCGCATAAACAATAATTAAGCATAGTTCCCCTTACTAATCCATATAAATCTGTTATGATGGCTTTGTTAAATAACAGTAGAAATAAAAATATGCTAAATCAGTGATTATCAAACGTATTTCTTTTACCGCCCCCTTTGAAAATGAATTATTTTTCAGCGCCCCCTATTTTTTATACACCCCTAAACCTTAAAAACCACAATTTCATTACTTTAATTAATTTCGTTATATTAGTCGGTTCTGATGTTTAAACTTACATTCTAAACTAGAAATTTTTACCAATGAGAGCAAATGAAACCCAACTTCATAATATTAATAATATATTTTAATCAAATTAAAAGAAACAATATAAATATGTAATCAGTTTTCGTTTTTATACTAATCTAATGAGATGGATGAATTTGATGATATTTAATAAGTTTGTTGATATCAGGTTCGATTTTACTCAAAAACAGTCGTAAGTCGCCGCGTTTGGTAACTTGCAAATGATTTCTCTTTTTAGTAAGCAGCGTTGTCACAGCGCTAAATCCACGTTCACACAAATATGACGATGGGAATGCTATCAAAAATCGTTCAACGATAGACCACAATCCAGGGTACAACTGCTGAATTGACTTTTGTAGCCAAAATTGTTGGTAGCCATTTTTGTATTTGATTTTTATTTCCACGTTCGTTGTCAGTTCTATAAGTTCTTGTTCCAACTGGGGTGATATTGCTATGTTGACATTTGAAAAAGGATCTAACACCCAGTCTGGTATTTCCAATTTCAAAATGTCCTGGAATCTTTCAATGAAATCACTGTGAAGATTTTCCAAATGTTGGCAGTAGACGAGCAATTCATATCATTAAGCAATGTATAAAGGTCTGTCAGGTATGCGATATCATTCTTTGTTGTGATGAGGTTTTTGCTCAATTCTGTGCAAATTGCACAATTCCCTTTTGATAGCCAACGCACTTGAAAGACGTGAAAGATCAATCTGTTGAAATCTTCATCATTATTAACACAAAGCTGATTAAATAATATGTCATTTAAAGAGTTGCTTCGGATTTTATTGACTACTCTGATGACATGTTGCAATAATTGAAATAGTCGTTCACTTAAATTTCTAGCAACTAAATGCTGTCGATGTATAACGCAGTGTACAGCAACCACATCAGGAATTTTGTGTTTTAAGTACGATATGAACACCTGATTTTGGACACCCTGTCATAGCTGGAGCACCATCTGTAGCAGCTGATATAATATTCTTCAACGGAATTCCTTTTTCATCACAAAACTTTTTCATTGTTTTAAATACCGTTTCTCCTTTCGTGTCTGTCTCTAAATTTCTAGCAAATAAAAGTTCTTGACATATTTTTTCATCTTTAATAAATCTCACGTAAGACAACAACAATGCTTCATTAGTTGGTAAAGTGGACTCATCCAACTGAATTGAAAATTTACTAGTCTTCAGATGATTGCACAATGACTCTTCAATGTTTTCAGCCATTTCATCAATTCGTCTTTGGACAGAACTATTGCTCAAAGGAATTTTTCGAATTATATCTGCCGCCGGTTTATGGAGCACAGTAGTTATAACTTCTTTTATCGCCGGCAAAATTAACGTTTCTCCGATGGTGTGTGGTTTACCTGTTTGAGCAATTAACAGAGAGATATTGTATGAAGCTCGAAGTCCGTCATCGTCTTGCTTAGCAGCCATCGAAAAAAGTTTCGATACACTTGACTGAGCATTATGCTTTTTTTCCAGATTTTGAAAATAGACTATATTTTTGTTCTTCTTATCCGGATACATTTTATTCAAATGATCTTGAAGTCTTGAAGGCTTCATCACTTCGTTTGAAAATGTTTTTGAACAAGGAAGGCACAAAGGCAAAGATGGGTATGTCGAATTTTCTATGAATCCATATTTAATATATTCTACACTGTACTGCCGTTTCTTCTTTTTTGCTTCCGACATGGCTTTGTTTTCAAAAATATGTAAATAAAGTATTTAACTTAAATACTTGTTTAAAGATAGCGCGCGAAACCACAAATGAAAATATAAGAAAAATTACGAGCTTTATTTATATAGGATTTAAACACAGCAAGTAACGACAGGAATAAGACAAACATCCACAAACTCGTTTATCTCTTTCGACGCTCAATCGTACTGAGCAAGTATTGATGAACCAGCCGATTTCTACCGGATCCGCAGAAACTTGTTACAACTTGATTGCGTACGATGCGGGCTATCCTAGGAAATCTATGTTAAGTATTTTAAGTTCTTATAACATCATACAGGGTAGCAATATAAACTAATTATTCGTTATTGTGTAGTAGGTGGGTTTTAGTTTTAGTGAAATTTAAAATACTATATAAAGTAAATGAAATTACAAATTATACATCGCCCCCCTAACCAACATCAACGCCCCCCATTTTTTCTGGGCCCCTTAACGCCCCCCCTCTAGGTTTCAAACGCCCCCAAGGGGGCGTTATCGCCCACTTTGAAAAAGACTGTGCTAAATGGAGGTGGTATATAGCATCGGAGAGTATCATCTTCATATTTATAATCTTATTCATAGAAAACGCAATGTGGGTATGAAATTTAATTACCAATACAGAACTTTAAAACAATGATAATAACATATATTTTGAATTGTTTGAATTTCAATTGACTCTAAATTATTCTACTAATAATTTATTTACTACTACTCAATTAGAACTGATAAATCGCTTTCTAGTATTATCGATATCGACTACAAATAGCATACAAGTCATTGCATTTCACAAGATCCTTATACATACATCTACATAAAAATATATAAGGTTCAGATTGCAGCTAATATAAACAGTTATCGAGACGAAGACCGTTTGGTTGACATCTACAATGTTAAGTAAATATTCTAAACGTAAATTAAGTATGCTGAATAAATCTAAATTAAAATCTATCACCGACAAATAAATCGTTCAAGATTTATTTACGTAATCTAGTAAATTGCAGATTTCATATTACAGGAATTAATTCAGGAAATCCCTGAGATCGAAAACAGTAACATTTAGGAACGTTTTGATATGCTGTGTTATGTGGTAATAGTGATCAATTATAATCCATACATATAATAAAAATGAAGTGTCTGTATTTAATATCATTTTTTTTTACTGATTGCGTATGAAAGTATACACGCAACTGATAACAAATATGCAATTAAAAAAATTTTTGTCGGTCTGTCTTTTTATTCCGGGTAATCTCCGAAACGTCTGGACCGATTTTAACGGGAATTTCACTGGCAGATAACTAAAATTACAGCAGGTTACTTAGGCTACTCTAAACTAAACTAGCTGTAAATCGCGGCTTCGTCTGCTATACTATCTCCAAAACGGTTGGACCGATTTTCACGGGACTTTCACCGGCAGATAGTGGGCATCATATCAAGTAATTTAGTCTATTTTAATTTAGACTAACTGTTATCCATGGTTTCGCGCGCAGAACTACCTTCAAAACGGGTCGACCGATTTTCAAGGGGCTTTCACTGGCGGATAGCTGATCTTATAGAAAGTAATTTAGATTATTCTAATTTAGACTAGCTGATAGCCGCAACTTCATTCGCATGAAATTTATCAAAAATATGTTATTCACTCTAAACATATGCGAATGACGTGCGTTGTACTGGAGTCCAAGAACGAATATAATTAAAATATATCTGTATCTATGTATGTAATTTGAATTATATAGTCTTTTGGTCATTTTGCCGGTCTTTTTTTTTATTTACCATGCTTTTCTCTACGTAACTCAGTAATCATAGTAAATATTTTATCGAGTTTAATGAATGCTGAATGAATTTAAATAGTCGAATATTAAAAACTGCTTAGACAGGTATAAAGTTTTATATCTTGATTTATACTTATGCAAGATTTCAAGACGTCAGCTCATTCATTGTTTTCAATTCAACATTATAATTATTAATAGTAATTTTGAAGATAGAACGGGTGTTTCTAATAAGATATTGGACCATAAACGTATCGCTTATTTTTAATATGGACATATTAGTTCTTATTTCTATATTCTATATATTCTATTTATTTCTATATTCTCATTAGTTTCTTATACAGTGTGAGCACTGAGGTAGTTATATGGTGGGTTAAGGTTCCAAATATGTCGCTAATGATAAACCTCATTTGACACACTGTTAGTATTTATATATCTAATGTATACGTTACATGTTACTGAAATGTATGTCATGTGCATGGTGTGTGTGTCGTACTTACAATTGTTTTTAAAGAGCTTTTATCTCCCACTTTTGCACATGAAACAGTTTGTATATAGACATAGGTATCTAATATCAATTAATAGCCTTAAATCCAAAACTGTAAAGTAAGACCAAATAAATGTTGCCAATTATATATTTTTTGTTTTAAGGGACTATCCGAACGCATACAATATGCATAATATACACACATCAAAAAAGTCTAAGCAACATGCGTGATATTACAAATTTTACCATTTATATTAATTAATTTCTAAGTATTTACTCAAACAAAGTGCGTAGGTAAGTAAACTTTTTTGTTATTGATGACATACTGGCTGGATGTAAAAAAAAAATTTGATTATGTTTTGTTTTTTCATAAAATTCAAATGACTGCGAATTTGTTTGAATTTAAGTGCGTTTTAATTGCTACGTTTAGTCTTGATTTTATAATTTTACCAACCATTTAAATAAAGTTAGCGACAAAATTGAATTGTTAGATATTCTTTACGTCATGAACCAACGTCATTCGATGGCAGATGAAATGCAAAGAGCTGTAGGGATGTTGCAAGCGGGAAGTAATCAATCTCAGGTATCTCGACATTTTGGCATTCATAGAAGTGTTATTTGTCGTCTTTGGCAGCGCTACAATAATACAGGAGAACCCGCTGAACAGCATCCAGGCCGTAAAAGGAGTACAACCACTCGGCAAGACCGGTACATACAACTGACTGCAAGACGCCAGCCGATGTTAACCGCTCGAGAGATAAGTTTGAGGCTACAAATTTCAAGTGGTGTTGATATAAGTCCTCAAACTGTGCGAAATCGACTGTATGAGTACGGCCTACGAGCTCGACGCCCAATCAGGTGCCCACCGATACGTCACGGGAATCGCGCTCGTCGATATGAATGGTGTAGAGAACGCATAACATGGACCCAGGAACAATGGGATAAAATTATGTTTTCCGATGAGTCACGATTCGGATTTAAGCCTGATACAAGAAGGGTGCGAGTGTATCGTCGGCCCGGAAATACTGAAAGGCTCAGGTGCGTTCAGGAAGTTCATCCATACAGTGGCTCAACAGTTATGTTATGAGCGGGTATTATGAAGAACAGGCGAACTGAGCTCGTTTTTGTAAATGGAAACATGAATGCTGAAAATTACATTGAGGATATTCTCAGACCTTATGTCTACCCATTTGCACAAACCTTTGGCTCCGATTTTAGGTTAATGCATGACAATGCGCGTTCACATACAGCTCGGCGAACCAGTGAATACTTTGCAACGGAGAACATCCGGGTATTGCCCTGGCCTGCACAATCGCCAGATCTCAACCCCATCGAGCACGCATGGGACATGCTCCAGAGACGTGTTTTGAAGGACTTGGACGGAGCGACAACAACCGAACAGCTGAAGGATTTGCTACAATTCCATTGGGAGCGAATACCGCAAGATGACATAAACAGTCTCATTAATTCAATGAATAATCGTTGCCGACAAGTTCTGAATAGCAGAGGAGCCCATACTTTGTATTAAATTGTTCTATTCTTTCACAATAAATACATTTTCTTTAGAAATTTCATTTTGTAAGAAAAAAGTTTAGTTTCTTATGTATCTTAGTTTCTACAGTATATTCCAATATTGTTCATTTCTGTTATTAAAAGAACTTATAAAGCTGTTATTTTTACATCATAGAACCCTAAAGATATTATTTTAAAAATAAAATACAACGTTATAATGTAAAGAACCATCCTAAAATTTAAATTAGTACATGTTGCTTAGACTTTTTTGATGAGTGTATATTCACTCATTACGTTATTTTTTCGTTTGAATACCATTCCTTTGCCTCGTTAGTTTTTACGAAACTGACGAATTGTGTTTTTTAAACAGCATTCACTCTTTCGCTTGGCTGTAGAATTCTCAATTTGGCGCCGAATGTTACAAAATTTTACTTAGTTACTTTTATTAACTACTAGCTTCTGCTCGCGACTTCGTCAGCGTGGAATAATGACTTTGGGCTAACTAACACGCAGCGGCAGCTCTCAAAAGAAAAAAAACCATTTTGAAACATTCTTCATTGGTGCTCCGCTCCTATTGATCTTAGCGGAATGATATATAGCCTATAGACTATTATAGCCTTCCTCGATAAATGAGCTATCTAACACTGAAAGATTTTTTCAAATCGGAGCGGAACCTTACATATTTCCATACAACCTTTCATCCCCTATTTTCTATTGTTATTTTACACCCTTGAGGGTAAAACCTTTACATACTTTGAATGTCATATTTATTTATATCGAATGAGCAGCCTAAAAAATAAATTTCAAGCTTTTAGCTCTAAAAATGACAATACTTTTGAACTTTTGAACCCCCCTTTTAACATTTATTTCTCATTAAAAACTAGCCTATGTCCTTTCTCAAGCCCTAGACAATCTGGGTATCAAGTTTCATTCAAATGGGTTCAGTAGTTTTGGCGTGAAAGCGTGAAAGATAGAGTTACTTTAGCATTTATAATATTAGTAGATGAAGATTATTCCAATAACCTACTTTGATTGTATTATTATATTAGGATCGGCCCGCAAGTTCATAGGCATCCATAACAATATAAAAAATAACAATAAAATAGCCCATAATCGTTAAACTGAACGTAACTTTGCATCAGTGAAAGAATTTTTACAATAGAATCTTGAGATTCACAGATTATATTCATAGAAATTTGTAGTGTAGATTGAACTATGACATAGTTTGTATTAAAAAAATAAAGTTACTAGTTACAATGATTTTGGAAAACTAGTGAATAAGATAACATTGCTTTATATGAAACTATAAGAAATAATGTGCGAAAATTAAATTCACAAAGGATGAAACGAGCTATTTACTTGTATATTATTATTTATTAAAAATGTTTGATTGACAATTTGTTTATAATCTGGAAAAAAAAACACAAAACATAACAATATTAAATAATTACCCAAATGTAATTGAAAATATATAATCGATTTTATCGACTTGTCAAAAAACCTCTCACGGAACTAAAAAAACCTCTTTTTATTTTGTTACTGACGACTGGACCCACGGCGTGGTTACTATAAAATGAGGCAGATGTATCATACACCGATGACGTCATTTCTATTACCTGCAAAAGATAATTCAGTATTTACATATATAGATAAGAATAATATTAAATAATACAAAAACCTTTAGGTTAACTGTAAAATATCGGTCATGTTGTGTTCTTTCAGTTCAGCTATACAAAACTGTTTCTGTATTTTTGATATCTCTGTAGATTCAGTTTTAATAAAACCGTTTTCAAAATATATGTCTTTACATATGAAAATGAGCTAAATCCAATTTTAGCAGTCCTAATATTTTATATTATGTTTAATATCTTCAAATTTTGTACATGTAAAATATGAAGATCATAAAAAAAACTAATAAACTTATAGAAGCAAAATTTGAACTTTGTTCTCGATGTGTCGGTGTATGTATCGGTTTGAAGGTGGTACACCCACGCTGAAGCTATTAGTGGTTTCTGCATAAATGAGTCGGCTCGCCCAGGGTGGTACCACCCTCTCACAGAAAACCGACCGTTGCGTTTCGTTCGGCCAGTGAGAGCGCCGGAGGCCCACATTCCCTCCCCTCTCCTCTCCCCGTCCCTCCACTTCCCCCAAACACAGGCTGGCAACGCACTTTCAACTCCACTGGTGTTGTTAGTGTCTATGGACGGTGGTGATCACTTAACATCAGGTGACCCACCTATTCGTTTGCCTGCTATGACATAAAAAAACCTCCTCTCCCCTTCCCCCTTCCCTTACTCCCCCTCTCCCCTAAGACGGGTTGGCAACGCACTTGCGACTCCCTTGCTGTTGCAAATGTCTATGGACGGTGGTGATCACTTAACATCAGGTGACCCACATGTCCGTTTGCCTCCTATGATATAAAAAAAATGTATATAACCTGGAAATCTTAAAAAAATTAAACATGTTATGTGAACGATTAGAATTGGATTTAGCTCATATTGCAATGCATATATTTTGTTGTATTCTAGCAATCTATTATAATTACAACAGCTATGTACCTAAATATATGAGATTTATTTTATATAACCTACATCGAATTACAGCTAGAATGAACAGAAATTGTTCAATCTTTTCCACCAATGAAGAAATATTAATGAAAGGGTACAAAATATATTCGTAAAAACTATAAAACATCTTCAAATAGTAAAGAATATAAGGCAGATGTCTGCGCGGTGAGTACAACGCCTTTAGACTGTTTTGTTTTTATAACGCCTCCAATATATTTGCTCGTTCAAGGACTATGGGTACTATTTTTATATAGACAAAATACGTCATTTCAGCAATGAATTGCTGAAGGTGGTCGATGTAGAGTTTGACTGGTATCTGCTTCTTTAGAAATCGATATTTAATTAACATGTACGTGTATATATACATAGTGTTAGTTGTAGGTCTTTAGGGCCTTAAAATGTTACTCGAGGATATGCTTTATGATTTTCTTGGTGAAGTGTTATCGTGAATACGGTAGCTTAGCCACTGGTGCATGTTCAAACTAATAGACAGACAGACAGATATCCATGTCTAAAAATGATTGAAATCTATTTTATTACTTATTCCTAGACACCTGCAATTTCTTTCACAAAAATCTAAAAAGTACAGAATCGTTAGATTTACACTCTTATTATATGTAAAGACAACTTAGCACGCTTAGCCCGGGTGTACTAACAAAGAAAACGGGACCTAATCTTCTGTCTACATTACGATTATTTAATGAAATAAAATTGGAACTGAACAATTGAATGTATTTTTTTTTCGTACTGACTACGCTATATTGACCTAGCAAGGTCTTAACAGCTTCACCGGTCTACTAAGGCGCGCGCTTAAGGCACTCAGCCGATTTTATTTGGGCAACTAGCTCAAGGGTGCACGACACACCTCGGCTTTGGCTGTTGCCTGATACATGCAATTCGCGACCTATTTGAGCTAACTATTCATACATTTGAAGAGTTGTTGAAACATATATGTGTACCAAGCATACATATACCTCAACAACACTTATATATACTTCGTATCGGATAATTAGCTAAACTATTTCAGTTTTATAAGGAAAAAAATAAAACCCTTCCACTTTCATGTGTAAGCGTGTATGCGTCCACGTGTGTGGAGGTGATATGTGTAATGTTGTCGCAGTGATGTAAGATTTTGTATCACAGTATCGCGCGAGCAGCACACTCAAGGGCTCCACGCCGAGGGAACGGACCTAGGCTTGAGCCGCTGCCAAGGGGGGCCTAATCTGGTGTGCGGAGCGAAATTTACCCCCAGGCCACGGCGACGTGATCTGTGGTTACGCAGGCGTGGGCGTGAGCACGCTCTGTTTGGAGAGACAGGCTGGTACTGATCGTTCACTGCCGTTATTTCATCGGGAGGGTCAGTAAAAATATGTCGCGGACGTCTTTTATAATGCGCAGCGTTCGGTACGGGTTGGTATTTTGCGGCGGATACCACTAACGGACTGGGATGATTCACGGCTTTTTCAAAGTAACTAATCGTAAGTGATTTTACGTAAGCCCAGATAGAGGGCATCTGTAGGTCCCTATTACATCTACTCTCCGGACGTACCACGGGGCATCGGTCACTTTGCGTAAAACGCGGTTTTGTAGAACCTTCAACTGAATGTAAATCTGTCAATATTTCAGAAGATCTCCCTACCGCCTTTTGTTTCACTAACTTAGTCACTTTTCACTACGGAAATTTTTGACGTGATAACGTCTTATAAATCGATGAAAGCCGGCTGCACGCACGAAAAAGCATGACTCGTTGTCACGTTCCACCTGAGCTCTCGGTGCAAGCGATAGCGCGAAACAAGCGATAGAGAGGCGTGATCGTCCTAAGCGTTCGGCTTGTAACGCATGTATCTCTCTTCCACTCCATCGGCTGGTGCGTCCGAGTCGTTATCACGTTAAATTATCGTCCGTAAACCGATTTTACAGACAACCAATTTTTTTTAACCAGTTTTTTCACTTTTCCTTACAATTTTTCAAACATACTCTTTTATATACTTCTAATTATATACTTATCCTGACAACTACAGATCCAATAATAAATAATTAGCCAAATAGGGGCAACTATCCTGAAGCGATGTGCTTACAGAACATTACATACATACATTCGGCAATCGATTTTTATTTGTAATATAGATAGATCGTAATTATAGTTGAGTTACTTATAACAATCGATCTATAATATTTTTACAATAATCAAAGCGCATAAACAATTATAATTGTGGTCATACGTACTCCAAGAGATGTATTTATGTGATAAGAGTCCACTGAACTGTTGATACTTGGAGCTTTTCGAGTTGGATTTGTTGGTATCTTCTTCTCAGATATTCTAGATGGCATTACGAGACAGGACATGAGTCGTCTAAGGAAGGGCTTTTTCGTTTTAATATCTGGAGTACTCGATGAACTTTCAAAATATTTTGTTCTTAACTTCGTCGAGCTGGTTAATGAAGAGAATATTGATGTGCCTAGGTTTGGAGTTGGAGTTTTTCTGTAACCTAAAAGCCACAACTAAGTTATAAAAAATACAAAAGTACATGAAATATTTGAAGAACATGTCATCCTAATCTATATAAAAACACTGTAGATATCTGTCGTTGGTCGCACGACGTGCAAAGACTACTACATAGATTTTGCTCAAATATTTTTAGTTTTAATTCTTATATAATTTACACTTGAACATAAAGTTTAAAAAAAAAACACGATTTTATACGCAATACGCGTTCAACTATGTTTTTTTGCAGTGGAAAAATGGGACAAGCGGTATAGTCCGCATACGCAGGAGAGGGGAAGTATAGCGGTTTATTAGCTACAATATATTTTTTAAGCACAATAAATGTATACTAATTTTTTTTCTATTTTCCTCTATCTATAAAATATATTGCTGAGATAATAAACAACGCAGATAAAATCGCGGATATCAGCTACTTTTAAATATGAAGTATTGGCAAAAAACAGGACTTATAGAGCTACCTACATATCGATTTATTTATACGAGTATCTTTACCGTACAAACCTTTAAAAATGGTGTAGAGAGAATTATTTCTTTGATTAAAACTGGTAGAGGACAACGATTCAACATTTGTCGATGAAAATGTATCGCTTTTCATGTAACCCACATTTGTATAATGAATTTCCAAAGGTGAAATTGTTTGCTTTTTAGTATTCATAATTTTATTTCCAGTATCCATGTTACTGTGTTCAGCTTTTTTCGAATCAAATAAAACAACAGTTTGAACTTGACTCTGTTCGAAACATTTCCTCTGGTTGCAGATCGAATCCTTCTTCACATCTTCTTTAATGTTATTAGAGATAGTAATTGAACTTCTTGTTTGTGTAAACTTAGCACATCTACACTCTACAGGTCCAGCAGATTTCTTTCGCTTCCGAACTTCTCCGATTGAAATTATACTATTCTTATGTTTATCTAGCCCGACTCTCTTCGATATAGTTTTTTGTATAATCTTTTTCACTTTATTATATTGCTTTTTTGTCAATACAATAGGCTTCTGTTTCGTGAATTGTTCTACTTGAAGGAATATCTGTATGTTTCTGTTGAGGATAAGTTGTTGATATAATGAGGTTTCTTCCACAGAGGGTTCATTTCCAGCATTTCTTTGGGAATATCCATTCTTATTATCTCTATTTCTCTTCTCATTCTCATTTATGTCATGTACACAACGGCACGAATACAAATTGTACATGCTTACTCCAGTTTCTAAGTTTTTAGTGCTAGAAAAAAAATATCAATTTTATAGTACCAAATTCCTGAGTTAATTCAATTATTCGATAATTTAACCGTAAAAAAAAATAACAAAAAATAACCAAGTTTTCTTGTAGAAACATTGTATCATGCTATGATCTTCAGAAATACTTCCAAATGTGTGTTCCTATGGAAATATAAAAACATAAAGATAATGCGTTCATCTTAAGAGCCGTAGTATTAAGTATTTGCTTCAAATTGTTACCTGTTTAGATGTAGTAGGTGTTCCTTTAAGAATACCCAGTAACTCTCTTATTTGCTTATCTCTTTCTACAGGGTTAGGAAGTTCACAATCATCTCCTCTATAATGCTTGACGGGTGCTGTGTTAATTACAATCATATATATTTATTGAGTTAACATTTGCTTCACAGATATGTAACTGGTTACATAGGAAAAACATACCACAACAGTTAGTATTGTTTTCGTTATAATCACTTTCATTTGCAGGTTGACGAGTACCAATGTTTTTTATGCGATGAGTCGTTTCTCGCCTAAAATACATCTACTTTGAATACGAGACCATATTTTATGTCATAATAAAATAATTCATTTTCAAATTAATAATACTTTATGTTTACATAACAAGAGTTTCTTGGGCAAAAGTTATCAATAGCACATAATATACTTGTTAGTTTTTTTTTATATCATGGGAGGCAAACGGATAGGTGGGCCACCTGATGTTAAGTGATCACCACCGTCCATAGACACCTGCAACACCAGGGGAGTCGCAAGTGCGTTGCCAGCCTGTGTTGGGGAGTGGAGGAAGGTAGGGTGAAGAGGAGGGGAGGTGGGCCTCCGGCGCTCTCACTGACCGAACGAAACGCAAAAATGCAAGCACTATTACTTCACGTCGGTTTTCTGTAAAAGGCTGGTAGTACCCCGGGCGAGCCGGCCCATTCATGCTGAAACCAGTAATAGCTTCAGCGTCGCTCTACCACCTACAAAACCTACTTGTTAGTTGTTAGTTTCTATGTATGTTCTAAACAATGACATTATTATTTAAAATATAAAGATGCAAATACGGTTAAAAGAGGAAATAAAAAAATATGGTGACAAAACAATATACAAGATTTTTTTTCATCAGATCACACAGGAAATGGAAAATAAATCATTTTTATCGACGCTAATTGTGTAAGGTAAAACATAAAGATCAGAAGAAGAAGAAAATTTCTAGGTATTCACTGAAACGCTGAGAGTAATTATAAAGTTGAAATGTATCATAAACTGTAGCATACATCAATTTTGGATAAAAACATTTACACATTTTTCACGTAAAATTAATAAAAAACAATCTACCTGTGGACAATTTCTATACTATCTCTTGGATTCAATGTTGACGTACGATTTTGAAGGTCCAGAACACCGTTATTTTGCTGAAAACGAAATGTAAGACTTACCTAGGAGTTTTATAAAATGTGGCTTTTTTATTACAGCTCTACATAGTGCACTGCACTGTAACTGGTGGTAAACATACTGCAATCTAAAAACATTGGCAGTTACCAAAACATTTATGGTCTGAAAGTCTTCGGTAGCTGGATACACATTTGTTAATTCCCAAACGGGACAACCTAATAGTAAATCATGTTGCCATTTACATGGTGTTTGCAATCAAGAAGAGTACCTACAGGTTCCTACTACTTCATTTGCTTACTGTATATACGGATAATCCAAGAACGGAACAGAATAGAGGATGTTACATTTGATGTTTGGTGGTTGTAATCCAGTCAGACATCATTGCCAAATGTCTACCATCTAGCAAAATATATGAAAAAAAGACTATATAAAAGTTATATACATACTGAGTCCAGTTTTACTCACAGATATTTGTTTTACTGGTGATCCTTTCCTTCTGTTTTGTCCTGTATTAGATAAGGCTGAGAAATCTTTACGAGTTTTACGACCATCTTCTTCATACTTCTGCGATGCCATTTCCTTTACAGTTTTTCTGATACGTAAATCAGTTTTCAATTTTCCTTGATTAAACTGCAAATCGTAGTTCTCATTATCACCGTCGATTTTAATGTTTACTTTCGAGTTTTCATTTTTTGAATTATTATTACCAGAATTTCTATTAATATTTCCAGTTAACAGTTTTGTGTAATCTTCAACTAAGGTCTTTTTGAGTTGTGATTGAACGTTATTTGGTTCTTGATATTTTGTAGCGCGATTCAAGCATTCTTTATTTCGAACTGTAGAAGTATCTCTTTTGGTTGGTTTTTTTATCTTTCCTTTATTCTGTATCGTATCATTTCTTACACCATTGGAATTACATGGTGGACTTCCTTGTCTCCTTGTTGTTTGACCAGTTCTCGTTTCATTTTGGTTATTATTTTTATTCTTTTGACAATAATCATTTTTAAGAGGTGATGGCGATCGGCTACGCCTTGGAATTACTTCGTTCCTCTTAATGTTAATTTGTCTTTTCTCTGGTCGTTTTGAATTTCCATTAGAAATATATTTTCCAACCACCTGAGGGCGCCACGAGTCTTCCATTACAGGTTTTTTTTGTACTTTTGTATTTTCAGGTGTTTCTTGCTTAGGATACACTGATATTATTACTAATGGGCTATGATATGCTCGAAGCATATTTTCTTCTGCTTCTTTGCACAATGCACTTACAATATTATCCGAATGATTACAATTACATTGATTTGTTTCGTCTTTATCCTCAGCTCTTAATGTGTTGTTAGGTAATTGAATATTAAAATCTACTTGCGTGCTTTGTGACCTTTTACTGAAATTTAAAGAATATATAGCTGAGCCATAAATATTTTAGGGAAAAAATTAATTCAAGTAAGTTACCTTTTCAAAACATTTCGGTTAACATTTTGCGAGTTCATAAAATTTCCAATATCCACTTGTATATTTGAATCTCTTTGCTTCCTTTCAATAGAAAATAACTTATTTTAAAACAACTCTCACAACCAATTTTTTTTTATGATAGTTTATGAGTACTTACTCGAATGTATTTACATTATTGCATCCATTACAATCCCATTTTTTGTAATTTTGATCATACCTGCATAGCAACATGGATTTAACAATTTTTTGGTTAAATAAGTTTCATTAGCATATAACCACACTATTTACGCAGATCCTGTTTCATTGGAAATATTCAATAACTACATATTACTAAATATAACAGATAGTATATGATATTGAAAGAGGAAGCCAGATCAAGCAAATCTTCAAGAAATTTGTAAAATTAAGTACGCGTAGTTATTGCGTTACAAAAAGGAACTATACAAATCAATATAGACTTATCCGTAAAGTCGGTATAATAATCAATATTATCTCGAACTATTAAAATGTCCATAGATAGTAAATATTACAGTTAATAAGAAGCACATTATATTACTAGATACGCAGAAGTTTAAAATTAAATTAAAAATATTTATAGGTACACAGAGAAAAAGCTTACAAAAAATATTAAACACTAGCCGGCACGGGTGGACGTTGTCCCGTCCTGATAATAAAAAAAAACCCTTGAAGTTAGACATATGCTGTCGCTGACTTTTTTGTAGGCATTGTCAAGCTCTCATTAGTCCGATGAAGCTGTTAAGACCTTGCTTGGTCAATAGCGTAGTCAGTTCGAAAAAAAAAAATTGTCAAGCTCTACAACTTTTCTCTAGAATTCAATCATATTTCTCTCATTGTTAAGGCAGCGTTCGTAAGAAACGTTTTCGTTCAACCGTTTATTCTCCGACTTACTTTGCAAATCCGTCTTCCACAAAAAAGTCTTTTCATTCTTCGGGTTAATATATAGACTATGACACTCACAGGTAACGTGGCTTTCTATTGGTAAAATAATTTTCAAAATCAGTTTAGTAGATCCAAAGATTACCCCCTACAACGTCACAAACTCACAAACTTTACCTCTTTACAATATTAGTATATATAAAGAAGGAGATCTGCGAAAAAGAGCCTACTGTATTTGTACACTACACATGAGTTATTACAAAAAATCATCGGTGAATTCGCAAGTATATTACTTTTTGGATAATTTTCTACGCATAAGAAGTGCTAAACAACAGTAGTATTTGTAAATAAGTGTAAATCACCTGATTTCATTAGTAGTTGTCTTGTTGCGTCCAGCCTCACAACCGCCTGTATTAAACTGTTCCCGGTATCTATGCCAAAATTCTCAATTATTGATTTACAGCCTTAGTTCAAAATAGTCTAATAGTAAACAAAGCAAATTTTAGCAAATTTCCCTTTATCACATATACTCAAGTATTTTGCCGTTTATAAATAATTCATATAACGGCTGCGATTACTATTTTAGCCTATTTTTCTTGCATGCTTGTTTAAGAATAGCAAATGTAACAGATAATTACATATAGATACTGGTGAAGATATTAAATATTTAGCAAAGTTAACCAGTACAGCGAACTAAAGGATACAATGAAGTAATTAGTAAGTATTACTTAAGATGTATCTAAAGACTTTACACACTTACTTGGGTTGAATATCATTATTCATAAAGAACTGTGAGGAACTATTTTCTATCCGTTTAGATATGGTAGGAACTGTAAAGATGTAATTAATTTTTTTAACATTACGTTACAATCAACGATTACAATTTCAAAAACATTTATTGCATTATTACTTGGTGTATTATCAACTGTGGCAGTACAATTTAAAACGTATTTTTCATCCTCAGTAAGTCCAACACGACCTGATATTCTAACACGACTAGCTCGGGCATTTGTGTTTCCATAGACACCGAACATAGAAAATTCATTACAAAGACATTCCTTAAACATTCTTGAATTTTCAGCAATATCATCAATTTTAAAATTCTGATTAGCGTTGATTTTCTTCTTTTTTGTTTTGTTTTTCTTTCTATCCATATCCAAAGATTTGATCAACTCCTTGATATTCGCTATACTTTTGACCACATTTTTTCCAGCTATAAATTTGCTTTCAATTTGTCCACAAGATAACTCCGCGCTTTCAGACGGTTTGATTTCATATATTTTTTCTTTGTCTCCAGTCACGATCAGAAATAATTTCTTTGGTTGAATTGAATTTTCGTGATTTGAAGCAGTCCTTTGTACACTTTTAGTATTATGCCTTAGCTTCCGATAAAGTCTTCCTGTTTGTGTTTGTTGTGTTTTTGGAATCACAGTAACTTTAATCAATGGCTTGTCTTTATTTGAGCATTTATGAAGATTATCTTTACGATAAGTTGGATGTAACAAAGTGGTGTAACTTAGGATTGAGTATTTTCCAAAGATCTAAAGAAACGTAACAAAAATATAGATTATTGATATACATCGTTAGAAACATTAACGAAAATATACACAAAATGATATATACTCTTTAAATATAGAATAGGTATATCCTATAACATACCCTAATCATTTATATTTTTAACAAAAATATATATCAACAATTCGTTGTTAAACTTTAATATCGATTTCTATACTTGATATCAAATCGGATGTGCTCTTTGAATGGTTGATTTAAAATTCTGATTATTTAAAATTTTGCTCATATTTTAACTACTATTAAGTACTTGAAATTTTATCTCTTTACTATGCATTTTTCAACATTGCAATTTGCATTTCAACATATTATAAAACAAAGACCTCTGCCACGTCTGTCTGTTCACAATAAACCCGAAAACTACTGAACGGATTTTCATGCGGTTTACGCCAGTAGATAAAGTAATTCATGAGGAAGGTTTAGATATATATTTTGTCAAGGTTTCTATTATTATCAAGGCGGAGTAACGTTCGCCGGCTCCGTTAGTTAACGATAAAATTAAATGCAGGATACTTTCGTATTAAGTGCACCGCGCTCGCGTTATTTTTTTCACAAACCTAAGCTAATCTAGATGAGATTGTTTTGTTTTAACTCAAAAATCATCAAGTTGCTAATATACAAAACGCAGTGCGCTCGCCGACCGCTGCCGCTGCTTTGAGCACCGGATACGCACCTGGGACTGATGTGATAACCTGTATCAGGTATCTTTTCAAACTTTTATTGCAGAATTAAGGTGTTAATGTATTATATAACATGAATATTATATGGCTTAAAATTTAGTCGAAAGAACACCAAAGGATCATGAAATGCGACGTATTTTTGTAACTTAGGTTTCGACTCACTTGTCTTTCTAACGATTTCTTTTCAATCAGACACGTAGAAAAGTTGACAGGATCTTTAGCCTTAGAACTTGTAATCTCTTTCGGGATATATTTATGAACTTTACCGATTTCACTTTTATGTATATCTATAACTGAATTTGTTCCCTTCCAAGTTTTGCCGGGTGTTCTCTTTACTGGGGGTCTCAAAAAATCCAATGATTCTATAAAAAATACAAAAAAACAAAACAAAATTGTTGTTACCGTAGAATCAAACTTGTTAATTTGAAAAAATAATATAAAAAATTCAATCACGACCTATAATTTCAGAACTGGCATTGCTGTAGTCCATAGTGAATTTCGATACATCTGTTGTATTACAAAAACATATTGTAGTACGTTACTCCGCGTATTATTATATACATTTTGACAACGTCATAGATTCTTCCAAATGATATAATTTTTTAAATTTCTCCTGTCAATTTTATTGAAAATCAAATAACAAAGAGGTCATATATCTAAAAATTAAATTATAGATAAGTACATAACAAAGAAAATAATTTCAATTGATATCATTTCATTTAATTCAAACTTAATCTATATTGTTCATATATGAACAGAAAGTTTTTAAGTTTAAGTTCTGATATAATAACATCAGCTAAGGGTTAAATTGATTTGTTCAACTCTGCAAGCTTACAATAAAGGTAAAAATCATGGAACGTAACCACAGATGTAATTCTGTTTCTCAAAAAAACTTTCTATGCAAATAAGTATTCAAAATAACAGCTTTTTACAAATGAATATGAAAGTATATACGGTGTACTTAAAAAAGAAAAACAAAAAATAATTGTTCCTTTGTTCCAGCTAATCTTCGAATCGGTTGAATCAATTTTAGTGGCAAACTAGCTGATGTTATAAGGAGTAACTTAGAAAAATAATTCTATATAATATAATTCTACGCGGACGAAGTCGTAGGTAACAACTAGTTTAAAGATATAATTAAACCAACATAAATACAATATAAATTTGATTATAGACAAGTAATAAATGTGTAATGAAACCTATGTTTAGATTTAAAAAAAGAAATGACACTTGAACAGTCATAACATGAAAAGGAACTTTTAATTCACATTTTGATCAAATTATGTCGTATAATGAAAGAAAATCCATTTTACACAAGTGACCAAATTTAAAATAAAACAATGTCAACAGTACTCCCAGACTTTCAGAGAACACAAATGATTATACCTGTATCCAAAGAGACATATTTCAATACTAAATGGGAGCCAACGGAGGCACCTTTATGCGCCTATGATATGCTATATCATCCGCCGGACTATAACCCCAAAGCTGCCAGATCGGACCGACAAGAACCAAACATTATAAAAAGAAATATATGGACCCAAGTAACTATGGATCGTTTCCCTTGATAACTAGTGAACTTAGTCACTGAAGACTCTGTGCTACCCAGTCCCAGCTAATCATTCATTCCAAAAAGGCTTTGCACTAATCCAATGATCTGTAGAAAAAGTTTCCACGGCAGTGCCTACTTGGCGAAGTGTTTGAATAGTTGTTCCCTACATAGAGGTCTATAAATAAGTTTCTTACATATTTTTTCCAAAGTAAATGTAAGGAATTTATATGGTATGCTCGTGTATATGTCTTGACCACCTGTATTATCTGTTTATACCTACACTATTCCAAAATTAGATCACACTTGAAGTACATAAAATTGCAATAATACGTCCATAGTTTTAGTAGATTGCTAGAGTTTTTTCTAAGTCTTCCTGGCTAGTTTCCACCCTCAACTTAAAAACCTGTCGCCAAGCACCCGTTGTTGTGTTCCGGCAGCTGCACTAGAGAGCCAGCCCGCCTCTAGGTTTAGCGTGTTTTCCATATTAGACCACACCGTCATTTATAAAAGCATAAAAAAAATTCAAAGAGGGTTCATCAAATGTCATTCATAATGAAGTTTTGAAATATTTTCCTACAGGAATTGCACAAAGGTATAGCGTCAACAACTCACTTCGGTCTCGGTCGACCAAAATGGAAACCGTCGGATATACCAACAAAAGAATTTGTACGTGTTCAAGGTTTGTGATTTTAAAAAGCATATCTGATTTTTAGATTTTTGTAGCAGGTATCTTGGAATAAGTAATAAACTAAATTTCAACCATTTTTAGAAATGTCTGTCTGTCTATCTGTCTGTCTGGGTGTTTGAACATACATCACTGCTAAAGTACAGCGTTCACAATAAAACCTCACCAAGAAAATTATAACTTACTCCACACTCGACAGCTCCACTATTCCACAGCTTAATGTCTTATGGTATTTTGTTGTGAGGGACAGCGGCTGAGGTGGATACCATATTCCTATTACAAAAACGAGCAGTTCGTGCAATTTAGAATATGAGGCCTCGCGAATCATTAAAGACTAAGTTTCAGGCATTCGGTATATTAACTCTGTCCTCCCAATATATTCTTGATAATTTAATGTATGTCCGCAAAGTAAGTACCTAAGTCTTTACTTAGATATACTGGATCTAGTAAAATTCCAGCACAATTTAAATACTAGAAACAGCAACAAATTGGTCATTCCATGCTTCAGGCTCACTAACACCAAAAACTGTTTTCTAAGTTATAGTGTTAGGTTTTATAACAAAGTCCCAAAACAACATTACCGTTTTGCCGTTGTGAGTGTTTGATAGTGAGTTGAAGAACTATGTCAAGTGGGTTTTAATATCTAAAGGCTATTATAGGGTGGATCAATATGTGAACGATTGTGACGTCTGGAAATGACGCCCCTCTCTGTGCATCCTTTAATAACGAATGTAACTTTTTATGTTGTTTAAAAATATATAACATGAAGAGATAAACCAGATCGAATTTCTTGCCGGTTCTTCTCGATGACTGGGTTGTTTTCCGAACCGGTGGTAGCTTTGACGTTCATAAGCGCCTTCTCAGAGCCAAAATTGAATAAAGGATATTTTGATTTGATTTTGATTAAAATCGGTTCACTCTATCAAAAGTTATTGTAATTTTAATGACGACGCGACTTAAGTACGAGAGAAAAGTAGATATGTAAAGTGGTCTCAATACGTTCAGATGATTTTATTAGTCATTGCCTTTTCACGTTAGGTTCCACGCTGACGGAGTCGCGGGCACAGCTAGTCTTTAAATAAATCTACAAACTCAATTCAATTAATGTAATTATATATGTATGAACTTTTAAATGGCGTCATTTGTGCGTTATCTATATATTTATTATTTTGTTAGCTGTACCAACCTTCACATTTCATCTTAAAATAAAATAAAACCCATTTTGTTTTTTCAGTGAAGAACGAAAATCCACACATGTGTATTCAGCACGTTTTGGAATGGGCTAAGTTACTCAACGAAGGAAAACCGAATATATGTGATGAATGAAAAAATGTTGAATTGTTATACAAAAATTATAACATTTAAACGTAATCATTTCTATTATTATACAAGCTTTATAAATAAGATATAGAAAGAATAAATATGTAATCAATAGAACAACTTCAAATACTTGATAAGTATATAATAATCGTATCAAATACTACAATATATGTAATCAATAGAACAACTTCAAATACTTGATATGTATATAATTATCATATCAAATACTACAATATATGTAATCAATAGAACAACTTCAAATACTTGATAAACATATAATTATCATATCAAATACTACAATATATGTAATCAATAGAACAATTTCAAATACTTGATAAACATATAATTATCATATCAAATACTACAATATATGTAATCAATAGAACAACTTCAAATACTTGGTAAGTATATAATTATCATATCAAATACTACAATATATGTAATCAATAGAACAACTTGAAATACTTGATAAATATATAATTATCGTATATAATTCCCTCTTAAATCTTGGTACCAATTTTTTATCACTTTATTTTTACTGTTTCAGAGAGTGTGAGTTATCTCAGTTTAGCATTTAATCGCGAAATTACATGTAGATATGTATGCGGAAGCGGACTGGCGCCATGTTCTATATTCAGAAATAATTTTGTTGTTATCTGACCGGTTTTCTCATTTTCATGTTCCCCAACGAAAGTCACTATAGTAAGCTACAAAAAGAGAGGCAGCCACGATTATATTAAGAATACGATGGTTCTACCACTATATGGTACAAAGTATTCATTTATATTAAGGACGTCCGTCTAATCCGCTGGCTTATATTTTATTTAAATCTAGTATGCCAGAGACGGCCACAGAGGTACGTTTATCGGTCTATATATAGTATAATATGTCTGAAAACTTAGTGGCATATTACTTCTCACTTGTGCCAGTACAGTGCACTGACAAGTCGGAAAGTATCGATAGTTATCTTAGATACATACTATACACTAAAATTTATGAAAGTGTAATAATGATAAGAGTTCCTGACCTTTTTCTTACAAACGTGAATGCCTGGGAACGGACGTGAGGTATGTCATTCTTACTGACCAAATCGCAACGGTGTTCCTCACACCTTTTGCCGGAGAGTGAGAACTAACAGGTAAGTGTCGACTTCTCATAATAGGCCCCGTATTGAAATCCGAGGATGCAAAAGGTTGGACAACCTTTTATGAAGCGGTAGAAGGCGCATCGAACACGAATGTTCCGCAATCTCAGGTCCTGTGCATCGACTGCTATGGCGGCGGATATGGTCGTATCCAACACTCCTAGGCCCACCTCACGGCAGTAGGAGATCATCACCAACCCCACGCCACCGTTCGATTCGTCAACCGCGAGAAGGAAACTCAAACATTTTCCTCTTTGAAATTTTTTTGTCGAGACATGCATGTGATATATTTTAGACTTTTCACACAAGTCGAATTATTTATTTTAAAAGGTTCATAGTTATAACACCTATTTCGTACTCTGTGTAAGATGTGGGTCACCTGACGTTAAGTGATCACCACCGTCCATAGACACTTGCAACATCAGGAGAGACGCAAGTGCGTCGCCGGCCTGTTTAGGGGGGGGGGGGGGGGGTGCAGGAAGGGATGGGGGAAGGGGAGGGAAGGTGGGCCTCCGTCGCTCTCACTGACCGAACGAAACGCAACAATGCAAGCACTGTTACTTCACGTCGGCTTTTCTGTGGGTCGGGTGGTACTACCCCGGGCGAGCCGACCCATTCATGCTGAAACCAGTTATAGCTTCAGCTTGACTCTACCACCTACAAAACTAATACTAAATAATATTCAGTATTTTTACGCGAAGTCAATTAGTCCGGTGTAGTTGTGAAGGTTCATCAGGCAACAGCGACAGTCAGCTCAAAAAAAAACTCGAGATCAAGAGTAAAAATTATTAAAAAAATTAAGTAATGATATTAAGAATCCGCTAGAGATAATAATAAAGAACTTTAACTACTCTAAAGGATGTTCACACAGAGTTATAAGATGTTTTCTATTTATAAATACGGATGGGGATCTCAAGCCGGTATTATCAGTGAGATATCGTATTAATTAATAAGGGTAGAAAATAGTACAACCGTACCGCATGTGCATCATGTGTACATTTATAACCAGTAGATTGAGTGTCATAATAACCATGTGAAGAAAATGGAGTAATATTATGCACTAAAACAGACCTAGTGAGTTAAATTTGATACGTTGACATATATGGTGAGTATACGATAAATGTTTTAGCGGTAAACGTGGTTTTACAGTAAAACCAACGTGTGAACTGCTCTTTATACATCACCATAACTTATTAATTAAATAACTGTAAGAATAGAACGTGAAAATTAGAAGAAGACTTGTAAACGAAGCCTTAAACGCTGTTATCCTGACGCGGTAAACTTAACCAACGTGACGGCACACAACTTAGAACTGTTGAAAGTTATTACAACAAAACGCGGACATGGCACAGCTATGGATTCCCATGAAAGTTTCTATTTTATTTCAATAGTGTGCTATATCACAACCATTTACATGGAAACCGTAGAAATATGAAAAGGCACCAAAACTATCGGAACGAAGTTCCTTAATGCAGCTTGCGATAGGAGTTGACTGGCAGAAATTGTCATCTAAAGAAAAAGCATTATGCCCCCTTTATGTGACTGTCTCTCTCTGTCTTTCTATTGTATACGAGAGTGTACGCGAGTACCGAATATCTAGCAGATGAGTATTATGCACTGCCAGTTGTTTAGCCTCAATACAGGACGCGTGGAAATATCAGGAACACTTATACTTTACTTAGATTTTTGATTATACTTGGATTTATAAAGTGAAACTTCGTATAACATGTGTGACGAAAAGTGGTGGGGGTAAACACTGTTTCGGGTAGTGTTGAAAACACCGGTTCTCGTTCGATCACCGTAGTTAAGCAACGTCGGGCACGGTCACTACTGGGATGGGTTACCGCCTGAGAACACCGCGTGACGTTGCCTTTTGTTGTATTATTTTAATTAAAATGTATACCTGTAACACAATAGTTTCACTTCTATCATGTGTCTTTACAACACACTCCGTTTCTTGTAAAAGACTTAAAAGGAGGACGTTACAATGTTCGGTTGTATTAAATTTTTTTTATACTGTTGATCGATATCTTGGTCAGTTGTGAACCAATTTTTTATATATATTTTTTAATAAATGAAAACTTTTCCTAAAATATTAAATTATACTGTTTAATTTAATTTCTTACTTTACGGTAAGGAACCTCGTTCCTAACGGGAGCCCCTGACTGCACCCTTTTTAAGCACATTACCAAGCACTACTATGAGTCTATTAAATAATAAAGTTAATTAAATGTGTCGAGCGTTAAAAGTTTCCGAATTACTACTCTAAAACATTGTTATAAGACGAAACTTTTTAAACAAAATATCAACTTTACGATCAATTGAGTTTTATATGAAATAAAAGCTTACATATGGTCTTTAGTCCCGAGATATACTAAAACCTGTAAATGGCTTTTTTTTTCTCAAAACGGATTATAATATGTAAATGTACTTTATTAATGCACAATAAAAAGTATCGAAATGAGCGAGTATGAACACTAAACTTGTTTTATACTAATTCAACAGATATTCGGGCTTCATTCTGCATTAGGAGGTGCACCCTTGCACTAAGGTCGTTATCCTTAAGATTTTCCTGTGTTCAAAGTGACATTCGCACTATAAAATAAAAAAAATCGAATCGTTTAACGATATATATTTGTTCCTTGTGTGATTTAGATATATCAATTACATCAAATAAAATGTGATATGTTGACATAAATTTGTATATTAAAGTTTAGTGCTAATTCTCACATATTATTAATATCTGCTAAAACCGGCGAACTAAGTTAAAGGTAAGTTACAAAATTAATAAAATTTTCATTTTTAAATAAATAATATTCTGTACTGCAATTATTTTTTTTATACCCATCTTTGTAAACAGTAATAAAAAGTTGGAATAACTTGTGTTGTTATTTTGGCTTTATCTCGCAGTCTACGGTTTAATATTTTAATAGCTGTTTATTTAAGAAAAATCCTGGCTCGAATATTAAGGCTTATCACATTACCGAATATAAAGGCATGCAATTTTAACAGTGATGCTTATGTACTTTAAATCAAGCGTCATGAAAATTGCTAATTTCATGTATTAATTAATCAATGACAAAACATAAAAATATTAATTTAAAGATAATGAAATGGAACTGGAAATCTTTGATGATTGCACGTTAAAAATAAAGGATTCTGTGTTTCGATGTTTATAGAAGATCGGCTTTTAAGCAAGTTATATACACCTTAGAAATTTATATTAATACCAGCAATATCCCGTGGCGTCGCAGGCGTTTTTTTATGTAATAATTATTTTCAACTCTTTATTTTATATCTATCTATACAGGGTTATTGGTAATTCGAGGTATTCCCGTTAGGAGGTGATAGGGATGACTACTTCTGATAATTTTAACCCTCACGCATTATCATTTCATTACATAGTATAAAACAAAGTCCCCTACCGCGTCTGTCTGTCTGTCTGTTCGCGATAAACTCAGGAACGTTTTGGTATATAATTTGTCCAGGATTTTTTTATAATCAGGGCGAGTCAACGTCTGCCGGGCCCGCTAGTATAGATATATTTTTCAAAATAAGTCAATAATGCAACATTAAAAATTTATTTAAAAAGTATCAATTTAAATTTCATTATATTCTTTGGTTTATATATGAATACTAGCCGGCCCGGCAGACGTTGTCCCACCCTGATTATAAAAAAAATCCTTGACAATGATATACCAAAACCTTCCTCATGAATCCCTCTATCCACTGGTGTAACCCGGATGAAAACTAATGGCCTTCGAGTTGTCGAAGTTCGACTACAATTCATGCGTTTTCTAAGTTCTAAGAATAAAGAATTATTCCTAGATTTTTTTTATTGCTAACGTTGAAGCTCGTCAATTGATACTAATAAAAAAAATGACCAACAGAACAAAATGGTACCTACTTATTGTACAGCCACGCTGTAGCTATTACTAGTGTCAGCATAAACGGGTCGGCTCGCCCGGTGTACTACCACCCTGTCACAGAACACCAACGTGAAGTAACAGTGCTTGCATTGGTGCGTTTCGTTCGGTCAGTGAGAGAGCCGGAGGCCCACCTCTTTTCCCTCTTTCCCTTCCCCTTTCTCTTTTCCCTACCCCTCCCCCATACACAGGCTGGCAACGCACTTGCGTCTCCCCTGGTGTTGATAGTGTTTATCGACGGTGGTGATCACTTAACATCAGGTGACCCACATGTTCGTTTGCCTGCTTTTGACATAAAAAAAAATATCGTAAGAGAGTTGTCATATTTTTACCCTTCGATTCTCATAAAATTATCTTTCGGAGTTACAGAAAATTAGTTTGCTCTCACACTAGTAAATGTCAGAAACGATTACTAATCATTACATCATTACATAGTATAAAACAAAGTCCCCTACCGCGTCTGTCTGTCTGTCTGTTCGCGATAAACTCAAAAACTACCGAACGGATTTTCAAGCGGTTTTCACCAGTGGATAAAGTGATTCATGAGGAACGTTTTTATATATAACTAGCGGACCTGGCGGACGTTGTCCTGCCTTGATAATAAAAAATAGAAATCCCAAAAGTCAACCGCAGCGCCACCTACCGGGTCCAATTGTGAATCTAAACCATTCTCGGATCCACTCGAACACGCACAAAAAATTTCATCAAAATCGGTCCAGTCGTTTAGGAGGAGTTCAGTCACATACACACGCACACAAGAAATATATATATTAAGATTTGTCAAGGATTTTTTTTATAATCAGGGCGAGACAACGTCTGCCGGGCCAGCTAGTTAAATGCTAAAAACCTAATTATCAGAAGCTATTTTCATTGACGTACGCTGATTGTTTTGCTCATAGCTTTCGTTTCATGTGAATTTATGAAATCGTTTCCACAGAATAAGATTGTGTGAAAAAGTAATTATGCTAAATTACGTTTTCTCACGATTTTGGTGTACGTATTTTTCAGTACATCGATGATGAAAAGATCTGTATCCTTCTCCGGATCTCGTTATACCAGATTTCATTGCATATACATGGATATACTCTTCAATTACGTATCTCGTAAGAGTAAAGCGATAGCATAAATGTCTAAATATCCTCTATCTTTAAACAACCACATTCACATACATATATCATATATCATCATACATATACAACTACATATTATAAAATAAAGTCCTCTGCCACGTCTGTCTGCCTTGTTGCGATAAACTCAAAAACTACTAAGCGAATTTTCATGCGGTTTTCATGCAGATAAAGTGATTCATGAGGAAAGTTTAGATTTTTAATTATTTTTCCATACGAGGTACACGAACAGGTGGATCACCTGATTTTAAGTGATCACTACCGTCCATAGACACTGAGAACACCAGGGGAGTCGCAAGTGCGTTGCCAGCCTGTGTATGGGTGGAATGGGAGGAGGGGGGAATGGAGGAAAGGGAGGGAACGTGGGCCTCCGGCGCTCTCACTAACCGAACGAAACGCAACAATGCAAGCACTGTTACTTCACGTCGGTTTTCTGCGAGAAGGTGGTACTACCCCGGACGAGGCGACCCATTCATGCTGAAACCAGTAATAGCTTCAGCGTGGCTCTACCACCTAATAAAGATTTAGGTATATAATTTGTCAAGGTTTTTTTTTATTATCAGGACGGGACAACGAGCGCCGGGCCCGCTAGTATTATATAAGTCATAATGTAAAATGAGTTTCGTCTACAAAATTACAAGCAGGCGGCATTTGGTACAAAGTATACAAAGATAGCATGTCATCATTACATAGTATAAAACAAAGTCCCCTACCGCGTCTGTCTGTCTGTCTGTTCGCGATAAACTCAAAAACTACTGAGCGGATTTTCAAGCGGTTTTCGCCAGTGGATAAAGTGATTCATGAGGAACTAATTTGTCAAGGATTTTTTTTATAATCAGGGCGGGACCACGTCTGCCGGGCCCGCTAGTTTCTTTATAAAGCACATTAATAGCGACATTTAGGCATTTCTGTTAACGCTTCGTTCTTGCGAATTATATAATTTAGGATTTCACCATTTTAGTATCGAAGCGGTATTATCTAGAAGCATAGGACTAGCAAGAATAACAGATAAGAGTTCAGTGTACGTTATTGTAAGTCATAAAAGCCTTTAAGGTGTAACCAAAATTAGCTCAGTAGTTTAATGTGAAGTACATTACTTAGTAATTATATCGAATTGTTACTCTTTCTATATAAACTAATGTAGATAATATGCTTTATCTCATAGTAATCCAATTTAAATACACAAGAGACATAAAATATTAGTGCCAGGGTCTTGAACACACATTCATGTAGTTTTCTGTTACAGTTGTTTTATTTGAGGCCGGAAGATAGAAAATGTTTATAGCTATATGGTCGACCTAATGGCATACTAAACTTTGTTTGAGTAAAATTTACTTTTGAAGTTTATCTAGATAGATTTTTTTTTACTTTATTTTTGGCAACCAATCTTTTAGATTATTACTGCCATTGTCGAGTAGTTTATAGTATTACAAGTTCTTCTTGTATTCCATTTTCGGCAAACAGTCTCCTAGTAGACCATTACTGCCATTGTCAAGTGAGTATCGATATCACAATTTTCTTGATATAATTTCAATGAATGCTATTATCGAGTAGTTAATAGTATTTCAAGTTCTTCTTCTATTCCATTTTGGCAACCAGTCTTCTAGTAGACTATTACTACTATTGTCAAGTGAGTATCAATATTACAAGTTTCTTGATATAATTTCAATGAACTAACAAGATGGTGGCCATCTTGTTAGAACCTTCCATGGAATTTTTGTGGCATCTCAGAATTCATGGTCCGTGGCATTGGACTTGATGGATTGACTGGGTCGCTTTCAGGCCGGCATGACAGTGGCAACCGGCGATAGATAGTATGTCTTTCGGTGGTCGCCATTGTTTTTGGATTGTACTATGCTTACCATCAGGCACAGTACAGTCACTTTGCCGAGCTACAATAAAAAAAAAAAAATTATGAGTGAATTATTTTTATGTTTTCGATAAATTATAATCGATTCTCTGATCATCAAATACTGTAACATGATGCGATCAATTTGTGGATATAATTTGGAAATGTCATAAAATTAAATTTAGCATTTTTTTTGGAGTTGAAAACGTATTATATATACATTTCTGCATCGAGCGGGCAAGTTCTTCTTCTTCTATTTTATTTTTGGCAACCAGTCTTCTAGTAGACTATTACTGCCATTATCAAGTGAGTAACGATATTACAAATTTCTTTATATAATGTCAATGAACTAACAAGATGGTGGCCATCTTGCTAGAACTTTCCTGGGAGTTTTTGTGGCAAGTCAGAATCCATGCTCCGTGGTATTATATCCGATCCACTTCACTTATGCACAATAACCAAACTATATTGCGTAAAGCACCACCAACATTACATAATATAGAGCCGAATAACACAAGATTATAGATAAAATATAAAGACCACTACATGCCATTCCAAGATCCCGCCAAAAACTCGAGCGGGCAAGTTAATATTGATCTGATGATGATCCGTGAGGGAGCGAAACACGTGTAATCGATTGTGGTCGTTACACAAATTGCAATAATCAACTTTAGCTTTTATATTTTACAGCTACACACCAACAGTGTTAACCGACGATAGGTCCACCATCCGCCAATGTCATGTAACGATCAATTAAAGACAGGTTTAATTACTTTTTTTTGTTTCATTCACTAATATCACGCTCATTCTTTTACTACTTTCAGTTTGAAATTTTTCATGACTGACAAATCTTGGTGACTTTTATATAAGACTCATGCAACACGTCAAGGGAAAGGGAAGTGACTCGTAACAAATTTCAATCACCCCTTTCTCGCTTTAGATTGCTAATTCCAAAATACCTTTGAGTGAAATAAAAAAAAAGTCAGATGCAAGTCGCTCCAATAAAATCCACCTTTGGCAAGCTAGTTAAATACCTACTTAATGAAGGATTCACCAAAGTAACGCCTTTATCATAAAATAACTATTGTCGTTTAGTCCGTGTAACGACTACAATCGTATCTATACTTAACTGAAGCTTTGTATTGAATTAAGCCTTATACAAGAGCTAAATTCAAATTGATTCAATAGTGTGTATGTTTTCGTCTGAACATCCTTCTAATCTTAAGAATTAAAATGTAAATGTATATTATCATACTTGAACTAGAGATATCGTAGTCCGGTGAAGCTGTTAAGACCTTAGTAGAACAATAGCGTAGTCAGTTCGAAAAAAAAATAGAGATATGTTGGTGGCTTAAACTTAATATATTTATTTATACATACTTCGCATTCCTCTTTTTGTATTATCCCAATATAAAGTGATTTTCGAAAATTATGGGTCAACAAGAGTATCGAATTCTAATCAGTTTGGATTATCATCAGTAGTTGATCGAATAATTCATTTTATTGAAAGAATGGTCCATAGGCTAACTTATATTTAGTATAGTCACATCCTTTGATATAGGTTTTTATATATCAATGGTAACATCATGTATATTTTAATGAAAAATTATCAGGAAAATAATTTACACATAGGCAACCTATATCTATTAACTGATTTAGTTTCACAGAATCTATTTCTAAATAGTTTCTAAATTTTATTAGATTAACATTCTGAACTCTGAGTTGTCCTAATGACGTAATAAATAATAATGTACTTTTGACCGGACTTAATCCTAAACTTGAATCTTTAATTTTGATAATTGTAATGTATGATAAACTGATATCTGATGTTTTTCATAACATTTATGTTGTTGAATAATTATCGGGTTTAAAATGATTCATGACAGACTGCAGATACGTGTGTCGAAAGATATTTCTTTCATATACACCTGTATTACAAAGGTACGAATGCAGTATATAATGAATATTGACTCAAATGGTTTCCAGGCGATACGAGTATATAACGGTTTATTGTTATATTTTTACGAACAAAACATAATTTGAAACGCTATCAAGAGAAAGTTTGACTTCGTGTCAAAATAGTAGGTAGGTATTTATATAGTGACAGAAGTAATACCATTGTAATATAATATAATTACATATTTTTCTATAATATACCTTTTGTTTAACGCGGAAAAACCTATCCTGTCGGTATCCTTTCGCTTGGGGATTAGAATAGTTAACCGATAACTCCTACTCACTAAAACCGTAACGTGTACCGTCAACCACTTCATTGGGGCCACAAGGAATAGTGTGAGCATATACCTATTGCTGCTTAGGTACAGCATCTTGATGCGCTTGTCAACAAGTTTAACTTCTTCAGTTGTCAGACGCGCCATCTACCCTGACGAACCTTCCTAGACTAGGGTGTAATACGCGTAGCACAATATACTTACTCTCAAGCGAAGTGCGCTACAGAGTACTCAGTCACAGCCCAAGTTCCATAAAAGTGGTCCCAAAGGTGACCGCTGTGGAACACAATAATCCACGAGGCGTTCACTCCCTGTTTAGAGGCTTAACTACACATCCGGCCCTACTTCCTTCAAGTTCCAGACAACACGCAAAGCTACTATCACTTCAAGCAGCTCCCTGTGTTTCTTAATAACACCGGTGGCCGATACGCGAACTGGCACTTCAAAGGTCGACCCTGCTTAGTCAGAAAGGACAGCCAATCTACTTCTAGGATTTCGGGATTCGTGCGATTCTAAAACAGTAATCAAAAAACGTCCGAAGCCCTTTCAACATTTTATCCAATGCCCGACTCAGCGCATGTTCTGGAACCCTATCAGGACCGGGTGCTCTTAATTTTGTAGTGAGGCGCCCCACAGCCATCGCTATCTCCGCTTCTGCAACTGGAGTGGACCTGAGCGGCTTCTTCGCGGCAATTCTCCTAAAAGGATGCAGAAGCCGCGGACCTTTAGAAAATTAAGAAATATAGTATCATCGACCTTCTTCAAGGGCTTCGACTGGAAGTTGTCCGTTAAAAGAGAAGCCTGGTCTTAGTCCTTCTTTGCGGCAATCTGGTAGGGGCTGGGTCCTATGGTCTCTAAGGATTCCCATAGAGCGTTCCAAGAAGCTCCTTCCAGCTTTCTTCCTTGGCCAGACCAACGACCCTTTGCAGAGACTTTTTATGTGCTCTCTAGGCAGCATATTGTCGGGCCTCCATTTCAGGGAAACTTAAGTACTGCCGTTTCCATATAGAAGTCGTCCCGTGGAAGATGACTCATAGACACATCCTCTGACTCATAGTTAAGATGGCCAAGATCCCATCGTAGGAATACTACGCCGAAAGAAGTGAAAACTGAAAACAATGGAATAACTTTGTCCTTTTTTAAACCTTTAAATCAATTATAGTCAGAATTATTTTTATTTGTTAATTGAATTTATTAACATTAACAAAAGGTAGTTTTAATGTTCATAAGTGCCTTCTTCCTAAATTGAAGTTACAGTATTTATGATTTTGAATCAAATATATATTGGGCTGCACAAGTTCAATCTATACTAATAATAGGTCTTTACCTATGAAATTGCCGTGCTGCAGTACTGGCCATTTCAAATCAAAATAATTTTTGTTTGGCTAAGAATTCTAATTTCAAATTAATTTTATTTAAAAAACATGGAATTCTTTTTCCAAAAGTAGTCATTTGTTTATTGATTAGTGTTACATTTTCATCGTATTTCAATCTTTTTTGTGATCATGGATACGTTAAAAATTCGAGTAATTATGGATTATGAGTACCGTCGTGGCAGCAACGCGGCACAAGCGGCACGCAAGATCAACGACGTTTACGGAGCTAATACTACAAACCAACGCACCACCTGTTATTGGTTTGCTCGCTTCCGTTCTGGGAATTTCAACCTGAAAAATGAACCTCGCGGTCGTCCGAAGACTTTGGTCGACAATGACGAATTAAAGGCGATTGTGGAAGCTGATGATACATAATCTACGGCTGAACTAGCAGCAGCTTTCGACGTTAGCGTCAAAACAATATTGGTCCATTTGCGTCAAATTGGCAAGGTAAAAAAGCTTGACAAATGGGTGCCCCACGAACTCAATGATCGCCAGCGCGAAGTACGCGTTGCACTGCTCAACAGACACACAAATGAGGGAATTTTGAAACGCATTGTTACCTGCGATGAAAAATGGATTCTGTTTGATAACCGCAAGCGCTCAGCAAGTTGGTTGGATCCTGGTTCAGCACCTAAACAATACCCTAAACGAAAACTTACCCCTAGAAAAGTGATGGTCACTGTTTGGTGGTCTAGCGCCGGTGTGATTCATCACAGCTTCTTACCAAACGGGGTGAGCATTACTGCAGATGTGTACTGTGAATAACTGAACACAATGATGGAGAAGCTGGCACATCTCCAACCAGCATTGGTCAATCGCTCGTCTCCGCTGCTCCTGCACGACAACGCGCGACCTCATACTGCACAGCAGACGGTCTCCAAGTTGCAAGAACTGGGGTTGGAAGTTCTCCGTTATCCGCCCTACTCACCAGACCTTACGCCTACAGACTACTACTTTTTCCAGAATTTGAATAACTCCTTGGCGGGAAAAAAATTCAATACCCGAGAGGCAGTACAAAATGCCTTTGAAGAATTTGTTGCCTCCCGTCCAGCTGATTTCTTTAAGAAGGGCATCAATAAACTGCCACTGCGTTGGGAAAGATGCATTGATTGCATGGGTAATTACTTCAATTAATACAAATAAAAAATACATGAAAACAAATCGTTTAAATTTTTTCATACAAAACGGCAATTTCATAGGTAAAGACCTAATATTATAAAGAGGTAAAGTTTGTGACGTTGTTAGTTTATGAGTTTGTGACGTTGTGGCGTTGTAAGGGGTAATCTCGGGAACTACTTAACCGATTTGAATAATTCTTTCAGTGTTATATAGCTCATTCATCGAGAATGGTTATAGGCTATATATCATCGCTAAGGGCAATAGGAGCGGAGTAACAATGAACAATGTTTTAAAATCGGGGTATTTTTTCCTTTTGAGAGCTTCCGCTGCGTCTTAGCCCAAAATAACTATTCTACGCGTGCGAAGTCGCGGGCAAAAGCTATTAACTGATTATATTATCTATAATCTATACTAATATTATAAAGAGGTAAAGTTTGTGAGGTTGTAGGGGGTAATATCTGGGGAGTCGGAGAAAAAGGGTCGAACGAAAACGTTTCTTACGAACGCTGCCTTAATTATGAGATATATATGATTGAGTTCTAGAGAAAAGTTGTAGCTTGATAATGCCTATTACCGCCCAACGAAGTGGGCACGGGTCGGTTAGTACTAAATATCAATATTACATGTACACAGGACATTATATTACGCGTTGCTAGTCTAGCGCAAATGTCGAGACCATCGGTGATGTCAACTCATAAGATTGTTTTTTTAATAGTCCAACCCGTCTTTACTCTTTTTTAATTCAAGAATTAGAGACAAACTATTAAGCGTGTGCAAGTTCTAAATTTTAACATTTTAGTACATTTGCCCACGATTAATGCGTCGAACACCTATCAGTCAAATAAAACTGTGTATAGCAGTCATTAAAAACTTGAGCGACGTATTTTAAATAAGTATTTTAGACAAATGACTAGATAAATATCGTTTCATTTCGTATGTATTTTATTAAGGTTCAAGAACAGATAAGCAGATTGCGAAATAATATTATATAAATACGTAGCAGACGAGATTATTTATCAGTGTATATGTAGATTTAAATGAGAGCGCCGGAGGTCCACCTCCCGTTCCCGTTCCTCCTTTGTAGATTTTTTTTTAATGCTACGATGGTAGAAAACAAGCATGCGGGCCGCCTGATATTAAGCAGTGACCTCAGCCTACGGACGTTTGCAACATCAGAGGTGTTACATGCGCGTTACCGACCCTTAAATAACCTATTTATTTTCCCCTTGAAGAACTTGATACAGTAGTCCCCAGGGAAAATTTCAGCAGGAAGATCATTCCACAATCGAAGCGTTCGTGGGAGCAAAACCCCTCTGGAACCGGACCGTCCGAGACCATTTTACGACAATGGAACGAAAGATGTTTGCACGGCCCGTGTAATATGTGTCTCCAGTACTATCATCTGCATAGCAATGAATGTCTGTCATCAATGGATAGCATATCATTGATATGCAGCAAAAATAATGTTGGAGATAATACGGAGCCTTGCGGGACGCCAGCATTTATGTCCATGTTTTCGCAGCAACTACCATCCACTTCCATCCATCCAAGCCATCTGTACAAACCCTCCAGCAATCTGAACGAGACTGTTCTGCAACTATTAATGACAGGACACAGAGGGTGCAAAAGGGTTGAGGTACGTACGCGGGTGAACCTGCTCCCCTTGAACCTCATCAGCGTCCCTCTGATACCTAAATTTGTGTTCTGCGCATCTACTTTAGAGCGGTTAAAAAGGTTGACACGGACTATACGTTGTTAAATTAAGCATCCAATGCAAATTCTTACCTTTATATATTTATATATACATATTTCTTAAACGAGACTATTTTCTATCGCATATTTTAATCTTCCCTAGATGAGCAAGGAGTTGCTGTTTTTGGCTTCATTCTTCATTTTTGAATTGCAAGCCAACGTCGACGGTAAGCAATCGCATGATGTAGGTTGTGGGTTCTTCTATCCGCCCGCGCATGAAGGCGTGGCTAGGGAGCAATAATGCGACTACACTCAACCTCCAAGTCGCTAATAATGAATAATATCCGATTTTCTTTTATTTAGTAGTTGTTGACAAGCTTGAGTGTTTCTAATTAATTAAAAATCATTTTTGAATACCATCGATGGCGCCAGTCTTTACTTACGCTCTCTAATCATCATACTTCTCGCCCCTGTATATTAAATATACCTAATATCTAAAACACACGACGAGAATACTTTGTACCCCTTATTAAAGCTGAATTTCGCCCACTAATATTGATAAACGTATATAATTACGTGTGTAGTGTAAATATATAATGTTATACAAGTGTGAGACACATATCTACGTAATCGTGTAAGGTAATATAAGGACGTAAATAATTCCTGATTCAGTTATATCTTTAAGCCACACAAGAGAACAAATTTATAGTAAGTTTACAGTAACGTGATTTTTTTTATATAAATTATGAAAGTATTTCATTGGTAACGGGTATAAATAGTCATAACAAAGTCTTATAATATATTAGAAGCATTTTACATTTCCCAGTTTTAAATTTAAAAATTATTTATGTTTGAATTGAACACAAAACTAGATTAAAATATTATTGTTAGGGATCTAAAATTTATTTATCCTTCCGTTGTCTCTGTGTATAATTCTTATGTCCGTGTATATGTGACTGAACTCCTCCTACACGGTTGGACCGATTTTGATCAAATTTTTTCTGTGTGTGTTCAGTGGATTCGAGAATAGTTTATATCCATAATTGGACCCGGTAGGTGGCGCTGCGGTCTGATTGTAGGATTTTTTTATTGTCAGAGAGGGACGCTGTCTCCACCGTTGCCGGACCTGAGGAGATGGGCCGAAATGAAAAACGGAAGAGTCGAAATTAAAAACATGTTGTATCAACCCGACTTAGTAAGGATTACTTACTTAGGTAGAATAAGGGTAAGAAGAAGAATAAAAAAAAATTGGTTGCTAAGATTTCGTGCTCCTAAAAACGGTCTTGTTGTTTTTTGGCTCTTTTAATTGCGTTAATTGTTGTGTATTACTTGTATTTCTGTAATTACTGCTTAGCCCCTACAAAAAGAATAATGATATGTAGCCTAGAATAGTTTGAAAGTTCTCAATCTGCCAGTAACTATCTCGTCAATACAGTTTCAGAGATTATACGGGTTAAATAAAAAATACATTCGTTGTATTTATATTAAAAACTAGCTGACACGTACCCACTTCGTTGAGCGGTAAATATTTATAAAAAACTACTTTTTGTGACTTAAATATAAAAATTAGACATATGCTGTCCCTGACCTTTTTGTAGGCATTATTAAGCTCTACAACTTTTTCCTGGAACTCAATCATATATCTCGTTAAGGCAGCGTACATAAGAAAAGTTTTCGTTCGACCGTTTTTTCTCCGACTTACTTCGCAAATCCGACTTCCACAAAAAGGTCATTTCATTGTTCGGGTTTAATATATATCCTATGACACTCACGAATAACGTGGCTTTCTATTGGTAAAATAATTTTCAAAATCGGTTTAGTTAATCCAGATATTACCCCCTACAACGTCACAAGCCCACAAACTTTACCCCTTTATAATCTTCTTTATATATAAATTTCTTCTGTACGTGTGTATGTCACTGAACTCCTTTTAAACCGCTAGACCGATTTTGATTAAATTTTGTGTGCGTGTTCCAGTGGATCCGAGAATGGTTTAGATTCATATTGAATACTTGGAATTTATGTAATGATGCACTGTACGAATAAATCACCGTTTTGCAGTAACAAATATATTTGTAATTGTTCTCAGTAAAGTGTGTGGTATTTTCGCAAAATAATACATCAACCGATATGTCTACAACATTAGGACAATATCAATTTACGTCAGTCACATTTCATCTTTATAAATGCTGGTTTCAACGTATTCGGGTAGAGTGAAGGAGTTGTTACCGAAGTTAGTAGTGTGACAATTAAAATTTATTAATTTTAATGTAAAATACTAGAATATTTAAAACAATTGTTATAAATAAATTTCAACATTTTTGTTATAATAAAGAATATTAACGTAGAAATATATGATATTACTTATCGTCTTACGATTTTTAAATTATACTATTAGAAATATTTAATACTATATATATGATTGATTATTTGAAATCATAAATTATATTAATTTATTTGTATTTTTTTATATATTTTCCTTTTCATTCTAGAACACTGAGCAGACCGAAAACGCCTTTAACATGATTTTATCGGCTGAGGTGAGTTGAAATTATAATTAACATATAGATAACACAATTCAATACAAGGAATGCAAGGAGTAATTAAAACTATAACATGAAGTATACAGATTTTGTACAAATTATCTGAGTATTCGAATTCATTATTATATGTATAGGTGTGTCTGTTTTTGATAATATTTTGTCGAACTAAAATATTTTTAGTACAGAACTGTGTAAACTGGAAAAAATAAAATATTTACAGAAGGAAAGATTCGATATTAAAAAAATAATATACTGTCACTATAAACAGACTGTATTTTTATTCACATGAAACTTAATTGGTTTGTGGATGTTAGTTGTTAGTTGGCAACTTGTTTAGGCAATAAAAAATTTACTAAAATTTTTGTTTAAATGGGTTAATAGCAAGCAGTTTTTCCGATTAAATAGAAATCCAATCATGTATATTAAATGTGTCGGTTTATATTACGGAAATATTATTATTTTATTTTCAAATCAATTACGAAATTTAATTTAATTTTCTTGATCTATACTGAAAGAGACCTTTTAGACTACAATTTTGATAGCTTCAACTATTTCTTTAATAATTATTTAAATTATTAAATAGAAATGACAATCTGTTTAGAGGATAATTTAATTAATGTGCTTACCTCCTAGTTGATCAAATTAGACCTAAAAATAGTAGCGAAGCCACAAAAAATCGCAAAAAGCTAAAATTGATATGAATGTTAAAATGCTAAAAAAGGGGTTTTGCGCGTTTATCAGCAAAACGGTAAGTTTTATCATATAATTAGGTCAGACAAAAGTTGTAGATCATAAAATTATTTTTAAAAGATGTCTTAATACTTTATTTCCTAATTCTGAGATATAATGATTTTAAAAGCTGAAAAAGTTGTAATCGTCATAATATAATATAATCTAGAAGTAAATACGAGTAAGTTGGCACCGACTTCCAATACATCTCTAGGTAGCACACGTATTCATATGTTTTATTTAATTTGGTTAATTTGATAAACTATTTATTTTCTGCTTTTTAGTGCCTTATGGGTTTTTGATTGATATTGAAGTTGGTTAATGCTTTTTTGGAAATTTACTTTATATACGCTAGTGTAACCTTCAGCAACATCTGTCTCCTATTGAATTGTCTGCGTGGCAACAATCTACCCCAGTTTTTTTTTATTCATACCGCGTTCATCACTTCCAATACTATTATTTTATATTATTCAATAGTTTTAAATTAAACAGGACCACAGTAGACTGTGGAATAGGTCTACTGGGAAAACCACGTTAAAAAAAACGCGCTAAGTACACTCCCTCAGAGACGGCGTGGAAACGTAGTGCATTAGTGATTAAAAAAATCGACTATTTTTTAATTTCTTTTATTTTTTAATTATCGAAAACATTGTTGGAAATCATGAAAAAAAAACCTGTGAAAATCACAGCCCTTAATATTAATATTAAGATATCCCGCATGGTAAATTTCAATTTCTTAACATGGGAAAGCTTGTTTTTTTTTTTTGAGTTTAGAATTTTATAACTCTTTAATGGTTCATCAAAAAGGTTAGACCAAATCATTTTCTTGTATAAAATTGAACGCTCTACAAAAACGTTATCTTATAATTTTTTGATAAACCGACGCGTTTCGAAGTTATTCAACTTTAAAATATAATTTATAATCGAAACTATTAAGTTTATCAAAAAAAATTGTCTAGTCTAGTGTGCATATTATAAAGATTACAAATTTTATAACCGTTATCTCTTAGAAACGGTGGCTATTGGGAAAATTTATAGAGGCATGTTATGTTCCACAATTTTTGTCTGACTTAAGTTTACAATAAAACTTACTGTTGTGCTGAAAACGTGAAAAACCAAATTGTGAGACCTTTAAAAATAAATTTAAAAAAATCCGAGTACGTGATCGATGAGGACTTTTTAGCATTCATTTATAATGGTGTTCTGAACCTTCATAGCAATATTTAGCTTTATGCGAATTTTTGTAGTCTTTCATGTCTTAATTGACCGGTTTATACGCGTCATTTTGGACATATGTTTTTAGTAAAGGTACGAAATAACACTATCGAAATAATAACGATTTTATTTTATAATTTTAATAACTTTACAAGGAGCATTAATACTAGTTCAATTTATAAGACACCTTTAGTTGGTTAAATAAAGAAGTGCAAGTCTTTACTTCGTAAAAAGGAGAACTAAAAAATCGGGAATATTAAAAATGCTATGTAATTGAACGTCGTCCTTGGAACAGTAGTTGATAACTGTTCATAATAAAGCAGTTGTTTGACATAGATGAAAAGGTTGCTATATGAGTGAAAGAATCTTTTAACATCGACGACTGATGATATATTTTAGATATCTAGATGATCACCATTACTTGTTCAACGCTCTATTCTTACTGTCATATACAGTGCCACTTTTTCAACCGATCTCAACCGATCATCATGAAATCTGGCAAACACACTATTAATGGTATATAAAAGTCCTTCTATCTATTTTTATCCTATAATTTTATCTAGAAAAAAGTACTGTTCCAGAAGAATACGCCAAATTTACATTACCGCGAGCGAAGCGGTGCGTATAATCTAGTCTTCTATATGAATAAAAATCAATTACCGAATGTATGTGAGTGCATAATTTCAGAATGACTGCACCTATTTGCTTAGTATTTTTTTCTTGTGTTTGTAATTATCAGATTTTTATGATTTGACAAGATTTGTATGAAAAGAAGTTTTTAAAAAATCTTCGAGAAAAATGAAAATTTTGTGTTACAAAATCCCATATAAAAAGTGAGTAAAGTATACACAGGAGACGGTGGGGAGATTTTAAAAATACTGACAGTTCGACGTTCAATTATTAAGTTGCCATTTTATTTCGTTACATGTTTCTACTGTTAAAGAAAGATTTGGTCTCAATATCTTGTTTAGTACATCGCTACGAAGCCGATGGACAATTCGTAACAATTAAAAAATATTGTTTCTTAGTACATCGAACTTGACAATTAAACCTTTTAACACTAAAAATATGTGTGTGTAAAACCGCTCATATGTACATAGGAACGTGAACGAATTTAAAAACCTCCCACTGTCGATATTCACGTGAAATTGCTGTATCTGCTTTGCGGAGGCAATCTGAACTTTTCCAAGTCGAAGTTTGTAAAGTTTTGTAGCTTCTTTTAAAGCTGGATTCGTTTTAACAAATCACGTAACACAGTATTTTGTTATAGGTATGTGGTTGCCCTATAGTGGAGGATTTATCGGCAGTTAATTCACCCATATGCGGAGGGCAACTGCTATTCATGATCCTTATACAAGAATACATTCGAAGTAACTGTAAAATATCTACGCCATGCGCAAATATCGAATCAGTTGATGAAGTGGAAAGCACATACGACTTCATAATCGTAGGCGGAGGTCCTGCCGGATCAATAGTTGCCGGTAGACTCAGTGAAGATCCTAATAACGAAGTAAGTGTAATTTACAACTATATTATGAAGCTCAAATTATTATTTACTGGTTTGTTTTATCGCTCTATTTTCAACGAACCTCTGATCGCGGCACAGTGGTTAACATTTTTGGATATCGTATCGATCCTTGCGAATCAGTGTGCACTTTCGGTGAAGGAACACATCGTGACGTAACATTAACGTAGCCGTTTTCCTAAGCCCACTTAACTAGCTATAATTCTGAAGTTGATAATCTATTGGGGAACACGTATGTCTAGTTTTAGAGTGCTTACTATCTGACGATATATCATCATTTCATATCAGGTTAGACTGTGAGACTGTTAGGTGATACGCTATAAAAAATGTACCTTAGTCATAAGCAAGCTAGCAAAACGAAACTTTTTTTGGAACTGACTAATGCTATTGGCTTGATGGGCCTTCACAGCTTCATCGGACTAATAGGGCGAGTGCTTATGGCGCTCAGCCACAGGGCAACAAGATCAAAGGTGCCGAAGTGTCCAACTCTCGGTTTAGGCCCTTGAATGTAATATCGCGATTGTTACTAAGCTAACCATATGAGAATGAAGCAGTGTACATGGTGGTACACACGTGTACCTCACGAACTCAAACATGAATTTTGTATCTGTCAACTCGGCTAAACCAAACTGGCCAAGTTCGAAAAATAAAGGAAAAGTAAAACCCTTCCAGCATACGTGTACCTGTGTGATTTGTGGTGTGTGTGTGTGTGTTAAGCTAGTGAGTGAACATTTTCAGTATCACTGTATCGCGCTAGGATCATGCTCAAGGGTTCCACTCCGGAAGATCGAACCTAGTCATGATATCTTTGTATACATAATATCGAGCTCTTTTTACGAAGAACTTTATAGAGTTTAGGTACACATTTTACTTTATACTCTCGTAGCGAAATACAGAATTTGTGGTCGAGTAGTGTAGCTGCAACAATCTAGTTCTATATACTAGCCGATTTAGTGTTCAAACTACTATTTCTTATATTTAAGGTTACTGCTGTTCATCGCAACTGTAAATAAAATAATTATTATCATTACATAGTATAAAACAAAGTCCCCCACCGCGTCTGTCTGTCTGTCTGTTCGCGATAAACTCAAAAACTACCGAACGGATTTTCATGCGGTTTTCACCGGTAGATAGAGTGATTGATGAGGAACGTTTTAGTATACAATTTGTCAAGGATTTTTCCATAATCAGGGCGGGACAACGTCTGCAGGGCTATCTAGTATAATTATAAAGACATATTTTAGTTTTAGAAATAAGCAATAATTATCAGAGTAACTTCGGTGAATGCTAGGAGTTAAGGTAAAAACAAGGTTTCACACAAACATTATAATAAATGCATAGATCTGTTTACCAAGTACAATACTGCCAATAGCGTCACTAAGTTAAGTTTTTCTTTATTATTTAAATAACTACATATAGTGAAAATTTACATAGTTGAATAAATATATATTTCCAATAATTCCCTATCGATTTGTTTGTACTTGCACGATACACATTAAACGTCACCGGTTGTTAGGACTATCGGTTTTTACGACTGAATATGAGCAGTCCCTTCGATGTCGTTATAACAGATTTTGACTGTATATTCATTACGCATTCATATTCAATAACATACACTGCTTGGCATTATGATTTTTCTTTTTGTCTCTTGTTGTACCACAATCTCAATCAAACTAATTTAACGATATTACTCTTTTTCTATGAATCCTAAAAAAGCGGTTATGCACATAGAAGTGAACAGTAAATTGTATTTCATATACACAAAATACTGCGCAAAAAAAACAGTTTTTATGACATTGTTTTTTTCTAAATGTGCTAAAAAGCGTTTATGCACATAGAAGTAAAAAGTAAAGTTTATTTTAGATATTTTATAAAAAAAACTGCGTAAAAAAAGTATGATTTTTTTTCAAATTTGTCGCAGGTAAAAAAAGTAACTTCAGTTACAAAAAAAAAACTAATCTCTCCTATCTCGACGAATGATCGTAATGATTAACATAGTTTACACTCAAGGTACTAAAAGCTTGTAAGTCACACTATTTCGTGTTCGAGTTTACTGTAGTAACAAAGTGGAGTTATAACTCCCGATAGTGTGCGGGGTAACATAACAAAAATAATTACAGGAAATTAAATTGCAATACTAACTCGCCAAAGACATTTTATAACTATTTACAGTATTATAAACATTTAAACAAGGTAACCTTCTAATTAAAATTAAAACTGATTAATATATTAGCAAATAACGTCCAAGACACAGGGCAGTTCTAAAACCTGTTAGGAATTGCACCGAGTCATTATTATAAATCTTATTATAAACATATTTATTATAATGATAATATCCAGTAGAACCTCTATAAGTCGAACATCAGGGAAGACGCCAAAAAATTCGAGTTATAGAGTGTTCGACTTATACAGAATTTCGACTTAGGTGGATTTTGATTCGACATAAAGGGGTTGAGATTCATTCTTATAAGTTTTGAGTTAGAGAGGTAAAATAACTAAAAATTATTTATTTATAGAGTTATGGAGGGAAAATATGTACCAAAATTGTTTAGGGGGTTTCACTGATTATTTCGACTAATAGAGGGTTGAGATTTCGTGTAATGGAAGTTTTGTTGTGGAATTGTTTGAAGGGAAGAGAACAAAACCTATTTTCAAGATATGGACGTTTTCAACTTATCGAAATTCGTCTTAACAAGGTTCTACTGTATTATAGATATAAACCAAATAAATAAAACATTTTTGGAACGAAATGGCTTAAAGCGGCTAACGGGTAGTGCGATTTAATAAAAATCGTCACATAACGAATATGATGTGTGTGTATGAGTGAGTTTTTTTTTCGAACTGATTACGCTATTGTCCTAACAAGGTTTTAACAGCTTCACCGGACTACCTATGCGTGTGTGTCGGTAGTACAGACAGGTGTAAATTTCGTGAAAACGTATCTATTATTTGTGTTAGATAGATAGATCGTACGTGTATATTTTATTTCATTTACGAATTATCTTCGTATACCGTACAATTTACTATCTTGTATATATGTATATCATTACATAGTATAAAACAAAGTCTCCTACCACGTCTGTCTGTCTGTTCGCGATAAACTCAAAAACTGCTGAACGGATTTAGAAGCGGTTTTCACCAGTGGATAAAGTGATTCATGAGGAACGTTTTGGTATGTAATTTGTCAAGGATTTTGTTATAATCAGGGCGGGACAACGTCTGCCGGGCCCGCTAGTTTTTTATAAATAAATATTTTTCCTGAAATATTGAATGAAACGTTCTGATGTAATTCGTTCGTTTAGATTAACTGCCTTCAAAAAATAATATAAAATAAAAATTGAAATGTACAGATTTCATTTCCAATTAATTACATTCGGAGGTGAAGAAAAAACGTAAGGAACTTCGTTTGTTATAACTTAACTTTACTTTTTTTTTTATTTATGTCACTTGTTATAAAATCAATATCTGATTATATATTTTTTAACAGCAATCTTATTAATATATATCAAGTTAGGATAGTTTTCCATTTTTATATCTATTCTTAGAAATAGTTTTCACCGTCTAAACATCGCGGCTAAAGATGACCCAGCCCTGCTAGGATACGATTAGTTTGTATTTTGCAAGGAAAACAGTCCTGTTACCACATAACCACTGTTTCTTGAAAAAATACATGATAAAATATAACTTTGTTTTAACAAATGTTTACTCTGAATTACTATTCGAGATATTGGCGTTATTAAAGATAATTATTTTTTTCAAGAACAAGATTACACATAATAAGAAAATATTCCTTTTAGAAAATTAATCCTAGATATATATGTCCCTAGAACATATGAATACGTCTTTGTCGTTTCATACTAATAATAATATTCTTCGAAGCAATGATGGGTTCGTTATTTGCGTATCCGGACACCGCATCAATGGACGTAGGCTCGAATTTTTGCAGCCGAGTCGAAACGTTCGGTGAAGAAGAGAATCGTGACGAAACCATAGCATAGTGGTAGCCACCACTCTCAAATTGAAAACCTATCGCGAAGCACCTGTTGGTATGTACCAGCAGCTGCACTTGAGAGCCTCGTTTTTGTTCAGCGTGTTTACCATCTATATAGTACTAGCTTCTGCCCGTAACTTCCTCCGCGTGGACCAGTTACTTTGGGCTAATGCTAACACGCAGCGGAAGCACTCAAAAGGGAAAACAAAATTCTTCAGTCTTCATTGGTGCTCCGCTCCTATTGTTCTTAGCGTAATGATATATAGCCTATATAGCCTTCCTCGATAAATGAGCTATCTAACACTGAAAGGTTTTTTCAAATCTGACTAGTAGTTCCTGAGATTAGCGCGTTCAATCAAACAAACCCTCCAGCTTTATATATTAGTATAGATATAGATAATATTACATAGTATAAAACAAAGTCGCCTACCGCGTCTGTCTGTCTGCCTGTTCGCGATAAACTTAAAAACTACTGAACGAATGTTCATGCGGTTTTCACCAGTGGATATAGTGATTCATGAGGAAGGTTTTAGTATATAATTTGTCAAGGTTGTTTTTATAGTTAGGGCGGGACAGCGTCTGCCGGGCCCGCTAGTAGATAATATAAATTAAAAAATCACTACATATTACAAAACAAAGTCCTCTGTCACGTCTGTTTGTTCGCGATAAACTCAAAAACTACTGGACGGATTTTCATGCTGTTTTCACCAGTAGATTCAGGAAGGTTTTCGTATATAATTATTTAAGGTTTTGTTAATTATTATCAAGGCGGGACAACGTCCGCCGGGTCCGCTAGTATACGATAAAGTAGTCATAGAAATAAACTAACTTTTTTGTTTTTATTAGGTTTTACTGATAGAAGCGGGTGGACCGGAGCCAATCGCATCACGGATACCCTCTTTCTACAGAACATACTTGGGTAATAAGGATATCGACTGGGACTACCGTACGGTACCAAGCGACGACTTTTGCCTTGACCAAGGAGAGAAAGGATGCCAATGGCCTCGGGGAAAAGTTCTCGGTTAGATATGAATAATAAAATATAATCATATTCGATCTGTTATAACTATCTGCCAGTATACAATACACCAGGAATTGTGCTGCGTCAGCTCCCTGAGAAAGCAAGCTCAGTGTAGGTGTCATCCCCGAGCGACCCTCGTGGATCGCCAGTTACAGTACAAATTTCTTTCCTTTTATTTTTATTAATTACTGTTTCAATTAGACTTTAAAAAATCAAATACTATCTTACTTAATTATACCGCAGCTCATATAACAGATCGATTAAATAATTTTTTCCGTAGCACTATTGTTTTTAATATCTATCGACCATCTTAAATGACAACTAGTTCGTTCCGAAATAGGCATAACTCGTACTACGATAACTAAACGGTTATAAATCTGTATTCTACGAAGATCAAACTTTTAATCCCTGTCCTGAAAAGTCCACAGTCCATCTTTTAAGGATGACTTAAAATAACCATTTTTATCTTTTACATATTCTTTTAAAAACATAAGTTGTTTCGTAAAGACGATTGAAGTAAGACTTTTGTATTATAAGGAATCATTTTAATTACAAAAAGCCAAGGTCACGCGTTGTTCCCAAGCGGTCACCCATCCAAGTACTGACCACGTCCGACGTTGCTTAATTTCGTTTATCGGACAAGAACCGGTGTTTTCAACACTCTACCCGACACAGTGTTGACCCCTACCACATTTTGTCGCACAAAAAGGTTGCCGAACAGAATATCATATCCCTCCTATAAAAAAAAACTTGATTAACAAGTAATACATGTTGTAGGAGGATGCTCTGTAATCAATGGTATGATGTACAATCGAGGCCACCCTGCCGATTATGAAAGCTGGGTAGAGCAAGGTGCAACAGGCTGGTCTTGGGAAGAAAACTTAGAGTATTTCGATATGACTGAAGGCAACAAAGAAATCGATTCTCTCGTCGACGGGCAATACCATTCGTCTTCTGGTCCTTTACCTGTTCAGCGGGTAAGTTTGGACATTAAACTGTCCTGCAAAAAATGTTTGAAGAGATTAGAATTAACGTATACAGACTTTCAATATACGTCCATTTTCAACAAAACAGACTGTGCCATTAATATTACATATATTATTTATTTATTTTATTTTTGGCATTCAATCTTCTAGTAGATAATTACTGCCATTATCCAGTAGGTAATGAAATTACATATTGTTTGCGATCGTTTCAATGAACTAACAAGATAGTGGTCGTCTTGTTACAACTCTCCAGAGAGTTTTTGTGGCAAGTCAGAATCCATACTCCGTGGTATAATTTCCTATCCATTTCACTTGTGCACAATAACCAAACTATATTACGTAAAATACCATAAATATTACAAAATATAGAGCCAAATAACACAAGATTATGAATAAAATATAAAATCCGCTACATGACATTCCAAGATACCGTTAAAAATTGTTTCTATGTTTTAATATCCTTCAATATCGATGTTCACGATCGATTTATTTTGTCCGTTGTATACAATTTCGGATGCCCACCGTTTTACTCACGGAAAATAAAGTGATTCAGAAGACTTATCCTTATATTTAAAGGTTCCATTTAGATTATTAATGTAAAGTCTTTGGAAGTATAATTAAATTATAGTTAATTATTTTCAACGTTATATTTAATTATGTTGACCACATCCGTACTATCCGAATGACTGTTATAAATGGCTGGTAGGTTCAAAAGCAGCAGAGATCCAGGTTACATATTAATAGGTTCAATAGAATTCTGTTTAGGGAAGATTTAAATACCGAGAATTATAAAAATCAAAGTCGTTTCACGTAATACGGATTTTAATTCTAATTATTTAATATTTATAACTTCATTGTGCGTTTTTAATGCCTTAAAGAATAACCTATGTATATAAAAGAACAACTAAGGCATATCAATGCACAGTCCAAACTATTGGGTCCTAAGGTCGTCAAAATTTGCTTTCAGGTTCCTTTTACACTATATATAAGCACTAAGGAAGGACTTTGTCTCTAGAAGCCCCTATAATTTCATCTCTTAATATGATGAAAAAGGGGATGAAAATTTGTATGAAAATCTGTTATTTTTCTGTCAGTCTGTTATTCTTTTCTAAACATATAGGTACATAAGGTAAAGAATCGAAAATAACAACTGAATAAAAAAAACGCGCAAAGCCGCAAGAAAGTGCTAGTTAATTATAGATACTTTAGAATTCTTTTCAAACTGACTTAAGAAATGACAATTACCTGATGAAACTATGATGAGTTTGTTGATAGCGTGTCGGATACTGCGTCGATGGACTCAAGTTCAAATCCTTGCAACAGAGTCTAACTCTATTAGAAACTACAAGTAGTTCAAAATACAGTTAATAAAGTAGATATTGTATTAGTGTTTGTAGTAAACGAACTAAGCTATCGAATGTAATAAAATGTTCATAATTACAGTTCAACTACCAAGCACCCGAAATAGCCGTGATCCTAAATGTTATAAATCAAACTGGCTTCGATATTATAGACGACATGAACGATCCCCATACTCCCGTAGGGTTCACTGTCGCTCAAGCCTTCAACGAGTAAGTATTTTATTGATAAAACCTTATATGTTAGGCGAATGCACCCATCAGAAAGACAATATAAAGAAAGTACAGCCAGCAGCAATGGTTTTTGTAAACATTCACAGTTCGGATGATGTGGATATAGTAGCAGCTAATGGCGAAACCCATGTAGCCTTATTTATTAAAACTTAATGGACGATATCGAAACTTTCAAGTATTTAAAATAGTTTGGATCTTACATACTTAGTGCCTGTAAAATATTATCATTGAAACACATCGAACATGAAAATGATCGTTAAGATATAATTCTACAAAAGCAATTAATTCTCTTTTGCAACCTATTTATAGTACTTACTGCTCGACGTCAGTTTATTTCGGAAGTAAGTCATGTACCAGGCTTCTAAATGAGGAGAGAATAAATGTAAATGTCATTGAAAAAGCTTTAACCTATTAATTTCTTATGTTGCCCGTATAGGCTAAGGAACCATGAAGCAGATAAACAACTTACGATATTCTGCTATTGAATCTAGACTCTCTGACATAATAAATAAATAAATATAAAAAAAACCTTATATTTCTTGCAAAATAAACATGAACTTGACCATATATATACATAATAATCATAAACATGAAAGAATCTATCTAACTATCCTTTTATTTTTTTGCAAAAACCCCTTCTCGGGTGAAGGCCTCCTCCAAAGAGATCCATTTCTCCTTATCTGGAACCACTTTTAGCCAGTCCGGGTCCGCTGTTCTTTTGATGTTATCGTACCATCTTGTGTGGGGTCTTCCTATGCGTCTTTTTCTTTTTGGATCATTCCACGTAGTGACTCGTTTGGTCCATCTGTCATCTTGTAGCATCGCCACATTTCTATTTTAGCCTTTGGGTGTGGAACAGAGCATCGATGGCTTTAGAAATACCCCGTATTTTTGTATGTCTTATATATTTTTTTAATGTTTATCATACTACGTTCCAAGACGCGTTGGCAGTTGGTAACTTTATTCTTAATTTTGTTAGTATACTTCCAGGTCTGCGTAAGTTAGGCAGATTAGAAGACATGTGTTCAACGATTTGGTTTTAATGTTTGCTTTTAAATATTTCTTTCATACTCCAGTATTTATTCCACCTCTTTTGTATTCTTCGTTCTACTTCCAAATCATTATTTTTACTATTGAAGCTTATTTGTTTTCCCAAGTAGATATATTTTTCTGTATAAGCAAGTACTTCGCTGTGGATTGAGATTCTAGTTTCTATGCTGTTTGTCATAACCATTGTTTTTGTTAGTTTCATTTCTAGACCTACGGTCTGAGAATTTATGTTGCTGGAAAATGCATTCTACTATCAGGCAAAAAAAAACAAGTGAGTTCACACACCAAGCACTTCTTTGTAATCGTAAATAAAGGTGCAGTATTTATTAGAACTTATGGGAACAACAAGGTTCCTATAATATGCAAGCGAGATGATAGAAAGCTAACCATAACAGTGTGACAAAATTCATTAATATCTGTGTGTCAATTATTAGTAAAAACTATGAATAACCTTGTAAAATATACTTTTATAGAAATGGACAAAGAGTTACTCCGGCAAGAGCATACTTAAAACCGAAATCTGAAAGGCCAAACCTAAGCGTTAAATTACATTCAACTGTAACTAAAATTATTATTGAAGAAAAAAGGGCTGTTGGAGTAGAGTTCATTGATCAATATGGAAACAAGAAAACAGTGAGAGTAAATCGAGAGGTTAGTTCTATAACTATTGTAGCATACTTGTATAAGTTACAATAACTTGGCAAAGTAAAGACTCCATGTAAAGACATAACTGGGAATAATTTTAGACGAATATGCAGTAGCAGCATAAGACGCAGACTATGAACCAACACGTACTGCCACGCTGTCAAAAGGCTCGCGTTTTGGCGGCTTAAGTAGTTTCCTTATAATTTTAAGGCTAGATCATGAAAAATCGTGACCACGAGTGAAGGTTTAATTTACCGTAAAACGAAAAATCTCACTATCTAACGTTCATGTGGCACTAGCCTAGCTTATTCGTTCTTTGAAATGCTAATTCTAATGTCGTATTGTTACCAGCAAGCAGATACCAGCAAGAAAAGCGTATGTTGAACGTAGCTGTTCAAAATTACAACAATTTAAAAAAATGCATAAATACAATAGATTACCAAAGACTTTCTAATAAAGAAGGTACAGCAACCAAGCTTGGTTAGGATACAGTTTTTAAGGAGTTCAGTCAAACAATTCTGATACAGGTGCTAAATACTTAAGTTTAAAATTAATTAAGATGGGTGATCTATTGAAGGCTATGTTTTTTGCGAGGCTCATTATTTATAAGTGGTACTTATTGCCATGAAATGACAAATTCCTTCTCACTCTATCATCCAACAAACTCAAGATTACAGACACGGCGGCGTTTCGCTTGCGCCGTTATTTTATAAGTGCGATTCCTAGTTTTGTTGACTTCAGTAAAATTATAATACACGTTCACAGCAAAACGTAAGTGTTGAAGTAAATCAGTTATCCTTTTTAACTCTGAGGTAATAATATATACGGATTTTCTATGGTACCAAATTTTAGTTAAAAAATTTTAGTTAAACGATAGTGTTCCTAGTAGAGAATCCATTGGTTTCGTAAGGCGGATCAAGAAATTGACTGTGTAACATGCTAGTACATAAAGACTTTACTAGGGACGTCTAGAGGTCACGAAAATCGGATTGGAACAGAGGTTAATGATAAAATATTTGATATTGATGCAATACTCATTAATAAAACTTATAAAAAAAATTACGAATACATTCTGAGTTTTATGATAGTGTTGAAGTCATGTTTGTTGAATTTTTTTTTAAATTTAATACGGTAAATACCTTTTTAAATAGTTTGATTATAAGCAGATATTTAGATTCTCAAAACGTCAGTTTCAAGTTAACTGGTTGATTTATTCTGTTGGCCTTATATGGAGTATTGTTCCTTGCAAGGCCATTTGGGAGAGTTTAATAAAACTTTAGTATAATGAACAATCACTCATTCTGCAATAACAAAATATAAATATAAAAAATGAGTGCGTCTGACCATCATACGCTATTGAAGTAAAACTTCTTTGGCTTTATAAGATCGTCTGATCTGTCGTGCTGAATCTGATCGTGCTTTTCTATATTTTATTTACTTTATAACAAAGAGTTACTAATAATAGTTCCTGTGTTATTTCAATTCCGAATTAGCTGATAGATGGCACTACAGACGATGAAGCTTTGATTTAATTTATTACTTACATTGAAACCAGATGGCAGTACGGTCATGCGCCCATATATACATAATTCATTCTAATCTATGATTTTTATTATTATTCAATTTAATAGTTTTTATTAGTTATATTTTTTTTCAAATATTTTGTTTCATTTGTTTATAAACTATTTATTGACAAAACCAAAAATATTTAAAAACCGGATGGTACAGAAACGTGATGCCATATTGCCGTAACCGACTTCTGTTGCATTGTCGTCCAGTTACCTCCTAGTCGCACCCTAAAGAAGTTTCAGTTCAATATAAAAATTATAACTAGGCATATAACTTACTATGCATTAATGCTATTTCTCACATGATATGAAAAATAATTTGTCATATTGAGATATGAATCTAAAATACCTACTTTTAGAAGCGGGAAGTGACTCTCTGGTCTCTTTGTGTGGGGTTCGTTAAACAATTTAATCTTTCGACATTTCGCTAACTTACCCAGTGCAATACCAATATTAATACAAAAATTATTGCGATTTATTGAGTTTCCTTGTCGATTTTCTAGGTAATATTGAGTGCGGGTGCACTTAATACTCCTCACTTACTTCTGCTGTCTGGTATTGGACCGCAAGAATCGTTGGAATCCTTTGACATCCCAGTTTACGCTGATCTTCCTGTTGGATACAACTTGCATAACCACGTTGGAGCAACAATAAGTTTTGTTTTAACTAAGGTTAATGACACACGAACGCTTGACTGGAGTGCATTCATGACATACATGTTAGATGGAGAAGGTCCAATGTCTTCCACGGCCCTTACACAGGTGCTTTTGTTATTTATTTATGATATTTAACACCATTTTAAAGTCGTGATGGTCTAGTGGTTTGGCCGCTGGAATATCAACCCGATGTCCGCAGGTTCGAATCCTGAGATATACCAACGAATTTTTCGGAATTCCCGTACATTTACTAATTTAAATTGGTAACACTATCGGCTGACGCTGAAGGAATACATCGTGAGGAAACCTGAACCGGAGAAATGTTCTCGTAGTACTACTGTACGTGGAAAAACAGAACTGTGGATATCTCAGAGTTTGAAATCACCAAAGCGTCGTGGGCTGGGGCTGTGATTATGCCCGTACCCTCCTTCGAGAAGAGGCCTATAGCCTGCAGTGGGTTATTTACAGGCTGATGATGATAAACACCGTTTTATATGGTCCCATGGAGTTTTAAAACTCATACAGGCGAACAGCTTTCATGAGAGTAATCTTCACGATATTGTACCGAATATGGATAAGGTTATTGTATAAACTAAGCTGAAACTTCTTTGCTAACATATTTCTAACTTAATATCATTTAAGTCCCTTTAAATACTACTGATATTGTTATTATAAATACTGTTATCTAGAGTGCCTTAAGCGCTCGTCTTAGTAGTTCGGTGAAGCTGTTAAGACCTTGCAAGGTCAATAGCGTAGTCAGTTCGAAAAAAGAGAACTGTTTTCTATTTTATCTGTCTCCAAGCACATGTCGTTGTGTTTCGGTAACGGCACTTGGTAGCCAGGTCCCCTCTAAGTATATCGTGTCTATAATCTTAGACCAGATCGTCATTTAGCATCAGATGAGATTATGGTGAAACCTATGAAGTATTATTTTCGTCTGCGTCGAATAGTTACTTTGGGCTAACGCTAACACGCAGCGAAAGCTCTCAAGAGGATAAAACCCCGATTTTGAAACGTTCTTCATTGGTGCTCCACTCCTGTTTGTCTCAGCGTGATGTTATATAGCCTATAACCTTCCTCGAAAAACGAGCTATATAACACTGAAAGAATTTTTCAAATTAGGCCAGTAGTTTCTGAGATTACCCCCTACAACGTCACAAATTCACAAACTTTACCTTTTTATAATATTATATTAGTATAGATTATCGTTTATTGTTAGCTATAAGATGTCACAGATACAGGGTGATTTTATCATGTCGTTGATCTTATTAAAATAGTTTGTACAAATGTAATGTTCCAGGTGACAGGTCTTCTGTATTCGAGTCTTGCCGATATAAGCGGTCGACAGCCGGACTTGCAGTATTTTATTAATGGTCGGTATGCCGAATGCTCAAAGACCGGCATGATCGGCGAATGCGTAGAGAGTGATCGAGAACAAAAAGGACTCAACGTGACGTAAGATTAAAACTCTGTGATAACTATAGACAATAAGTAATCTGTACTAATTAATATTAAACTTCTTACTTATATTGTCACTTTGATCATTTTTAGCTATAATTGGACGCACTTTGGGTCTAAACTATTTAATTTTAGATATTTCTTTGATTCCCAAAGAATTTCAAATTATCTGCTCTATAGAACCTTTCAGTATTTTTAGTTAGAGAATATCCTTGCTGCGACCAATAGTCCTAACTAATATCATAATTGCGAATGTGAGTCGTCTGTTTGTTACGCTTTTACAACAATACTTTTACAACACAATCGATCATTATAAAATTTTGCATACACGTTGATATGGGTAAAGGAAAGGAAAGGAAACTACATTAGCGCGAGCAAAGCCAAAGGTAAATCTAGTATACTTTGAGATATTTAGATTTTATTCATTTTCCCTTAATCTTACAGAATGAATATTGTATGTTTGAAACCACGCGGCGCTGGTTACCTGACGCTACAGTCGGCGGACCCTCAAGTCCCACCGCTGTTCTATCCAGAATTCTTTTCACATCCTGATGATATGACCATATTACTAGACGGCTTTGGTTACTTTAAGAAAATTATCGATAACGAAGTAAGTTAAAAACTAAATTATGGACTGCTCTTATTCAGTTTTTACAGCGTCTCATGGAACCCTGAGATAACTATTCCAACACGTCATACTTTTAAACGAAATACCCTATGATTATGTCTTTATTACGTTTATAATCGCCAGAAGAAGGTTAGTATGAAAGAAAATCTTTAAAAAAATGTACGCAAAAGAAAAAAGTTCGGTTTAAAAAATCTCCACATAAAAATTGAGAGACTAAATGAGGCAGAAAACAATTGCGAGATCTTCAAAAATGTTGATAGAATTGACAGTTTAATGTTCAGTTGCGATTTTATTTCATTACATGTTGTACTTTAAAGTGAAGATTTGGTCTCATTAGATCATAGTTTCTTAAAACTGTAGTTATATTAGATGAAGTTATGGTAATACTTTTAGTTACGGTCTAAAAATGGAAACTAAAAAGTCGAGACAGGCATAAGGACTGCTGACAGAATTGAACATTCAAAACAATGAAATCACTATATTCATATATAACATTGGTCTGGTTTTCAGATATAGGTATTGGCACTTCGAACAATAATTATATACATTTTTATGCAGTTTATACATTAATCAGATATATGATGCGTTGCACAATCTCAATATAAATCAATATTAGACGTAAATCAGGCCGCTATGCTACGCGTCGCTAGTCTGACGCAAGTGCAATACGCTCGGCCACGCTTTACTAGCATGTCATGCCGCGAATTCATAACTTTATCTTCTGGTAAAAATAGATAATTTTCACTTCAAAAAAATAGTAGGTAATCTATCCACCACCTTCTGGGTGATGAGCACAAAAACGGAGACCTCTATAACTTTATTTTTATAATTCAGACTATTAGAAACTATTACACTATTAAAAACAACACACTGCTTAAAATAAATTAATATTTTTGAAAACAAGTTTCTATACAAATGCGCTAAAAGTATAATCGGTTTTTTTTTTCAATGTGTATCGCTGCCATTTTGAAATACGCCATTTTGTTTTTATATCATTATCGTATGTTGTTATTAAGACTGAACAAAAATGCAAAGTTGCAAAGTCGTAAGTCTAAAGAAACTAGTTATAATTCAGCTAGCGGGATTTAACCTAAACAAACTAGCACACATTACAAACTAAATAAAATCTTGTAATAATTAAATAGTAGGCACTAGTTTATAAGCTAGGAATGCTGAACAGAAGTCTAATATATAAATATCGGTGAGCACTAAGGGTTAAAAATAGGATGACTTCCAATATGTTAAATTTCAACCACATAGGGCTACAAAATAATACCTGTTATGTATCCTCAAATAATTTAGATATTCCTCGTAAATCCTATGAATTATTTCCTTTTTAAAACCCCCTGTTACCAAGACAAAGTGCATTTAAAAATTAATACAATAAAGTATAGTATACCTACACAAGCTTGCATTTGTGAATTTGTATTATTTCTAACTGTAATTCTAAACATGAGTTTTATGTAAATAGTTTTTTAACCTTTTGATTTACTGGCCATCATTTATTGAAAATATTTGAAATCCTATTTCTGATATTATTTAAGTAATATTTTTTTAATATTGCATATTCATAATAATATTAAACTGTTGCTATTTATTTCCCATGCGTTCAATAAATAACTAATGATTTCGTATTATCCATAGATATTGCAGGATCTCTATGGGATAGAATTGGATAATGAAACAATAGCATACTGCTCTGACAAACATGAGACATGGTCGAAGGAATGGATGGAGTGCATGGCGCGTTACCACACAGACCCACAAAACCATCAAATGGGGACTGCTTCTATGGGGCGAGTCATAGACGAAGAACTGAGAGTATATGGCATTGAAGGTTTGTACAAAAATATCTATTATATCTCTAAACAGAGCTTTAGTTGGGGACACGCGGCGGCACGGCTTAAAACGAATTTCGATAATATCGAAAAATTATCATAAAAACTGAAAAAAATGAATGAGTTTGAAAAAAAAAATATTTTGGTAAACATGGCTTTCAGTCTTTCCACCGAGAGTGCTATTATGTGCCTTAAGCGGACTGTACAGTATTACACAAGTAGAAAGACCCCAGTTTATGCTGCCTACCTTGATGTATCGAAAGCCTTCGATCTGGTTTCGTATGATATTCTTTGGGGTCAATTAAGGGATGAAACCTGTCTACCTGGAGAAATTGTGCTATTATTTAAGCATTGGTATAAGAATCAAAAGAACTGTGTAAGGTGGGCAGGATCTGTTTCGGAGGAGTATGGGCTGGATTGCGGAGTGAGGCAGGGGGACTCACCTCTCCTACGCTCTTCAACCTGTACGTTAACCGGCTGATTGAGGAGCTCAGCAGCACCGGCATTGGGTGTCATATAGACGGTATTCTTTATAAACTTCTTAAAAAATACCTTAATATATCGTACGTCTTACCTCTGCGTCGTCAACTCTGAAAAGAAGTGTATGTATCAGTCCTGCCATCCGTAAAAAAACCCGAAACTATTCTTTAGTTTAAAAATGCACTCGTACATGTATTGTCGGATGTATATAAATAAAATAAAATAATAAAATATTGAAGTTTACTTGTTCAGTTGCCATTTTGGGGCCTTACATTTAAACGTTACGTAGGAAATAAATTTATCACGAATTTTGATGTTTATAACAGAGCCAGTATAAAAATAATAGTAGATGTTCTTTTGAACACAATTTCTAGTAGTCCGGTGAAGCTGTTAAGACCTTGCTAGGTCAATAGCGTAGTCAGTTCGAGAAAAAAAACATTCTTTTTGAGTTTTGAGTATAATGGTGGATGGATATAGGAGTAGAGGAAGATCAGAAACGGTATGGATGGATTATGTGATAAACGGTATGCGTGTAAAAGGTGTGAATACTGACATGACATGTGATAGACGAGAGTGGAAAAGGAAAACACGTGCCGACCCTACTTAGGTGGGATAAGGGTAAGAAGATGATGAGGTAATGATGTTGTTTTTAGGATATATTTTGTTAACACATTGTCTCCAGTATTACTTATTATTTCATGTGAATCATAAACTAGCCATACGGTTACATACGCTAAATTAAGGTCATATTTGCTAAATATCTTAAATACAGTCAAAACCGTTTATGGTGAAATCGTTTAGAACAACATACCGGTTATATTGACCCAGAACAAAGGTCCCGGCTGAATGCTGTATCTCGAAAGCATCACCGGTTGTTACGACTAAATATGAGAAGTCCGTTCGATGTCGTTATAACAGTCATCTGGAAGACTTTGCTATATGATTTGTCAAGGTTTTTTTATAATCAGGGCGGGGCCCGCTAGTATAAAATAATTGAAACTAGTGTTCAGCCACTGGTCGAAATTCGATCATAATAATTATTGAAAACTATCCCGAAGTAAAGTAAATTAATTTATACGTAAAACTTGTTGTATGCTGAGAATTTCCACATAAACAATCGGTTATTCAGTTGTAACGATTATTTCGAGAAATGAAACTAGAATCTGTGTGTCTTTACAGTAGGGACAATACCAACGTTTTCAATTATTTTTTTCATAACACTAAAGCTCATCAATAGCGATAAAGCAAAAAAAGGAAACTGTTTAACAAACAGAGGAGCAAAATTGTACTGAACTGTTTTATATTTGCCTACTTACATTAGTAATCGTATAATGGTCGAAATTCGATCACAATTCATTAATTTCCTATCTTCGAAAAAAAAAATATTATTTCCAATTTTATATCGATCACATAAAAACTCAACAAAACAATAAAAAAAATCAGTTGACGAAAGAGAGGAGAATATAATACTGAACTGTTTCCTCTTTACCTCTTTTTATCACTACGTATTATAAGACAAAGTCCTCTGCCACGTCTGTCTGTTCGCGATAAAACCAAAAATACTAAATGGATTTTCACGCAGTTGTTGCCAGTAGATAAAATGATTCATGAGGACGATTTAAGCATATAATTTGTCAGGGTTTTTTTAAAGTGAAACTTTTATTACATCGTCTCAAACTTTTTCGTCTTTGTGTTGCATGTCGCGTGATGGTCGGCGGCGGAGTAGGGATAAAGTGAAAGGCGCTCGCCAGAGCAGCCAGGGCCAATATGGCGGCGCCTATAGTTCGCAGCAGCTGACCGTGTAGTGTATAGACTATTATTAGTTAAATGTCAATAGTGTGAAAAAAAGTTTCACTTTTACCGTGGTTTCATAAAACCACACAATCCTTTTTCCAACTAATTACGCTATTGGCCTTGCATGGCCTACACAGCTTCACCGGACAATAAAAAGAGGAAAGCAGGATTCAAACTAGGGTTGGATTAACGGAGTGCACGATTTCCCGACTGAGTTATTATTTTTCTTGTAGTTCTTCTATTCTGCAGACTTTTGGTCTGCACCTTTTTTTTATCAGGGCGGTTAACATCCGCCAGGCTTGCTAGTATAGATTTCTTTGATCAATATTACTTTGATATTGCAGGATTACGTGTAGCGGATGCATCCAGCATACCCTCGCCCGTTACTGGGAATCCCCAAGCAGCTATTATGATGGTGGCTGAACGTGCAGCTGTCTTTATCAAGCAAACATATCAAGAAACGGACTAAGAAAACTGTGACGTTTTGTAAAAGTTTGCAATAAAGTATGAAGTAATAAATTACAGACCATAATTTCACCTCATATTTCTATAACCACAAAAACCAAAAAGTCGAGGCAGTCACAATGACTTACAGTTGTAATTGTAAGCAATTACAAGTATATCATTCGCTTTTAATAAGAAATGTAAAATATTGTAATCAAATAATCACTTTATGAAAAATTTCGATAATAGGCGACATTTTTAACAGAGCCCAGGAGAGCTGATAAAGTTTAGGCCGGCATTGGACTTACATAATATTAAATCTATTGTTATTGTCGTAAAAATGAATGTACTATTTTATAATTATGCTAAAAGCGTAAACGCAGAATAATTATCGTTACTACATTGAATTGTGATATCGAACAATCAATTGCACTAGATGCTAGCTGGGCTCGCGACTACGTGTGCGTGGACTTTCAAGCATAAACACAATTATTAATAAAGTCATTTATTGTGGTTGTATTAAAACTCGATTTAACAGATCTCACTATTTTGAACGATTCCGTTTTCCGAGACGCAGAGTAACACTATAGCGTCTAATCGCTGTTCACACGGTGAATGCATAATTCTGACTCTCGGTGTAAGATGTGTCAACAACAACAGTCAACCGTGCTTACTTTTATTTAATCGACATGCATGTAATTTTAAAGGCAAGTACATTGTTCTAACTGTGTCATTGGATATCGAGTCTCACTTTACCGTCACCTAATGTTATCTTAGAAGTACTCAGCCATTTGCTACTTTTATATTACGACTATTTACCATCAACCAAACAGCAATGCAATACAGTGCGAAGTTTAAAGAATAATAGCAAAATTTAAGAAAAGCCTGTTCGTAGCGTAATCAATCGAAAGTATTACAATGTAAAAAGAAGAGTTTATAAGATAAATATGATTCAGTTTTGATAAAGCATCATCATGGAAGATATAATTATTTTTGTATATAATTTCTCCAAAGCCATTAAAAAATGTAAAATCGATGTAAATTAATATAAACATTATAAAATAAAGAATATACTAGCCAGGTGTGCGGTCGAGAGATCCTTTCCCGGATCGATCTTGATAGTCACCTACAAAAGTTCCGTCAAAATGCTTCTTGAACCATCTCTTATAGATGAAAAAGCCTACAGTACAGTCGCAATACGCGGCCTCCCTACGAATACCCCCCCCCCCCCCCCCCCGAATTTTTTTAAGCGAATTTTTTTCATGTATTTTTTATTTGTATTAATCGCAGTAATCACCCATACAATCAATGCATCTTTTCCAACGCAGTGGCAGTTTATTGATGCCCTTCTTAAAGAAATCAGCTGGACGGGAGGCAACAAATTCTTCAAAGGCATTTTGTACTGCCTCTCGGGTATTGAATTTTTTTCCCGCCAAGGAGTTATCCAAATTCCGGAAAAAGTAGTAGTCTGTAGGCGCAAGGTCTGGTGAGTAGGGCGGATGACGGAGAACTTCCAACCCCAGTTCTTGCAACTTGGAGACCGTCTGCTGTGCAGTATGAGGTCGCGCGTTGTCGTGCAGGAGCAGCGGAGACGAGCGATTGACCAATGCTGGTTGGAGATGTGCCAGCTTCTCCATCATTGTGTTCAGTTCTTCACAGTACACATCTGCAGTAATGCTCACCCCGTTTGGTAAGAAGCTGTGATGAATCACACCGGCGCTAGACCACCAAACAGTGACCATCACTTTTCTAGGGGTAAGTTTTCGTTTAGGGCATTGTTTAGGTGCTGAACCAGGATCCAACCAACTTGCTGAGGGCTTGCGGTTATCAAACAAAATCCATTTTTCATCGCAGGTAACAATGCGGTTCAAAATTCCTTCATTTGTGTGTCTGTTGAGCAGTGCAAGGCACGTCTCGACGCGTACTTCGCACTGGCGATCATTGAGTTCGTGGGGCACCCATTTGTCAAGCTTTTTTACCTTGCCAATTTCACGCAAATGGACCAATATTGTTTTGACGCTAACGTCGAAAGCTGCTCCTAATTCAGCCGTAGATTGTGTATCATCAGCTTCCACAATCGCCTTTAATTCGTCATTGTCGACCAAAGTCTTCGGACGACCGCGAGGTTCATTTTTCAGGTCGAAGTTCCCAGAACGGAAGCGAGCAAACCAATAACAGGTGGTACGTTGGTTTGTAGTGTTAGCTCCGTAAACGTCGTTGATGTTGCGTGCCGCTTGTGCCGCGTTGCTCCCACGACGGTACTCATATTCCATAATTACTCGAATTTTTAACGTATTCATGATGACAAAAAGGATTGAAATGCGATGAAAATGTAACATTAATCAAACAAATGACTACCTTTGGAAAAAGAATTCCATATTTATCAAATAAAATTAATTTGAAATTAGAATTCTTAGCCAAACAAAAATTATTTTGATTTGCAATGGCCAGTACTGCAGAACGGCAATTTCATAGGTAAAGATCTATTATTTATTTGTTTATTTTTATGATATCATTTAACTATTAACTATTTTATGACTGATTGTTTAAAGACGTTATTGCCTTTATGGCGGTTTCATTTTGATCCTTTATCGCCATTTTTAGGTTATAATCCACAATATGCCGCGCCGGAGCGTCCACGGCCCGATGGATGAACCTACTAACTGCGCCGCCAGTCACGTCGGTATAGTAGACACAGATGTCGGTGTGTCTGGATATTGCCACTATAGCATGTGAAACACTATCGTGGATTTACATCCTTCTGCCCTTTGTTTACAGGATCACCACCGATTTGAAGGTCAATCCCTGGGATTCGTGGACTGTCAGAATGCGCGATCCTTCCCCTACCCCGTAGCCCTTGTTTATCAGGCGTTTTTTCTCTTCTTGTGTGTATACCAGGAAGTGAGTGTCGGGGGTGTGTAAGGATGTTTGTTCGCCCAGATAGCCCTTGATGCTCAGAGATCTCACTATCGGTTTCGGTGAGTATATACCGACGTATACTTGACTCAGTGCATAGGCTACATCCATCGGGTTCCTGTATGTACAAGTGAGCTGTTGGTCAATACCAGCTACGGCCGTTGGTCTGCTGTAAGCCATCCGAAATAAGTTTTCCCGATCAATGTAGAGTAGTTGATTAAATCTCCGATGATGAGAATTTCGCTTGCTTCCGCCAGCCGGCCGGCAGTCAGGATGGTCCCGAAATGGTTCATGAGAACTTCAGCCACGATTAACCTTGAGCGCTTATCGTGCTCTCTGAAACCATTTACCAGTATGGACGCCATGGTGCGCACCTGCTTTTCCGCTTTTTTGCAGTGTGCCTGCACCATTTTCTCCTGTAAGTCTTTTGCCGCCTCGGTTGTGGTAGTCGCCACAGCGTCCCTCTCCACATCGAAGTTTTCAATCAACCACGTAGTCTTTCCACAGCCTGGGACCCCGTTCGTCCATTTGATCTTGGGTGTCATCTTGGTGCTTTCCGCACGTTTAGAACGTTTAGCGTTTAGTACCCTCGAGGTGGTTTTTACCCTCTCGAAATCAATCTTTTCCTCAAGCATGATTCTTGTGCACCGAGCGACTACTACGATTGGATCCTCCGGGGGCGCTTCGAACTTCTGAGGTTGAGTTGCTTCCCGTGTCTCCCGTGTCTGCTCCCGAGGGAGAGGGTTTCCAACCTGAATGTGTCCGGGCGATACACGCACGCAGCAGAAGACACGGGTGCATCTACCACTGCGCTTTCAAGACGACTCCTGGCCTGGCACAGGCCATATATAATATACGAAAGCTGCTACTGATGGATGTTAGTATGGATGGGTGGCGTGGGAAGCGAGGGCCGGCACAATACCACCGGTGCCAACAGTTCCGGCACTCCTCCCACCACTGGCACCGCCCTATCATCTGCGTCAGGTGCGGTGGACCACAACCGATGCACCTCTGCGCACGACCCCTGGATGAGACGGTGCCCTGTGTACCGGAACGAAATGCGCAACCGCCGTGCAGGAACCGTCGCCCGGAGTTGTGACACAGGACCAAAGAAACGCGATCCAGCACAGGCCCCCATGATGGAGGAGGCGTCTGCGGCAGCGAGCCTGATGGCCCCCGCAAACGACCCCACCCCGAGAGATGGTCGAAAAATAAGAAAACCCGGCCATAAGGCCCGCCAAGACACCACAATAAACACATAATGTGCGCTCCAAGGACCGGCCCGTATTCACGGGTCACACTGGACTGGCCACTGAAGGATGCATAGCCTCGACAAAACATCCTCAACCGCCCTGAACAAGGGTAAGTTGAGATGACCTCTGATGGAGGCTGGATAGACACGTTCAGACAGTTGGACTAATCACACCTAAGGATAATTCATCGTAACTATAGTCAGTGTTGTGTTTCTGTATCGGTTAACGTTTTATTCGATTGTTCTTGGTGGATTGATCGATCAGGTCATAACCATGACGTCACTATGAATGACGTCATACTTCTACATGGACGCCATTTTATCGCTGCCCCGACATAATGATACATACTTCTAAAAAACTATGTATTTATAAAATTCTTGCCCGTTTGTTTAAACTATTTAGCATAACGATTGAAACTATTTTGACGGGGTTTTCATTGGTATAAGGTGTTATCACCCACCTCCGGTGCCGCTAGGTCACATTCAAGAAGCGAGACTACAACACGACCGAAACATTGACATTAGCGCCACCATCATATTAGAGATATACATTGACACTAGCGCCACTATATTAGAAATACACATTGATACTAGCGCCATCATATTAAAGATACAATTATATAGTTTTCAATAAGACATAAATAAGAATTGACATTATTATACTAGTTACGAAGGTCAGAGCCGGAGGATCCAAAAAAAAAACAAATTACTTTAAATTAATTTATTAAACAAACTTACAAAATGAATTTAAAACTAGAGATTGTCGCCGATGTTAGGCTTACTCTCATACTAAACTAACATTGTGAGAGTGGCGCCGATGTTAGACTAACTCTCACACTAAGCCTAAACTAAAACTAATAGCATACAGAATGCTACCGATATTAGGTTAACACTGTCTTTTCGTTGTTTTCGTCCAAGTATTTATACATGGACAATGTGGGAACGGAGGAGTCGGACCACCGAACGTTTCCACTAAGTTTGTGCACCTGTTGTGGAAATTGCTGATTCGCATGCTTGAACACCTGCCGCAACTTGGAACTGGGAACTCGGCACTCTTCTTAGTCATCGCTTGTGTTGTATAGCGATGGCGTAATACTTTGAACACCTACCGCATCATGGGACTGGAACTCTTCAATTGTGGTGTGTAGCGATGGCGTAACATACTTACGTCTGGCCATAAATACTGTTACAATTCAAAATAAACAAAATATTACATTTGAATTTGGAATCTGTCATTTTTATATGATTATTCATTGAGTTTTCTCATTTTGGCGCCAATACATTGTACAATATTTTGCGATATTAAAATAGAGTGGGGTGATAAAGAGAACCGAATCGCTGTGATTGCATTACACAAAGTAAGTATGGAGCCATGCTATATTTAAAACTCTTCATACGCTTGGTATTAGTAAAACGTTTGTGTACCGGGCTATTAATAGATACAATGAGATGTCCTCTGTTTGTGACAGAAAAAGATCTGACCGTCCACGTAATGTTCGTACGAAAAAGGTGGTCAAAGCAGTAAGGGAAAGAATTCGAAAAATCCTGTCCGAAAGCAAAAGATTTTGTCTCTGGAGATGAAGATAGCACCTAGAACCATGTCGCGTATTTTAAAAGATGACTTAGGACTTGCAGCCTATAAGAGACGTACTGGACATTTCTTAACGGATAATTTAAAAAAGAATAAGGTGGTAAAATCGAAACAACTACTGAAGCTGTACGCAAAGGGAGGTCACAGAAAAATTGTATTTACGGATGAGAAAATTTTTACAATTGAGCAACATTTTAACAAACAAACTGACCGTATTTATGCTCAAAGCTCTAAGGAAGCTTCCCAATTAGTCGACAGAGTGCAACGTGGGCACTATCCGACTTCAGTGATGGTTTGGTGGGGTATTAGCTATGAAGAAGAGACTGAGCCATACTTTTATGAGAAAGGCATCAAAACATCGGCACAAGTATATCAAGATACGATTCTTGAGAAGGTAGTGAAGCCCCTTAACAACATCATGTTCAATAACCAAGAATAGTTCTTCCAGCAAGACTCGGTGCCGGGTCATAAAGCTCGGTCTACGCAGTCCTGGTTGGAAAGGAACGTTTCGGACTTCATCAGAGCTGAAGACTGGCCGTCGTCTAGTCCCGATCTTAATCCGTTGGATTACGATTTATGGTAAGTTTTAGAGAGTACGGCTTGCTCTAAACGCCATGATAATTTGGAATCCCTAAAACAATCCGTACGATTGGCAGTGAAGAATTTCCCCATGGTCTTTCCATGTGTGCTTCTATTGATAACTGGCCTCAACGTTTAAAGGGCTGTATGGCAGCTAATGGAGACCACTTCGAATAAGCTTTTCATATTTTAAATTGTTTTATATTTATGTATTAAACTAACACACTGTAAAAGTAATAAATGTTATTTGCAATAGAAAATATTTTTTTTATTTGTTTCAGTATTCCTTTGTTCCTTATTTTGCAGAATTATGAATAAAGTAGCTGTTACCCGCGGCTCCCCACGCGCTTTTTTAAAATGTATTAAAGAAATGTAAAATTGTGAGTGGGTGTGTACATTACAGAAACGCTTTTTCAAAAACATTTGTAACTACGACACGCACGCCATCTACTGTAACATGTAACGTGAACATTAGATATATGAATACTAATAGCATATCGAATGGGATGGGATTTATCATCAGCAACATACCTGGAACTTCAACCTATTATATACCACAGTCAGTGCTCACTAACACTTTATAAGAAAGTAATGAAAATTTTAAGCTATACATTATGGAACAATATGGCCTAAATCTTTTATTATATAGATATAATATGCCCATATTGTCGATATACTTAAGTTATTCTTATACGTTGCTATTATCACTGAGTTATGTAGACACAAACGCGGTAAATAAATAAATATGACCGTCAAATTGACCAAAAATATGATATAATTCATATTACATACAAATATATGACTATCAATTATGTATATTTATTCTTGAAGTCCAGTAAAGCACACGTCTCACGCGGTTGTAACATATTTTTAATCAATTTCACATCGACGAATACACAGGTAGCAGTTCATCACTACCTAGTGTACCAATTCAAATAAAAAAGAATCATTAAAATCGGTTCACAACTGACGAAAATATAGAATAACATACCTAAAAAAAACATACAACCAAACATAGTAACCTCCTTTTTCGAAGTCGGTTAAAAACTAAGTCTGTCTGTTTATCTATTCGTGATAAAGTCAAAAACTACAGATCGGATTTTCATGCCGTTATCAGCAGTAGATAGAATGATTCATGGGGAAGGTTTAAGTATAATTTGTTAAGGTTTTCTTTTTATTATCGGGGCGGGACAACGTCTTCCGAGCTCGCTAGTTATCTGCCCGCAAAACTCCCGTGAAAGTCGGTCCAACCGATTAGGAGATAGTAGGATATTGCGGACGAAGTCTTGAGTAACAAAATAAAATAGTCTAAGTTACTTCTTATAAGGTGAGTTATCTGCCAGTGAAAGTCCCGTGAAAATCAGTTCAAGCATTACGGATATTCTACTGCGGCCGAAGGCGAATAAAAAGCCTAAATTACTTTTTATGAAGTCTGCTATCTTCCAGTGAACACCCCGTGAAAATCGGTCTAACCATTTTGGAAATAGCAATGCGGACGAAACCGCGCACAGATAAAATCGGATTATCGGCCTTTAAAAGGCAACATGTCGGTGATATCTTTTCATTATTACGTACAAAGTATTGTAAGGCGAAGCTCTACCCAAATAAATAGTGACAGTATCTACGAAGTGTTTATTGGCATCCCTGACCGCATCGACACTATACGTGATTATTGTAACAAAGGAGTAACCTACGACTCTACTTTTCATTTAGTGAAAAAAATGGGTGCCGACCAAACACAATAAACTAAAGAAGCTAAAGAAGTAAAACTATTTTTTGCTAAATTCCACGCTAATTCGCGGGTAACAACTAAATAAATTTAAGCTGAACATGTTACCTATATAAAAATAAAACAGGCTGCAAGATAATATTTATTTTCATAATTATTATAGAAATACATGTTTAAAACCAATACACACAATTTACAAAAAAAAACTATATGTTAGTTCAGAACTTTATACTAAACAATTCATATATAATTTTAAATAATATTAGTTTATCATTACACTTAAAATATACTTCATTTTATAATTACAGACTGTTTGAGATTTTGATAAACTTAGGGAATGATCTGTTAATACTTTTACCAATCACATAACCGATACTAACAACTTTTAAAACCATTACAATGTTGTATAGAAAGCTTTCAGATAAAGTGCTAGTAAAAAAACAATACTGCTCAATTCTGAAATGGAAGGTAAAGATATCACGATGGCACTGTTTTAATTATTATTTGAAGAACACCAACTCAGAGAAATCAATTCTTAAAGAAATCATGATTTTTTTTTATAAAGCAAATATTGTTCTAAATAAATGTTCCTGTCAAAGATCTCTTCAACATTTCAGTCTAACTTAAACATATATAATGTGGTCCGATGTATGGAATTACAAAATTTATAAAATGCATTACGGTATCATTGTTTTAAATGCAACAACGTAACAAACGCAAGAGCATGTATTTAGCACCTCAATAATTCTGAATTTCATATCATACTACCTTATAATTACACGATTATATATTAAAACCGAATATATTAGTGGCATAAAATCATTACAAAATGGCGACTTTTCTGGCAAACTGTTAATATAAAGAAAAAAAATTACATAGTATTCTGCACTTCAGCTGTTATTTAAGATTAATCACTGTTACCCCCAATATTGATCATATTTTCCTTTCATTTATTTTACTTTTTTTTTAATAAATCATGGTTTATTTACTGCTGAAAACAATTTGCCAGTAATGAAGTCGAATTTACTGCTCGTCCTTATCCTTGGCACCATGTTTCAAAATACGTGTAAACTCGACATAATCGAAGATTCCATCGCGTATTGGAGCTTCACGGAGCATCTCATCCACATCATCATCAGTGAACCTGTCGCCCATAGTGGTCAGAAGCTCACGAAGCCTTTCTTCACCGATCAACCCAGTATTTTCCTCATCAAAACATCTATAACAAAATATATAATGAGATGAAGATGAAGTTAACCAGAACCAGAACAGAATGAACCAGAGCCTAGATTGAAAAATCATCATGATCGAACCAGTGTCGTGATAGGGCTTTTAATAATCCTGCCCATCTAAATAGCATCCTCAAGATAAAAATCTGTCACCAAGCATCTATAGATAAGTTCTGACAGCTGCACTTAAGTGCCAGTCTCTTTTAATATACTCGGTGTTATTACAAAAAAGTTAAATACGTATTGAATACTTGCTTTAAAAAAATTTCGAATTAAATGCACCGCGGTCGCTGAATGTTCGCCATCTTGCTCTTTTGTCTCGCTTTGTTTACGTTAGGTTAGACTTGCTGAAAAGGATAACACGAACTTGCCTCGGACGAGCGCGGTGCATTAATTCGAAACCTAAAAAGTTTTTAACTTTTGTGGAATAACACCGAATATGTTTACTATATTAAACTACATCATCATATAATATTGTGACATTGTCATCAAATCAAATCAAATCAAAAATACTTTATTCAGTTTAGGCCCTAATAAGGCACTTATGAACGTCAAATACTACCACGTCAAATGCCAAAACCTTTAATATACAAGAAACGTATATTGTGACACTATATTTTACTTTAATATTATTTAATATCATGTAATATGTATGTCATATGTAGAAATTATAATGAACATATTTGTAATTTTCATTTACCCAAACTGTAAACCTAGTTTAAGGCAGACACAATATGATGCCTAGAAGATGTAATTATTTAAACATTGTAGTCATATATTCTCAACTAGCTGTGCCCAGGAGTTCTTTGGCATGAAAACTTATTTAGAGAAAACAGTTTATTAATAATAAAATGATCTGAATATATGAAGTCTAATTACTATCTACTTCTCTCGCATACTTAAGTTGTATCCTCATTAAAATTACAATAACTTATGATAGACCAAACTGATTTAATAAAACAAAGAGTAAATGTTAATCAAAAATATGATTTATGATTTTCTTCTAATCTATCTTCTAGAAAATCCAAAAAGTACAAACATGTTAGAATTACATTCTTATTATATACATAGATTACAAAGATGTTACAAATCTTAAAAAAAAAAATAGATATCTTTATGTATTCTATATTATTTATGCAGACAACACATCTTTACTAATATTATAAAGAAGAATTGTTTATTACATTTTCATACACATCATAAAATTTTGCATACAAATTTCTAGTGGTACAGAAAAAGATAAGGGCAATTTTATAAATTACTATTAATATATAATTTATTTAAATTTAAACCAACAGTGATAAGCGAAACCGCGGACAAAAGCTAGTATTTTATAAATTCAAAGTTTTACCTACAAAACAACTTAAGTATGTAAATAACACAATCAAGAAATAACAGGTATGTTCAAGCAATGACTAATTGAGAATAAAATGTACAAATAATTAGCATAGGTATTTTTGACTGATAAGCAACTCACAAATATTACAATTTTAATCAACAATAGAATGAAACCAAAAATTTAACCATTAAGGTAATTCTGTCATATATATTTTGTGAACATATTTTAAGCTTATACTTTTTGTTTTCCTGCTGGTTATGAGGATAGATGGATGATTTCAAGCAAAAAGTACTGAATGGATTTTGGTATAACTTTACAATAATATACTTCACTAATGACCCGCCCCAGCTTTGCACAGTATGACATGTACAACATATGTAATGTATTTATTTGAATAGGGAATAACACCTGTATTGTATAAAATAGCTAGGTAAATAACACATAATTATTTTTGTAAAATTATAAAAATGGTTACTGCGGGTTATTCTTAGAGATATATATATAACATCGGAGATTTTTTTATCGATCTTTCTACCTCAAAAGGTATAACCAGCATTTGCGATTTAAGAGCACAAAAATATGTTTGTTAAGACATATCACAAATCTTTGAATTTTTCGGCTTTCCTGTACTACAATATATACATATAAACCTTCCTCTTGAATCACTCTATCTATTGCTGAAAACTGTATTAAAATCCGTTAAGTAGTTTAAAAGATCTAAGGGAACAGACAGTGAAAGCGTGAGGATATATAGCCTTCCTCGATAAATGAGTTACCCTAACACTGAAATAATTATTCAAATCGGACCAGTAGTTCCTGAAATTAGCTTGTTCAACCAAACATACAAACAAACCCTCCAGCTTTATAATATTAGTATAGGTAGATATAAAATAAAGAGTCTTAAAAAATGTGTACAAGAGGGGTAGAAATTGTTAGTGATTTATAAACACTCTCACATGATGTTGTGGATAGCTGGTAATACTACATATGTAAGGAATCAACTCTCTTTTAGCTAGATATTGACTCTTAGTTGCAAATGCTAATTAAATTTCTTGGAATTCTGTATCCAGTAAGAAAATCTGTTATAAAATATATTACCCAAATGCATTTTTGATGACATCTTCAGGATCAGTGCCCTGCAATCTCTCACCGAACAATGTCAGGAACATTGTAAAGTTAATAGGCCCAGGTGCCTCATTCATCATGCCTTCCAGATAGTCTTCAGTTGGATTTTTACCTGCATCATATAATTACTTATTAATTTAATCACTTTTGTTTGAAGGGCTGTACTACTTTAAACATTTTAATTACTATGAAGAAATCATAAGAGTATGAATTCAGCAGACGAATATAGTTAGTGTTTCAAGATCCAATAGAAGAAAGATTTTCGGAAAATAGGTGGTGAGTTATTACATTTCTGTTTGCATATTACTGGCACATATAAATAAACAAAATATTTTGTTCAGGCTGATCTCTGAAATTGCTAAACCAATTTTTATATAATTTTTACACTTATAATCATACCAAGAGAAGCCAGCATGTCATGAAGATCATCTTTATCAATAAAGCCATCTCTATTCTGATCAATCATGTTAAAGGCCTCCTTAAACTCCGCAATCTGTGCTTGATCGAACATAGCAAACACATTGGAAGTTGCTCTCTGAGCACGCTTCTTGTTTGTGCCACGGCGACCGGCTGTTTTTCGGGAAGACATGATGGGTCTAAAACAGAGAAGTACACAATATTTAAATAACTAATATCCATTGTTACATATTATCATATTCCGTTATGATTCATTTAAGCTAATCTAAACATAAATTACTCATAATTTTATTGAATTGCTAGCTTTTACCTGCAGGTTCTCTAGCATGGAAGTATACTCCACCTATCTCTCAGGAAAAGTGTCTTTCTTGGATATAAGGTGCCCTATACCATAATTTTATACGTTTGACAAGATGTTTGCAAAACTTTACGATAGTCAGTAGAATAGTTAAAGCACGAAAAGTGTATCAAATAAACTCAGGTTTACCAGAAGCTTCCAGCTATTACAGAAGAGGTAGTTACTGTAAAAGAAAAAAAGATCTCATCTATATCAGTAAATTATTTGAATAGCGTCTTAGTAAGTAGTAGAGCCATGCTGAAGCTATTACTGATTTCAGCATGAATGGGTCGGCTCGTCCGGGGTAGTACCACCCTCTCATAGAAAACCGACATAAAGTAACAGTGCTAGCATTGTTGCGTTACGTTCGGTCAGTGAGAGTGCCGGAGGCCCACCTATCCTCTCCTCTCACCCCTCCCTTCCTCCCTTTCCACCAAACACAGGGTGGCAACGCACTTTCGACCCCCTAGTTAATGTCTATGGATGGTGGTGATCACTTAACATCAGGTGGCCCATCTGTTGGTAAAAAAAAAACTATATAATATCTATATATATTATAATATACACTACTACAAAATTATATAGTATTAGATTTATACTATAAATTATTTATAACAAAAATTACAAATATATAATAGGTAATTAAAGATGTATAGAGAAAGGAGTACAGACCTGTCTTTGTTTGGACGGCTTAATTGCTACTGTTAACTTAATTAACTCGTTAAAAACGTTATCCCGTAACGACGTTTAAAAATAATTTTAAAAATGCAGAGCGATGTGTCAACTTGTCGTCACCTATAATGAAGGTGAGTCACTCCCAAAACGACCATTCTGTATTGAAGTTTATCTAGGCCATGCAATGACAAACACTACTACCCTAAAAGGCTATGTATTTCCATAAGAACACCTGGTTGAAGGAATTCTTATTTTAGACATCAAAATAATGAAACAAAACACTTACATACCTTTTATACACCTAGAAAAACGAAATCCAAAGAAAACCCACCAAATCTATCAAATTGTTGAGTACAAAACTGAAAAGAAAATTTTATGACACACAGAATAAACCAACAAATGTACTCTGTGGAATATACACGCTATAAACCATAAACTAAACACAACATTTTGACTGCTTATTATTTATTAAAACTACTAAATAACTGTCTTTTAAGTCAACTACGTTTAAACTTTTGAGCAACGTTACTAGAATAAACTTGAAGAGCATTTGAAATTTGCATAAAAGTAGTTTTTCATTTAAGTTTATATGTAAATTATTTATAACAAAATTATTGACTAATATGAAAGTTTTATCAATTACTCTTGTAATAACTAAATTTACATGAATTCAGAAAAAAATGTTGGCTCTGGATACAGGTTCTCGTTTGAAATTGTTTTAAAAAAATAAGATCAATTAAATGAAACAGCTGTATAGTATGAGAAACTCATCCACGAATACTTATTACAATTTATTAAAAGTCGTCTTGGCTTGGATTCCGGGTCACTCGGGCATTCCAGGCAATGAAACCGCAGATTCATGTGCAAAGCAAGCTGCCAACATAGGGTCCCTAGAACATTTTCAAATCATTCCTGGGGATCTCTGTGTAAGCATGAAACACCAGTTGTTTAAAGCGTGGAATGATGAGTGGCAGACATCACACAAGCATAAAGCCAAATTCTATGGCAATTTACAACCTACCATCCCCACTAAACCCTGGTTTTCATTGTTTCCGAACTTAGACAAGCGTACGATATCGGTCGTGTGCCGTATGCGTTTGAATCATGCCTGCACACCTGTCCATCTTGCCAAAATTAGAGTCCGGGATCACTCGCTATGTGAATGTGGGCTAGATGAAGGAAGTATAGACCATATTTTTTTTAATTGTCCAAATCGGCGCGTTTCTCTGTATAATTTACTCCCCCAGGAGATATTCCGTCCCACCTGCATGCAATTCCTACTCTCCCTCTCCTTTACTCCTTTTATTACTGTTCTGTGTAAATATATCTATATTAATAAAATTAAGCTCTAATTATTTGTTAAATTATGCTTACTTTCGCTATACATGCTTATATGATAAAATATACATATTTATTTACTAACTCATATGTTTAGGTACTAAACAACTAACCCAATTGTGTATTGTCCCTATGTTCTATGTTAGTCATACTTTTTTTCGCTATACTTTACTTTCGCTATACATGCTTATATGATAAAATATACATATTTATTTACTAACTCATATGTTTAGGTACTAAACAACTAACCCAATTGTGTATTGTCCCTATGTTCTATGTTAGTCATACGGTGGTGGTCTAAATCAACTTCAGATCTTTTGTTATCGTAGAAATTAAGCTTTATGTACATGACACTGGCAGAATTGCGGAATTTTCCACAAAGGCCAAAGAATAAGATAAAAAAAAAAAAAAAAAAAAAAAAGAATGGTTGTTTTATTTTAAAATAAAATTATGTGTTAGTAACATTTTATTATTTAACTTAATTTTCTATTATTAATACTAATTCTAATCGACATAGTTAATTAAGTGTTTATATTATTATTTAACTTATACAGACCAGTAATTAGCCTTAATTAATTTTGAAGATCTTGTATTCGTTCACCTTTTATAAGTAAAGCGAGCAATGGCATAAAAGACTGTGCTACCACTAAATAAAAAGTATTGTCATGCATTTGTGTACGTATTTATATATTATCTATGCTGCCAACAAGAGATGAGATTCTTCGCAAAAAAACCTTTGATCCATTGTATTCGTGGTCGTCGGAATGTATTCGTGTAAATGAGGTCTAGAAAATCGATTATTCAAAAACCGATGTCTTCCTTTTAGATGAGCATTTTTTTCCGATTTTTTTTAAATTATAAATTGCATTATTTCCATCTAACTAGAAAAAATCGGATCAGTTTTTAGTGTCCGAGATCAATTCGATGTATTGTTTCGATGACCAATTCAATGCATTAAAATATTATTTTTTTCTTGTCTTCTAATTATTATCTTTGATTATTATCAAGTAATTGATCTCAGATCACATCCCTACTGCAAAGTGCCAACTTGCTTTTACATTTATGATAGGCAAAGAATGTAAATATAATAAGTCTATGATAATTGATATTGTCAGATTGAAATTGATAATTTAATTCAAGGATGTCAAAATGTGTCTCGAATAATTCCTGAAATGTTAGATAAATAATTAGATAATTTCATTACCTAGCAAACTAAATGTTCAGTTCTGGTATAGTTACATTTAAAACTTTATATTATATTACCTAATATTGCGGAAGTCCCAATAATTGGGTTTTATTTATATCAATATTTTTTTTGCAGATGATACCGATATGCAAATTGAGGATCGCGCCTGTTCTGGCGCGTTCCATTTGCATGTCACCTGTGCACTGGGCTAACCATTACGACGTCCTTGGCATTACTCCTAAAGCGACACAAAATGATATTAAATCAGCTTATTACAAATTATCAAAAATCCATCATCCAGATAAATCCAAAGTAAGTAGATTTATTACTTAAATTGGAATAGTTTGCAAAGTAAAAGTTCCCACAATAGTATTCTTCAGTTTTATCTCTGGATAATAGAGATAGAGCAAATACATTTATACTATACAATCAATAATAACTGTCATCTGTATATTCCAAAAATTAGAAGTCATCTAAAAAAATTAAAACTGCCCAATTATGCCACTAGTTTTAGACATCCACAAATAAATGTAATGAAAATATTATTTATTTATAAATAAATAAAAGAAAATCAGTAGCTGTGGTGATATATGTTGTATGGTTCCAATGTCTTGACTACTGTCATATCAGTTCAATATCTGCCTGTCTAAAGCTTATCATGTACTAACAATTGTTTTGGAATTCACATACATTATTTACTAATCGAAATTAGTAACACTGACTGTGTAAAACTGACTTCGAAAGAAAACATTGTGAGGAAACATAAACCTAATAAACGTTCTTGTTATTATAAATGGGAAAGCAGAGAACTGAATTTTTTGGAGTTTGAATCTTTCTTTGGGAAGAGTCCTTTGGCCCAGAGGTTGGTCTCCTAACAGCCTGTTGTTATTATCCTTATACAAAATTCTTTATAAATGATTTTTGGAAAATATAGCTTAAAATCAGTTCACTTTTGGGTAGGAATATGTAATTGTGTTAGCAAGATGTTTTCCTATTAAAGTTTATACATCAAATAACTTCTTCATGAACAAGAAATAAGTGAACATTCTTAAAATGATTGTTGATTAAATTGGAACTTTTTAAATACAGTGTAAAATCTTTATTATGAACTTTGATTCCAAGATTTTTTTTTCTTTATCAAGAGTATCCAACATCACTTTTATTTTCTCCCTTTTTTATTACATGTATCAAAAAATATTTTACCAAATTATATCAAATTATGTGTATGATAACTGTGATGCAGGAGGGAGGAACAGCAACATCTCTTGATCAATTACTTAATTAATTTTTTTTGTGAATTTCTACATCTTATTTCATACTATTTATTTTACTACTTTAAGAATGTAATATTTGTTTATAAATACTAGGATGAAGAATCTGCTAACAAATTCAGAGCCATAAAAGAAGCCTATGAAGTTCTGGGTAATATACAGTTAAAGAAAATGTATGACAAAGGTATTTATAATGTTTTATGTTCATTATAAAAAAAAATGTATTAATGTAAATGCTAAAACAACTAATGGAAATAGAAATACATTTAATACCATGACAAAAGAAGAGTAATACTTTAGAAAAATGTACACTTTTTCAGTAACACTGCTGCATTAACATTGCCTAGCCACAAATGGATATGAATGTCCTATACAAAAATATATAAAAAAAGTGATATTACTACTATAAACTGTCAAGCCATGCATAATATATTATTTGATTTTGATCTATCTATCCCTTTTTCAACTTACCATTTAAAAAATTCAAATATAGATTAAAAATTCATATACTGAGGTACTGTATATAAGAAATATTCTTTTGTAGTAACTTAATATTGCAGGCTTAATTGTCGGCCGACAGAACACATCGCGCATGGAATACCATCCAGAACCTGAACCAACTGATCCAACATTAAAGTTTTATAAGTCACGAGATAAACGACAGGTTACACCCACGATGGATGGGAAAGTACCTATTTATGACTTTGATTCCTGGTAAGTTGATTTGAAATTGTTAATTTTGATTATTTATTATCTGTAAGAATAGACATACTTATTTGCATTATAAATACAAAAGTGACTTGTTAAGTTTTCACATCTTTGCTATTCAACTGATCATAATGACCTTTCTTTATATACAGTCAAAACTGTTTATGGCAACATCGTTTAGAACAACATCCCAGTTATACTGACCCAGAACAAAGGCCCCGGCTGAAGGTTGTTTCTCGAAAACATCACCGGTTGTTACAACTATCGGATTTTACAGCTAAATATGAGTAGTAGTCCCGGGAAAAGGAAAGCACATAGAGTGCCTTATTATCTAGAAATAATGTACTGGTCCCCAGGGATAGATCAAAACTGTATGAGCAGGAGCAAAGCCACAAGCAAAATCTAGTTAAAAGATTAAAATAAATCATTGTAACATCCAAATATTTCCAAGGCAATATACACTAATAATAGCTTTCTACATATTATCAATCATAAAATGTCCTCAAGGTTAAGCATGATTCTGTATTTCACACATAGAATGATAACTATTACATTATTAACAATATTATATTGATAATGAAATACTCCGATCCACAAAAATTAAAAGCACCATATATTACTAGCTACTCGCCCCTGCTTAACGTGGGTACAATGTACTAATGAGGGGTGTCATAAGTCTCTAAATGTTTTAGATCCACTTTTTGGCCCATTGTATATTTATAGTTCATGAAAATCATAGAGGTTACATAAGAGTTTACAAACAATTCTTTGAAATAAAATTTCTTATGGTAGGGCTTTAAAATTCTGATCCGCAAGCCTTATGTGAGACGAAAAGTGGGTAAACACTGTGTCGGGTAGAGAGTGGAAGCAGTGTCTTCGCTTGCCTTCAGGTATTTTAGAAAAGTGAGATATACACTCTTCTTGTTTCTTTTTGAAAGTTTTACTTCTACTGCGTGTGAACTACACCCATAAAAACTATATGTTCACATAATTTTAACATATTTATCTTCTAAAACATTGATATGATACACTGTAAAGCGCGGTTTTGATGTGTATGAAATAATCGACGTAACTCGAAATATTTCATTGTATAAGGATTCATACTATATTAGTCAAAATAATCGCAAATAACCAATTATTTTATAAGTAAAAGATAAAAATGAGTAATGTGGATTATAATTGATAGATAAAGATATATTATTGTAATCTTTTCTATAGGCGTTTTAAGAGGTATAATCTGTATTGTATTTTTACGTATCTCATAAGGTTTAGCCAGTGCTTCCAGTTTAAATGTCCGAAATCATCTTACGACTTCATGAGAATACATCAACTTTTCTCAATTTTTAGTAAATCCTTACTTCCTTACTAATAATATAAGTGTGAAAGTAACTGTCTGTCTGTCTGTCGCGCTTACACGCCAAAACTACTAAACCGATTTAAATGAAATTTGGTACACAGATAGTCTAAAGCCTGAGAAAGGACACAGGCATACTTTTTAATGTGAAAAAAGGGTTATAAGGGGTTGAAAGGGGGATGAAAAGTTGTATGAAAGTATCGTCATTTTTAGAACAAAAACTATGCAACTTATTCTTTAGGCTGTTGATTCGATATAAATAAATATGACATTTAAAGTTTGTAAAAGTTTCACTCTCAAACTAACATAAACAAGGTTTAAAATAACAATAATAAAATAATAAAAATATTTATATGGAAATATGTAAGGTACCTCTACGATTTTAAAAATTCTTTCTGTGTTATATAGCTCATTTTACACTAAGTCCAACAGGAGCGAAGAATATTTCAAAATCGGGTTTTCTTCCTTTTGAAAGCTTCCGCTGCGTGTTGCTTAGTCTAAAGTTATTAGTCCATGCGGACGAAGTTGCGAGAAGCTAGTATAATATATGTAAATGTGTTAAAAATAGAAACCTTCTGGAAGAGATTCTGTACACGATAGTGTAATCTATGACATAGCTTAAAAGAATTGAGGGAACACAGACAGATGTGATAGTCGATTTTGTTATTAGTAGTCATCAATTTAAAATTTATATTTAACTGATTACATTAATAAAAAAATTGTATATTTACAATAATATTTTTGATATTTATTTTCAGGTCAAAACAACACTATGGTGATATATTTCAAAGAACACAATATGAGAAGGAACTGGTTAGAAAGAAAAAAGAAAGACACGTTCAGAATGCGGAGTCTAGTCGGCAAGAAAACCTTATATACCTCATGTTTGTCATTGGAGGTCTTTTTATAGTACTAGTAATTCACGGAAAGGATGATTATGACACGGATTTAATAAAAAAAAGAAGATTAGAACAAATAGAAAAAGAAAAGAAAGAAAATTAGTACGTGTTGTAGAGTAATTTAGTAATTTATTTATTCAGCTTATAAAATTGTGAATGGATGCTTATCTCACGTTTTGTGGTGAGTTAATGTATCAAGAAAAGAAAATTAAATTAGTTCTTCATTTTTATACTTTGTACATATTGTACATAATTGAATTACCTATATAGTTAATAATAAAAAAAATGTGATAACATAATAAAAAAACGATTTAATCGAATTGATTTTTTTTCGTGTTTTTTTTTTTCACACCAGAGCCCTATTTAAGTCAATAAAGATAACCAATAGACACCATGAACATTGTTAACCACTTTAAGTGTATTTATTGGAGAAGAGTGCAACAGCAAACCAAACAATTAAAATAATATGTGCAGAGCAATATTGTAAGCCCATGCGGAGTACAATGAATGGATGTGCATTACATCATTTAGTTATATATCTGTCAGGACAAGGTTCGATTGGATGAAAATAATTGAAAAATTGTATAGAACCGTGAACAATTTGTGTTAAAAAATTACCATATCAAAATTACCAAATAGACAGATCATCAATGATATTGACAGCTGCTGTCATTTTTTTCATTACGTGTCGTACTGTAAAGGGAAAAGTGGTTCAGATTTTAATCGACACAAGTGCGAAGACGGGGCACGCAGCTAGTTTCATATAGATGACACTACTTGGCACTTGTTAGCAAAACTATACTGTTCTGTCTACTCGTAATACTCAGCTCCCAACCTAGAATGGGGGAGGGAAAACCGCGATATATGTTCTGGGCAGCTCCAGGAAAATGGGCCTACTATTATTCGCGTAAGAATATGAAAATTGTTGAGGGTATGCCGCAATGACTGTCCATTTTTCTCTATCATTTAATTTTTTCCCACCTCTATAAGAAAAGTTATGAAAAGTTCAAGATACGTAGGCCAGTTTGTAAAATAGAAAATCTCTAGGAGGATTCTTGAAGGATGTCGTTTGCCCATCTTTTACTTTTTTTTTAAAGTCAACTTCTAATGGTTGGCAATGTGGAAAAAGAAAAATTGAGAGATCCAGAATTTTGAAATGATAAATTTGAATCTTCTTCCTTTGTCCGTTTTTTAATTTTATATCACTATACGGCAGCAAAGACACGCAGAGAGGAACCTCCAGCTCCCAGAGAGATAGTAGTAAAGAGATGAGTAAGAGTTACGGTAGGTATACTATCGACTGGGGCGGACCAGTTGCAGACGCAAGCCGCCACCATCAGCGACAGCGTAGACGTTGGGTGGACGTGGGAGGCGATTCTTTCGCTGCCTACGTTCGTCCTTAGGCTGGACCAAGGGGAGATGGGCCAGGGCATCTCTCTTTAGCGCAGGAGACCCCTTGGGCCGACCGCCGGGACGACATGGTGCTAGCTAGAACGAGCCCGTGTCGTCCCCAGTACGGGGGATGTGGGTGCACCGTGGGGTTTTATTTCGTGCGAATCGGACATAACCGACTCTCTCCCCCGAGAGGGTGGCGTATCCGCTAGGGATTTACCCACGTTAATAATAATAATTTAAAAAAAGGTATACTGTTGACGCCGTCCGCCCGGTTCTGCCGAAATGGTGTGGACGTAGTTGGGACTCCCTCAAGCAGTGGTACTCAACCTTTTTTTTAAACGGACCACAAACTACAAATATTCAGGTATTAAATAAAAAAAAAGGTAATTTCAAATTAACAACTTATTAATGTAGTGAAAAATGGTTGTCCAATAAAACGAGCTTGGTATAACCTTTATATCATAAGGAACGCATTACGGTCGGGTTATCTGGGATCAATTTAATTTGCTCAGCGTGTCATAGTTTTTCTGATGGGCACGAAATTTAAAATAATTGAAAATAAAGTATAATCGGGTGGGCCAACTACAAAGACCCGGCGGGCCTTTGTAGTTGGCGTATAGGGCGTATGACTGCCCTAATGTTTTGACAGGTGCAGGTACTGACGAAGGGAGGCTGCTGGTGGGTAACATTTGCCTCCCTATTAGGATGGAGCCAAGAGGCACCTTTCACCAGGCTACCGTCTGAGGCGACATGTTGATAGCCTTACTCGATCCTATACCGCTCTATTAAAAGCGGCGACTGGTACACAATAGGGTTTTAGTAGAGGATCTTATTTTCTACAAATTCATCATATATGCAAATATTAAGGAAACAAAATATTTTCAAAAAACCTATTGTCCTTTGACTTTCATGAGACTTTAGAAACAACTTTTTAGATCGGCAATACAAAGTTTTTAACAAATTTACAGCTTATTATCTCTCAAAATTGGTGAACTTGAAAAATAAACAAAACTAAAATACTGTTTTATCAAAACGTAAACATTAATTTAAATTAAGTTTCATTTCAAGAAAACTATTTCAAATCAAGGTGGGTATAAAGTAAATTTAACCTAGGTTCAAAAGTTAACTAAAGCCTCACTTAATTTCTTAGGTTTCAGCTTGACTTAAAATAGAAGAATAACCAACATTTGGTTTAAAAAAAAATTGTTTTTTAATCCAATATTGTTGTCAATTTGAGCTCTCTTTTGTGACACTAGTTCTGACTTTCCGAGTGGACTCAAACAAAACACCTCAAAACAGTCATACTCAACCTTTTTTTTAAAAGGGCCACAAACACGTTTCACTTATTGTATCGCGGGCCGCAAACTATATAAGGTTATCATGAAGCAAAATGCAATGGGGTCCAAATTTTAAAACACCTGTTTAGTAAAAATTTTTAACAATAGCGGCGCTCTATACTGACAAACAAAGCGACATGCTCTTAGCTGAAAATATGAAAGAATGCGATTCCAGTTATCTAGCTCATTCCCACATTATTTTCAATGACAGGTTGAGATGTAACCTGCAGGCCGCAGGTTGAGTATAGCTACCCTAAAACTGAAGGTTCTATTTCTGCAAGTATTTTCATATACTTCATTTACATAGAGACTACACAACCGGTTAGGATTTTTTACTAGGGTAGAGCATGGTTTAACTATATCTAATATTATGGTACTATTCTGAAATTAGAAATTTATATATTTGATAATTATACTTAATATTGATCTTTAACTTTTTTATTGTTTTGTTCTGTGATATTTAGTACAAATCAAAATATAATTTGTCAATGTTAGATAATCAAGTCATAGCTACTGCTAAGACAATAATGAATTCCACTCTTACGATTTTATCCCAGGTTAAAAATAAAAAGTATTCAGAATAATAATGCTTACTTATATTGGCTTTAAAGTCACTATTAAATTACAGAGAAACTTTTAGAATATGTAACAGAATTAAAGCTGTGTTTCTATATATTTAGAAAACAATATTTTAAAATATCTCTATATAATATTTGAAATAATTATCATTTATTGGTGCATCATAGACATAACCATCATAAAGGTCCCTGAGATGATAATTTAGACATTATCGGTGTTATTACAAAATAGTTAAAGACATATTGAACCCTGGCTTTAAAAAGGTCTCATATGAAATGCACAGCGGTCGCTGAATGTTCGCCATCTTGCTTTTTTGTCTCGCTTTGGTTACGTTAGGTTAGACTTGTGAAAAAGGATAATGCGAACTTGCCTCGCGCGAGCGCGGTGCATTTATTAGAAAACATTTTTAAACCAAGTATTTAACACATATTTAACTTTTTTGTAATAACACGGTATGAATTTTATATAGATTATATTTTACCTTGTGACAAATTTTTACTAATCACATATTGATGGATGTTAATGTCTCAAATGAGCTTCAATTTGAATCAATCACCATAACCTACTTACTACTCCACTAATGGCACAAACATGGATTTGTTTCAAATTATTGCCTCAGGGACATAATATAGCTAAATTTTAAAGTTTTCGAAACATTTTTTTTTAACTTATAAAGCACCAATAGTATGTAGTAGCCCATTGAAAACAATGGTTCGAGAAATGTTCAGCAAAGAAGTAAACATTTCTTAACATCGAGGGTGCCGGTTTAATTACTGACAATTTGAGTGTGGATACAGCAATATCATACCTGATTCTTTACTTAGCTTGGTAAAACAACTATATCATAGTGACTTGCGATTGTTTAAAAAGTTGTGATAATCTCTTTGAATATGTAAAAAGTATTAATTAATTTTGTAAATAAAATCAATGATATTATAACGAAAAAGCTGTAGATACATCATAAGAGCTTCGACAGAGCCTTGTTAAGACTTGGCTAGCTTGCTTATTTTTCCACCATCAATCCACCTGTATCTAAGCAACATATAACTATTTCTTTTTCACCACCGATATTGAGAATATGCCATCTTATTTCCACATTTTATCTAAGACAGTGGGATATTTACTTTATGTATGTGTTGTTATCGTGCCATTTGTTTTGTCAATCATAATATCATGTAGGTAACATATCTACAGCTTTTTGTTATATCATTGGATACAATTATCATGAATATAATATTATTTACATACATTTTATTGATTTTGCCAGTCAATTAATTATATATAGAATTGACTTGAATGGAATAATAAATTCACATTATTTAGTAACTTAAAAAAACAAAAAGTTTGAAACCTTTACTAGGTTCACGATAATTTTAGTTTTTTCAAAAATGACTTCCATACATTCCTGGCATGGGCATGTTTAAAGGACCCATGGGGTATGGCATACTAGGGACACCCTGAGGAGGCCCATAACTAGGATATGGTAAGAAGGGCTTAGCTAGACCATTTCCATAAGAACTTTGAATACCACTTCTCAAAAGGTCAGCCATTTTTTCTGCTTTGAATTTTCTTATATGCATATTCTTACGAACTGGTTTAAAATCTTCAAGGAACTTGTCAACGCCTATCTTTCCCGATAAAAAATCCTGTGCAATATTTTCAGACTGTTCTTCGGATTCTGCTGCAGCTGTTTGAAGTAACGCTTGTGTTGTGTCTGGAGACACTCCGGCAGATTTACTCTCTGAAAATATTTTTTCATAAAGTACAGTACATAAACATTGTTCAAATATTAATTTTCAATAAAATATATTAAGCGACTGTCATACTATATTCATCCAATAACTCTTGTATGCGAGTGCAAAGTTCTTCTCCTAATTCTGACTTTTCCTGGACCTCTGCCTTCAGTTGCTCAAGTTCTGGTTCTTTACTTAAATTAAATTCTGCTAATGATCTATTACTCGCTATTATCATTTCTCTCTCAGTTTCCCAATCTTTTACCTGAAACATATATAATTAATTTTTTTCAAGAAACTTTTTACACAGCTAAACAAATATATTTACAGGCTAACCCTTATAAAGTATAACCATAAGTAGAAATAACGGTTTAAATAACATGAAACCAGTAAGAACAACAAAGGATTCTCATTATGAGAATTTATACAATGTAATATGTGTAACTATGAAGTCTGAGTCACAGCGCAAAATTATTTAATTAATTTTCTTTAAGATAAGTCCGAATGCTATTAGACTGATATTATCACAGCTTGAGTACAAAACAAGGGTTCATATAAACCATATAATATCATTTATTTGAAATTATAGAACATACCTGTTTTACGTCTTTTAGTACGGAATCAAATTTGGTGTCATCATTTAACATTTCTTTTAGTTCGTCTGAATTCAAATGAGCTAATAAGCCCATAGCTGTTGGATAATCTGGTTGAATCATATTTCTTCGTATGGACAATCACATCAAGTATCTCGAATCGTATATGTACAATTGCACTTTTTATTATTCGTTTCAAAGCAAAATACAGAATAACAAAATTTTATACCGAACTAATTAGGGCTGCCAGTAAAACAAACTAAGTTTATACTTTACACCACAGAATAATAAAACTTCTAGCCAGAGCTTCACTTCACACCGTTTGCGTCGCGCCGCGCCTCTGGGCGCTCCTGCGACACTCCGTGCCCTACCGCGCCGTCGCATCGAAAAGAATTTCTCTTATATACAAATGTACTCTGTAAATAGAATACTACTGATAATAAAACTCGTTAATATTCTATCTTTTATATTATACAACAAAGAAATTAGGTATTATACATGATAAAGTTGAAATATTTAAAATTACAATTTATAATAAGTAGTGGGCTTAGCCAGAAACATTTTACCCATCAGAGTAATTAAGGCGTTAGGGGTAGTCAGAGAAATCAAAAAATGAAAATTTTCAATATATTTTTTTGTTAGTAAATAATTTTATTTTATAAAAGAAATAATATGGCATCATAACAAAATGTTTCGATTTGTCTTAACGACAATTAAAAAAAATATATTTTAAAAGTTATGGCTATTTGTGTTAATGTAGTTCCAACAGAAGTTCCTTGCGGTGAACATTACAAATCCTTGGAGATGCATCTAAAATAGATCGGACAGAACGAAAAGTCTTATTAATATATATTATAAATCTAGCGCCTGATCACAACATTTTTTTTCTACAAGAAAAAAAATTAACAAAATGGCTGCTTCAAGATTTTTCTTTCCAGATTTTCAGGAAAAAACCAACAGTTAATTGTGTATAAAAAATCAAAATTTACAAAAAGTACAAGATCAGGCACTAGTTTTCTATGTTTTCCAAAAGCTGTATAAATTTTATTGAAATCTACCGAGGAGTTTTCGAATTACAGTTGTCACCAGTTCAAAAAAATGCGTTTGCGAAATTTTAAAGGCATATACGATGTTATTACAAAAAAGTTAAATACGTATTCAATACTTGCTTTAAAAAGGTTTCGAATTAAATGCACCGCGGTCGCTGAATGTTCGCCATCTTGCTCTTTTGTGTCGCTTTGGTTACGTTAGGTTAGACTTGCGAAAAAGGATAACGCGAACTTGCCTCGGGCGAGCGCGGTGCATTTAATTCAAAACATTTTTAAAGCAAGTATTTAACTTTTTTGTAATAACACCGTTAAAGTTTTACTTTAAACCCGACTTATGTACAGTAATATAAAGTTTTACTTACACCAAGACATTTATTCCTGTGCCATATATTGTTCTCCAGCCGCTCCAGCCATTCATGACAATAGAACCCTAGGAATCGGTTGCTTGCAGGTGCTGCCAGCTACCTACTTTCGAACGTTCTGGAGCACCAGATAGCCCTCCTAATCATCGAATAACTGTAAAAATATTTGTCCGATTGACTTGAAATTTCCAGAGATCATTTTTGAAATAGTATATGTACTATAAGAAAAATAAAAAAATCAGTTTTTTGAAAATTCTGACTACCCCTAACCTCTTATTAGTGACTCTAGACCTTTTTTCTATTTGAAATTTTAAATGATTCGTCATTTTATGTACTTATATTGCTGTTACCCGCGGCTCAGCACGCGCTTTTTTAAAATGTATTACAGAAATGTTAAATCGTGAGTGGGTGTGTACATTACAGAAATGCTTTTTTTAAAAACATTTGTAACTACAACACGCACGCCATCTACTGTATCATGTAACGTGTACAGTAGATATATGAATACGAATAGTATATCGAATGGGATGGTATTTATCATCAGCAACATACCTGGAACTTCAACCTACTATATACCACACTCAGTGCTCACTAACACTATATAAGAAACTAATGAAAATTTTAAGTTATACATTATCGAACTATATGTCTTAAATCTTTTATTATATAGATATAATATGCCCATATTGTCGATATACTTAAGTTATTCTTATACGTTGCTTTAATCACAGAGTTATGTAGACGCAAACGCAGTAACTAAAACAATATGGCCGCCAAATTGACCAAAAAGATGATATAATCAATATTACATCCAAATATATGACTTTCAATTATGTATATTTATTCTTGGAGTCCAGTAAAGCACACGTCTTACGCGGTTGCAACATATTTTTGATCAATTTCACACGGACGAATCACTACATAGTGTACCAATTCAAATAAAAAAGAATCATTAAAATCGGTTCACAACTGAAGAAAATATCGATTAATATACGTAAAAAAACATATAACCAAACATAGTAACCTCCTCCTTTTTCGAAGTCGGTTAAAAACAAAGTCCTGGGGTTCGTATGTTAATCTGTTCGCGATAAAGTCAAAAACTACAGATAGGATTTTCATGCCGTTTTCACCAGTAGATAGAATGACTCATGGGGAAGATTTAGGTATAATTTGTCAAGGTTTTCTTTTTATTATAGGGGCAGGACAACGTCTACCGAGCCCGCTAGTTATCTGCCCGTAAAAGTCCCATGAAAGTCGGTCCAACCGATTAAGAGATAGTAGAATATTGCGGATGAAGTCGTGATAACAAAATAAAATAGTCTAAGTTACTTTTTATAATGTGAGTTATCTGTCAGTGAAAGTCCCGTGAAAATCAGTTCAAGCATTACGGATATTCCACTGCGGCCGAAGACGAATAAAAAACGTAAATTACTTTTTATGAGGTCCACTATCTACCAGTGAACACCCCGTGAAAATCGGTCCAACCATTTTGGAAATAGTAATGCGGACGAAGCCGCGGACAAATAAAATAGAGTATGTCAATCGCTATAATTTCGGCTATCTGCCAGTAAAATTATCGTTAAAATAGGTCCAGCTGCTTTGGAGATAACCCGGAACGAACAAACAAACAGACAAAATATAATAATATAAAAATATAGACGGAATATAAAAGACATTTGTTTTGGTAATTTGTACCCATATCAAATCATCAAAAAGTTGTTATTTTAATTGTACATACACAAACTTTATTTTTATAATACATAATAGATTACAAATAAAATATTGGAAATAAAACTAAAGTAGAATAAACTTTTTGAATAGGAAAACAAAATAAACTTTGAAAATGATTACGATAGAAACTTACCACGTTACCATGGCAACGTATATAACACTAACGCTAACGAAATCTCTCAAAAGGAACAAAATGTGCCCGATTTTGAAACATTCTTCAATGATGCTCCGCTCCTATTGGTCGTATCGTGGTGATATGTAAAGCCTTCCTCGATAAATGAGCTATCTAAAACCGAAAGATTTTCTCAAATCAGACTGGTAGTTCCTGAGATTAGCGCGTTTAACCAAACAAACAAACAAACAAACTCTTCAGCTTTATATATTAGTATAGATATGGACACCAATTAAGTTTTTGACCTGGTAAGCCTATTTTAAAATTACGACAGTTGTTAATAATGTATTGATGACAGGTAGTGGATTTTATTATAATTTATAGACGTACGTTAACATTTTGTGTATTGTAGATTAGTTTTTATCGACAAATTATGAAATCAGTTTGTTAGATACCTACAATAGAACTTTGATAATTAGAAAAATTGTACGAAGTTGAGCTTAAAGAATGTGCATCCAGTGATATTAATAATTACAAAAAAAAAATATAAATGACAGACGCAAAGTATATTTTACATAACCTATATAATGTATATAGGAGAAATGACAACTGTCCTGTATATACAAGTAAAAGTTTGTACAGTACATACTATAAAAATTGTAAAAAAAAATGTGATTTAGATGTTTATAGAAATTATCACTCCAATAACATATGACAAATATCAGTATTTATTACCATAAATAAAACCCTCTAGTTCCAGTTAGAAATGCCAGATATCAATTCTTATTATAGTTTGAATACTTTCAATGACTTCTACCCGAAATTTCTGTCTGAAATATTATTGTATCTACAGAATTTTGCTTTATATATTAGCTTATGGATGTTAGGGTACTTATTACTGTGTTGTGTCGTATACAGAAGGTATGCAAGGCGTTTGCCTACTCGAATTCGTGGTGCTTTAGGAGCGAAGAGAGTGTTGCTTGTCGTAGCCCACCCGGACGATGAATGTATGTTTTTTGGCCCTACCATTTTTAGGCTGTGCGAACAAGGCGCCGATGTACACATACTGTGTTTGTCAAATGGTACATGTTACAGTTTTATAGTAAATAGAAATTGATTTATTCAGATATTTTTCTACTCTGATAGATTATTTGCTTTTGTTTATTTTTTAAAATTAATTATCAACCAAATAAGGATCAACCAATTTTTTTTTCTCGCCCATACTTATGTTGCAACTCATATGAAAAAAATAATAAAATAAATGTCCAAGAACTATATTGAAATTACAGGTAACTATGAGGGGAAAGGTGATATCAGGCGTAAAGAATTGTGGAAAGCATGTCATGAACTTGGAGTTCCAGATGAGAACATAAGCCTCATTACAGATACTAGATTGCAAGACGATCCCAAGGTGCAATGGCCTGTACCTGTTGTGGCTAAACTGATACAACAAAAGCTAGAGGTCTTAGACATAGATACACTAGTCACATTTGATAGAGGAGGTGTTTCATCACATCCCAACCACTCAGCTGTTTTTTATGCAGTTGCCTATATATTTGTTGAGAAAATTATGCCCAAAAGTGAGTATGGTATATCTATATTTATACCATCTATATTTAATGATAAATGTTTATAATACTATTATCTGTTCTTGTGACTTCGTCCATGTGGAATAGTTCTTTGGGCTAATGCTACCACGCAGCAAAAGCTCTCAAAAGGAAAAAAAAACAATTTTCTACACTAGCATCTGCCCGTGACATCGTCCGCGTGGAATAGTTACTTTAGGCTAACGCTAACACGCAGCGGAAGCTTTCAAGAGGAAAATATCCCCGATTTTGTACATTCTTCATTGGTGCTCCACTCCTATTGATCTTAGCGTTATATAGCTTATAACCTTTCTCGATACATGAGCTATATAACACTGCAAGAATTTTTCAAATCGGACCAGTAGTTCCTAAGATTACCCCGTACAACGCCACAACGTCACAAACTTACAAACTTTACCTCTTTATAATATTAGTATATAGATAAACCCCTAATCCTCTTGTTCCTTCCTTCAAAATAGGGACCAACTTTAACTGTAGATTTGACCTTTCCTTCGGGAACAGTTTTTTCTGAATTAAAAGGTACTCTGTTGAGTAGTTAAGCGTAACAAACAAACAAACATTCCGATGTGCTTATAATAATAGGTCTTTACCTATGAAATTGCCTTCTGCAGTACGGCCATTTAAAATCAAAATAATTTTTGTTTGGCTAAGGGTACATACGCACTATGCGGCTAGCTGCAATGCAACCTGAAAAATAAATCTCGCAGTCGTCCGAAGACTGGTCGACAATGACGAATTAAAGGCGATTGTGGAAGCTGATGATACATAATCTACGGCTGAATTAGCAGCAGCTTTCGACGTTAGCGTCAAAACAATATTGGTCGATTTGCGTCAAATTGGCAAGGTAAAAAAGCTTGACAAATGGGTGTCCCACGAACTCAAAGATTGCCAGCGCGAAGTACGCGTCGAGACGTGCCTTCCACTGCTCAACAGACACACAAATGAAGGAATTTAGAACCGCATTGTTACCTGCGATGAAAAATGGATTCTGTTTGATAACTGCAAGCGCTCAGCCAGTTGGTTGGATCCTGGTTCAGCACCTAAACAATGCCCTAAACGAAAACTTACCCCTAGAAAAGTGATGGTCACTGTTTGGTGGTCTAGCGCCGGTGTGATTCATCACAGCTTCTTACCAAACGGGGTGAGCATTACTGCAGATGTGTACTGTGAAGAACTGAACACAATGATGGAGAAGCTGGCACATCTACAACCAGCATTGGTCAATCGCTCGTCTCTGCTGCTCCTGCACGACAACGCGCGACCTCATACTGTACAGCAGTCAGTCTCCAAGTTGCAAGAACTGGGGTTGGAAGTTCTCTGTCATCCGCCCTACTCACCAGACCTTGCGCCTACAGACTACTACTTTTTCTAGAATTTGGATAACTCCTTGGCGGGAAAAAAATTCAATACCCGAGAGGCAGTACAAAATGCCTTTGAAGAATTTGTTGCATCCCGTCCAGCTGATTTCTTTAAGAAGGGCACCAATAAACTGCCACTGCATTGGCAAAGATGCATTGATTACATGGGTGATTACTTCGATTAATACAAATAAAAAATACATGAAAAAAATTCGTTTAAACTTTTTTATACAAAACGGCAATTTCATAGGTAAAGACCTAATATTAGTATAGATAATAATTATTTTATCAATCACATCATGTTTTTGATTTTTAAACTGAATTATAATTGTAATGGGTGTTTAGTCATTTGAGCTTTAGTCATATGATTAAAAATTATATGACACAAAAAAAATATAAAAGAATCTAAATTAAATGTCTAATAAACTACACAACAAATTTATTTGGATACGATTTGTAATCTGTAACTTATCCAATTTTTCAGGATGCACAGTCTACACATTAGATTCTGTAAATATTTTGAGAAAATATTTAAGTTTCTTGGACCTGCCACTTAGTTTTGTATTGTCTTCTAAGAGGTGAGAAGTGCTTCCTAGATTAATGTAAGACAGTAATTTTTTTAATGTATATTTTATATTGGTGCCTATAAATTTCTTTGTATTCCATAAGTATTTTATAAGATAGAGTAAAATTACCAAAACAAAAGATAATAAGCATCTATAAAATGTAAATAAATAATCTTACACAATCAATCATACATCTATCTTCTTCTATACATATAATAAAAATGAAGTGTCTGTATGTAATATCAAAATAACACTTTTTTACTGATTGGGTGTGAAGGTATACACGCTACTGATAACAAAAATGTAATTTTTAAAATTTTTGTCGGTCTGTCTGTTTGTTCCGGGTAATCTTCCAAACGGCGAGACCGATTTTGACGAGAATTTCACTGGCAGATAGAAAAAATTACAGCGCGTTACTTAGGCTACTTTAAATTAGACTATCTGTTAACTGCGGCTTCATCTGCCATGCTATCTTCAAAACGGTTGGACCGATTTCCACCGGACTTTCACTGACAGATAGCGGACATTATAAAAAGTAATTGAAGCAATTTTAGTTTGTACTAGCTGTTAACCGTGACGTCGCCCGTAATGCTATCTCCAAAACGGTTCGATCGATCTTCACATAACTTTCACTGGCAGATAGCTGATCTTATAAAAAGTAATTTAAGCAATTTTAGTTTATACTAGCTGTTAACCGTGGCTTCGCCCGCAGTGCTATCTCCAAAACGGTTCTATCGATCTTCACATAACTTTCATTGACAGATAGCTGATCTTATAAAAAGTAATTTAAGCAATTTTAGTTTATACTAGCTGTTAACCGTGGCTTCGCCCGCAGTGCTATCTCCAAAACGGTTCGATCAATCTTCACATAACTTTCACTGGCAGATAGCTGATCTTATAAAAAGTAATTCGAGCAATTTTAGTTTATATTAGCCGTTAACCGTGGTTTCGCCCACAATGCTATCTCCAAAACAGTTAGACCTGTTTTCACGAGACTTTCACTGGCAGATAGCTGACTTTACAAAAAGTAATTTAAGCAATTTTAGTTTATACTAGCTGTTAACCATGGCTTCGCCCGCTGTGCTATCACCAAAACGGTTACATCGATTTTCACGGGACTTTCACTGGTAGATAGCGAACCTAATAAAAAGTAATTGTGGTTATTCTATTTTAGACTAGCTGTTACCCGCGACTTTGTCTGCATGAAATTTAGCAAGATTTCAACTCATTCTTTATTTTTAATAAGAGAAATAATTATCAGCTTATTGTTTACAATTCGACATTATAATTATTAATAACATTAATGATATAGAGGTCTTCCTAATAAGATCTTAGATTATAAACGTATTACGTAAAGAGTTCCATAATACAATTTCTTGCGGAACAGTCAAGCGTTTATTTTTTGTATAGTCACAAAATCTTAATTATAATAATGGCAATGTATATTAAATGTAACGTAAATGTAAATCTTTATAATAATATTTTAAGTTATTGTTTCAATAGTGCCTTATACAGTGTAAGTGAGCACTGAGGTAGTTATATGGTGGGTTAAGGTTCCAAATGTGTTGCTGATGACAAGTCTCATTTGGCACGCTCTTTGTATTTATATATCTAATGTACACGTTATATGTTACTTTTAGTGGCGTGCGCGTCGTACTTACAATTGTCTTTAACGAGCGTTTCTGTAATTGTACATAGTCTCTCAATTCTATAATTCTTTAATACGATTTAAAAAAACGCGTGCGGAGCTGCGGGTAAAGCTAGTTATTAATAAAATTGAAATTTGGTCACTGTGCATAAGTAATAAAACGATTTATTCTATGCCAAGGTTTGAACACCCTCAGCCTGTATTAATTGTCTTGATATTCAAGTAATCGTAAACAAAGAATTTTATATTCATACTTTATTTACCTTTATCTCAATAAATTTGTTAATGATAGTTGAATATCTGATCATCATAAGTTTTGTATTTTATTGATTTCATTTTTAGAACAGAGAAATTTCTATTTGAGGTGTATGGTTAATCTACATTAATTTGGGTTCTGTTTTATCTGGTGTCTATAATTTAACTTATTGTGCTTATGTTGTCTGTTTGCTTATGGAGTCCTATGAATGTTTACATATTACTGCCCTGTTGTCCGACTTCTATCTCTATCCACATGTTGCAATAGCTTTGTCAACCCATAATATAGTTCCTTTTTAGAACTGCTGTGACTATTATGTTAATTCCATAGTAAATTGACTTGAGTTGTTTAATTCAGGAAGTTCGATAGAGAAGGTTGTTTCTATGTTTCCACAATTTGTCAGGTTATAGGGACTCCTCTTTAAAGTTCCAAACCATGAAGTTTTAGGTCCTATCATTAGACAGACATAATAATTTGACACCCCCTTGCAAGACATTTGTCAGATAGCAACAGGTCGCTTGTATTCAAGAAATCTGAGGATTTCAAACGAAAATTAAAAAATTGGTTGTCTGTAAAGTAGGTTTATGGACAATTATTTTACGTGATAACGTCATTAGAGAGCATTGATGAAAAATTGCATACTTTTATGAATTGAATTATTCTATATATAGGTCTCTATCGCTTGTTCCGCGCTTTCGCTTGCACCGAACGTTCACCAGGCGGAACGTGACAATGAGTCATGATTTTTCATGCGTGCAGCCGGCGTTCATCGATTTATAACACGTTATCACATCACAATTTTGATTTTAATTAATTTGGCTTTCAGATATTTCCTCCGCTGGACAGAGAGTAGGCGTGTAGTTCGCGCAATGAAATGTCATAGATCACAGATGGTATGGTTCAGGTACCTCTATGTCATGTTTTCAAGGTATATGATCATCAATACACTGAGAAGAATAAGTTTAGCAGACATTGAACTGGAACTGGAAGTAGATGATTGAAAAAATGGAACAGTTGTGTTATTGAAGTGGCAGCCAATTTGAGTTATTAAAAAGAGGTCGTCAATCCTAGATATATGTAATTTGGGAGAGATGCAAAACTAATATTAGGAAAAGCTTATTTCACTAAAATGCGTACAATCCAGGATGCGTCGTATTTTCGACAGTTCATTAGGTTCGAAAATGCATCCTAAGTTAATTTTAGGTGTCCCTAACATAGGAATTTTCTTTGCGTCTAGAAATTTTAAGCACTAGAGGGAATGAGAGCCAAATAAGTTTTTGGTCAGATCAAAGACCAGAAAATTACTCTGGTCCGAAGTCAAGCTCAGTTTTAGAAAAGTCGCCAAATTGAGACTGTATTAAATAAATTATGAAATTGATTCGCGTTTGGTTTAGTCTAGTCTTTCTTCTTTTGCTCATATCAATGGAAGCATAATGTTACGTAAAAGCACAAAAAACTATGAGTCACAAAATTTTACCTAAAACTTAAAATAATAAATAGTGAAATATTTTTTATTTTTGCAAATATATATTTAGGAATTAATTTAGTCATGATCAAAACAAAGTAATTTCGTAATATTAGTGATTAAGCAGAATTCCATAGTCAAATGATTTAAAAGACAAATTATTTATATTCTACAACTACTCTTATATGATACTTAAGTACCTTTTGTAAATAATGAAGTTCTGTCTCATATATTATATTAAAATTTTATGTATATATTTTGTCTTAAAAAATTAAGTTTCCAAGTCAGACAGACAACAGGGGTCTTTGTAATTATGTAAAGAAATACAAATATAATTTCATTATTCTTAAAATAAGCTTTGTTAACATGTTTCATATAACAAATTCAAGCCATAATGTCAAGTAAAAACCAATAATTCACTTTTGGAATCTGAAAATAAATTATTATAATATATTGTTATTATAAATTAAAATACAGTGTTAGTAATGTGGTATAGTATAATAAATTATTTATAATATTATTCTCGCCTAGTTTTATGTTAGCTATCTATACATATAATAAGAATGTCAAACTAACGTGTCCGTACTATTGCGATTTTCGTGAAAAAAAATTGTTGCAGGTGTTTAGGAATCTATATCTATACTTCTATACTAATATTATAAAGAGGTTAATTACAGGAACTACGGGTCCGATAGGAAAAAATATTTCAGTGTTATATAGCTCATTTATCAAGGAAGGTTATAGGGTATATATCATCTCGCTAAGACGAATAGTAGCGGAGCAGCGATGAAAAACGTTTCAAAATCGGGGTTTTTTCCTCTTGAGCTTCCGCTGCGTGCTAGCGTTAGCCCAAAGTAACTATTCCACGCGGACGAAGTCGCGGGCAGAGGCTAGTAAGTAATAAAATGCGTTTCAATCATTTTTGGAAATGTCTGTTTGTGTGAACATGCATAACTGCTAAAGTACAGCGTTTATGATAAAACTTCACCAAGAAAATCATATATCATATATTTCCGAGTATAACTTAGTCTTTGATTCATTACAATCGGTCCACTCTATTAAGTTATTGTGTTTTAAATGACGACGCGAGTAAATACGAGATTATAGTAGATAGTAATTAGACTTGATACATTCCTATGATTTTATTGGTTACTGCTTTTTTACATTATGTTCCACGCGGACGAAATCGCGGGCACAGCTAGTACTATATATGTTTCATAAGATTTTGCCTTAGTAATACTTCATCAAGTAAGTTATATAAGCAAATTTTATGTTCCTATTACCATGTATTATAAATTTCATTATATTTAAATCTGTTTATTCTCTCTCTGGCAATCAAAGTTTGTGCATGTATCAAGTGTTTTTTTTTTTCGAACTGACTTTTCTTTTGTCCTAATAAGGCCTTAACAGCTTCACCGGACTACAATATATACCAAGTGCATTTCGTCACTATCTATAACGAACGATTATAATGCAGGGGTTGCCAACCTGCGGCTCTTATTTGTGAATTATTTGTAGAATTATTTGTGGCTCTCGATGAATGTACCCGAGTTCCCTTTCATTTTTGTGCTATTATATTTCATAAAAATATTATTGTTCCATATGTATTTCAAAATGTCTTTTAAATTACTGACAACAAACGTTGTAACAAATTTCATTTCCGTCCAAGTTAAGAATGATATGACTCGTAGAAAACTGCGTGAACGAACGTAAACAGTGACCTAATCGACCAAGTTTTATTTATAAGTTTTCAATAAATATAATTTCTGTGAAAAAAATGAATACCTTTTTTGCATACCTTTTAAATACGTATTTAATTGCGGCTCGCGAAAATTCAAAATTTTTAAATATGGCTCGGACTAACAAAAAGCTTGGCCATCCCTGTAGTAATGTTTAAATGCAGTAGAGCAGTTGTCTAAATTAACCTCAACTAAAAGCGAAAAACATGATTCATTGTTGTTCCGACATCCGTCGTATGACGTAGGTTCGAATCCTACATAACATGACCTTTCGATGAACAAACACACTCAAACCGTAACATGGTTGTAGGGTATTTTCTTAGGTTAGGTCTAGTTACCACGTTTCAGTTGAAAATTTGCCGCTAAACACTAATTAGTCACACTCTGGCAATGGTAGTAGCTAAACTTGAGAGCCAGTATCCCAATTTCGACCTTCATTACCTTAGGCGTAGGATATTGTTGTTTTGGGAACTTAATCTACCTATATTTTATTCTTTATTTGCTGTCTTTTGGTAGCAGAAAGCAGAGGTTATACATTCGTAGGCGTAAATTCATTAAATGTTCATAGCCCATTTGAATTAATAAAGGGTTCGTAATGAGCTGTTAATGAGCATAAAGTTTTTTACATTCAAGTAACTCCTAGCTCGCACGTCGTTAAAAGTAAGATATCATTCAACGCTTGAACGCTTCGGTAAAGCTTGGCACTTGAGAAAATGTTGACGCAGTGTCATTGTTAGGTATTTTTACGCCAAGGTACAACGTATCTAAATTTAGATTTATGATTTTTAAGCTTGAACGATTACGCTTTACCATATTAATGCGTGTGTAATCCAAATAAGAGGAACTTTTTAATTTTTAATATGTTTTTATATCTATATTTTTAATATTCCAGTGTACCACAAGTACTGGCAAATACTACCATAGTATACTAGTAATGAAAGTAGTTTAAAGAAACAAATAATGTCCACTTTTATAACAAATTAATATTTATTGAAGCGTGCCAACAACCTGTTGAATGCATTTTACATTTTTATAACCCTAAACATTAGAGATGTACATTATTAAATCACCAAAATAAAAAAAAAGTACTATAAAACACGTGGAACGTGTTCAATTTTTTAACGTAAAATTTTTTTATTGTAATAGTTTTCAGTTCTAAACTTTATTGTAAACAATTTTTTACGATAATCTATACTATTATATTATATATTATAGAGAGGTAAAGTTTGTGACGTTGTAGGGGGTAATCTCAGGAACTACTGGTTCGATTCCGATCCGAAAAATTCTTTCAGTGTTATATAGCTCATTTATCGAGGAAGGTTATAGGCTATATAACACCAATGAAGAATATTTCAAAATCGGAGTATTTTTTCTTCTTGAGAGCTTCCGCTGTGTGTTAGCGCTAACTCAAAGTAACTATTCCCCGCGGACGAAGTCGCGGGCAGAGGCTCTATTACATCAAAGCTTACTCTCTTGTCCTTTTAACATCTATGATCGTCTGGTTTTACGATCCCAACAGCATCCAAACGTCTATTGGTCTTATTCGTTACAAATACTTACATACAGACAAACTGGATATTATTTTTGCTTTAAAATACTTGATAAGAGTGTGAGAGCTTCTCCAAGGTCCGACTGTTTGGCACACCTGTTTCTGTCCCAAATCAGCTGTGTTCCAATTCGAAGGGTGGGGTGGCAACATGGTATTACAAGTCAGTCGTCAAGGGTAACAACATAATACCATAGGCTCCGGCATTTCTATTGAGGTCAGTTACACAGTGCCCATTTAACATCAGATGAACTATGTCTGTATGTATCAATACAATTGTATTCAAACATTTTTAAATTTCATTTTGTGTTCAATATTACATTAAGCTGTAGTATATACTAAGTTGATACCCGCGACTCCATCTGCGTTGTTTAGTATTTTAACAATATATTTTATGTACAGAGATAAAGAAAAAAGTTTACTTGGCTTACAAAATTCCTTTGTAAACAGTGTTACCAGTTTATTTTCTCTTTCTTGCGTATGCCCACTTCTCCATTTATATAAGGTACTCTGTTCTTCTCCGCGGCAAGAAACATGTTGCTGAACGCGTAGTTCTTATAAAAATCGTACTTTCTCAAAACTTTAAAGACTATTCGTAATAATTTCTTTTTTAGGCAAAGACCAAGTGTCTGGGAAGTAACACAAGAAAAAAATTATCCAATAGTTTTTGCGTGATTCGCACAAGGGCAGATCTGTATAATTTTATATATGTAGACATAGCATCTAATAATTCATTACAGTACCCAAGAGCCCCGTTATAATAGCGGCACGCTATGATGACCGTTTTAACACATTACAATAGTGACGTGAAATAACCATTTACTTACGGCAAAAATATAATCAAATGCCGTTTTGTTTTGCATTACGCATTGACGTCAGTTTGTCGGAGGTGATAGTTGTGCTGGCCGGCGACCCTACATATATAATTTTAAATTTTGAGAAATATAAACGTCGAGTTGTTATAAATAAGTACACTAATAATTATATTCCATTAAGTATTTGGTCTAACGACGCTGTTCTTTGTTAATAAAAAGGGAAAAGATTTGATTGTGGGCCATGTTATATACAGTAGTAGTAGATAGATATACATATATCGATCAAAGGATACCAGTGAAGTTAAAAGGCATGGTGTACAAGTGCACCATCCGACCGGTCTTGTACGGCAGCGAAAGCTGGCCTGTCTTAGCAAGACATGTTCAGCAGCTACACGTCACTGAAATGTAGATGCTTCGATGGATGTGCAGAGTTATGCGATTAGATCGCATTTGAAACACATCCGAGGTAACCTTGAAGTCTGTGACATCGGAAACAAGCTGCAGGAAAGTCGACTCCGTTGTTACGGCCACATAAGTAGCAGGCCTCCGGACTACGTCGGAAATGGATGTCTCACTGTACAAGGCCCAGGATGTCGCGGCAGGCCCAAAAACGCTGGCTGGACGTGGTGAAGGCAGACGTAAAGGAGAATAATCTCACACAAAAGGATACCGAAGACCAGGCAAAGTGAAGGAAGATATGTAGGAAAGCGGACCTTGGCACCAGTACACAGTATATAATTATAGACGTATATAATTTTACATGAATATAATTTACAACTTAGTGTACTAAATGAATTTTCTGTCCTAAAATTCGATAAACTCTAGAACTTACTGCACGTAACTATTAACAATAAAAGGCAGGTATTAGCTCCTTCAAACGTAGTTAGGAATTAATACGTAACTTATTGAGCGGCCAAAACGTCAAAAAGACCATCACAGCGTGCCGCTATTATAGATAGATTTTTTAATTATGCTATCAAAAAAAATGGTTTGTCCTAATACTTTTATCAAGTTTCATGCGAGCCAGTTCTAAGGTATTTTAACTGGTAACATAAAATCCAAACAAATCACAACAGGTTAAATTATTTTTATTTGTGTTGGCCTCAAAATATTCATAATACACTTTACAACAAATAATTATTAATTACATTATAATACTTTTTAAATGGGAAAATGTTAATAGATAATTTAATTCGCTAAATATTTAAAATTGACAATTTTAGTGTCCTATAGAGGTGTATCTATTTATGTCACGTGTTACACTAAGATCTATGACATTTTGAGAAGAGTCTAGATTTTATTTTAAATCTGTAAACGGTTTTAAAACAAACATGCAAACTCAAAAGCATGCCAATGTTTTCGGTATACGCTAATTTTGTTAAAAAAAGAGTTTGTACGAAAAAGAAATAAAAGCAATCTGTCAAGTGTGTACTTAATTTTATTTGGTAACTGCAACAAAAAGGCTTACAACACTGAAGCAAAAAAAAGCATATGAATTTAGAGGTTCCAAAGTCGGTTTTCAATTACTACTGAACAAGTCATATTTGTGTCATCTAGGATATTTATCAATTGTTTACGTACCAGTTATACATTAAAAAAAAATATTTTCAATTGAAAAAGTGAAGAAATTTTATTTCATACTCACTATTAAACCAGTATAAGTACTCAATGTAAAATTTTATCAAAAAATAAAAAAAATAGGATTACACGGGAACAAGCTCTATGCGATGCTAAAAGCGAGATGCGTACAAATTTTCTAAATACTACAAAAAAAAAAAAAAAAAACGAATGCAAATATAAATCATGCTGTACTGGATGTTTAATTTCTTACAACATAAGTAAATAAAACTTAAAAAGAAAGAGTGCACCATCAAGTAAATATGTCTGAACAGAACTCTAGAAGACCTTGTAAAATAGATTTTGAAATATGCACTACATAATCTCTTCGAGAGTTCAAAAGTTGGTTTTGTAAAAAAACATAAATAAATACACAATTCTGAAGTCAGATACTAAATTATACACAAATAATTTCTCTCCACCGATTTCATTTCCATTTTAATTAGTATGAAATGCGCAAAAAAAATGTTTACTACCCACACGCCTTATAATGTTTATGTTTAAATTTCTACATTTATCTATTGTATGTGTTATTCTGTTACTAAACTTCTTTTAAAGAGAGAGCTATAACAAAACAATAGGCAATAAGTAGCAAATTCAAATAAAATACGTTCACCTTCGGTACAGTTTTGGAATGTCACACAAATATAAAAAATACTGATCTGTTAAAGAACGTAACTTATTAAAATAAAATTAACAGGCAGTCACTATACCCCCGAGGGTGTTGCAACCTGAACCGAATAATGTGGAATAAATAAGTTAACATATCTCCTATAGAAGCACCCCGTTTTAACCGACAACCCATAATTTTATTAGTCAACGACGTTCACATCACAACACCCTATATTATAAACCGTAAACCGAAATACCGTTTCATATAATGAACGTTATTATTATTTTTTTTAAAAGATTGCACCCAAAAAATTTCTCTTAGAAATATTCGTGCCTGAAAACTATTCCATACTATTGCGCAAAAGTCACTTACAATATGTATTATTATTTTATCTATAGTTAAAAATACACAACAGCCCAAAATTGTCCGCACTAAACGGCACTCTTTAACTAAATAGAAATACATTATAATTATTACTAGAAAAAGAGAAATGTTAAAATTTTCGGCTTATACATTATACCGCCATTCGATAATTCCATTAATCTCGTTTCTAATGAGTACTTGTCAAAAACTTTGTAATTTGAATATAATTTTTAATGATTACTGTAACGACAATACTACGGGTTAACCACAGACTACATCCACTTATAAGATATCTATTTAATAATTATCTAAACGCACTCATTTATTTTTCTAATCGCTGCACAATGCCTCACGAGTCAACTGAGAATGCTAAATATCTATATTTAGAAAAAAAAATTGTCTACATATTTGTATTTAGGGCCGCACATAAATTATATCTGTCACATGACGTAGGAAATGAAAGATAAATGACAGGTGTCATAACCTAAAATATTTTTTATTGAAGTAAAACTTCTTTAGGCGCGACTAGGAGGTAACTGGACGACAATGCAACGGAAGTCCGTTACGGCAATATGACGTCACGTTTCTGTACCATCCGGTTTTTAAATATTTATGATTTTGTCAATAAACAGTTTATAAACAAATCAGTCAAAAATTTTTGAAAAAGAAAGAAATTTAAAAAATATTAAATTGAATAATAATAAAAATCATACAAGACAATTAATTATGTGTATATGGGCGCGCGACCGTGCTGCCATCTGCTTTCAATGTAAGTAGGTAACGAATTAAATCAAAGTTTCATTATCTGTAGTACCGTCTATCAGTTACTCTTATAACGCCAAAGACGTTTTACTTCAATCGCGTGTGACGGTTACACACACTCATTTTTTTTTTACAACGTCAAAAAGTAGGTTTATAACTATACGTGATGTGAACAAAAAAAAAATGATAAATTAAGTTTATAAACGGCCCTTATTTACTAAACGCAAACATTAAAGTAAGTTAAAATTATAATTATTGCAATAATATAATAATTTACAGAAGTGTTAATTTCTACAATAAGGGACTAACAACTGCCTGCAGTTGTTTAAATTTAGTATGTTACCACGAGTAATATTAATTTGGGCATAATATGCTAGAGTAATAAACTGTGCTATTATCCACGGGTCGGTCATAGAACTATTTTGCAAATTTATATTCACTCTAATGATGACATATGGAACGTACACATAAAAATTCATCGGGGGGTGCTGTACTTCAGACTGATGCCCGGTTTCTGAGGTACTCGGTTAAACTGTCATTAGTTATTGACTCAACAAAGTTATCCATAAGATAACCTGTCAATGCGTTTCTGAGTACACAACGAGTTATCAAATAACTGTGAATCCCATAACTCGTTCTTTGATGTTCACTAGATGGCTCTTGTTAAGAAAGAGTGTTAAAAATTGGTTTCATTATTTAAATTCTTAACTTATAGTACTAATATTATGATTAAAAAATACTTTGGAGATTAGTAGATGGTTTAATTTTATTTTATAATTATTTACTTATAAATTTAATTATTTTAGATACAAAACTTTTCAATTCGTTAATTGTTCGTCAATGACATGTCATTGTCAAGATATTAAAAACTATTTAAAATGTCAAAACTTATCGAATAAGATAAACGCCCAGATTGGCCAGTTAAATTTAACGTAGGTTTATCGTATGATTCTGTGTTCAGAAACCCAATTTGATAAGTTATCGAACCGATAACGCTATTGAACAGATAAATGTGACTCCGAAACCGGGCATGAATCACGACTCTATAACTTAAGACTTACTCATGTTTCAGATATTAAAATAGAAAAAAATGAAAGATGAGCAAGATTTTATTACCAAAATTGTACATAGAGTTATAAAGTACTACTACATTCATATTTAATTCATTGGAAATTCATATATATTATTTATATCTCGATATTTGCAAAATGAGTTTTAATAGTTGAAAAAAAAAATCTAAAAACTATTCATTCGATTTGACTGCACCGTTATTATTCGTGATAACATTATCTATAATACAATCTCAGCTACTGAAGACTCGGGCATTGTGTGAACGAAATGAATGTTACATGTCGAGAGCTGAACTCCTAAATATTGTTGCTTACACATAAATATTAATGGTTGACATAATTTTTAATAATCTACAAGAATAATTTTCAAAGACTGAGCCTACACAATTTCTAATGTCAAAATTTTATTTCGATAGAGTTCTCCTTTAACAAATAAACTTTATAGTGGAAATAGAATAAAAGGTGCGTTCGACTACAAAAGTTGAGCAGATCATGGCGTTACAAGTTCAACTAATACACTTCAAAAATGTCGATGGTAAATTGCCAGAAAATAATTATGGAACATAAATATACCGTGCGACTTTTATAGGGGAATCCCTTCAACATTCTCAAAAGCATAGACAACATAGAAGACTCTAGCATGTTTTATATAAAAAAAATATAATTCATAAACATTAAATTTTTACTATGCTCTTAGAATAAATAAAAACCTCTCATCGTCACAGAAATAAATAAAATGCAAACAACCGCTGACCAGTTTACATGTAACTCTATCGAATTAAAAATATTATTAAACATAGAGAAATGACACACAATTACTATAAGATCCCATACTAATATTGATATTTGTAAATGAATTAGCTGATATTTCTCCGCTAGTATATTAAACATGGGGCTATGGTTGAGTCAAGTTAGCTTACATAGTATATTATGTATGTGCTTTGATGCTCGTTCCAGTAAGAGTTTATTCGTTTTCGGCTCTCATACCACGAACTTCTCCCTCACGACGGAGTTTCTCAAGTTCCTCCTTAGTGCGGTCTTCAATGGCTCGGATGTCCGCCATTGTCATACCGTACCAGTCATCCATTGAGCAGAACACTTGCCTGAAAATATTAGAGAAATCGTTTTCAACTGATGTTCGACCACTGTGCACTAGGTCAGCGGTTCTCAACCATCGTGTCGCGACACAGTGGTGCGTCGCAGGCACCTGTCAAGTTTGTCGCGAGATTTACAAATACGACTTTGTTTTACATCAAATGACACGGGGTAATTACGTTTATTTGAGAATACTTTAAAAACAAATCAAAAATATACAACTGCTGGCAATATATTAATAATGTGTAATTTGATAGAAATGTCGCGAATTTGTATAGAGTATGTTAGGCTCCTCGCTGGGCACAGCCGTAGCAAGGGGGGGGGGGGGGGGTTTTGTGGGGCAATGCCCTACATTGAAATCACAATGCCCTACCTCAAAAATATGAAAAACTAAGATAAATTATTGTAATTCAATTGGTTGTTCATAGTTTGAGATTTAAAAAAATGGTAGCAACAGGTATCTAAACTTTATCGAACATACCACAGTTTGTGACATTCGAGGGCGGGTCAATTATGACAAATTTTTTACTTCCGCCCTAACTCAAATTTGACTCTAGCTACAGCCCTGTCGCTGGGTAAGAAAGGTTGAGAACCGCTTCACTAGGTATGACAGCCGCGATATTGGGACGCGGACGTTTATTCCAGTTGTATTAATCAAGTAGCGTGGCAGGATGTATGTATGCGGGTAAATCGTTACACTCATGTATACAGTGATAAATTTATTACAGTAACTTTTTAAAATAAGAATCCATAAAATAATTAATTTGATCATATAAAAGTGTGTGGTGCTTTTTACTATAAATTGATAATAATACCATTATTAATAACAATAACTCTTACGAGCCACCAATGGACTATTTGCAATGTGAAGCACTCCACACTTTACAGTCGAATAATTTATTTTAAAATGATTTGATTTTTTGTATTTCTTACATTTAGTAGTGAATTTTGCATGTCTACAGCAAGAACACTCCATATGTAAATAATATTTTCTGTTTTTTAATTTTATAACATATAAGTGTGTTTTCAAATTTTTTTAAACTACTATTTTTCTATTAGTGTTTGATAGCCAGCTCTCGATATGATATCCTACCCAAAACTTCCTTCTATTTTATCTTTTATTGCAGTCAATATTGCCACTTTAATACTAATATATATATTTTTTTTCTCGAACTGACTACGCTATTGACCTGGCAAGGTCTTAACAGCTTCATCGGACTGACACTAATATATCTAATATCAATATCTAATAACAATATATGACTAATTTACCTGTGGAATATAGTGAACAATCGCCGTTCCGACTTCTGGATGACATTTTCTACTTTGCTCTGAAATAGGAATTTATAATTATTTATTTATTACATATTTATTGATTTAGGAAATTTTATTAATTGTGAGCTACATAATATTTAATAAATAAATCGTAAATAATTAAAAATTATATTTAAAAACTTGAGTTAAAACAAGTGGATGTTATTTTAGCATACATAAAATTTGTATGTTGAATATCGATCCGATGTCCGCAGGTTTAAACTCCGACGTGTATCAATGTTTTTTTATATATTTCGAGTACATACATATGCTAATTTGAAGGAAAACATTGTGAGGAATGATGAATCTGAGAAATGTTATTGCAGTATCAACGTATGTGGAAAAAATACATAAATGGAAATTTCTCGGCGTTTGAAGACTGTCGTAGTAATTATGCCCGTCTGTACATATATCGACTATTATTATTCTTATGCAGGGCTTTTTTTGCGAGGGCACGCGGGGGTACGCAGCGCCCTTTAAGGGAATTTCGAAAATATCCAAAAAGTAACATAAAATCTGATAAAAAGTATGGACTTACAACTTTGGAAAACTAGCGTGGCCCAAAAAAAGAAGTGCCAAAAAAAGGTTTGTTCTTATGTCACAAAAAACCTACGTTATTTTTATTTTTTTTTACCAATTTCACATTTAGGATAGGTGTACAATACGAAACAGTTCATTGTCTTTTTTCTCCTCTGTTTGTCAATCAATTTTGTTAATTTTTTCAAAGTAAATTTCGTTTTTTTTTCATACAGTCGACGAATAAAAGCTTTTATATATTTATTTAAAATCAGATCAGTGGTCCCGGAAATTACCCCAAACATACAAACTCACAAAATTTACCTCTTTATAATATTAGTATAGATAAATCTCTATTCGCCATACTACACGCTCCTTACGTCTCCGATCTACTACGTTTATATATTGTTTAGGAAAAAAACAGCAGTTGAGTTGTTGATGTGACACTGAAATTTAAATCGTCTAATCATAACCATTACTTGATTTCATTTTTGTTGAAATTAATATTTTATATGCAGGTCTGTTATAATCAAATAAATCAGTTAAAAGTGAAAAATCGTATAAAGTAAGTCGTGGTGGTCCAGTGGTTTGACCAGTGGAATTTTGCGATGTCCGTAAGTTCGAACCCTGGTATGTACCAAAAAATCTTTCGGAATTCGCGTACATTTACTAATTTAAATTGGTAACACTATCGGTTGATGGTGAAGGAAAACATCGCGAGGAAACCTGAGCCTGAGAAATGTTCTTGTAGTACTATACTGTATGTGGGAAAACATAGAACCGTGGATTTATCAGCGTTTGAAATCGCTAATACGTTATAGGCTGGCATGGTGATTATGCCCATACCTTCCTTGGGGAAGAGGCCTATAGCCCTTCAGTGAGTGTCTTAAAGGCTCATGTTATTTATTTCCTATCACGTGCAACGCAAATGCAATGTTGAATAAAACTAATTAATAAATCTGAAATACTCGTTACAACTTACAATATCAATGATTTTTAGAAATAATCTCCAATATTATAATACTATATGATGATTCGTACAAACCTGAAGGCCGAACCACTTGAACTCGGCGGTGACCAGCTTGTAGCATGTCATCACCGGTTTAACTTCGTTCTTCCAGTTGGGCCCGACGAGCGGACCGCGGCCGGTCTTCACGGATTTGAACTTGGTCGGATCGGTTTCCGGTTTGTAATCGGCGGACGGTAGCGGATCGTTCGCGATGTCTATGTGAACGATTTCGCGGGTCTTCAGCTTCTCCGGCGGTAGCTCGTGCACCTACAAGTTCATTTTGTAAATCTCTTCGAACCTCGTAACGAAAGCATCCTTGTCTAGAAATTCATCCATAATGGTGGATTTAATTTTATTACTACGAAACTCTACCTAACAATACTCATGGCAACTTAGATTTAAAAAAAAATAGTCTTATAACTGATTCTTAACATTCTTGTACTGATGGAGAACGGTAAGGACCATGCACATTAATGTACGAAGAGGCCTCATAATTAATCTAGTTAGTTTTTGAAGTGGAAACTTCTTTAGGCGCGTTCAGCGATATTTTTAGCAGGAAATAAATTTATAATTTCGCGTCATGACATGCTAGTGAGCGTGATCGGCCGTATTGCGCTTGTGCTACTTGCGTTAAACTAGCGACGCGTGCTATAGCAGCCTGTGTACATGTAATATTGACATTTTACAGCTCACCATAGTTTTCATTGATTAATAAACTTTATAAGAATGTATATAATTTTTGCACCGTATGCCAATAGATGTAAAAACCAGACTAATCTTAATTAATGTTAATAATTTTAATATACAAATTATGAAAGTTAAATAATTCACAATATAATTAATTTAAAAATTCAAAAGAGAACACAGTTATTATCATTTTCACATTTTTTTAAATTTTCACTTCTGTCGGCAATTCTTATGACTGCCTCGACTTTTTTTTATTGTCTCTAGTTACGTTCCATAAATCAAAATTAATTCTTGACATCAATGAGTTGAATAATAATTCATTACTCTCGCGTGTTAATTCTCTTTGTCATAGATACTATACTAACTGTTAACGACGGTGACACGTAGCAGACAAATGATACATTACAATAGCTAGTAACCGCCGGCCACTTCATCCGCGATAAATTACAATATAAACTTTAACCCATGGATTATCCAAAACCATGACGGTGTTGTTACAAAAAAGTTAAATACGTATTGAACACTTGCTTTAAAAAGGTTTCCAATTAAATGTACCGCGGTCGCTGAATGTTAGCCATCTACTAGCTGACCCGTGCCCACTTCGTTGGGCGGTAATAGGCATTATTAAGCTACAACTTTTTTCTAGAACTCAATCATATATCTCTCATCGTTAAGGCAGCGTTCGTAAGAAACGTTTTCGTTCGACCATTTTTTCTCCGACACCCCAGATATTACCGCCTACAACCTCACAAACTTTACCTATTTAGAATATTATAATAATAATATAATTAATAGCTTCTGCCCACGACTTCGTACGCGTGGAATATGTGGTGGTTATGTTGGGCTAACACGCAGCGGAAGCTCTCAAAAGGAAAAAAAAGACCGATTTCAAAACATTCTTTTTTCAAAACATTGTTGCTCCTATTGCAACCTATTGGTCTTAGCGTGATAATATATAGCCTATGACATTCACTAATAACGTGGTTTTCTATTGGTAAAAGAATTTTCAAAATCGGTTTAGTACTTCCTGAGATTACCCCCTACAACGTCACAAACTCACAAACTTTACCTCTTTATAATATCACTAGAACCTGCCCGCGACTTTGTGCACGTTAAATAGTTATTTTGGGTTAACAATAACACGCAGCGGAAGCTCTCAAGAGGAAAAAAAAGCCCAATTTTGAAACATTCTTTATTGATGCTCCACTCCTATGGGTCTTAGCATGATGATATTATAGCCTATAACCTTTCTCGGTAAATCAACTATATAACACTGAAATATTTTTTTTAATCGGACCAGTAGTTCCTGAGATTACCCCCTACAACGTCACAAACTTACAAACTTTACCTCTTTATAATATTAGTATAGATTATTATTATATTAAAATATTATTATTATTATAGTATAGAAGTATAGATTACATATTTTCCATAGAGATTATCTCCTTTATGACGGCTTCATTTTTATCTCTTATTGCCATTTTTAAATTGTAATCCACTCTCCCTATACGTTGAGGGGCTTTTCCATGTTAGACCACATCGTTATTGCACGTCACTTGAAATTGTAACTTAACGCTAGAACCTATATTATATGAAGAAAAATGTCTAGCATAGAAACTTTCTCCATGATAAACATATACATTATAATTTTACCAAATATAACAATAGTCTGATTTCTAAGAAACACCAAGACAAAAATGTAACCTTGTCTATATTCTTAATGCCGTCTAATGCTTACGTTATATTTCTTTTCATTTCTCATCGACTAAATAGACGCTGGTAAATCTGCATTCGTATTTCAATAACCGTCACAAATTTGAAGGCCTTAGGCCTCTTGTACATGGCACGGCAAAACTACCGGTCGGGACAACGCCCAGATGCCGCTTAGTTGAAATTTTTCTGCGACACTCATTGCTTCATCATTCACCATCGCAACATTGCATTCGTATAAGTGCGTTTTGTTAATAGTTTTAAATACTGAACCACAGTAAACATGTTTGGGTACAGTTACAACGAAATAAATTAGTTAAGAATAAAATTCAAAGTACAGAAATAATACGTTGCTACCGTGAGATTAAAAAGAATTAATAGAATTTTCTAGATTATGACGTTGAGACTGTTATCACTTAGAGCAGCGGTTCTCAATCACATTGGTGTGTCGCAAGATTTACAAAACTCTCACTTTCATTCGCTTTGTACTATCAAAAATTTGGCATGTAATTAATTACGGGTTTCGCGGATTTGTAAAAAGTATATTAGTGCGTCGTCGTGTAAAAAAGGTTGAGAACCACTGACTTAGAGAACCGTGCGCGTTCCTTGTTGTGTACGTGCGAGTAGTTATTTGAAGCTACATAATATAATTTTTTGTTACTTAGCAACTATATTTTTAGTTTGCAGGTACGACTCGAGTGATCAATTAATTAATTGTAGCATTAGCACCTATACTATAATCATCAACAAAATATATTTTACCCTATGTCCTTTTCTATATCCTTGACAAAATGCATTCAAAACGTTATGATCAGTTGAGGCTTGAAAGCATAAAATATATTTATAGCATAACATATACATATAAAACACTTTCGCATATATTAGTTACCAGATTAGGCAGCGGCTCAAGTCTAAGTCCGTTCCCTCGGCGTGGAGCCCTTGAGTGCGCTGCTCGCGCGATACACTCACACAAAATCTTACATCACTGCGACAACATTACACATATCACCTCCACACACGTGCACGCACACACGCTTACACATGAAAGTGGAAGGGTTTTATTTTTTCCCTTATAAAACTGAAATAGTTTAGAAAATTATCCGATACGAAATATATATAAGAGATGTTGAGATATGTATGCCTGGTACACATATATGTTTCAACAACTCATATATGTATGAATAGTTAGCTTAGCTTAAGTTAGCTCAGATAGGTCGTTCGACCGCCTCCTCCCACCGTAGCCGGACCTAGGGAAGGTGGGTCGGGGGACCCATCTTCCCATTGCACAGGTCTGGCAGACGGAGGAGACGGCCGGTGTGTACCCGGCTGTCTCCTAACAGGACGGGGCCTGGCGGCGGCGCTTTCGCTGCTGGGCCAACCGCTGGGGCGGCACGATGAAGTCTATAGAGATCTCGTGCCGCCCCAACCATAGCGGCAGACGTACACCGTGGGGTTTTAGTCCGTGCGAGTCGGACATAACCCACCCTCTCCCCCGAGAGGGTGGCGTATCCATAAGGGATTTCCCCACGTAAAAAAAAAAAAAAAAAAAAAAGCTCAGATAGGTCGCGAATTGCATGTATCAGGCAACAGCCCAAGCCGAGGTGTGTCGTGTGCCCTTGAGCTAGTTGCCCAAATAAAATCGGCTGAGTGCCTTAAGCGCTCGCCTTAGTAGTCCGGTGAAGCTGTTAAGACCTTGCTAGGTCAATAGCGTATTCAGTTAAAAAAAAGCATATATTAGTTAGAATTCCTTCTTTAAATACAGTCTGATTAGACAAAGCCAGGCCACGCGTGCGATGAAAAAATTTAAAAGACGATGTTCTAACAGAAGCCGATAATGCAAAATACTTCTAAATGTGTATACCAGGTTCTTAACTGTACATGTGTTTGTGTTTTAACAAGAATCGAGGTCGACTATAATTTTTACGAAACCTTCTTTCTCGCGTGTGCCTCTAAGCAGATAATATGAATATTATTTTACACATGAAGACTGACAAATTCTACCGTATACTTTTCTGTTCACGTTATAATCATTCAATTTGATTATGTGCGATGTTTATGGTAACACGGTGACAAGTTTCTTGATACCTAAGTCTTAACATTTTTATATATGAAAATTCAGTGTCATGATGTTTGTCCTGATAAACTCCGAAACTATTCGACCGATCTTGAAAGTTGGCATTTATGTACAATTTGGACCAACTTGAATGATAGGATAATTAGTTATTGGTTATTGATTTCATTGACAGGGTTATTGATGATTCGACGTATTCCCGTTAGGTGATAGGGTGATTGTGACTATTTGTGAACAATTTTTGAGTTATAATATTTCTTTAGCTTTTTTTTAAAAAAAATCAAAAATGCAACATCAATAATTTATTTAAAAAAAATGGATTAATTTAAATCTCATTTTGCTTCTGATTTATAAAACAATGGTTATATATTAATGTTAAAACCATAATTATCAAATTTAAAAATGCGAGACGAAAAGCGATATCATTTCAATATCTCTTTTATTTTTTTTCCAGTACAATGCCTCATAACCAAGAAATCGTTATGAAACTTGGCTTGCAGATTATTTTAAAAACGACTGTTTTCTTAACTCTCCAACAACGCATAACAACTAGGAACTTATTTCAAAGCAACTCTAAAAAAAGTGATCACAATGGAAGCGGGCGGAAATTGGTATTCGAACTAGACTTAGGGTCGTTCTTCAAAATTTCTATAAAATGAATTAAAAACAATACCCAATGTAAATAAAACCAAAAATACAAATTTAAATTAAAGTTTAGAATCAGTAGTAACAGTTTATTATTAATAACAATTAATAATAAGCAACAATCGAGACATTTTGTAATTTAGCCTAATTAAAGTTCTTGCTCGAAGTGACTTCCCTTATTGCGTACGCAAAGACGCATTCTTTTTCTGAGTTGTAACTTAACTACCGCAGTAGTCAAAATATTCCGCATCGCATTTGCATTTCCAAATAATTAGGATTATAGTATATATTCGAGCTTGCCTTTGCTCGTCTTTTGAATGTCTCATTTTAAAATTAAAATACGTCTTTTTTTCGAGCGACTAGTCGTGTCATTATTGTTGCTTTTCAAAAAAAGGTGGCTCTTTTCTGTAGGCTTACGCTTCAAAAATGTTTCCTCATATCCCACAAGACAATTTAATAGAATTCCGTGTCGACAATAAACAGTTTGTAGAAGAGTCGCAACTAAGGAGTAAAAGAGTCCCATGCGGCTCGCGAGCTGCGGTTTGCGAACCACTGACTTAGTACAACCGTGCGACGCCAGGTCGGACAGCTAGTCTGCTATATATTGTACAATACTAATTTGTATTATTTTCATTACATACTATATATTCCAGTAAATATTATACGCTATAGTCCGTAGTATGATTTCTTATGAAAAACTAGCTTCTGCCCACGACTTCGTTCGCGTGGAATAGTTACTTTGGGCTAACGCTAACACGCAACTAAAGCTCTCAAACGGAAAAAAAATTGATACATTCTTGATTGGTGCACTGATCCTATTGGTCTTACCATGATGGTATAGCCTAAAGCCTTCCTCGATAAATGAGCTATCTAAAACCGAAGGGTTTTCTCAAATCGGACTGGTAGTTCCTGAGATCCTAGCGTTCAACCAAACAAACAAACAAACTCTTCGGCTTTATATATTAGTATAGATAAGTATACGATGTAGGTGTCATTAAATAATACTTTGTTCGATTCTACAATTAACGTCATTACAGTACGTAAACCTCATGCAGGTGTTAAAGAGTTATACAGTTAACACTTGATGTTCAGATGAACGATATCTTCCAACATTTTTATCAAATGGCCGCCTTACCTAAGTGTTAGGGGCGTCGTGGCGCGGCGATATATTATGTACATTACACAATTAAATGATAACGTGTTTATCAAATTATTCCTTATATTAATCTATACGTATTGTCTAATAAGTGGTGTTTTAGAAGTGAAGTGTTATTATTATATTTGATATTAAGCTTATCTTATTATTATCGAAATATAATCAAGCCACTTCCTGAATAAGTATTTTAGATTATATTTATTATACTTAGAAAATTGTTTGGTCCTAATTCGCACTAGATTATAAAACATTGTGAATGATGCAGACATTACTAACAACCTTGAACCGCTTCAGTTGCGAAGAGACATTGCTTCACTGAACATGTTTTATCGTCTGTATCATGGCGAGTGTTCTGAAGAGCTGTTTAACCTCATTTCATCTTCTCCTTTCCACTACAGATATCGCGGATGGGTACGCGCCTCCACAGTTTCACAGTAGCAACCATCCCGGCAAGAACGAAGAAGTTCGAAAGCTCTTATCTTTGTCGTACTGTGAAGTTGTGGTATCGCCTCCCAGCCAGTGTGTTCCCTTCCTCTTATGGCATGGGGTCCTTCAAACGAGGCGTCAAGAAGCACTTATGCATGTCAACATGATAGCAATGAATGCTGCTGCTATTTAACATCGACAGTCGCCGTTACTTATGGACTGTACTGTACTTTCCATCAGGTACCGTACAGTCATTTTATCGAACGAGTTAACAGAAAAAACAAAATCATTTTGCGTGTCTGCCTGTGTATAGTTCCTTTAGTTTTTCGCTTTGCTCACTGGGAATTCTTTCCAGCAAGAATGGAGATGCTTTTATAGAGCAGTGGACTATAAATACCTAATTAAATAAGCTAACTTCCAGAAAACCTAGCAAAAAATTATATCCTACATTGCAAGATCACTTTTACTCTAATATTTCATTGCTATAGCGTGTTCATGTTCGTCCGAATTTAGTATAGTTCAAGAGAAAACGCATACAAATTTCAAATCCTGTTCTTCTTTATTACGAAATAAAAATTAAAAAACACATGATATTTTCAAAACGATTTGACATGACTATTTCGTCGTAAACTGTGCTGCATTAAACATAAGCTGTTAGTTATAGAGAAAGTCGAAGTAGTCCGGTGAAGCTGTTCAGACCTTGCTAGGTCAATAGCGTAGTCAATTCGAGAAAAAAAAAAGAGAGAAAGTCGACCATGATTAAAGAAATCTCATGCGTTTTATATACAGGAAACAACAAATCCCTAATGATAATTATACTGAACTATATCATATGCACCCCAAACAATTATTACCATATCACTAGCAAAGCGAGATTAATCCATAATTGGGGTTTTTCTTTTTCGCTTATTGAACCATAGTGCATAGTGATGATATTAATTTATTTACACTTACATTATACTGGTCTCCGGCGTCTGGGACATGGAACGATTCTATACAGATGACAAAATTCTCTTTCATGTATCCGGGATTCTGAAAATATGAGGCAGATTCAATTTAGTACAGGGGTCGCCTGTAACTTTTTGTTGCTTACATTAAACTTGACTATATCAATTCTTCTTAGGTTATCCTATAAGTTAATAAAATGAAAATATAGGTATGCGTTGGAGTCTATATGATTTGTAACTTAACAGTCAGTTCCTTAAGTTTATTAAACAGTTGCGCAACGTATAAGACGAAGAAGCTAAAATCGGTATTTTTAAAAAAAATCACTACATATTACAAAACAAAGTCCTCTGCCACGTCTGTCTGTCTGTCTGTTCGCGATAAACTCAAAAACTACTCAACGGATTTTCATGCGGTTTTCACTAGTAGTTAAGTGATTAATGGGGAAGGTTTAGGAATATAACTTGTCTAGGTTTTTTTTTAATTATTAGGGCGGGATAACGTCCGCCGGGCCTAAACAAATATTAAAATTATTCTTACAAACATCAAGAATATACTAAATATCATCATCATCAGCATGTAAGAGACCTACTACAGGGCCATAGGCCTCTTCCCGAAGGAAGGTATGGACATAATCACCACGCCAGCCCACGACGTATTGGCGATTTCAAACTCTGAACCGCCAGTTCTATATATTTCCCACATCAAAGTAGTACCACAAGAACAATTTCTCAGGTTCAGGTTTCCTCACGACGTTTTCCTTCACCGTCAGCCGATAGTGTTACCAATTTAAATTCGTAAATGTACGCGAATACCGAAAAATTAGTTGGTACATGCCGGGGTTCGAACCTGCGGACATCGAAATAATATTCCAGCAGGCAAACCGCTAGGCCACCACGACTTACAATACTAAATATAATAAATAAGACTTGAAAAATAGCTTGCAAATATTACCGATAGTATTTGGAAAAATATTAACACCATATTTTAATAGTATGGTTAACTCTATCTCTACAAGAGTATAGGTCTACGGCACAAATAAATAAAAAGTTATTAACATACCGTGAGAACGGTCCGGCAGTAAGGGTAAGCGTTCCATGCTTCTTCGTGTACTTCAAGAGAGCCCTTTGGTGCCAGCAGCCTTATAAACGCGGGGACTTTTGATGCCAAATGATAGATCTTGTATGTATACTGGCCTGACGAGTATTTACCACCTAAATAAATGATAATACGATTTAGTAAATTAACCAATAAACAATTTCACACATTTCAACTACATAATATAATCAATCATCAGTGTACATAACGATATAGAATTTAAAGAACTTTGTTGATATTATCGCTTTTGTTCTTACATTTTCATCGTAAACATGTTTCCCCAGTTTTAACCCACTTTAAGCCTATTGCATCTAAGAGACGACCTTACTCTAGTTTCCACTAACTAGCAGGCCGAGTGCCTTGTAGTGTTTGTAGTTCATTGCGTTTGAACTCACGGTCGTAGACTTCTTTAACCCGAGCTATAATTTTAATAAACATACACTATAACTGTATAACAACATAAATATAGTTATTATAAACTAGTGTTAACTATCGTCCCCTGTCCCAACATAATTCAAATGACTGAAATTTTACCAGATAAGGAATACAATCAATTGTAACCCCTAAATTTCCACTTCGAGTTGCTGTTTGTTTTAGCCATAAATAAGATATGCATAATGTTGATACCACCATAGTTCACATATTGATCCACCAAATAATTTCCTTTTGGCATTATCAGGCAAATCGATAATGTACATTGGGACTTCGTTGTCACACCTAACTACCTACCTAACCTTACTGGTTTTACTAAGGCTGATGGACTGATCATTTTGTCCCTGTTAAACCAACCATCGAAGAATCCTCGATTTCGACAGACCACAAAGACATTTTGACGGGAACGAATTCGCAGACACCTCTCAAAATAACTCTCCGTAGGATTTCAAATATTTTTTTAAATTGAAACTTCTTATGACAGGGCTTTAAAATTCTGACCCGCAAGCGTTTTGTGTGAAGAAAACTGATGAGAGTAGACACTGTGTCGAGTGGAGTAGGAGCAGTGTCTCGTTTGCCTTCTGGTATTGGAGTACAGTAACACATACGCTCTTGTTGATTTCTTTTTGAAAGTTTCACTTGTACCATATGTGAACTACACACATGTTTTTTTTAAATTATACAATTAAAAAATATGCATCCCATTAAAAACATACTTTATAAATTTACGGTCTTATGAGTTGACTAAAGTGGAACACTACCAATTCGGAGGTCTCGTATAACACTGCGAGTCTGTGACGAAGCAAACTTGTTTCGTGTTTCACAATTGCTTTATGTTGATTATGTAACGTCAGATAAAGATCCTGGTTAGTCAATAAAATTGAAAGGCGATCGGATGCAGACAAAAACCACTTCGAAGATCTTGTCGAATGAATTCACTTATGCCTAAGAGCAACTCAAAAAATATGGTAGTAACAACCTTGTATATTTATCTTACCATAAAGTTGTTTTAATAATCTTGATTCGTTTTCTGTTAAAAATATATTGTATATATTTATACTACTTATCTACATACATACATACATATAATACAAGTATACCAAGGCGAAATCTCTACATTAAATATTTTTTGAAATCTGTGAACAGGTATCACTCTGAAAGTACTGAACCAATTTTGACGAAACTTGACGCAGTGATAACTAATATTATAAAATTATAATTAGAATACTTTTTGTCCCATAAAACGCAAGGAATTCTCCAGGATAACGGACGAAAGCCAAAAATTTGTAATTAATGAAATTCTTGACGGATTTTGGTAAATTTTCTTTGTGCTATATATAGTAGACAGAATAGCTAAACATTAAAGCTATATTTCATATTTTTATCGTTTTGTTTTCGAGGAATCCCTGGTAGTACTGATCGGAGTTTGAAATTTTTTTCAATGTTAGGAAGGTATATTATCCGTCAGTGTTATAGACAATATTTATTTTGGTATATATATATTTTCAATAGCTAATCACAAGGAATGTAATTAAAATCGGCAAAAAAACATTTATCGCCAATATATGTAGGTTAGGTTTTATCTTAATTAGATCCGGTAGGTGATGCTGCGAACGGGCTCTAAGCTTATTTTTAAAAGATTTCTCACATATCAACTGGGTATATGTTTGAGTGAGTCTCTGGTTGGTTTGGATTCAATTGGAAACGGTAGGTGCCGCTGCAATCGGGTTTATTATTTAGGTTTATTAAGATTTTTCGCATTTAACAATACAATTGAAACCGGTAATATCCAATTTGGTACAGACGAAGTTGCACGGGTCAGATAGTAAAAGTTAAAGTTGTAAATATATTCGCATAAGGTAATCCATGGAAGTACACATCCGAATCCAAAAGTTTTTCACTGACAGCAACCTATCTTCAGCTGTTTCAATCCTAATATCCATCCTAATATTATAAATGCGAACGTGATTTTGTTTGTTAAGTTTTCACACCTTAACAACTAAACCGATTATCATGAAATTTCGCATAGACGTTGTCAGTGGCTACAGAAAAGGGCGTAGGTACTTTTTATCCAGAAATAAAATACTATTCCCGAGCGATAGATTAAAGTTACATTAACGCGAGCGAAGCCGTTGGAACAGCTTAGTAATTTATATTATAGTTGACGTGTATAAAGTTGTAACATTCTGTAACTCTTTGAACATTGTTTTTGAACCTAATTTAGCAAAATTACAGTGCAACAGAATCCCAGAATTGTAATGTGCCAGATGAGTCTGTAATTGACTGCAAAATATTGATGATATTATTATTGAATATGGATATTCAATATCCAGCAGTGCACAATCTCCTAACGGTCCATAAAGAAAGAAGAAAATAAATAGTGATAAACCTATGAATTGCTGTACTCTACATCTGCATATCAGCACAATTAACGCGAGAACTAGGTCTAGCGCGTACCGTTTACATAGACGCGTGGGCTGCAGCAAACTACACGTAAACTGAGATATAAAGTAACAATGATTTATTTTTAGAACTGATTGAGTAGAGCGACTTGAAACAAAATGCGTTTTAATAACTCAACTCCGTTGAACTTAAAATATAGTGTATTATGAGATAATCTACGTAAATAAAAATCAATTGCCGAATATATGTACGTGCGTCCAAATACGGCAGCTGCATCTATTTGTCGAATTATTTTGTTATGTAAAGGTTGGTATGAAAGGAAACGTTTAAAATATCCTACGGAACAATGGAAAACTGGGTTAAAAAAAAATTGCACATAAAAAGTGTATGAGACATACTACAACAGTAGAGAAATCTTCAAAACTGTTTATTTAACCCGAGTCCTGAGAACCATACTGGTTTAAGCTCCATTCAAATGAATGTAGACGTTATGAAGCACAGGTCAACAGACGATTTGGCAGCCATAAGTTTTAATTTAAATATATGATAATATGAAAACTGTCACATTTAATACAACACATTGTCATATAAATAAATGTATTATTGCGATCATAGACAAAGCTTTGCCCGCACAGGGTACATCTTGAGATTCAAATTTTAATGCAGAAGCTGAAGGGTTAATTACGTGGTCGTACTGTAAAGGTGGAATTTGGGCTCATTTTCTCCGTTAGTACACACACATACGAAGTCGAGGCGAGCAGATAGTAAAGTACAAAAAACATCGAGAACCTACGACATAATTATATGAAATTGTAAATTAAAAATCTTCAGTTGAATGTTTACTACTAGAAGATTAATGGCAGGCAATTTTCTGTCGATGTTTTACTGTCTGTAATGTTGTACATTTGTACTGGAATTGTTCAAACACTGCAGAAGCGCGTATGAAGGCGTTAAAATAAAATCATGACGTCATCAAATTATCACAGACTATAATCAAAGGCAGTAAAATGGTTATTACGCTTCATTTTATGGAAAAGTATTTAATAGTGATAAAATACAGTGGCATGATAAAAAAAATAGTTAAATTATGTTACGCAATGGAGTCGTGGTGGTCGAGCGGTTTGACTGGTAGAATAATAATTGAATGTCCACAGGTTCGAACTCCATGTACCAACAAGTTTTTTGGAATTCGCGTGTATTTACTAATTTAAATTGGTAACACTATCGGCTGATGGTGAAGGAAAACTTCGTGAGGAAACCTGAACCTGAGAAATGTTCTTGTGATATCACCGTATGTGGAAAAATATAGAACAGTGGATTTTTCGGAGTTTGAAATTGTCAATACGTCGTGGGCTGGCGTCGTGATTATGCCCATCCCTTCCTTCGGTAAGAGGCATATGGCCCTACAGTGGGTTACAGGCTGATGTTGATGATTTATTACCTCGTGCAACGCAAATGCAATTTTTGATGAAACTAATAAATCTAAAATACTAATTACAATATCAATGATTTTCAGAAATAATCTCTAATATTACTATCGATGACGTGACGTTGTCTAACAAACATAACTTTACAAAAAAACATAAGCGAAGGATATGTTACGGACGTATTAAACACATCAACACTTGAACAAACATCACGACTATGTAAACTGGCAAAACTGACGTCACAGTCTGTTCTTAAGGTATATTATAACACTTTGGTAGCTTAATACAAAATGGCTTATTTGAAATACAGCTACGGAATATTTTGACATATATACAGGCTGTCCCGAATCTCAACGTCAAGCGGGTACGAGACGATAGGCTAGGTTATACCGGTTCAGGTAAAAATTCTATCTTACCTGATTAACTTATGATAATAATAATTTTGAAAATATGGAAAATCAACACCCTAGATCACATATTTAGGTACTGTGGTCACAAATTTCCCAATTTTGTAGTGTTTTTGTTTTAAATGTAATCCTAAATAATTATACAATTGATTGCAGACACAAATCCAATAATTCGTATGGTCAGTTTTGTAAAAAAAAAAAGTTTTATTGATTCATGTTTAAAAAACGTTTTGTAAGATAACTTTGACACTTCATCTTTAAAAAAAAATGTACTATACTACATTAGGCAAGTTATTTAAAAACATGGCCTATTTAATCAAGATATCAAAATGGTACAACACTTGCTACTTATCTTTTCATAAAATATATTATCGCTTCTTTACTTGCAAAATGAACTAATTTCAAAAAAACTTTTACCTAAATAGCACTTCTGTGTGCATAGAGATCTAATTCACTATTGTGTAAGCGAGACAGGCAAATGTGATAGAGTCAGATAGAGAGTCATACTGTTCGAAGTGCTATGGAGTGAGACACTGATATTGTATTTTGAGAGAAAGCGAGAAGGGTAGTGACGCCAATTCTTAATAGTCAATTAATGCCTCTGCCGCAGCCAGACTGTATCACGAAAGATACCCAAATGTGGCGCGTCACCCAGATCATCGTGTGTTCATCAATGTACACCAGTCATATTCGCAAGGACGATTACCAAATGCTTGCACGGCCGGTGGGAGACCACGAAGATGACGTAGTTTTAAATGAAGTTGAAAAAAATCCCAGCACTTCAGTACGAGCAATTGAAAGAACCACTGGAATACCGAAAAGTATTGCACATTGAATTTTAAAGCGACACGTATACCACCCGTATCATGTGTAACGTGTACAAAGTCTGCTGCTTCGTGACTACACACCCAGAATAGACTTCTGCAGAACAATGTTGGCGAGAAATCATGAAGATCCGCAATTTCTTAACAAAATTTTATGGACTGATGAGACCACTTTTAAAAAAGACGGTTATTTAAACTTGCACAACTTACTTGGTTGGCACATGAAGAAACAACATTTAACGCGTGAAAACAGCCCCCAATATCAATTCAAAGTTAATATGTGGACCGGAATTCTAAACGGAGGAGTAATCGGACCATTTGAGCTGCCTGAAAACTTAACTGGCAACAACTACCTGGATTTTCTACAGAACGATTTGCTGAGTTTATTAGAAGACGTACCACTCCACATCTACCGAGACATATGGTTTTTTTTGTCTTTTTTGAGGCGATGCAGAGGCTGAATTCGTGCCGAAGGCAAGCAATTTGAAGATTTAATTTAATAAAAAAAAAATGTAACACAATATTTGCTATCGTTTCATTATGATTAACTTTAACAATAATGCAACAACAGATCATCATATCATACTATGGTATTTTTTGTTCGACTTTTTAATGCTCTAAATGGATAATAACATTGATAATACTTTGTATGAAAAGATAAGTAGCAAGTGTTGTACCATTTTGGAATCTTGATTAAATAGGCCATTTTTTAAAATAACTTGCCTAAGGTAGTATAGCACATTTTTTTTAAAGATGAAGTGTCAAAGTTATTTTACACAACGTTTTTTAAACATGAATCAATAAAACTTTTTTTTTTTTACAAAACTGACCATACGAATTATTGGATTTGTAACTGCAATCAATTGTATAGTTATTTAGGATTACATTTAAAACAAAACACTACAAAATTGGGAAATTTGTGACCACAGTACCTAAATATGTGATCTAGGGTGTTGATTTTCCATGTTTTCATAATTATTATAAGTTAATCAGGTAAGATAGATTTTTTTTTATTTTTGCCTGAACCGGTATAACCTAGCCTAATCCGCTTGACGTTGAGTTACGGGACACCCTGTATATTAAGACGAATACTTGAAGACAGGGTGCAGTAATGTACTTGCGTTATGCTTCCGATGTATATCAAGACGAGGACTTGAAGACAGGGTGCAATGATGTACTTGCGTTATGTTTCCGATGTATATCAAGACGAGGACTTGAAGACAGGGTGCACTAATGTACTTGCGTTTTGCTTCCGATGTATATTATATCATGACGTGGACTTGAAGACAGGGTGCAATAATGTACTTGCGTTATGCTTCCGATGTATATCATGACGAGGACTTGAAGAGAGGGTGCAGTAATGTACTTGCGTTATGCTTCCGATGTATATCAAGATGAGGACTTGAAGACAGGGTGCAGTAATGTACTTGCGTTATGCTTCCGATGTATATTATATCATGATGTGGACTTGAAAACAGGGTGCACTAATGTACTTGCGTTATGCTTCCTATATATATTATTTATTTGTATTTTTTTATTTACACTTTATTGTACACCAATTATATACATTCATTTCAAAAACATTTCAGGTTTTGTTATTGGTACAATGGGCGGCCTTATTGCTATTACCAATCTCTTCCAGACAACCTTTGGATGGATTTGTTCAATGGAGTAGAGTCAGGGGTATTCTGGGCGTACAAGAAAACAACTAGTTAATACTACCTAAGTTAGTGGCACGTAACTGTAACATGCTTATAAAATACATTATAAAATATCAATAATGTATAGACTACATGAATATACCTAAATAAAAACAATATAATATTTATAGGGGTATATATATATATATATATATATATTAGAATAATGTATAGACTACATGAATATACCTAAATAAAAACAATATAATATTTATAGGGGTATATATATATATATATATATATATTAGTACATTTTAGAGGTGGTAGAGTCACGCTAAAACTTTTACTGGTTTCAGCATGAAAGGGTCGGCTCGCCCGGGGTAGTACCACCCTCTCGCAGAAAACCGACGTGAAGTAACAGTGCTTGCATTGCTGCGTTCTGTTCGGTCAGTGAGAGCGCCGGATATGATAATGACCGATGTGTTCTTGAATTCAACGAACGTAATATAATTACGACTACAGATGTGCATACACAGAGTCACTAAATAAACTTTCGTTATTATTTATTTATTGTATTCTTTAAAATCCATAATATCATTTACAGTTTATATATGAAAAATTCTATAGATATTGTGAAACCCAAGCGGTATAGTTGAAACCCAAAATATAATTTACAAAATTATAAGAGTTAAAACAGAATACGTTCATCTATTAGCAGTAAGCGTGTTTCATCTTCGACCTTGTGTTACTCTTAACAAGTATTCGACATTGACACATCAACAATGACTTTTAAACTGTTTAGTAATTAAGAAACTTTAACGGATATACTAGAATATACCTATACTAGCCTCAGCCCGCGACTTCGTCCGCGTGGCATAGTTACTTTGGGCTAACGGTAACACGCAGCGGAAGCTCTCAAGAGGAACGAACACCCAGATTTTGAAACATTCTTCATTGGTGTTCCGATCCTATTGGTCTTAGCGTGATGATATATAGCCTATAACCTTCCTCGATAAATTAGCTATATAGCACTAAAAGAATTTTTCAAATCGGACCAGTAGTTCCTGAGACTACCCCCTACAACGTCACAAACTTTACCTCTTATAATATACTAGTCTCTGCCCGCGACATCGTCCGCGTGGAATAGTTACTTTGTGCTAACGCTAACCCGCAGCGGAAGCTCTCAAGAGGAACGAACACCCAGATTTTGAAACATTCTTCATTGGTGTTCCGATCCTATTGGTCTTAGCGTGATGATATATAGCCTATAACCTTCCTCGATAAATTAGCTATATAGCACTAAAAGAATTTTTCAAATCGGACCAGTAGTTCCTGAGACTACCCCCTACAACGTCACAAACTTTACCTCTTATAATATACTAGTCTCTGCCCGCGACATCGTCCGCGTGGAATAGTTACTTTGTGCTAACGCTAACCCGCAGCGGAAGCTCTCAAGAGGAACGAACACCCAGATTTTGAAACATTCTTCATTGGTGCTCCGATCCTATTGGTCTTAGCGTGATGATATATAGCCTATAACTTTCCTCGATAAATGGGCTATATAACACTTAAAGAATTTTTCAAATCAGACCAGTAGTTCCCGAGATTAACGCGTTCAACCATACAAAAAAAATCCTCCAGCTTTGTAATATTAAATATAGATATCGTGTACATATTCTCCGTATTGACATCAACTCCCATATAAACTCCTCATGGCGATCCGTTCGGCATGTAACTTTTGGCAAAGCACCGTCATCTAGTTAATAATTGTAACAAAACGAATATGACGACTATCTGTGTTCAAACATCTAAGCATACCGATACTTTATGACGATTAATGGAACTGTACAAAAGTCGATATGCTGCAACACCCCTTAGTGGTGTATTATAGTAAACTGAATAGCTTAAAAACTTCTACAAAGTACTTCACAAACAGCCAGCTCATATTCTACAAAGAGAAACGTCTCATCTCATTTTTATACAAAAAATTAGCTAGGTTTTATGCTTGTCTGCAGAGATACCTCTCCATAAATGATGTCAATGGTAATAAATTAATGTGCCTTATAGTTATTTTGTTGTCGGTAGCATAGTATTATTCATCTCAAGAGATCTCAGTAGTCTAATGTATAAAAAAGAAAACGCTACGTTTTATTAGCAAAAAACCATCAATAACATATTAAAATTATCGTGGAAAACTTTTTATATCACTCTACCACACAATATAATAAACAAGGAAAAGATCTACTTCACAAGAAAAATAAAATATGTATTTAGCAATAAATTAAGGCATAATTAAAAATTCAAAAAATATAATCGTTAGTGCCTACCTCTACATAACATAATAAGAATATTTCATACTACAGTATATAAATTCAATTATCTGAAATACAGATTATATACGAGGAAATACTGAAACTTGATACAAAATTAAAATTCACGGAAATCTGTAAACTTCAAATCATTACTAATCTATTATAATTGAATAGCCTTGAAAATAATTTAATATAAATTAATTCTTAATAACAATCTCGATGAAACATTTAACGTACAATGGAGGGTTGTGCTTCTGTGAGAAACTGTAACTAGATTTAAGAGGAAATATTTAAAAAAAAAAACAATGAACATAGCTAAACTATACAATGTGCACCAAACCAAGCTTTTGCACTACAGCGGTGTTATTACAAAAACGTTAAATACTTGTGTTTGAAAAGGTTTCGAATTAAATGCACCGCGCTCGCCCGAGGCAAGTTCGCGTTATCCTTTTTCGCAAGTCTAACCTAACGTAACCAAAGCGAGACGAAAGAGCAAGATGGCGAACATTCAGCGACCGCGGTGCATTTAATTCGAAATCTTTTTAAAGCAAGTATTCAATACGTATTTAACTTTTTTGTAATAACACCGCAGATGTTTTACTACCAAACGATGTGTGTCCAAACGCCAATAAAGATACTATTTATAAGTCTATATACTGTTTAACGTATGAATTTGAGGTTCTAACTATAATATAGGCGGAGTAATCAACAGTTATACCAGATTCATTACAAGTGGGACATATAGCACAAATCTCTGAGTTATTTAGCTTAGATTCATCAACTTTCGAACTTGTACCCTTCTTACCATCGGCCGTATTACCTTGTTCGCCTAGGAAAGTACAAATTGTTAAAAAAAAACGTTCACACTCTTATATAGCTCATTATTTTGATATTTTTAAATTATATTAAAGATATGAGATTCTTGTCAGATTTTTTGCGTAGCATATGTTAAGAATGCTGAGAACAATTTAATATATAATTATTTCCCAAGAGGAGGCAGTAAATTGTATGTCAAAGAATAATGTCATTTACATAGTTTCAAAGATACGCACAGAAGTCACAGTTGGCGGTTTTAAAGATAAATTCACTTGACAGAAAAAAAACGACGAAGGGAGTATGACAGAGGAAAAACAATTAACTCAATATGATTTTAAAGTCAACAAACAATATGACATTCAAAAAAGATATATACCTATCATTTAACATTAATTCATATCCGACATTTTATTGACGTTAAATACAAAATAATATTAGTTGATATTCAATTGCATTTTTATTATATTGAAGCAATGATATAACTAAAACGCTGTAGATACGTCATAGGTGCTTCGACAGCGCTTTCTTAAAACTTGGGTAGTTAGCAGATTTTTGACGACTGCCGCGTCAATCCTTCCGTATCTAAACAACATACAAAACAATGTGGCGTTACAATATTACTTTACGTATGTGTGCGTTATCGTGCGATTTGTTTTGTCAAAATATCAAGTAGGTAACGTATCTTCAGTTTTTAGTTATAATATCATTGTATTGGGGCCTTCTTGTATTTTTACAGTCCCGCGGATATCATAACAATAGAGACCCAACATTATATGGAAATAAAGATCTGTCTATTATTACTTTTACATGTGTTTCACCATAGAAAATATATACAATGATAATATTACTCACCGAGCAATGGATAGTCTTTGAAGGGTTCATTCTTTATAACTTCAATGCCTTCACCACCGCCAGTTTCATTTTTGGAGACCTCCGCTACGCAGAACAACTGGGCGACTTGGTACTGAACAAGAAATACATTATTTTAACAACATGGACTTGGTAGTAATTGTTGTATCATACATATGGGCCTAATTTGTAACAGATTCATCTATACTAATATTATAAATTTGAAGAGTTTGTTTGCTTGAACGAGCTAATCTCAGGTACCTACTACTGTTTTGGTTTGAAAAATTATTTCAGTTTTAGATAGCTCATTTATCAAGGAAGGCTGTAGGCTATAATATATCATCACGCTAAGACCAATGGGAGCGGAGCAGAAATGAAGAATGTTTGAAAATCGAGGTTAACGTACCTACGTATTATTTAAAAATATTTTCAATTTCTACGTAAACGAAGCCGCGAGTTAATATTAGCGTTAGGCCAGAGTAACTATTCCAGGCAGACGAAGTCGCGGGTAGTAGCTAGTATACATATTTATAATGTTATTTCTTTACTAATCTAAAAGCATTGTACATAATATAAACCCTACACGTTGTCATGTCTCTTGATTTTTCATTTTTTTATTCTGGTGTGTTCACTCAATTGTGAAGTTGATAGCCTAGCTAGGGTTGTGTTAATTGGTCGTGTTTTGTAGTTTTCACACACTTCTATTTCCTCGTAATATTTGTTTGATTTCTCCATAGCAGTCGTCATAGAATCGTGTGTAATCATAATATATCACACTTTTATCTTTATCATATCATAGCAAAAAAATACTTAAATGTTTTATACAAAAAAAAAAATGCAAAATTATCGAAAATTCCTAAACGGAATCGATGAACAATCATTTTCACCGATAGTAAATACTAGTATGTACTAGAAACAAAAAACAAATTTAAAATTATTAAAAAAAGAACAAGGTGTAAACCGAAAGATATAATATTTTTAGTAATCACTACATATAATAAAACAAAGTCCTCTGCCACGTCTGTCTGTTCGCGATAAACTCAAAAACTGCTGAACGGATTTCATGCCGTTTACGCCAGTAGATAGAGTGATTCATGAGGAAGGTTTAGGTATACTGTAATTTGTCAAGATTTTTTTTATTATCAGGGCGGGAAAACGTCCGCAGGGCTGCCAGTATTAGATTCTTAACTTTATAATGTTCGAATTTTAAGTATAATCGATAGTACATAATTGTAAAGAAATCCGAAACAAATACCGCTTTTGCAAATTTCAGTCAAATTTGAATTGCCAAAATGAGGGTTGATTTTACATTACAAACTAAAACTGTAATGTTATCTATGTTTATACTTATATAATTATACTATGTATATGTATGTATATTCCCAATATATTATTGTATATAATCTCTGTGGCACTCAAAACACAGTACATATCCCCCTTTGTTGATTTGGTAACATGTTACTATTTTAGATTATTCTACGTTGTTACACTGAATATTTGGCATTAAGCTTAAAACGTATCTGTCACACTTGACATTGGCGAAATTGGCTACATAGACAGAGACCATACCAAAAGAAAATAAACTGACATTATATTGCTATAAAACAAACATAATTGAACTGTCCTATATATTTTATTATATTAGGTGGTATGATGATTTATCGCTGGCAAAGAAACCTGAACATTGTAGTTTTTCTTCAAAACGTGATTAACTATAGTGATTACTGATTATTTATTACTTCATTACGTCAAGCGACTCGTTATTTCATTGCCAATATGAATGTCAAACAGTTGCTATTGAGTTTTTTTTAAACTTTATATATAGCGATTGATCGTAATCACACTTTATGTTAAACTAGCCTCTGACCGCGACTTCGTCCGCGTGGAATAGTTACTTTTGGCTAACGCTAACATACAGCGGCAGCTCTCAACAGGGAAAAAACCCCGATTTTGAAATATTCCTCAATGGTGCTCCGCTCCTATTGGTCTTAGCGTGATGATATATACCTATAACGTTCCTCGATAAATGAGCTATATAACACTGAAATAATTTTTCAAATCGGACCAGTAGTTCCTGAGATTACCCCCTACAACGTCACAAACTCACAAAATTTACCTCTTTATAATATTAGTATAGATAAATATCAATATAGTCTAAGATGGTGTTTGGCGAGAGATTTTCAACACTTGAGTTGATTATTTGGATATACACTGCTGTTCTTAAAACCCAAGCGCGATATCTGGTCACTAATAGTCATTCATTCGTACTTTATGTGTTATGTAATCATTTGTTTTTTTTTAATGTCAAGTGACAGCTTATACCAAAGAAGACTGCCAATCTGATGTTAAATGGTTATATGGTAAATGTAGGGTTAATGTATGCATACGCCTATGCGACTCCTACAGTTCATCCGGGAGGGGGGTCTAACAGCCATCAGCCCCTCCTGAGGGATTTATCATCTCGACCCCTCACACCGCAGTCGGTGTCCCTTAGCAGGGGACAACATCTGTCGGAGGAGCAGACGTAGTGCCGATCAGGCAGCCCCTGCTCCCCCGGCCAAAAAGTGTATGAAGGTAGCATGGGGTTTTAGTTCGTCCGACTAGGATATATCCATCCTTAGCTGGCCGGCGAATTGGTTATGCGTTAGGGATTTCTCCATGAAAAAAAAGGGCATCATTGTTGTGCTGCCCACCGTAAAGAACGTGTTCCAACATATTCTTGAAGACTCCCATGTCATAACCCTGGGGGAACACCGTGCCAGGTAAACCATTCCACAAAAGTAGCAGGCGCATAATGAAGCTCCTAGTAAATCTTAGTTTGTAAACTATACGTTACAACATGTATATGATTCCTACAATTTGTATACCTTATAATCAAACCGGGTTCCTGTGTAATTACTTCAAAATTCGAGATGAGTTTCGTTATCTTTTATATGCAACTAGCCACCCGATTTAGCTTCACACAAGTGTACAAGCGAAGAAAATGTAACCAAATCTTCCCTTTAAAGTAGAGCCATATAATGAGATAAAACGGTACTGAACAAATGAATGTCAGTCTGTCAATTCTGTAAACATTTTTGAAAATCTTCCCTACTGTCCTCTATCTTACTAATTCACTCACTTTTCATATGTAGATATATAAACTTTCAAACATTTTTGAAGTAAAATTTCTTTAGGCGCGACTAGGAGGTAACTGAACGACAATGCAACGAAAGTCTGTTACGGCAATATGGCGGTACGATTCTGTACCATCCGGTTAGATAATAATTAAACATAACCAAAACTTCTATTAAATCATAATTAATTTAATTCGTTACTTAACATAGTAATCTGTTCGTACTTTCCTATATCTTATTTACTTTATAGCAAAGAGTTGCTAATAATATTTCCTTTGTTATTTAAGTTCCGAATTAGCTGATAGATGGCACTACAGATAATGAAGCTTTGATTTAATTTGTTACTTACATTGAAACCAGTTGTCTGCACGGTCGCACGCTCATATATACATAATCAATTATACTGCATGACTTTTATTATTATTCAATTTAATTATCATTTTTTTTTTCTAAAAAAATTGGTTGATTTGTTTATAAACTATTTATGGACAATAAATATTTAATAAGTTAAAAATAAAAATATTTAAAAAGTTTTACTTCTATCGAGTGTGACGATTATACACACTCATTTCTTTCATACAGACCTGACAATTCCACACACAAAAACAAAACAAACAGCTTAATAGGTGCAGCCGTTCTGCAGTAATGTGGTTACACACACCCGACAATTCATTTTTATTTATATATATTTCTCCCGTTTAAAGCTATATTCCTTCAATATAAAAATATAATTTAAACAAAGATGCCGACCGCATGAAGGTATAATAAGGTAACACCTACAAACAAGGAAGTTTAATTTATAAAATGTTTCACATAGCCAAATATAGAATATCTGCGGAAAAAAATAATCCAATATTGGCTATCGTCAGCATAATACTTCCATAATATAAAGTGATAATCTTTATGTATACAGGTGACTTGTTAAACAGCGGCAATATTTCAGGGTTACGAGTAATCGTTTCTGGTTCTAAATCAATTTAAAAAATAGGTGCTTAATATTTGACCTAATTATTTAAAGAAAAACAAAACTGATATATACTAAACATCAGGCGATTTATGCAAAATCGAACTGGTGTAGAGTAATAAGAAAATAATGAATTACACCGTGCCGCGCAGTCCCGCCCGCAACCCACACATCGACCCGCGCCCCGCTTCCCTTTGTTCGACCGTGCGGCGCAGCATTCCGACGATAAGCAGTTACGTATGATTAACCTTGAAAAGCACCCCTTTAATGTTGTTCATTGAACCTAGATGTGATTTTTTTACGTTTAAAAGAATCGTTCCTATACTTTAAAATTTTTAAGGGAAACTTTAACTACGATTGTCTTTGTTGTTTATTAATATTTGTTTTGATATTATTATTTTTTTTATATTATAAGGGGAAACGAACAGGTGGGTCATCTGATGGTAAGTGGCCACCGCCATCCATAGACACTAGCAGCACCAAGGGAGTCACAAGTGCGTTACCAGGTTGTGTTTGTGGGAGGGGGAGTGAGGAAGAGGGTGTGGGGTAGGTCTCACTGACCGAACGAAAAGCAATAGTGCAAGCACTGTTACTTCACGTTAGTTTTCTGTGAAAGGGTGGTACTATCCAGGGCGAGTCGATCCATTCATGCTGAAACCAATAATAGCTTTAGCGTTGCTCTACCACCTACTTATATGTTAAATGTGACCACAACTACTAAAGGATTGAAGGTTATTAAACTTTAAACATTCACCTCGTATAATTCAGTTGGACTTGCGTTTGTCACTGAATTACTCCTAATAGGCACGATCGAATTTGATGAAATTTTTTGTGAGTGTTTGAATGGGTTCAAAGATGGTTTCGGTTATCACGGAGTCAGATAGATGGCGATGCGATGTGATTCCAGGATTTTATTTACTATTTTTCCCGTTTATTTTGGTGGTTAAAGTTTTTGATACATTGTCAAATTACAATTCTATTCTAGAAGTTTTGGTGTAATAAAATGAGCTCACTAAATACACTCTTAATTCGTACTTTTTTGAAAACATTTCAATCGTAATTCAATTCATCCGCCATATTCGTTGCTATGTATAAAATAATATTCTCTTATTGTTCTCAATATAATAATTATATCATTATCATTACATAGTATAAAACAAAGTCCCCTACCGCGTCTGTCTGTCTGTCTGATCGCGATAAACTCAAAAATACTGAACAGATTTTCAGGCAGTTTTCACTAGTAGATAAAGTGATTCATAAGGAAGTTTACAAATTGTCAAGGATTTTTTTTATAATCTGGGCGGGACGAGGTCTGCCAGACCCGCTACTTTATGCATAATTATTCCCAAATGACTGCCACATCAAAATATATCACATAGAAATTAGGCTTCAAGAGATACAGAACATATAGTATTATAACCAACGTAGTAAAATCTATTTTATATTACCTCTGCCTTATAGAATAATAGGAAATAAACTCGTAGTTAATTAAACAAAATTTATAATAAGTTTATTTATATATGTAGTTAATATAAATAATTACGGAACACGCTCTAACTTGATTAAAAAACTGACCTTAGTTTTTCATTTATAATAATATAAAAACAGGATTGCTAATTTATACAAGGTCTTTTAATAAAATATACGCGATTTCATGCAGAAATAAACGGTACAAAAAATTGTTTTTAGAAAATATGATCGTCTAAATAGCTTTAACTGTTTCTTAGGTAATTTAAAATGAATGATGAGATTTTTGAAAGAAAGAAAAAAAGAAAGAAATATATTTAATGCCATAGTATAAGTGTACAAAAAAAGCCTTAACCATAAAAAAGTAAAACTATGACAAAGAGACCTGGCGTCAGCGTATTGCCGCCTTTGAAAACGGCGCTGGTTTTCAGCTAGGCCCTTTGAAACAATACTTCTGCGTTATCTATTATATATATATAAAATTGGAGGTGTGTGTCCCTATATTTCACTTTGCAGCTAAAACTACGCAATGCAGACGAAAAGTGTTTGTATGTGGCAATAGGTACAAGGTTCCCATTGTGCACTGTGGTGGTTGCAAGTCGATAATTATAAGGGTGTAAAAGATACGGGGGTTGAAAGATGTTAACTATGAAAATGTGACTATTATTGATCTAAAATGGTCTGGATTGTTCAGGAAACTTCTGGAATGTTCTAGAAAGCTTTAGTATGTATAACAATGTTCTGATCGATCGAAAATGTTCTAGAATGATCTAGAAAATTCTAGAATGATTTCTGTTTTAAACGGTTACAATTTCCTGGACGATTAGCTTATAGTATGACTATCAATAAGGCGCAAGGTCAGACGTTCCGATTTTGTGGAGTTAATCTAAAAGAATCCTGTTTTTCACATGGTCAACTCTATGTAGCATTTTCACGCGTAGGACAGAAAGAAAATTTATTTGTTTATGCACCAGAATGCAAAAGTGTAAACGTAGTATATAAGAATGTATTTCAATAAAAATGTTTAGTATATCAGTTAATGTTAGATGATAAAAGATATTAATGTCTACTTAGTCGTAAGATTTTAATGTAAAAATAAGTAAGATCAATAAATTAATAAGAAAAAAGAAAATGTGTCTTTTATGTGAAAAAATTGTGAAGTAAGTAGTGATAGATTATTAACATTAACAAATAAGTATACAATTAAAAATGACCCAGCGAAGCGGGTATTCATAGCTAGTATAATATAACTTCGTAAACTAGCAACATTATGCAGTCTCGAGCAACCCTAGAACTAGGATTTAACAAAGAAACTGGACATGCGCAGAAGCGTCGTGGGAGTCGAAACACAATCGACGTAGTTATGTTTCTATTCTAAATGATTACTTCGTTCAATATATTTTGTCAAGAGAGTTTTTGTTGGGATATGGAATGCCATGTAATGGATTTTATATTTTATTCATAACTAGCTGGCTCGGCAGACGTTGTCCCACCCTGATAATAATAAAAAAAAACCGTAGTGATGTGTAGTGAAAACCGCAGCAAAATGCATTCAGTAGTTTTTGAGTTTATCGCGAACAGACAGTCAGACGTGGCAGAGGACTTTGTTTTATAACATGTAGTGATCTTGTGTTATTGAATTTAATTTTTATTAAATAAAAAATTTGAATTGTTATTAAATTAAAAATCGGGCATTTTTTTTCGTTTTGGTTGCTTTCGCTGCGTGTTAGCCTTATATACGTATTATACGTATTATATACGTACCTTATATTATATACGTTGCCATGGTAACGTGGTAACTTTATATCGCAAACATTTAAAAAGTTTATTTTGTGTTTCTATTCAACATGTTTATTCTACGTTTGTTTTGTTTCCAATTTTTTAATTGTAATCTATTACGTATTATAAAAATAAAGTGTGTGTATCTGAAATTAAAATAACAACTTTTTGGTGATTGGATTTGGCTACAAGTAAAAAAATTTTTTTTTTTTAATATTGTTGGTATTTTATATTATTATATTTTCTTTCTTTGTTCCGGGTTATGTCCGAAACGGCTGGGCCTATGTTAACGGGAATTTTACTGGCAGATATGCGAAATTATAGCGGTTGACATATTCTATTTTATTTGTTGAACTGTTACTCGTGCATTGGTCCATGTAAAATCTATTAAAAATATGTTGTTTATTGTAATCAAGCGAGGGAGACGTGTACTTTACTGGACTTCAAGAATAAATATATATAATTGAAAGTCATATGTTTGTATGTAATTAAAATTATATTATCTTTTTGGTCAATTTGGCGGCCAATTTGATTTATTTACCGCGCTTGCGTCTACATAACTCAGTGATTATAGCAACGTATAAGACTAACTTAATTATATCGACAATACGGGTATATTAGATCTATATAATAAAAGATTTAACACGTATTGTTCGATAATGTATAGCTTAAAACTTTAATTACTTTCTTATATAGTCTAAGTGAGCACTGAGGGTGATATATTGTAGGTTAAAGTTCCAGGCATGTTGCTGATGATAAATCCCATACCATTCGATACACTGTTATTATTCACATTTCTAATGTACACGTTACATTTTATAGTAGATGGCGTGCGTGTCGTACTTACAAATGTTTTTGAAAAAGTATCTCTATAATGCAGTAGATGTTGTATCTACTCATAATTTAAATTTTTTTGATACATTTTAAAAAAGCGCGTGCGAAGCCGCGGGTAATAGCTAGTACATTATATGCAGGTAATTGGCATTTTATCGAAATGACCACTTTTGTTCTCAAGTATTTGACGTGTGGTTAGGAATACAAAATTTCGAATTTCGGCGTACGTATATGTGTTTCAAAATTAGTGATTTATTTATTTTTCAATTTCATTTCATTTTCTTTGACATTATTATTCTGTAAAAAAAATGGAAATCTTAAAATATTCTGTTAGTAACAAATATGAGTTCCACCGTGGCATCAGCGCTGTAGAAACAGCTCTGAGAATTGATGACGTTTGTGAGGAAGCCACTGTAATAGAAACCACGGTACGTTTTTGGTTCCAACGTTTCCGTTCTTGAAATTTTGACCTACGTAACAATCACCGTGGACGGTCGATAATTCTAGTTGAAAATGAAGAATTAAAGGTGATCGTGGAAGCGGATCCATCGCAAACCATGTCAGAGTTAGCGGCAGGCTTCAGTGTGGTTGATAAAACAATTTTAATTAACTTGAAACAAATTGGAAAATTGTAAAAGCTCGAAGAATGCGTACCACATTGACTGAAACACACCAACAAAAACACATTGAATGCTGCGTTGCATCACTTAACCGTTAGAAATAATGACGGACTTTGGAATCGTATCGTCACTTGTGACAAAAAATGAATCCGTTACGACAATCGGAAACTCTAGTCACAGAAGTTGAACCCAAGAGAACTGAGCAAATCCTGTCCCAAGAGAAAGATGACTTAGAAAATAGAACTGGTGAGTGTTAGTTGACCAGTGCTGGTGTCATACACTACATCTGTATTATCAACAACTGCAAATAATAAAGGAAAAGCTAGCCGTTGAACAACCTAGACTGGTTAATCTCTCTAGCTCACTGCTGATCCAAAACAACGCTACTTCAAGACAGACTGTCGCTAATTTAGTAGTAGTTCACGTTTGGATTGTTATCGACACTCACCATATTCACCCGATCTTACTTCAACAGATTACTATTCTTTTCGGAATTTGAACAATTTCCTGCGAGGAAGAAATTTCAATTCTAATGAGGCACTTGAAATCGGCTTCAAAAATGGTGATTCTCGCTCCACAGTTTTTTTCGGAATGGAATTAATGAAATACCTATAAAATGGCGCAAGTACATAGATAATAATGCTACATACTTTGATTAATTAAATATTTCATTTAAATATTTTTTTACTTTACTTTATTCATATATAACCCTAATTTAATATGTAAGGACTTAATATTAAAAATTATACCGATATTTTATTTTACAATGACCGTAACTTATCTACTATGTATTAATTAAAATTAGGTCCATCCATTATTTGTAATCGTTACTTTATAATACATAATATTATATGTTGGTTGTTTGATATCAGCTATGTTTAGGAGTAACGAAAACTATTCTTTGTATGAGTGACAAATATTGTTGGCGATAACGGCTATACGAGTATGTCAAAATAGTGAATTCAGGCAAAATGTGTTGTTACTTTTCAATAACTGTTATCATAAGTTGTTAGCAGTTATTTTGCTATTGTATAATTTCCTGTTTGCTATCACATTAAGATAACGATTAATTATAAACGCATGTTCATAATGCGTATCGTAATTTTGAGAGTACACGTCACATACCATCACACATTTTAGATTGCTTAATGCTTACTTGTTCGCATATCGAATAACACCGGTCGTCGTTTGTCATTGTCAATTATAATAACGGATAATCGACAGCAGAATAATTATATTAATGGTTAACAATGACAGCTCTTGTGATAGTTTATACACAAATACGTGCTGTAGTCACCAATTTGAAATTACCATGAATAATTAATATTAACTTAATTTGTATAGAATACTTGCAATTCAAGTTTTCTCGAACTCCTTACTACTTCGTTGACAGTTGGTTTGAAATATGAATGACCGTCACAATCAAAAATATATCACATAGAAATCTGTAAATGTGTTGAGTGCGATTATGAATATAATGGGTAAAAATTGCTATAGCCTAGATGACCAACACTGAGTACTATTTTTTATCTACACTAATATTATAAAGAGGTAAAGTTTGTGACGTTGTGGCGTTGTAAGGGGTAATCTCAGGAACTACTGGTCCGATTTGAATAATTCTTTCAGTGTTATATAGTCCATTCATCGTGAATGATTATAGGCTATATATCATCACGCTAAGGCCAATAGGAGCGGAGCACAGATGAAAAATGTTTCAAAATCGAGATGTTTTTTTCTTTTTGAGAGCTTCTGCTGCGTGTCAGCGTTAGCCCAGAGTAGTAACTATTACTACGCGGACGAAGTCTCGGGCAGGGGCTATAATATTATAAAGAGGTAAAATTTGTGAGTTTGTGACGTTGCAGGGGGTAATCTCAGGAACTACTGGTCCGATTTGAAAAATTCTTTCAGTGTTATATAGCTCATTTATCGAGGAAGGTTTATAGGTTTATATATTTATCACGCTAAGACTAATAGGGGTGGAGCAACAATGAAGAATGTTTTTAAATTGGAGTTTTTTCCCTTTGAGAGCTTCCGCTGCGTGTTAGCCCAAAATAACTATTCCACGGGTACGAAGTCATGGGCAGAAGCTATTAATTAATTATATTATTATTATAGTATTATAAAGAGGTACAATTTGTGAGATTGTAGGGGGTAATATCTGGGGAGTCGGAGAAAAAATGGTCGAACGAAAACGTTTCTTACCAACGCTGCCTTAACGATGAGAGATATATGATTGAGTTCTAGAAAAATGTTGTAGCTTGATGATGCCTATTACCGCCCAACGAAGTGGGCACAGGTCAGCTAGTATTTTATAAGTTTTAGCGTTTGCTTTTTTTTTATTATTTCAGTTGGTCACCTGATTTTAAGTCATCACCACCGTCCATAGACACTTGTAACACCAGGGGAGTCGCAAGTGCGTTGCCACCGTGTTTGGGGGAGGGGGGAGGGAAAGGGGGAAGGGAGGTGGATTATCCGGCGCTCTTCACTTCAACGACTTCAATCTCCTCTGATGTTAAATGACTATGTTGTATAATATGGTTTAACACGCTAAACCTACAAGCGAATGGTTCTCAAATGCAGCTGTCGGAACACACGATGCTTAGCGACATACTCGCAGCTTGAGGGTGTTGGCTCGCCAGTAGGACTTAGAAAAAGCTCTACCACCATACTATGGTTTCATCAGGATGCTTTCCTTCACCGAAAGTTCCGGATCAATTGTTAGAATCGAACCTACGTCCGTCGACGTGGTGTCCGAACACACTATCAACTAAGCTTTCATCGCTTATTTTTAGTCAACTTAATTACTTTGGAAGATAGGTTACAGGAAGATGGATTAACTGAAGCAATTGATTCAATAAAGAAACAAGAACATGTGGCGTTCCGCTCTTTCTTAATTTAATACCATTAATATTAGCACATAAGGCAACATGCTAATAAGGCACCCAAAGGCCTTGTAACCGGGTGCCTAAATATGTGAAAAAACCAACGCGCTACCCAGACATCTGCCACTATCACCCAGGACGCGTAGGAACGTAATGTAAGACGATATATTTAAGAATATTATATTTGTATAACAGTGCGATATGATATGTAGCAAGATATTCGCATAAAGGATAGTCAGCGGAACGCCTTCTGTATTTCATTTCGCTCCACACCCAACACGAACCCTCGAGGCTACAAAACGCCAAAAACATTTAAGGTAATAATTTCGTTTTAACTATACGTATTGCTTACAAAAGGTAAGGGAAATTCACCAGATTTAAATATATGCGCTGTATTCCATTCACAAAAAATAAAACTGTCTTTTATTGGATTACATAGGGTGTCGACAATGTAATAAATGATGAGGTTATTCTCTATCTGAAGTGGTATTGGATAATCTGATTTTTTTTTTACAGTTTTACTATATTAACGCCCTTACTACTCCTTCTATGAGCATCGGAATTACACTATTCGTACGTACCGATTATACTGTTTTTGTTTAATAATATTACCAGGAAAATCTTGTAACTATGATCTTTAATATTTATCAAATTACGCCTTTTTATTTAAAGTCTATTAACGGTATTGTAGAGTCATGTAAACGTTACCGGTTACGATGCACCTTTTTAGAATACATGATAAAGAAACTTAGAGCATTTAATAAGCACCCAAGGAAGAAAAAAACCTAGTTACTATTCACACGTTTATAGAACCTTGAATTTTGATCGCTTTAAATTCTAAAATCTATTTATTAGGTATCCATTTTTCGATTACTCTAAATAAATACAAATAAATATATTTGCAGTGTCTCTTTGTAACGTCAAAATAACAGCTTTTATATAAATTGATATGAAAGTATATATACCAGGTGAATGTTTAAAGGGTCACATCCTTTAATCCTGTGCTAGTTCATGGTCACATTTAACATATAAAATAATAATATCAAAACAAACACTAATAAACAACAAAAAAACCTTAGTTAATCTGTTATCAGTTTTCCGTTTCTCGACATAATTAGGTCAAATATTAAGTACCTATTTTTTAAATTGATTTATAGAACGAGAATCGACTGACGATTATCCTGTAAAAATGTTACTGGCGACTAACCAGTCGCGCTGTATAAGGTACATATAATAAAAAAACAGTTTTCAAATTTTTTTTTCTCTTCTGCTTCGGCGAGTGTCCAAAACAGTTGGACCTACTGTAACGGACATTTTTTTATTTCTTAAATACGATGTCGCGCAAATATAGTTCTATATAAAGCTGATAAAGAGCCCAGGCGGCTATTAGATAGATATATATTACGGAAAAAACATGATTCCTATCAGTCTAACTTTGTATTACAAATGTTCCCACCAGTAAGTTAGTTCTATTTTAATAGGTTATAAAGTACAAGACCACGGATTTGGTAGTCTTATTCTAATGACATCAATAATCGAAGAACACTCGTGGTTACTAGGCTTATATGAATTTCATACTTTATTGTTTTCTGTAAGTTAAGAAGGTCCCAAAGACCCTCATTACTTATATCTCCTCGAATTACAGATTTCAACTCTAAACTTGGCCGTGTCTGCCTGTTTGTCTGTTCGCGATAAACTAAGAAACTACTGAACGGAGTTTCATGTGGTTTTCACCAGTATATAAAGTGATTTATGAGGAAGGTTTAGGTATACAATTTGTCAAGGATTTTTTTTTATTATCAGGGCGGGGTAACGTCTGCGAGCCTGCTAGTACTGGATAAGTTTGATATGAGATATGATAAATATAATAATTTAACTAAACTCGAAGCGCTGACACTATGTTTGACACTGACAACCCATCTTATGTTAGGAAACTCATAACACTTAGATTTTATTTGGAAGACTGTATGGTACAATGCAGGAATTTGGTACATTTGCATATAATTATATCAGTGCTTAATAGAAATTATGTAAAATATTTAAAAAAGTGTGTGAATTTACTTAGTACAATGCAAGTGCATTATTGGTAAAACTAAATGATTTTATTTTGTCAGCAGGTCTTGTCAAAGTATGTATAGGTGATCAAGGACGCTCACGTATCTGTATAGCCGACTCAGGTGACAATTTTGTAAGCTAATTATGAAGACTCTAGCAGCCTTAGGACCGTACTAATAACAAAAAAGAGGAGTATGTGCAGAAGCGTCAAAAGAAGGCAAAATACAATCGTCGCAAGTATTCAGCATTCTGTTGACCCGTGAATTAAAGAAGGGTTTTCAAAAAAACTTTTATTAATACACACTTATAATTTAAAAGAAAGTAACTAAAGCAGCAAGTAAGTAAAGTAAGTAAAGTACTAAAGTAAGTAAAGCAGCCACTCTTTTCACGATCTCGATACAGACTGTAACTCTGTTTACCATGCAGACTAGAGGAACGATTGGACAGCATTAACACTTACATGCTATGCATATAACAGTCCGCTGGGTTTTTCTGCCGGAATCTTAGCATGTCATGCAGTGGATTTTATATTTTATTCATAATCTTGTGTTTTTTGACTCTATATTTTATATCATTGGTGGTGTTTTACTAATACAGTACGGTTATTGTACACTAGTGAAATGTATTAAGTGATAAGTGATTAGTATCTTTATCTTGTCTCATTACTAGAAATTTGCTTATGTGGGAAGTACCTCCAACTAAACTACATAATTGTGATCAGAAATATATAATTCAATTTAATAACACGTTATATACCTATATGTTATACACGGATTCCTACACCCCTTGAGGCTTGCACTTCTACAGAGCTATTTAAATTTGTAAATAGAAGTTTTAAAAGAAAGTAACTAAAGCAGCAAGTAAGTAAAGTAAGTAAAGTACTAAAGTACTAAAGTAAGTTAAGCAGCCACTCTTTTCACGATCTCGATACAGACTGTAACTCTGTTTACCATGCAGACTAGAGGAACGATTGGGCAGCATTAACACTTACATGCTATGCATATAACAATCCGCTGGGTTTTTCTGCCGGAATCTTAGTCTGTCATGCAGTGGATTTTATATTTTATTCATAATCTTGTGTTTTTTGACTCTATATTTTATATCATTGGTGTTGTTTTACTAATACAGTACGGTTATTGTACACTAGTGAAATGTATTAAGTGATAAGTATCTTTATCTTGTCTCATTACTAGAAATTTGCTTATGTGGGAAATACCTCCAACTAAACTACATAATTGTGATCAGAAATATATAATTCAATTTAATAACACGTTATATACCTATATGTTATACACGGATTCCTACACCCCTTGAGGCTTGCACTTCTACAGAGCTATTTAAATTTGTAAATAGAAGTTTTGTACCACATTACTTGTATAGTTGAATACATTAGAAGTTTCTGGCGGTGGGAAACACAAAGGTCTAGACGAAATTTTTCATATAGTCATAATAAAATAATATTAAGGTACTATGTACAAATAGTGGTGGAGGTCTAGTGGTTTGACTGGTGGAATATCATTCCAATGTCTGCAGGTTCAAACCAAGGCAATACCAACGAATTTTTCGGAATTTGCATACATTTACTAATTTAAATAGGTAACACCATCAACTGACGCTGAAGGAAAACATAGTGAGGAAACTTGAGCCTCAGAAGTGTTCTTGTAATACTACTGTATGTGGGAAAATATAAAACTGTTGATTGCTCAGAGTTTGAAATTGTCTGAACACAAATTAATTATCTTCGCTTTCGAATTACATTTTTTAATTGGTCTCCTTCGTTTATGACACTGCCACAGATAGGGCACACTCTGTATCTACATGACATTGGCGGAATTGTGTATTGCTTACACAGAGCGCCATAAATTAAAGAAGAAGCTATATACATAATACCATACTGCATATACCTAATGGATATAGAACATTTGACATTTACAAGGAGCTACCAAGGGCCTCATTTGAGTGAAGTATTCTTGATTTCATTATGTGTATTTAATAGGTTATATGTTCAATAGTATCAATATATTTATTTCATTAATTATCATATCAACACTTATAAATTTACTGGGTTAATATAAAAAATTATCAAAACTGAATCATAATCTGATACAGAATTGCACAAAGATAAGCCCATGTCATATACAATGTAATATCATAATGACTCTCGCAATTTAAAAATTAATATAACTTTATCCTTACCACATTATGAGGAATAGACTAAAGTTGAAGCGAAGCTTATCTCTATAATGTTCTTGAAGTATGTATTGGTATTTAAAAAACTAAAGCATAAGTTATATCATATACCCATTAAACTGCTTATTTCAAATTTAAGTAGTAATTTGAAATTTAGTGGGCTAAATGTTTATCTTTCATATTAAAAAATATAACTAATTATAATTTAAAGCTAAAATGTAAGATAGACTTTAATATTAATATTTTGAAAGGTGTTTTATCTTGGTTTTATCAACGAATATTGTGTTTATGTATAATTGACTAACACATAGGAATTCTAAATTAAGCCATTCTTCTTACATGTTATGCATTTGTGTATCTTTTATATTAGAAAAATAAATATGATCTTTAGAGTCTGGTACTGAGCGATACTTCTTTATACAGGACAATTTGTTTTGGCGAGCGGTATATATTTCTGTCACATAATTAATTATCTGTAATATAATTTTTTAAATACAAAACAGTTTAATTGTTTTCTTTTCTAAATAGTTATATTTCAGCAGTATGTACTACATATATTAATAGTACCATATCATAAACTACTATATAAATATGGAAAATCACATTCTTTATAAGGAAACTGATTATTACTATATTATATTTACATATTATACCACTGTTAAAATACTAGACGCATCGAACTGAGACGACCTTCACACTTTAATTTATTATGTAAATAACTTACCTCTTCAACTGTTAAGGGAAGTGTGACTCGACTGTAAAAAAGAAAAAAAATCTTAGTATAAATGTTTTGTTCTACAAATCGAACATCTGTTGGTAGATCGTTATAACCAAAAAAAATCCTTGACCGAAAGAACTGTCACTGTCAGAATATAATGATTCTGTATGTGTTCTTTATATTTTAAGAAAAAGTCAATCTGCCAACAAAGCATTAGGATCTCACAATACTCGCTGATAAGAATAATCATCGAAGCGCTTATGACAGAATCTTTTTGTACAATAACCAAAAATCGATTTATTATTTGCCACTAACATATAACCTTTATAGATATACTTACTATTCTTTGATAATCATGGTGAGTAATACTTATTTCGTTACACTTAAATGCACATCGGACAGCTCACATCCACTGTTTTAACACAGAAAAAGGCTTAGCGATAAATCCGAATATTGGCAGATTATTGTAACTCTAATCTGTCATGACCGACCAATGAAAATGACAAGGCGCATGCTTCGATATGACGCAACGGATATTACGTAAACATACCTATGAGATACCACAGAATAAAAATACTTCGCTTCGTTGTCAAAGCGATTGGAATATGTAATTCACACCAATATTTTCCTTATAAATGTACATACACAGCATTTTAATAATAAAAAATACACAGTAAATTTCCATTTAAATTCATTTTTTTATTAATATCAAAACTTATTAGATTAAGAATTTACAACGAACTAGAATGTGTTTTAATAATAATGCATATACACCTAAAATCATATTTAAACGGCAAACGTTGTCCTACTCTGATTATAAAAAAAACCTTGACAAATTATATGCCAAAACGTTCCTCATGAATCACTTTATCCATCGGTGAAAGCCGCATGAAAATCCGTTTAGTAGTTTTTGAGTTTATCGCGAACAGACAGACGGACAGACGCGGTAGGAGACTTTGTTTTATACTATGTAATGATAATATCAACCATATATTGCCATATAGGTATTATACGTATCCTCTTTTCTTTTGTGACTTTTCTTGAACGTTTTTCTGTATTTTGAATTTGTAAAATTACACAATATCCATTACGATTTAATCTATAGCATAAATAAAACTTAGTTTTATATATTCTATTATTTTATGTCATCTAATCATATCATGAACGAACTTTTCAGTATTGAAATCTTAGGTTTGTTACCTATATATTTTTTTAAATGTTTACCATATATTCATTGATATATAAAAACCCAAGATGCACACGCAATGTCTCAAAACCGTCCTCATAAGTTAAAAATGCTGCTATAATTAGTAAAAGACTATTCAATGAAAAGAACGGGGTGTGGCTGTGTCATGACACGGCCGTTTGTAGTACGTGAATACGTCTTTAAACGGGCTATATTTTCTATATAAATTATTATTATTTTTGTTTATCATAATCATAAGAACTCCTGCGGGTTTCCGTGTTTTGTTTATGATGGCATCTGTTCTATTTAACGGGTTCAGGAAATAAATTATCTAAACAGATAATTACTGTGTTATAACTTTATTAATTATAGGTCTGTGTGATCCGCTCGGCCGCATTCACTTTTTTACGTTGCCAACACTGCTTGACTCAGTTATATAGTGTTTTATTGGTACCATTCGATTGGTTTTGAAATGCTCTTGCCAACCCTATACGATTTCTATATTTCGATTTGGCTTTTCGACGCGTATAGGCCAACATTATATATTTGTTTTGGTATATTTTATTTTGTTTTAACACCTTATTATATACAGTAACGATTTTACTCTAATGTTTATATGTAATCAATAGACTTTGACAAGAGCTGTCGATTGAAACTTAAACGTCTTAGTATATATATATTATGTCGTAGTATATATATATATATATATATATATATATATATATATATATATATATATTATGTCGTAGTATAGTATATAGTTATACTCGAGTCGAAAGTTATACTAAATGGAAATATCAAAAACCAGCAAAATGACTTCGAAATGGTGGCGCTTACCGCCTGCCGTGTGCGAAGTGTTACAGTCCTGATTTAGCGTAATAAATCCTTTGATCCTTTACATATACAGTGGTATAATTTAGTTTTGGATATAGAGAATAGATTCGAAACTACATTGCCAAACTTTATCGCCCGATTTTCTTATTATTAGATTATTTGAATTGTCCCTGTAAGGTAGCAAATTTAAAGACATATTCACGTCAAAAGTTAAGTATTAATGGCTGTTTGTATATATTTTACTTATAGAGCCATCTGCAATATTTATGAAAATATCATTACTATTTACATAAAGCGTTGTTATATCAAGGTGTTAATTTAAAATTGTGCGCTCATTTCAAATAGTGTCGCGTCACTCACTTTCATTCACGGTCGTTAAAAATGCCGAAATGTTCTGTTGTAAGTTGTATTATCTATGAACTCTACGATACCACCCTTCATAGATTCTCTTATTGTTCTTGTAATAAATATGAATTTCTTACCAATGAGTTCAATGTAGAACCTGAACAAGACGAACCTTGATAAAGTAAAAACCTCTATAACTGAAACTAATAATGTCAGTATTAGCCCTCAGTTACTTAAAGAAGCGTTTTGATGAACTCATATAAGTACGAATATGTAGCTTAGCTTAGGTTAGTTCCGATAGATCGCAAATGATCCGATAGTTGCATGTATCAGGCAACAGCTCAAACCGAGGTGTGCCGCGCATCCTTGAGCTAGTTGTCAAAATAAAATCGGCTGAGTGCCTTAAGCGCTCGCCTTAGTAGTCCGGTGAAGCTGTTAAGACCTTGCTTGGTCAATAGCGTAGTCAGTTCGAAAAAAAAAAGCGTTTTGATGAGATCTGTAACATATCTGCCAATGAATCATTTCTTTAATATTCCTGAGTACTGCGTTGTAATATTCCTTTGTTTCATTGTTTTTTATACATACTTTTATCTCTTGCTGCATAATGGGATAAATAAATAAATATAGATTGATATAAGTAAGAATTTAGGAAAAAAGGTTTTGTTCTTGAAGATACTAACGAAATTGGTAGAAGGGACGTAAAAGGGGTAGAAGTAGTATTATATTTGAATAATCAAATGTACCTTAAAAATGTTTTGAGTACAAGTTATTTTCGAAGTATTATTGTTTATATCATAAGAACAATTTAAGTATAATTATGATAATTCAGAAACTTAAAATTCAACTCCGAAATAACTTCAGCAACTTTTCTCTTTGTAATTTACAATTTCAAAGACCACTATGATAAATATAATGTTTTTGTCTTTTCTATTATGAAACAGATTACCAATTAACTGTTTAATATCTGAATAAAGAAGACATAAATAAAAAAATACTTAAAGATTGATGTGTACCTATTATACTTAACTTTTTTGTGACAACTTGAGATTTTTGAGTCTCCTGTTTAGCAATTATAGTGTATTTCGCTGGCTACATTGCTGTGAGTGGCAAAGTAGTCAATGACGTTTCGTTTCACGCTTAAGTTATACTCAAACCACAATTTGAATAAAACTTGTGTAATGCGTAAACGAAACGTTCATTATTTTACCGAGTTGTACTTTGACATTTTGACTTTTCGCGCGCGCATATTTGTAAATGACGAACGTGTTAATTTTCTGTGTATGTATAATTTTCGTTTTAAATTTTAGGTGGAGGTCCTTCCACAAGTGACCATGATCCATACAATAGAATAAAAAAAATCATAGAACCTCAAATTGATGGGTTGTATACATTATATGATGGTGACGCAGATCTAATGAAACAATTTCAGCATAGTGTTCCCGAAGGTGAACGAGCTGAGCCAATAGAAAGAGATTTTATAAAAAAATATGGTAAGGGCTAGTCCACTAAATTTATCATTATATTTTATACTATGAAGTATATATTCAAGTTGAATATGCAACTCATTGTAACATTATTTTGTTTAGCTCTGGAAACTGCTACTAATGAAGACAATTTCCCATCACAACCGGAAGACACAGAAACTATCATTATAGATAGGGATCAATGTAAGTTTTTATATTGATTATTTGCAAGGAAAAGTTTAATTGTTAACTGCACATTTAAATGTTTATTTTAGTAGTACATTTTAATATTAAAAAAACGCCTTGTGTCTAAAATATTAGTGTATAGTTATTGTTTGGTTTTCTTTACTGTAAAGATAAATTTCAATATAGAATAGATAAAAATCATGTATAGGTATAGGTAAAAAAACTAAAATAATATTGAACTTGGTGGTCCTATAACTCTAATTAAGAGAATGAATATGCATAGCTACCTACTACAATCATGTTGATATTTTTAGGCAATACTTCACAATGCAATGAAGTATTACATACAACCCCAAAAATAGAAAAAAATAGAATCTCTATGTTGAAAAAGAGATTGAGTTCTGCTTTAAGTGTTGGTATGTATTTCTTGACATTTTAGTTGGTATAATGTATAAAATATAATAATAACATAACTATCTACACATGTTTTATTTTAGAGAAAACTGAGAGACAACCAAAAGAAAAGAAAAACATAAATCAGTCTTTTCTGTGTTTCGCAGAAGAAAAATTACAATTAGTAAAATTAAATAAAGAAATTGCAGCAGAAGAATTAAAGGAGCGGATATTGAACGTGAAGTTAAAAGAAATGGATTTTACTCATAAAAAGAATCTTTATGAATTAGAAATGGAAAATTTTAAAAAAGAAATGTTATTTAAAGAGGAAATGAGACAAAAAGAGGCCCTACTTATAGATTTAAAAATTAAGGCTTTCAATAAATAAAGCAAAGTTGTATATTGGTTTCAGTGTATTATTTTTATTCTCATATAAAATTGTTATTAATCTTGCAAGTTGAACACATTGTTAATAGAAATCTTAATTTATGTAAAGGTGTTTTTTTAAGCCCGATAGAACTTGAAATTGTAAAAAATAACACAAAAAATTAAATTGTAATCAAAATTTTTTTTTTATTCGAAAGATCAATACGTGACATTAACATTTGAAAATGATTTCGGGCATATGGGCACCGCGGCTGTTCTTGACGAAGTGCATTCTGGACGTCCAATTTTGGGCCACTTTTTCGAGCACTGCTGGCCATATGTCACGAATAACACGAACAATGCTGGCCTCCAAGGCGTCAATTGTTGCTGGTTTATCAGCATAAACCAGTGACTTCACGTAGCCCCACAGGAAATAATCGAGAGGTGTCAAATCGCACGACCTTGGAGGCCAATTGACAGGTCCATTTCTCGAAATCAACTTATCGCCAAATTTTGATTTCAATAAGTCGATGGTTGCGTTCGCCGTATGGCACGTAGCGCCATCCTGTTGAAACCACATCTCCTCCGGATCAATGTCATCCAAATTATCAAACAAAAAATCATTGATCATGGTGCGGTAACGATCTCCATTGACCGTAACGCGAGCTACGGCCTCATTTTTGAAGAAATAAGGTCCGATGATGCCACCAGCGTGAAAACCGCACCATACGGTGCATTTTTCTGGATGTAATGGAGTCTGTAGGGTCTGTTGTGGATTGGTCTCACTCCATATGCGGCAATTTTGCTTATTAACAAACCCGTTAAGCCAAAAATGCGCCTCATCGCTGAACACAATTTTGCGATAAAACAACGGGTCAGTTGCCAACTGCTCTAGAGCCCAATCGGCGAAAGAACGACGCATATAATGGTCTCGTGGCTTCAATTCCTGCACCAACTGGATCTTATACGGGTGTAGGCCGAGATCTTTGCGCAAAATTTTCCACGTAGTGGACGGACAGAGCCCCAATTCCTGCGACCGACGACGAATCGATAAATTTGGATCTTCTTCCACACTTTCGTTTACAGCGGCGATATTGTCTTCAGTACGCACATTCCTTCGACGTGCTGGTGTTATTACATCCTCTAGAGAGTATGTGGTACGAAATCTATCCACAGTTCGACGAATGGCTTGTTCAGATGGACGATTATGTACGCCATACAAATGACGAAGTCGTCTATAAGTTGCGCGAATCGACAACTGATTTCCAAAGTAAATTTGGATAATTTCGTAGCGTTGTTCAAGCGTGAGTCTATTCATGATGATTTGTCAGAGTATACTGAAACAAATAAAAAAAAAAGTTTCATCAAAATTTAATTTTTTGTGTTACTTTTTACAATTTAAAGTTCTATCTAGCTTAAAAAAACACCCGATATTTGTTTTACTCCAATCTGAAACAACAATACAATCTAATTAATACATAAACACAGTATATATAAGGCATTTCCACCAAATGCACTAAAGTAATTACTATTGGTAAAGGTACTGAATGAGATGAACTAATTTGATTGGAATTGAATACCTAGCAAAATATTCTTCTATGAGAATAGTGCGCTCTATGTTGCGGCTACTTCGTTGTGTCTGTATTGCAGGTGTGTTAACTGCCCTTTCTTCTTGAGGAACAGGATACTCTTCATCCTCTGGAGGAACATGTTCCCTTTGTTCAATGAGCAAATTATGAAGGACGGCTGTTGCAATAATTATACCTATAATGTAATAATAAAATTAATTAATAAGTAATAGAAAGAATCCTAGTCTATTTTTATATTTAAATTACCTACCTGATACTTTATAAAGATGAACACTTATTCCTCGAGAAAGAATTGGAAATCTTCTCTTCCATACACCAAAGGCTCTTTCTACTATATTTCTTGTTTTGAGTTGTGATTCCTGGTACAACTATTCTGCCCTTGTTTGCACATTACCATCTGAAAGTGGTGTCATCATATACTGTGTTTGAGCATAACCACTATCTCCAAGCAAGTGCTTATTAGGATATTTACCCTGGAAACAACATTTGTATGTAGACATTCCCAAAATATTTTTCAAAATGAATCTAAATACAGTGTGAAATATTAAGTTATACCTGTAAAAAGTTTCTCTTCAATGCACAATTATCCCAAATATAAGAATCATGGGCAGAACCATGCCATCTTGCAACTACATTCAAAAAGGACAGATTGGCAGCAACTACACGTTGTGTTGTTATTGAAAAATAGCCTTTTCGGTTCCGATATATCTCAGCATTATATCCACCTAAATATAAAGTAACTAGATAGCTTTCAAAAGCTTACAATAAAGACAAGTAATACTATACTATTAACAGAGATATTACCTGGTGACATTATTTTTACATGAGTACAGTCGATTACACCAAGAACCCGAGGAAATCTAGATACATTATAAAAGTCCAGTGACAGTTTAGCTTGTTCTTCTTCAGAATTTGGAATTTTGATATATTTCTGGTACAATGAAGCAATAGCATGTGTAACACGATGTACTATACAACAGGCTGTAGACTCATGAACACCGATCATATCCCCACATGAAATCAACAGACTGCCTGTTGCATAGTATCGTAACGTACATAATAATTGATTCATTGGTGAGACTGCATTGTTTCTAAAACAAGTAAAGAGTATGTAATGAACATGAGAGGTAATTTATATGTTATGAATAGGTTATACGATAAATGTAAATTTTATATCTAGTTACCGAGATGGTTAAAGACATTGTGTACATACCTGTCTGTATTGCTAATTAATTTTGATGCTATTTGGTGTAACAGATATGTAGCGCTGCACTTGCTAAGACGAAATCTCCTTATAAATTTATCGTCAGGAAGGCTTTCAAATAAATTACTTCTTTCAAATATTTGTCGCATAGGTCTGCTCAAAAATTCTATAAATTCTTCATCATCATCAGAGAATAAATCAGAAAAACTCATTTTTATATCGGAAAAACGTAGTACAGATTTACAAAATGACCATAGATAAGATACTATATACTGAGAAAAATGACACTCCACGACAGTTCACTAAAAGCGTTTAGCCGCGCTAAACAGTTCCCACAGAGTATTTAACTTTGACTGATAACTAAACGTATTTAGCACCTTAAAATTATTGGTACAAGACAATTGTTTGATTTAAATTAAAAATTGTGTTTAAATATAAGTTAAACACAATTTTAAGTCGTTTGGTACAAGCGGCCCTAATTCTTTGTTTACGGAGTTCCTATAATACTTATTATTATACTCTTTGTTACGGAGTTAGTTCTGTGGTTGGGTCTTTTGTCATTCTTGTAATTTACTCTATGGTTTTTACTTTGCAATGCCTACTTGTACGACTAATAGTCTGTGGCAATGCCTTGCTTGAATAAAGAAGCCTGTGTTAGAGAATGACTGAATGAGTGGTGGGTGTTAGTATATTATTATAAAATACCGTAGTAAAACTTTGTAGTTTTATCTGAAGTCTGTGTTCATTGGACAAAAAAGTAAAGAAATTATATTAGTACGGAGGAGTTTATAAATTCGTACCTATTTTTAGATTTTTGTGTGTGTTAGTAATAAGCGAAATGAGTTTGGTAGGCCAGAAATGTGGATCAATATCAACCCTTCACGATACAAACAGAGACGAAGTAATCACTAGTCATATAACACCGGAAGACGTTCTGAGACTAGATAGAATCGCAGATACTTATCTTTGCAGTCCTGAAGCTAATGTATATGATATAGATTTTACAAGATTTAAAATTCGCGATTTGGAAACTGGTACAGTGTTATTTGAGATTGCAAAACCACCCACTGATTTTGGAGTCGATAACGAGGGTGCTGAGGATGCCTCTGAGGAGCCTCTGGATCCCAACGCTGGTAGATTTGTTCGCTATCAATTTACACCGCAATTTTTAAAACTGAAAACTGTTGGAGCAACGTAAGCAAATTTCACCTTATTGTAACAACACTTAAAAATAGTAATGATATTTTCATACATATTGTAGGTGGCGCTACATGTAAAATATATACAGTGGACCCCTGGTAATCCGACAAACGTTTGGAAAGGCAGTGACAAACTATCGAATTTGTCTGATTATAGAGCATTGCCTAAGACCCCCTATAGTTTAGATTTTATTACAAAAGAGTACCTTATAATCTGACAAATTACAGGACCAATGATAAGATTCTATTATGTATTTCATTGTGTAGTCGAATTTAGTAAATTAAACAAGACAATAGAAAACCTACGTTTCTGTTATAAAATTAACGTCAATGCTATAAAACTTACAAAAAATAATAACTTTACATTAGGAAATAATTGTGTGCAAATAAATGTACATATTTCCTAAAATAATAAAAAAACTATGAATAAAAATCATAATATGACTCAATCAAGTTGTAACCTGTTCAATCATGAATTATTAGAGAAGATTGTCGAAGATTGTCAACAAAAATATTCAATATGTAATAATAGACATGTCGGATTACAGGGGGTGCGGGATTAGACAGGGGCCGGATTACCGGTGGTCCACTGTACAATCAGTCTATTAAAACTTAACTTTTGCATTAGATAGTATTTTCGTTTGTGTTATTAATTAGTATCCTTGTTAAAGTATATTTATACCTATCACGCAGAAACAGTACTTTTCTGTACCCCTAACAATGTGTCTACAAATATTCAAGATGATTGGTTGAGTAATTAAGGAGTAAAAGTGTAACAAACAAACTTACATTCTCATTTATGATATTAGTAAAGACTTGCTGTAACTAAACTTACTTCAAAATAGTTATTAATAAAATCATCTCAATGTATTAAGTCCTGTTACATATCTACTTTTCTCTCATACTTAAGTCTCATTGTCATTAAAATTACAATAACTTTTGATATAGTAAACTGATTTTATTGAAATTGAAGGTAAATGTTAGTTGAGGTTATGATTTATGCTTTTTTTGGTGAGGTTTTATCGTGAACACAGTATTTTAGCAGTGATGCTTGACCAAACAACAGACATACAGAAATTTCTAAAAATGATTGAATATAATGATTCCTAGACACCTCTCAACATTTTTTTTCAGAATAAATCTAAAAAGTACAGACACATTACATTTACATTCTTATTATATGTATAGATTATTACTGTTCAACTTGATATTTCAGTGTGGAATTCACAGTCGGAGCACGTCCAGTGAACCACTTCAGAATGATTGAAAAACATTTCTTTAGAGACACATTGCTTAAAACATTTGACTTTGAATTTGGCTTTTGCATTCCGTTTTCACGGAACACATGTGAGCACATTTATGAGTTCCCTACATTGCCACCTGATTTAGGTAAGTCATACTAATTTTAAACATATATATATATTATATCTAAAGGGTACCTCTAAAGATGTAGCCTGTGCCTTTAGCATAGTATGTCTAACTGGTTTTTTAGAAGTGTAATTTTTACTCAGAATTGCACAGATACATATATAACCAGATACCCTTTTATTCTAATTCTGAATATATATAAGTCTCAAAACTGCAAGAAATGGCAGATGCCATCTGCATCGCTGTTTCATTGTATGGCAGTATAGATGTGTAAAATTGGTATTATAAAATATTAAGTTGAATATTTGACTTAATTTAGAAACAATGTAGGGATTTATATTGTATTACTTGATATATTAGATATTCCCTCAATAGTTATTTTCTATTACCCTAGGAAAAAAAAATTGTGTGACCTTCCAGAAACTCAGGAATAGTGGGGCATTGTTTTTACACCTTATAATATTAGTTTTGTGAAATATCTATCTGGTAAACTGTTTGATTGTACTTTTATTTAGATTTATTTTCCGATTTAAATATATAGAGGTCTAGGTACAACTAAGCATATGTAGTTTAGCTATCACAAAAAAATTGTAAATAAAATGAGATTGAGATATTTTACTGATATAACTTCTATTATCTCCATTTCGAATGTGAATATCCGTTGTGAATGCCTTACGAAGTAGCCAGCAATGCATTAGTAATAGAATGTTTACAAAAGCAGGTTCATTAAGAAATTTCTTTAAAATCTGCTATCTTCAGCCCTGATGTCAAAAATAAATATCAAAATTAGCTATAAATCTTGATAGTAAAAGTGTGTTAATTAAGTATAACAAACATGTATATGATTTAAAAGTAAACAAGAATTTTAATCACTTTTAATATATTTTAATTTCAGTTCAAGACATGATCACTGCCCCATTTGAGACATGCTCAGACAGTTTTTACTTTGTGGACAATCGTCTTGTCATGCATAACAAAGCTGATTATGCTTACAATGGAGGTATTAATAACTAAAAGATATCCCTTTTCACACTCAGGAAATTAAATTGCCCACAATAATATATATTATCAAAAAATATAATGTTTCAATATATAAATAAAATACCAATATTTTAGGATGTAACATGTAGTTAGTTGATTTTAAACACATTATAACATTGTACTCTATGTAACTGACACCAATTCCATAAGAAACCAAAAACATTTCCATTTAAGAGACATTCCTTTTAAATATAATGTATGCTAGGGTTTATGTAGCACTAAAAATATTATTCCAAATAGTAAACTAACTCCTAATCCAGAATGTTCTTGAGTTGTTTTATAAATGAAATGAATTTCTAGTTTATCATTTATTCATAAAATGATGCATGCATAATATGTGGTGGTACTTTGTTGAAACAAAGCAATCATTTGTATGAGCTACATGTCACAGTATTACATAAAACTGAACTGTTATTTTACAAGCATTGGTAACACAGAACAATATAGAGTTAAAAGAATGTTTACAGTTAAGTAAAAAGCAGAGGGTTAGAAATTTATGATATATTACAATGTTACCTTGTTTTTTAACTGACTTACAGTCATGTCAGGGTCATGCAGCAGATGTTTTTTTACTTCGGTAGGCAATACTATTAATGGATTCCCGGGAATTATTTAAACCCAACCTAATATGGTTTTCCAAATTAACATAGTATTTGAAGTACTTATAAAGTCTAATCATCTGTTTTAAAAGAGTTATTCAAGTAACAAAACCTTAATATTTTATTATATGTATGAGAAACACAATGTTGTTGAAATGTGTGAGCACCTACTATAAGAATGCTTACCGTAGTTCTCTGTTAGTTTTATTTGCATAACATAGATAGATATTCCTAATAGTATCTAGGAATGTGGGATGCTTAATTTAAGTATATTAATATATGAATTCTAGTCATTTTAAAGCATTCACCAAATATAATTTTAAATTATGTTATATAACATTTAAAGAGAGAAAGGATAATTAATTTGTAAGAGTGATAAAGTACAGGGACTCTAATTGGATAATAAAATATTTTACATTTATGAAGGCATTAAAAGGTATGTAATTAAAAGCTGTATTTAAAAGCTGATTTGAATAAATTGAGATAAACATTCTCTACTTATTTTTTGTTTAAAGTGCTATTTATTACATAATGGGGTGACATTCAGGAAATACTAATGATTAACCCTATTTAAGTACTACATTTAATTCGTTAAACATAACTTTTCCCTCCTATTTGACAAACACCATGACACTCATTTTGTGTAAATTAAAATTCATTTTTAGTAATTATTGCTATTATTACAATAAGTGTATACATGATTTGCATCTAAGGGAAAGTGTATAGCGCAGATGGAGTGTGGGATATAAATCCAAACTTGATAAGACTGTTCGGAATCCTCATGTATAATCTCAGCAGTCCAATAGTCACAATCTATTTCTGTTTTTTTTCTTGAGCTGAGAATGAACATCCAAGTAGCGTTTAATACTTCATCCATACTCAACCTTTTATTAATGATTTACATGCAACTATTTTACCTAGGCCGCATGCTTATATGAAATATATGTAGTTTATATTTCTTCATTACAAAGAGAAATATTTTAAATGATTTCTTTACCTTCGTATTCTCACGCCAAATGCCGTTTGCGCCAAAAGGAATTAATTATTATTCACAATGACACATTTACACTAGAGTCACAATTACATCTTATAAAACTGTAGTCGCAGTCCGATTGAAGTTTTGTTCCTTTTGTTTATCTTCGTATTCGCTCTGATGTCCTGAATATTATTCGAATGATTCGACAAACTTCGAAACGGGTTATTTTCAGAGCCTAATTTTTTTACGTTCCCAAGATCGATGAGTCATCCGTTGTTTAATTGGAACGCAAGAAGTAAAAGTATCGTAGATACCTACGTAAATTAATGACTTACATATTCACAGATTTTACCTGTGAATTTTTAATGGGTTCGAGTAGAAAATGCTTGTTGAAGCATCATTGATGATATTTATTATTTTTTTGGCAAAAATTGTTAGGTAGGTCATTATCCACTTATATTCACCTTGCCAAAGGTTGAGTATGGAGGTCTTAGATACATAATTCGCATAAATTTCATCATCACCAAAAACAAATATAAAAAGAGTTGTTATAAATAAACAGTTTATAACATATGTTTTAATATCCTTTGATGTATTGTAAAATGTACATACGTCGCGTCGGTTTCTATGCGATCATTTAACACACGCTTAATTTTGTGTTCCCTTTAATAAGATTGTAATTTTCAAGCAGTTGAAGACGTTCTTGTAGTAAAAATCAAGAGTTTTGAGAAAGTTAAAAGCATTTGTGCATTTATGGTTGTCACTTTTCAGTATAATACTTTAATCACTAAAGCACACTTGCAAAATACTGAGTGTTTAGTAATATTTAATATTGTCCTTTGAAATAAGAGTCTTCATTATAAAAGAGTGTATGTAACCTGTAGTAACCCTATAAGGCAAAAAATTTAATACCGTCCAATTACAGATTTATTTAGTGAAGTGTCCTTGTTTGTAATTTAAGAATACGATACGACATGTGTTCAATATTTACAGATTATTTCGTTTATTTAATTAGTCGTTCAAATTAATTAAATTCGTACTTATACTGTTAATTGTACTTGTGTATGTAATCAAAAATGTAACAACAAATGATTTATTACTGGCGCTAAATAATGTACTAATAAATATTTAAAACTAGAATGTAACAGGTATTCACAAATTAAAGAATATAGTGTAAACTTTTTTGTAACGAAACATACGAGAGGAAACGCAGGCAGCATTTATTTCATACAAACGTATTCCTATATTTTGCCCATGGATAATGGAACTAGAGTAAATATTGTCATACCATGCAATATATGCTATCACTGTCATGCTCCTATGTTATGATTTTTCCATAGAATATTGTAAGACCTAGAAGCCTAAAATTACTAAAACTTCCCAATTTTGTCACCGTTTGCAAACATACAGTAAATGAATTTGTCAAATATAGATAAAAGATAAGCAACAGACACAGTCATATAACTTATCATATTAATTTTGAAGAACTAACCTCGGTTCAGTTTTAGAAGAGGAAACCGAGAAGAACACAATGAAACCTGTAACTGAGTATTGTACTGTAGTACTGAACTTTAACCTCGAATAACTTTTGAATGAGTTGATTCTTGGAAAAATGATATCAGAACTTTTTTATAGAGCGTACAATTCTCTACAAAAATATTCAATAGAAATTGCAGAGCAATTTATGGTTCATTAGTACAAAAATCAGAAGATTTTTTTTCCTTTTTTTATTCTTATGGAACATCGAAAAGTACGATGCGGACAACCTTAATATTGATATTAAGGGCTCATATTTTCAGAGGCCTATTTTGCTATCTAAACGAAACTTTTCTTGCCTGGAAAGGAAGCCTGGTTCCGAGAACAATTTTTTTTTAAACGCCCTGCTACTGATCTCTAATTGATGAACGTATTTCTTCATAATACGTAATGTTTGTTGCACTGTAGACACTTTCAATGACTGGGTTTTAAGGTAAACCAACCGAATTGAAATAATTTCTAAGTTACGCAAAGATTTTCCTAATAACGAACAACGTTATATAGAGTTTACACTATGTTGTTTTTGTGAATGCTCATAGAATATTTATATTCGTAGTAGAAATGCAAATTATCATAAAAAAATGTATGAATTTTTTTAGAAATAATTAAGGTATGTATCACTTATGTCTTTATGACACATTCTTCAGTGTAAACAATTTAGATAGGTACCTTAATAAGCGTCTGTAGTTGCTCTATGAACTTAATATATGGTACACAAGCGAGGATTTTGCCCTATCAGAACCAGTAATAATTTCAGTGGATATAAGGTGCTAATATATGAATAAAATTCAGTCACCTACATGTTGTCTTTGAGATTTATTCTTTTGTTTAGTACCACACAAATTCGACTGTATTTACTAATATCTATCTATTCAGTTTAGAAGTAATTTAAGTTACGTGATATTATTGTAAATTTTACGTTATAAAAAACTAAATGTTTGAAACGAGTGATGAGTTATCTGGAACGTATTAATTCTCCATATAAGACCTATTACATATGTGATAGTTTTATTACCTACATTAGCAATACATGTATAAAAATGCATAGATATATTATCCTATCTGTAGACTACGAGTTCGAGCTAAAAATGATCCGACCTAAAACACTTAAAAACATTTCTAAGTAATAAAGCATATTAATTCTAAGTAAGTGCTTTCGACGTTCTGCTGCTATCGCTATGGCATTATAATTTTGTTTACTAAATATGTGTATATATTTTTATTATATTCCAAGTGTGATATAGTGTAATGCATTAAATATTAAAAAATGTTTTTTTTATTTATACATTTATATTTGTGTCGAAACATGTGTATTTTATTTATGTTAACGGGTAATAATTATTGTTCTATTCGGTACGCAGCAATACATTCCATCATTTATTCAAAAGCAACCATATACAGTCATTTACATAATAAAATGTCTTTTAATATGTGAATTGCCGCAAATTGATTGCGTTTTCAATACTATTTCATAATCTTCTTGCTTTTCAATTCATTATTTTTATTATAATACACATACACATACACATACACACACACACATATATATATATATATATATATATGTATAATTAACACAATAAATAAATTCATCACTGTCTCACTGAAACATAATTCATGTAGAGTAAATAATATCCCAATTTAATGTAAAATCTTATATATTTTCATACGTGCTAATTTCCAAACACAAATGAGTGCATAAAACCCTTCCTCGGTTTGAACTAGAAACATTTTATTCTTCATTTACACGTATATTTTTAAGAATTTTATCTCGTACACGATGTTTATGTATTTGAATAACAATTAAAACGCCTCACTTTAATGTTATTAGACCACCATCTCACTAGGTTAATAAAAAATAAACTCTTATTTCAAATATTTTAGATTTTTATTTATTCATCAATTTCGTCTTTAATTAATTGAAAGAAATAACATTAATTAGGATAAATTCAATTTTTGATACATATACTTAATAATTAAAACAGTGTGGCCAGAGGATTGTGTATATATTCAGAAAAAAGGAACAATTGTTAGGTTATGGTAGGTTATTAAGGTAGGTAATTGGTAGGTTACAGGTCGGAGGATAGCGTAAGTAAACGAGTGTTTTATTTTCGGTGTAGTTTTCTTAGATGCAAGAGAGAACACGCGTTGAATATTTAGTAGTATATTGTATAAACCAGCGGTTCTGAAAGCTGTGGAGTAGTACTCAACAATCCTATTTTGCAAACTCTTCATGAGATTAGCATAGATACAAAAATGTTTAGTTCAATTTTCATTGTCAAATGAAACAGATTCCCAGAACTCTGGTGATTTGTCAAGGAATCCAGTTTGAGAATCGCTGGTGTAGATGTCGAGAGTAGCTATCGCTCTATTGCGAAAACGCCCTCACATATATTAAAATCGATATCGCTCTACGGTAATTAATATTTGACAAGTATATTAAAAGAATGCTTAAATGATAAAATCAGCTACATAACGTCTGAAAAAGCGAAATCAATTTAATATTACCTAAAAAGACAGAATGTTCATTGAAATAATATGGCTGCATTTAATGGCAACACTGGACATAAAATATAATCAGAACAGTCTATACTTAAAATGTACGGTGCATCTAACTCCTGAGGGTAACCGCAAGACCCATATGCCATTCTGCCAGGGGCGTATTAAGCCAGTACAGTGTTCGAAGGTATAGATTATTAAGGTCCCAAATTATGTATTATAAGTGAGCAAATTCAGAGAAAATAACAATTTAAAAACATTACTCGCATGGGAAAATTTTCTTCAATTTTTTTTATCGCGTAACTTCGCGAGTTTCCTTTGCTCCCATTTATGAAAAGAATTCAGTATGATGCCGCATGAAGGACATAATTATATTTTTTGCCAGACAAAATGCCTCCAGAAGCTTAAGGTAGCGTTATATACCAAATCAGTGTATCACATCCAACAAAGATGGGGTTGCCAGGTATTGATTGCAACCGAACACTACAGGGACTATAAATACCAACTATACTTATATTAAAACCTTAAACAACTTAGGTACTAATTACTACAATAGATAGGACAGCCCTTGCTTATATGACTGATAGTATACTTTCAACATACAACCAAAACTTACCTCTAAGTTCATAAGCAAAATCCTTAAATTTTTTTTTCTTTATATTTAATTATCAGACTTTATGACAATAATGTACTTAGGTACCGATTACTATAATAAACAAACAGCCATTTCATATGTGGCTGATAATACGCTTCTAAAACAAGAAATCTTTTATAAGTATGTAATCAACATTCCTAAATTTGCCTTATTTACTGATTTTTGTAACTTTATCAGTTTGAATGACAATAATGCTAGGTTAATAATATGATATATTAATGTATCGAAAATAAAAAAAAATACATCGGCAATTATCGTTTCTCTTAACTAAAACGATTTTATTGAACGTCCTTACTTGCTTCCGATTGTTATTTATTCATCATACATACTTTTTTATATGAGTGATACATTCGATAATATAGTTTCGTTTTCGATTCTAATTCCAATCGTCTCTATTAGGATATCCATTATGAATGAATATCTACTTTCCTTTAGAAAATTCCTTCAACATATTTTTTTAATACTTCTATACATTTTACGAACCATTCAAGTTAGCATCTTTATCTGACAACTACCTACTTAATTTGACATTTATTTAGTTTAAAAAAAGATAAAAGTTAATAATGTTATATAAAATATATGATGACCTGTTCCAAGAATAAAATGTGACAAGAAAGTAGATAATTCATTAAAACATAGGTACTTTTTTCAATGTCAAATAATGATAAGAAATACATCTTTTCGATTCTATTAAAACTTGCAGAGGTTTTTTTTCCTCGAACTGACTACGCTATTGATCTAGCAAGGTATTAACAGCTTCAACGGACTACTAAGGTGAGCGCTTCAGGCACTCAGCCGATTTTTGTTTGGGCAACTAGCTCAAAGGTGCACGGCACACCTCGGCTTGGCTGTTGCCTGATTCATGCAATTCGCGACCTATCTGAGCTAACCTAAGCTAAGCTAACTATTCATACATATATGAGTTGTCGAAACATATATGTGTACCAAGCATACATATCTCAACAACTCTTATGTGTATTTTGTATCGGAAAATACTTGCAGAGGTTTTGGCTGATGTAACATCAGAGTACATAAAATATATCTATTTAATTATATTTTTACCCAAACACATTGAGCTTACAACAGTAGAGTATGACTAAAATGTACACAATCATAATATTATTGTACGTCACTTTGATTTACCCAGAAAAGTAATTACTTAATTTATATAACTTTTTCATATTTCATAAGTAATAATATCTAAAACATACAGTTTAATTAAATTTCTTTTTTATAATTCCAGTAGCATTATGTTGAAACACTATACGAATTTTATAACTAAGTGAAGAACTTGTGCCTATTTTAAAGTTGTGAATACAATAAAAAAAAAAAACTTATATTTGCACAAGCTTATGTGACCACATTAATAATCACTTTATGAAGGACAGTAATAACATGTTTATTGCAGTTTCCTAAAGTAATACAACAAATATTTGAATAAAGGAACATTCGACTTAAAATAAACTTATCATCTCTCAAAGAATTTTTGAAGTAAAACTTCTTTACGCACGCTTGACTTGGGGAGTAAGCTCGTGAATACGTGACGAGAGCGTTACGAAAACGTGTGATCGGGCGAGGCGAACGGAAGTTGAGAGGAAGATATAAGTTAGTGAAAATAGAAATAGAGAGAGTTACGTTTCGTATTATCAATGAAAACCCATAACCAATTTAAATATTTGTAGAAAATTAATATATGTATATACCTATATATTGTACATATATGTATAAACATATATATAAATGGAGCTAAAGAAGTTTTATTTCAGTCATGTGATCTAAAGCTTTTATAAGTCGTTTAATTATGTCTACCTCTAAAAGCCCCTCGACCGCGACGATTCTTATTAAAATCTGTTTTAGCTTCTTGGTTTTGTTTAATAAAAAACTTATAATACAGGACACCTTCATTAAGAAACGTCATGGCATATGACAGAGGCAAAGTAGCACAGTTGGAGTCGTTAAATAAATCATCAGTACATGTGCTAGCTGGAGTGCATATATCAGTGAATTGGTATTTACGACGCGGTTCCCTTTTATTATAAACATGAACCTCGTAATCCCATTTGGAAGCACTAATCGTAGTACCAAGTAGTTGTACGGCCATGAATATTTTACGTTCCTTTTCAGACACTTTGACGTGGAACAAAAAATTAAATGGGCCCAAAGTAACCAAGTATAGTGTGTGGTTATCAAAACAAATATTCACGAGTAACAACTCAGTGTCGACCTTTCCTTGTGTTTGCATCGGGTGAATTTCACTGAAGTGACTTGCTAATTGTGATATTTTTCCTAGAATAAAATAAAAAAAAAATCAATTTTTGTTCTATACAAGAGTAGGCTCTGCCCGCGACTTCGTTCGCGTGGAATAGGTACTTTGGGCTAACGCTAACGTGCAGCGACAGCTCTCAAGAGGAAAAAAACCCCAATTTTGAAATATTCCTCATTGGTGATCCGCTCCTATTGGTCTTAGTGTGATGATATATAGCCTATAACCTTCCTCGATAAATGAGCTATATAGCATTGAAAGAATCGGACCAGTAGTTCCTGAGATTACCCTCCTACAACGTCACAAACTCACAAACTTTACCTCTTTATAATATTAGTATAGATAACATTCTGTAATGCATCTTATAATAGATATATTAGACTCGAGATTAGACTAGAAGAACACCCTCTTTTTTATGTTTGAACTGACTAACCTATTAACTATTTACAACTTTACCGGACTATTAAAGAAATCGATCACTTAAGGCGCTTCTGGTAACATGTTTTTAGCTAGAAGTGGCAGTGTAACTACCACGTTACTATATCAGAAGGTTGGTTTTGTTATTTTATTATAAAATATCTGACGCTGTTTGTGTAGATTAGTAAATGCTTGGGCAGCAAGTTTACGAATCCCTCGTTTATTGGCGAAGTAGGTATACTTATTTGAAACAAAAATATAGCATGTGCAAATAAATAAGATGGAAGCTAACTGACAATATAAATAATATAGAGTTATAAAATAAAACTAAGTCTAGGAAACGACAGTAACAAATCTATACCAATATTATAAAGAGGTAAAGTTTGTGAGTTTGTGACGTTGTGGTGTTGTAGGGGGTAATCTCAGGAACTACTGGTACGATTTGAATAATTCTTTCGGTGTTATATAGATCATTCATCGAGAATGGTTATAGGCTATATATCATCACGCTAAGGCCAATAGGAGCGGAGCACAGATGAAAAATGTTTCAAAATCGAGATGTTTTTTTTTTTTTTGAGAGCTTCTGCTGGGTGTCAGCGTTAGCCCAGAGTAGTAACTATTACTACGCGGACGAAGTCGCGGGCAGGGGCTAGTGAAAAGATAAAGCATTACAAATTTGTTCCATAAAATAATGACTGTTTATTTATTTTATCACATAAATATTAATTTTCATTAAATTCAACTAGGCCCAGGCGCGGTGTGTTTGGCGGCATTTTTCAAAGGGCGCTAGGTCGTCGGCATGTGCCGCGTAACACTAGTATAACGTATGACCGACAAAACAATTTGAATCTTATGTTTATACAGATAGGGTTGCAAATGTTTTTGAGTATTTCGTTAATAGTGCAAAGTTCGTGTTTCGCGTCGCCACGTCGCGCTAACCCATCAATCAGGTTTACCCGCGCCTATAGATGTTTTACGTCAATAATAATAACAATACGTTAGAAAACGATTGGTCTATTATTTAGTTTTTGTCTGTAAGATTATAATTGCACCTAGGCTATAGTGGCGCTCTTAATCTAAGTAATCTTGGAGTTTAATAACTACTCTAGGACTTTTTCGTGGGAATAATTGTAATACACAAATATCACGTTTACTGTAGGTATGTGTGTCGCTACAAGCTCAAAGGTGCCAGAGTGGCCGAATTTCCGATTTGGCTGTTGCCTCAAATGCAACATCTCGAATCTGTCTAAGCTAAATTAAGCTAGCTATTCAAACATGTAAGTCGTGACAAAAATACAAAAGTATCGTACCTCGCCAATTGCAATATCCACATGTACCATTAACAGGACAAGTTATCTCCTGGAAGGGACACTGTTTTAAATGAATTTCCATGTCAAGCATCTTTAGTAACAAGCAACATCCCTCCTCAGCATTGGGGCAAGGTATTTTTTGCTGAAATAAGAAATGTATGTAAATACTATTTATAGTTTATTTTATTTTATTTATTTTAGGATCGTCAACATGACAATACACTAGTAAGTATATAAAAAGTAGGACTATTGTGATACATTATAAATGTAGTCATATTTAGAGACAACCACGGCGTGCTCCAACGATAAATTAAATATTAAACTATTTTACATATTTAAAAATTTAACATACATAATATAATAATACAAAAACAAGGAAATTGAAACAGAAAGAGAGAAAAAAAAAATACTGAAACAATTATAACTGTATTTTGTGAACAAACTGATATGTCTCTGTCGCTGTTTTGAAATGATTTCGTTTAGTTGAGAAAATGTCGCATGTTTTATGGTATGAGTTATATGTCCTAGATATTCTGTTGACCGGAGAATAAAAGCCTAAATTAGTACATGAATGAGAAATATAAAAAGGGACGTATTTATTCGATCTCGGAAGCTTAACAGGAATATTCAATTTGAAGTGATTAGTAATTTGTGGACAGTCAATTTTGTCATGAAATATATTAAATAAAAACATAAGTTCTAATATTATTCTTCGATTATTTAAGGAGGATAATTTGAAGTGGTTAGTTTTAGGATAACATACTTCATAATTATTATGCAAGAGCAAATGTATCTAAAACTTTGGAAATATCAGAGAACATACTATTTTTTATTAAACTTGAATTTATCAGTTAACCCTTGTTATGTTAATTTATCACCTAAAGCCATTTAAAATTTCGATTTGATAAAAAATTATGGATTGTTTAAGATTTTTTGAAATTACCAAAATGGTCAAAAATTTAATATTTTTATACTTATTTTTGTTTCTCTATATTCTATTTTTTTTCATAGATATTTATATAAAATCTGAATATTTCAAGATCATATTTTACTTTATATCTTTTTCCACTTTTAAAGTAGATTATTTTAAATGTTTCCAATAAGTTGCCATGATTTGGTTATTTTAGAGGAAGATTTCACCTGTGATATATAATCTTCCAGCATAATATTCCTCATATCTGTGATATTCAAGCGGCACAAGCCACATAATGCATTTCTCGAATGGCAGTCACTACACGAGCTGTGGCCATTGGGACATTGATAAATCTTTAAACCAAATGTATTGCTACACGTTCGGCAGCTAAGATTATCGTTTTTCTGATTGTTATTTCTGGATCTGTAAACAATACATATTTGTTTTTGTGAGGTTATAAGACGAATAGCTTTTATTATTGGTCGAGGTGTTCATCATTTATTCTATACCAGCCTTTGACCGCGGTTTTGCTATGCTTTTATAGATTTGACCTATCATTTTCTGAAAAAAGGTACCTTATGGCCTTTTTTGTTCCCCTAACGAAACCTCTATGCAAAATGTCATGATGACCAGTCGAGTTCTTTACCGTAACAAACAACCAAACTCATATAGGCATTTGTAACCTTTTGATTATTTTTTGGGTTGTAATCGAATACCTACCGGTTTTTCTATTCAAATTTTAACTACTTGATCCTTAATTAACCTAAGAAACACAAAGCAGAAAGTACTAAATGGATTGAATTAACTTTCTAGTCATAATGAGATGTATTATTAGTCTAAACTACTTATTATAAAACAAAGTCCTCTGCCACGTCTGTCTGTCTGTTCGCAATAAACTCACAAACTACTGAACGGAGTTTCGTGCAATTTTTACCAGTAGATATAGCGATTCATAAGGAAGGTTTAGGTGTACAATTTGTCGTGTTATTTTTATTACCAGGGCGGGACAACGTCCGCTGGGACAGCTAGAGTTCACATAGACAGATATTGTTAATTTTTTTTTTTTTTATCGTAGCTCAGCAAAGTGACTGTACTGTGCCTGATGGTGAGCGCAGTATAATCCAAAAACAACGGCGACTACCGAGAGACACGCTATCCCTCATCCCTCACCGGTCGCCGCTGCTGTCATGCCGGCTTGCATAAATGTCTCTTCACGTTACGCTTGAAGGACCCCATATTATAGGAAGGAGGGAACACACTGGCCGGGAGATTGTTCCATAGCTTCACGGTACGGCAGAGATAAGAAGTTCATATGAAGATAAATCTTATCATTACATATTATCAAACAAAGTCCCCTACCGCGTCTGTCTGTCTATTTGCGATAAACTCAAAAACCACTGAACGGATTTACATGCGGTATTCACCAGTAGATAAAGTGATTCATGATTCCATAACTCAAACCTTCCCGTTTAGGTATATAATTTATCAATGATTTTTTTATAATTAGGGCGTGACAATGTCCATCGGATCCGCTAATAAAGTATAAGAGATGAGGTACAACAGTTACCTGGCTCTGCGATCAGAAGATATTGACCTATCCCTGAGTGGAGCTGAAGGTGTGAATCTGAAACATGAATGTGTGACGTTCATAACAAATTACATTAGTATGTAACACTTAATGGGCAATAGAAGTTAATCCTGATAAGAGCGCTGCGATACTCTTCGATCCTTTACGACGTAGTAATAACCTCGAGCCCATCAGGCTATACGGAACCGATATACCTTGGGCCGACGAGGTCAAATATCTCGGTGTTACATTAGATAAACATTTAAATTTCGAGTCACATATAGATAGAGTGCGAAACAAAGCCGCTATGGTCTTGGGTCGCCTCCATCCGTTGCTTTGTCATAGGAGTAAGATGTCCCTCAGACACAAGCTCACTTTGTATAAGACGTGTATCCGTCCCGTGATGACATATAGCGGTCCCGTTTTTGCGCATATGTCGAAAGATAATTTTCATAAGTTGCAGGTTCTTCAAAACCGCGTTTTACGTAAAGTAACCGGTGCTTCGTGGTACGTTCGGAGAGTTGATCTACATAGGGACCTAGAGATGCCTTCTATCTGGGCATACGTAAAATCACTTACGATTAGTTATTTTGAAAAAGCCGCGAATCATCCCAGTCCGTTAGTGGTATCCGCCACAAAATACGAACCCGTACCAAACGCTGCGCGTTGTAAAAGACGTCCGCGACATATTTTTACCGACCCTCCCGATGAAATAACGGCAGTGAACGATCAGTACCAGCCTGTCTCTCCAAACAGAGCGTGCTCACGCCCACGCCCGCGTAACCACAGATCACGCCGCCGTGGTCTGGGGGTAAATTTCGCTCCCGCACACCAGACTAGGGCCCCCTCGGCAGCGGTTCAAGCCTAGGTCCGTTCCCTCGGCGTGGAGCCCTTGAGTACGCTGCTCGCGCGATACAGTGACACAAAATCTTACATCACTGCGACAACATTACACATATCACCTACACGCACGTGCACGCATACACGCTTACACATGAAAGTGGAAGGGTTTTATTTTTTTCCCTTATCAAACTGAAATAGTCTAGAATATTATCCGATACGAAATATATATAAGAGTTGTTGAGGTACGTATGCTTGGTACACATATATGTTTCAACAACTCATATATGTATGAATAGTTAGCTTAGCTTAGGTTAGCTCAGATAGGTCGCGAAGGTGCAGGTACTCACCGGACACGGTTGTTTCGGGTGGTACCTGCACCGGATCGCACGCAGGGAGCCGACCGCCGCCTGTTACGAGTGCGGCGCTGTCGAAGATACCGCGCAGCACACTCTGTCTGAGTGTGCTGCGTGGGGGGAGCAGCGCCGCATTCTGGCGGCGGCGGTGGGAACGGACTTATCGCTGCCGAGCGTGGTCTCGGCCATGCTTGGCAGCGAACAGGCGTGGCGAGCGATGTCCTCCTTCTGCGAGGACGTCATCTCGCAGAAGGAGGCGGCGGAGAGGGCCCGCGAGGCAGACCCGCTAAGTGGCCGTCTCCGCCAACGGAGGATTGGCAGGAGGAGGCGGCGCTTTGCCCAACTCCTCCTGCCACCGTAGCCGGACCTAAGGGGATGGGCCGGGGGGCCCATCTCCTCATTGCACAGGTCCGGCGGACGAGGGGGGGCAGCCGGCGTGTACCCGGTCTGTCCCTCTATAGGTAGGAGCCCGGCGGTCACCTTCCGCCGGGCGGACCGTGGGGGTGGCTCTACAAGGTTGATTAGCTTGAACGATCCCTTGCCGCCCCCACAAAACGGTCTGTCGGTACACCGTGGGGTTTTAGTCCGTGCGAGTCGGACATAACCCACTCTCTCCCCCGGGAGGGTGGGTATCCATAAGGGATTTCCCCACGTTAAAAAAAAAAAAAAAAAAAAAAAGATAGGTCGCGAATTGCATGTATCAGGCAACAGCCAAAGCCGAGGTGTGCCGCGCATCCTTGAGCTAGTTGTCAAAATAAAATCGGCTGAGTGCCTTAAGCGCTCGCCTTAGTAGTCCGGTGAAGCTGTTAAGACCTTGCTTGGTCAATAGCGTAGTCAGTTCGAAAAAAAAAAAAAAAACCTAATGGGCAATGTTTTAAAAACAAATATCCTATATTATTTAACAGTATATATACTAGTACATCTATTAGTACATGTGGTTATTATACATATGACATGGTTCTGGGGGTCAATTTCGCTCCCACCCACCAGATTAGACAGCGGCTCGAGCCTAGGTCCGTTCCCTCGGCGTGGAGCCTTTGAGTATGTTATACGTTAGAGAGAGTTATATGTTTCAACAACTCATATATGTATGAATAGTTACCTAAGCTTAGGTTAGCTCAGATAGATCGCGAATTGCATGTATCAGGCAACAGCCCAGGCCCAGGCAACCCAAGCGAGCTGTGCCGTGCACCCTTGAGCTAGTTGTCAAATAAAATCCGCTGAGTGCCTTAAGCGCTCGCCTTAGAAGTCCGATGAAGCTGTTAAGATCTTGGTAGGTCAATAACGTAGTCATTGCGAAAAGAAATACATATGACATGTAATATCAATTTTTCCATATTTACATGGATTGAATTTAATCGTTTGCAGGGTAGCAGGGCTTTACCTAAGTCCACCTGACTACCTACTATCCTGAAATTGCAATTATGCCACCAAGCACCTCCAAGGTGTGTTTGGCGGCTGCATTTTAAAGCCAGTCTCCCTCTAGATTTAGCTTATTTACCATCAAAGACCACATCACGATTTAACATCAGGTGAGTTTGTGGTGAAGCACTAAAATCTATACAGAATAAAAAAAAACAGTAATAAAATCAGTTAATAGTGCAACATTATCGTAAAAACGAACAGCAGAATACCTTGGTTGTCCGTATGTAGTTACTTAAAAAAGTTATAACACTATCATATAGATTCTGATGCACGCGTACTATTATGATCGTATCCCACAAAGAAAGCAAATATGTACCAAAAATATTCAGAAGACCTTACTTGGATTCTACTAGAGCAAGGGTGTACAGGCGAAACATAAAAGCATGGACAGTGTCTTGTGCAAGTTTGCACTAAGGAAGTAAACAAATTAAATTTATAATTTTATTAAATTGTTTTTACACATTCATTATGTTGTTTTAAATTGTAGCAGCCCGCCTTTAATTCATGGTCTGCCAGAGTAACCCCTAGTTTCAAGCAGACTGTGTATCCCTGCTCTGGAGTAACAGAATCCCAGTAAGGACATTTCGAAAGTGCGCTTATTACAAGTGGTAAAGGAAAACACTGTAGTACTTGAAGTCATCACAGCAGTACCATTTTGTAGATAGATAACAGGACTGTAGACTTCATAGGATATAGAATACATCATGAATTGACACGATTATTAAGCCCATGCCTTGCTTCCCCCAGAGATCTTTTTTGCCGACATTACTTTTAATATGTGGCTTGTTGGTGTTTTCTAACATTTTCAAAAAGTATCTTGTATAAAAAAATGCATTGCACTTGGCAATATCAATATCACGTATCAATTTATCCCTAAAATTACGGAAAAACAGTCTTCTTTATAGGTTTCAGTTACTACCAACTTTTACAATAAGATTCTGTCTCCATTAATTATCTTGCTGTTAAAAGTAAAATTTGTATAATAGATTACCTATTATTTTCATCACTTCTATTGATAAAGACAAAATCTTCTTCAGGTCGACGAGACGATCCTTGTGTTGGCGTGCTTCCTTGGAATCTATGTGTAATTTCCCTGTTTAGATTTGGATAAATGCTTTCTTTCTTCGGATGTTGGATTGCATTTAGTAACTCAGCCGAAGAGTAATTATATAGTGTTCGAATTCTTTCTGAACTGTAATAATAATAATAGAGATATCAATTCATTCAATCTGACATTGTGTTTACTTGTAAATATATTATAATTTTTTTAATGTGGTACCACATTACACAATAATGCTGCACCTCACTTCATGGTGATTTGAGGATGGCGAGTACTCATACAGGCATTCAAACAACCCTACGAGAGTGGTATGGCTTTACCAGAACATATTCCTAAACCGAATGCACTATAAGGGATAACGTGAAACTGCGACAATCGACACAATGCCCCTATCATGCTACTACTGAACTACCTTCATTTGAAACTGATTGTCACATTAATATTTCTAGCTACAGAAAACTCATCAAGATTAAAGATTAAACTATAGAATCATATTAGGTCTACAGGGATGTTCTGTTTCTATGAAAATAATCTTGGATATGTAAATAAATGTTTATTGGCTCTTTATTTTTATTGCTTAATGTACACATACTGATATAGCAAATTAACTAAAGTTAATTCAAGTTGGTCTTAAGTGTGAAACGACAGTGTATCCATTACTGCTAATAAATTTCATCTACACCATATTTTATAGGAATTTCAATCAGGAAGAATAAGTAGATATATATATACATATTTTTTGGTCTTAGCACCCTCTGAATATCACTTCTTTTTGTACTTACAAAATTTTTTGAAGGGCGAAAAGTTCGAAAATGAAAGAGATATCAAACAAGCATAGATTCAGTTTATCATATCAAAAGATAGTACATTTTTCAAGAATGTGATATTTAAATTGGCCTCGTGCTATCATTAATGTTATAAAAAACAAGATAGAATTTGTCAGTGGACCTATTATATCGATAATTACTGCTAAAAATCATCTCTAAAACATGGCAAAATATAAAAAATCTCAACACAATGTTCAAGCTTTAGCAACAGTCTATATCAGTAGTCTGCAAACTTGTTATCCAAAAAAACCAAATATAAAATTGAAATGTACTCAGAGCCTTTAAAAAAATGTAAACTTTGATTTAGTAGATAACATTTTTATGGAAATAACTAGCTAACCCGTGCCCACTTCCTAGGACGGTAATAGGCATTATCAAGCTACAACTTTTTTCTAGAACTCAATCATATATCTCTTAAGGCACCGTTCGTAAGAAACGTTTTCGTTCGACCATTTTTTCTCCGACTCTCCAGATATTACACCCTACAACCCCACAAACTTTCCCTCTTTATAATATTAGTATAGATAATATAATTAGTTAATAGCTTCTGCCCGCGACTTTGTACGCGTGGAATAGTTATTTTGGGCTAAGACGCAGCGGAAGCTCTCAAAAGGAAAAAATACCCCGATTTTAAATCATTTTTCATTGTTGCTCCGCTCCTATTGGTCGTGGCGTGATGATATATAGCCTATGACACTCACAAATAACGTGGCTTTCTATTGGTAAAAGAATTTTCGAAATCGGTTTAGTAATTTTTGAGATTACCCCCTATAACGTCACAACGTCACAAACAAACCTTACCTCTTTATAATATTAGTTTTTATGGAAATAATTAGGATTAAAGTACAGGCTTGAGTTCGGCTTTGCTCATTTTTTTTTTCGAACTGACTAAGCTATTGACCTAGCAAGGTCTTAACAGCTTCACCGGACTACTAAGGCGAGCCTTAAGGCACTCAGCCGATTTTATTTCACAACTAGCTCAAGGGTGCACGGCACACCTTGGCTTGGGCTATTGCCTGATACATGCAATTCGCGACCTATCTGAGTTAACCTAAGCTAAGCTAACTATTCATACATATATGAGTTGTTGAAACATATATGTGTACCAAGCATTTGGCTTTGCTCAATGTATCTCTTTTGTGAGTAAATAGCCATTCTATTGTTGCTTTCTAAAAATGCGCCTTTTTTCTGTAGGCTTATATTATTGAAATGTTTACTAATCTTAGGAGGCAAGTTGGTAAATAATATTTCAGAGCTCTGCCGCACAATTTATAAAAGCAGTAAAATGCATACATATATACTAATCTTTGCATAACAAATTACAGGTAACAAATAAAATTTCAATTTATACAGCATTTTTCCCATTTACATGTTCTTTACTGCATTTATAAATTGCACAACAGAGCACCACTAAACACTCTGGAAGAGCCACAACTAAAGAGTGAGAGAGCCACATGGTGCCCATGAGCAGCAGTTTGCCGACCACCAGTCTATATCACTGTGAATTTTATAGACAATGTAAGTGCAAATTAAAAGGTAACTGGTTAACTATATTTTAAGTAGACATACAATAACTTACCTTGTAGCTATATTATCTTGTGTGTTGGTGCCGGAAGTTGTAACAGGTTTAGACTGGATGAAAGATGAACTAGATGGAGTCATCTGTGTCCTAAAGGCTTGTACGGGTTGAGTTACCATTTCTTTGGGTTGTTCATTTAATAGTTTCTGGATTGATCCAGTTTGAGGTGCTTGATTTCTAGCGACTGTGTGAGCAGATTGAATTGTCTGTGCTGCTGCTGTAGGTGTGGTTCTCATCAAAGGATCCAGTTGTTGATTTGACAATGTCTGGTTTGTACTAATTACAGGATTTTGATTTCGAGAGTTTGTTTGAAATTGTGCTATTTGATGTGCTGGTCTTGTTGCACTAATTTCTTGATTTCTCTGTTGAACTAGTCTCCCTTCATATATCTCTCTTAGTTCTGCTTGTGCTCTGGTATATTCCTGATGAACTGTATTTTGGCTAAAAAAAATTATTGCAGAATAAAATGTTATTTAAAGCAAACAAATTATTTGCATCTTTTAATTATTTTATTCATGTTCACCTATTTTCCCATTTATTACATACTAGCTGACCTGTGCAACTTTGTCTGCACTAAATTGGATATAACCGGTTTCAATTGTATTTATAAACGCAAATAATTAAAAAAAAACCTAATACCCAATTGCAGCGACATCTAGCACTTCTAATTGTGAATCCAAACTATCCAGGGACTCACTCAAACATATACCCAGTTGGTATGTCAGAAATCTTTTAAAATAAGCCTAGAACCCCTTCACAGCATTACCTAAAGGGTCCAATTAAGAGAAAAACTAACCTACATATATTGCTGATAAACATCTTCCCAGTACCATACTGTAAAAACTAAACTTTATCTACATTAAATTTACATTTTGATTTAGTTGTTTGTTTTATAAGAATTTGTAAAATATATGTGAAATCTGGATAAAACATAATTTTGTCAAATTGTCTCTCTCTATGATATTCTACCTCCTTCTATTCCCCGTCCTACTAACATTATGTGTCTCTTAACTCTTGTTACGGATAATCATTTAAGTCTAGAATGCATGTCGAAATTTATTAATACTAACAAAATTAAACTTTAGATTTTAGTGTTGCTCTTGTGGATGTTTGTATTCTAACAATATGTTGTATGTTCAGTTTACATGTGCTTTCTTTGTGGTATCTGTTTGTAGATAGCCCGGTCTGGATATAAAGATAACTGTTTAATTGTCTGGCGCAATCTCCATTGTTTATGGCTCTATTCACTTGACATTGGCAAAATTGTGTGCGCACACATGTTGCCAATTTAAAAAAGAAGAAGATAATTTTGTCAAATTTATTTTACTTTTGACATATAAATCACCTTTTGACTGAGATACTGAACTTGAGATAATATACCTTTCTAACAGTGAAAGAATTTTGAAAATCAGATCAGTAGTACCAAGGATTTCTCTAGAAAAAAACTTTACCTCTCTTTATAATATTAGTATAAATATAACATAGTGTGCTAATTGCAAACACCTCAACTAATTATTTTAATCGTAGATTCACAAATCTGAACCCAACTACTTCAAGACTCGACAATATTTAGAACTAATTTTATCAAATATCGAAACTACACATTTACTGACAGAACTCTAATTGAGATTCCTCACAGTAGCATAGTGAGATGAAAAATAGCTTAAATTTTTAGCTAATCTATCTGCAATATATAGTACAAAGAAAATTTACCAAAATCCATCAAGAATTTCACTAACTACAAATTTTTGACATTCGTCTGTTATCCTGGAGAACCCATAGCATTTAATGGGATAAACAGTATCCTAGATGTAACCTTGTAATATTAGTTATCACTTTGTCAAGTTTCGTCAAAATTGGTTTAGTACCTTCAGAATGATATGTGTTCACGGGGACAGACAGACAGACAAAAATTGTAAAAGGATTATTTTTTGGCTTGTATATCAATAACAAAGACTATCCTGATCATAGTCTCCAAAAAATATTTAAGGTACAGATTTGGCCTCATTACAGTTTTATTATATGTATATAGATTTTGTACAAAAAAAATACACCCAAAATTAAGGTAATTCACACAACATATTCATCTTACTCTTGAACAAATCGGAGGAAAAAATGTTAATCATTCAACTTTCTAGGAAATATTGTTATAAGTTCAATGCATTATAAAAAAAATACACCCAAATTTAAGATAATTCACACAACATATTCATTCATCTTAGTCTTGAACAAATCTGGGAAAAAAAATGTTAATCATTCAACTTTCTAGTAAATATTGTTATAAATTCAATGCATTATAAAAAATAATATTGTAAATGCTATTCTAAACCAACAATCTATATATTCATACACCTACCAAGATCATCTTTTGAAGCCAAGTTGCATTTTTAATTTATTGGGGAAATATACTCAATATTGTGTGCCATATAAACATATGATAGCTCATTATATAAAATGTTACAAATATGACTATTAGGTAGGCGCCAACTTTACAAAACTTTGCATATACATTTTGCAATCGTTTGCAGAAGCTTACCTCGCCCGTGTTACAGGTGTAGGATGGCTGGGTCTTGGTCTAGAAGACGACTGTTCAGCACCCATTGTAATATAACGAAAAAAACACTTCGAACCCTTCCTAGATAAAGTTTTCAAAAACAATTAATGGTCTCTTTAGAGCACAAATAAAGTACTAGTAACAGAGTACAATACTTATTGTATTTAATATTTCAACACCAAGGACAGTAACATTTCTACACAAACGACTAAAAGAACTGCAGGATAAACGATGCAATGAAACCTTTGTGGAGACGAACTGAACTGGAAACGAACAGAACCACAAACAATGAGCCCATTTTTAAACGACTTAAGAGTATTAATAGTGAGGTATGAATATCGATACAATAATAAAATGTTATTAATAAACTATTTACATATTAGTATCAGATATAAAAATATTTGAAAATCAGCAAAATTTATCTGAATAAAATTCCACCAGCTACATTATTAAATAGCGGCGAACGAAGTGAATAAACTTGATTCCTTGATTTCTTTCTAGTACAACCACCGACTAGGAAAACGTGTAATTTTCAAAAGTTTCCAGTTGCTAATATTTCAGACATATGCATGATAGATGTCGTATATCCAGGAAAAGTCTATCCAGTGACGAGACATTTCTATGATGGTATTATTACTATATGCATAGCTTTTTAAATTAAATTAAAATAATTCCCAGTTTTAAGCAAAACGCGAAACAAACAAATGTAACTGTTGTTTAGCGTAATAGATCTTATACTTTTCATTATCATTATTTATCAGATCCATGTGTATAATAATATATGTCTGAAAAAAGTTGAAAGTACGACATCGATAACACAAATACACAGTACTTACAACACTATTTTCGTCAATTGTCGGAAAGAACCGTCCGTAGACAATAAGAATATACTTTTAATAAGAAAGCATTCTATCAGTCCTTTGAGTTTTTAACGGGATCTTAGTATGTCGTGTAGTAGATTTTTTTTTTCATTGTTATGTTATTTGGCTTTATATAATGTAATATTGGTGTTGTTTTACGTAATATACTTCGGTTATTTGGCTATAAAAAACAAATATTAATGTATGCAAGTGACTTACAAGTCAATATAAGTATTATATGTTATGAATGCAAAAGTTTCTTTTATCATTTTTTGTTTATCGTTATCAAACGTCATGCAGGATTTTTACAAAACATGACATAAATTGTGAGTATGTCGTAACTACTTAAAGTGGCTTATACTTAATATAACAGGATATAAGGAAAGACAGATCTGCATATTATTACGTTTTTCTGTATGTAGTATTAAACTTTCCAGAAAAATAATAAAACTGTTGGTGTTTGTTGGAATATTAACATAATATAAAAAGTTAACATTAGCTACTCTATGTCACAAGATATGTATTGCAACACTAGTAATTTTTTAAATGTTTTTAAATGTTAAATAAGATGGCGATGTACAATTACTGTTGTATGTAAATGTGAAGCGCTTATATGTTAATTACTTATTAAAGTGTTTTTTGTACGAATTGTGTTCTATTTTTGTTGTCAAACAAGACAAATATTATCAGTGTTGAATTCTGTTGATAATCATCACTTCACATTTGATCACTAAAATAATCCATGATTTATAAATTTTAACTAAAAATTGCAGAGCATTTTAAAATCTAGGAATACTAATCTATACATACATATAATAAAAATGAAGTGTCTGTATGTAATATTAAAATAACATTTTTTTACTGATTGGCTGTGAAAGGATACACATAACTGATAACAAAAATGCAATTTTTAAAATTTTTGTCGGTCTGTCTGTTTGTTCCGGGTAATCTCTGAAACGGCTGGACCGATTTGGACAGGAATCTCACTGGCATATAGAAAAAATTACAGTGGGTTACTTACGCTACTTTAAATTGGATAAGCTGTTAACCGCGGCTTCGTCCGCAATGCTATCTCCAAAACAGTTGGACCGATTTTTACGGGACTTTCACCGGTAGATAGCGGGCATCATAAGAAGTAATTTAGTTTATTTTAATTTAGACTAGCTGTTAACCGTGGCTTCGCTCGTAGTACTATCTCCAAAATGGTTCGACCGATGTTTACAGGACTTTCACCGGCATATAGCGAACATTATAAAAAGTAATTTAGCTTATTTTAATTTAGACTGGCTGTTAACTGTGGCTCTGCCCGCAGCACCATCTCCAAAACGGCTCGACCTATTTTTACGTGACTTTCACCAGCAGATAGTAGACAATACTAAAAGTAATTTAATCTATTTTAATTTCGACTAGCTGGTAACCGTGGCTTCACCCACACTGCTATCTCCAAAACGGTTCGACCGATGTATACAGGACTTTCACGGGCATATAGCGGAGATTATAAAAAGTAATTTAGTCTATTTTAATTTAGACTAGCTGTCGACCATGGACGGTTTTCAACGGGTTTCAACGAGAATTTCACTGGCAGATAGAAAAAATTACAGTGGGTTACTTACGCTACTTTAAATTAGATTAGGTATTAACCGCGGCTTCGTCCGCAAAGTTATCTCCAAAATGATTGGACCGATTTTCACGGGAATTTCACTGGCAGATAGCTAACCGTATAAAAAGTAATTTAGGTTATTCTATTTTAGATCATCTGTTACCCGCGACTTCCTCCGCATGAAATTTAGCAAAAAATATGTTGTTCACTGTAAACATGTGGGTAAGACGTGCGTTGTATTGGACTCTAAGAATAAATATAATTGAAATTCATATATCTGTATCTATGTATTCTGAATTATATTGTGTTTTTGGTCATTTTGGCGGCCATATTATTTTATTTAAATTGTCAAATATTAAAAACTGCTTAAATAGATATAACGTTTTATATCTTGATTTATATTTATGCAAGATTTCCAGACGTCAGCTCATTCATTGTTTACAATTCTACATTATAACTATTAATAGTAATTTTAAAGATAGAAGGGGTCTTTCTAATAAGATATTAGACCATAAACGTATTACTTATTGATAATATGGGCATATTATATCATTACCTATCTTTAAGTCACTTTTTCATTAATTCCTTATACAGTGTGAGCAATGAGGTAGTTATATGGTGGGTTAAGGTTCCAAATATGTTGCTGACGATAAACCTCATTCGCCACATCATTTGCCACACTGTTAGTATTTGTATATCTAATGTATACGTTACATTTTACTATAAGGGACTTGCGCGTCGTTCTTAGAACTGTTTTTAAAGAACATTTCTATAATTGTAGATGGTCTCACATTTTTTTATGTCTTTAATACAAATTTTAAAAAACGCGTGCGGAGCTGCGGGTATAGTTAGTAAACAACATAATGTTGAAATGTACACAAAGAGCCTTTTTTTAAATCTTAACTTTTAACAAAAGCTCTTTGTTTTAGTAGATAACATTTTTATGGAAATTATTAGAATTAAAGTACACCCTTGAGTTTGGCTTTGCTCAATATATCTCTTTTGTAAGCTAATAGACATTCTATTGTTGGTTTTTAAAAATGTGACTCTTTTTTTACAAAGATGTTTACTCATCTTTTACGTCAAATTACAAAAATGTTTACTCACCTTTTACGAGGCAAGTTAATAGATCATATTGCAGAGCTGCACTAAACACTGTGGAAGAGCCACATGCGGCCCACGAGCAGCAATTTGCTGACCGCGGGTCTATATGACAGTGTGGGTTTCATAAACAATGTAAGTGCAAATTAAATAGTAACTGGTTAACAATTTTTTTTTTTCGTAGCTCAGCAAAGTGACTGTACTGTGCCTGATGGTGAGCACAGTATAATCCAAAAACAACGGCGACTACCGAGAGACACGCTATCCCTCATCCGTCACCGGTCGCCGCTGTCATGCCAGCCTGCATAAATGTCTCTTCACGTTACGCTTGAAGGACCCCATATTATAGGATGAGGGAACACACTGGCCGGGAGATTGTTCCATAGCTTCACGGTACGGCAGAGATAAGAAGTTGCGAACTTTTTAGTTCGTGCCCAGATAGGATTTACCGTAAAACTATGGTTCCGTAGCCCAGCGCGCGTGGTTCGGTTATGAAAAGGAGAGGAAGGGATAAAATTAAACAATGTCTTAAGTAGACGTACAATAACTTACCTTGTAGTTGTATTATCTTGTCTGTTGGTACCGGAAGTTGTAACAGGTTTAGACTGGGTGAAACATGAACCAGATGGAGTCATCTGTGCCCTAAAGTCTTGTACAGGTTGAGTTATCATTTGTTTGGGTTGTTCATTTAATAGTTTCTGGATTGATCCATTTTGAGGTGCTTGATTTCTAGCGACTGTGTGAGCAGATTGAATTGTCTGTGCTGCTGCTGTAGGTGTGGTTCTCATCAAAGGATCCAGTTGTTGATTTGACAATGTCTGGTTTGTACTAATTACGGGATTTTGATTTTGAGAGTTTGCTTGAAGTTGTACTGTTTGAGGTGTTGGTCTTATTGTACTAATTTCCACATTTCTCTGTTGAACTGGTCTCCCTTCATAAATCTCTCTTAGTTCTGCTTGTGCTCTTGTATATTCCTGATAAACTGTATCTTGCCTAAAAAAATAGTAAAATAAAATTGTATTTAAATCAATCAAATTATGTGAATCTTTTTTTTTATGTCATACCAGGCAAACGAACAGGTGGGTCACCTGATATTAAGTGATCACTACCGTCCATAGAAACTAACAACACCAGGGGAGTCCAAAGTGTGTTGCCAGCCTGTGTTTGGGGAAAAGAGAGGGAAGGGGGAGAGGAGAGGGGAGGTGGGCTTACGGCGCTTTCACTGACCTAACGAAACGCAACAATGCAAGCATTGTTACTTCACGTCAGTTTTCTATGGCAGGGTGGTATTACCCCGGGCGAGCCGACCCATTCATGCTGAAACCAGTAATAGCTTCAGTGTGACTCTACCACCTACAAGCACCTACATCTTTTCATTATTTTATTTTTGTACACAATTTTTCCTAGTTATTACATCATCTTCTTACCCTTATCCCACCTAAGTGTAGGGTCGGCACATCATGTTTTCTAATGTTCTGGTTTCCCTAGTTATTACATAGTTTATAATAAAATATGACACCCAAATCATCATTATTAATGTTTTGAGGAAGATAAGAATAAACTCCTCATGGACAAATCTATGAAAAAAATGTTGATCATACAACTTTATAGTAAATATTGATAAAATTTAATGCAATTTAATACTTATAAAATAGCTATTGTTATAGTAAATGCTATTCTAAATCGACTATCTATATATTTATAAAATTACCATGATAATTTTTGAAGCATCGAGATGCATATTTAATTTATTGAGAAAATTTACTCAATAGGTATAGTGTGTCATATAAACATATGGTAAGTCATTTTATAAAATGTTACAAATATGAATATTAGGTGGCTTTTTAAAACTTTGCATTTGTGTTTTGGAATGGTTTACAGAAGCTTACCTCGTCCGTGGTACAGATGTAGGATTGTTGGATCTCGGTCTAGAAGACGATTGTTCTGCACCCATTGTGAACTTAACGAAAAAGCACCTTGAACCCTTCCTAGATATGGTTTTCAAAAACAGTTATTGCACATATACGTGAGTAGAGTACTTTAAAAACAACAGCAACATTAATCTAGACAAATCATTGAAATGGGCAGGACACAACCACTAAGAGAAATGCAGAGTAAAAAACGCAACAAAACCTTTATGGCGACGACTAATAAATGGACAGAACACAAACAATAAGTCTATTTATTAACGAGAAAAGAGTATTAATAGTGAGGTCTGAATATCGATACAATAATAAAATGTTTTTAATAAACTATTTATACATTAGCATCAATTATGAAAATATTCGAAATTCAGCTGAATTAAATTAAAATTCCACCAGTAACATTAATAAATGGCGGCGAACGAAGTGAATAAACTTGATTGGTCGATTTTTTCCAGTATTATTAGGAAAATATGTGTAATTTCCACTTTCCTAACGTTTCAAGTTACAGATGCAACGTAGAAGTCTTCAATCCAGACAAAAGTTTATCCAGTAGTGGGACATTTCTATGATGGTATTATTACTATATAATTTTTTTTTATTAAGTTAAAATAACCCTCCGTTTTAAGGAAAACTTTCAATATTCTTGAAACAAACAAATGTAAGTATCGTTTAGCGTAATAGAACTTATATATTTCATTATCATATTTTTTTACAAAATTCATTTTTTATATACATAAGCCGAAACTAGTTCAAAGTACTATATCGATAACACAAATACACAGTACATCATCACTACTTTCGTAAATCATCGGAAAGAACCGTCCATAGACAATAAAAATATAGTTGAGAAAGCATACTATATATCTTACATTAGTACTTTCAGGTGTTTTTGGATTTCGCTCTGAATGTGATTAGTTTATTATATACCTAACTACGTACTGTAAATAAAGAAGTACGTGCGCTTGTATTTATTTTCCCATATTAAACACGCATTACTATCGTCAAACACACGGCCAGTGCTATAATACATTAAATTACATAGTGAGGTCGTATAAATATCTTCCAATATGAATATATTATAATATCCAATATGAATATTTAGTTAACTTGTTTTTAAAGTACAGATATCTATTAAAGAATGTATAAGCAACTACAAAAATAACAATAATTTAGGTATGATCAAAAAATCAAACAATAATAATAAAAAAAAATGGTTTTATTTGAAATCTATAAAAGATAAATATTGTCGTATGCAAGTGACTTGTAAAATAGATGTTATAAATGTGAAAGTATTTTTTTATGTTTTTCTGTTTATCTCACAGACTCCTCCCCCTGATTCCTCTCCCCTCCCACGACGAGGGAATGGACCTAGGCTTGAGTCGCTGCCGAGGGGGGCCTAAAAAACCTAAAAGTGTTCTCATTACGAAAAATCATACAATATTCTTCATAGTATTAGAATTTCATACTTAGGCCGTAATTTATGTCTTATCTTCTAGCTTATTGAATAATCATCTAATCCATTTTGTGTACAACGGCATGTAAAAGGTTTGTATACACGATTCTGAACATAATTAATTTTCAACCCTATATAGTATTATAGTAGTAAGTAAAACAGATTATATTTGATAAATTTTACATTGTATTTGTCTCAGCGATACGAGACTCCTTCGTTTTAGTAAATTTTAATCTTTCAATATCCGTCTATTATTACTACTATTCGTGATATTTTTATATTATTGGGCCCTTATTTTATTACCACAGACTATTAGTCATAGGGATATTCTTTCGTGATCAATTACAGTAGCTTTACAAACTCAGTTTCGTGATTCCCCTTAGTAGAGCTCGATTTAACGGTAATTACCGCTACAACTAGTATATATTAAAATGTATTCACTTCAATAAATACGAAAATAAATTGCCAGCCGTAGTATAGTTCAGTCGTCACTTCAAACATTTCTCCTTTTTTACTGTTAATTTCCGTCAGTTATTAAAATCTAACGCTATACCAACGATTTCAACGATACCGCGGTAAGAATATTTCACTATTATAACCATTTACGGCCGGTCTTCATATTCAATCACCGAGTGACACATTACTCATCGCCGGTCGCCGCTGTCATGACGGCCGCGAAAAGCTGGATATGCACAGGCTGATCGCGAAACGCGAGCCACAGAAGCGAATCGCTATGACGGGCTTTTTCGCCATATACATGGTGGTTGTGATCCAGTCCGGCTGTAAAACCCTACCACCCCGCTTTAAGTTAAATGTAAGTAGTCATCTGATATAGACCGTGTTTTCTAATCTAGCTATGGTTGGTGTTTCAATAAATGTATTTCCTCAGGCTCGGATAAGGTCACAGATATATAGAATACTAGCCCCTGCCCGCGACTTCATCCGCGTAGTAATAGTTACTACTCTGGATTAACGCTGACACACAGCAGAAGCTCTCAAAAAGAAAAAACATCTCGATTTTGAAACATTTTTCATCTGTGCTCCGCTCCTATTGGCCTTAGCGTTATGATATATAGCCTATAACCATTCTCGGTGAATGAGCTATATAACACTGAAAGAATTATTTAAATCGGACCAGTAGTTCCTTTTTTTTTTTTTTATAGTGGAGAAATCCTACATTGGATACCCTCCCGCCGTCGGGGGACAGCGAGAGGGTTATGCCAGACTCCTACTGGCTAAAACTCCACTGGCCGCTCAGCGCGTATGTGAGCCAAGGTTGCGGGATTACGATAAGCAAGCATATCCGCAGCCCTGGTCACGCGCTCGGGTCGCCTGCAGATGTTAGGCAGGGACCCTCCTCTCGGGAAGAGTTATAAGTACTCTTCCTGTACCTCTTTACGGAAGCGGCGGTGAAGACCGTGCTTCATCATCTCGGGCCTTTCTTATGCGGTGACGGACACCCCCGCGTCCGTCACCTAAAGGCGTGCTACGGGGGCCTTAGATGGTGCCAGGCACCCCTTCTTCTTCTTTGCCCCCCTCTCCCACGGCGAACATTAGGAGCGTCCGGCTCTCTCTCCCTTTGTCTCTCGGCCTCCTCCTTCTGTTGGAGGACTTCCTCACAGAAGGAGAGCGCAGCGTACCATGATCTATCACTGGCAACCATGGATCCAATCAGAGCCGATAGGGACAAATCATGGCCCACCACGGTAACCAGCTCCCTTCGTTGTTCAGCCCAGGCTGGGCATTCTGTTAGCGTGTGGAGTGCCGTGTCCATCTCACATTCAGTGCAATGGTGGCATCTCGGTGTCGCTTCTCTTCCAGCCACCTGGTGCAAATACCTGCCAAAGCAGCCATGGCCGGTAAGCATTTGCACCAGCCGGAAGGTAAGTGCCCCATGCTTCCTATCTATCCACTCCGTGAAGAACGGACGACAAGCTTCGATGGTCCAGGCGCCGGCACTGGGAGTACGAAGTCTCTCCTCCCATATCGCCATCAAGTATCGCTGCAGCTCGAGCCTTTTCGACTCCATCTCTCTAGGTGCGATGCGTTCGCCATCCGCGATTTTATCTGCACGCCACTTGTATAGGTCAGCTTGCGCGAGACTGACCAACTGCCACGGCGCAGAGCCCGCTAGTAGGCACGCCGCCTCGTATGATACGGTACGGTAACCGCGGATAACCCTGACAGCCATTATCCTGTGTAAACGCCTCAAGACAGCAGAGTTAGTGGCCGTCAGGGCCTCGTGCCATACCGGGGCTCCATAGAGGGCCATCGACCTCACCACCCCTAAGTAGAGGGAGCGGCAACTAGCGCCGGCCCCTCCAAGATTCGGCAGTAAACCAGCCAAGGCAGACGCACTCCGCAGGACCTTTGAAGCCAGCTGGCGAAAGTGCTCGCAGAAGGTCCACCGGCTGTCCAGGACCAAACCCAGATACTTCAGTGTGGGTCTCACATCTATCCTCACCCCGCTAACGATTAAATGCGTCTCTGGAGGAGGAGCTCTACGAGGGCCGTGAAAACAGATGGCCTCAGTTTTGCTGAGAGCCACCTCTAAGCCAAGACTGCGTACCCTGCCAACCACTTGTGCCACGCTTACAGTGGCCAACCGTACGGCCTCCCTTATTGAGACTCCTCGCGCCGTTACGAGGGTATCGTCGGCATAACAGGTTATCGCTGCGCCGGGCAGAAGAGCGCCGCGCAGCACCCAATCATAGCCGATGTTCCACAGGAGCGGGCCCAATACCGACCCCTGTGGAACACCGCACGTGATCTCTCTTTGGTGGGTGCGTGCATTCTGCCCGAGGACCAGTAGTTCCTGAGATAACCCCGTACAACGCCACAACGTCACAAACTCACAAACTTTACCTCTTTATAATAGTAGTATAGATTCTAGCTACAGTTAAGAACGTCCCTCGGAAAAGTTTTGTTTAAAATATTTATTGTTATGTTTAATATGAACATTATAAGTATATTTAATATATGCATATGTTATGCATATACATATATATTTATATGTTACTCAAATGATGAAGTTTTGGTACTAACAATATTTTAAAATAATTGTTGTTGAAAACAGTATAGCTATTGTCATTTTATGATATACCAAAAATAAATTAAAAAACGCTATTCTTGTCTTTGTTGAAAAAAGTTGATGTGATACGTCGACGACGTGCACAGTATGTGCTTTTTTTTATCTGCGCTGGCAATTTCTTTCGGACAAGTTTCTCCTTAAACTCTTCCAAAATTCCCAACATCCTCTTCTACAGAAGCTAAGACATCGAGCGTGTATAGTTGTAAACGAGGGTTACAACTCTTTATTCGATTTGCCTTTTCTTCTCCGCAGTTATATCAAAATTTCCCGTTTAACTATTCCCATTCTGCAGTATCCATGTAAACTTATTTTCTTCCTTCCTTATGAAGCGTTGTCACATCAGCCCAATATACTACTAGATCTGGGCATTCAGCATGACATAGTTAATGCTGATAGAATTTTAAAAGATAAGGTTGCTTCTCAATTCCCGAACTGGCTAGCTATCTACACCGACGCATCCAAACTGGCCCAAAATAACAACGTAAGAGTCGCTGTGTGGATACCCTTTTTCAAAATTATTTTAAGTTTCAAATGCCCTCCAGTTTCAACAATGTTTACTGGTGAGTCAATCGCAATTTTAGAGTCTATAAAATTTGTATATCCCAATCACAATATACAAAATCAAAGAAGCCCTCTATATCTGTCAACGGCAAAACTTAGAAATCGTCGGCATGGATTCCGGGTCACTCAGGCATTCCAGGCAATGAAACCAAAGATTCCTGTGCTAAATAAGCTGGCAACATAGGCTCCCTAGAACATTTTCAGATCATTCCTGGGAATCTATGTTCAAGCATGAAACACGAGATGTTTAAAGCATGGAATATTTAGTGGCCGACCTCACACAAGGTTAAGGCGAAATTCTATGGCAATTTACAGCCAACCATTCCTACTAAACCCTGGTTTTCCTTGTTTCGGAACGTAGATAAGCGTACGATATCGGTCATCTTCCGTATTCGTTTGAACCATGCCTGCACGCCTATCCATCTGGCAAAAATTAGAGTTCGGGATCACTCGCTGTGTGAATGTGGTTTAGATGAAGGAAATCTGGACCATATATTCTTTAATTGTCCAAATCGGCGCGTGTCGCTATATGATATACTCCCCCAGGAGATATCCCGTCCCACCGTATGCAATTCCTCCTCATCCTTTCCTTCAGTCCTTTTATTACCCTTATGTGTAAATATGTTAATATGAATAAAATTAAGCTCTAATTAATTGTTGCATTTTACTTACCTGTACTAGATATATATGTATACGTATATGGTATTTATATACTAACTTAGTTGTTTAGGAACTTACTATTCCCAATGGTGTATTTTCCTTTGGTTCTATGTTATGGTGGTGGTTAAAATCAAATTCAAATCTTTTGTTGTTGTATTATCGTTGGAGTTGTTCTTAATGTACATGACACTGGCGGAATTGTGGAATTTTCCGCAGAAGCCAAAGACAAAACAAAAAAGAATATAGTAACCTACTAATGTTTATATTCGAATATATAAGTCCTGAATCTGCAAATTAAGTTTCGTAGTTTAGTCGAGTATCAAATTAATGATCTTCAAATTCTCCATCATCTCAATCTCAGTTAAATAAACGGGCTTCATACATATGAATATCATTAATATTGGTAAAGAAATCCATGGCTTTCTATTAAAATATATTATTTAAGAATCCTTCAATAACGTATTATCCTCCAAAATTGGGCCATAGACGTAAATTTAAAAAAAGGATAGTTTGAACAAAGAAGAATTAACTGTAAAAATGTTATTAAAACGCTTTACTTTTTTTCTATGAACTTACATAACTAGAGTATTGGATAGACACTCCGGCAGGTAGTTTATAAGGAAATATAGAATTCTTTATCTATCTATGTTTATTGAAACGGAGAAACAGGCCAATAGTTAGCTGAGGTAGTTGTTTTAACTGCCAGTAATAGATACATTGGTTATTGGGAACGACTGTTAGGTGTTTTTTAATTTTTATTTATTTTAATTTTTTTATTTTATATATTTTTAGTTAATGTTAATTTTATATTATGAGGAATTGTCAAGGAACAACTTTTTGTAATTGCATTATATGTATGTCATAAACTGGACGTAATATGTTAGACAACGTGAATCGTTTAGATAAATTTCTTATTACTTATACGGAGCATGCTTAATACTTGTTCTCATGTTTATTTTACAGTTTAAAAAAAAATCGTCCATCCTGCCACCTCTTTAATAACTCTTGGTATTGTTGGGACAAGTTCAAGCAATATAGAGGAACTTCCAAGTAAGAAGCTATGTCCAAGCGTAAAGGAAGTTGGTGTTTAAACAGTAACTATCAAATGTATGAATCCTATAGAAGAAGATTTAAAGAGAAGCGACTATCAATACCAAAATTCTGTTACCATACACCTGCTCACCTGGTCCCTAAGGAATCAAACCTTGATCTGATCCTATGACGCTAAGCCTTTGAGCGCATACTAGATGTTTTTAAATATTATCTATACTAAGATTCAGTTATCATAAATACTGTCTTCACTAAACTTTAAAAAAATGAAAGCTTGCTCATACACTGGGAGACTGAACATCTAAGCACAAACTTGATGTTTCTGGTTATTATCTAGACTATGATCCAGTCACCACAATACTACTTCTCATGAGACTGTTGAGTAATGATACCTTGATCCGGCACTAAGGTGTTAAACACTTAAGCGCAAATTCGATGTTTCTGTCTAATATGTATATTTAGATTTAGTTACACTGTTCTTGACCTTGTATGACGTTGAGAAATTATAATTTGATTTGGCACTTTGGGATCCAATATAACAAAAAATAAAATAATAATGATAGGAAAATATTGTCATATTTTTTTTTAAAAGTATCATAGTCCTTTCACTTGAGTTAATATTTTCCTAATTATCAGTCGTCGATTAATGTGTGATCTGTGCACTTGTAGTAATATGACTCGACCCCGAAATGAAGCGCGTAAAATTGAGAGATAAGATAAGCAGATTTAAAATAATATTTAAAATATTTGAACTGTATTAACTTGTCAACTGTAACAAGTATAGCACTAAGTTCAATTAATAAATCGATACATTGTACTAGTTGTATTATTATCTCGTAAACCATCTCTAATCCCTCTAATGAAAAACTTCTACATCTATGTGTTTATAATAAACTCTACGAAGATTACAAGACCAAATTTGTTTCATATAGCAAAATCTTATAGTTACCCTATGTGAACGGGATACACGGCGTCTGTACTAGCTATCTCGTTCGGCTCGCTTTTTTGCTACGAGTACTCTGTCCTGTTTAGTATTTCATGTCCATTGCATGGGTATTATTGGGTATTTTTTTATCTTTATTTTTGGCAACCAATCTTTTAGATTATTACTGCCATTGTCAAGTGAGTATCGATATTACAAGTTTCTTGAATTAATTTCAATGAACTAACAAGATGGTGGCCATCTTGTTAGAACTTTCCATGGAGTTTTTGTGACATCTCAGAATTCATGGTGCGTGGTATTATTTTCCATTCACTTCACTTATGCACGATAAACAAACTATATTACATAAAACACCACCAATTTTACACAATATAGAGTCAAGTAACACAAGATGATGAATAAAATATAAAATCCACTACATGACAGACCAAAATCCCGCCAAAAACTCCATTATTGGGTATTATCACGTATATAGGTATATTTTATCTGTAGTCCGGTGAAGCTTGGCCTTGGTAAGCCAATAGCGTAGTAAATTCGAGAAAAAAAAAGGAAATTTTATCATAGACTGTACGTACTATATGGTACTATACGTATAAGTACGTACGTAGTTACTTGTACGACTGATAGTCTGTGCTCTTAGTACTTTTCGGTTTTGAATTTTGCACCTTTAGAGAGATAATTTATAGTTTTCTGTAGATATATAGATTTCATAAATAGTTTATGTATAAAAATGCCTCATTTTAGAATTGAAACAAACGTTCCCAAGAGTAAAATTCCTGTGGATTTCGTTACGAAAGCTGTACCGGTTTTGGCTAAAGCGCTCGGAAAACCTGATCAGGTATAATAATTATGTCTGATATTTTTCACATAAGTGCAGTGATGTAAGGGATTTTTAGTTCTAATCTTTTCGTGTCTTTCGGGTTTCATATTTCATTATATTTAGAAATAGATTTGTTATTTTTTTTTAATATTTTAGCTTAACATTTTGGCAACCAATTTTGTTTTGTTTCTAAACAATATCGGCAAAACTGCTTTATTATACTGATGATAAGATTGACAAGGTCATTCAAAGTTATCCAAAGGGATGTGGAGATATATAATACCTATATGTAAATTTCTTGTTATTGGCTGACTCTAATCTAGTTATAAACTAGTATGTACTACCCAAAAACAAATAACCATAATTAACTTTTTAGATGGAAAATTTTGAAGGGTATAGAGAATGGGCTAAGGAGAAGCTTTTAGAGTGATTGACTTATTTTTTATTATAGTAATAATACAATTACTTTATATTTGTTGAACACATGATATATATTATGCAAACTCATCTATCACAGACAAACAAACTTATTAGTGCTGTGACACACTTGATAGAGATGTATCTACTAACAGATTTTACTTTAATTTTAGATTACATATTGTAGAGTAGGGCACCATACTTTTTCATAGCTAAATTTCTATATAAGTAGGCTAAATATAAAATATTACATTCACACATAAAAAGTATTTATTTTCTCAACTAAAAAACATTTTTAATTTGTTAATTAGGCAAGAACACATTTTTGTTATTTATGTATATTATCTTATTGTTGTATAAATAGTTCTATGAAATTTTTTAATACTTACAAAATTAGAATTCATATTATATTCTATCTTATATATTATTTATCTAGTTTGCATTTGAATGGTATTTCTTTCATCAAATTAAATTGATTATCATATAGGTAGTGGATTCTATATATGTAGGTATTATAATAAGATTGTTATGTGATCTTGACAAGCTGGATTCATTGGGGTTGGCTGGAAGTGTGATTATGATTTATAATGTCAAGCAATCAAATCAAGTGGAATATTAAGAAAGTATGAAACAGGGTTATATGCTCATTCGTTGTACACAAATGGTTAAATACATGAAGCTGTATGTATAAAAGTGTAGCAATGAAAATACTTATACACAGGCTTATACATATACTTATCGCTTCTTTTTTGGGGGCACGGTAATTTTCGAAAATTGTATAGTCCAATTTTTTTTGCACCTTTTTGTCTACTAAATAATTGAGAATGCCGGTTAATATTTCGTTCCTCCAAATATAACTGGTTTGTCAACGTATGAAGCTCTTTTTCTCCAAATAATGTTTTTTTCAACTTCATTTGGTCATTTTTCTGGTATGAGAAATCCCAAGCTAGAACAATATCTTTATCACTCAATTCTAGTAAAGGAACATTCAATTGATGCAAAAATGTACACCTTATTATTTTGGGTATTTGTGGCATATAATGTGTTGTGTGGATTTTCGGAACGAAAATCACCAGATATTTATAGTTTTAGGTTTCAGTTTTTATGACAATTTTTCAATATTTCGGAATTCCCTTTAAGTGCACTCCGTCGCCGTCTTCCCTTGCCCCCACAAAAAAAAAACCCCTGCCTATACATATTTTGATGAATAAACTAAAAATATGAAATTATGTTCAAAACCTATTTAATGAATAGAACTAGTGTAAGAATGATTGCAGGAGTGTAACATGCAATAGGTTTCTTGGCAATGGCAAGGTATTTCTGTATAATGAACCAGTAATACTTGTAACACTTTGTTCCAGTCTAAATTATACAAAGCTTTTTAATTTACTTCTCCGAAATAGGATTTTATCTATAGTGACATAAATTGACTCTATTCATATTTGTTCATAATGCAGAATAAAAAATATATTAAAATTATTAATGAAAATACTGTATTCATATATCTAATTATTTCTAGTACTGTGTAGTATCTGTTATTCCTGATGTTGCAATGAGTTTTGGAGGAACAACAGAACCTTGTGCTATAGCTAACCTGATGTCCATTGGATCTCTTGGTGTGGAACAAAATAAGAAACATGCTAAAATCCTGTTTGAACTTGTAGAAAAAGAATTAGGAGTTCCAAATGACAGGTAAATTTGTGAGGGATTACTTTGTGTAATTTTTTCTTAATTATTGCATATTTTGTGTGTCTTTAACTTGATAAAATTGCATAAGGTCTCTGTTAGAGGCTTAGAGTGTACATCTTTTATAATATACTAAATTTTCTTCTTACATTCATAAAAAATATACTTAACTAGCTTATCATTATGTCAGCTACAAACTGTAAAGTGAAATACTCCAGTCCCACATTACAGGATATGAATTTGAACCATTTAATTGGCATATATTCAGCAAAGTATAGCATCATGATAGACGTGGTACTTGGGCATTTATTCTCAAGTTCAATATTTGTTACCAAACTTTATGTTTGTGTGTGTGTTTGTGTATTCTAAGAGCTGTATTAGAGATCTACTCTTTTTAATCTTATGCACCTTAAGGTTACACTTGTGTTGCAATTCTCAGACACTTCTGTGAAAAAAAAATGGTATTACATTTGCCAATACATCACAAAATATATACACTAAGATTTGAATTATTTCTTGTCATCCAGTACACCCTTTATAGGCTGTTACTATGATAGCCACAGCCCAAATAAACTAAAGCAAAGAATCATATGCCTCCATGCTGTTCCATGCTACATACAGTCTCTAACCTATGTCAAATAAAAGTTACCAGGAAAAAAGTCCAAACTGGAATCTCAAATCCTAGACATGGTTTCGGGCTCGGGGCCCTGGCACCTAGTGGTGATTTCTATGAATGTTAAGCATTTTGTCTCTTTACTATTCATAGAGCTACCCCCCATAAGGGTTATTTTTAATCTGCAAAACAGCTATTGTTATCATTTATCTACTCACAAAAACTTCAATACCAGGATATCATGCAGATAAATTGGACTAAACCTTTAATCTTTTCATAACATCATATGTTTATACAAAGATTACATATGACCTTGGCTGCTACTATCTACTTATTTGTCTTATTACTGGTATGGATCTGTCATTATTATAAGTGAACTCTTGATAACAAACATTCACTGGTCTATTTCCAAGCGGATCAAAAGTTGTTACTTTTGATGGCTGTGCAAGAGGTCATTTAGAACTAATATGTATATATAACTAGCGGGCCCGACAGACGTTGTCCCGCCTTGATTATAAAAAAATCCCTGACAAATTATATACCAAAACCTTCCTCATGAATAACTTGATTTACTGGTGAAAACTGCAAGAAAATCCCTTCAGTAGTTTTTGAGCTTATTGCGAACAGCCAGACAGACTCGGTAGGGGACTTTGTTTTATATTATGTAATAATGATATTATTTTTTAATAAAATATAGCCTATATCACTAAGGGGTATTGTAGCTTTCTAATAATGAAAAAGAAACTTCGAGCTAACCAGCAGTATGTGAAAAAAATATTGTAGATAGTGTAAGAATTACAAAAAAATGAATACAATAAAAATAATAATGAAAATAATTTTAGTACTGTAATATAGCTAAAATAGAGTAAGTGTATAAATCATGCTTTTTTATATTTCAAATATCCTGCCGTAATCAAATAAAAGTCTGGCAACACCATTGAGGTACATATATTATATTAGGCAACACTGAGGTGTGCTATACACATGTTAAGTTTGATTTTATGAGTTAGTATTATTCCTTTGAAAATTCGAAGATCATTATGAACTGAAATAAAAAATATGTATGGAGTGTTTTTTTAAGGATTTAGAATTATCATTTACTTTCTTTAAGGTTAGCTATTTGTAAACAAATGATTAGTCATGAAGTATGTGTAGAGAGTGGTAATTAATACATAGTTTTTTTTTTTAACCCTTAAATGGACGATTTTTTTTTTACGTTTTAAAAAAATATATTTGTGTAATAGACATGTATTACTGTCTAGGAAAAATGAGTAAAAAAATCTAGACATGAATTTACTATTTTTTTTTTGCAATAATGTGAGTGTTGTTTATAAACTACATTGCGCATTCAATGACATTTTGCAAGTATGGGTAAAATAAGAGTGGATATTGTTTTTGAAATGTGTTTATTTATTCTAAATTATGATATTTATAAAAACAATTGCTTTTTTTCGTATCACATAAAGATACACGACATTTTTGGCACATTTTGAACGTAAATTCTGAACATTTCGGGAATTTGCACCTCTGCTGCTTATCCAGCCAAACTGCCCAATGACATGTCTGATCCAATCTGACGTCTTTCAAAGGAATTGCTTGAGCTGGTCCTCGGAACTTCTTCATTACAAGTTCTCTTTGTATTGTGCTCCCACTAGGTCGACCACGTTTAGCGCCATTTGCAGGTAGACCCAATTTGCAGAGGGTTTCGGCAAGTTCTAGTCTAAATGTACCCAAATTGAGAAGTTGATCATTTCCTTTTATATTATTTACCTTCTTGAACATAACCCATGAATTTATAACTGCGAGGTCCAGGAAATGATAAAATAAGCGCATGGTCCACTTGCGGCTCTTCATTGTGATGTGATAACGACCTATAAATGAATCTAATAAGTCCACGCCCCCCATGTGAGCATTGTACTCCTTGATGACTTTGGGGCATGGAATAGCAACTCTCTCTTTCTTCGATTTATCAAAGCGCGTGACTGTGGTTGCTGGTTCTGCTCCTACGTAAGTGGAAAGAAGGTTAACGGGCTTGTTATCTTTCCACACAACAGCACTTACGTCAATATCATCCACAGTCGCCACGTTTTCCTCATAGAATCCTCTGGGTACGTTCTTTTTCATTATAGTGTTTTTGTCAGGCAATTTGCAGTTTCTCAATCGGTTTACTCTTACTGTTCCCAGTGAGAAAATTCCTTCCTTAGCTAAATAGGTGACGAGAGGCACAGAAGTATAGAAGTTGTCGAAGTATATAATGTGATTTACATTGCGTGGTACCATTCTAGCTAACCTGACGACTGTATTTCCAGACTCTCCCAAATCTGGCTCACCAGGTAAGATGTTATTTTTGGAGCCACCTCCACTGTAAACCTCAAATCTATGAGCATATCCTTGTAGACTGCAGATGAGATATAATTTGAACCCCCACTTGTGGGGTTTATTGGGCATGTATTGTTTTATGTAATGGCTCATTTTGGTTGCACACATCTGCTCGTCTATGGAAAGCCTTTGGTCTAAGGGAACCTTTCCAAACTGGCAGTTGAGCATTTCCTCAAGAGGTCTTATTTTGAATAGCCTGTCATAGTCTGGATGATCTTTGGGTAAGCATAGCGTATTGTCGGCAAAATGGAGAGTGGATCTTATTTTTTCAAATTTTTTTAACGGCATCGTATTTTTTATGTGATCATAACCAAATTTATCACTCGTAAGCCCTGGTGTTTGGAAATTTTATGACTGAGGTGTAAATCAGAATGCCTAGGAATTTATTTAGGATATTTTCATTTATAATTTCAGGATTGGATATTTGTTTCTGGGCCACGTATAAGTTACTTTGTTCTACAATTTGCTTTTTTAGATCTGATGTAAAATAAAATGAAAAAAAATCATACGGCGTGTTACAAGACATCAATGCTTCCGTTATCTGAGTTTCTCCCCTAAAAATAAGGCTGTCTTCAGCAGTAACAAGATTCCGTTTTCGCCAAACCAGAGGTCGCTTAGAAATCCCTTGTGATCTACTCTGGGGTACTGCTTCTCCGGCTTCCAAAATAGGAGGGTCTGGCATATTTTGATCGTTGTCAATTACGAGAGGAGGATCAGCATCCACTTCATCAGACTGGGCATTCTCACCTTCATCACTATTTTCAAGGTCCCGAAGAACATCTCGAGCTGTTTGATAATAGTGACCTTCATCCTCTACTTCGGAGTCCGAGCCGTCTAAGCCATCTTCTGAATCTTCAAGAGTTTCTAAATACTTTGTAATTTCGCTTTCTAGTAATCGCGGCAATGTGAAAAGCAAAATAAAAAGCCTTCACCAAACATGCATTTATTTAGCAGGCAATGCGCATTGTAGTTTTCCTACAACATACCAGATTTCGCGGAATTCGACAGTAGCATCAAGTAATTTTCAATGTTTTACAACATGAACATGTAATTGAAGATATAATCAAGCAAATAAAAATATGTTATATACTTACATTATATTTTATCAAAGTCCGAACACAGCTTCAAAACTTAGTTTCGCGCCACTAGAAAAGTTTTCTTCAAAGTGACATTTGACATTCATTTATTTTTAATGCATAAAAATATTGGATAGTGCCAACATTAAAAAAAGTACAAAATTCGTTCAGAAATAAGAACTAGTTGTCAAACTTAACAAAAAAATAAAATAAAGATAATTTTATCTGTGATGTTTAGTATGTTGTTTAAAAACAACATTGTCCATTTAAGGGTTAACTAAATGTTTATTGTTACAGAATGTATATAACATTCCAAGATGAGCCAACAGGTAACGTTGGATTCAAAGGAACAACTTTTCACGCCATTTTCGGATAAGTGACTTAATTGAAGAAGCTGTTACATTGAGAAAATTGTTTATATTTTTTTAACACTCACTTCTATGTATACTATTAGATAATTAATTTAAAATTTGAACTTGCCTAAGTGCAGGTAGTAGAAAGGTTGAATCGCCATCATTTTACGTTAAATTTCTCTTTCTAATACAAGAAATAACTATTTAAATGAAACATACAGGTAATAAAAATGATAATAACAATTTAGATTAAACAAAGAGGATCAACATTTCATCTTATGTATGTTTAATCATTTGACCTATAAAATATGGATTGGTCCTTATTTTTTCAATGGGGAACATAGAATCTTTACAGGTTTAAAAAAAAGGTCGCATCTATATAAAACCCCAGAAAATTAAAAAATATTTTAGCTTGCCGCTTTAGAGAAGTACTACTAATTCGTTTTTGATCAACTATAATACGAGAACAGAAACTCACAAGCAGACAAGTACACATTATATGTGCCCTTTTCCTGATTCCAAATATATATAAACGTATGCGGCTCTCATTCTTTGGGCGGCAGATCTGGTGTAACATAGAAGTCTTTGATATTAAATGTAAAACTCATTTATTATGTTTTTATTTATTTTTATATATAATCACATATAAAACCAGTTTACTTTGTTCTTTATTTTTTTGTAATATGAATATAAAATTAAATAAAGGGAATATATTATTGTTCATGAAATTTGTTTTGATTTGATTGGTAATCCTTAATGTGTCAGTAATTGGAGTTAACTATAGATATCTATATCTTGTATCTATACCTATTATAAAAATGGAGTGTCTGTATGTAATATCAAAATAAATATTTTTTACCGATTGGGTATGAAAGTGTACGCGCTTCTGATAACAAATATGCAATAAAAAAAAATTTTGTCGGTCTGTCTGTCTGTCTGTTTGTTCCGGGTAATCTCCGAAACCGCTGGACCAATTTTGACGAGAATTTCACTGGCAGATAGCTAAAATTACAGCGGGTTACTTTGGCTACTTTCAATTAGACTAGCTGTTAACCGTGGCTTCGCCAGCATTGCTATCTCCAAAACGGTTGGACACAGATTTTCACGAAACTTTCACCAGCAGATAGCGGACATCATAACAAGTAATTTAGTCTATTTTAATTTAAACTAGCTGTTAACAGTGGCTTCGCCCGCAGTGCTATCTCCGAAACTGTTCAACCAATTTTTACGGGACTTTCACCAGCAGATAGCGGACATTATAAAAAGTAATTTAATCTATTTTAATTTAGACTAGCTAGCTATTAACGTGGTTTCGCCCGCTGTGCTATCACCAAAACAGTTAGACCGATTTTCACGGGACTTTCACTGGTAGATAGCGAACCTTATAAAAAGTAATTGAGGTTATTTTATTTTCGACCAGCTGTTACCCGCGACTTTGCCTGCCTGAAATTTAACAAGATTTCAACTAATTCTTTATTTTTAATTAAAGAAATAATTATCAGCTTATTGTTTATAATTCGACATTATAATTATTAATAACTTTAATGATATAGAGGTTTTCCTAATAAGATCTTAGATTATAAACGTATTACGTAAAGAGTTCCATAATACAATTTCTTGCGGAACAGACAAGCGTTTATTTTTGGTATAGTCACAAAATAATAATTATAATGGCAATGTATATTAAATGTAATGTAAATGTACATCTTTATAATAATATTTCAAGTTATTTTTTCATTAGTGCCTTATACAGTGTAAGTGAGCCCTGAGGTAGTTCATGGTGGGTTAAGGTTCCAAATATGTTGCTGATAACAAACCGCTTTTGACACACTGTTAGTATTTATATATCTAATGTACACGTTACATTTTACTGTTAGTGGCGTGCATATCGTACTTACAATTGTTTTTAAAGAGGATTTCTATATTTGTACATAATCTCACAATTTTATAATTCTTTAATACGATTTAAAAAACGCGTGCGGAGCTGCGGGTACAGCTAGTGTATAATAAAACTGAATTGTCTGTATATAATATCAAAATAAAAAAAAATAATGGTTGCATTAGAGAATATACTCGATACTGATAACAGAAATGTAATTTTTAAAGTTTTTATCGGTCTGTCGATCTGTTTGTTCCGGGTAATCTCCGAAACGGCTGAACCGTTTTTGTCGAGACTTTCACTGGCCGATAGCTGACCTTATAGGAAGATTACTTCCTATAAATTATTAGGCTATGCAATTTTAGTCTAGCTGTTACCTGTGTTTTCTCCGCGTTCACTGTAAAAGTGCATTGAGGTTATTTCGAACAAAATTTCTATGGCAATGCTGGAGTTGTCCTTTCATTGAATTATTCAAAGTATTTTTATATTTATGATCGTTCTTGTTTTATGATCTTTTATCTTAATAGATATTTCTGGTAGATGTAAACTTTTTTCACTTGAATATTTTGTGGTTGTATTGTTCCAATTGAACATCAATTTTTATTTTTTAGGGGACATTACGTACTTTACTGGGACTATTCTGAAAATATTTAAAAACACTTATTCCACACTGACTTAAAGTTTATATTTCTATTTGTGTGGTAATTTAATTACCTATCAAAGAATATATCAACAGTTTTGTTAATAGTATCAATAGTCTAACATTTCACAGTATTAATATTTTGGAATTACCCTCAGTAAATGTCTGTGGTTCTCAACATTTAGTTTTCTATACCTTAATATATACTCAATCTATACTAATATTATAAAGAAGTAAAATTTTTGGGTTTGTGACATTGTAGGTTGTAGTCTCAGGAACTACTGATCCGATTTGAAAAATTCTTTCAGTGTCATAGCTCATTTATTAAGCTCAAAGTAACTATTACACGTGGACGTAGTCGCGGGCAGAGGCTAGGAATATTATAAAGGGGAAAAGTTTGTGAGCTTATAGGGGGTAATATCCGGAGCTACTGGTCCGCTTTGAACAATTATTTCAGTGTTAGATAGTTCATTTATCGAGGAAGGATATAGGCTATGTATCATCACACTAAGACCAATAGGTGCGGAGCATAAATTAAGAATGTTTCAGAATCTTTTTTTCCTTTTGAGAGCTTTCGCTGAGTGTTAGCGTTAGCCCAAAGTAACTATTCCACGCGGACAAAGTCGCGGCCAGAAGCTAGTATCTAATGAACATGTGACGGTAGATGACGTGCGTGTCGTACTTACAAATTATTTTGAAAAACATTTCTGTAATGTACACACCTACTCACAATTTTACAGCTCTTTAATACATAAAAAAGCGTGCGGTGCCGCGGTTAACATCTAGTATATTGATTATTAATTAATCTATACTAATATTACAAAGAGGTAAAGTTTGTGAGGTCGTAGGGGGTAATATCTGGATCTACTGAACAGATTTTGAAAATTCTTTTACTAATAGAAAGCCAAGTTATTTGTGAGTGCCATAGGCTATATATTATTTTGCATATTTTGCAATTGGCAATGTAAAAGCTAATGCTTTGCACGAGTAAAGTAGTAAGACGACCAATGATTGTGCGTTGCCGATTGAAAAAAACAAAACTGTCAAATTGCTACAATAGGTGTCAGAGTTTTTGGCGGGATTTTGGTCTGTCATGTAGTGGATTTTATTTTTTATTCATAATCTTGTGTTACTTGACTCTATATTGTGTAAAATTGGTGGTGTTTTATGTAATATAGTTTGTTTATTATGCATAAGTGAAGTGAATGGAAAATAATACCACGGACCATGAATTCTGAGATGCCACAAAACGCCATGGAAAGTTCTAACAAGAGAGCCACCGTCTTGTTGGAACTTTGAATTAACTACTTGACAATGGAAATTAACAAACACTGGAAATTAACAAATACTCTGAGTGAGAGAAACGAAATAATTCAGACAAAGAAGATGATACGCTACTATTAACAAGGAGATTAAGATTAAAAAGATGGATAAAAGAATATATACGAAATATTATATAGAGGATTTGGCGCTTATGCCGTTATATTAACTTGGACACGGAAGAAAATTAGTTAAAGGATATAAATAAGAAATACCTATATTGACAACTTCAGAATTGGCAGTATGGATAATTCCTTCGCCAGTCCTATTGGACGAATATTATTACTACTACTAAAATAGGCATAGTTGCCGTTTTAGCGACTTTGTCGCTAGATCTAGCGGATTTTGGACATGTTTAACGACTTTTTTTTTCAATCTAGCGACTTAAAAAATTTTAGCGGATTCTAGCGACTATCTGAATATTGAAAATATATAGATATTTTGGTACTAATTTAAGTGTAATTACTGGGAAGCACATGAAGTGCTATTGTTATTTTTGGAATCCCCCTACCAAAATGACGTTCGATATCGGGGTTTAATCGATTGGGTGCCTCTCTCTCTATTAAATGATACATCAGGTATCGTTTTGTCTTTCACTTTCATTTCACTACCACCGCCAAGAGAAATAAAAAACAGTTACTATGTTACGTTTTCACGAAACAAACTTGTCTTTCTTAGTTTCTTTATTAAATTATAGACATTGATATCAGAATCTATTTGTGGGAATGAAAAAGAAGACTTATGCTCAAAAGTAAAATAAAAAATAAAAACTAGAATGGAAACATCAAGAAGAGTATAATGTTGTTAAAACTCGTTATAACTGATCCAACTAAAGCTTTTTGCTCGTTTTATCCTAGCGAAATACTGGCAATATTGTATTGTCAACATATTTTTTACCATGAAATATTTAGCGACTTCTGGCGGTTTTTTTAATCATGTATTTTTCAAAATCTAGCGACTTTTGAATTGACGTCTGGAGACTTTTTTATTTCCTAAACGGCAACACTGACAATAGGTGTCATGTACAGTTGACAGAAGTCATTTGTTGTGTATCTGACTATCTGTAACTAGTTATTTAGACGCCAAATCTTGAAAACAGAAAGGTTTTATTTCAGGAAGTATGTATTACAATTATTTATTTTTCATCAAAATTACTATAGCATCATTATATTACAGTAATATTTACTATTGTAATATTTATACATTTTGTAACATAGATTGATATTTCAGACGATAAAGTGGTTCAAACAAGAAGATGGATGAGCACAGAAACGTTGAGGACACACCTGTGTCCCAGAGACTTACAAACGAAGACTTCAGGAAGTTGCTAATGACTCCGCGGTCAACTCCAGCTGGGGGTGCACACCCTGCTGGTTCAGTTCGAGAAGCTATGGCCAATGCAGGGTAAAAACAATGGCATGTTTGTATAATAATCATACAGTAAATGATGTTATGTTTATTTACATCACTGATTCATAGTATGTGGAATGATTGACTTATTTGGAATGTTATTTTAAAATACTTTATAAGTTTGACTGTTTGACCACAATCTAGTATGATGTCAAATGGTTATGTGGTTCAAGATGGTGAACATGGTAGTCCTTGTGGATTTTGGTGTAGTTCTTATTGTGTTCTTGATGTGTGAGTGTAAGGTGGAGAAATGATACTCCAGAATATACACTTAAATTAAGATTTATTGATTTAGAAAAGTACATGTGGGTTAGCGATGGAGTCTACACAACAACTGACTAAGGTGGTGGCCATCGTTAACTGTGTAGTACATTACAATACAAAAAACATCATCAGCATTGCCACCACAGCTTAAAGAGGCTGGTTCTCAAGTACACTTACCGGAACACTATTTTGAACTTGACATTATGGTTAGCCGACATACTTGAAAATATTGTACCATGCAAATATTACTTAATGTTTTCAAGAGAAAAGTTCTTTAGGTGTCTTGAGCATTATTTTTGGCAGGAGATAAATTTATGATGTTCCATCATGACATTCTACTAAAGTGTGACCATATTGTGCTTATGTGGTCTACATCAGAATAGCGACATGTAGTGTAGGGGCCTGCGTACATTTATTGATTGTGTATTGATATTTTGTATTGAGATTTTGTAGTCTATCATATTTTTGAATAATTGATAAACTGTACATAATTATTGTTCCGAGTGCCAAGAGATGTGGAAATCAAGAGATGTGATAATAAATTCAATTTAAATAATTCACACTATAAATTAATTTCAATATTCAAAACAGAATACAGTTTTATTCTATTGTATAGAGTTTTCACTGCAGTCTGCAGTCCTTATAACTGCCTCGATTTTTTGAAGTTATACTTCTTTTGGTGCATTAGGGAAAAATGATGAGAGTAAATTTTTACGATGTGCACGCACACCATTACGAAAAACCGACACCCTGAAGTTATTACGATGCGCTCGCACACTGTCACCAAAAGCCGACACCCTGAAGTTTTTTTTTTTTTTTTTTTTTTTAACTTATTCTTTGGCCTTTGTGGAAAATTCCGCAATTCTGCCAGTGTCATGTATATAAAGCTTAATTTCTATGATAATGGATCAACAAAAGATCTGAAGTTGATTTGGACCACCACCGTATGACTAACATAGAACATAGGGACAATACACAATTGGGTTAGTAAGTACCTAAACATATGAGTTAGTAAATAAATATGTATATTTTATCATATAAGCATGTATAGCACAAGTAAGCATAATGTAACAAATAGAGCTTAATTTTATTAATATAGATATATTTACACAGAACAGTAATAAAAGGAGTAAAGGAGAGGGAGAGTAGGAATTGCATGCAGGTGGGACGGAATATCTCCTGGGGGAGTAAATTATATAGAGAAACGCGCCGATTTGGACAATTAAAAAAAATATGGTCTATACTTCCTTCATCTAGCCCACATTCACATAGCGAGTGATCCCGGACTCTAATTTTTGCAAGATGGACAGGTGTGCAGGCATGATTCAAACGCATACGGCACACGACCGATATTGTACGCTTGTCTACGTTCGGAAACAATGAAAACCAGGGTTTAGTGGGGATGGTAGGTTGTAAATTGCCATAGAATTTGGCTTTAACCTTGTGTGATGTCTGCCACTCATCATTCCATGCTTTAAACAACTGGTGTTTCATGCTTACACAGAGATCCCCAGGAATGATTTGAAAATGTTCTAGGGAACCTATGTTGGCAGCTTGCTTTGCACATGAATCTGCGGTTTCATTGCCTGGAATGCCCGAGTGACCCGGAATCCAAGCCAAGACGACTTTTAAGTTTTGCTGTTGGCACATATAAAGAGCTTCTTTGATTTTTAATATAATTGGGGATCTGTATTTAGATTTGAAGGGATTAGCCAGTACGGCTTGTAAGCAGCTTTTTGAATCAGTTAAAATAATGGACTTTTTGATATCATGGGATAATACAAATTTTATAGACTCTAAAATTGCAATGGATTCACCAGTAAACACTGTTAAAACGGGAGGGCATTTAAAACTTAGTATAATTTTAAAAAAGGGAATCCACGGCGGATCCCATGTTGTTGTTTTGGGACAGTTTGGATGCGTCGGAGTAGATTGCTAGCCAGTTCGGAAATTGTGAAGCAAGCTTGTCTTTTAAAATTTTATCGGCATTAACCATGTCATTCTGAATGCCCAGATCTAGGATTATATTGGGCTGATGACACAACGCTTCATAAGGGAGAGAGAAAATAAGTTTACATGGAAATTCACCCACTTTGATTTTAACTAATGGGATATTTCTCCGCTTGGAGAACACAACCACTGCACACTTTGGAACTGACAAAGATAGACCATGATCTAGTAACCATGGTGAAAGATAGTGAAGGGCAGTGTTTAATCTGGAACAAGCATTGCTTGGGTCCGATACTGTAGTGTATAGAACCAGGTCGTCGGCATATTGTAAAATGGAACAGTAAGGGTTCACAACTTGGTCTATATCATGTGTATAAAGACTGTACAGCAGCGGACTGAGTACAGAGCCTTGGGGAAGACCTTTCCACACAGTACGAGGAGAAGAAAAGAACCCTTGATATTTGATAATGACCTTTCTCTCCATCAAGATGTTGCATATAAAGAAAGCTAGCTTATCCGGGATCCTCAGCTGAATTAGCTTATTCCTGAGGACAGGAAGCATAACATTATCATATGCAGATGCGATGTCCAGGAAAACTCCAACCAAATACTCTTTTTTCCTAAATGCAACATGCACATCAGTTGTAAAGATCCCAAGACTATCAAGGGTGCTGCTGTCTCGTCTAAACGCGAATTGAGACTTGGATATTAAATTGTTGTTCTCAGCAAACCATTCCAAACGGTACTTAATCATGCGCTCCACTATCTTAACTAGGGCAGATGAAAGGGCGATAGGCCTTCGACTGTTAGGGTCAGCTGGGTTTTGACCATGTTTGAGGATACGGATAATGACATGGGTTTTCCAGGGATCAGGGATTTGTTGGGAGTTGTATATACTATTAATTAAGCGAAGGAAGTACTGTTTATTTTTATTAGACGATTTTGATATAAAAGAATATGGAATTCCATCTAGACCAGGAGAAGAATCGGAGAGCCCATCTAGAGCCATTTCCAGTTCAATAAGAGAGAAGGAGTCATCCATCATCGTTGAACTGGTACATTGAACTGGGTTTACTGGGAGCATATCTGGAGATGGAACAGTGTCAGGGGATAATTTATTGATAAAGTCGTCCATCCACAAGCATTGGTCGTTATGGGAGACGTTATCATTATAAGAAGCACCACGGAATCGTTTGATTTTTCGCCACACTAAAGTAGAAGGAGTTTTAGGTGATAAAGATTCGCAGAATGAGTGCCACCCAAGTCTCTTTTTTAAACGTAATAATCTCTTTACTTTTGCAGAAACTTGTCGAAAACTAAGAAAATTTTCAGGGGTCATCGCATAGTTGAATCTCCGCTCTGCCTCTTTTCTTTCCTCAATAGCCACTGAACATTCAGAATCCCACCAAGGAGTAGGTATTTTGATTTTTGGTTGTGTAGACAAAGGAATATGATTATTTGCACTACTAGTAAGCGCTTCAATGTATTTAGAATAGGTAGGAAGTATATCATCGGGGCGGGGATCAGGAAGAGAGTCTATTATAATGTCAAGGTGATTGGAGTATGAACTCCAGTCAGCGCGGGATAATCTATATTTTAAGAGGGGAGAATAGCAGAAATTCGGATATACTCTACTGGGGATGGAAAGGATAATAGGGAAGTGATCACTACCGTACGTGGAGTTCAAATTAGACCATGCTATGAGGGACGAGATGGAATTAGAGCAGACCGACAGATCTACGGCACTATTGGGATTCTGGTTAGGCAAAACTCTACGAGTTGGAGAGCCATCATTTAAGACACAGAGGTTAGTCTCATCAAAAGTGTCTATAAGACACCATGCAAAAGAATCGTTGTGACTCCCTCCCCAGGATCGGTGGTGGGCGTTAAAGTCCCCCATTAGAAGAATGGGTGATGGTACAGACGATAACACATGAAGGATGTCCCATCCCGGAAGCAAGAGTAACCTGAGACCGCAAAACGAGAGCCAGGCACGAACCATGTCTCCGAAATGGACACAACGGCAGGGTTGAATTTATCAATCAGGTGTACTAGTTCATGTTTCTTGGGGCGTAGACTCTGGCTATTCCATTGAAGGATTACGAGTGAATCCATATTGATGAACTAAAGAGGTTAAGGAGGCAAGTGAAGAGGCAACGTTGGACGGTAAGGAAGGATTGTTCTGGGTAAATAGGTCAATGAGAATCTGGAGAAGGAGCTTGACAAGAGTGTCAGTTTGTTCTGAAGTATGGGAGAGAGAAGAAGAATTTTGCAATGCACAACCATTAGGTAATGCAGGAGGCATAGTACCTACGATTGCCTGATGACCACCTTTATCATACGCCTTACCTAGTGGAGGCCTAGGGCGACGATTAGTAAAGATGGATTTAACATAGGAATGGGAAGTTTGGGTGGGACCAGAGTTAGAACTGTTTGCGGGAGTAGGATGGGTTTGAGGAGGAGTGGTGGAAGATGATAGGATGACGTCAGAAAAGGATCTAGGGACTAGAGGAAACTGTTGGGAAGCTTCCTCGTACGAGATTCCATTTAGAGCCATGGATTTCTTAATGTTGACTTGTCTATCATGTTCAGGGCAGCGCTGACTTGTAGCCAAATGCTGACCAGAACAAAACAAACATGTAGATTTTTCAACTGGAACCTCACATGAAATGCCCTCATGGGGTTGAGCACACTTGTAGCAACGAGGTTTTGATCGGCATTGAGATTTCACATGTCCATAACGACAGCAGGCCATACATTGAATGGTCGGAAATTGGTACGTGTCCACGGGGAGAGATGTATGAAAGGAAAATATTCTTTCTGGGAGTATTTGGCCTCTAAATGTGAGAACAACCGTTTGAGTCGGAACCCAATCAATCTTTCCATCAGTGACGACCTTTCTGCTCAATCGTCTAGCTTTCAGAACCAGACCACAGTGATTAGGTACCACAAGACTCTCGACAAACTCATCCATCGAAAAGTCTACTGGTACATTCCGAACAAGTCCCATTCTGGTAACGTTATATGACGGGATAGTAGCTACATACTTGTGTTCCGCCAAGATAGGGTTACTTAAGAAATTATTGGCGTCCACCACTGAGGAGAACTCAACGGCTATTTTATTTCTCCCAATACGTTTCACACCGTCTGGTGATATATTTTTTATGCTGTGTTTGAACAGCAATTGACCAAATTTAATTGGCCGGATAGAAAGGCCAGCTGCAGGGTCTGGTTCAGAACGCGAAATTTGAATTATAAAGGGGCCTTTGTCAGAATCTGCATATGTATTAATACCTATGACAATGCTAGGGTGTAAGTATATCCGCTGAATAGACGCAGAGCCCATATCTAAGTCAGTGATAGCTTTTTTGCCAGTGGGGGCTTCATTATGGGAAACCGAACGGCGCTTGCCAGTAATTCCTACTGCTGAGGAAGAGGCTGAAATGTCCGGTGGGACAGGGGGATCAGGGGGGTCACCCTCCATAACGGAGAGTGTATTATATGAAGGGAGACAAGGAAAAAAAAAAACACAAACACTTACCACCACCACAAAACCAAAGAACAACACACTATAAACAAAAATCAACTTCGAAATCTATAATAATTTCTGTAAAATGGTATAAGTTACAAATAAACACGCCCGACGCTGACAGACGTAGGCCACAGAATCCACCCTGAAGTTATTACGATGCGCTCGCACACTGTCACGAAAAACCGACACCCTGAAGTTATTAAGATGCGCGCGCACACCGTCACGAAAAACCGACACCCTGAAGTTATTACGATGCGCGCGCACACCGTCACGAAAAACCGACACCCTGAAATTAGCTACAGTCAACATTTTGTTTCTTTGTATTTGTTGTTTGAATTTCTTTGTATTAAAACTTTCAATGTATTAAATACCTCTTTCTATTGTTAGTGTCGTTTTTTCTACAAACTAGAATAAGATGAAATATAAAATTTTTGAAAAGATTTTTATCTTGTTACGCCAAAGAAGTATAACTGCTAACGCCTGTACATGACACACACACATACACACACTTCTTTTACTATAAATATAGTTTTAAATATTAGCTTCAATCTCTCTGGTCCTTTAATTTCCTATGATTTAAGAAGTGTTTCATAAAAAGAGCTGTTTAATATTCCACGGGTTTATAAGTTGGAAAATATGATATTAAACTAATGGTGAATGTAAATTAAATAATAGGGCCATGCCCCCTCCTACTGAAAACAAGAGTGAACTACGGCGAAAGAAAAAGTCATATTATGCTGCACTGAAGAAGCAAGAAGATAATAAATTGGCTGAATTAGCTGAGAAGTATAGAGATAGAGCAAGAGAAAGACGTGATGGGATGAATGAACTGGGTCCGGCTGATCCCACCAGCAACACAAGTAGTGCTTACAGGTATATATGAACTTTTTTTTTCTATTAATTTACTGTAATTTGGTAATCATAAAAACAACCAGTATATGACTGGACCGGACTGTTGGTGCAGAGGATTATAAGACTAGAGATGTTATGTGTAAATATAGCTTTGGTATTTCTTTATCTATATTTCTTAATATAGCTCCTATATAAAGGATTAAACTCTGCCAGTAAAGACTATAAAAACATAAAGTTTACTGGCACAATAAACACAAAAACACTAAACAATCATTTGTAGATGTCGTAAATAACTCTTCTCTGTAATATTCAAATCCATAATCAGCAGGCTGCTTCTAAAACCATTACACTACAGTTAAAGTTTGCTCGACCAAAACCATTGCAGTCTAACATTCAACTTCAACATTTAAATAATGGCGTCTCGTAGATACGAATTCTACCAGTGTCAAGTTAGTCATGGGAGAGTCACTTTATAGGTGGTGTTAAATATTAATTATTTGCTCTTCTAGATTAGGCCAGTGTAATATATCCAAGGACAAATACAATAGATATCATGCTTAAATAAATAAATATAAATTTACATAATAATTAGTGTTAGTAATGTTAAAGTATAATTTTGTTACTAGTTATAAAGTTGGCCAAAGTATAGACCGTCTAACATTAAACAGTTACACTGATTTGTATTGATGTTTCATAATGTTTTGTCAAACTAATATCTGTTATGTGCATCTTTTTGAAGATTTTAACATTTTGACTTCTACGCTTGGTTTACAGACCAAATATTTATGTAAGAAGAGGTGAATTGTGGTCCCTAATCATAAATATGCAATGTGCATCAGTTAGAATATTTTTAAATAAACATTGCTGTATGATTATATAAGTGAGAAGTTATACTTTTGGTACATACCAGATATTGGTTTCACGATAATGTTACATTTTATTATAAGCATTACATTTTATTTTTTTTCTGAATATATGTATTTTATTACATTTTAGTACTGAGAGACTTGCTTGTGAATTTCTTACAGAGCTGTTGCGCCAGACTTGAAGTCAGGAATGGATGCCAAAGAAAGAAGACGTCAGCTTATTCAAGTAACTCTTTTTTCTTTTAAATTAATTTGGTTTAAATTTTCTTAAGATTATGAAAAAGCAAACTGACATCTGAATTGTGAATGTAGTGGTAAAGTCAAAATCAAAAATACTTTATTCAATTTAGGCCTAAGAGGTTACTTATGAATGTCAAAACTACCACGGTTCGGAAAACAACCCAATCATCAAGAAGAAACTCGATCTGGTTTATCTTTTTAACATATATATATATATAAAATTTAGATTACATTACACATCACAATCGTTTTTAGTGGATGCACAGAGATGAGTCAATTCCAGACAACACCACCGTTCACATATTGATCCACTCTATAATAGCTTTTTGAAACTAAAACCCGCTTGACGTGGCACTTAAATTTACAGTCCGGGAAATGTGTAATATGTTTTGGGACTTTATTGTAAAACCTAACACTATTTCATAAAATTCTGTTATTGGTTTAAGTCTGGAACGTGGGACAATCAGTATATCACATTTTGTAGTCCGGTGAAGCTGTTAAGGCCTTCCTAGGATAATAGCGTAGTCAGTTTCAGAAAAAAAAACAACAGGTTGCACTCCGGGAGTGCTGGGAGAAGTGAAAACTTGAACATTAACATTGTGCATTTCTGAATATTTTGGAATGGTTAAGGAATAATTTCCCACGAATTGCTTTGTTCATCAGTATAAAAGTACTATCATTTATGTGGTAAAATACAATATTCATTTATTGTGCCATCCTACACAAACATGACAATTTATATCACACTAGCCTCTGCCCGCGACTTCGTTTGCGTGGAATATCTACTTTGGGCTAACGCTAATACATAGCGGAAGCACTCAAGAGGAAAAACAACCCCGATTTTGAAACATTCTTCATTGGTGTTTCGCTCCTATTGTTCTTAGCGTGATGATATATAGCCTATAACCTTCCTCGATAAATGAGCTGTATAATACTGAAAGACTTTTTCAAATCGGACAAGTAGTTTCTGAGATTACCACCTACAACGTCACAAATTCACAAACTCACAAACTTTACCTCTTTCTAATATTAGTATAGATTATAAAGTGTATCTTATTGCGCGTAGCAGGCTGTAGTGCAAACACACACGTACACTCGCGTCGAACGTTAAACGAAACAACAGGAGCAGGCATACGTTTTCGCCGCGCGTAAGAAAGGAGAGGGGGATATTACTTCCTTTTCTACGCTGTGCCGGCGATATACTCTCCCTCCGTCTTACGAATTTTCGATCAGGTCACGTGTCCTGACGCGAGTTTAACATTTTTTACCTATCCCAAAAAAAGTGGACAACGTCGCTATAGAAGTTTTCACTTCAAAAATGTCACAGTTTCTAGTATTTAGTATTTAAAGTAGAGTGATATTTATACTCAACTTCAAAATCGTTCTTTATCGCATTTACCACGGTGAGTGTTCAGAGGAGTTGTTTGGACTTATACCTGCCGCTAATTTCCACCATCGTACTACCCGCCAAAAACTAAAATTTCATCCACACCACCTGGATGAGTGGAGGTCTTCCACGGTGAGGTTTTCAAGGTCGTTTCTGCCTCGTACTTCAACCTTGTGGAATCGACTCCCAGCGGCGGTATTTCCAAACAATTATGAAATGCAAACCTTCAAGAAACGAGCGTATACTTCTATAAAAGGCCGGCAACGCACTTGTGACTCCCCTCGTGTTGCTAGTGTCTATGGACAGCGGTGATTGCTTACCATCGTGTGACCCGTCTGTTCGTTTGCCTCATATAATATATAAAAAAAAAAAAAAAAAGAGGCAGTAATACGGATACCAGGTATAACGTTGTCCACATCATCTTGCTAATTCTGAGAACTGAGTTTAAATGCTTTAATGGCAGTCTGTGATGCTATCTATATCTCTCAGATTGAAACACTAATAAGTACTAATGATTTTTGATAAAAATATATGAAGTGGTGGATCTTCTCCAATAATACCTATCTCAGTTTCTATTACTCTTGGTCTCATTCTATACAAATATATAGGTTATTTTTGTGGAAAGATAACATTTTGTAATACATAATATTTTTATAAAATTCGCTTTCAGGAATCAAAATACTTGGGTGGTGATATGGAGCACACTCATTTGGTGAAAGGTCTGGATTATGCTCTTCTACAAAAAGTAAGGATATTGTGTTATTTATCTTTTACTAGCGGGCCTGGCAGACGTTGGCCCGCCCTGATTATAAAAAAAATCCTTCACAAATTATATACGAAAACGTTCCTCGTGAATCACTTTATTCACTGGTGAAAACCGCTTGAAAATCCGTTTAGTAGTTTTTGAGTTTATCGCGAACAGACAGACAGACGCGGTAGGGGACTTTGTTTTATACTATGTAATGATAATGAAGTATTATTTTCAATAGTTCTGCTTTTGTGAACTACTAGATCAGTGTTAATAGTTTTTGTTTATTAAATTAGAATACAGCGTGATTATAATCTTGTTCTATGATTGAATATTACTGCAAGGCTTTGTATAACATAAAAGCGATCACAGTGGTTTAAACATAAAAAAATGATTTTTTAATTATTTTTACTCATGTTATTCATTTCATTATATTCCAAGGTTGTATCAAATGTTGCTTGAAATATAACGGCCGGCATTTTTATTTTGACCATTAATTTTTGAAATTGAATTTTTAATCAATTAAATATTTGTGTTACATATAATGAGTTGATGGAAGGTTATTACAGATAGAAATTATAGTATAGATTTTTCTAGAAAGATACAAGTTAAAAAAGTTTTAGTGACAAAAATCCTTATTTTATACACCTCAGCATGTTTCAAAGTCAGTTAATTCCTGTAAATATTTTACTACTGAATTTTAGGGCTAATTTAAATTTTATAGCAATTGAATTTAGCAATGAGGATACACTGTTATAATGATTAACAATAAAAAAAAATAGATATGCAAAATCATTAAAATGTAGGAACCTAATTTTATTACTAGGTCATATAAAATTGGCGTTTTGTCGAACTGGCCACTTTTTTCTCAATATCTGTGCTTAAGAATTTCAAACTCAAATTTAGGCTAGTTTCTGTATGTTTCATATGTAGTGATTCATTTGTTTTCGCACCATTTATCCTTTTTTATAATAACGAAACTGCTCGTTAGCTAAAAGAAAATGCCTTGTGGCAAGAAACTCGCCAGTGTATAAACTAAAAAGCGCAATTAGGTAAACTAATTTATTCCATTTTTATAAGCGGCCTTATGTATAAATTTTTGATTATTCGTAATTTTTTTCTAGGTGCGTTCTGAAATCCAAACGCGAGAGCTAGAACAAGAAGCAGAAATGGAGAAACTTGTCTCAGCACCAGTCGAGGTTGTCAAAGAAAAGAAGGAAGTACCTGTTGTAAGTTTTTTCAATAATTTATTTTATTGTAATCATGTTTTGATTATTCATACATTTAAATCCTTAGTTCCCATAGTGGTCCAGGTGGACCCCCAGGGATCCACGGGAAACTTGACGGGGGTCTACGGGGTCCTACGTTGGTGTGACAAAAAATGAGGGTTTGTTTGTTCGTAAACGGGGTTCCACGTACATTTATCTACTTTCGATAGTGAAGGACTAGAATGTTGGCTTGAATTCACCTATCAATGTAGTCAGATAATATTTTAAGGAGCTCAGCAACTGTTACTTGTAATAACTTGTGTATTCCATATTCAGTACAATGTGTGGAGACATGCAAACGAGACAGTTTTTGTCGAGTTTTGGGAATATAGTAGAAATGTAGCTGCAGGGGTCCCCACCGGAAACTAAAACTTTGTAACTTTGTAAAAGTTTTACTTCCAAGTGTGTAAAATAACAATAGGAAATAGGGGATGAAAGTTTGTATGGAAATATGTACGGTTCCGCTTCGAATCTAAAAATTCTTTCAGTGTTAGATAGCTCATTTACCGAGGAAGCGGAGCACCAATGAAGAATATTTGAAAATCGTTTTTTTTCCCTTTTGAAAGCTTCCGCTGCTTGTTAGTTAGCCCAAAGTCATTATTCCACGCGGACGTAGTAGCGAGCAGAAGCTGGTTGTTAATAAATAAAAAAAATACTGGAATTATAAGGCGATAGTTAATTCAAAAATTGTTTTGTACATTTAGGAAGTGTTTAATGTTCCTTATAGTTGATGGAATTTGGAAATATTATGACATATTTACAGGAAGAGGAAATGCAATTCAAGACTACAATGGGCAAAAACATCTACGATCTAATTTCGGAACAGAAGTAAGTCTTAAAATGTCATTTAATATTGAATAATTAATTTTCATGACCCAAATCATTGAATATTATTTCAGATATTTCATTTTAGATATTATCGTTATAAATTATAATGTCTGTTAGTAGATAGCCCGGTCTGGGTGTAAAGAAATTTGTTTAGTTATCTATTGCAATCTCCATTGTTTATGGCTCTATTCATTTGACATTAGCGCAATTGTAAATGTTGCCATTAAAAAAAGAAGTATAGTGGACGTTATTCTTCTATATTATTCAATTAAATAACCCAAATCATTAACCTCATCATGATGGAATTTAGCATAGATATTCTGATAAGTACAGAAAAATAAAATCCACTGTTTTCGAGGGGTATTTTAATGCGGGCGAAGCCGCAAGCAGAAAATAGTTCAGTACAGTAGCAGTATATGAATTATGTTTTTATTTTGCCTTTTTTTACTAGTTAATTCCCGCGACTTCGTCTGCATTTATTATCTCAATTATTTTGTCATATCTCAAAGGCATTATTAGGCAGCGTTTTCAACGAAACCGCCCAGACGGCTTAACTTTTTCCATCATTTTCAACATTTATCGTTTAGGGGTATGCGAATAATTCGAACTTACGAATTATTCGTTCCGAATCGAATGTTAATATTCGATTCGAAACTCGAATCGAATAATTCGAAAGCTTCCGAATAATTCAAAAATTTTCGAATTATTCGTAAACTATTAAATTATTAGTGAATTTTCGAGTATTTTCAATTCAGGGTTTCTTATGTTCAATATTCAGATCAATAGATTTTTTATGGTACCGACAGAGATGAACATATATTGAAAATGAGCAATTGTATTCTCTGGGTAATTGATTTTTAAACGAAAAGTATATTATTCGTAAGTAGAATACACGATTGAAAGGAATTTAAATAGAAACAATTGAAAATCCAGAGATATTTCATTAATTCGCGAATTATTCGAAAATTTTCGAATTATTCGAAAATTTGCGAATTATTCGATTTTTTTCGAATTATTCGTGGAATTTCAAATACTTCGAAAATTCGAATTATTCGATTCGATTGATATTCGGTTCGATTCGAATATCGCACACCCCTATTATCGTTACATTTCAACCAATTTACAAAAAATCTTGACAAATTATATACTTAACCTTTCCTCGTGAATTATTATGAATGAAAAGTTGGCTCAGATTTTCTCTTATCTAAGACATGGAAGCTATAGGAAATTGAAGAAGACTAAGGTACTTCTTTATCTTATACTAGCTTCTGCCCGCGACTTCGTCCTCGTGGAATAATTACTTTGGGCTTACTAACGCGCAGCGGAAGCACTCATGAGGAAAAAATCTCCGATTTTGAAACATTCTTCACTGGTGCTGTGCTGGTGTAAACCGCATGAAAATCCGATTAGTAGTTTTCGAGTTTATCGCGAACAGACAGACGCGGTGGAGGACTTTGTTTTATCTGGAGGCACGACAATGCATCGCCAATTTGAGCAAAAAGGCGGCACGGCCGTACCATCCTTTTCTCGAAGCAGTTCAGGCTATTTTCGATACCCTATAACATCGTGGATAAAACTAAAAGCCTGAATTTTCAGTAACCAAGCAAGCATTGTATAAGCAAGGTATATGTCGATCTATTTTATTTAAAACATAAAAGATTTTTAATATTGATATGGTCACTATAAGACGTTGTTAGGTTAGCTAATTACGTAATAGCTTAAGACAGAAGGTCCCTTAAGTAGGGACTTAATAAAGTAACTGACTTGGTATTAGACGGATCTCAGAATTTTTTACGGTGGAGGAACTGAGTTGCGAGACTTTGTTTTTTTTACAAGTGATTTGTTTTTGATGCCATAATATTTAGTGTAAATAAACGTGAGTAAATATACGTTATATTCGGTCAGTCAGGGAAACCAATTAACACACTCTAGGCACTGTGATTATTTATCCGGGCAGAACTACGCCTTTTTTTTATATTATAGGAGGCAAACGAACAGACGGGTCACCCGATGGTAAGTGATCACCGCCGTCCATAGACACTAGCAACACCAGGGGAGTCACAAGTGCCTTACAATAACTTCGACATAGAAGAGTTGTCCGACCTTTTTTTTCGAACTGACTACCCTATTGACTTGGCAAGGTATTAACAGCTTCACCGGCCTACATATGTGTCCAATCAACGATATCTTGCCTTTTATAGGCCGAACTCTCTAATAGGTTAATGCTCCGGTGAAGTATCGGACGTGTAGCGGTACTGGAAGATAATAAACCCATTTCAATCATCTGTTATTAAAATATTAGAAAGGTCATATTAAATCATTAAAATTATTTACAAAAATAGAAATAATTACAGTAGCGATATGTCCATAATGTTAAGGAACAAGAAAGTGTCACGGAATGAGATGTTCGCGTCTGGCCGGATGGCGTACGTGGTGGAATTGGATGAAGAAGGGACCATAGACTCGGATATACCAACAACACTGACTCGCAGCAAGGCCGATGTACCAGAGATGGACGAGAGGAGCTCAGCATCCAGCGGAAACGATATCGTACTCGAAAAGTTGGCTCAGATTTTCTCTTATCTGAGACATGGGAGGCATAGGAAACTGAAGAAGACTAAGGTATTTCTTTATCTTATACCAGCTTCTGCCCGCGACTTCGTCCGAGTGGAATAGTTAATTTGGGCTTACTAACGCGCAGCGGAAGCTCTCATAAGGGAAAAATCTCCGATTTTCAAAACATTCTTCACTGGTGCTGGTGAAAACCGCATAAAAATCCGTACAGTTCGTTTTTGAGTTTCTCGCGAACAGACAGATGTGGCAGAGGACTTTGTTTTATAATATTTAATGATTTATTATCGGAAGTTCTATGTATTCCCACATACAGTAGTATAAGAACATTTCTAAAGTTCAGGTTTCCTCATGATGTTTTCCTTCACCGTTAGCCGATAGTGTTACCAATTTACATTAGTAAATATACGTGATTTCCCTAAAGTATTGTTGCTATGTTTTGTGCTTTGATCCTTAGGTCCGTTCTCTCGGCTGGAGCTCTTGAGTACGCTGCTCGCGCGATACAGTCACACAAAATCTTACATCACTGCGACAACATTACACATATCACCTCCACACACGTGCACGCACGCACGCAAGTGCAATGCAATTTTTTCCCTTATCGAACTGAATTAGTTCAGACAAAAGAAATTATCCGACACGAAATACATATAAGAGCTACTGAGGCATATATATGCTTGGTACACATATATATCTCACTAACTTATATACGTATGAATATGTAGCTTAGGTTAGCTCAGTTAGGTCGCGAATTGTATAAACTAGGCAACAGCTCAAGCCTATGTGTGGCATGCACCCTTGAGCTAGTTGTCAAATATAAATCGGCTGAGTGCCTTAAGCGCTCGCCTTAGTTGTCCGGTGAAGCTGTTTTTTTAACTTTATTTTTGGCAACTAATCTTTTAGATTATTACTGCCATTGTCGAGTAGTTAATAGTATTACAAGTTCTTCTTCCATTCCATTTTTGGCAACCAGTCTTCTAGTAGACTATTACTGACATTCTCAAGTGAGTATCGATATTACAAGGTTCTTGATATAATTTCAATGAACTAACAAGATGGTGGCCATCTTGTTATAACTTTCCATGGAGTTTTTGTGGCATATCAGAATTCATGGTCCGTGGTATTATTTTCCATTCACTTACTTATGCACAATAAACAAACTATATTACATAAAACACTGCCAATTTTACACAATATAGAGTCAAGTAACACAAGATTATGAATAAAAAATAAAATCCACTACATGACAGACCAAAATCCCGCCAAAAACTCCGGTGAAGCTGTTAAGGCCTTACTGGGCCAATAGCGTAGACCAGGGCTTCTTAAACTATGGGTCGCGACCCCAAATGGGGTCGCGTAGCAAAATTCTGCGGTCGCGAGAGATTTAGATTTTTGTATGTTTCAAAACGAATTCTAAAACTATATATTTTCATATGTATATGTATATTGTTACCTAATAAATAAATCATCAAAAAATATTAATTTATTTTTCTTTTATATTTGTATGGGGTCGTCAAGAAACTCGCAATCATAAATGGGACGTGAATGACAAAAGTTTAAGAAGCCCTGGCGTAGACAGTTAGAAAAAAAGGGCTTGATCATGAGTACTACGGATTCGGCTACGATCACCATCCTACGTGATACAGAAGAGAATTATTTAAAAATAAACAAAATCAACAGGATACGAAGACGAACGAGAAGGGGAGGAATGAGGACACGATATACGGTGATATCGGTGAGTATGTGGCTGGTGGGAGACGCGCGGACCGACGCGATGAGAGACCGCGCTCTGGATACTTCGATAAGCCCCTTGAAACTGAAAAGGAAGAAGGTAAGAAAGAAAGAAAAGTGGAGGTAGTCATAAGGACTGCCGACAGGAGTGAGAATTTAATACAATAGAATAACTGTGTTCTGTTTTGAATTAGTTTTTAATTATTAAATTTTCATAATTTGTAAATTGAAATATTATGTAGGTATAATATACATTAATAACGCACGGAGGTGGTACTCGGGTGGTAGAGCCACGCTGAAGCTATTACTGGTTTCAGCATGAATGGGTCGGCTCGCCCGGGGTACTACCACCCGTCTCACAGAAAACCTACGTTATGTAACATTGCTTGCATTGTTGTGTTTCGTTCGGTCAATGAGAGCGCCGGAGGACCACCTCCCCCCCCACTTCCCCTCCTCCCCATTTCCGCAACCCCTCTCCCCCCAAACACAAGCTGGCAACGCACTGGCGACTCCCCCAGTGTTGCTTGTGTCCATCACTTACCATCAGGTGATCCGCTTGTTCGTTTGCCCCCTATAATATGAAATAAAATATAAAAATAAATAGGTATATCTATGTACATATATACACAGTATACATATAGCTCATGGTAAGCGTCCGGTGACGATGACGCAAGTTCTGTGATTTTTGTACACCCAAAGTGCTCAACGCGACTAAAGGATTTTTCACTTCAAAATATATTGTTGGAACACGTAACGGTGTAATTTATTTAATCATATAGCTAAATAGAGTATCCGTCTTTTGTTGTCGTCTATTGGAATGGTATAGCGGTCAAAAAATTGTTACTTTGTAGTACCAATCGGGGAACACGTACATGGGAATGAGAGGTACATTTTCTGCAAACGCGAGTAATGTCAGCCCCCAAAATAGATAAAATAAAAAATATCAGAATAATGCCCAACAACATTCAACTGCATACTGCAGTGCAGTATACATGCATGCGGGAGTCCACACGAAAATTCGCCATTAAAAAAAAATTGTTCATACCACAGTGTTGATTTTTTTTAAATTATTTTTCAAGATCTTCAGATTTTGTACGTGTAAAATATTAAAACGTAACAGAAAAACTAAAAACCTTAAGAACAGCAATATTTGAACTTCGTTCTCGGTGTATAAAAACCACAAATCTTAAAAATTAAACATATTACATATTATTAGCGGGTCCGTTGGACTTTGTCCCGGCCTGATAATTAAAAAAAACTACCTAAACCTTCCTCAGGAATCACTTTATCTACTGGTAAAAACTGCATGAAAATCCGTTCAGTAGTTTCTGAGTTTACCGCAAACAGACAGACGTCACAGAGGACTTTTTTGATGTGAAACATCTATAGGCGAGGGTAAACCTGATTGTTGGCGTGGCGAGTGTGTGAGACGTGGCGACGCGATGCTATGCGCAAGCGACTGTGCGCAATTTCTCTTGCCGCACTGAGCTCGCATACATATACAGTGTATACAGTGTTGTTTACTACGTTACACATATGTTTCACATCTGACAGGCGTCCCGTGACGGCTTAATTTTTTATAATATGTAGTGATGACCTAATAAAATTTTGCTCATTTTTAAATGTAACGACCAGATATTGGTTTACATTTAGGTCCTGGTACATTAGCTCGACGTACAACTGGTAATGTAGAGGAGAGGGACAAGAGATCGGCTGCATTACTATCGAAGCTCGCAGCAGAACCCGAGGGATACGCTGAGTGTTATCCCGGACTACGCGAAATGGACGACGCGATCGATGACTCCGATGATGAAGTCGATTACACTAAAATGGACGCCGGCAACAAGAAGGGACCCATTGGTAACTAACCTATTGTACTATTTCTTTTCTTCTTGTTAAAATGATAACATGTGTGCGCACACAATTTTGCCAATGTCAAGTGAATAGGACCATAAACAATGGAGATTCCGCCAGACAATTAAACAAAAATACTTTATATCCAGACCGGGCTATCTACAAAAAGACACCACAAACAAAGGACATGTAAACTAGACATAAAACATATTGTTATGTTACATACATACACAGGAGCATTACAATAAAATTACAGCTAGTTTAAAATAAAATAGCAAAAGTTATTTCTTATAACTTCAGTTATCTGCCAGTGAAAGTCCCGTGAAAATCGGCCCAACCGTTTTGGAGATTGCACTGTGGATGAAGCTGCGGGTAACAGCCAGTCTAAAATAAAATAGCCTATGTCACTCGCTGTAATTTCAGTTTTTTAGCAGTGTAGTTATCTTACATGACAGTTTGTATATACATATATATATATATATAATATTATATTACTCTATTTATCTTTAGTAAGTATATTTTAATGTAGATATACCAGGTGACTATTTAGACAGTAGCAATATTTCTGGAGGACACTCTGCACTCGATTCTTGTTCTAAATCAATTAAAAAAATAGGTAACATTTGACTTAATATTTTTACCTAATTATGTAGAAAAATACAAAATTTATACACAATCCTCTACGCGTCTATGTTAAAGCACGGTTTCAATTACCGTCGGGTGATTTCACTTTCATTTGAAAGGCAATGTGGGAACGTCAGGAATAAAACAAAAGGGTTTATTGCCCGTTTTATTATCTAAAGTTATTAACTCCGGGTCGCCCATTGTAGCTTTTGGCACCGGTCATTGCATTTAGGGTTATTATTTTATTTATACGTTTGTAACTATACATTTGAAAGTCTTAGATCAAACTTTAACTTAGGTTTTCTTTGTTGTTTATTCGTATTTGTTGTAATATTATTATTTTATATGTTAAATGTGACCATGAACTATTATATCCCAGAATACTGCTAGTCTTTAACCTTTCACCTGGTATATGATGTAACTAATAATTTAATCAGGTCGTTGGGACTTTGATACACAAGAGGAGTATTCAGCGTATATGAGTAGTAAAGAAGCACTTCCCAAAGCGGCTTTCCAGTATGGTGTCAAAACGCAAGACGGACGCAAGACCAGGAAGACTAAAGATAAGAGTGAAAAGGCGGAACTCGACAGAGAATGGCAGCAGGTAAAAAAAAAGATGGTTCTATTTTAAGTTATTGTAGTCAATGGTAAAAGAACCATGCTTCTATTTTAAGTTATCGTTGTAGTTATTGGTAAAAATAGCGACCGTCGATAGGTCTATAACTCATCGGATCAGTGGCATCAACACAAAAATTAAAATTTATCAAAATAGGTACAGCCGTTCTGAAGTTATGCGCTTATACACATACGGCAATTGATTTTTGTTTATATAGGTTTAAGACTGAATTACAGGTATTTAAACTTTCGGATCCAGAAATATTAATTTTTGCACAAAACTGGTTTATATGTATTGGTATTATAACTAAAAAGCTGTAGATACGTTACCTATATGATACTTTGACAAAACAAATGGCACAATAACGCACACATACGTAAAGTAATATTGTGACGCCACACTGTCTTAGATAAAATGTGGAAGTAAGATAGCATATTCCCAATATCGGTGGTGAAAAAGAAATAGTTATATGTTGCGTAGATACGGGCGGATTGACGTTAAATTGTCGTTAAAAATAAGCTAACTATCCAAGTTTTAACAAGGCGCTGTCGAAGCGCTTATGACGTATCTACAGCTTTTTAGTTGTAACTAGCGGGCGCGGCAGACGTTATCCCGCCCTGATTAAAAAAAAATCCTTGACAAATTATATACTAAATCCTTCCTCGTGAATCACTTAATCTACTGGTGAAAACCGCATGAAAATCCGTTTAGTACTTTTTGAGTTTATCGCGAACAGACAGACAGACAGACGCAGCAGAGGACTTTGATGATGAATGATAAATTCTTATGGAAAATAGTATAGAAAATAGGATAGAGATGATAATATTAACAGTTTATTCGTTTTTGTTGCTTTAGGTTTTCTTCTTTTTATAAAAAGGGTATGTCAGGGGCATATTGTATGTACATGGTCTAATATAAATTTTACTATGTTCATAAGGGTTAGGGGGCGTCCATAAATTACGTGAGGTGTTTTTTTAAATTTTCTGTCCCTCCCTCCCCCCTGGTGAGATGTCGTGAGATTTTATTCAACCCCCTTCCCCATCCCCCAATCTCACGTGAGATTTTTCAAAATGTGGATTTCTTACGTAAACGCGTTGGATTGTTGTTGTAAACAGAAAATGAAATTATTTTCTTTCGAACGAATTAGTGAATGATCTTAATCGTATCACGATTACGCTTAATATTAAATCTTAAGCATGTACAATCTGGATTAAATGAACCAAAACAGTATTTTTTTTTGTTTCAATCAGAAAAAAAATTGCGTGATATTTGCCGAGACCCCCCTCTCTCCAACTTAAGATTAGATGAGATTTGACTCGACCCCCTCCCCCTTAAACATCTCACGTATTTTATGAACGCCCCCTTATTAAATCAAGGATAACTTTCTTAATTAATTTAAAGTAAAATATAGATTTTATACCTATGAAATGTTAATAACCTATGAAATAGTTTATATTTTTAAAGAAGTAATGAATGACGAAAGCAAACAACATAAATACATTTTATTGTTTCAGATACAAAATATCATACAGAAACGAAAAGCGCCCTTACACGGGGATGAACCTGGGTATAAAGCGTCAAAATACTAAGCAGAATGTATCATAAATATTAAATTTTATACTATGAATAGTTACGTATTTTATACAGTGTGTTATCTCGTGGAATGTACAACTATATAATATAGAATTATATAAAGTCTTTTTCTTTGGTGATTTCATTTTTTGTAAATATGCTTCTTTGAATAAATGACTATTAGAATATCTATGTGATTTTTTTCCTATAAGACAATTATTTACATGGGTTATCCTCGTGAAAATGTCTATTATAAAATTTAACTATGAATAGCGAGTTGAAAAAAAAAATCGTAGACACGCAAAATGATGAAATATTTTACTTACGCGAAAGTTTCGTAGTCTAAACAAAATAAATGATTAGGAGAATGTATTAGTGAGTGAATAATAGAATGGCTTCTGAAGTACTTGTTTATGTGAACTATTAGAGTCCTTTGGCGTATCAATATTTTAAAATGTTACATAGTAGTACATATGTACATAGTGTCACACTAATACCGTTATTATGAGAACATTAACATAACCTACTTTTATTTTAAATTAGTAAGACGCGAGTAGAAGGCAGGTAGTTATAATTAATACGCTAATTATAGTTATGAAGATAAATGAATTTGCCTATTTGGACAACAATAAATATAGCCTACTTACAGTTATTCTATATCATAAGGTAGTGTGTCTACTAAGCTATGTAAGTAATAATATATATTTATAAGCCTTGGAATGTCGAGGTCAATTTGAATTAAGATATTGGCACATCACAATTACATACATGTATACGGTAATTGGACACGCATCGACGCAAAAAATATTCTCCCAACGGTATGCTGACCTTCAGATTTCACTGTAGAGTGTGACATTCCGTCACGTTGACGATGTGGTGACGCGTAGCCCGCCGCTGTCGCTGACGGGAGAAATGGGGCTGAAATTGCGACGATTCATTTGACACAATGCCGGTTCATCGGCACTACCCATCTACCTACCCGTATCCGTACCCGTTCGTAGAAGTGTCCTCACAGGTGCGTAAGCGCAGGTATATAGCCTCGCCCCGCACCACCCGCGATCGCCTCGCACCAGCCATCTTGAATTCCGTTCACTCAGAGCCGCGACCGTCTTGCGGATAGCGCGCGTACACAGTGACCGGACTATTATAAATAAGTGATTTCATGTGTTTCAATGTGATGTTGTGATAGTGTAGTGTTAAAATGGAGTCCACGCCGATATGTCGGTGCCGAGTGTTATATCTCGGATCCGCCGTTCCTCAACAGAGCAAAGACGGTCTACAGGGAATTCAGGAACCCTTGCGCGAACTTTACCCGGAAAAGGGTGCGACCAGTGGTGGTATTGACTCGTGGTTGTCGGTGTGGTCGAATGGAATCTTACTGGAAAACGTAGACGAGAGTGGTTCTAGGGTCGCGCGGTTTTTCCCTATATCGAGTTTGCATTACTGCGCGGCAGTGCGCCGAGTGACAGTCGAAGGCGCTCCTAGGTTCTTGCCTCTCGACTCGCCCTTCGCTCGAGCGCCGGCGCCACGACGTCCTCCGTTGTTCGCGGCGGTTCTGCGTCGTACGCAGGGTATCAAAGTCCTCGAGTGTCACGCCTTTATCTGCCGTCGAGAGGCAGCAGCCAACGCGTTAGTCCGGTGTTGTTTTCACGCATACGCTGATAGTTCTTACGCTAAAAGGTTGGAGGCGGAACGTTCGCCGCCTCAGCTACCTCCAGAACCTGAGGAGGAGTTAGAAGTATACGACGGGGATGAAAACCATAAGGTATGGGTTGGAGAGACAGAGCGTGATGACGTTAGCGATGACATACCGCATCCGGCTCGAGCGCCGCGACCCCGTCAAATAACACGTCCGGCGTCGGTGCCACCACCGCCGCCACCTCCACCCGAAGAACCTAAAAAGAAGTCTACTACAAAGAAAACGAAAAAAAAATCTTCTGCATCAGTGGATGAGTTGTATGCGGGTCCTGCGCCTATGATGAATGGCAGATCATTAAGTCGGGCTCCGCCAGCTTGGGCGGCTGGTCACCCTATGATGTTGGTCGCACATCCCTCGGCTACTCTTCCACATGCTCGTCCAACTACCTTGGGGCACAGAGGTAGAGTGCCGGCCGCCCTTGCCCCTGGACCATATAACGCTGCCCCCCCCGGGAGAGGCCGCATTCAGTATGCTACAGTCGACCCTCGGCGTTCCAAACCTCCACCGCCGCCTGCTCTAAAAGCCGCTCAGAGTATGACCGGTCTAGAAGCAGTCGACGACGCAGGGGGTATATACAGAAAAAAAGGCCATTTGAATGAACGTGCATTTTCATACAGCATAAGGCAGGAACATAGAAGTCGATCGCACGGATCTCTCGCCAACTTAAAGTTCGCTGCTCCGCCGGAGGTAAGCCTTTATTTTTTTTTTATGTACTTGCATCACAAAAATGTGACCGAGTGTACAGGAGTACTATGATATGCGATGTAAAGTATAAACCTTTCAAATAATATTATCCAATGTTCATATTTCAAATGATAAGAATTGCCAACCTACGTTTTGTTTATTTATGATGGAGTTCACGTTTCACAACTCAATTAAAAATACATAGAGTAATTTTAACAGAAGACAAGGTAACTTCCATGCTTTTAATTACGCGACGGGAGTGCTGTCGAAATATCGTTTAGTAGGACGCCGGTCTATTATCTTCATTACCTTATTCATTATCGTATGGCGAAGATGCGGTTGGTCCATTTTTAAAAGAAACAAACAAGCTAACTTCGACTAACTGTTATTTTCACTTTTACTACAGAACAGTTTTTTATGCAATATTTTTAGTAAATGAAACCTGAAGTCTTTGTGTCATTCTTGTAATAGATAAAAGTCAATAGTTTTATGTATATAGTCATAAATAAGTATATTATAATGAAATGAAATCTTAAAACATTTTATACAGTTATTAGGTTGGACAATAGCTTGTGTATCTATACCTACTTAATATTATAAAGAGGTAAAGTTTGTGAGTTTGTGACGTTGTAGAGGGCATTCTCAGGAACTACTGATCCGATTTGAAAAATTCTTTCAGTGTTATATAGCTCATATATTGAGAAAAGTTATAAGCTAAGTTATAAGCTATATATCATCACGCTAAGATCAATAGGAGAGGAGCACCAATGAAGAATGTTTCAAAATTGGGTTTTTTCCTCTTGAGAGTTTCCGCTGCGTGTTAGCTTTATCCTAAAATAACTATTTACGCGGACGAAGTCGCAGGCAGAAGCTAGTATGTTATATAATACTAGCGGGTAAGGCGGACGTTATCCCGCCCTGATAATAAAAAAAACCTAGACAAATTATATACCTAAACCTTCCTCGTGAATCACTTTATCGACTGGTGAAAACCGCATGAAAACCCGTTCAATAGTCTTTAAGTATATCACGAACAAACAAACAGACAGACGTGGCAGGGGACTTTACTGGGGACTTCTTGTTTTGTAATATGTAATGATAGTATAGTACTGAAAAAGTAGTTAAAAATAAATATGAAGTGAGTTTAACCGCGCAACGCAGGCGATTTTACTGTTAGGAATCAAATGTTTATTATTATTGTAAACTACAGCTTTACTACATAATCTTGGAAAACCATTTCTGACAACTATTCAAGATGATTTTACAATGGTGGGCAGTTTTCGCAAAACGTGATTTGCGGTTATGTCGATTAAGGAACCAGCCGTCATTCTGAGTCAAACCAGTTAGAAATGTTGTCGTTACTGATGCAATTCTGTTTAAACCGAGTATTTCTATACCGAGTAGTCTATATATGTGAATTGAGTCTTGGGAGATAATTTATCGGTTTTAAACAGAAATAGATAATTCCCTACCGATTCGTATCAAGTATGTGTAATTAAGATCAAAGTTTGCTTTGAAAAACGTTACTTTATTTGCTCTTGTTACGTTCATCTGTAGAGTATATTACTCGTTTTTAATATATATTTGCCCGGATTCTGAGATACTCGGTTAAACTACCAATAGTTATTGACTCAACAAAGTTATACATAAGATAAACTGTCAAATGGCCCGTCGAGTTTTACTGACATTTATCGTATTATAACGCTATTGAACAGATAAACTAGAGTTAAAGTTACTCAGAAACCGGGCATTATTAGTCATACAGAAACATCAGAATACGACACAAACTCCTTTTTCAGTATTAGGACATCGTTTATCAGTGTGTCCAAAGAGATCAGGCTCTTTTATATATCATAAACAATCTGTAGAAACAATAAATAAATAATCAATTGATCTATTACCGCTTATCATTACATAGTATAAAACAAAGTCCCCTGCCCCGTCTGTCTGTCTGTCTGTTCGCGATAAACTCAAAAACTACCGAACGGATTTTCATGCGGTTTTCACCGTTGGATAGAGTGATTGACGAGGAACATTTTAGTATATAATTTGTCAAGAATTTTTTTCATAATAAGGGCGGGACAACGTCTGCCAGGCTCGCTAGTAATATATTAAAAAGTATATTGAAACAAGATTTTATAAATATTACTTAAATTATTTTCAATGAGAAGGTTTTAATGAAAAGCCTGCTTTAAAGAAAACGCAATGAATTTACAACTATTCATATTTGGCACAACAAAATACACATTAATTGTTTTTATTTAAAATTAAACTGTATTATAATATAATAGTAGAATATTGCTAAATCACAGTTGTATATATATGTGCCTCGGCCGACTTCTATGAAATAAAAATATTATGAATTTACCCGATAGTATGACCTTTGTAGGACGCATACATTGAAATGAATCATTTGTTATTGTTGAATAGTTACACGTATAAAGAAAAAGGTACATACAAACAAATAACTGGTATAAATTATACAACGAAATCTTGTTGTTTTAATCACAAGTATGTATGTATTTAAAAAACCAACAATGATTGCATCAAAAAGTACCGAACGCGGAGTGTTTTTCCTTGTCCTTGTATCTTATTATTTAAATTTGTCAAAGGAAATATTATTGCTATAGTATTAGTTTACTTATCTTCAAGTTCATCTCCGTCATAAAATATACACAAGTATGTTATTGCAATAACAATTTCGCATTAGGCGCTGAATTCCATCACAGCAATTTATGAACGTCTGAAGGTTACGCTGCAATCATAAACGAAGGGGCCAAATATTACATTTCACGCGGTACGAAGTGCGAACTGTTGTTATTCATATATATATTTTTTTAATTTATTTAAATTTGAAATGTGAACGATTGGTACAAAGAATAGTGACGAAGTACAATGGAATTATATCTATAAACGATAGAATTATCGATTTCGAATTCATTATAATGGTACCAAAAATATATCATTTGTGTTAACCACGTGGAATAGTTATTTGGACTAACGCTAACACGCAGCGGAAGCTCTCATGAGCAAAAAAAAACCCGATTTTGAAACATTCTTCATTGGTGCTCCGCTCCTATTGGTCTTAAGGTAATGATATATAGTCTATAACCTTCTTCGATAAATTATTCGATTTCTTTTTTCTTTAATTTTTCTTCGATAAATAACATTGAAAGAAATTTCAAATCGGACCAGTAGATCCTGAGATTAGCCACTACAACCTCACAAACTTTACCCGTTTATAATATTATCAAATATTAAGTATATAAAGAGCCGAGACTGAGCACAGCAGTTAAGAACACACACTAATTATATCTTTATTCAGTATTATGAGCTCATCAAAATGTAAAAAATAACCTCAGTGTATTCACAATGTTTTGGTTATAAATAGATATGATGAATACTTATAACGAATAATATGTACGAAAAAAAGGTATGAAGGATATATAAGATACATAACGAGTATTGGGCTGGCACCGAATTGTACCTATATATATGTATACAATAATATCGAGTTACGCGTTGAAGTCTTTTTTATAAGAGTTTTATTTACATCCAACCGAGTCACGATATATTTTTACAACAAGTATCTAAATTAGATAATTTGAATTTGAGGTATTATCAAGATCCAAGGTGTAATGATATTGAAATTAAAATGAGTACTCGCTTAAAACTATATCTCTTTCAATAAAAAACAATTTTTCAAATTGATTAATAAATGCGAAGTTCTGTGGTAATAAACATAGAAAAAAACACATTGAAAATCTACTCCTTTCTGAAGTCGGTATTAAAAAAGGTGCGATGTCACGAGGTGCTTTCAGAAGAGCTCTTACTCGTTTGTAATAATTTGTTCCTTTATTCACAAATCTCAAGTCACAGTTACACTGCACTAGTTTACTTAAACGACATGATTCAACACGCGTGTGACTGTCTACCATTGTAGCGTTTGCAAATTTATTTTGGAATTTGTAAAAATAGTGTGTACACTTTAAATCAACGCCGTTAAGATTGATTATTGAATGGCACGTTTGTCATTAAGTAAGGTTGCTTAAAGATACTCTCCCACGTAGGGGTTCGTTTGTCGACGACGGTCAGTGCTCCTATGTCTATGTAGTTGACTACAATAGAGCGATTTATAAAAAATATAAGAGACATATTATTTATTAAGCGTATTCAGTATACTTAGACGACTTTTTTGAGTCTACAATTTTACTGCACACTGATACGAGTCTTATTTTACATTTTAAAAAAAGGACGAATTTTCAAATAACTTTTTTTTTATCGCACTGACTTCGCTATTGACCTAACAATGTCTTAACAGCTTCATTGCGGACTACGAAGGCGAGCGCTTAAGGCACTCAGCCGATTTTATTTGAGAACTAGCTCAAGGGTGCACGGCACACCTCGGCTTGGGCTGTTGCCTGATACATGCAATTCGCGACCTATCTGAGATAACCTTAGCTAAGGTAATTATTAAATACATATATGTGTACCAAGCATACATAACTCAACAACTCTTATATATATTTCGTACTGGGTAATTTTCTAAACTATTAACTAAACTATTTGACCTAGCAAGGTCTTGACAGCTTCACCAGACTATTCATTAATACAAATCAAGACAAATAAAAAAGATACATATGGACAACAAACAAATTTCACTAGTTTATTCAATTTGATGTTTGTAACGTAAAAATACAGGTTAGAAATACTGAAGGATAGAGGGTCGCGAAATATTTTTGAATACTAAGTCGGCTGTGTCATGAAAAAGATTGAAAAACGCTGGTCTATACGTTACCATTTCCTAGTTATATATTTCATATTATAGTTCGAGATTTGCTACTCACTTCTTACCTTTTTTGTTAGTTACGATTTATTATTGTGACTGTTTCTACTTATTCATATAGTACTTTATATTTCAAAGCAATTATTATAAGTAGTATGTATAAGTAAGTAGGTATATATGAAATAAATTATTAAAAAAAATATAAACTCTACTGTATAATGTACATAAATATGTCGATATATGTTTATTGTGTGGTTTCAACAGAACAGGTCAGGGATAAATATTACCATACCTCTGTTGTGTGTACTCAGAACATGTTTATTCAGATGGGTTAACGAAACGTGACAGCGGAATTTGAAGTCTTTGAATATCACAACTACGTAGTAATATGAATACTAATTATATTTATCCACGTAGGTTGTTAAGATTGTGTAGTTTTTTAAGAATTGTTATAAGAGAGAGATAAAAAATATATTCAGTAGCAGCTTGTTAAATACTACTACTGAATCTAGATTAGACGAAAACCTCTACATCTCAAAACAAATCGTTTCTCTTTTATTCGAGTGAAAATAATTTAATTACTCGACAATTGAGCCTTGGCAATATGAAATAATCAATATTTCCGTAGAAAATATATCGGTATAAATAAAATATTCCCTCTATCATTTGGAAAAAAATTATTTGACCTATGTATCACATATACCAGGTGACTGTTTAGACACTCGCAGTATTCAAGGATATGGCACTTCATCGTCACATTTAACATATAAAATAATAATATTACAACAAATGCGAATAAACAACAAAGAAAACCTAAGTTAATGTTTGTTCTAAGACTTTCAAAAGTATAGTTATAAACGTGGCAATAAAATAATAAACCTAAGTACAATGACCGGTGCCTAAAGCTACAATGGCCGACCCGGAGTTAATAACTTTCGATAGTAAAACGGGCAATAAACCCTTTTGTTTTGTTCCTCACGTTCTCACGTTCCTTTTCAAATGAAAGTGAAATCACCCGACGGTCATTGCTACTGTGCTTTAACATAGACGCGTAGAGAATTGTGTATAATTTTTGTATTTTTCTAGACAATTAGGTCAAATATTAAGCACCTATTTTTAAAATTGATTTAGAACGAGAATCGAGTGCGGAATGTTCTCCAGAAATATTGCTACTGTCTAAACAATCACCTGGTATGTAAATAGATTGAAGCAAAACATAATAAAGTACCGATTGTAACAGAATTGAAGACAGTACGTACATACTTATTTAGAACTAAATTAGTTTTCTGTAAACATTCTATTTGTAGTAAGATTTTTTATATATTTCACTATTGTAATTCAAACTTAGATATTATAGTATCTAAACCCCTGCAAGTCGTGTCTTAACTATAAAAATATTTCTAAGACATATTTGAAATTTTTAAGACTCGACATTATTCATGTATTTTTTAATTCGATTCGCCGAAATTCCACCGTATAATATATAACAAATAAAAGAAAGGTGTTGTTAATAAGAAAACTATTCTATTCCAACATACACATGAAGTTTTATATAGTTCTTTTCAAACCAGTCAATCTTGTATCGATAAATATCATTTTACTACCAGTTCACGTTATAAAGATGTTCATTCAATAAATTTAAATATTTACGTATATAAACGTTTATAAATCTACTATGTTATATGTAATTAACATTCCACGTTTAGGTATGTAATTAAAAAGGTTTATAAAAGTAATGTTTATGTCTTTGTTACGTATGGATTCTCAGTTTACCAGCGGTCATTTAGTGGTCGAAATTCGATCATAAAAGAGGTACAAAGTTTTTTCTTCACGTGTAAAATATGTACATATATATTATCAGTATCTCTTTGTTTTTTTTTTCTAAATAGTAAAAATTATATTGAGCATTGTACGGAAACTGTAGGCTGTAGACGTAAGAACGTGAAGTTAAACAAATAGAGACTAGTAAATAAAAAACTTTGAAATCTTTTTTTTTTATTGTAGCACGGCAAAATGACTGCACTATGCCTGATGGTAAGCATAGTACAATCCAAAAACAATGGCGACCACCGAGTCACACCTATCCATCGCTGGTCGCCGCTGTCATGTCGGCCTGGGAAAAGCTGGATATGCACAGGCTGATCCAGAAACGCGACCCGCAGAAGCGAATCACTATGACGGGCTTTTTCGCCATATACACGGTGGTTGCGACCCAGTCACGCTCTAAAACCCTACCACCCCGCTTTCGCCATTGCCTCGTTCGTTATTCAGCAGGGTGCACCACGTGCAGGTGAGGTTGGCTTGGGTGTCTCAAGTCTTATGATGTTATTCGACACCCCTTACACCCCAGTCGTCCATGGTATAGGAAAACATACTATTTTTACAGTAGCTACTAAACAAAAAATAAAGAAAATCGATTGGGAAACAGATGTACAGAAGGAATATGTACTTAACTGTTTTGTCTGCACCTATTCATCATTACATAGTATAAAATAAAGTCCGATGCCACGTCCGTCTGTCTGTTTTTTCTGAGGTTTTATTGTAACGCAGTACTTTAGTAGTGATGCGTGTTCAAACAAACACTCTGACAGATAGACAGACAGACATTTCTAAAAATGATTGAAATATATTTCATCACTGAATATTCCAACACACCTGCAACAATTTTTTTTTCACAAAAACTAATAAATACAGACATGTTAGTTACCTTTAAATTATTATAATATACTAGCGGGCCCGGCAGACGTTGTCCCGCCCGAATTATAAAAAAATCCTTGATAAATTAAATACCAAAACGTGCCCCATGAATCACTCTGTCTATTGGTGAAAACCGCATGAAAATCCGTTCGGTAGTTTTTGAGTTTCTCGCGAACAGACAGACAGACAGACGCGGTAGGGGACTTTGTTTTATACTATGTAATCATAATATATGTATAGATAAAACACAATATAAATCACGATTCATGTATATTGTGGTAGTCTGGCATGCTTCCAGAAAGCTGTAGAGTTACTTCCATTTTTAATCACTTTGTTTACGTACTTTTTATTTATATCTTTATTTTCTTAGTTGTAAATAGGTATACATAAGTTATGATAATTCATGATGAGATTGCCATGTCCTTAGTGGCAAAAGTTCATAAGTAAAATGCATATTAATTTTTTTTTACCACAAAATGTTAATAAGAAATATAAACTAGACATCCTTACTAATATTGTAAATGCGAATTTAGTTCGTTTGTTACGCTTCCATGCTTTAATTACTTAAATGAATATCTTAAAATTTGGCATAGATGTTGGGTACAGATTAGGACATAGGGTACCTTTCATCCAGAAAAAGAGTATTGTTCCCAAGAAATACGACAAACGTACGTTAACGTGCGATAGTTCTTAGTTAGTTATATTTTATATATTCATATTTAGTTAGTCATATTTTTAGCTAATATATAATTGATAAAGGCGAATTAAATATTATACTATGGCTTCCTTATCACGTAATGCAAAATGCATCGGAGAATTATTAATGAATAGTAATCATTGCAACATGTTCCGCTCCAATAATTTTATGAGAGTGAAAATTTAATAAATACAAGACGTATTTGCTTGTGATTCTTTGTAATTGGATGAATTACATTACATTGTATTTACCTCTTTAATGTTACACGAATAGTGTAAATTCAATGAACTTTATAATAACGAAATGTTCATAGTACATTATAATATGACGTTACTTATTATTATAATTAGCAGTAATAGATAATTTGCTGATATATCATATTATATTTTGTAAAATTGACACCGTAATGAAATTAATGTTTGTTACTTTGAGTGTAAGAATCGTGAAGTGCTCTCCTTTTCACATCTGTTGACTATTGTATAACTCTTGATTATTCGCACGTTGCAATGACAACAGCCAACGATTGTTATTGTGAATAATAATAACGGATAATCAATAGCAATAATGGTGCCTTCAATAATTTGTTATCAATTTCATAGTAATAAATAATTAGTTGTTCTAATATTGACCACTTTTACTTAGTATAGATCATAAGCTAATTGTTTTCTGTAAAGAGCTTAGCATAAAGTTGTGTGTTAATAATTAATGAACTATTTATTAAATATTATATAAGTACCGAGACAAGGCGTAAAAGTTAGGAGACATAACGTGTAGATTTTTAACTTCTAGTAAATATAATTTGATTACACTATACCTATTCTATTCTCATAGTATTTCAATCACATTTCTGATTACTACTACACAAATTACATGCGGTTTGCTAGATAACCTTCAGCTAAAAAAATCATTAAAAATAATGTGAATCAAATGATGAAAACTATTACGGTGTTATTACAAAAAAGTTAAATACGTATAGAACGCTTGCTTTAAAAAGGTTTCGTATTAAATACACCACGGTCGCTGAATGTTCGCCATCTTGCTCTTCTGTCTCGCTTTGGTTAGGTTAGGTTATACTTGCGAAAAAGGATAACGCGAACTTGCCTCGGGCCAGCGCGGTGCATTTAATACGAAACCTTTTTAAAGCAAGTATTCAATGCGTATTTAACATTTTTGTAATAATACCGTTAGTGGTCAGTAATAATCTTTATTGTTCTAGTGAATTAAACTATTTACGTGAAAAACTAGTGTATAAGTACATTGAGTTTGAATAAAGTATATTTTACAAAATTTATTACAAAGTTATACCACTTCGTACTCGTAGAAGGAACTGGTATCGTGTTTCTTTTTAAATTGTTACATGGAATCACAGAGTCCCCCTACATTCTTGAGCGGTAGAACTTTGCGATTCCACGTTTGGGTAGTCGCCTGCATAACAGAAAAACTTTTTACTTGCCTCATTGCAGAACAAATGTCGGTCAACATTTCCCAGTATATCGTATGTCCCCTTTCTGTACCGCTGTTCGCACAGAGATAGCTATATTTTCAGGTTCTGTTACCTACATTAAAAATAATCTTAAAACACTTAAATGATGTAATTTATAGGTTCTTACTTTTACGATGGATTTATTTATTTCGTTTTTGTACCGCCTAATGTTTTTCTCTTTATTTTATGTGCAGCATGTCCACATCTAGAAGAGTGCAATCGTCGCATGGTCTTTCGCTACTTTTCATTTTTATGAATGTAACTCGATTGTATTCAGTTTTGTGGACCAATAAATATAATATATATATATATATATATATATTTTTTTTTTTTTTTTTTTTTGATATTACAACCAAAGGATATATGCAGTCGTTACGTACAGATGATAAGCAATATGATTTGTTGTTGTGATCTCTTTATTGAACTGCATACAATGAGAACAATAACCCTGCATTAGAAAAAGCTATTGTTGTACATTAACACTAACTTTACCAGCTGCATTTATCATTTTTTTGTAACCCTGTAAGAATGCAATGCATCGATAAACACTCTTACTATCCAACTGATTAGCAAAACAACGTGATGTAAAGTTTCAATGAAGTTTGAAGTAAATATGTTTAGATATTTAGTTAGCAAATAACTTGGATACAGATATAGACGTATGTTTTCACACATATATGTTTGTAGAAGTGAGAAGTTTGCTTTTAGTTAGGTATGTCCTGGATACACGTCGTCAAAATGAAACATGTTGGTATTTACCTTCCCATCCGGTAGGCGTAAGTTCTAAAATTCATATAAATAAAAATCTATTACATTAATGTATGTAGGAATCATTTCAGAACGGCTGCACCTATTTGAATAACTCTTTTATTGTTTGTGTTTGCAATTGTCAAGACAATGCTTGTGTTAAACTTTGAAAAGTTGTACGGAAAAGTAAAAAAAAATGCATTAAAAATCTTTAATAGTGGGTGAATGATACTGAAAACAGTATATAAGTAACTGCTTATAGACTATTTATATAAACGTATTATAGTCAGAAAACATACGGATATCACATAAGTAAATAGGTAGATGTCACTTTCATATCACGTCGTGTTCAAGATTTAACATGGAAATTTCATAGAATAATTTGTTTTCGAGATTTTACATTCTCTCTCAATATTTATTTATGGTTAAAGTTGTCATCGATCATGATATTTTATGTGTTTTCTTTTATACTATCGGTGTTGTTTCCTGTTTGTTTCTTCGATTGATTTACATACTTATATGATATCGTAGTGATTGATAACTTCAGTGTGGTATATTTGTGAAATATACGGTATTATATGTGATTTCAGTGTAGTATATTTGTGAAATAGACGGTATTATAAGTGATTTCAGTGCAGTATATTTGTGAAATATACGGTATTATAAGTGATTTCGGTGTAGTATATTTGTGAAATAGATGGTATTATAAGTGGTTTCAGTGTAATATATTGATCAAAATATTGACAGAATTGACAGATTGGTGTTCAGTAAAGTAAAGGGAAGACTTGGTTTTTGTTTTCGAAATATGTTATTGGCCTGACTGGCCTTCACAGATTCACTGGACTACGATATATTGTATCATTTTCTTTGTTAGTACACCCGTTCGTAGCCGGAGCGTGTAGTTAAATAAGTTATAAAAGTGTGCCTTCTAGAGTATAGCTTATTTCTTCTGAGTTCTGTTGAGATTATCATTGTCGTACAAAAAGTGTTTTGGCAATTTAAGATGATTTCAATTGTAAATTTTTACCTAACCTATAATATGTAAACGCAAAGGTGTTAAGAAAAACTCTTACTAAAAATCATATTATTATCATTAGTTGACTAGTTGTGACCGCTTTTAATTACGGTCAAATGATGCTAATTCAACGGCAACATTAATAAAAGTAAAACGAAGTCAAATCCAGTCAGGCATACACAGTTAATTAAGTCGTTAAATATTCACCGCTTCAACCCAAGCGAAGTATCACTCATTCGATATGCATGCGACTTGATTTTGGTCAGTGGCACACACGGCTACTTTTAAAATCCGTAGGGCTAGTCGAGGTTATGTTCTAATCAAAGTAGTTTAATTGCTCTCTCATTAACGAGTGCGTAGACATTACTAAGATTGTGTCGAACGATAATGTACTGTTATGAAATGACATACCAACTGTCTGTTTATACTGTAAAATAAATGTGCGTATCGTATAGTTTTAGTTATTCTATAATCAACGATAGCGGGTTGTCAACGGTTTTTTGCAATCAATATAGCGGAATCCGTCATGTTGTTAACGAGCGTGGCGTTGCGCGACACGGTGAGGCACTAATTTTTTTGACTATTATTAATTTAATTTCACGACCACTTAAACAGGGAACGTATTTCTTTTAATTTTTTATTTCATCATATGACTAAAATGGAGTAATCAGTTGTATTGTATTTAATTGGAGATTTAATTCTTTTAGCCATTTTAGGGCGTCGTCGGTAAGAACGGTCAGGTCATCTGGAGAACCTTTATATTTCCTTAGTGGGCATTGCTGTATGATGCGGGATATGGATTGGGTTTTCGCCCTGCAGTATTTAAACTCTGCACACCGCACGTGTCTAGTACGCAATCACATCACATTATATACATAAAGGATCTGCCGCCAATGGTCAATAACTGTGCTGACATGGTGCTTTTTGCAGACGATACTTCAATTATATTTAAAGTAAAAAGCATGTAAATAATACTTTAAAGGATATTTCTCATTTGTTTGCATTAAATAACTTAGTACTAAATACAGATAAAATACAATGTAAGAGATTTGTTTTGCCTAATGTGCCACAAGTTGATAGTAGCATCAAGATCGAAGGGAATTTTGTAGAGTTAGTTGATAATACTGTATTCTTGGGTATCACACTAGATTCAAAATTACAATGGGGTCCTCAAATTAAACAATTGGCAAGCAAATTAAGTTCTGCTGCATTTGCCGTACGTAAGATTCGCCAGCTAACTGATATTGCCACTGCTAGGTTAGTCTACTTCGCCTACTTCCATAGCTTAATGTCTTATGGCATTCTGTTATGGGGGACAGCAGTTGAGGTAGACACAATATTTTTATTACAAAAACGGGCAGATAGAGCAATTTACAATATGAGACCTCACGAATCCTTAAATACCAAGTTCAAGGAGTACGGTATCTTAACTCTGCCTTCCCAATACATTCTTGACAATTTAATGTATGTACGTAAGAACCTTGAAAAGCTAGATTTCGTAAAAACCGGCACAATCTAAATACTAGAAACTGTAACAAACTGGTTGTCCCGCGTTTTAGACTTAGTAAAACCAGTGACAGTTTTTTGGGAAATAGTGTTAGATTTTACAACAAAGTCCCAAAGGATATTACCGATTTGCCGGATTGCGAATTTAAGCGCCATGTCAAGCGAGTTTTCGTGTCAAAAGGCTATTATAGAGTGGATCAATATGTGAACGATGGTGATGTCTGGAATTAACTCATCTCTGTGCATCCATTAAAAACGTTTGTACATTTACCTAATATATTCTAAATATTATATATATTTGTTAAAAAGATAAACCAGATCGAGCTTCTTGCCGTTTCTTCTCGATCACTGGGTTGTTTTCCGAACCGGTGGTAATTTTGACGTTCATAAGTGCCTTCTTAGGGCCTAAATTGAATAAAGTGTTTTTGATTTCATTTGATTTGAATCTGTTTAATTTGCACCAGTCATTTCGGGGCAGTTCGAAGTCCTTTAATGCACGGGTCGATGTCCCATCTTGCCTCGGCAAACTTTGACGCTTGACAGGTTTTTCAGCATTAGCTCCATATACTAGATTCCCCATTACCTATTTCCGCAGCAATTTCATAAGTTAGTCGACGGGATTTTAGTCTATGGTGGGAGGGATTAAAGAACTCACCATGCATAGGGAGACTAATGTTCTGCTTTAAACTTTATAGGAACGCTTTTGACAACATTCTTATCTGGTGGTAAATGACGAGTGGTCTAAGATGGTAAACACGCCAAACCTAGAGGCGGCTGGCTCTCAAGTGCAGCTGCCGGAACACACCAATAGGTGCTTGGCAACAGATTTTCAACTAGAAGGTGGTAGCTAACGAGGCTGACTTAGAAAAAACCCTACCACTCTGTTATGGTGTCATCACAATGTTTTCCTTCATTTCTGACTAGCTGCTAGGATTCGAACCTACATCCATCGACGCGGTGTCCGAACACGCTATGAACTAAGCTAACATTGCTTCAATATATACGCCTAAACAAAAAACTTATTTCATAAATAGTAGCTATTTTCTGGTGTACCTAGTGCTGTTGCTTGCAAAACGTTGTTAAAACAACTCTTTTAAGTAAGGATTATGAGATATTGGAAATGCACAACTTTCCGTTCGTAGTTTTTGCGAATTATAATTAGTTTTGAATTTAATTGGCAAAGTTGTATTGTGTTAGCCTAAGTTTAGACAAGGCCATAATTGTATTATGAAATCGACAGATTATCTTTGTTTGCTAAGCAATGAAATAATTTAGAAAAATAATTAAAATACTTAATTACTCACATACTTGAGTGTTTATTATGTTTAACGTAGCTATCACTCGGCACAGAAATGTGTTGGTGTTGGTTGAAGAGTTAAATTCTAAAAATATTTATTGGATTCAACAATTTAAAGTACGAAAAAAGAAGATAGGAAAATTTATGCTGTTGGACAAAACGTCGACTACGATTAAAACATTGCTTTTATATTTTATAGATTTTAACGATGGACTACAATCTCATATGATGTTAAATGGTGACGTGGTCAAAGATAGTAAACACGCTAAATGTAGAAGTGCACTGATTCTCAAATAGATACTTGTTGCAAATGTCCAACAATGGCACCTACATTTAGGCAAATGTTACTATTTATTTATTTTAATTTTTGGCCACCAATCTTAATATATGGACCGTTTATTTTGAAAGTGGTGTAAGTCCATTTTCTTTTGTTTCGAGAAAATTAAAGGTTACTGTATTTGTTGATTTAAAAATACAGGCAAATCATATGAGGTCTGGCATTGTTTCTATTGTTTTATCAACATTTAATTTGTTTATATAAATTTGTTTTTGGCTAATTAGACTACGATAACACATATTTATGTGCTGTAAATGGACTTACACCACTTTCAAAATTAGACAATTGTAAAAATCGTTTAATTTCAATTTTGAAAAATCAAATATCGCTTAAAATATACTTCATTTTAATATAATTTTGTTTACAAATACGCATAACAACACATAAAATTTTATTTTAGACGGCAATTACATTGTCATTACAAGATACTGATTACAAGAATTTACTTATTCTCTGCATGTGGTAGTGTTTCAAAATATGCATGATGCACCGGACGTATATAGGGTAGTAGCTGCTTCATGTCTTTATATTTTTCGTACGTAATAGGTCTGGCATTTTGGTACAAAGGCTCCAGGGCGATTTTTTCAAATTTTAACGGTCTTCCAGGACGTAGAGGTAATAAATTGATAATTTTACTATTGTTGTTTTTGTTGTTTTTTTAATTCGCCAAAATACGGGCAAAGATACGGAGTCATACAGCCTTGTCGTATTTATTTTCTTCTCACAGGTTATGAGCTGTACATTTTCTAATACATTTCTCTAATTTTTCAATATCTATCTTTTAACTGACGAGTAGTAGAAACACGGAGGGGAAACAATGCAAGTCGTCCGCGGGTGAAACCGCGGGACACAGCTAGTATAAAATAAATGAAAAATAACAAAACACTGATCGGTATCCATCTGCTATGCCACCTACCTCTGTCAATTGGACTTACACCACTTTCATAATCGATGATTATGCAATTTCATTTACCGACCGATTTTAAGTTGTACAAAACATGGGATTTTTTTGAGAAATTAAACATGGACTAGTTATATATAAAAAATTTACATTAAATTAAGCATGAATTACGTGATAGCTAATTTTTCTCAAAAATGGACTTACACCACTTTCAAAATAAACGGTCCATATATATTTCTTGTGTGCGTGTGTATGTGACTGAACTCCTCCTAAACGACTGGACCGATTTTGATGAAATTTTGTGTGCGTGTTCGAGTGGATCCGAGAATGGTTTAGATTCACAATTGGACCCAGTAGGTGGCGCTGCGGTCGACTTTTAGGATTTTTTTGTTTTCAAGGCAGGACAACGTCCGCCCGGTCCGCTAGTTTCTTAATAGATTATTACTGCCGTTGTCGAGTAGGTAACGATATTCCAAGTTTCTTGATATAATTTCAATGAATTAACAAGATGGTGGTTGAAGAAGGAAGTTTTTGTGGCAAGTCAGAATCCATGGTCCGTGGTATTATTTACGATCCACTTCACTCGTGCACGATAACCAAACTATATTACGTGTAACACCATCAAAATTACAAAATATAGAGCTAAATAAACACAAGATGAATAAAGTATAAAGTTCACTACATGACATTCCAAGATCCCGCCAAAAACTCCAAATGGCATATGTTGATTCAATAGTATGTTATTGAATCAACATGTTCAATAGTATATTAATGAGTATATTAGTCAATACTAGACAGCTGATTTTTATCGGAGTCCCAAATAACATACGTTGTATAAACATACCAGTTGGTATCAGTTTAAAGTATTGTTTGTATATAAATATAGGTTTTAGTATTTAAAAATACTTAGTATAAATCGAAATTTTATAAAATATACGAAAACATTTTTAGAATACTATATATAATAGAGAAATCACGTGAAATAGTTGAATGACGACATGATTATCGCATCAGAATCAATACTGGTTTTTGTTTGTTTCATTACTTAACGCATCGAATGAATGGTGTGTAGAAAATTTTTGGAAAGCATTTCGTTTAGCACATGCATATTTGTACATCCATAGAAATACATTACAGTATTTATATAATAATACTGGTTAGTTTTGAAATTTAAACTATCGTCTGTTTCATTAATTCCTTGTTAGAAAAATTGTTGATCGAAGTAGAAAATGAATGCACTTATTGTAATCCACACCAATATGATAAAAGTGTAATTAACTCTGTCTGTCTCTTTAAGATCGCAATGGAATTTAGTATGGAGGTAGCTCGTAATGGAGAAGGACTTAGTGTACTTTTTATTGTCATAAAAATTACGCTCAGCGAAGCAGCCAATTACTTTTTTTTTAATATTCATATTTGTCGGCGGTTAGTGAATTTTTGTGAAGTTTTATTTTGAGACGGTGGTAGGAATAGTGAGAAATGGTAGTAGTACCTAACTCTTAACTATGGAACGTCGAGGCGAAGTATTTAATATGTGTTGTAAAAGTGTTGTTAAAGGGTAATTAATACTTGAAATTAATATTGTGTATAATTCAAAGTCTCCTAGCTGGTCGTGAAAAAAACTATGTAAGAAACAATTACAGTGTCTTTTTTCGACCATCGCTATTTACATACATTACAAATTTTTTAGCGTATTCCTTCATATTACAACATTTAGCTCTAACAGCACCATCTATATTACATACATTTCGAGGTATACTTTTTATATATAAAAATAATACTTCTCCTTAACTCAGTACTATATACCCTTAACATAGTCTAAAATGGTGGCAGTTGAATTATTATGGCAAATTGTAATGTATCCGACATGTTTATCTTGATAAATCCATTAATATATACAAATTGACTAACTGATTTCAGCCTGTTTCGTTAGGCTTTAAAAATGGCAAAGGATTAATCGAATCCAAAAAATAAGTAGCCTAAAACCATCTACGAAAAATTCTGCATCGTATGGTCATTGTCATATGGCGATACGTTTAGTAGTTTTCACGTGATTAAGCTCGATGGAACTGTATTCATTATATGCACATATATATATATAAATTGTTTTGTCTTATCCATTACTTGTGTAAATTGAAATCAGAGAACGATTCCGAGTAAAAATTTTCTTAACACATATACATACTTCGTTTATTACAACACAAGTTGGGTTTCTGTGACATATCAACGTAACATTGGCACGGACTTTATGCGTATTGCGTTTATAGTCGGTTTTGGAATGGTATTGCGGTTAACTTTACGGGTAGCAAGCACTGCATAATGCAGACAAGTTTTGCTGGCGTATGCGGGGTAATTGCGCAACTATCGTATGGCATGCATTGCGTGTTTATTACGTTATCAGTTCGTTTATTGTTGCAGTCATCATGCTGTATTTATTACCTGTTAGGCTCGAGTTTTTAAATTACTATTTTCTTTAATTGATATATCTATACCTTATATATATAGCTATGTAATGAAAGTACAGTTCCTTTGAGGCTCTATTACGCCAAAATAAGGCAATAAATCGGCGTAGGAATAGTCCTAATGTTCATAGGAGCATTTCATTAGTCATTTTTCGTAGATGGTTTTAGGCTTTTTACAAGCATTCATATGTGTGTTCCGGTAGCTGCACATGAGAACCAGCCCTTTAGGCTTAACGTGTTACCATTTTAGACCATTCCTCATTTAACAGATTGTGTTCAAACGCTAAAAAACCTATAACAATCCATTAAATAGTATCGATTTAATTTAGGTTCTCACTTATGAGTACTGAGTTAATAAGCATAATATTAATTAATGGTTCTACTTGTAGCGAGTCTTAAACTTTATAGGTATGAAAGTCGATTACAAGATAAAATTTATAGATCTTATAAAATACATATATAATTATATATAATAAAATAAAATAAAAAAGCCTTTATTCTACTTTTTGTCTGTACAATTTTTTTTCCACTTCCTTATCAAAACTGAAGTCGCCTCTTCGGCGTACGCCTCCCCTAGTTTTTTCCAAATAATTATATATACTTGTAACGAAACTGTGTAATAAAATCTAAAAGTTTATGTTAAAAGTTTAGAGTTATCTATATAAATATATTATAGCCGGAAAACATCTCAAATGGAATTCACGTAAGTAAATAGGTAGGTGTTACTTTCATAACTTGTCGCGTTCAAGTTTTAACTATGGAAATTTCATATAATAATTTGTTTTCGAAATTTCACATTTTCTCTCAATATTTATTTATGGATATTTAAAATTTTCATCTATCATGATATTTTATGTGTTTTTTTATATTATTGGTGTTGTTTCCTGTTAGTTTCTCCGATTGATTTACATACTTATTCGATATCGTAGTGATTGATAACTTCAGTGAGGTATGTTTGTGAAATATACGGCATTATATGTGATTTCAGTGTAGTATGTTTGGAAAATAGACAGTAATGTAAATGATTTCAGTGTAGTATATTTGTGAAATATTATAATAATTTCGTAGTGGGTTTATTTTTTGTTTTATCACTCATTAACTACGATGAATACAAATTGTACAAATACAAATATAGTTTTATTGTTTTTATATAATTATTGTATGTATAATTTACCACGATCAAATTGACATACAGAGTTGATAAATAGAAGTTTCCTTTGACGAACGCTCCCGTCATGAAATAAGTTTCCTGCTGTTATTATCCCAGGAGACTATGTAATATCGTTCTTCAAAAGGAGAGTAAAGAGGTTTCTGAAAGCTCAGCAACGCGCATATAACGGTAATAATTCTCTGTTTCTAATTATGCAAGCATTCATAGACTGCGGTAACCGCTTACCTTCAGGTAGACTCACGGTATAAGCAGTGGGGTATAAAAAATATGCTTCGGTTTGAGCCAACGAAAGAAATGTATTGAATAGGTAACGCTACAACTGGAAACGCTTTTAATGGTCATGTCCTAATTTATTCTCGGGAAAATTTATGTATATTTCATCCGTGAATAGGTTTTTATAATTAAGTATAAAAATTAATCTATGCTCAATTAATTGGACGTTTGCAAGAACTTTTTATCAATACTTCTACATAGCTCTTTTTATATCTACGTATAGAATACTTTGATAATATTTAATATACATTTTTATATATTATATTACTAGCGGGCCCGGCAGACGTTGTCCCACCCTGATTATAAAAAAATCCTTGACAAATTATATATCAAAACGTTGCTCGTGAATCACTTTATCCACTGGTGAAAACCGCATCAAAATACGTTCAGTAGTTTATGAGTTTATCGCGAACAGACAGACAGACAGTAAAGTGATTCACGAGGAACGTTTTGGTATATAATTTGTCCAGGATTTTTTTATAATCAGGGCGGGACAGCGTCTGCCGGGGCCGCTAGTATAAATAAAATAATACAAATCTGCCGTTGTAAGCGCATCACGTAAAAACTACTGCATAAATTTCGATAATTTTTTTATTTAAATTTCTTAGATATTTGGTCTTTATTTTATATATCACGTTATCTTAGTTTAATAAAAAATAAAGTAGTAGTGTAGAAGTCTATTAGACAGGTTATAAGTACAATATGCACAGGACAAGGAGAGTAAACCGATAACATTGTTTACAAAGAAATATTGCCAGTAAAGTATAGGTGGTAGAGCCATGCTGAAGCTATTACTGGTTTCAGCATGAACGGATCGGCTCGCCCGGGGTACTACCACCCATCTCACAGAAACACCGACGTGAAGTAACAGTGTTTGCACTGTTCGCGTTTCTTTCGGTCAGTGAGAACGCCGGAGCCCCACCTCGCCTCCCTCCTCCTGCCCCTCGCTTCTCCTCCCCCCAAACACTTGCGTCTGGGTTTGGGTACTTGGTGTTGCTAGTATCTATGGACGGCGGTGATCACTTACCATCAGGTGCCCCCCAGTTCGTTTGCCTCCTATGATATAAAAAATACATATTTTTAGCTTTAATTTTTGTTGCTTTTTGCTCTGTGCATGAAACAAATTATTAAGATAATAAATAACGTACATTAGGTCACGTTTTATTAGCTAGTTACAAATATGTACATTCGATTGAAGGACAAGAAATTCATTGTAAATTTCCTGTTGCGTATTTTTATCCTCGAATTAATGATTTCTACGGAAGTCATTACAATGGTTATTAACTTAATCAACAGTCTTAAAATCACAATGATTGAGGAAGTTTATTGAAAATTTGTAATGTAGTTTTCCGTTACGGACTGCGCGTATCCGAATAGCAAAACGGGTTTGAGAGGTTGTTATGCAAATAATTTATTCAGATATCAGGAATATTATATTTAAGACTGACTGTGCCCGCGACTCCGTCCGCATGGCACCTGATGTAAAAAAACAGTGACTAATAAAATCATCTGAATGTATTAAGTCCATTTACTCATCTAATTTTATCTCCTACTTGAGTACCGTCGTCATTAAAATTATAATAACTTTTAATAGAGTGAACCGATTTTAATGACACTAAATTTTACTTTATTTTATTTAATATTTTTTATGATTTTTTGAACATACATTTCTAAAAATGATTGAAATTGAATATTACTTCTTCCAAGAGACCTGCAATAATTTTTTTTCCAAAAATGCAAAAGTTCAGACTCTTTAGATTTACATGCCTATTATATGTATAGATGAATGTTAGATGATAAAGGCGTGGTTCATACCTGACTCTATATAGTATATATCGTATATACTCTATATATACTATACATTAGATTTAGATTACATTAGATGATGAAAAAAAAATCCTGTGAAAGACACAGCCCTTAATATTAATTTTAAGATATGCCGCATGGTAAATTTCAATTTTTCTTACGATTAACATGGGACAGTTGGATTTTTTGTGTTTAGAATATTATAACTCTTGAATGGTTCATCAACAAGGCTAGACCTAATCATTTTCTTGTATAAAATTGAACGCTCTACAAAAAAAAGTGTGTGTGTACTTATGTACACGCGTTAGAAGTTATACTTCTTTGGCGTAACAAGATAAAAATCTTTTCAAAAATTTTATCTTTCGCCTTATTCTACGTTTGTAGAAAATACGACACTAACAATAGAAAAAAGGTATTTAATACATTGAAAGTTTTAATGCAAAGAAATACAAAGAAACAAAATGTTGACTATAGCTAACTTCAGGGTGTCGATTTTTCGTGACGGTGTGCGCGCGTATCGTAAATATTTACTCTCATCATTTTTCCCTAACGCGCCAAAAGAAGTATAACTTCAAAAGCTATCTTATAATTTTTTGATGAACCGACGCGTTTGGAAGTTGGTCAAGCTTTAAAATATAATTTATAATGTTTTTTTCCAATTTTTTGACGAAACTATCAAGTTATTGTGTCAAAACAGCCATTATAGCTTGCCGCTACTATAATTCATTACGTGCCTTATTAATAAGTATTTGAGGTTGTCGATAACATATTACGAATGTTTGTTTACGTACGTCAGAGTCTCTTTGGTTCGGGCATTGCTAGGGCGATAGTCATACTCCTGCTTTATCTTAAAATCGAAGTCGGAAAGAATTACCTACATATTAAGAAATGTAGTAGCATAGTAGTATTTGTAAAAAAATCGTTTTCACCTGGAACATTAGCACGCCAAAGTTGTTTGTAGTAAAAATTGTTATAATATAGTTAAAGTATCGTTACATAGTATAAAAGAAAGTCCTCTACGGCGTCTGTCTGTCAATCTGTTCGCAATAAACTCAAACTAGTGAACGGATTTTCATGCGGTTTTTACCAGTAGATAACTTGATTCATGAGGAAGATTATGGTATGTAATTTGTCAAGGTTTATTTTTATTATCATGGCGAGATATCGCTAGTATTATAAAAAAGATAATCTAGAATCTTCAGATACCATGTGAAATATATTAATTTTAATTATCGCAAAATAACAGGTTATTAAGGACATTGTGACAAACAGCAGTTTTATATTTATACTAGCGGACCGGGCGGACGTTGTCCGTTGTCGTTTAGGAGGAGTTCAGTCACATACACACGCACACAAGAAATATATATATTAAGACTAGCGGACCGGGCGGACGTTGTCCTGCCTTGAAAACAAAAAAAATCCTAAAAGTCGATCGCAGCGCCACCTGCCGGGTCCAATTGTGAATCTAAACCATTCTCGAATCTCCACGAACACACACAAAAAATTTCATCAAAATCGGTCCAGTCGTTTAGGAGGAGTTCAGTCACATACACACGCACACAAGAAATATATATATTAAGATTTGCATATTCCATTAGTTTCGATTTTATTAAAGACAGTTCTACTACGCTAGTAATCAATCCGTGTTGTGGAAAGACTTCACTAACATACATTTAATTGACATAAAAGTACACCCAAATTCCTAAAAATCGTTTATATATAACGGATGTTGTCCCGCCCTGATAGTAAAAAAGCCTCTACAAATTACACACCTAAACCTTCCATATAAATTACTTTATCTACAGGTGAAAACCGAATGAAGGTCAGTTCATTAGTTTTTGAGTTTATCGCGAACAGCCAGACATACGTCGCAGATAACTTTATTTTATATGTAAGGATATTATATAAATAATTGTTAGCAGCGTTAAATATGAAGTTATAAAAACCCTATAAGTACTGTCGTAGGATTATCATTACATAGTATAAAACAAACTCCCCTACCGCGTCTGTCTGTCTGTCTGTTCGTGATAAACTCAAAAACTACCGAACGGATTTTCATGCGGTTTTCATCAGTGGATACGGTGATTCATAAGGAACGTTTTAGTATATAATTTGTCAAGGATTCTTCTATAATCAGGGCGGGACAACGTCTGCCGGGCCTGCTAGTTTATAAATAATTTAATATTACATTTTTTAATTATTATAATTCTATCTTAAGAAATACTATAAATCCGAAAGTGAGTAAGTTTGTTTATTTATTTGTTATGCTTTCACGCCTTCGCCACACAACGGATCATCATCAAATTTTACATACAAGTTATCAGGGTTATATAAATGGACATATACTATACTAGCGGGCCCGGCAGACGTTGTGCCGCGCTGAATATAAAAAAAAATCCTTGATAAATTATATACTAAAACCTTCCTCATGAATCACTTTATCCACTGGTGAAAATCGCATGAAAATCCGTTCAGTACTTTTTGAGTTTATCGCGAACAGACAGACAGACGCGGTAGGGGACTTTGTTTGATACTATTTAATGATAGTAGTGTTATGGAAGAATAGTTTTTTGTTTGATTGAAAAAAGTACATGTGAATCTTACGAATGATATCTTTACTTATAATAAGAATATAAATCTAACGTATCTGTACTTTTTCGATTTTCATGAAAAGAATTGTTGCTGGAATAAGTAATAGAATAAATTTCATTCATTTTTAGAAATGTCTGTCCGTTTTTATGAACACGCATCACTGCTAAAGTACTGGGTTCACAATAAATTCATAAAGCATATCCTAGGGAGTAACTTAGTTTTTGTTTCATTAAAATCGGTCCACTCTGTCAAAAGTTATTGGAAATTGAATGACGGCTCGAGGCAAGTATGAGAGAAGAGTTTTTTATTAGTTTATGTTTATTACAATAGGTTCGATACGGACGGAGTCGTAGCCACAGCTAGTTTAAAATATTTCTATTCGTTAAATAACATAACTTCCGTTCAGTTTAATTATCTAGGTACTGTTTTATGTAGGCTTAAGTATGCGCAAATGCAAATATCACGCAAGTGGGACGCCCGTACCGAGCTGTGCGGAATGCGGGCTCGGAGGTACCGCGTGCCGAATACGTTCCCCGCAATATACCTCGATTATCATTAGATTACAAACTTTATTCACAAGAATTAAGGACCAGTAGTATTCATCAGTGAGTGTACACTTGTGATGAGGTTGCGAAAATATTCAAACCTTTCTTATATTTTTGTTGGTCGTTTTCATTCTTCTGTATCTCAATGTACACGCAGTATGTAAGTAATACTTTTATAAAATTAATTAAATGTATTAATTACATTGTATTTTATCAATACTTTTCAATTATGTTATTTATACTGTATTATTAATACATAATCTATACATATAATAGAAATGAAGTGTCTGTTTGTAATATCACAATAGCATTTTTTTACTGATTGGTTATTGAAGTATACACGCCACTGATAACAAAAATGCAATATTTAAAATTTTTGTCAGTCTGTCTGTTTGTTCCGGGTATTCTCCGAAACGGTTGGACCGATTTTAACAGGAATATCACTGGCAGATAGCGGACATCATAAAAAGTAATTTAGTTTATTTTAATTTGGACTAGTTGGAACCGTGGCTTCGCCTGCAGTGCTATCTCCAAAACGGTGAAGCCGATTTTTACGGGATTTTCACTGGCAGATAGCGGCGATTATAGGAAGTTATTTAGGTTATTCTATTTTAGACTAGCTGTTACCCGCGCCTTCGTCGGCATGAAATTCAACAAAAATATGGTGTTCACTGTAAGCATAAGGGTAAGACGCGCGTTGTACTGGGCTCCAAGAATAAATATAATTGAAATCCATATATCTGAATCTATGTATGTAATTTCCATTATATTGTCTTATTGCTCATTTTGACGGCCATTTTGTTTTATTAACCACGCTTTCGTCTACATAACTCAAAAACCATAGTAACATATAAGAATATTGTATCGAGTATACAACAATTCAACATTATAATGATTAATAGTAATTTTAAAGATAGAAGAGGTCTTTCTAATAATACATTAGACCATAAACGTATTACTTATTGACAATATGGACATATTATATCATTATAATAACATCTTTAAGTCATTGTTTCATTAATTCCTCATAAAGTGTAACTGAGTACTGAGGTAGTTATATGGTGGGTTAAGGTTCCAAATATGTTGCTGACGATAAACCTCATTTGACACACTGTTAGTATTTATATATCTAATGTAGCGTTACATGTTAGGTACTGTAAGTGGCGTGCGTGTCGTACTTACAATGGTTTTTAAAGAGCATTTCTATTCTATAATATAATATAACCTATAAAATGGTGAGTAGGTGGTAGGGCCACGCTGAAGCTATTATTGGTTTCAGCATGAATGGGTCGGCTTCTCCGGGGTAGTACCACACTTTCACAGAAAACCGACGTGAAGTACAGTGCTTGCACTGTTGCGTTTCGTTCGGTCAATGAGGGCGCCGGATAAACACCTCCCCACCCACTCTCCCCTCCCCATTCCCCCTCTCCCTACCCCACTCCCCCTACCTCAAACACAGGCCGGCAATGCATTTGCGACTCTCCTGGTGTTGCTGCTGTCTATGGATGGAGGTGATCACTTACCATCAGGTGACCCGCCTGTTCGTCTGCCCCTATAATATATATTAAAAAAAATTATAGATGGTTTCACAATTTTATATTTCTTTACTACAATTTAAAAAAAAAACGCGCGCAGAATTGCAGGTACACCTAGTAAATTGTTATAATTTGAACAGTAAGCATTTCGTTTAGAATTACTTTTAAGAAATAAAATATATACTTTTAACCATATTGTTACGAAAATACTACATATAAACTTTCTGCCTGACTCTTGCATGACGATGGTTAAGTAATAATATTCGTCCAATAGGACAGGCGAAGGAATTAATCCATACTGCCAATCCTGAAGTTGTCAATATAGGTGGTTATTATAGATGAACGGTTAATATATTTGACACTTATCCTCTACATAAACTACATTGTCAATGGTTTCGAGAAATTACTTGCACGCGAGTAACCTAGTTGTTTAACTTTCGTCCAAACAAAAAGCTAAATACGTAATTGAATTATAATTATTAGTTTAATTACTATTCTAAACATTTATTGTTAGAATAACTTCGTTGTAAACTATTGTGGTTACCGAAAAGCCGATTTCGCGATAAACGAACAGTAATTGCGTGGTTGTGAAATATTTCTTGCTTAAAAACGAGGTGAAGTAATACGCCTCGTGAGATTTTTTTTCTGTTTTAAACGTTTATACATAAATAATGGTAGTTCGTGTTTTACGGCTAATATTTTTCATGTAGACGATAAGGTAAGGCACGCACGCGGGCCGTTAACTTTGGCATTTAGAAAACAATTGACAAACGGCGGCGCGGCGACCAGTACCGTATTGAGGTTTAGAAAACCGAACAATGAAATAGATTTTATGTTATAGATTAGAATGGCGTGTCGGGACGTCAATGTAATGGTTGGTAAATAACGACTCATTTCTAGTAATCTTTGATGATATATTAGTTTATAGTTTAAAATATGCAGCGCGTTTCCTTCGTTGTCTGGTGTAAGTGTTGTCCGAAAAATATAATTATACTTACTTCTGCCCGCAACTTCGTCCGTGTGGAATATTTACCGTGTACGCAGCCCACGCAGTGAAAGCTCTGAAAAGGAAAAGAACCCTGATTTTGAAACGTTCTTCATTGGTGCTCTGTTCCTATTGGTCTTAGCGTGATATACCCCTTCCTCAATAAAGTAGTTATCTAACTAACACTTAAAGAATTTTTCAAATCAGACCAGTAGTACCTGAGATTAGCGCGTTCAAGCAAACAAACTCTTCAGCTTTATAATATTCGTGTAAATAAAATAATTCACAAGCCTTAATGGATCAAGATGGAGTTCATTGGGTTAAGGTTAGCTTTGTAGTCTAGATGAATCATTTAGACGTTAAGTTTCTGAATAATATTATTAAATTAAGATTTATTATGCTATATATATAAACAGAAACATCTGCATCTGAAGCTGTTAAGAACTTGCTAGGTAAAAGCGTAGTCAGTTCGAAAAAAAAAATATTGATAACGAATATAAGGTTGTAAATGTATGCATACTTGAAATTGACCTAATCATACTATCCCGAAGTGATTGAAAAGGTGTGGTCTATGAATTATAACCAACGTAAATTAATATATTACAAGGTACTATCGTCATTTCTATATTATTACGTAATAGGAAATTGGTGATCAAATTTACTACGCAAACTTTCTAAATATTGCGTAAACAGGCGTATCCGATGAATTTTACTAATAAATCATTGTGTGGAGTAAATCAATTTTAACTTTTATCCCTCTATATGTGACGAATTAATTAATCCGTTAGCTCTCGGACCGGCAGATCGGCCGCGCGCGCTTTTTTAAAAATTTTTAAATTTCCCGCCATCGGCAAAGACATTTAGTATGTGTACCCTATATATGCCTATGAGTCTTATAGAACATAATTATCTATTCTCACAATAATATATTTAATTATATGAAAATTATATATAGTTTTTATATTATCATATATTTGAAATTGTTAACCTTGTTTCATAAATAATTATAGCTAATTTAAAATATATTTCGTTTTTTCTTATGATCTATTAGCTAATTTTGTATAGCTAATAATTCTTTGTAGCAACATCACGTGACGCATTGACAGTCTGCGAGAATGTTGAGTTATTTATGCGTGCTAGGGAGTAATTGTTCTGCATTTTTGAGATACTTTATGTTATAAAAAATATTTTTCAGTTGTATCAATAATTGTAACACTAACACAATTGAAATTGGTTTTATCTAGGCTTAATACAGTTCACTATGTTCACAAACTCGAACGTCGTTTCCAGTAGATAATTAGAAAGATGTCCCTATTTATATGTTGTACAGAGTATTGCGACACATAGTTTTGTGTATTTTATTTACTACTTTCATATTCTATTTTATAAAACAAAACCATAATTCTGTAATGTTTTAGGTGCTCTGTATATGCAGAGCAGTGGTCATCAAATATCATTATAATCTTTAGTTATTATAAGTCTTCATTTTGTGTTCATTCTTTTATGATACCTTGAAATTAAAATATAATTGTATGTAATTGTTTTATTTCTAAATCAGTTTTGAAAATTATTTTATAAAGTAATAAGTATAAATTATTGAAATTTATCTTTATTTCAAAAGTATAATGATAGTTTTTGAATTTCATTGGTTTCTGCATATACTGTAACAATCTTATTGTATGGCTGATTAGTATACAAAGGGCCACTATAGGAGAAAGACTCTCAACACATGATATTTATGCATTTTTTCACATGAATATCAATTAATTTTTACAATGTAACATGACTAAGAAGGTTGCTATGTATTTCATAAAAAACTGCTATCCTTGCATATTAGAAAAACAAATGCTTTTGTTTTGGTATTAGGACCACTGAATTGATAGGTATAGATTTTATTTTAATCTTAAGTTTTTCTTTCTTTAGCTAGCTAGGTCTTAGTATATTTTCTTACAATAAGTTTTATATGAAATAAATAGGGAGGAAAAATAGTAAAGTTAACTATAATAATAAAGTATACTAATAGTAAAGTTATCCTATTCATATGTCTAAATGATTAAATATTTAATTTTAAATATTTATATAATAATAATTTAATATTTATTTAATTAAATATTTCATGTATAATATTTTTTCTAACCTAAAAGTATAAATACAATAAATAAATTGTAAACTTCATGGTTAAGTAAAAAAAAAAGTTCTTAGGAATGAAAGAATAATTTAGTAATACATTTTATATAAAAATTGTAATTTTACATTACATAATTTGTTATTATTCAAATTTTGTAATAAATCTAGTATTTTTTTTAAACTTATGCTGCCAAAATGTTTGTTGACCTGTGCTACATAAGGTCTACTTTCGTTTGTATGGAGCTTAAACCCTTATGGTTTTCAAAACTAGAGTGGTTAAGGATGAATTAAATGTTCATTTATTATACAATACTAGGTAAGAAACATTTAGTAATCTATACTAATATTATAAAGAGGTAAAGTTTGTGACGTTGTGACGTTGTAGGGGGTAATCTCAGGAACTACTGGTCCAATTTGAAAAATTCTTTCGGTGTTATATAGCTCATTTATCGGGGAAGGTTATAGGCTATATATCATCACGCTAAGACCCATAGGAGCGAAGCACCAATGAAGAATAAACATTCTTTGAAACCAAAATCGTGGTATTTTTTCCTCTTGAGAGCTTCCGCTGCGTGTTAGCGTTAACCCAATGTAACTATTCCACGCGGACGAAGTCGCGGGCAGAGGTTAGTGGTTTTTATAAAAAAAATTATGGATACAATATACAATGGAGTCAAAATATTACTAAGCGAAGTTGCTTTTCGTACTTGTCTGCGTGCCCCCTTACTTCTTTTAAACTTTCACATGGTTTTTACTGTTGATGAGGTAATTGTCTCCAGAAGGTATATATGCCCAAGATATTTATATTATATCCATATAAAGTAGAGAATTGTCGATGAATCCTAATGAAGTAGTAAGAAGGTTTCAGGAGATTTTATTGGTAACGCTGGGTAAACTTTATGCAGTATATCAAAACCATGTACTACAAAATTGTGCAACTTAAAAATGCCTACAGAAAAGTCTCTAATAGTATATAATATATATCTCCTAAGAATATTTCATAGTAATCATTATTATCTTTTACATATTATTAAAAAAAAAACAATTGATTGTTTGCAACGCTGTTTAAATAAATATAGTATTATTTTAAAACAAAATTAAATACATAGCTATGTTGGGCATTTAATGCAGATCAAAATTGCCCTTTACATTATATCTAATAAATATCTCAGAAGATATCACAGATTTAATACTACACACAATAAAAAAAATGTGTGAAGAGCTTTACGAAGTTTTTATGACTTTGATAAATTGTGAATATCGAAACGAAAAGTAGACCTATTTCGGTGTTATTACAAAAAAGTTAAATACGTATTGAATACTTGCTTTAAAAAGGTTTCGAATTAAATGCACCGCGGTCGATGAATGTTCGCCATATTGCTCTTTTGTCTCGTTTTGGTTACGTTGGGTTAGATTTGCGAAAAAGGATAACGCGAACTTGTCTCGGGCGAGCGCCGTGTATTTAATTCGAAACCTTTTTAAACCAAGTATTTAACTATTATAAACCATTATGAAGTCGAATTAGTGTATTGAACTTCCACAAAATACTGTAATTTTAAGATTATATGGCAGAATATAAATATTTAACGAGCACTAACTACACTACGCGATTCTTTACATCACTTTATCTGAGCACTCTCGTTACATATTCGTCCCAATAGGCTGACGGTTTATAGACAGTCGTTGAGTTACGTCATTACGATTTAAGTCATTCAGTGTACTTATGTATGTTATTTGCAATATAATACAATTTACTTAGTACAAATAACACCACGGCACTTGTGACGATCAAGATGTTTGCTTTAGATAACTATATTTTTTGATTAGCTCTAGAGAATTTTAGAAAAACATATTCTCAATGATCATTTCTTATTTTCTGAAACGATACGACTTGGTTACTATGTGTATTATTTTAAATACAACATCAGAAGACGACACTGTACCTTTGTGATTTGTAAAGGAACAAATAAGATTCATGCATTCCAAAAGTATTTGATTATTGAGATTTATTTATTTATTTTATTTTATTTATTTTAGGATCGTCAACATGACAATACACTAGTAAGTATATATATTTATTTATATTTATACCGAATACGTTGTGTATTCGGTTGGTTATTTTATGAGAGATAATAATAGTAACTGATTAATTTCAAGATTAAATGTTAACGCATACCTTGTTTCGGTAATTATAGTTCTAAAGTATGATTCACAGGGTTTATATTGACGTGACCATTTGATTAGTGTGGATTACTTGAAGAAATCTGTAATTATGTAACGTAATAATACATTGTAGAAGGTCATCTAAATCTATGTAAATAACAAAACGAAGACGCTTTACAATGAAAGGTTACATTTATCTTCGCTTTTAATTTTGTATTCAAACCCAACTACATACTATGTTTTAACCATTCGTTTTGTAACCATTTAATAAGTTACTAGTCTTAGTAAATTATTGCATATTGTTTAACAATAATAGAGACACAGATATTGTTTGTTCGTTTGCTGGTGATAAAAGACATGATAATTTTAGCCTGATTGAATCGAGATTATCATACACAAGCATTGACATATAAAAACCCAAGACGCATAGTCTCGAATAAAAGTAGCGCTCACAACCGGTCGCAAAAACTCCCCTATATTATTTATATACGTAGTTATAGTTATGCGATAAACTTACGATATTGCAAAATCAACCTTATCTGATTGATTTAAAGTTGTTTTTACAAGGACGCAAGCGACGCGAGACCATTTGAAATGACTGCATAATTAAAAATTATGCACTCATTTTTGTGTGTTGTCTGTGAGACGTCAAGTGTGCATCTTGGGTTTTTGTATATCAGTGTACACAAGGCATGACTCCGTAAGGTTGCATGGTGTTAGGGCTTATTTTAGGCCCGTATAGGTAACTACCACCGTCAAGCTGAGAATCTGTCGCCAAGCCCCTAAATGGTGAGCTCCTGCAGCTGTACTTGAGAGCCTGTCTCTCTAGGTTTACCGTTTTCACCACCTTGAACCATCATTCAACATCAGGTGAAACTGTGGTCAAACGCATTATAAGTATAAGTATTAACTTATACCGTATTATTACAAAAAAGTTACATACGTATTGAATACTTGCTTTAAAAAAGTTTGATTACAAAAGAGTATCTTACCCATGTTTACAGACGGATATCATTAAAATGTAAATATTCTCTAACACTTGTCTAAGTTGACAGTTCTTATTTTATTGTTTTGATTTATTGTATTTCTATTTGCCGGCGAAAGACGTTTCGTAATAAATTATGGATTTCCTGGGTATTGATTTGGAGGAATTACATAAATTCCACAATTTTTGAGATTCACAAGTAAATCATAACTACTACTATATGACACTATGGACATTTGTTAATGTATTTGACAATTTATTAATCTGACATTATACTGTTATTCTACCTTACGCACTTTGACGTAATGTATTAATCTTATAACTTGCTTATTTTAACAATTACACAATTTTCTTTTAACCAAAATGTCACAATAATGATAACTAATTTAACTTAAAATAAGTAATTTTCTTAATGAAGATCTGAACAAAAATATTATTCATGAATTGAAATTGTTCGCAAAATATCTGTACGTAATGGAACGTTTTTGAATGATGAGATTGAATTGAACGAATGCTATTCAGAGTTGCTAGCATAAAAAACTTACACCAGATGTTTAGCTAGAGACCGCTTAGACACTCTTGTGTAATAGAGAATTTTAAATATGGTTTCAACTAGACTTAACATTTTAGGCACAGCTTAGCAAAATTCATGTTAAACCCGTGTTTATTTTGTTTTTGTAATAAGACCGATAGAGTATAAAAAATTGGCGATAAATGCATTTATCATTTTGGTTTGTCACATTTCATTTTTAGATTGTATATATGGTAACAGCGACTGGAGATCGATCTTTCTGTTTCAGAGTTAAATAAGTTTTACATTACAAGTGTAAGGTATATAGGTAAATATAGATAAAGCAATATATTTGTGAAAGTAGTTTTAAAATGTTATTTTCCAGTGTCTTCGGTAATAGATGTCTCTCAGTACGGTTAACTTTCATTGAGCTCCCTGAAATAAAACCTGAACATTTATACAAATATTTAATAAAACTTTACTGAATGAATACTTTATTGCACTTTTTAGTTTGTACACTGGCGAGCTTAATGCCACACGGCAGTTTCTTCTAACCAACCTGCGAGCTGCGGTATAGTTATCAAAAGTAAGAGTTATTGTAGGTAGTGCACATGTAAAAAAGCATGAACATAAATACGTATACAACATATATAGACATACATAAAAACATTTAATAGGTGGTAGAGGCATGCTGAAGCTATTAGTGGTTTCAGCATGAATGGGTCGGCTCACCCGGGGTACTACCACCCTCTCATAGAAAACCGACGTGAAGTAACAGTGCTTACATTGTTGCGGTTCGTTCGGTCAGTGAAAGCGCCGGAGGTCCATTTCCCCTTTCCCTCTTCCTATCCCTTCTCCCCCCTTCTCCAAAACAAAGGTAGGCAACGCACTTGCGACACCCCTGGCGTTGCTAGTGTCTATGAACGGCGGTGATCACTTAACATCAGGTGACCCACCTGTTCGTTTGCCTCCTATGATATAAAATATATATATAACAATAATAAAGCACAGAAAAAGATAATCATAAATAAAAATAGTAAAATCACAAACACTCTGCCTTCTATTTGGCAAATAAATATCGATATGGAGTACTATTGAATTAAATTCAATAAACATGATTACAGTTAGTAATATTTTATCAGAAACCGGTATTTTTAAGTTTGTTCAGTCGGTGTAATATTTCATACAGAACGCAGGTGGGTTCTCTCAAAAGCTTATAAATTATACGCATTCTTGTTCTTTTTCCTGGTATATGGGCCGGGCTTATAACTGGTGTACCTATAGACTACCGATCGGTCGCTGACCTCGGTTTTTGGCGGGAGAAACTTGGCTGGTGACTTTTTTGTGTATTTTACTTTCTCGACGCTCCAACAGATTGGGAGCTCGAGGCGATCCGTCAGTTTTGGGAAATAAATCATCGTATCGAATTACATTTCGTAGAAGTATAATTGATATCAATCTGGGACGTGTATGGTCGTGCACTCTTTTTTTATCTAGTGTATTAATTAGAACACAATATTATGAAAAAGTTTTTCTTACCAAATCGTTCAATTTTTTAAGATTTCCAGTCCTTATACACCGAGAATGAAGCTGAAATTTTGCCGTTCATAAGGTTTTTAGTTTTTTTTATTATCTTCATATTTCACATATACAAAATTTAAAGATCTTGAAAAATATTAGGAACGGCTAAAATTGGATTTAATTCTTTTGAAATGTAACGACAGGAATATATAACAAAATTAATTGGTAATTCCAAAGAAATAAAAACCGGTGCGGTCAGAGGATCTTCATCAAGGACGAAGTCTTTTACGCTTTTTTTCAACATCGATTTTAGTTCGATATGTAGATTCAGATTGTTTATATGTTTTCATTACATAGGGGATAAGCATTTTGCCCCCGCCATTTTATAGGCTTCGGGCACATATATTGGAAAAATACACTCTTTTTACAGTAAACACAATCGGCAGCGCGCGTGTTAGAGCTATATATATAAGCACAATGCTATGAATAAAGTAGGTCACCAATAATGATCGTTTGTAGCATACTCTGCTAATATTATAGAACTGGGTCTCTAATAATGTATTGTCATTAATGTCACTACTGTCAATGTCAATTTGTGTATTTGTTCTTCCGTATTTTACTGCGTCATTGGATTGTGCTCACTAAATGTTCTTTGAATTATATCTCGTTAAATCAGATTGAGTTTACTTTTTAAACCTATAAATCTATCAGCGCGATGCTCTGTGCTTAGAGTTTGATACTTGGACGCACATAAACTAATATTCAACAGAGATACTTCACACAAGAGAAAGAGAGAGGTACATAACGACCTCCTCCTTTTCTTTCCGCGTGACGATTTCTACCATTCAACACCTACCGCAGCCCCGTTAAAGAATTTCGTTACAATAAAAAAATAGTAATCAGATTATACTTATTAGTAACAAACCAGAAATGTAAAATAACTTATATTCACTTTACAATGACATCTTGTTTTCCATAGTAACGAAAATTTAATTTAATATTCGACATTTGTATTTATTCATATTGAATATTTATGATCTCAGAAATTTAATGTAACCTTGTTAAATGAAATAGTCTTAACGAAGTCGCATAGTGGTAGAAAATATTATCAGAGTTATAAAACCTTGAAAATGTATGATTTTATACGTGCACATATAACAATGTCAGTGCGTAGGTAAGTGAGAAACATTATACTAACCACGAGGTTTACGAGCCAATTACATTATCTGTATTTATAACCATAGTTTAATATTTGCGGTGTTGCTTTAGGAGTGGCTATTAGTTCTTAATAAGTAATGTAGTTTTTACATATTTATACACAGTGACTGTTTAAAGAATGACAACCTACAATCGTATGATAGTTCATGGTCACATTTAATATATAAAATAATAATATCGAAACAAATACTAATAAACAACAAAGAGAACCTAACTTAAAGTTTGTTCTAAGAATCTCAAAAGTATGGGTACAAATTTAAATAAACTTAGGTTGAATGATCGGTGGCAAAACCTGCCAGCGGCTCCCCAGAGTTTATAACCTTCGATAATAAAATGGACAATACGCCCTTTTCTTTGTTCAAACTTCGAAAATTTATTCTGTGTTAGTTGGTTGGCTTCAATTTCACTTCACTTTTACTATACTCGACGGTCATTGGCACTGTGCTTTAACATAGGCGGGTAGATGATTGATTATAATTTTCGTATTTTCTAGATAATTAGGTCAAATAATAAGCACCTATTGTTTTAATTGATTTAGAATGAGTATCAAGTACTGAGTATCCTGTAAAAAGAATGTTAACGAGTAACCAGTTACCCAGTATACTTAAAAATCTAGGAGTATTACTAATAGTCAGTTAAGAATTTAGAGGAGGCAACCGGGGCACCCATCCCCGGGCGGTAGTTTCAGGGGGTGGCCAAAATCATAATATAAAATGCTGAAAATTAAAAACTTGCTCCACAAGGCGCCTAGCATCAGGAAGCCTGGTTGGCTCACCGTTGGACTTGTAAGAAAAATGCACCACACGTTTCCGCACCATAAGTGAACTTGTGCATAAGTGCCCTAGTGAAATTGTAGACTGAGTACTTTGCCGAGTATATAATTGCATGTCACACATATGAAAGAGAACTTATTAGGTAATAAATAATTAATAGTACATAATTATTAAAGGATTCTTTTTGTCCCATTCACAAATAATGTAAATTATATATTTGTGAGTTTTTTTTTTGTAATTTATTTCATACGCTGGAGAGAAGGGATACTAAAGTTTCTGCCCCGGTAAGAAAAAATCGTAGATCCAAAGCTGCTAGTGGTAGCAGCAATAGCAATACAAATACAATAGCAGTAACAGGTAGTTCCAGACTTAAAACCATATAACAACAGAACTACTTACTACTTGAGATATGACTTGGCACGTCAAGGAGAAGAGTGAGGTAAAGATAACACTATACGAAACCGAACTTGACAACTATCTCGGTCTAATCCCCAACGTGCAAAATCAAAGACGGAATACTGTATTCGTTTATCTAAATAATATTATTTGTGATGACAAGGTATAATAGAATCTATTGAAGTTATATGAAAGACATTGTTTGTTATTTACGAAGTTATCATTTATATGATAATATACAACATAATATCTTGGTTCTTGGATGAGACAGAAATTAATTTGCTTAAATATCTACATTTCTCACGTACGTAACTCGCGCCGTTATTAAAATTACAATATCTCTTGATAGAGTGAACCGATTTTAATAAAATAAAGATTTATTGTTACACTAGGATATACTTTATGATTTTCTTCTATCGTACACGTTATACTTTGGAAGTGATACGCGGAAAAAGACACAAATAGCGAGTTATTTCTGAAATTGATTGGAATGTACTTCGTTACTAATTTTTAGTCACTTGGAATATCTTCTCACAAAAATCTGTAAAGTACAGAAGCGTAAAATTTGTATTCTGTGTCTAAAGATTATTATAATATTCATCATTATATAATATAAAACAAAGTTCTGTAGTGCGTCGGTCTGTCTGCCTGTCTATCTGTTCGCGATAAACTCGAAAACTACTGAACGGATGTTCATGCGGTTTTCAACAGTAGATAAAGTAATTCACGAGGAAGCTTTAGGTAAATAATTTGTCAAGGTTTTTTTTATTATCAGGGCAGGACAACGTCTGCCGCGCCCGTTAGTTATTAAATAAAATAAAGTCACAATAAATACTATTGATTATTTTAAATACATAATAGACACACAAACTAAGTGAAAGAAGTCAAAAGTATGTGTATAATACTTTGCTTGTGAAACAAGAAAGTAAGCACGAACATTCTGATTTGTCACTACAACAGATTAATGTAGGGCCATTGGAGCCAGCTGATTGTGAAAGCTGTAACCTTGAACGGGCCAGTGTCGCACTCGACGTGAATGGACAGATACCAGTGACCTACAAGCTTCATTGTCGAACTGTATCTGATATTTTTCTAGCGGTATTCGGTTACGAGGTGGGCGCACGGCTGTTCAATTTGGAAAATTGACGCAATTCGGAAAGTTGAAACGGTTTTCGAAATCGGCATTTTTACGCTTCATTTGTACTTGTATAGAAATTTTGGTTACATTAATTCTTAAAATGGTTCTATTTAACTCACATGTTAACTTATGGTTGAGTTTTTATTCCAAAAATTTTAAAAAATATGATTACCAAAATATTTGTTAACATAATCAGTAATATGCGGTATATATACAGTAATAAAAATACACATTAACATTATTAATGCTATTGTGGGTTTGTTTGTTTGTTACATTTTTTCACGCTTTAACTATTCAACCGATCATCGTGAATCTATTGTTTTTTTTTCGAACTGACTACGCTATTGACCTAGCAAGGTCTTAACAGCTTCAACGGACTACTAAGCCGAGCGCGTAAGGCACTCAGCCGATCTTATTTGACAACTAGCTCAAGGGTGCACGGCACACCTCGGCTTGGGCTGTTGCCTGATACATGTACTCAACCTAAGCTAAGCTAACTATTCATACATATATGAGTTGTTGAAACATATATGTGTACCAGGCATACATACCTCAACAACTCTTATATATATTTCGTATAGGATAATTTTCTAAACTATTTCAGTTTGATAAGGGAAAAAATAAAACCCTTCCACTTGCATGTGTAAGCGTGTATGCGTGCATTTGTGTGGAGGTGATATGAGTAATGTTGTAGCAGTGATGTAAGATTTTGTGTCACTGTATCGCGCGAGCAACGCACTCAAGGGTTCCACGCCGAGGGAACGGACCTAGGCTTGAGCCGCTGCCGAGGGGGGCCTAATCTGGTAAATCTAGTGTCATCTAGAAAAAAGTACTGTTTCTGAGGGAGAGACCAAATCTACATTAACGTGAGCGATGCCGCGGGCAAAAGCTAGTATTGAAATAAAGTTTTTAAGTGTGAAGATAAATCCTTTTGTGTAGCTATAAAATTGCAGATTTGCAGATAAATACAACAAATCGATTCTCGACGTTTCGAAACAAAGAAGTAGACAGTCTTTCAATGAACTCCGTTAAATACGTTAAACGTACAGATTACAGTCTCGAAATACATACAAAAATAACCTTTCATCTTATCTGTATATTATTTTATTTATTTAACATTACGAAGACCGTGTACATAGCGAACACAAATCGTGCGTTCAACATTAAAAATTCATGGCCGACGGCTTTCGTCGTGAATTTATATTTATCAATACTGTATACCCTGAGAGTGGAATGAGGAAGATAATTTAAGTATTTATAGGCTGGTCATCAGCATTCGTAATTAACACTTCGCCCGGTCATCAGTTAAATTACTATGTAATTGCTATAGTGATTTGTTTATTCTATGACCTTCTTAATAGTATCTGATGTTTTTATTCGTCACTATATATACAGATACAATAAATCTGATGTAAACGTGTTTAAAAATAATAATCACCAGTACTTAATTCCAACTTGCAATAATTAATAATAAAAAACAATATACAAGAAGAGTCATGATTGACGTTAAAATTGCTGATGTCAAAAATCATAACCTAAATGAGCTATACTTAATTATTATTATTTTAATCTATACTAATACTAGTGGGCCCGGCAGACGTTGTTCCGCCCTAATTATAAAAAAAATCCTTAACAAATTACATACCAAAACCTTCCTCATGAATCACTTTATTCACTGGAGAAAACCGCATGAAAATCCGTTCAGTACTTTTTGAGTTTATCGCGAACAGACAGACAGACGCGGTAGGGGATATTGTTTTATACTATGTAATGATGATTATAAAGAGGTGAAGTTTGTGAATTTGTGACGTTGTAGGGTGTAATCTCACGAACTACTGATCTGATTTGTAAAATTATTTTGCTAACTGGTACCAATAGGAGTGAAGCAGCAAGGAAGAATGTTTGAAAATCGGGGTGTTTTTTCCTCTTGAGAGTTTCCGCTGCGTGTTAGCGTTAGCCCAAAGTAACTATTCCACGCAGACGAAGTCGCGGACCGAAGCTAGTACTGAATAATATTAAAAAATGGAGTTTGTGCGTTTTTGAGTTTGTTGGGGGGTAATATCTAGATCTATTAAACCGATTTTCAAAATTCTTTTACCAATAGAAAGCCACGTTATTTGTGAGTATTATAGGATATATATTAACCTGACGGGCAGAAGCTAGTAAATCTATAATTCGAAAAGTTATCTAAGATCTAAAACAAGGCCCTCTTAGTAAATAGAATACAAAAAGCAATACAATACAATGACATAGTGAATTTTATTTATTTGCGTAATGCATTTTGAATCGATGATGGCTCAGTTGATAGTCTGGCTAGTTACCATCCTCAACTTGAAAGTCTGTCACCAACAGGCCTTTTGGTGTGTGCCAGCAGCTGCACTTGAGAACAAGTTCTTCTAGGTTTAGCGTGATTACAATCTTAGACGACTTCGTCATTTCACATCAGATCATATTGTACTCCATCGCTTAGGTATATAAAAGTATTATAATTAAATTATTACAGCCTAATAGTTTCCAAAATTGATAGCAAGTGATATATGGAGTTTAACACAAGAAAATAAGACTATTTTTAAAAATTCTCTATGAAGGTAGTAGAGCCACGCTGTAGCTATTACTAATTTCAGCATGAATGGATCGGCTCGCCCGGGGTAGTAACACCCTCTCGCATAACACCGACGTGAAGTAACAGTGCTTGCATTGTTGCGTATCGTTCGGTCAGTGAGAGCGTCGGAGGACCACCTCCTTTCCCCCTGTCCCTTCCCCTTTCTCCTTTCCCTACCCCTCCCCATACACAGGCTGGCATCGCACTTGCGACTCTTCTGGTGTTGCTAGTGTCTATGGACAGTGGTGATCACTTAACATCAGGTAACCTACCTGTTCGTTTGCCTCCATTTGACATAAAAAAAAAGAAAAAAAAAAATAATCTCCCAAGGGTGTTTGAGATTTTTACGGGGTTTTCAGAAATAACTTCGGACAATATAAAAATTTTATTTAATGAAAACTGGCCCAGGAAAAAATATATCAATTAAATGTTTCCAAGTCGGTTTCTGTTTTTCGTTTCGTTTTGTTTTTCTGTTTCCGCTCGTGGTGCAGCCAAAATATGGCGCCTCATTAGTTGATTTCCAGACACTGCATGCTGCGGGTATTCGTATAAGTTGGTTTTGGCTTGACCAACCCTCTGTAGGTCTCTTCTGTGTTAAATCAAACTTACTCTTTGTTCGTATTAACATAATTCAAACGTTTTACACAAATAAGTGTAATAAGTCGCAAAGCTAATTGGTAATACATATGAAGTCTTTTGTTTGTACACTGAATAAGTGCAACCATAATGTATATATTACTTTTTCTTTTAATTTAATTGAGCGAAGCCACGAGCAATCGTCATATTACACAAACCTCTTCACCAACTTAATTGTTCAGTAAGTTGATGAAGCTAATTAATAATTAATCATTACATAGTATAAAACAAAGTCCCCTACCGCGTCTGTCTGTCTGTTCGCGATAAACTCAAAAACTAATGAACGGATTTTCAAGCGGTTTTCACCAGTGGATAAAGTGATTAATGAGGAACGTTTTGGTATATAATTTGTCATGGATTTTTTTATAATCAGGCCGGGACAACGTCTGCCGGGCCCGCTGGGTAGTAATAAATAGGAAGTCTTTTGTTTGTACACTGAATAATTGCAACCATAATGTAATTATTACTTTTTGTTTTAATTTAAATGAGCGAAGCCACGAGCAATCGTTAGTAATAATTCATATTACACAAACCTCTTCACCAACTTAGTTCTTCAGTCGTATTTATCTAAAAAAATACTTTCTTTTAAGAAATCAGTATTTTTAAGTTTCAAAAATATGATGGTCTCGAGGTTATTACATCAATGATAATGTCTCCGAAGGATTCATTGTAAATTATTAAGTTTTATAAATATGTAAGTGTTGTAATAAAATTTAAATTAGCTGTCGATACGCGTACCTACTGGCGTATATGCATACAAATGGTAAACAGTTCGTGCAGGCGCAAATAGACACTGTTTGCATAGTCGTTTGTAGAAAGTAATACGTGTTACAAAATGGATCGATCGACCTGTTTTCTTTTACCTACGTTTAAAGCAGATAATGTTTATTTTTCTTGCAGAAAGCCTTTACTTTTAAATCACTTCTAATATAACTAATAATGAATTATGTGCATGTGCAGAATAATTAATTTATCGAAACTCTTGCGATATAACTAGCTGATACACATAAAAAAAATACCACACCGCTTGCACTACTTCTCCACGGCAAGAAAACACACATAGTAGAATGCCTATTGCATATAAAATCCTAGTTTTATTTTTTACTTTTAATAACTTTACATTACGTCAAGCTATCGTGATAATTTTTGATAAGGTCTAAGTAAAATTAAAAAAAAACGAAATCTATTTGTTTTCGAACAGGTCTTTACAGCTTCACCGGACTAATGTATTTATCTATTCTGTAGTTTTAGCGTGATACGCGTACAATTGCAGAACTCTATCGTTTTATATACATAAAAAGATATCTATAAAATGTATATTCGCATATATACCTGAGCTAGATAAACTATAATGCTATGTTACTGATCACCATGAAAGTTTGCACGCCTAAGAACTTTTTCATGGAACTCTAAATGCAATATATTTTACCAAATCTGTTAGATTGTGGTAGATGCAATATAATTTGTTTAAATTAAGTGTTACATTACAGTAAAGCGAACGTTTTATTAAGCTATTAAAAAAAGTTATCACACTCTGTTTGACGCGTCTATTAATTTAATCAAATTCGAGAGAAATTCAATTTTTTTTTCGAACTGACTACTCCATTCGCCTAGCTAGGCTTCACCGGACTACGAGAAATTCTAGTAATTCTACTTACTTACATTATTTTGTATGAAGCTTTGAGCTAACCGTCCTGCATATTTTAATTCTATTCAGTTTGTTAAAAGTAAATATTAACATTAACGGAGACAGTAAGTGTAATTATATTCAGAATACTATTATTCAAAAAGATCTAGTATTTTCACAATTAACACGTTTGTACAACCCATACAGGGTGATTATAATAAATACCTAAAAAGAATTCATACGTACATATAATTACAAAGAACCTGGTCGAACGAGTATTGCAGCTAATTCTAGAAATTATTTAAAGGATTTTATTGACTATAAGAGCTTTTTTTTATCGGAAATTCCAAGCATTTATATTCTGAGAGCGTTGTATCTTGTGATATAATCCGATATTTATTCAACACGTTATATATGCATCAATTCACCTTGACTCAAGGCGCGAACTGTTCACGATAACCAGTTCTAAAATTTTATTAAGTGATTTAAGAATCTAAATATTTTTACGTTTAAAAAAATGCTATATCTAGAGGAAAAAGTTATTAATGGGACTCTTTGAAAACGCGAAATGTAATATATATAATTCTTTTAACCGATGATGATTTAGTCGATAACTTTGTGTTGGAGGTAACCACTGTGTTGGATAGAGTGGGAGCAGTGTCTCGCTTGCCTTCGGCTATTAGAGAGGAGAATAGTGAGATATACGCTCTTCTCGTTTTCATTTTTTTATGTCATAAGAATTAGCCAGTATTACAAATATAAACACCGGAATACTCCTTTAGAATACGTCGATTTTTCTACACTTAATATAAATATTATAACTTTTTTTATATATGTAAACCTTTCGAAAGAATTTCTCTATACGATAGTAAATATCGTATCCAAATCTATAGTATAGTTTATGTTGTATTAATTATCTGTGATTATTAATGTATGACGCTGTCACTAGAGGTCACTCTAAAATAAGGTTATGTGTTGTCACTTGAGATGTCATCGGTAATATGTATTGTAAAAGTGTAATAATTAAAATAAATCTATTAAAGGAGATATAAGGTGTTATTCATTAAGACAACAATAAAACAGTTTAGAAGATTTAAGTGAACACAGATAGACGCTAAGAGCGACTTATCTTTAAAATACTTACTAAATAGGAACTAAAGAGAGTTCAGAATTTTTTAATATTTAAAGAAAATAGGGGTTGCGGGGTGGTAGGGTGTCTGTACCCGACTGGATCGCGACCACCGTACACCAGGTGGAACACCCGCCATAGTGACACGTTTGGGCGTGTCGCGTTCCGGGATCAGCCGGTGTATATCCAGCAACCGGGGGGGGGGGGGGGGGGGCTGTCCCTGACTGGGTCGCTTTCAGGCCGGCATGACAGCGGCGACCGGCGATAGATAGTATGTCTTTCGGTGGTCGCCATTGTTTGTGGATTGTACTGTGCTTACCATCAGGCACAGTACAGTCACTTTGCCGAGCTGCAATAAAAAAAAAAAAAAAAAAAAAAAAAAAAACATAAAATGTAAAGAGCTATAGAAAATGGGAAAAATCTGCTTGTTAATATTAAATTTATCTGTTGATAATACATAATCGAAATTTGAATACAGGAACAGTAATTTAAATTTTGCGAAAGTTACAAGGAAGAACGTAATGTGAAAGAGTGATGGAAATTTGTTACAATAGGAAAGTGATTAATCGTTTAATCAATAGGAAGCTATGCGCCAAACTTACCGCGAGGATAGACACTACTCTGCGGAAACAATTATCCATTATAATAAGGAAATCGTCTGCCAATACCTTTTCTTGTTACTAAATCATTTGCAACGTATTTATTTGATCTACCTCAAAAAACGGATTTTTTTCTCTTTTTCGATGATTGTATGCGAGCTATTTTTTCAGAAACTATAAAACCATATTTTGTGATTCCTTTACTGTGTCAACCAAGAGAAAACTTCTTAAGAGCTACTGTATTCTCTTTATAGAAATAATGTCCAAAGTGGCTTCCGTAAGTTCTTATAAATATTTGTATGGGAAAAAAACGGGTAGTGGAGCTAAGCGTTGATGCATATCCTTAAACCTTAAACCTATACTTGGGTCGTAATTTTAGCAAGCGAAACAAACACTGCCCCAAGTTCTTTGTCCTGCTATTAATACTGTGAGCCACGTACCCGCACGATGCCTCAATGGAATGCTAAGAAATTCGTCGCTCCATTGTTGACATAGAACGAACTTTGTTTAATATTTTGAGAATAAAAATCCTTTGTTATGTGATTTTGACTATAATAGCTCATTATACTTACTTTATTTAATTATTTCATTATTTTGCTATGTCATCCGTTATGCGCTTTTTGTAAAATAAATGCAAAGATTGTAGAGATATTGATTTTTTTTTGTCAAAATAAAATTATGCAAAAATAATAGATTTCGGTATCTCAAGAAGTTGTTCTATCAGTCTTTCCTTCAAATTATATATGGTTACTGTATTCTAAGCCTGAAGATTGTTCTTAGTTAACGGTAAAAATGAAATTAGTTTTAAAATAAAAAAAATACAAGTCCATGCTTTGATGTAGCGAAGAACTCCTGTGACAGTACATTAGTCAGATGAATAAATTCAAATGTAGATTCAAAATGTAGACTGGATCTAGACGTAATTAATAGTCGTTCGTTGACTCATAGTCGTTTAACTTTATCTCCGGGTCGATTTGGCTTAGTCATACCATTTCTAAGTGGGTAAGTTGGCCCGCGACCGTGCAGAGCGTGCTGTAGCCGCAGAGGCTGGACACGAAACGTTGTAATAACTTTAAAATTATTTGTATGTGTGAATGTTCACTGTAGACAGCATTTTTATTTACAGAATGAGTATTTTTAGAACATAAAACAGCTTTAAGTTTTATTTTTCCGAAAGTAGAGAGAAAATCATGACTGGAATGAATTTTTTTTTAATATTTCTTAGGTTTCTTTATAGTTTGACTACAATTTTATCATCTGATGTTAAAGGACGACGTGGTCTAAGGTGCTGAACACGGCAAACCTAGAGAAGACTGGCAATCAAGTGCAGCCCCCGGAACATAAAGATAGGGGCTTGGCGACAGATTTTTTAACTAGAGCGTGGTAATTAGCCACATGGACTTAGAAAAAACCCTACCAACACGCTATGGTTTTATCACTAGGTTTTCCTTCATCGGAAGTTTTAGTCATTTTCGTAAGACTTTCGAAACTTTGTTTACATAAAGTAAATAGGTTTTCTAGGTGGTAGAGCCACGCTGAAGCTACTACTGGCTTCAGCATGAATGGGTCGGCTCGCCCGGGGTAGTACCACCCTCTCACAGAAAACCGACGTGAAGTAACAGTACTTGCATTGTTGCGTTTCGTTCGGTCAGTGAGAGCGCCGGATACATCAACTCCCCTCCCCCCTCCCCGCTTCCCCACTCCTCCTTCTCCCAAACACAGGCTGGCAACGCACTTGTGACTCCCCTGGTGTTGCAAGTGTCTATGGACGGTGGTGATCACCTGACACCAGGTGACCCACCTGTTCGTTAGCCTCCTATGATGTAAAAAATATATATATAAAGACTAAAATGTTGACGGCAGTGGTAATTTTTTTCCTCTGTTTACTTAGCGAACAAATGAGTGACCTTTCGCTTTGTATATACAACTTCATTTACTTGTTTTTTACTTTTTCATTCGTTTTTTTGGCTAGGACAGTCGTGTTTTTGTAATCTATTTTAATTAAATACTTAAGAAATTGTTCTGTAGAACTGATGAAAACATATTCATCTTAACGTTGCAAGAATAACTGAGTTAACATTTATACTGAGAATATTATTGTGTTATGCACTTCCAAAGCTATGCAGCCCACACACAGCGATGCAATCAATTATGAAATGTCAACGGATCCCCGTATATCATAATTTGAATAACAAATGACATGGAAACACGTAGCGCTTCCTTGTTTCTCGACAATCAGTAAAACGCTTGTAATTTGCTTACTATAATGATATTTTATCTATTATACAACTGCAGAATAGTAAGATTTACTTGATAATTATTATTCTAACACACATTTGCTATATAAACATTTAATTGAAAATGTTATAACCTTCGAGGTATACTATATATAATTTATAATTTAACTAGCGGGCTCGGCAGACGTTGTCCCGCCCTGATTATGCAAAAATCTTTGACAAATTATATACTAAAACGTTCCTCATGAATCACCCTATCCACTGGTGAAAACCGCATGAAAATCCGTTCGATGGTTTTTGAGTTTATTGCGAACAGACAGACAGACGCGGTAGGGGACTTTGTTTTATACTATGTAATGATATAATATAATTTATTCGCAAAAGTGTTTTTTATTCTTACAATCTCAAATTTCTTTTACGTATATTTCATGAATTACTGAAGCAATTTTAATTACTCACGAAATTGACAATAAAGAGGCGTAAATAAAGTGACTCTTTAAGTAAATCGGTCATTATTGTTGAAAGTAATTGAGCAAAATCAATATGAGGCTAAATCTTAGGATTTAGATGTTACTCAAGTAAAAAATGATTGATTGAACGGTTAAATTGAATGAGGAAAATAGACACAATTCATCACATAACGTTTTCATGTAATTAGTTAGGCGTAATTAAGTAGGCTTTGTCGGGTAAGTTTGGACGATACTTGTGAGCACATATAGGATGTGATCACCATACTTTCAGTGTGTATAGCCAGAAACAAAAGGGGCAGGGTGTTTATACCCGATGGAAATGCTACCACCACGTGGAATTGTCAGATTCGAAATATGCATGTACTTCGTTGTCCCGCCCTGATTATAAAAAAATCCGGGACAAATTATATACCAAAACGTTCCTCGTGAATCACTTTATCCACTGGTGAAAACCGCATAAAGATCCGTTCAGTAGTTTTTGAGATTATCGCGAACAGACAGACAGACAAACGCGGTAGGGGACTTTGTTTTATACTATGTAATGATAATGATGATTAGTGAGGCATACATGTAGACATACATGTGTGTTTCACTATCGCATACAAACATATATGATTAGTTAGCTAGCTTAGAAGCTTAGCTCGATACGCGTTTATTGAAATCAAGGTAACAGCCCTAGTCCAGGGCTGGCCAGAGCCTTGTAGTTGTCATTCGTATGAGTGTCATAATAGATTACAGGCAGGCATGACTGCCGATCTATTTCACATTTCTCAGTGTTCGCCGTTGCTTATCTGTTGTACTTTCCTTACCAACAGGTATATTACCAATAGGTAACTTTATCGCCTTGTTCCCTTAAAGAAAAAAGTATTTTCGATTCCTTTGTAAAAGTCACAGGTCACTGACTTATACTATTTTAAAGTATATTATTACATATACTAGGTATATGTAATAATATACTTTAAAATATAGCTTTAGAATACAAACATAAATTTTACATTTTTAGATAGGTTTTTGATAATCTATTCATATCATTAAAATTGAAGTGTCTGTAATTTTAAAATAACAACTTTTTACTATGGATATTATATACGACTAGCTGACCCGTGCCCACTTCGTTGGGCAGTAATAGGCATTATCAAGCTACAACTTTTTTCTAGAACTCAATCATATATCTCTCATCGTTAAGGCATCGTTCGTAAGAAACATTTTCGTACGATCATTTTTTCTCCGACTCCCCAGATATTACCACCTACAACGTCACAAACTTTACCTCTTTATAATATTATAATTATTTTGGGCTAACACGCAGCGGAAGCTCTCAAAAGGAAAAAATCCCCCATTTTAAAATATTCTACACTGTTGCTCCGCTCCTATTGATCTTAGCGTGATGATATATAGCCTATGACATTCACAAATAACGTGACTTTCTATTGGTAAAATAATTTTCAAAATCGGTATAGTACTTCCTGAGATTACCCCCTACAACGTCACAATTCACAAACATTACCTCTTTATAATATTAGTATATATATATATATGGTATATACGGTACTTATAACATAGAAACTATTTTGAACTGGCGAATCGCCGAGACGGAAGGACCGATTTTGAAGGAACATTCACTGATATACCTGATGATATAATTTAGGCAACTATTATTTAACTATATATATATATATATATACTATACACATATATATATACATACTATATGTATATAGTATATATATATATATAATCCTTTATAAAGATAAAAAACCTAGACCAAGTCGCTGGTAGTTGCTAGTCTTAATTATTTTACTTAAAATTTTTAAGGCTAGTTTTTTTAAGACTTACTTTTACTTAAAAAAGCTAGATACTGTCTATGCGTAGAACCTTGTTTCTGATTTGTTAATTCAAATCTATTCTATTTAGATTGTAGGTATAAATTCAAAATGGCGACAGGTCAATGTTAATATCCTATATCAATCATTGTAATTCTAAACACGTGTGTAATGCAAATATTTGATTTGTACAAGATTCGTTTTATCCTTAGGTGTGTGTGTTGAAACTAGCAGTAGAAGAGACACGTTGAAGCCTACTTTAAAAATATTATGTCAGTTACGTTCACAACTCAAGCACGCGTTAGGCAGTAATTATTTTCGGTTCGTAATTGTATTTTCACTTATAAAAGTATTATTCAATGAAAATTGTTATAGCCTACCAACTGAGGAAACATGGTTCTCACTTAGAAAATACCATAATAATAAATTAAGCAGTTTTTCAATTTTTTTTCAATGTCATATTCATTTATTAATATGTCATGGTAGTTTTCCAATTATAGCACTAGAACGCATTATGCGGCATAATGCTTAACGTTGAATGTTCCAACTCCAGCAACGCTTCGCACAATCGAACACTCTCAAAAGTAGTGTTTTCGCTTGATGCGTGCAATGGATACCAACTCAGTGGCAGAAAATTAACAAGTGTTTTTTCTTTAAGTTAACATTGATCGAAATATTTAATTTATATTATCTTTAGTAATATTATTTATTGTTGAAAAAATTTTTAAAGCTTTCATTTCGTATTAATGAGGTTATTGCTAACGCTATGATAATTTTTTTTTCAACACTGAACTTAGCGCACTCTACCGGTGCATTTGAAAACTAATTCACGTTCCAATTAAGCTTCAGCATAATTCGGCATTGTGCGCCACTGAGTCGCACTATGCTCTGTAATTGGAAAACTAGCTATATTATTAGTAACTGCTCGCGGCCCTGCACGCGTTTTTAATACAGAATCTTATTTTCGAATCGTTGTGCTTTTTTATGTCATAGCAGGCAAACGAACAGGTGGGTCACCTGAAGTTAAGTGATCACCACCGTCCATAGACGCTAACAACACCAGGAGAGTCGAAAGTGCGTTGCCAGCCTGTGTTTGGGGGAAGGGAGGGAGAGGGAGAGAAGAGGGGAGGGGAGTGGAAGTGGGCCTCCGGTGCTCTCACTGACCGAACGAAACGCAACAATGCAGACACTGTTACTGTCGAGCCGACCCATTCATGCTGAAACCAATAATAACTTCGGCGTGGCTCTACCACCTACAATATATATGCTATATATATTTTAAGATTTCTTTGAGTATAGTTAATAAACTTGATAATGTTAATAGATAATTAATTTCGGAATAAAATATGCTTTCCGTGTACAAAATGTCATCAAAATAGAGTCGAATTAAATGTAACTTTATTTCCTTTGATTTATTTCATTAATTCTAGAAGTAAATTAGCACTTTTTGTGGCTTATTAATTGAGAATTAATATAAGCATCCTCTGTATAATAATATAATAAAAACAGGTTAAGGCGTTTTTAAATCATATTCAAAGTTATTCACAGAAAGGCAAGCAGACAAAAAAATATGTAAGTTACATTTTGATCAGTGCCCTCTACAATACTCATCTATGACAAAAGTTAAAAAAAAAAATGAAACGTGAGAAACATAACTACAGATGTAATGACATAAACAGATATATATCACAAAATTGAGAAAAAACAGTAAATTTATAAACAAAAGTGCAGCTATATTACCCGTTATTATATGTCACGTATATGTTCCTAGACTATTTAGCTGATTGCGGTGAAATCGTTAGACGCACGACTATGAAGTTTTCTAAATTAGTGTAGCCAGTTAACGATAGATGGCGCGATAGTCGTTTCAACCAATTAGAGTGCTTCGTATAGGTTAGCAGTAATTTGTATGTTTTGAGTGTGGAATATATACATTTGTAGCGTGCACCGCCTAAATAGGGTATGGTGGGTTTTTGCTATTCTGGGGAGACCCAAAGGATGTTACGATAACCTTTAAAGAGTATGTTCAGATCCAGCTAATAACAGTAAAGATACAGTGCACGTGATTGATGTTTTGATTGATTGATTGATCCCTTTGTTGTAGAAGCCCGATAGTGACGTGCGTTCGTCTCGAGCGTTTGCCTGAACGGAGGTATACCACTTTTTAATCGTCATTCACGTGCATGACGACCAAAAGTTGGTCGTCTCGATGCTGCTAATTATCTGAGATCTGAATCTCAATAGTCTACTCGTATAAATTCGTTTTATTTGATTATGCAGACAGCAGCTAGTGGAATGTGTTCAAAAGTATGTTAATTGTGTTAAAAGGTTGGTTATGCATTAAAAACAAAAAAAAAAAACAAAATATAGTTAAAGAAACTCGCACGTTTCGCACATTCACAAATTACATAGAAAACAATAAGGAAAACGTAATTGAGTTTTGTTTTGCAACTACATTTCACTTATGTAATAGGTTACGTGTTGGCATTCATTAATCTTAAAACGAATTGGGATGAGGGTTTTTATTCTATCATTGACCAATATATATGTCATTGGGTGAGAAATTATATACAATTATATGATTTGGAGATTTGACAATATTCACGTATTAAAGTGTGTATACATAAGTTAGTTGTGGTATTTGGTATCTATGTTCATCGCTTTATGTGATACATTTTCACATTAATTGCAATTCATAATAACATAAACTACTTAGTTGTAGAATATACGTCAATATTAATTTTTAGGCCTTAAAACAATGATATTATCACTAAAAAGCTGTAGATACGTTATAAGCGCTTCGACAGCGCCTTGTTAAAACTTGATTAACTTGCTTATTTTTGATGGCTGCCCTGTCAATCCGCCCGTATCTAAGCAACATATAACTATTTCTTTTTCACCACCGATATTGAGAATATGCCATCTTACTTCCACATTTTATTTAACACAGTGTGACGTTACAATATTACTTTACTTATGTGTGCGTTATCGTGCCATCTGTTTTGTCAAAATATCATGTAGGTAACGTATCTATATCTTTTTACTTATAATGTCATTGTTTAAAAATGTTAAGTCATATTTTTCATCCACTTCATTGTTAGAACAATGGCAAACAATGCGATTATGATTTGTCGCTTTATAATTACTCCAGAGGGCAGTAGAGGCACCGAAGATGTTTGTATGATGCAATAGGTATGTAGGGTACTGAGGTATGAAATACAGGCTGTAAAATGCATTTAAAATCAAACGAAGTAATACGTTAGAAACCTTTACTAACAGTAAAAACACTGGTCAGAGGTAGGCGTTTAAAATTTATTGCATTACTGTTATTTTTTAAATAAAGTGAAAAATAATTTGTTTTATGATAATTGTGAATTTATATTACTGTTATTTTTTTAAATGTTACGAATTAATTTGCTGTTTCCTATTTATCTATACTAATACTTACTAATATTAGGTCTTTACCTATGAAATTGCCGTTTTGTATGAAAAAATTTAAACGATTTTTTTTAATGTATTTTTTATTTGTATTAATCGAAGTAATCAGTGATTACTAATCACCCATGCAATCAATGCATCTTTGCCAACCCAGTGGCAGTTTATTGATGCCCTTCTTAAAGAAATCAGCTGGACGGGAGGCAACAAATTCTTCAAAGGCATTTTGTACTGCCTCTCGGGTATTGAATTTTTTTCCCGCCAAGGAGTTATCCAAATTCTGGAAAAAGTAGTAGTCTGTAGGCGCAAGGTCTGGTGAGTAGGGCGGATGACGGAGAACTTCCAACCACAGTTCTTGCAACTTGGAGACCGTCTGCTGTGCAGTATGAGGTCGCGCATTGTCGTGCAGGAGCAGCGGAGACGAGCGGTTGACCAATGCTGGTTGGAGATGTGCCAGCTTCTCCATCATTGTGTTCAGTTCTTCACAGTACACATCTGCAGTAATGCCCCATTTGGTAAGAAGCTGTGATGAATTACACCGGCGCTAGACCACCAAACAGTGACCATCACTATTCTAGGGGTAAGTTTTCGTTTAGGGCATTGTTTAGGTGCTGAACCAGGATCCAACCAACTTGCTGAGCGCTTGCGGTTATCAAACAGAATCCATTTTTCATCGCAGGTAACAATGCGGTTCAAAATTCCTTCATTTATGTGTCTGTTGAGCAGTGTAAGGTACGTCTCGACGCGTACTTCGCGCTGGCGATCATTGAGTTCGTGGGGCACCCATTTGTCAAGCTTACCTTTACCTTGCCAATTTGACGCAAATGGACCAATATTGTTTTGACGCTAACGTCGAAAGCTGCTGCTAATTTAACCGTAGATTGTGTATCATCAGCTTCCACAATCGCCTTTAATTCGTCATTGTGGACCAAAGTCTTCGGACGACCACGAGGTTCATTTTTCAGGTTGAAATTCCCAGAACGGAAGCGAGCAAATCAATAACAGGTGGTGCGTTGGTTTGTAGTGTTAGCTCCGTAAACGTCGTTGATGTTGCGTGCCGCTTGTGCCGCGTTGCTGCCACGACGGCATTCCATAATTACTCGAATTTTTAACGTATCCATGATGACAAAAAAGATTGAAATGCGATGAAAATGTAACATTAATCAATAAATAAATGACTACTTTTGGAAAAAGAATTCCATGTTTTTAAAATAAAATTAATTTGAAATTAGAATTCTTAGCCAAACAAAAATTATTTTGATTTGAAATGGCCAGTACTGCAGAACGGCAATTTTATAGGTAAAGACCTATTATTACAAAGAGGTAAGGTTTGTGACGTAGTGAGTTTGTGACGTTGTAGGAGGTAATCTCAGGAACTACTGGTCCGATTTGAAAAAATCTTTCAGTGTTACATAGCTCATTTATCGAGAAAGGTTATAGGGTATATATCATCACGCTAAGACCAATAGGAGTGGAGCACCAATGAAGAATGTTTCAAAATTGGGTTTTTTTCCTCTTGAGAGCATCCGCTGCGTGTTAGTGATAACCCAAAGTAACTATTTCACGCGGACGAAGTCGCGGGCAGAGGCTAGTATTTTATATAGTAGATCGATAAGTTACGAAGAAAATTCTCGGCTGGGAGTATCGATATATATAGATACCTTTTTGTTATTAGGATGTCGTATTGTGACTGGAAATATAATGTATATGTACTGTAGATATTAAAAATAATAAGCGGGACGCCATTTCTATGTTGTTGAACAAAAAATCATTTGCGTAAAACCTTTTCTTTGAAATATATCGTCTGTGAAACAGCACAAAAATGTATTGTCCTACTATAAATTATTTTAAAATATCTATCATATCCAGAACTAGTCTTCTTAAAAACAAATTTCCATATCAATCATACAAGCCGTTTCTTAGATATATATTATTATTATTATAATGTAACAGTGAACCTTGACATTATCGATTAAGCGATATATCCATCCAATCTGGCATTTCACGTTTCGTATTTTTGTTGCTATGTTAAATCGGTTACATGACATATTAGGTTATGACATTAGGTCATTATAACATTTCTAGGCTAATACATAAGGACAAAAAGTTATAATAATCTATACTAATATTATAAAGAGATAATCTTTGTAAGGCTGTAGGGAGTAATCTCAGGAACTACTAGTCAGATTTGAAAAATTCTTTCAGTGTTAGAAAGCTCGTTTATCTCTCTCAGAACACTACTACTCTCTCACTCTACTCTCACAGAATACCGACGTGAAGTAGTGCGACTCCCCTGGTGTTATAAGTGTCTATGGACGGCGGTGATCACTGAACATCAGGTGACCCGCCTGTTCGTTTGCCTCCTGTGATATAAAAAAAAATGACATTAGATCGCAATTACATTATATTACTACGCTAATCAACAATGACATAAATTTATGTTAACGTAATCACAATGCTAACATAACTGGAAATTTACACCGGCGGTAATGTCCCCGCGACATAATTCACGTGAATAGGTATAGTTTTGATATTCAATCACAAATAAATGTTTTACAAGTTCTTGAAATGGCTTGTTCTTTGTTTCCTTTTTTTTATTTGTAATTTTATAATTACTTTTTAATATAATTATGTGTAGCCTTGATACAATATCACATTATTCTGAGAATCACATTCAAGTTTTCGATTCGTTTTTAATCATACACGTTCTGAGGTTTTATAATAATTTATTAATATGATATAATAAGATTACTTCGGAACACTTCGTTTTTCTATACATAACTAATAACCGCAGCTCATACAATATAATAAATTATTTTATTAATACTTATAGAGTCACAAAAATAGTGATATTCATTTACAGCTTTCGTCAATATTTTTGGCCGCTCTGAATATAGCCATAAGTTTGGATTTGCGCGAAATGTGGTCAAGAGTGTAACACAAAATAATGTTAAATTTTATTATATGAATATATCATTCTCACTTCTTTATTTATCCTTAAATTGTCTCGATATTGTACATATAATGTAATACGTATTTATACCTAAACTAGTAACCCGCTCCAGCTTCGCACGGGTGCAATGTAGATATCCATTTTAATAAAGATAAAAATGATTACTGTGGGTTATCCTTTAGAGATAAATATATACCACCTCGGACTTTTTTATCGATTTTTTTAAGATATACAATTCCGCAGTACATTAATTTGATATATCTCATAAGGTTTAGTCAGCGTTTGCGATTTAAGCGCACAAAAATATCTTTGTTACGACATCACATTACAAATCTTTGAATTTTTCGGCTTTTCTGTACTAGAATATGTATGAATTATACATATAATCCTTTCTCTTGAATCACTCTGTCTATTGCTGAAAACTGTATTAAAATTCGTTAAATAGTTTAAAAGATCTAAGGGAACAGACAGCGAAAGCGACTTCATTTTATATTACGTAAAGATTAGTCTTCTGCGCAACTACTTCAGAGCGGTCAAAAAGACTGGCGAGGATTATAGTTGACAAATTATAAGATGTTATATTGGCACTGTAATAACTTTTACCTAATCTAGGTAAACCTTTGTCTCAACCGATAGTTATAGATTATTGCCAAAATTTGTAATCAGTATATAGATATATAGGTATATAGATGAGTTATACGTGTGTAAAAGATTGTTTCTCTTTGATGATGGAAGCTGATATATTCATGTGCAGTGGCTTCTACTAAAGGACGCGAGTCTATTATAAATTTTACATTTAGTGTTGATATTTATTGAATTGCAAATAAAGTTATGTAGGTTTCAGTAATTATTTAAAATGAAGGTTGTTGTCTGTTGTTCGATAGAAATTTTGTCGTTATGAACTATGCGTGTAAGAGAATATAATTTGGTATCATAATTTACTGAATTATAATTCTATCATGTATATATAATAATATGTTATGTACATTTTCCGATAAAGTATTCTATATTAAAATATATTTTATATTCAAATGGAAACGATAAAACTAATTTATGATGACTTGTATAATAGTAAGGTATTATGGAATTCAATTAATCAATTGTTATTATTATTCCAGGTGGAGACAGGTCGTGAAGAACTGAAAAAAGAGCGAGAGATCATGCAGTTGGTGGCCGGCCTCCAACTAGGATCAGACGAGGTCGAACGACGGGAGGTTCCCCCGCATCTACTAAGACCGAGACATGCGCCTAGGTAATATCTCAAAACCTTACTATAACTCATGTCAATAGGGTTACAACAATTCTATTGTATTTATTTAATTGTAATTTATACACTACTAGCGGCCGCCTGCGACTGCCTCGGTTTTAGCGTTTGATCACAATGCCATCTAGTGTTGCCCAAAAACGGTCTTAGTCTTGTTCTTGCGTTTTTTGCAAAACCAAGACTAATGCCAAGACCGCCGAAGTTTAGCAAGACCAAGACTGAGTCTGCAAGACTCTTGCGGTCTTAAACTTAAAATATACCTATCTGTTACATTGTCCTAAGGTCTAACCTACAGAGTTTAATAAATAATAATGGGCTAAAGAGTAATTGGAAAATTTGCTACACACTTGCAGCAAGACCAAGACCAAGACCAAGACCAAGACTGAGAGTGCAATACTAAGATCAAGACCAAGACCAAGCCAACTCTTGTCTTGGTCTTGCTATTGGGCAAATGTTAAATGGTGACGCGGTCTAAGATGGAAGACACGCTAAAGTTAGAGAGGACTGGCTATCAAATGCAGCTGTCGAAGCACATCAACGGATGCTTGATGACAGGTTTTCATCTTAAGGGTGGTAGTTTGCCAGGCTGACTTAGAATTGCGTTTGGTCACAATCTCACATGAAGTTAAATAATAATGTGATCTGATATGGTAATCATGCCAAACCTAGAGAGGACTGGCTCTCAAGTACAGCTGCCGGGCTTGGCGACAGTTTTCAACTTGGGAGTGGTAGGTAGCCAGGCGGGCTTAGAAGAAACCCTACCAATATGCTGTGGTTTAATCACGTTGTTCCCCTTCTCCGGAGGGTCCGTCTCATTTGAAAGGATTCGAATATACGTCCATCGACGCTGTATATGAACACACTATCAACTAAGCCCTATTCGCTTTAATCTTCTACGTCTATATGCCTATAAATGATTAGCTTTCACTTGCAGCTTCGTTCACGCTATTCTCCGGGAACATTATGGTATTATTTTTTATGAACTCCTGATAACGTGTATGCTAAATTTTATGATGACGCCTTAACTACCTACTTAAGGCGCAAAAGCATAACAAGCAAACTCACTAGCGCATTTATAGTATTAGTTAGATATTACTATCAATACGTTATTTAAAAATATGCTTAAATATAGTGTTGCCCAAAGTCGGTCTTCATTTTGTTTTTACACTTTCGCTAGACTAAGACCTCATTGTAAGAATAAGATCAAGACTGAACCTTCAATATTTGAGCAAGAACAAGACTGAGCTTGCGAGACTTGCGTCTGAAACAAACAAATTCACTTTCTTATTTTTACTATTAAGGGCTATTCAATTATTACGTAAGCTCTGATGGGGGGCCGTGGTGGTATTGGGGACCTACACGTGGGTCCTTGATTTGCTTATTTTTGATGACATAGAGGATAGGGGGTCTAGATGGTAGTTACGTCAGCAATATTTATTCATTTAACCGGAAAAGATTTAAAAATACTTATATAAATGTTTACGTAAGTATGGGGGGGCGGGGGGATAAGGGCATTGCTTACTTTTGCTGACGAGGGGGACGGGGCGGTCAGAAATTACAAAAATTGTGCTTACGTAATTCTTGAACGTCCCTTTAGTTACGATAACTATAAATGAATTATTTAAAAGTATGCTTAAATAAAGTGTTGCCCAAAATCGGTCTTGGTTTTACTTTTGCACTTTTGCAAGACTGAGACCGCCTAATTGTATTAAGACTCACAACAAGGGTGACTCTGCAAAATTTGAACAAAAACAAGACTGAGATTGCGACACTTGCGACTGAAACGAACACACTCACTTTCTTATTTATACTATTAGTAAGGATTACTATAAATACTTTATTTAAAAGTATGCTTAAATATAGTGTTGCCTAAAATCGGTCTTTGTCTTGTTTTTGTACTTTCGTAAGACCAAGACCGCCTCATTATTAAGACTAGGACCAAGACTAACCTTGCAATATTTGAGCAACAACAAGACTGAGTTTACGAGACTAGCATTTTTAGTTAATTCAAACTGAGATTTGGTCGTTTTATTACGGTCAGTATTTGAGAACCACACTACCAACTTTCAGTATAACAAATAAATAAACTCACTTTAGCATTTATAATTAGTTAGGATAACATAGTATATTATCTTCGTATAAGTTTAAGAGTTTATGCAGCGCACGTTAAGGTGGTTCTATGATGGCAGGATCTTATTTTTACTTATCGAAAGAGTACTTTCGTGAAACAGTAACAAATATGCATGCATCCACATAAACTTTCTCGTCTGTGCCATTAATATGATTACTGTCCGAATATATTATTTAATTATTTGAATAATATCTTTCAGATAACACCACGCCTCACGTGCGGTGGCGTCACCTGTCGGTTGAGAACGGACATTGCAGCGCTGCGTGTGCGCATCGAACCGGAAATAACTCTCCATTTACCTCGATTCGAGCTCGAATTACGAACAGGACCAAATAATAACATGTGTGGAATGATATTATACTTTAACAGGAGTCCAAAATAATTATTTTCATAATAATTCTGGTTGGTATTGTTGGTAATACAGTATTGTAATTTGCATAGTTGTTACAAAACGCGTTGCCTAATTGAGTTCTTTAATCCTAAACAAGTTAATAGATTTGGAAAAATTAATTATATTAGATATAGACCCCATGTTAGGAAAACGGGGAAATGTAGCTAATGCTCAAATTTTTATAGGTATACAGCATAGCATAATCAACGCTAATTATGTAATTAATTATCTGAAATTAAAACAATGTCTTTGAAATTGTTTCCGAAGGAATTACGTAAGTAATTAACTAACGGGCATAATTTTTACATTAAATTAATTAATTGCAGATTTACAATTAGATTCGTTATTTAGTGTTAATTAGTTTGCGTTATAAATTATATATATTCTTGCAATTAAAGTTCGTTTTATACATTTTCCACTTGATGGAACTATGGATGGATTAAAGTCGAAATGAACAATTATATTCAGTTACGTTGCATGTCGTTTTGTAACCACGTTTATTTCTGTCGGTCTACAAAGAAATTTGTCATACATTCCATTGTGGTCAATTTAATTATATAAGATTATGTTTATAATTCTTACTATCTTATAATATAATCGTTTAATAACAAATTAATAAGTTCAATTACGTCAGATGTAGATATATTATTAGATTATTTTTGGGGTTTTAAAATAATAAAAATAAAGTTTTGATGTATTCGGTTAATTATTTTAAGTAATTCTAACGGTATTTAGTCATTTTACCTATTTAATTGTGCCTTAATATATTATATTGAAGAGATCACGACCGGTTGATTTGATAAACTACACTGTTATTGGATTTACGACGTGTAAGAACGTGATGATGGACTACCTCCGTGTTATTACAAAAAAGGTAAATACGTATTATATACTTGGTTTAAAAAGGTTTCGTAATAAATGTACCGCGTTCGCCCGAGGCAAGTTCGCGTTATCCTTTTTTACAAGTCTAACCTAACGTAACCAAAGCGAGACAAAAGAGCAAGATGGCGAACATTCAGCGACCGTTGTGTATTTAATACGAGACCTTTTTAAAGCCAGGGTTCAAATATTGCGAGGTCAATCTTGGTCCTAGTCTTAATAATGAGGCGGTCTTGGTCTTACGAAAGTACAAGACCAAGACCGATTTCGGGCAACACTATATTTAAGCATACTTTTAAATACGTATTTACCTTTTTTTTGTAATAAAACCTGTATTTAAATTTAAATAATAATGTCTAAACGGAAATGTGAATTGTGATAATTAATAAAGTATTTTCTCATGATTCAGTTTGTCCTTCAACATCCAAATGTGATTTTAAATTTTAATTTAAAAAAAGTATACATTCATTACGTAAAATATCAAATCAGAGGTCGTTTATGAATAAGAATGTACAAAAGTAAAAGTTTTAGTCAATCATATTCATAATCTTTATATTGTATCATAAATGAATTATTTAGATTTTAATATCTTTTTATTATTATGCGGTATTCGTTTTAATGTAACACACTTATCGATTATTATATTTTTTATTTAACCGTATATAAACTCTATAGTTAACTGTGTCTGAAGAGAAAAGAGAAGTCTGTTTAATAAGTAATATTATTTTATCTGTGGAATGTTTAAAAAGTTTTTGAAATAGAACTTCTTTAGGCGCGACTAGGAGGTAACTGGACGACAATGCAATGGAAGTCCTTTACGGCGATATGGCGTCAAGTGTCTGTACCAATCGGGTTTTTAAATATTTTTGATTTTATTATTAAATAGTTTATAAACAAATCAATAAAAAACATTTGAAAAAAAAAGAAAAATTTATAAAAAATATTAAATTGAATAATAATAAAAATCATACAATAGAATTAATTATGTATATATGGAGGCGCAGCCTTGCTGCCATCTGGTTTCAATACAAGTAAGTAACAAATTAAATCAAAGCTTAATTCTCTGTATTGCCATCTATCAGCTAACTCGGAACTTAAATAACACAGGAAATATTATTAGCAACTCTTTGTTATAAAGTAAATAAAATATAGAAAAGTACGAACAGATTACTATATAACTAATTATATTAATTATGATTTAATAGAAGTTTTGGTTATATTGCCATATGATTTATTTATTTTGAACTTAATCGTCATCTTTTATAACGTCAAAGAAGTTTTACTTCAATCGCGTGTGACGGTTACACGCACTCAGTTATTATTTTATTTCTTCCGTCTGTCAATTAATATTCTAGGCTCAGAGTGCCATTAATTTTATATATATGTACACAATGTAGAATTATTTGTATATCTTCATATGTATAACTACATTTTGTGTTTTTAAATGTGTGTAATCGAAGTACTATTTTGTTATATTTGTAATCACTTTAATACCGTACCTACTGATACGATTTTAACTTAAACAACGAGTAAACAACGATGTATCCATTTTTTAAGATAAATATAAAATGTAGTGTGTAATGTTCTTTGGATAAAGATCTTTTATTTCGTCGATATCTCCATTCATTCATAGACCTACATAGGTAATTCTTATTAATATCTATGAGACATTATTATAAAGCAAATTAGACCCCAGATTTATTTCAGAGTTATCTCATTGATAGGCCTTGGATAGGACTTTCGACCTATATACCTAAATAAACCTAAATACAGATACAACGAAGTGTATAAACGAAAACGTAAAACGTAAAACGAAACGAAGTGTAACCTTACCAAATGTTAGACAGGTTAATAGTAGAATCAAGATCGAAGGGAATTTGGTAGGGTTGGTTGACAATGCTGTATGTCTTGGGAATCACACTAGATTCTAAATTACAATGGGGCCTTCATATATAAAAATTGGCTATCAGATTAAGTTCGGCTGCATACGCAATACGTAAAATTCGTCAGCTTACAGATATTACCACCGCTAGGTTAGTCTACTTCGCTTACTTCCATAACCTAATGTCTTATGGTATTCTGCTGTGGGGGACGGCTGCTGAGGTAGACACCATATTTTTATTACAAAAACGGGCAGTTTGAGCAATATATAATATGGGACCTCGCGAATCATTAAAAACGAAGTTTCAGGAATTCGGTATCCTAACTCTACCCTCCCAATACATTCTTGATAATTTAATGTATTTTCGTAAAAACTTTGAAAACTTGCATTTTGTAAAGGAGCGCCATGATCTAAATACTAGAAACTGCAACAAACTGGTCGTCCCATGTTTAAGACTTAGCAAAACCAGTAATAGTTTCTTAAGTAAAAGTGTTAGGTTTTACAATAAAGTCCCAAAACATATTACGGATTGCCGGACTGTAAATTTAAGTACCATGTCAAGCGGGTTTTAGTGTGGAAAGGCTATTATAGAGTGGATCAATACGTGAACGATAGTGACGTCTGGAATTGACTCCTCTCTGTGCATCCACTAAAAACGGTATTGTAACGTATAATGTATTCGAAATATATATATATATATATATATGTGTTAAAAAGAAGTATCCGATCGAGTTTCTTACCGGTACTTCTCGATGACAGGGTTGTTTTCCGAACTGGTGGTAGTTTTGACGTTCATAAACGCCTTATTAGGGCCTAAACTGAATAAAGTATTTTTGATTTGATTTATGTTTTTGTCAGGTTATATCTAATATATAAAAATCTCGTGTCACGGTTCTTGTGGTCGAACTCCTCCGAAACAGCTGGACCGATTTTTATGAAATTTTAAATGTGCGATTGGTACGTATGAGAATAGGTCGTGAAGTAGGTATATTTTATACCTCTAGGTGATTAGGCTGTCCCTATCCAGATTTTTTTCATTATTTTGACATTTCTTTTTTATTTTCCATCAAACAATACCTATAACCCCCAATTTTTACATTCTTAACCCCACCCTCCCATTTTTATTCACGATTTTAGTATATTCGTATGGACAATATCCAAATTATTCAACGGTCGTTCGTATTTCAAACAAAACGAAATTATTTATGTTGCTGAATGACAGATGACGCTACGTTCGACTCATCGAAATTTCTTCCACATATGCCTAAGTCATCTACTAAACCAACTAGGTATGCTTTTGAGTGAGTTCCTGAATAGTTTGATTTCACAACTGGAAGCTGTGGGAGTCGCTGTAATCGGGTTTTATATTTTTTAAGAATTTTCGAGCTCCGAAATACAACTGAAACCGGTAGGTACCCGATTTCACGCAGACGAAGTTGCGCGGGTCAGCTGGTATATAGATATATATTTAATTATTGAGGGGTCTTATTTCTATAATAGCCGTGAAAATTAAATTAATAGAAAAACGGGGTGTTTCAAACACAAGATATAAGTGACATTTTTGTATTACACGGAAACAGTTGAATTACAAAAATACAACAAAAAGTCAACGTCACGCTGTGTTCCCAGGGGGTCACCCATCTAAGTACCGACCGCGCTCGACGTTGCTTAATTTCAGTGATCGGACGAGAACCGGTGTTTACAACACTCTACTCGACACAGAGTTTACCGCCACCACTTTCGTCAGACAAAAAGATTGCCGATCAGAATTTCAAAGCACTTCTATTAGAATTATCACGCCATAAAATGGATAATTAATACAAATATGAAGGAGATATAAGAAATAAAAATTAAATACCGTTCTTGATAACAAACCATTAAAAGTTAAAAAGAGAATGCTAATGAAGGAAACTCAATAATTTAAAAAGATTCAGTGCTTTAACACTATTTGGGTTTACACAGCAACCCTTGAAAAAATTGGGTTTCCTGTAAATTCAAATTGGATTTTCAAAGTGTGAATTAACAAAATGCGTATACTAAATGTAAATTGGACATTCGAGTTATTTATAACCAACTTGTACACTCGATCTTGTAATAGGTTGTTTACTCCTGACTGAGCTCCAGAAGATTGAGAAGAAAAAGGAAACGTACTGACCGCGTCCCACGTTGCTTAACTTCGGTGATTGAATGAGACCAGGTTTGTTTAACACTCTACCCGACACAGTGCTTACCCCCACCACTTTTCGTCACAAAAAATGGCTCTGGATGAGAATTTCACTTCCAAACGCTTAATTTGCCGTAATTATTAGTTTACTAGCTGTGCCCGCTACTCCGTCCGCGTGGAACCTATTGTAAAAAAACAGTGACTCATAAAATCATCTGAATGTGTTAAGTCCAGTTATTTATATACTTTTCTCTCGTAAGTACCTAAGTCACGTCGTCATTAAAATTATAATAACTTTGATAGAGTGAACCGATTTTAATGAAACACAGATTAAATGTTACTCGGAGGATATGCTTCATGACTCTCATGGTTTTATCATGAACACAGTACTTTAACAGTGATGCGTGTTCAAAGAAACAGACAGACAAACATTTCTAAAAGTAATTGAAACGTATTTTATTCCTCATTCCTAGACACCTGCAACAATTTTTTTCACAAAAATGTAATAAGTATAGACACGTTAGATTTACATTGTTATTATATGTTGGTATAGATTATCAAAAACTCAAAATCTTGAGAAATAAATATTTAGAACAACTGGGACAAGCTATTAAAAATATTCTTTTTAGTAGTAGTATAATTTAATCAGAATAATGGATATGGTGAAGGCCAATTAAAAGTTGATTTTAGTTATGTGTTTACTAGTAATCATGCAAGGTTTAATTTTTTATGTGTTAAGAAATATGAAGGCAATAACTCCTATAAAAAAACGCCATAATTTACAATAATACTAATAACGATTTGGTATTTTTTTACATTCCTATATTTGTTTATGCATCCTGCGATCTAATAAATATCAGCTACTAAAACTATAAAAACAAAATATGATGTATTCTAGAACTATGCCATCTGTTGTTAAGTCATAAAACTAAATACAAAGCAAGTTTGCATTAAAAGGCTTCTTGGTACAATAATTGACTATTCCACATATCTTTCAAATGACTGTTAGTTGTTGCTCGCAATATTTCGTAGATGGCGGTTTTTATATAAAATTGTTCTATACTTTTTGTTACCTACTTTTTTAATCCACAAACCCTTTTTTAATGAAAACATTTATTATCATCTACAAATAAAACCTAATTTTATTATGATAACGACTACTTCTTGGTAGACGTTGGTACGTCCGTCGCCCTGCCAGCAATAAATAGACCCTTGAAGATTGAGAGTGTCACCTATTCCGAACACTCAGACCGCAAGACGGAGGCCCCACCGGTTCGAGGGGATGAAGTGCATAGGCAGTATCTCCTCCCCGGCCAAAACGTGTGGGAAGAACACTATGGGGTTTTTAGTCAGTAAGAGTCTGACATACCCATCTCCGCTGCCCGACGTTGAAGTGGCAATCTCATACAAGATTTTCCCCATGTTAAAAAAAAAGCGTTTGTGTACTTATGTACACGCGTTAGAAGTTATACTTCTTTGGCGTAACAAGATAAAAATCTTTTCAAAATTTTTGTCTATCACCTTATTCTACGTTTGTAGAAAAAACGACACTAACAATAGCAAAAAGATATTTAATACATTGAAAGTTTTAATACAAAGAAATATAAGCAACAAATACAAAGAAACGAAATGTTGACTATAGCTAACTTCAAGGTGTCGGTTTTTCGTGACGGTGTGCGCGCGCATCGTAAAAATTTACTCTCATTATTTTTCCCTAACACGCTAAAAGAAGTATAACTTCAATATAACTTCCATAACTAGGTACGGCAAACGCATTAGATAGATCTGAATGTACTGAATGATATACTTGTTCGGCTTCAAAGAGGTCAATATTTACAAGAAGACTATAAGATCCTAATATATATTACAAGCTGATACCGACTAGCTAAACTTCATCGAGTTGTTTATTGTCTTAATAATGGATGTTATGTACAGAGGAAAAATCATAAGAAATCTGATTGCCCCACTTCTCCACGGTAAGAAAACACACATCGCTAGGATACGTAGTGCTTATAAGAATAGTAGTTTCTTAAACTTCTAATAACTTTACATTAAATTAAGAAATCGTGTAATTTTTTAGATAAGAACCCCAAGTGGATAAGAAATAAATTTAAAAGCAATCTATATAGTTTTTGCGTGATGCTCGAATAACGGCAAACTTCTATCATTGTATTTACATCTAAGATACACAAGGTGATATGGGCATTTAAGTAAAGTGTTATAATAGTATGTTATTTACTTATTGTACCCCGTGACGTCACGGTCTGATTAGCAAATATAGTAGTAACAAATATGACATTGTTTACATCAACGTGACAATATGGGTAAAATTTATATAACTCTTTTGCTCCTTTTGTCGTTAAATAATCAGAGAAGACGCGAGTAGAAGTAGAATAAATGTCTTGTGTTTCATGAACAAGAATAAGGCCAATGAAGTATGATTGTTTCGAATCCAGAAGCATAAAGACTGTCAAAATTCTTTACTGGTTTAAAATGTTTTAAGACTAACTACCGGCCTCGGCTTCTCACCGGTGTATTGACGAACAAAATGAGATCAAATCTTCTCTATACATATAGTACGACGCCTTAATTACATAAAATGGCAAATGAACAGTTGAACGTCAATCTGTTGAGTGTTTCAAAACTTTCGAAGATCTCCGTACTGTTTCCTTTTTTACCCACTAATGCCCGGTTTCTGAGATACTCGGTTAAACTACCAATAGTTATCGACTCAACAAAGTTATCCATAAGATAAACTGTTAAATGGTTCGTTGAGTTTTACCGACATTTATCGTATGATTGTGTGTTCGGAAGCGCAATTTGACAGGTTATCGAACCGATACCGGTATTGAACAGATAAACTACAATTATAGTAACTTAGAAACCGGACATCGGTCAATTATTTATATGGAGATTTTTGAACCCAAGTACACTTTCCGTATGATTTTTCAAACACTTTTTTTCATGCAGACCTTTTGTTTACAATTAAATTCTAAAATTATTAATATTGCACAATTATGTCACTGTTTTCAGACTTAATAAATAAAAGAAAAACATACAGACATACTCCAATTACTTCTTATATTAATATTGAAAAAATAACTAAAATCGGTTCAGTTTTAGAGGAGGAAAGAAAGAAAGAAAAGGGAATATAAAATCATGATTTTGTTTATTTTATATTGGTATATACAGTCCGAACTGTAGTTGTCTCTGTCATACTCCGTTTGACAGTCCAAGCAGTGTGCGACAATAATAAACTCCCATTTTAACCTATTCAAATTTCTTTCAAACCGCGTTCCCTCTCAATTAGGTAACAGACCTATGAAATGGCCGACTTGGAATACTGGCTAGTGTGAAGATATATAGTTCATTTTACTTCTAATACCCAAATTAAAATTAATCTTAACAGGTGTTTCTTTTTCCGTCTTTCGATTTATGTTAGATATGATCCTATGATTATGAATAAGCCTAAATTTATAATTTTTGAATATGAGTTTCCTCGTGATACCAGCGCAGTATCGATGGCATGTAATATTAATGGCGTATATGGACTAAGTACCGCAAGTGAACGCAGTATGCTTCTTTGGTATGATTGCTTCCGTTATGGAAATTTTGGTTCCAACAATGAGTCTTGCGGCCGACCGGAGACGAAAGTTGTTAACGATCTGATCCGTTTACGTTAAATTGGAAAGATTGTTTTTTCTCTGTAATCTTTATATTTTTGTGTGTATTTTATATTGCCACCGGGTATTTCGAAAATTAAATGTCTCGTAAGGTTTGCCTGTAAGAGATTGCTCCAAGCGACAAGGGCGCCTAACTGTACACGTATATATAAATTACTGTTTAATTTTGTATATATACTAGCAGTTACCCGCGGTTCCGCATGCGCTTTTTTAAAATGTATTAAAAATGTGAAATTATGAGTAGATGTTGTACATTATAGAGATGCTTTTTCAAAAACATTTGTAAGTACGACACGCACGCCATCTACTGTAAAATGTAACATGTACATTAGAAATGTGAATAATAACAGTGTATCGAATGGAATGGGATTTATCATCAGCAACATGCCTGGAACTTTAACCTACAATATATCACCCTCAGTGCTCACTTAGACTATATAAGAAAGTAATTAAAGTTTTAAGCTATACATTATCGAACAATACGTGTTAAATCTTTTATTATATAGATCTAATATACCCGTATTGTCGATATAATTAAGTTAGTCTTATACGTTGCTATAATCACTAAGTTATGTAGACGCAAGCGCGGTAAATAAATCAAATTGGCCGCCAAATTGACCAAAAAGATAATATAATTTTAATTACATACAAACATATGTTTACAATTTTCTTAAGACTAACTTAAGACTTCTTTATTATTATTTTCAATTATGTACTTGTTAATTATGTACTTGAGGTCCAGTAAAGCATACGTCTCACTCGCTTGTTTACAATAAACAACATATTTTTAATAAATTTCACATGGACGAATGCACGGGTAACAAATCAACAAATAAAATAGAATATGTCAACTGCTATAATTTTCTGCCAGTAAAATTCCCGTTAACATAGGTCCAGCTGTTTCGGACATAACCCGAAACAAACGAACAAAATATAATAATATAAAATACCAACAATATTAAAAAAAAAATTTTTTTGTTACTTGTAGCCAAATCCATTCAACCAAAAAGTTGTTATTTTAATTTCAGATACACACACTTTATTTTTATAATACGTAATAGATTACAAATAAAAAATTGGAAACAAAACAAACGTAGAATAAACATTTTGAATAGAAACACAAAATAAACTTTAAAAATGTTTGCGATAGAAAGTTAGCACGTTACCATGGCAACGTATGTAATACTAACGCTAACTCGCAGCGAAAGCAATCAAAACGAAAAAAAATCCCGATTTTGAAACATTCTTCATTGGCGCTCAACTCCTATTGGTCTTAACGTAATGATGTATAGCCTTAAAGCCTTCCTCGGTAAATGAGCTATCTAAAATCGAAAGATTTTTTCAAATCGATCCAGTAGTTCTTGAGATTATCGCGTTCAACCAACCAAACAAACAAACAAACTCTTCAGCTTTATATATTAGTATAGATTTAAGTCGTGCAATAAATAGTTTATCATTATTCGAATCTTTTTTATATAAATTGGCCAATATAAAATAGTTCGGAACCTTTTCCTCTGTTTGTAAACTGATGTTCTTAATTTTTTTCTTGTTAGTATCTAATTACGAAGGTCAGAGCCGGAGGATCAAAAACACAAATTTATTTAACTGAATGTATTAAAAAATTACAAAATAAGATCTAAAACTAACGTCGTGAGAGTGTCGCCGATGTTAGTTAACTAAGCTAAAACAGGTGAATGCTACCGATGTTACGTTAACACTGATTTAATTGAATTTTCTTTTTCGAACTGACTATGCTATTGGCCTTGTAAGGCCTTTACAGCTTCACCGGACTACCTGGTTCAATCGACATCTCGTCCAAGCATTTATGCTTGGACAATGTGGGAACGGAGGAGTCGGACCACCGAACGTTTCCACTAAATTCGTGCATCTGTTGTACCGTGGAAATTGCTGACTTGCTTTGAACACCTGCCGCACCGTGGGACTCTGAACTCGGCTTTCATAAACACTCTTAGTAAGCAATTGTGATGTGTAGCGATGGCGTAACAAGCTATTGATGAATTTTAGTGTTCTCAATAAAAAAATGGAATTCGGTTTTTCTATAACATCGAGGAGTCGAATCTTTTGTTTATGTGTATTTGTTTGTCATACTTCACTTTCCGTAAAACAACAATCACCAATCACCAATTTGTGTAGGTGGTAGAGCCACGCTGAAGCTACTACTGGTTTCAGCATGAATGGGTCGGCTTGCCTGTGGTAGTACCACCCTCTCACAGAAAACCTACGTGAAGTAACAGTGCTTGCATTGTTGCGTTTCGTTCGGTTAGTGAGAGCGCCGGAGGCCCATCTCCTCTTCCCCCTCCCCCTTCCCGCACTCCTCCCTTCCCCCAAACACAGGGTGGCAACGCAATTGCGACTCCCTTGGTGTTGCTAGTGTCTATGGACGGTGGTGACCTCTTACCATCAGGTGAACCGCCTGTTCGTTTGCCTCCTATAATATATATATATATATATATATAAAAAATTGTATAATACACAAACTGGTTTTTATCATTTAGAAAAAAAACATCTAAACGAAATACATATAATAATAGTACATATAATGTATTATATATGTAAAAAACACTTTATATTCCCTATTATAGCCAAATTTCGACCAGTGGATGACCACTACTTATGAATTCATTTATTCGACATCCTTGAAAGTTATTGAATAGGCACGCAAATTAGAGGTTCTCAATTTGATTGTCACTTGTTATAAAAAGTGAATCCTGCAAGACAATTCCAAATGCTCTACCTAGGTTGCAAAACACAGTATTAAATTTAATCAAAGTCTAAATTACATTTTGCTGCAGATATAAACGATTATGTCGAGTTATGTATGTAAATTATTTCGTTTATGATAATTAGTTTTCCAGACGAGTGAGCAGCGAACAGCAGGTTTGCAAGGATATCCGTTGTTGTTGCTTTTATATTTTCGACGTTGGCTTCATATACGGGCTTTAATGATTGATCTTTGTCTTTGTTTAACTTATTTTAATTGTAATACGTTTCAAACGAAATTTCAGGTATGATAATTTGTAGATTACAGAAGAGTGTAAATACGTACATATTATATTATCGGTTAAAACAAAAAAAAATGTTCACTTGTCATATACATACAATAGTGACATGATACGGTAGCCGTTTTCACGTTTGCGAAAGTAAATATGCTGAATTAAAAGTGTTTATTTATAATAAGGTGCAGTGGTATGCAGACGATCTATTCTTGGATTTCTGACTTCAAAAATTACTCCTTATCTTATTATTATCCTTATTTTATTTTATTTTAATCACAAGAATGTATCTCCTGTTGAAAAACTTTATGTATACTCGAAGTTTTAGACGTTTAAACTGCTAATTTCGGTGCTTTAAAATTTCAATTTCCTTTTCGCGAATCTATCTATACGAATATAATAAATCTGATCAGTTTGTTTGCTTGAACGCGTTAAACTCAGGATTTCAGGTCAGATTTTAAAATTATTTCAGTGTTGCTCAATTATCGAGGAAGGCTATGTAGACGCTAAGACCAATAGCAGCAGCACCAATGAAGAATTTTTCAAAATCAGGGTTTTTTCCTTTGAGAGCTATCGCTGTGTGCTCTGCTTAAACGGAAACTATTCACTGCGGACGAAGTCGCGGGCAGAAGCTAGTTCACTATATTACTCAATTAGAACCTGCAGATAATACGACAAAAACTGTACTGTGCTAAAAACCTTAGACACAACGCAATGTTACTTTTTGCGAATTTGTAATCGTCAATATAGAAAATAAAGGAATTATCTTGCAATTCTCAACCCGGTTATATTTCAAATATATATTAACTAAGTATCAAAATATATCTGTTTTTAATTTAATTCCTAATCATGTGAGCAATAAGTTTGGCATGGACTTCATTCCATGGTATTATTTACAGTGAACAGAGCTATGACAAAGGAATATTTCAATGGTGTAGGCAGATGTGAAAGATAAACTTGTTAACTTTGTGAAAGGGCAACAAATCCCGACCCAGAAGAAATAATGTTCTATACGACTTAAAACTATAAAGGAGTTGAGGTACATATAAAATAAATAACTCATCCCTGAAACACAACAAATAATTAACAACGCATCTTTCGACCGATTGAGAATACGAGAAAAATTTATCAATAAACTTCGTGTATTCAAGAAACTGCGGTTATGAATTTAAGAGGGTCAAGTTGCTTAATTCGGAGCGTATATGTAACATGCCAACGTGATGAGCTAGAAAAAATGGAATTTAAAAAAATATGTAAATTCACTAATATAAAATTATGGTACAGTAAAGGATAGTTTAGTTGGGTTGTTTTCAGAACCGGTGGTAGTTTTTGACATTAAAAAGTGCCTGCTCTGGGCCTATAAACTGTATACCGTATATTTGATTTGGATTCTATCGTTAAAGAAAACTATTAAAGTACAGTACTCGCCAAACTTTTTCACCGCTCTGTATATAGCTGCGCATAATAAAAATTCAGGTATTAATACGTATTATATTATACTATCGACCCGCCCTAGCTTCGCACGGGTGCGATGTAGATATCCATTTTAATGAAATATTGTTAAGGGCAGTTTTGGTCGACATGACATGTACAACGTGTTTAATGTATTTAATTGGATAAGGAATAATACTGTGTTGTATAAAATAGCTTGGTAAATAACATAATTATTTTTGTAAAAAAATAAAAATTGTTACTGTGGGGTATTCTTTAGAGATAAATATATACCTTTTCTATACTATAATAGGTTTGCATTATATATATAAACCTTCCTCTTGAATTCCTCTATCTATTGCTGAAAACTGAATTAAAATCCGTTGAATAGCTTAAAAGATCTAAGCGAACAGACAGCGGAAGCGACTTTACGTTATACTATGAAAAAATTTATAACGTCGAGACAATTGAAGGATAAATAAATATCAGTTTTAAATTGCTATAATAATATATTAACTTTGTTTTGTATCAAACTTTCGTCGATATTATGCACCAACCCGAACTTAATGCTATATTCAGAGCGGTCGAAAAGATTAGCGAGGATTGTACACCCGAAATTCCTGAAGTGATTTTTTTTTCTCGAACTGACTATGCTATTGACCTGGCAAGGTCTTTACAGCTTCACCGGACTAGGAAATTCCTGAAACTTGGACATGAAATATTTATATACAAATTGAAGTGAGTACAGTAAAAGAACTACATTAATTTTGAAATCAGTAGAATGAAAATTGACCTTTTATTTCGGTTATGAATAAATAAATACTTCCGTTTAGTAATTCGATGCTTAAAACCTCGAAGAAGTATGTCGATATCCGAAATTATAGGGACTATAAACATTATAATTATGTGTAAAAGATGTATAACACACTAGATGTAACCGCAGCTCCGCACGCGTTTTTTTAAAATTGTATTAAAAATATATAAAATTGTGGGACCATGTACAATTACATAAATGCTCTATAAAAACAATTGTAAGTAAGTCACGCACGCCACCTACAGTGACATGTAACGTATACATTAGATATATAAATACTAACAGTGTGTCAGTTAGTATTTAAATAAAGCAAAATGACCGAAAAGACAATATAATTCAAATTACATACACAGATACAGTATATGAGTTTCAATTAAGGTCCAGTACAACGCACATCTTATGCACATGTTTACAGTGAACAACATATTTTTGCTAAATTTCATGCGGACGAAGTCGACGCTAGTCTAAAATAGAATAACTTAAATGACTTCTTATAATGTCCGCTATCTGCCGGTAAAAGTCCCGTAAAAAACGGTCACACCGTTTTGAAGATAGTACTGCGGGCGAAGGCATGGTTAAGAGCTAGTATAAATTAAAATTGCTTAAATTACTTTTTATAAGATCAGCTATCTGCTAGTGAAAGTCTCATGAAGATCGGTCAAACCGTTTTGGAGATAGCACTGCAGGCATAGCCATGGTTAACAGCTAGTATAAACTAAAATACCTGGAATTACTTTTTATAGGGTCAGCTATCTGCCAGTGAAAATTTTGCGAAGATCAGTCCAACCGTTTTGGAGATAATGTTACGGGCGAAGCCACGATTAACAGTTAGTATAAATTAAAATTGCTTAAATTACTTTTTATAAGGTCAGCTATCTGCCAGTAAAAGTCCCGTGGAAATCGCTCGAACTCTTTTGAAGATAGCATTGCAGACGAAGCCGCGGTTAACAGCTAGTCTAATTGAAAGTAATCTCATTTTAATGTAATTTTTTCTATCTGACAGTGAAATTCCCGCCAAAATTGGTCCAGCCGTTTTGGAGATTACCCGGAACAAACAGACAGACAGACCGACAAAAATTTTAAAAATTGCATGTTTGTTATCAGTTTCGTGTATACTTTCACACCCAATCAGTAAAAAAGTGTTATTTTGATATTACATACAGACACTTCATTCTTCTTATATGTATAGAAGATAGATATAGATTGAGCACTATAAAATTAGTCTATGTACGTATGTTTAATTTGTGGATTTAAGCATAATATTTACGGTTAAACCGCTTTACGTCATAAACAAGTAAGTTCTCGGTCGTAGACTCGCAACGAAACTTTCACTACGAATTTTGTATCAATATTATAATCGGTGATTGACCGTTTTGCAAACATGATAATTATCTCTCTGTATTTGCCATTTATAAAGTGCAATTTATTTTTATCCCATCATTCACATTTTCGTTAAAGGTCTTATGAAATTTTGTAGTTACTTAAGTTTGGGCAAAATATTGTTCTTCTTCCATTCCATTTTTGGCAACCAGTCTTCTAGTAGACTATTACTGCCATTGTCAAGTGAGTATCGATATTACAAGTTTCTTGATATAATTTCAATGAACTAACAAGATGGTGGCCATCTTGTTAGAACTTTCCATGGAGTTTTTGTGGCATCTCAGAATTCATGGTCCGTGGTATTATTTTCCATTCACTTCACTTATGCACAATAACAAACTATATTACATAAAACACCACCAATTTGACACAATATAGAGTCAAGTAACACAAGATTATGAATAAAATATAAAACCCACTACATGACAGACCAAAATCCCGCCAAAAATACCAAACTAATATTGTATATCTCTTATATTATTTATTTATTATTATTTATCTATATAGATTATTATCGTTACTTCGCTGAAACGATGAGGGTTTGACTTCAGAAGGATGATTCCGGGGGCTGAAGCTATGCATAATCTATACTAATATTATAAAGAGGTAAAGTTTGTGAGTTTGTGACGTTGTAGGGGGTAATCTCAGGAACTACTGGTCCGATTTGAAAAATTCTTTCAATGTTATATAGCTCATTTATCGAAGAAGGTTATAGGCTATTTATCATCTCGCTAAGACTAATAGGAGCGGAGCATCAATAAAGAATGTTTCAAAATCGGGTATTTTTTCCTCTTGAGAGCCCAAAGTAACTATTCCACGCGGACGAAGTCGCGGGCATAGGCTAGTGTTCTATAGAATCATAAACTTTATATACGTACATATGTGTCTATTTTGTACCTATTATATTAGTATAACTAAACATTTCTTACACCACATCAATTATTTCTATTAAAGTTTTTACCTTTCTTTCTACATATCAAATTATATGGGATCCTTTGTATTAATCAATTGTTATAGAACATAATTGTTATACTAGCTGTACCCGCAGCTCCGCACGCGTTTTTTAAAATCGTATTAAAGAATTATAACATTGCGAGACTATGTACAATTACAGAAATGCTATTTAAAGACAATTGTAAGTACGACGCGCACGCCATTAAAAGTAACATGTAACGTGTACATGAGATACATAAATACTAACAGCGTGCCAAATGAGGTTTGTCATCAGCAATATATTTGGAACCTTAACCCACCAAATGACTACCTCAGTGCTCACTTACAATGTATAAGGAACTAATGAAACAATAACTTAAAATATTATTATAAAGATTTACGTTTACATTACATTTAATATACATTGCCAGTATTATAATTAAGATTTTGTGACTATACAAAAAATAAATGCTTGTCTGTTCCGCAAGAAATTGTATAATGGAACTCTTTACGTAATACGTTTATAATCTAAGATCTTATTAGGAATACCTCTATATCATTAAAGTTATTAATAACTATAATGTCGAATTGTAAACAATAAGCTGATAATTGTTTCTCTTATTAAAAATAAAGAATGAGTGGAAATCTTACTAAATTTCATGCAGACAAAGTCGCGGGTAACAGCTAGTCTAAAATACAATAACCTCAATTAGTTTTTACTAGCGGGCCCGGCAGACGTTGTCCCGCCCTGATTATAAAAAAATCCTGGACAAATTATATACCAAAACGTTCCTCGTGAATCACTTTATCCACTGGTGAAAACCGCATAAAGATCCGTTCAGTAGTTTTTGAGTTTATCGCGAACAGACAGACAGACAGACGCGGTAGGGGACTTTGTTTTATACTATGTAATGATAAGGTTCGCTATCTACCAATGAAAGTCCCGTGCAAATCGTGCAAACGGTTGTTTTGGTAATAGCACAGCGGGTGAATCCACGGCTAACAGCTAATCTAAATTAAAATAGACTAAATTACTTTTTATAATGTCCGCTATCTGCTAGTGAAAGTCTCGTGAAGATCAGTCAAAACGTTTTGGAAATAGCACTACGGGCAAAACCACTGTTAACAACTAGTATAAACTAAAATCGCTTGAATTACGTTTATAAAGATATATATCTGTCAATGAAAGTTTCGTGAAGATAGGTCTAACCGTTTTGAAGATAGTACTGCGGGCGAAGCCAAGGTTAACAGTTAGTTTAAATTAAAATAAACTAAATTACTTGTTATGATGTCCGCTATCTGCCAGTGAAAGCCTCATGAAGATCGGTCGGAACGTTTTGGAGATAGCACTGCGGGCAAAACCACTGTTAACAACTAGTATAAACTAAAATTGTTTGAATTACTTTTTATAAAAATAGATATCTGTCAATGAAAGTTTCGTGAAGATCGGTCGGATCTTTTGAAGATAGTACTGCGGGCGAAGCCAAGGTTAACAGTTACTTTAAATTAAAATATACTAAATTACTTGTTACGATGTCCACTATCTGCTGGTGAAAGTTTCGTGAAAATCCGTCCAACTGTTTTGGAGATATAATTGCGGGCAAAGCCGCGGTTAACACCTAGTCTAATTTAAAGTAGCCTAAGTAACCCGCTGTAATTTCAGCTATCTGCCAGTGAAATTTCCGTTAAAATCGGTCCAGCGATTTCGGAGATTACTCGGAACAAACAGACAGACAGACCAACAAAAAATTAAAAAAATGCATGTTTGTTATCAGTTGCGTGTATACTTTCACACCCAATCAGTAAAAAAAAAAATTTTGATATTACATACAGGCACTCCATTTTTATTTATATGTATAAAATTCTCTAGTGTAAAATGTTTTTTTTCAAATCGTACTCTGATAGTCTCCATGATTATTTCGTTAAAATATCCAAAACTTTTCAGGTTTACAAAGTAACTAGTCAATGACAACGACCTGGTTCGCGTTAATTACCGTATTATAAATAACGAGACATATAACCGTCAGCGTAAACTTGCCTTTCTGGTGAAAGAAGTTCTGAAATGGATTAGTTGTTCCAGAGATTATCTCTATACTCATAAACTTTATCTCTTTATAAATCTTGTAGATTATTATCTGTATATATGGGTGTATACAGGATGGAGGAAAAAATGAGCGAAACTCGGAAGAAAAGTATTTTAAATATTTGAGATAGCAAATGTTACATTCCTATACAATAATACAATACATATACAATAATACAATAATACAATAATTCCTATACATACAATCCTTTAACATTCTTTTTTTTTAAAACAATTGTAACTGTATCACCTATTTATTAACAAGCTTATGTGTCGTGACGCGAACTATGGAGCGAATCTATGAAGCGATAATTGCTCGATGTTGAGCGTGTTCGGACAAAATGTTGATCGACGTAGGTCCTTGTAAAACATTATGAAGTAACCATTAGCATGGTGGTAGGGCTTTTTCTAAACTCACCTGGTTAGCTACCACCCCTAAGTTGAATGTCTGTCGCCAAGTACTTGTCGGTGTGTTCCGACAGTTGCACTTGAGAGCCAGTTTAAGTGTAGCGTGATTAACCTCTTGGACCACAGCATCATTTAAGATTAGGTGAGATTATGGTCAAATGATAAAATCTATAAAGTATCTCAAAGAATATATCTCGATTGAACATTATAAAATACTAGCGAGTCCGGCAGACGTTGTTCTGCAACGATAATTAAAAAAAAATCCTAAAAGTCAACCGCAACGCCGCCTACCGGCTCCAGTTGTGAATCTAAACCATTCTCGGATCCACTGGTACACGCACACAAAATTTCATCAAAATCGGTCCAGCCGTTTAGGAGGAGTTCAATGACATACACGCACAGAAGAAATTTATATATAAAGATAAACAAATGAGACTTTTGATCGATAATTTTGATAGTTGTCGCGTCTAAATATTTGGAGGAATTATTCACGTTACTCATTTTATCGCTCATTCATTAAAAACAAATAGGAGTTATAACAAGAAATAAAAATAAAAACGCGCGTGGAGCCGCGGGCGCAGCTATTATTTACAAAGGGTAAATAGAAAAGTATACATTTCTATAGTTTGTGAATATATTACAATTACAGAAGCTATCCCGGGGTCCCATTATTGTATTGTTCTGTTCCAACATAAAGTTATTTTTCTACCAATTAAACAATATTGTTATCCGTTGTTCACTCTAAAGAGAAAGTTAACGTGTTGCTTAGATTAATAAGCATATCTTCAAAAATCCAAGTAATAAGTACGTGATAATTGTATCACATTCGCTTGTTATATTATTGAATGGAACATCCAATACATTTAATTTCGTTTATGTGTAGGATGAGTTCGTATTTTCACTTGTTTTATAAAATGTTCGATCTAGAAATTGCGGTAAATGCTCAGTCACGGCGTGCGTTGAAATCTTTCGTTCCGCGCACTAAACAGTTGACCACAGTCCGGCGCAATCACACCACGCGTCCCCCGTCATACGGTTTATTAAGAAGTCATGTACCACTTGTATGTCTATGGGGACACGACGCGCGTAATTCGAAATTAAAAAAAGTAATAAGTGAAGTGTTCATTGTTGTGATAAAATCGTTTGAAGAAGAAAAAAAACACACGTAAATAATTACATTTCGTACCGTTAATTGACTTAAAGTTATCAGCGTAATTGGATTGTGCATTGCGGCGTCAAATGTCGGACTGTATTATGGTAAGTTTTGTATTAAGCCTAAGTTATTTAATTAGGAGAGAGTACTTTTATGTAATTTTTTTTAATATATTTAAAAACATTTAGAGATTATGTACGTTTTTTTTAAACAGTGAACTTTTTAAGAGTAATTAATGGACAACAATATAAGTAAAGGAGGTGTTTAAGGCAAATTATTGTTATAGTAAACAGGCTTAATTGCTTATTTGCATTAAAGGACCAGTTATGTAGCGTAACTGTGTCAAATGAGTCTTAGTACTACTCTTATGGGAAATTGTGCTTGTTTCCCAATATAATACAATGAAAATACGTTTCGTTCATTAAAATTTTTACTGTTTGAACTTATTTTTGACGTTTATTCTTCATAATCGTGATGTTTTGTATGAAGGTAATTATTTTCACAGTCAATCTATTTATGTTTTAATAAAAAATATTATTTTTATACACATATAATTATTAATTGGACGTATATTATTGATGTATCGAACTTTTATCGTCTTTTTATGAGTATTATAGACAAAATCCATTGTTTTAGTTGTATTGTGTGTATCAGAACTTTTTATTATACTTATAATTAAGTTCGCAAATTGTAGTATTCTATATTATGTCTATTTTATTTCTGAGTTTTCACTCGCGTGATGTTGCTATGAAAATTATTTCTTTCCTTTCCTTAGGATTACTTCTTCAGAAAAAATAGTCTATTTGTAACTAGTTGATACCCGCGACTTCGTCTATATCGTGCTGAGTATGCGGACCACACCGCTTTCCCCAATTTTTCGCGACAAGAAGACACGTCGTTGAACCGCGTAGTGTTTACAAACCCGTAGCTTTTTATTAAATAAAGCACGATAGCTTTTTTAATCTTTCTTTAGATAAGGGCCAAATGTCTATAAAGTAAAACTAAAAAAAAATATCGAAATCTATTGAGTAGCGTATTTTACATGATGCGTGCACAACGGCAGACGTCTGTCATTTTATTAATCTAGATTAAGAAGAAAGAATTACTTCACAGAACTAACTTATTCTTCTTTCGTATTTGATCTTCAGTTGTCTTTAAATCTGTGTTGATTTTTTGTACAATAACATTTTTAATTCTATGTAACACTAGCCTCTACTCGCGGCTTCGCTCGCATTAATGTAGATTCTATTTATCCCTTTCCCTCGGCGACGTTTATTTGGATACGATATAGTATATGTCCATTACTGTATCACTGATAATATGTATGCAAAATTCTATAATGATCGGTTGAGGCGTGAAAGCGTAACGGACAAACTCACATTCACATTTATAACATTAATAAGGTTTATCAAGAAAGCATGGTAAAGAAAAAATGTAAGTTATTTGCTATATTTTTGGTATCGTTATGAAAAAACACTCTTTTTCATCCTCGAGTTTAATCGAACTTTCTCGGTCTGTTCTATTCTCACTATTATCTGATTTATATTTTGTTAAAAATGTATGTGCTAATGACTATATTTCATAATATATTACACGTCAAATGTCGTTTTAAAAAAGTTACGATCGGACATCTACCTTATCATTCTTTATCTTGTGTCGTTTCTCGACACGTCTCGCTCTGTGACGACATATGTTCTCGAACGTGAACATTGAACAGTGTACTACTTGACGTGACATAATCATATATGTTACTACGGCTTCTTTGACGTCTTCGTGCGGCGTCGTGCGTTCCCGTCCTGATAATAGAAAAAACCGTGACAAATTATACACCTAATCCTTCCTCAGGAATCACTGTATCTACTGGTGAAAACCGCATGAACGTTTTCCGTTCAGTAGTGTTTCAGTTTATCGCGAACAGACAGATACACGTGGCAGAGGACTTTGTCTTATAATATGTAGTGATATTGGATATCTTAATAAAATTCACTCGACAGATACAAATTTCATTACAGATATTTTACATATGGTGACGTGGCATCAGAATAAAGTACTGGCCGTTAGTTCTGACTTTTGTGTTTAGAATAATAATACTATTTGTTTTACTAATATTCTGGCTAATTATTTTTTCTGTGACCCAGGCTTTTCCAGTTATTCTTTTATTTTTATATCATAGGAGGTAAACGAATAGGCAGGTCACCTGATGTTAAGTGATCATCGCCGTCCATAGACACTAACAACACCAGGGGAGTCACTAATGCGTTGCCAGCCTGTGTTTCGGTGAGGGTATGGGAGGGGGGAGGGGAGGTGGGCCATCACTTCTGCTTCTATTAATAATGTGTTTTGGACAATAATTACTCTTTATTGGATGAAACGTACCCTATGTCCTTTTCTGTACCCGTGAGAACGTGTACACACAATTGCATAATGATCGATTAACCCCAAGACTTTCCTAAGCCATAAGAGTTTATTTATGTATGAAAGAACAGCTTGTGAACATGAATAAACGCTATATGTGAACAATTTATAGGCACATAGGTCTTTAAAAGCTTCCACAGTATGCGCTACATGGTAAACAAACTAAGTCAAAACGCTATAAAGGTAAACACAATATACCTAAATTTAAATAATAAAAAATAATCCTAGGTAGCTAATACAATAGAAGTATTATTATACAACAATAAATATAAATATACCACAAGAATAGGAAATACAATATCAAAGCGGAAACATAATAAAGTTATTATTTATATTTTTTTTGAAGTTATACTTCGTTTGGCGCGTTAGGGAAAAATGATGGGAGTAAATTTTTAGGATGCGCGCGCACACCGTCACGAAAAACCGGCACCCTGAAATTAGCTATAGTCAACTTTTTGTTTCTTTGTATTTGTTGTTTGTATTTCTTTGTATTACAACTTTTAATGTGTTAAATACCTTTTTTCTTTTGTTAGTGTCGTTTTTTCTACAAACGTAGAATAAGGCGAAAGATAAAATTTTTGAAAAGATTTTTATCTTGTTACGCCAAGGAAGTATAACTTCTAACGCGTGTATATAAGTACATACATACTTTTTTTTTTATATATCATATCTGGAAAACGAACACATGGGTCACCTGATGTTAAGTGATCACCACCGTTCATAGACATAAGCAACACCCGGGGGTTTCACAAGTGCGTTGCCAGCCTGTGTTTGGGGATGGGGGGAGGGGAGCAGACAAAAAGGGGAGGGACAGGAGAGGGATAAGGGGAGGGCAGGTGGGCCTTTGGTGCTCTCACTGACCGAACGAAACGCAACAATGCGAGCAATATTACTTCACGTCGGTTTTCTGTGCGAGGGTGGTACTAACCCAGATGAGCCGATCCATTCATGCTGATACCAGTAATAGCTTCAGCGTGGCTCTACCACCTATTATTAAATACCTGAAACACTTAAAATTAAATTGTTAGGAGATCCATACAAACGAATGTAGGCCTTGTGGTGCACTGGTCAACAGACTGTTGGCAGCGTAAGTATATAAAATACCGTATTTATTACGAAATTTCAAAAACTTGAACAAATTATGTAAGTTATAATTATAATTTCATAAAATTTCCTAGATATTTAAAAACGTGATATGTCATTTTGAGATATGGGTCTTGAAAAATCAGCCGAGGGGTTAAGTGGCTAAGGCGTGAAAGTGTTAAACACAGTCCCATTCAAATTCATAACATTGGTAACCTTTAAAAGTGGTATTAATTCACGTTTTTTAGATTGTTTATTATATTACTAATATTGTTGTATTTATTATGTCAACTAGCGGGCACGGCGGACGTTGTCCCACTCTGATAATAAAAAAACCTTGAAGTTAGATATATGCTGTCACTAATTTTTTTGTAGGAATTATAGAACTCTACAACTTTTCTCTAGAACTCAATCATATATCTCTCATCGTTAAGGCAGTCTTCGTAAGAAACCTTTTCGTTCGACCGTTTTTTATCCGACTTTGCAAATCCGACGACCATAAAAAAGTCTTTTCATTTTTCGGGTTAATACATAGCCTATGATACTCACAATTAACTTGGCTTTCTACTGGTAAAATAATTTTGAAAATCGGTTTAGTAGATCTAGATATTACCCCCTACAACCTCACAAACCACCTCTTCATAATATTATCATGTATAGATTTAAACGAATATATCAAGATCAAGACAACAATATTATGTATTTCTGGTTTCTACTTTTGGGACTACTTTCAATGAATTAGCAAAATGTTAGAATTAATTAATTATATTTTTGCAATATAAATATTGAGCAAACTGTTTACATAATCCTGTCAGAGGAGGAAGTTGCGTCGTAATATAAATGCATATTAAATCGAGTTTTAATGAGATAAGTTTTTGTGAGGTAGAAAATTTTTGAACAGAAACTTAATATTTTAGGTATATTCGCTATATAGCTTCTTTGTATTCAAACGACAGTTTGCGAATCAAAAAATGTTTTTTTCGCATTAAACTGTATTGTAATACTGAAATCATATAAATTAAAAATAATAATAACACGCGCTAAACAGACCTCGCTTAATAACATAATCATTACATAGTATAAAACAAAGTCCTCTACCGCGTCTGTCTGTCTGTCTGTTCGCGATAAACTCAAAAATTACTGAACGGATCTTCATGCGGTTTTCACCATTGCATAAAGTGATTCATGAGGAATATTTTGGTATACAATTTATCGAGGATTTTTTTGTAATCAGGGAGGGACAACGTTCGACGTGCCCGCTAGTCTATACATATAATAAGAATGTAAATCTAATCTGTGTGTACATTTGAGATTTTTGTGAAAAAAATTGTTGCAGGTGTTTTGGAATAAGTAATAAAATACATTTAAATCATTTTTAGAAATGTCTGTCTGTCTGTTTGTTTGAACACGCATCAATGCTAAAGTACTACGTTTACGATAAAACCTCGTCAAGAAAATCATAAAGCATTTCCTCGGATAACGTTTAGTCTTAATATCATTAAAATCGTTTCACTCTATCAAAAGTTATTGTAATTTTAATGAAAACGCGACTTAAGTATGAGAGAAAAGTAGATTAGTAAATGAACTCTATATATTCAGATGATTTTACTAGTCACTGTTTTTTTACATTAGGTTCTACGCGGACGGAGTCGCGGGCACAGCTATTGAACAAATAAATCTATTCGTTCTTTGCGCTGAAGCTCCTTGACGGAACCCATGCCAGCGCTTGGATCCAGAGGCCTAATGCCTCCATCGTGTCTTGACTGAAATTATATGCTAATATTCGGACCTAATACACTTACTTCAGTCTCTAAATAAAGCTTTGAATGAATTACCTCAAATAAAAATCATGACTCCAGCTTCAATATTACATAGTAAGCACGTAACTCGCACTAAAGAGCTCATCGAAATATAAACCTCTATTAATAGAAATCACGAGTTTGTAAAGAATATTAAATTCGGAATTTAATATTTATGTTAACAGCCATAGTTTGAACATTTCCTAATATGTCCTAACAAAGTGGAGACGCGTCATTTGTACCTAATTTACATGCTACAGGAGTATAAAAATAGCAAATTTTTGTCATTGCAGATTTATTTTCAAAGCCGAAAATTAAGTTTCTTTAAGCAACGCATTAGAACAAAGGGCTATCTTGTTTTGAAAGTTCCGACGAATTAGTTTTAGATATTTTGCTTCATCTGACCAATCAGGGCTAAGAATGCATCATATGACAGTGTATGTGACCAATCGTGACTTCTCGGACGATGTAGTTATTTGATAAACCATAAAGAATTATATAAGACGTGCCAGTGTCTAGACTCTGCGTATAAACCTCGTACATCATACATTTATATCATCTTATCATGATCTGAAATTCATTTTTGTTTTTCATGTCACGTCTAATTATATATTCATGTTACACAACAATTTATAAAATTCATGTAAAGTTTAGTCCAATTAATTAATTTTAATTGCAACTCTTTCGAGCAAGCCTTAAGGATGGTTTTGGAATGGATTTTAGGCATCCATATTTTGGCATACTTTTTATAATACCTTCAGAGGAATGTCTCTATAATTTTTATATGGTCGGTATTTATTTAATATATATACGTAATCTATCTAATGTAATTTTGATCAATCTCTCGATAACATTATATTCCTTCTGGATAAATGGTACCCTATGTCTTTTTCTGTATCGCTAGGAACGTCCTTGTAAAATGTCATAATGATTGGTATAGTAGCAAAGGCGTGAGAACGTAACAAAGAAACAAATTCACTTTCGTATACTATTAGTTAGGATTACAATAAATGAATTATTTAAAATTTTGCTTAAATATACCGAGACCGCCTAATTGTATGAAAACTATAAAAACCAAGACTAACCCTTACAAGGTTCGATGAATAACAAAACTGAGCCTGCGAGACTCTTATGTCTCTCGGTGAAGTGAAAATGAGATTTAGACGTTATTATTTTATTACCGTCAGTATCTGAAAACCACATTACCAAATTTTATAACAATTACATTGGATTTTTAAAAAAATATCTTTCTTACTAATTTGCGATTAAGAAAATACACAAGTATATTTTTATAGAGAAAGTTCCAGTCTGAATCAGTTAGTGTCCCATCAAACAGAATCCCACACTCGATTGCCCGACGAGATGGAATTCCACACACGATATGATTGGATTCGATTTAAAAGAGAAAACTGGTGTTAACATGTTATTTACTTTTGTTACCGAATTTAATGCTTTTCAAATCAGAGTAATTTAAATGCAAATACTCGAATAATTATATGTTTCTTATAAATTTTAAACGTCTCACAACAAAGCTTTGTGACGAAAAATATGCAACATTGCCTCAAGTCATTGTATCATTTGTGTCTCGCTTGTCTACATGGAATGTATGGTAAAATTAGATGAGAAACCGAATCGAACCAAAGTAGATGAAATGTAGGCTCGTTCTAGATGTCCAAGCAGCCCGAGATTAAATGCTTAAGCATTATAGGAAGAGCATCTCGATTTACTGTATTGTTTTAAAACATAAGACATAAATCTCAGACTTTTGATATCACGTTATGAGGGAAGGAAATAAATCAGAAAGCCAGTGTAAGTTTGATAAACTTATACTCAATACCTAAATTTCCAGAAATTTTAGAATTACCAATATATTAATTAGATCATGTGAATATAATGAAGACGAAGACATAATATTCTTTGATAAACTGTTAAAGGCTTATTGAACAATAAATTTGAGGAGTACTTAAGTTAACCGAGAGCCGTCAGCTCATTAGATATTTTAGAGCGGCGGAGGACGCATGAGACGGAATACTCGATGTTATCCAAGATGGCTCCTGATTTACTTTCAATCATTGCCACTTTCGTGTCTACTCAGAAGTTATTTCATAAAGCATGATTACTAGGTACAGTGAGTCAACCAGATGTTTTTTGTATTAATTCTAAAATTAATATAAAGTAATCATATGTGAAAGTTAATTTAATTTGTGTTTTATTTTTACGTACATAAAGGTTTAATTGTATTGATTGTAGAATAAAGATTTTCCTACTCTTCCATTCCACATAACGTGAGAGCCTCTCACTATCTTGGCAACGTCTTCAAAATATTGTCAACTTAAATTGATTTATTTGTTTGGATTTCTATGTTTATGTCATATTTAAGCACAAAATCTGTCTACTCTGTTACTTTGTTCTAAGACATAAACTATCGTGTTTAATAAATAGCAATAGGTTAGGAAGTAACTGCAAAACTTGTGAAACTCTTGCTAACCAAGGCTAAGACTGAGAGCACGAGACCAACACCAAGTCTTCAAGTCATCAAGTCTTGGTCTTGCATTTGGGCAGAACTACTTAAATATGTCCTTTTGCTTTGAAATATTAACACATAACCTGCGGAGGTGATAACTTTATTTCGAAATATGCGCGGAAGGTGTTACGACATTCTCTCAGCCAATTTCCTTATGTCATTTTCTTTTAAATACATTTTAGATTTCATATGCAAAACGACACTAAATCTAGCAGAATATCATAAATATTTTGTAACAGATCAAATGTTTTATTATCGTTCGAATAGTTTTTATTTTAATAACTTAATTGTATAAATTGTGTTAATTGGGAAGTCATTGGTGTGAGGACGCTATTAAGAAGTTAATATTATAACTGTTTTGTATAAATCAGCGGTTAGATTTGCCTCCCGAAACAAGCCGAGTGGTTTTACAATACAGTTACATATATGGTCGTGGTTACTGTGAAATATGCTGTGACTTTTCATTTCAGTACCGCGTGTTATAAACGTAACAGGTTAATAGCATATTAATCGTTAATTGACGTGAGTACGAATAGAACACTGAGTCCAACTATTTGTGAAGATGAAAGGATGACATATTGGTAGAATATTTTTTAAGATATGCATGACAAAGTGTAATTAATCCATCGTCGAGTAACTATTGATGCAGAACAGTTATCTGCATTTGATTATTTAGTAACACAATAGTTGGGATAATAAAATATATTAGTTCATTTTTACTTCGTTCTGGCTTAGCGTGTCTTTTGATCTATATTTTATATGGTAACTGCTTCGCTCTTAAGGGGGGTAGCATGGTGTTATATAGCTTATAACGTTACTAAATAAATCCTACAACATATTATAAATTCGTATGTGAGTTTGTTTATTTACTACGCTTTTACACTTTAATTACACAACTGATTATCATGAAATTTTTCATACTAGTTGTCAGGGGTTCAGAAAAGGACATAGGATACCTTTTATCTACAATAAAACCGAGCGATAGTTTAAATTTATATTAACGCGAGAGAAACCGCGGGAAACAGTTAGTTAGTTAGCTATAAAATACGTGAAGAGTTTTTAAAATTAGATTGTTAGTTCCAAAGATAATAGCGTAAAAAACCAGTCTCCAGAGCTTTATGACTTTAACATTAATTTTTCATTTAATTAATTACTTCATGATTTTTGTCCTTAGTTTTTATTCTTTATTAAATTATCAAACAATATTGTATTGTTATATTATATTTTCTTCTTACTTTCTAGTCCTTTTCTTAATTGTATCTTCTATTTTATTGTCTTCTGTATCATATTGTATGATGATAATTGCTGTAATCGACTATAATTAGTGGCATAAGTAATTCTAACAATTTGCATGTATGTTTTAGCTATTTTTTTTTAACAAAACAATTCAAAAACACTTTATTCAATTTAGGCTCTATGAAGGCACTTATGAACGTCAAAACTACCATCGGTTCGGAAAACAACCCAGTCATCGAGAAGAACCGGCAAGAAACTCGATCTGGTATATCTTTTCAATATATATAATATTTAGAATATATTACGTACATGTCACAAACGTTTTTAATGAATGCACAGAGATGAGGCAATTCCAGACATCACCATCGTTCACATATTGATCCACTCTATAAGCCTTTTGACACCAAAACCCGCTTGACATGGCGCTTAAATTCGCAATCCGGCAAATCGGTAATATCCTTTGGGACTTTGTTGTAAATTATGTCCCTGTTGTCGATTCTTTCTGATAAATAAATAAACATAAATTTATGGTTCACAATTCTGGTTAACTGAGTTACGCAAACATTAACCCTTTTTTTTAGCGTGGGGAAATCCCTTATGGATACACCACCCTCTCGGGGGAGAGAGTGGGTTATGTCCGACTCGCACGGACTAAAACCCCACGGTGTACGTCTTCCGCTATAGTTGGGGCGGCACGAGATCTCTATAGACTTCATCGTGCCGCTCCAGCGGTTGGCCCAGCAGTAAAAGCGCCGCCGCCGGGTTCCGTCCTGTTGGAAGACAGCCGTGTACACACCGGCCGTCTCCTCCGTCCACCGGACCTGTGCAATGGGAAGATAGGCCCCCCGACCCATCTTCCCTGGTCCGGTTACAGAGGAAGGAGGCGGTCAAACACTAACCCTACTGTAATACTATTGACCTGTATTACTATATTATGTTACGATAATACAGGTCAGTGCATAATACCGAGATTTAAAAACGAATATTTCCACGCAATGTTGTTTTAGCGTTGTTTAAGCATTAATATCGTTCATCTGTGAATCGCGCCCTGGTTTGTAACAGTAAAGGCACACTTTCTTGTAAGGCTTGCCTAACAACGTCATTATTCGGACAATGAACAACTCTCACTACTAAATTAAAATAATAACCTCAGTTATTATTCATATTTTGCTTTGCTACACTAAATGTAAGCACTATGGTTCAGTTATTAATTTTGTATTAGTTATTTAACTCGTATGATTTTCTTCACAGATACACATTAAAAATGAGACTAAATGTTGATTCTTGTGATATTGATCGATTCTTAATGCAATATAGCGTTTAATATAAAATCAAGGAAGCGGAAGGTAATGATCAATTAATTTTATAGTTATTCCAATATGTAAATAGAAAGTTGTAGGTTTGTTTACATATATAATTCCTATGATATTATGAAGGAAACATTTTTCATTGGTGCTCCGCTCCTATTGGTCTTAGCGTGATGATATATAGCCTTCCTAGATAATCTAACACTGAAAGAATTTTTCAAATCGAATCAGTAGTTCCTGAGATTAGCGCGTTCAACCAAACAAACAAACCCTCCAGCTTTAGATAATAAAGATTATGGTTAATCTTATATATATATACACCAACACACATTTTTATATATGGAAAATTTTGTACGTATGTGTTTTACGTAACAATTAATTAGTAAAGACATAGGTGTACTAATTTCGGAGTTTAGAAAAATATTTATTTTAATTCTGTTTCTACGGTATTGAATAATTCATAGTCACGTATAAAAACATTTTGAGGTAGCTGCTGATTATATATGTAGTCGATTATGTAATTTGTGAGAAATCTCTATAATGATATTAACAAAGTTTTAACATACACTCACGTTTTTATATGACAATACTAGCAAGCGCTTGCAACTTTGTCCACGTTAATCACAACATAATATTGGATAAAAATATTATATAGTTTACTAGCGACCCGCCCCAGCTTCGCACGGATGGAATTTTTATATCCATTTTAATGAAATAATGTTAAGGGTAATTTTGATCTACATGACTTATACAACGTATGTTATGTATTTAATTGGATAAGGATTAATACTGTATTGTATACATTAGCTTGGTAAATAACACATAATAATTTTTGTAAAAAGATTAAAGTGGTTACTATCACCTTTTGAGATAAATATATACCATCGCGGACTTTTTTATCAATCTTTTACATTAAGATATACTTAAGATATACATTAATTTGATCTATCTCGTAAGGTTTAGTCAGCGTTTGCAATTTAAGCGCACAAAAATAGATTTGTTACGACATCACATGACAAATCTATGAATTTTTCGGCTTTTCCGTATTATAATATGTATGTATTATACCTATAAACCTATCTTGAATCACACTATCTATTGCTGAAAACTGTATTAAAATCCGTTGAATAAGTTTAAAAGATATAAGGGAACAGACAGCGGAAGCGACTTCATTTTATACTATGTAATGATGTCACCCAGAAGTAGTAATAGTTTTGGTTAGTGAAAGAGTTTTTAGAGTTTGATCAGTAGTTCTGAAGATTAACTTTAAGAAATAAACTAACTTTATCTCTTTATAATTAGTAGAGGTAGTCGAGCAGTCGATATTTGACCATAATAAGAGCTGCAAACTTATTCTTTACATGCTAATTCTAATTAATATTGTGAATGCGAACGTTTGTTTGTTACGCTTAACGACTCAATGACTGATGATCATTATTACTTTGCATACATGTTGTTATAGTTACAAAAAAGGAAATAAAGAATATAAGGTACCCTTCCTTCAGGCAAAAATGTATTGTCCTCGAAGGATAGATTAAGCTTACATAAACTCGAAGTCGCGAGTTTATTTATCAAACTACTGACTACTCTATTGGTCTAACAGGCCTTACAGCCTCACCGGACTACTAAGTCGCGAACAAAAACTAGTACTAACATATAGGTATTGTTATCTTCATTGTACAAATTTTGTAGATTGTATACGTAAGGAGCGTGAAGTATGACGATCAGAGATTTATAAATCAAGACTGAAAAATAAATTATTCCCAAAACATATCACTAATACCCGTCAATAGCTACTAAACAAAGCAAAATTAAAGTATGCTAACTAATAGGGGAGATAAAGTGAAGAACCTGAAGAAAAAGTGAACTGGTTTATTTTCGCCTATTTATAAGTCGCGGTGGTCTAATGGATTGCCCGGTGGAATATGATTTCGATGTCCGCAGGTTCGAACTCCGGCATGTGCCAAGGAATTTTTCGGAATTCGCGTACATTTACTAATTTAAATTGGTAACACTATCGGCTGACGGTGAAGGAAAACATCGTGAGGAAACCTGCACCTGAGAAATGTTTTTGTAGTACATGTATATGTGGGAAAACATACAACTGTGGATTTCTCAGAGCTTGCAATCACCAATACGTCGTGGGCTGGCGTTGGTGATTATGCCCATATCTTCCTTCGGGAAGAGGCCTATGGCCCTGTAGTGGGTCTCTTACATGTTGAAAAAGTTGTTAACTGCTTCAGATACTGCGGCGATCGCCGTAGGCTCCAATCCTTGCGAAAAAACCGAAACTTGGTGGAGGAATCGATGAAGGAAAACATAGCGTGGTGGTAGGGATTTAAGGGTATAGGGTTTTAAGCCCGCTAGATATCACCGTTGGGTTGAAAGTCTGTCGCCAAGCAGTTGTAATTGTGTTCCGGCATCTGTATTTGAGATCCAGTCTTCCGCTAGATTCAACGTGTTTACCCTGTTGGACTACATCGTTATGTGACATGAGGTGACATTGTGGTCGAACGTTAAAACTTATAAGTATAAAGAAGAATGTGCAAAAGAATATTGTCCTGATTAAGCAACAAAATCCACTTTATTCGAGGTTTTGTAAACCACGATCCTGCTTCACACTACACTCTTTAAAATACACTCATATTAATTACTTTTTTATTCGTTGGCTTTCAATTGTGACGTGAAATTCAACACGCGTTTAATATTCATTTTTACATTAACCAGTGGTAAAAGCGGCACTCTTAACTTCAGACGTATTCGGTTTGTTACTTATGAACTTGACTCGACACACTTTCAGAGTGACTTGTGTTTTTTATCAAATATAACGTACGTGATCGATGATGATACTTGTCATGTTACTAGTCATTCGGTTTATACTGATTCAATCATATCATGGGGTCATTTCAGTGAAATACGACTATATTCTTTAAGGATCTTCTGTTTAGCATGAATTGATTTTTTTTTGTAATTGGTTGAATTTTTTTGTATATCATAGGAGGCAAAGTAACAGGAGGGTCACCTGATTTTAAGTGATCACCACCGTCCATAGACACTTGCAACACCAGGGGAGTCGCAAGTGCGTTACCAGCCTGTGTTTGGGGGAAGAGGGGAAGGGGAGGGGGATGGGAGAAGAGTGGGGGAGGGGAGGGGAGGTGGTCTGCCAGCGCTCTCACTGACCGAAGGAAAAGCAACAATGCGAGCACTTTCACGTCGGTTTTCTATGAGAGGGTGGCATTACTCCGGCCGAGCCGACCTATTCATGCTGAAACCAGTAATAGCTTCAGCGTGGCTATACCACCTATAAATTCCTCCGTACTTTTGCTCGTGTTCAGTTTTTCCTATCCTTGACCTCCCATATCTCAGGCCGTGCCATATAGCCCACTATAGACTCTCTATTACTTCCTTATCGTTTAGCGTACTTTTGGACCTACATTGCTCTGCTTCTAAAGGTCATTTATTATGTTCTTCTTCTTCTTGTTTTGGCTCCGCAAAAGCACTTGCCAATGTCAATGTTTTGTTTCAATGGAGATTACAACATATTTTACACAATAAGTGTCGTGTGAATAATTTCAATGTTCCAACAAGATGGTGGCTCACTTGTTTCCACTCTCACTCACTTTCCAGGGAGTTTTTGTGGCATCTCAGAATTCATGGCCCGTGGTATTATTTTCCATTCACTTTACTTATGCACAATAAACAAACTATATTACATAAAACACCACCAATTTTACACAATATAGAGTCAAGTAACACAAGATTATGAATAAAATTAAAAATCCACTACATGACAGACAAAAATCCCGCCAAAAATTCCAATTATTATGTTGAATAAACTTTTTCATTAAATATAATAATAGACTATAAAATGCAAAGCCACAGATTGCACAATCCAAATTTCATCCAATCCAAACCAAAATCCAAATTTCAAAAATCAAGACATTCAAACAAACAAAAAGGCAAGCAATAGACTTAAAAGAGTAACATTTTAATTAATTGCGTTGTGCCGTTTTTGTTACAAATTTTAGTTGCATCATATACACCAGTATTTATCATCATAATAACATCTTCAATTCATTGTTTCATTTGTTCCTTATACAGTTTAAGTGAGCACTGACGTAGTTATATGGTGGGTTAAGGTTCCAAATATGTTGCTGATGATAAACCTTATTTGACAAACTGTTAGTATTTATATATCTAATGTGTACGTTACATGTTGTAAGTGGCGTGCGTGCAGTACTTACAATTGTTTTAGAGAGCATTTTTGTAATTGTACATGATCTAACTATTTTATATTTCTTTGAATCAATTTTTAAAAATGCAAGCGGAGTTGCGGTTACTGCTAAGTTATCAATGTTTTAAGATACATTAAATGAAACGTTTTATCAGTTTACTCTTATATTTACTTAAACACATATATAGATAACGGATATAACTTTTAACACTTTTACAATAGGAATACTTAGTGTTTACATTAATACATTCAGTTAACGATCATAATGTTATAATTTTTGTTATCATTTCAAAGTCATACTTTAACAGTTTTAATTCTAATTTTTGGTTGCAACTTCATTTCACAAATTATTGTACAGTCGTAAAAAAATAGTGTGTGGCGTCCCTCCGCGCTGAAGAAGTGAAACTTCGTAATGTGGAAATGAGAATAGGAAGGGGTAGAAATTGATTTTTAGTGAAATCATATTGTTTCTTTAAGACAAACTTTATTAACATTGCTTACAATTCACAATTAATCGCATCTTTTAATTATCATTTTCGATTGGAGAAATATCCAAATCTATAACATTTACAATGGGATTATGATAACCAAAGTAAGATACGAAATTTTTGATTATTTTTCTCGCTCTGCGTCTTTCTATTCCCCCTCCCCAGGAGCGTTGAACGTTTAACGCAACAGTGCTTTCATACCCCCTCCATGGTAGCGTTAAAGGTTTAACGCAACCTTGTTGGAAGTCGCATTAGAAGTTTCACTTCAAAAATGCAATTAAAATGTACCCGTGTTAGATATATAAAATATTCTATTAAAGGTATGTAAATCATACTTATATGACCTATATTAAAACAGCATATTAACAAGGTCTCTGTAAGTGTTTACAAATTTTTCGTAATATATTTTGACATGCGTTGGCTGAACATGTAAGTTATTAGTTGTTTCTTAATCGTTGCATTGAATAAACAGCAAGCCAGTCGTAAGTTTTGTAAGTTTGACTTTGAAGAATATTATCGATATTCTATGATAATCTAAAAACATTTAAGCTTGCACCAAATCATAGATTATATAAGGCCAAGGCCGAATTCTGTGACAGACAGAGCCAATTTTATTTGAAATTTTTCGCGATCCCTTATATTATACATATTTAGAAGGAATTACATTTTTTTACAGAAATTATATTATTGTTGTTAATGTTTATGTTCGTTAGCACAGTTTTCGATCAGTCATATAATTCTTAACTTCGATGGATATGAAGTTTGTTACAAAGTTGCACTTAATCTTTCATATTTGTTGTCAGTAATTTAAAAAACATTTTGTAACATACAAAAATGAAAGTGTCAGATATATTCATCAAGAGCCACAAATAATCCTTCAAAGAGCCGCATGTAGCTCGCGAGCCGCAGTCTGGGCCCCCTTATCTATCTTCAATCAATATATATATAAGAGATTCCCACCTATATATTGACTCATCACGATATCTCTGGAACCATAAGGCGTAGCGACTTGAAATATGGTAGGAATATTCCTTTCGCCGAGTAGAGGTCAGCTAAGAACGGATTTTACGAAATTCCACCCACAAGGGGGGTTGCGGGGGGTAATCAGGGCGGGACAACGTCAGCCGGGCCCTAGTAACTACCTATATAGCTTGCCGACTCCCTCCAGGTTTGAGATGAAAATGGGGACATTTAAATTTTTTGTCGTGTCTGTAATTATCAGGGCAAGGATTGTATGAAAGAGTATGTGTGAAAAATATGGGTTAAAATCCCTATATAGAAACCGAGTGAATAAATGAGAGAAGACAGTAATGAGATTTTCAAAAATATAGACAAATCGGCATTCGTATTTTTATTTCATTTTTTATTATATGGTCGTACTTTGAAGGGAAGATTTACTCTAATTCTCTTTTTAGTACATACACCTCTAATACACATTTTGTTGAATACAGAAAATTAATAAATACAATATTTGTATAATATTTTTGTTTTTGCAATTGTTCTTTATATGTTCAGTTGGCTAAGAGTAGAAATGACTTACATAATGATGATGCGTTAGTAACGTGTTCGAACATAGAGTCAATTGACGTAGTTTCAAATTCTATAATGAGCGAGAACTTCTGGTGTGTAAAATATTTCGATGAAATCATATCAGAGTGGTAGGGCGTTGAGAACAAGTTGAAAATCTGTCGCCAATCACCTGTTGGTGTGTTCAGACAGCAGCACTCGAGAGCCAGCCCCTCTCTAGGTTTGTATTTTTACCATCTTAGATCTTATTTAACATCAGAAGATCAAATTTTGATCAAACATTTTTTTTTCTTCGAATTGTCTACGCTATTGACCTACCAAGGTCTTAACAGCCTCACCGGACTACTCAAACATTAAATTATATTAAGTAAAACAAAGATGATTTAGGTATACATATAATATACATTTTTTTAACAATGCAAGTATGTTATCATATGTCATCATATATTTACCACTTTCAGCTATTTCTGCATCGGTTCCGCGGTTCGTGTCAAGGATTAACTGTAATTGTTCTTCTGTTTCTTTATTCGCGTTTCAAGTTCGTAGCGATGACGCGGAAGTTTATTGTTCTCGGTTATTTTAACGTCAGCGAAAGTTTTCGTTAGAGGTCACGTTATGAAAGTATTACTCTTTATAGTTCGTTATCTATATCTCAAAATCCTTAGAAATTTCACTACTTTGTCGCGTCTCGATCGCCGACACTGTTAATGTACTGGTCTTTAAGAAAAGTAACGTGTTAGAAAGACGATCAAATTATAGAAATTGTTTGTCATCAACACTACATCGAGTCATCACCTAACATTCCAGATAGGCCGTGCTTACCGAGCTAATCGGTTGTACCTCATCTATATACATGGCAATATAATATAATAGACACCATATTTTTATTGCAAAAACGGGCAGTTCGAGCAATATACAATATGGGACCTCGCGAATCGTTAAAGACTAAGTTTCAGGAATTCGGTATCTTAATCATAAGTGCCTTCTTAGAGCCTAAATAGCATAAAGTATTTTTTGATTTTGATTTTGAATAAAGCGATACCATAATAAGGTAATTAATGGATTGTTTGATTCTCGAATCGATGAACTCATCTGCAAACCGTGTGATCGCACGCATATATCCCCCAAAAGCTATTATAATATTTTATAGCGCTCTGTCAGTTTTTATTTCATTTATTTTTACATAGACCACATGTCATTTGTGTTATAAGATTAGTGAAACCATAATAGGATGAGAGTACTTCACGCAACATTGTAAGATTCTCTGTACTATGCGTGTTAAATAATTGAATGAGTTTATATAGGTTGTTAATATAGGTGGTAGGTTATTTGAACATGTGAAATGTTATTGTAGTTCCACCGTATACGGAATAATATAGAACTGTGGATTTGTCAAAGTTTGAAATCGCCAATGCTTCATAGACTGGCGTGGTGATTATCCCCATACCTTCCTTCTGGCCCCTAATGGCGCTGCAATTACAGATTGCTGATGATGGATATATGTAGTGTATGACTACAATGTGACCTGATAAATAACTATGTGACCTACAATAGTAATATGTTAAACGTGAAGCAAGACTGGCTTTATGATTTTCTTGAAGAGGTTATAACGTAACATAGCACTTTATAAACTTAGCAAACAGACAGACAGACAGACAAATATTTCTAAAAATGTAAAAATGATTGAAATGTATTTTATCCCTTATTCCTCTAATTTTTTTTCACAAAAATCTAAAAAGTACAGACACGTTACATTTACACTTTTAGTACCTACTAGCTGTGCCTGCGACTTCGTCTACGTGGAACCTGATGTACAAAATAATGACTAATAAAGTCATCTGAACGAATTTAGTCCATTTGCTTATCTCCTTTTCTCTCATACTTAAGTCGTGGCGCCATTAAAATTACAATAACTTTTGATAGAGTGGATCGACTTTAATGAAATAAAGACTAAGTTACTCCCGGGGATATGCTTTATGAGGTTTTATTGTGAACCCAGTACTTTAGCAGTGATGCGTGTTCATACAAACAGACAGACAGACAGACGTTTTTAAAAATGATTGAAATGTATTCTATTACTTATTCCTAGATAACTGCAACAATTTTTTTCACGAAAATCGAAAAAGTACAGACACGTTAGATTTACATTCTTATTATACCCATATATATATAGATAACGTTCTAATACACAATATATTCTGCCTATAATGTAGAAAAATACCAATATATAAGTAAATCGTAAGTACGTCAAAAATATAAAGAAAATTAACGAAAACGACAGTATTGTTATATAAAAAGTTAACGCACATTTGCTAATTTATTTCTAATTTACTGTTTGCTTTATGTAATTTTGAGTTTGCTCAAGTTTGTAGGTGGTAGAGCCACGCTAAATCTATAACTGATTTTCGCATGAATGGGTCGGCTCGCCCGGGGTAGTACCAACCTCTCACAGAAAACCGATGTGAAGTAACAGTGCTTGCTTTGTTGCGTTTCGTTCGGTGAGTGAGAGCGCCGGAGGAACATCTCCCCTCCCCTTCCCCCTTCTCTTCCTCCCCGTCCCCCCAAAAACAGGATGTCAACGCACTTGTGACTCCCCTGGTGTTGCAAGTGTCGATGGACGGTTTTGATCGCTTACCATCGGGTGACCCTCCTGTTCGGTGGCCTACTATGACATAAAAAAAAAGTTTCAATTTTTATTCAATCAATTACCCAATTCATATGCGATGTAAGTTTCACATTAATTCAATGTTAATTAATATACAATAAAGAGTACAAATTATATTTTCATAATGACATATCCGGATTGATTGATTATTAAGCACTACTCAATAATACATTCAAGTTACAGACTCGTCTTCGAAGGCCGAGAGTTGCATCGAAAGTTGGTCATCCTTTGTGTTAATGTTACGAGAAGCCATCCACCTTGAGCTTTGGGAATTGAATTGCTAACGAATCCGAAAACGGAGTAAAAGTTACTCAAGTGTATTGAAGAAATATGGTTTCAATTAAGGTATCGTACGTCACGTATTAAAGAGTTGTGCGTGAGATGTACTCTTTTTTTTAAAGTCGTCATTGTATATAATATACTAGCTGACCAGTGACTACTTCGTTGGGTGGTAACCATTTATAAAAAACTACTTTTTGTGACTTAAATATAAAAGTTAGACATATGTTGTCGCTGGCTTTTTTGTAGGCGTTATCAAGTTCGACAACTTTTCTCTGGAACTCAATCATATATCCCTTATCGGTAAGGTAGCGTTCATAAGAAACGTTTTCGTTCGACCGTTTTTTTCTCCGACTTTGCAAATCCAACTTCCCCAAAAAAGTCTTTTTATTTTTCTGGTTAATATATAGCTTATGACACTCACAAATAACGTGGCTTTCTATTGGCAAAAGAATTTTCAAAATCCGGTTTAGTAAATTCAGATATTACCTGCTACAACGTTACGAACTCACAAACTTTACTTCTTTATTATATCATTAGTATTAGTAATTAGTATAGTTTAGCGGACCAGGAGGAAGTTGTCCCGCCTTGCTAATAAAAAAAACCTTGGCAAATTACCCAAAACTTTCCACAGGAATTAATTTACAGGAGAATATTGCATGAAAATCCGTTCAGTACTTTCGAGTTTATCGCAAACAGACAGACGTGGCAGAGGACTTTGTTTTATAGTATGTAATGATTTATCGTCGTATTTGTGTTATTTATACCTATCAAAAGAAGTCAGTTAAAATTAAAACGTAATTTCTCTTTCAGTTGAATTCTTTCGCGTCCCATTACTTAGAGTTCGCTATAGTAAACCAAAATCGGTGTACGCAGGTGTCGGTTACTAACCGAAGCGTAACTCGCCTAATTATTTCCTTATTCATACGGAATTGCGATGCGATACAACAGTTGTTGGAGGCGCTATTTTCTTAATATAGACGTTATAATCAAGTTATGTAGTGAGTTATTTTGAACACTGCTTTCACATTTTTTTTTAAATTTCAAATTTATATTGAACTAGCTTCTGCTCGCGACTTCGTCCACGTGGAATAATTACTTTGGGCTAACGCTAACATGCAGTGGAGGCTCTCAAAAGGAAAGAAAAACGATTTTGAAACATTCTTTATTCGTGCTCCACTCTTATTGGTCTTAGCGCGATGATATATAGCCTTCCTAGTTAAAGGAGCTATCTAACACTGAAACAATTTTCAAATCGGACCAGTAGTTCCTGAGATTAGCGCGTTCAAGCAAACAAACAAACAAACGAACGAACAAACAAACTCTTCAGCATTATATACTTCTATAGGAAGTTTCACCTTAAAAATAAAACTAAAAAAAAATGGGGAAATATTTGGAAAATGGTTTGATGAGCTGCAAACGTCATATTTCTTTAAATCCATCAACCGGCCTTGTTACAGTAAGCGACATGTCATGTCAACGTATTTTATGAACGACCCCTAATCGGTTAACAATTAGAAATATCAAGTAGATTTTTTTTATGTCATAGGAGTCAAACGAACAGGTGGATCACCTGATGTTAAGTGATCACCACCGTCCATAGACATTAACAACACCAGGGGAGTCGAAAGTGCGTTGCCAGACTGTGTTTGGGGAAAAGGGACGGAGCGGAAAGGGGAGGTGGGCCTCCGGCACTCTCACTGACTTAACGAAAAGCAACAATGCAGGCACTGTTACTTCACGTCGGTTTTCTATGAGAGCGTGGTACTACTCCGGGCGAGCCGACCCATTCATGCTGAAACAACTAATAGCTTCAGCGTGGCTCTACCACTAGTTACTATATACTAGCTTATTTCGTAAAGTCTGAAATCGTAGTATGGTGTAATGCGTAATTATTTGCTAAGTTTACGAGACATACATCAAAGGTGACCGCGCTGTTTGATTGATGCGAAATGGCTCTAAAACTCGTCGTTCAACGCCCGTGAAACTGTTGAGAAATAAAGCCATTAGTCTGCTGTCTCATTTATAATAAATTATAGTAGCAGTTATCCCTGATTTGGACTTAATTTTTTTTTTTAACTTTATTTTTGGCAACCTATCTTTTAGATTATTACTGCCATTGTTGAGTTATTAATAGTATTACAAGTTCTTCTTCTATTCCATTTTCGGCAACCAGTCTTCTAGTAGACCATTACTGCCATTGTCAAGTGAGTATCGATATTACAAGTTTCTTGATATAATTTCAATGAATGCCATCGTCGAGTAGTTAATAGTATTACAAGTTCTTCTTCCATTCCATTTTGGCAACCAGTCTTCTAGTAGACTATTACTGCCATTGTCAAGTGAGTATCGATATTACAAGTTTCTTGATATAATTTCAATGAACTAACAAGATGGTGGCTATCATGTTAGAACTTTCCATGGAATTTTTGTGGCATCTCAGAATTCATGGTCCGTGGTATTATTTTCCATTCAGTTCACTTATGTACAAAAAACAAACTATATTACATAAAACACCACCAATTTTACACAATATAGAGTCAAGTAACACAAGATTATGAATAAAAAATAATATCCACTACATGACAGACCAAGATCCCGCCAAAAACTCTGGACTTAATTGTGTGGTGAAAAAATATAGAATCGCTTCATGTAAATGACTTGCTAACGGTGATTTAAAATTGTGTTTTTTATTTATCTTGCTGTATTATTTGAGGTAAAGGAGTGATATTATGTACACCATTCCATGGTACCGTTCACGTACTTCAGTTTTTGATACAACAATGTAAGCGACGTTGCTCTGTCAATTCTGTAAATTACAGTTATATTTTCGAAGTCTGATTCTGCCTTGTATTTTATTTAATCGTATGATGTATGCCCGGTTTCTGAGTCACATTTATCTGTTCAGTAGCGTTATCGGTTCGATAACTTGTTAAATTGGGTTTCTGAACACACAATCATATGATAAACCTGCGTTAAACTTAACTGGCCAATCTGGGCGTTTATCTAATCGATAAGTTTTGATATTTTAAATAGTTTTTAATATCTTGACAATGACATGCAATGACGAACAACTAACGAATTGAAAAGTTTTGTATATAAAATAATTAAATTTATAAGTAAATAATTATAAAATAAAATTAAACCATCTACTAATCTCCAAAGTATTTTTTAATCATAGTATTACTACTATAGTTAAGAATTAAAATAATAAATCCAATTTTTAACACTCTTTTTTAAAAAGAGCCATCTAGTGAACATCAAAGAACTAGTTTTTGGATTCATTGTTATTTGACAACTCAGAAATGCATTGACAGTTTTTCTTATGGATAACTTTATTGAGTCAATAACTAATGATACTTTAACCGGGTACCTCAGAAACCGCGCATAGAGTATCCAATTTATACTATCATCGACTGATTGATTACTTTATTTGTCACTATTACTCTATTTGCGAATGGAATTAAAAAAATATAAAAAATTAAGCTTCATTGCATTGTAGCGTACGGACTATTGATGGTTATAGTGTAAATATGTTATTGTTGAAACTGGGTACGGGAACTCTGATTTTGAAATCTTAACGAATTGCTAAATTTAATAATAACAGTGTATCTCCTTTATATTTATAGCCGCTATTGGGCTACTATGAAAAATGAAGGCTTAATCGTTAACACAAATCATAGTAACAACAACGTAGCTTAAATTAACTAATCCACGCGGACGAAGTCGTGGGCAGAAGCTAGTATCTAAATAAAATGATAGAGGTCTGTCGTTGTAAATCTTTCACTGAAAAACTAGTGGATCGATATCAATCGATCAATTTTTTTTTTATTTTACGTCCTAGAAATCAGGTCTGATCTATAATAATGTATTTAAATCTAATAAAATATCACGGTAGCTTCATTTAATACAAAGTTATTAGAGATTTAGGAGCCTAATATTTTTATAAGCACTACGGGTACAGCGACGTGTGTTGCCATGGTGTAGGGAAATGGGGCAAGCGATGTGGCGCTTAGGTTCGTTCCTCCATACATGAAATATTTTGTTAAGATAATAAACAAAGCAGACGAAATCGCAGGAATTAATTAGTATCAACATAAGATCTCCTCTACGTGCTTTGTCCGAGTTTTTAGGTGATCGAAAGGTAAAAGGAAAAGCTTGCAAAAGAAGAACGCATACCGTTCGCATTTATGTACACTGTCGTTGATTTTATGTATCCAGTTACCGTAAGGTTGGCGTGTGCTGTATCATTAAGAAATTTCGATATATTGACCGTTACCACACTATCTAGGTCAATGTTACGTAGTTTTTATATTTTCACTTCAAAGGGACTGAGTATAATTTAATCAATATAATAAAGTTTTTATCGATATCTATCGTTGCCTTCTCTCTTCTCTTCTTTGATGAACACTATCAAAAATGATTGTTAATCTATTTTAAGCGTTACTTTTAATAGAATCTCAAATGCTATTGGAAGATCTGACATAACGAAATGATAATCCAATTATCTAGAGAAGATTATTGTAAATCAAGATAAGTATCAGATTATGACTTATTTTCATTGATTGGTATAATTGTTCATTATATTCTTGTATTGTTCGTGTACCAGTTTGTGAATATAACGTGTTTACACATAATTTTGAAATGTTGCCACTTTACAATGCTTAAATAATCGATTCTTACTTACGTTATAAAGGTCGAGAGATTGTATGTTTATTAGTTTGTTGGAATGAGCTCAACTAATGCTCAAATAAAAATATTTTTTTAATTTGCATTTTTTAGCTTTGTTTTCTGCGACAGGTTAAAAATGAGCCAATGAACGACCAATGAATTGACCAACGAACCATAAAAAAATATAAGTCAGAAAATACGCAAAGCGATTATAAAGTAACGATGCGTGCTGCCGTGTGGCGTGGCGTGGTTTATAGACAGTCGAGGATAACTTCCTAATAACGGATTTGCAAAGAGCAAAGCGATAGCGGAAGTTACTAAATAAGGCCACAAAATGATATAACAGTTCTTTCTTTGTATATGTAATACCGAGGTCTCGGTACGAGTAGGTGAGTTTATAAAGAAAAGTACATATTAATTCATATTATAGTTGGTATAATTAGAATTACCAATATAAAATTAATTTAGTATTTTTTACTATTGGAGCTCTCTTGCGAAATCTATAATACGGTTATCCGATAAAAACCGAGCACTACTAAGAAGGACCGAACTGTGAATGTTTATGTCAGGAAGATACTATGCCGCGCGGCTCGGTGAAGCGCTTGGTGTACTCTCTATATAACAGACATGTTTTATATGGAATTTGTTTACGTAACTGTGTTGATATTAATTCAAATATTTAGAAATTAGACGCCACTGGAATCGCGGGCATAGCTGGTGTAATAGTTAAATAGTGATCAAAATACTATACTGTAAAATCATTGAAATATTATTTGGGTTTTTTGTATTAATTTGGGTACATTGTATTATCTATACTACTAGAAACGTTTTGATATTTTGTTTATCTATACTATAATAAAACTGTAGCAAGGTCAAATCTGTACATTAAATATTTTTTGAAAATTTTTATCGGGGTAGACTTTGTTATCGATATAGAAGCCAAAAATAATCTTTTTACAATTTTTGTCTGTCTGTCTGTCTGTCTGTCTGTCTGTCTGTCTGTCTTTCTGTCCCTGTGAACACGCATCACGCTGAAAGTACTGAACCGATTTTAACGAAACTTGACAAAATAATAACTAATATTACAAGGTTACATTTAGGATACTTTTTGTCCCATAAAACACAAGGGGTTCTCCAGGATAACGAAAGACAAAAAATTGTAGTTAATGTAACTAGACTTTTTTGCGACACCTTAGTACAAGAGCCAGCAACGTTGAAAGAACGAGAATTTTAGAAAAGCTGGTTCTTTAATATGAAGATATATTATGCCCTTCCAAACAGGATTCAGGATACCTGGTAGCCGGTTAACGTTGTGTTTTTTAATGCGCATTACAGGTCAAAATTTTGATTTATAAATAATTTTAGGGAAAAAAATTTTCGGTTGCTTTTTAGCGCCATTAAAAATATGAGTTTATCACTGCCAGACAATTTTGTTATTGACAATAATATGCCCGATGATATTCTTTATAAACAAAATAATTCATTTCAAACCATTTTATTTTTTCCATTGCAAAGAACATATTTCATTTTATTAACCATTATGATATTGAGATTTCACCGTAAACACTGAAAAACAACGATAAACGTAGACATATGACTTGAGACTGACGTCATCTTGAAGGCATGCGTCTATAACAGGCGCTTCCACAATTATCGCTATCTTTATCATACATAAAATGGGGTAAACATATCAATGCAGTTGCAGAATCTGGCTCTAAGTTTCTAAACGTTTTCAAAGCATTAGCCGGTTTTAATTGGGGTGTTGTTCATCCATAACATTTAGTTCGTTTATACTTAAATATTACACTCAGTCGAATTGACTATGCGAGCTTTCTTTATGATAGTAGTGCTCAGATTAACCTCTATAAACTTGAAAAAGTCCAAAACCAGGCCATGAGGATTATCGGGGGTTTCATTAAAAGTATTCCAATCCATGTTATAGAAAGCGAATTGAGCATATGTCCGTTACAATTTCACCTCCCTTAAAGTCACCATGGATTGATGACAGTACGATTTGCCGTCGGGAAGCAGTCACAGGAATAAGATTACGCTCAGAACACATCCCGTGTAAAAAGTTCGCCTACCTGAAGCGTAAAGTACGATCACCACTCTGCCAGAGTTGTGAGCTCTTCGATGATGTGCACCACATCCTGGCAGAATGTGTTCGAAACGAAGATACTAGATCTCGGCTTAATGCCTCTGGTTCCTTCCACACTGGTTTGTACAATTCGTTATTCTCTGACCCCACTTCGAAAGATGCTAAAGAATTGTACAAAATTAATATAAGCTATTGTTAAGTTTATTGTCATTCTTATTGTTATATAGTTGTATGTCACTTAGGCGATATAGGCGCGCAGGCGACTAAGCCTTCATTAAAAAAAAAATAATAATAATATTAAAATCACAGCTATCTTAACATGGTTTGAATATACTTTATTTTATTTACAAAAAAAATAGCATCGGGCACATTATTGTTAAAACAAAAATGTCTGGCAATAATAATTTCATGTTTTAGTGGCGTTTCAAAGTTAGTAAAAAACAAAACATTCAAAAATTATATAAAAATCAATATTTTTGCCTGTAAAGGTGCGATATGCACTAATAAACGCAACATTTACCGGCAGCCAGGTAGTTTGCACGCTGTTCGGAAGAACATAAAGATATATAAAAAACTGGCTTATTGAAGTTCTTTGTCGAAACCGTTCCTAGCTCTTAGACAAATAGTTACAGGCAAGTGACATTTTGACGCGTCGTGCTCATATCTTTTTAATATTCTTTTTTCTTCAATACAATGGAGTGTAAAAAAGTTTTAATACAAGTTGAAAATAGTTATGATATCATTCAGTGTTTCATTTATCATTATTTATTTTATGAATATATTTTATCGTTTAATTTACAATTTAACTCTATCAACTTGATATTTTACAACGTAAACTCTACTGACTGTATTGTAAACGTCTACAAAAAAGGGAAAGGAACTTCGTTAGAACCTGGGGGTCCATAGACCTCTAAAGCTTTTTTCACATTACCGCCTATATATGTAGGTTAGTTTTTATTTTAATGGAACCCGGTAGATGATGCTACGAACGGGTTGTAGGCTTATTTTAAAACCATACCACATACCATCTGGGTATATGTTTGAGTGAGACCCTTGATAGTTTGGATTCACAATTGGAAACCGTAGGTGTGGCTGCAATAAGGTTTTAGATTTATTAAAATTTTTCGCGTTTAAAAATACAATTGACACCAGTGATAACCGATTTGGTGCATACGAAGTTGCACGGGTCAGCTAGTAATGAATAAATTTAAAAATTACTTAACCTTTATAATAATTCTTTCAGCGTTTTTTAACGTGGGAAGATCCTTTGGACACTCATTCTTTTGGGGAAAGTGAGTAGTGTCAAACTGTTACTCACGGGACACGGGATTGTTCGACTATGCACCATGACGCCACGATGTCAAGATCCAACGCGAACGCCAGGCCACCCACTGATCAAGACAGTCTGGTCAAACTGTCTCCCAGTCCGCCTACCATCCCGATGGATGGTCCCATACCCCGGCCCTTCTCCTTTTGTTCCAGTCTGACAGTGGAGAAGATCACTAATTCAACCGCCACCCGTCACTGTTTTTTAATGAGGTGGTGTCCACATCGCCTTCAACTTTTTTGCGTCATTTTTTGTCACGGTAAATTTATAAGATTGTTTTCTCCCTCCATATGCCCTAAGGCTCGTCTGTAACTTTTAACGTGGTTTTCTCTCATAGTAACTTTTTACGGAGGCTTTGTCTCTCCATCGTATGATGACCGAATCGAAGCAGATCTGGTCTAACTCCGTCCATTGCCCCCACTGACTCGCAGAGGGGTACAGCGAGAAGTACCGTTTGCTAGGCTATTATACATTTTGACCTTCTAATAATGGGTATCGACCCCAAGGAGTGTTTATTTGCTGTCCAGACTAGGTCCGTAGTATTCTAGCCGGCTCGGAGGGGATAGGCCAGGGGTTCATCTTCTCATTGCACAGTTCAGGCTGACGGGGGAAGGTAGCTGGTATGTACCCAGCCTGTCTCTTTATTAGGTAGGAGTCCAGCGGCCACTCGAGTTGGGGCAGCTATCGAAGATTGAGTAGCGAGTACGATTCCTTTGTCCATTCCTTGTCGAGAACAACAAATACGGTCTGTCGGTACACCGTGGGGTTTTAATCCGTGCGAGTCGGACATAACCCACTCTGTCCCCCGGGAGAGTGGGTATCCATAAGGGATTTCCCCACGTGAGTAAAAAAAAAAGGTCCGTAGTGTTCCGTGAGACACAACCACCTAGAGTAGGTTTTGGGTTCTTTACCACGCATTATCTTAAGATGGTAGGCTAAGACCGCAATGAGGCCACAATCCACCCCCTTACAGATCAAAGATACAAGATACACAAGTAATTAACCACGCTTGATTAACCCAAAACAAAAAACATCAGTTACAGTTAGCTACGTTTGTCTGCAAGTAAAATGGACTATATTTGATTTCCAAATACTACGCTAACGCGTCCCGAGCAAAAGCTGGTAATTATTATTTAAAACATGTAACATTCTTCAAAAAATATTTCGTGTGAATCTAATAGATTTACAACAAGTATTTCTTTCTGACTTGAAAATATACATTTACAATACATAAATTAGTTCACGCAGTTATCAGTGCAGTTAACAATAATTAGCAATGAATTTAATCAACACATTTCCCCCCAGACACTATAATTTGATTCATAACGAGAATTTTAGTGATCGCATGTGATAGACGAATTTCACTTTCTCTATAACAGATTTTAAATGTTATAACAAAGTTTTAAAGTAATCGTAAACAAAATAGAAGCTTTTCCCATCACATCAGATTATTCGAAAACGTTTCGGAATATATTACATCAGTTATATAATGTTCGGTAATTTACATATATTGAAAGCCGGTTATTCTCTAATACTTTTACTATAACGTATAATAAGTGTGATAACCATTACAATACAGGTTTATTATGTTTTTCCAGGTGTATTCAAGTTATTATAATTAGCTTCTTCCCTGGCTCCATTCGCGTGGTTTGTTTTTTATTGTTTCATGGAAACAATTTTGACTCATTGTCGAATTGTGTTTTATATTTTTACTAGCGATCCGCCCCAGCATTGCACGGGTGTAATGTAGATATCCATTTTAATGAAATACTGTTAACGGCAGTTTTGATGTACATGACGTGTATAACCTATGTAATATATTTAATTGGATAAGGAATAATACTGTATTGTATAAAATAGCTTTTTATAAACTAGATTTTGTAAAATGATAAAAATGTTTACTGTGGGTTATTCCTTTAAAGATACCTAATATATACCATTTAAAGATACATAATATAATATATACCATTTTGGACTTTTTTATTGATCTCTTTAAGATATACAATTCCGTAATACATTAATTTGATCTATCTCGTAAGGTTTAGCCAGCGTTTGCGATTTAAGCGCACAAAAATATGATTGTTACGACATCACATTACAAATCTTTAAATTTTTCGGCTTTTCTGTACTATAATGTGTATTTTTTATATATATAAACCTTCCTCTTGAATTACTCTATCTATTGCTGGAAACACTATTAAAATCCGTTAAATAGTTTAAAAGATCTAAGGGAACAGACAGCGGAAGCGACTTCATTTATAGTATGTAAAGATTACATTTTAAACATAGGTAATTCGTATATTTATGAATAATAAATTAATAATATCGTAAATGATTTAACGTCCCAAATACGTTGTAATATCAAAAATAATGAATTTAATCAATGGGAGTAGATCTCCAATATACTCTAGGGAGGCAAAGGTAAAGATTTTAATTATCTCATCACTAATTAGCCCTAATAAAAAAGCGTAATTATATAGCAGGATTTCAATCTAGAAAGTCTTTTAACTGTCAATAAAAATCTTGTCAAAGTTGGTACAGGCGTTTCTGATATTACTTTGGATAAATATTTAACACTTAAATTTTATTTCTTGAATTGACGAATAGATTTTGTTCAATAATTTATGTGGTATTAAAATAGCGTAAGTAATCTATTTTATTCTAAAAGCGTCATAGTTACTGATAGAGGAATTCAATTTATGGCATTTATATAAGATATATTCGAATATAGTCTGAATTATTAGATTTCATAATTTGAAAGTTATTAACATGAGTCTCGTTTTCATATTTGTTGGCACACCGAGAAATAATTATATATATGTTTATAGAGTTTATTAATTAATGAAAAAAAATTTTACAAAAAAAATAAACCGCCTTCGATGTGAATAACTAATAAGGCACTAAAAAGCGAAAAATAAGTGAATTATTAAATTAACCAAATTAAATAAAAAACATTGATATTCGCGCTACCTACTAATATATTTGAAGTCGATGCCTCGTGTCCCATGATGTATATCTGTTTAGTATACATATTTTATTACCTGCAACAAATTTGAAATGTAAGTTGGCATCGACTTCAAATATATTATTAGGTAGCGTGAATATCAATATTTTTTATTTAATTTGGTTAATTTAATAATTCAGTTATTTTTCGCTTTTTAGTGCCTTATTAGTTTTTCACATCGAAGGCGGTTTATTTTTTTTATAATTTTTTTTTATTTTTCTATTTTTAGTGTGCATAAATATATCTGGTTTCTAATGGGTATAATAAATCGGTTCCAATTTCACGAAAATACGTAGAGACGAAGTGGGTGAAAATCAAACAAACGATATTTCACCCCCTTAGGGTTTGAATATCTTTTTCAAATTTATATGGGACTGCCTCTGAATATAACCAATTCAAATAAAAGAAGAATCATTAAAATCGGTTCATAATTAATGGAGATATCGTTTAACATACATAAAAAAATCAAATAAACGATTTTTGACCCCTTTAGGGGTTGAATATTTTCTTCAAGTTTATATGGGACCACCTCTGAATATAACCAATTCAAATAGAAAAAGAATCATTAAAATCGGTTCATAATTGACGGAGATATCGATTAACATACATAAAAAAAATAAAAAATACCTACAACCGAACGTAGTAACCTCCTCCTTTTTCGAAGTCGGTTAAGTAACCTCCTCCTTTTTCGAAGTCGGTTAAAAAATATGATGGGCTGCACAAGCGAAATACTTAACGAGCATGTCGAGGTCATCGGTGTACCCATAAGTAATCCCCTTACCAAATGTCGCTCAACGCGGCTAAAGGAATTTTCGCTCCAAATTATTCAAAAACATAACACGTGATTTATTACTCCCATTGTTTTATGATAGTAATTTATTCATTCTATAATTAAGTGAGAAAAGGTGTGTATATATTGTTAGCTAATTAAAGTTGTGTAATTGCTCGGATCTTCATTATATTGTAACAGATACGGTGTGATTAATCTTTGTCAAGTTATTTACAATTATTGAGTTGTATACATAGTGATTTTAGAAATTAATAGAAATTTATTATACCATACTGTACACAATATTAGATTTAAATAATACGTACGTAAAGGTAATATAAAGAGAGAGTAATTGTGAAAATTTTAATTATGATACAGTTTACTCATATAATTAAAATACATTGAATATGTTATACCGAAGAAATTATTGTTATGAAAAGTAAAAACTATATTTTATATAGTAGCAGAATAACACCATAAGTATTATATTTAGAAATGTAGTTTGTATGTTTTTTCGCGGTTATTTCCGGAGCGACTGATCCGAATGTAAAAAATATTTTACAAATAGGAAACTACGTTATCCTTCACGGCTTACGTGACGATTTTTACCAATAAACTCCTACCGCAAACTGCCTTATGGAATTGTGTTTCACAAACATTTTCTGTATAAATTGTAGAATGTAAGTGATTACCATTCTACTTCTGCCGCAAAACAGTAGAGCTTTGTTAGTCTGAAGGGTGAAGACGTACACTAACTGGCACACAAAGCGTCCCGAATCACACACGTTATTAACTTTTGTCCTATTTGAGGCTCGATATATGTTAACTGTAGTGACCATTTAATATCAGAGGAACCGAAAACCTGTATACTATTTCATAGCATAAAGAAAGTAAAATTCATTGCTTATACTAAAACACCAGCTTAGTATAACAAATATACGGTGCGACAAACTTGAATTAATTTATACTCATTATGACGTGTGTTTATTACATAAATATTGTCAGTAGTATATCTAGACTACCAAGTATTAAATGTAAGCAGAACGAATAGTGAAATCGACATAACTGATTATATAGAATTGGTCCGTTATTGCGTAAAATGTTTTATAAATTCAGTCCAAATGTGTCATTGTCACTATAAATGACAGGTAAAAGTGTCTATAAACCGAATTATATAACAATTGTATTACAATTTACATACGTTTTTAATTGTATTGAGTGATTAACATTTAAACTAATATTAAAACGACTTTCCGTTAAAAAATTTAAATAAGTTAACATATGAATTACTTTGAGAATGGGTATATTAGAGGATGTTTGAAAATAGCACCAGTGACAGTGAAGTTGAGGAGTAATAGGTTAGCTTGGTATGGGCATGTCATGAGGAGAGATGAAAACCATGTAACTAGAAAAATCTTGAGTATGATAGTAGACGAATATAAGAGCAGAGGAAGACCGAAAAAGGTATGGATGGGTTGTGTGAAAAATGATGTGTGTGTGGTGTGACACTGAGATGACATTTGATAGGGGAGAGTGAAAAAGAAAACATGCTGGACCGACGCTACTTAGGTGGGATAAGGGTCAATAAGGGATAATTTTCTTGCTGATGATGTATCAGTTTACCAGTATTATTATATAAATGCTTTTTAAATTTTATGGATTATATCTGATTTAAAAATGGTTTGAATCTGTTTTTGTTCAGCTAAAAATTACGTTTCAGTCATTGATATACAAAAACTCAAGATGCATACTTAACTCACAGCCGGCATATAAAAATGAGCGCATAATTTTGGATTATGCAACCATTTCAAATAGTCTCGCGTCGCTTGTGTCCTTGTAGAAACAACTTTAAATCATTCAGGTAAGGTTGAATTTCCAAAACCATAAGTTTATCGCATAACTGTAACCACGCATGTAGGGAGTTTTTTGCAGCCGGTTTTAAACGCTACTTTTGTTCAAGGCTGTGTGTCTTGGGTTTTTATAAGTCGATGATTTCAGCACAGCCAAAAATGACAATTCGTATTAAGTGATGCCATTCAGCTTGCGAATATAATGGCGAAGATAATAGATACGGTACAGTCGTATCGATAACATTAGACTTTTTATTGAAGTGAAACTTGCGGGAGGGGAGGCATTTGAAATTTTGATCGGCTATCTTCCTGTATGACGAACAATGGTGAGGGTAAACACTGTGTCAGGTAGAGTTTTGAAAACACCGGATTTCGTCTGATCACCGAAGTTGCGAAACGTCGGGCGCGGTCAGTACTTGGATGGGTGACCGCCTGGGAACACTTCGTGACGTTTATTTTTTGTTGTATCTGTTTTTTAATGTTTCCCTGTAATATAAGAGTCTTACTTCTATCGTGTGTCTTTATGACACACCCTATTTTTTCTGTATAAACTTGCGTTTTACCACAATCTCAGATTAAGGACCGATATGACAGTATGTAATACGCTGTGCCGAGACTTGAGGCTGATTCTCGACGACAGACCCTCAATTCATCTGTTTAGGTATTGTACCTAGTAAATTGTCTGTTCTTAACTTGTTTGACGTCTTTATCCATAAGGTATTACATAAAATACAATAATAACAAAGATAGGATATAAAGATGTACATAAAATTGTTAATTTTCCTATATAACGTGGTTATTATGTCGCTTACATCAGATTCAATCATAAGTTTGTATTGGTCAAATTATAACGGTGAGAGTGCACCGCTCAAGTACTGCTACCCTACTACCAATAACAGTTACGTTTACCCTACTTCCCTGGATACGTCACTGAATATAAGCACTGATGTCGAAATATACAAGCGCATTCAATAGACGTTTAATAATTTATTGATAATAAAATTGTCGGTATTCTTTAATTTTCTTAACGGATTGATTTTATTTATTATCAATTATTTTTTTATATCTCGTCCGAATATAAGTTGTTAGTTTTCAGTTCCGATGTAATTATCTTATACTAGCTTCTGCCCGCGACATCGTCCGCGTGTAATAGTTACTTTGGGCTAACGTTAACTTTAACTCGCGACTTCGTTTATGTAGAAGGTGAAAATGTTTATAAATAATACGTACGTTAACTCCTATTTTGAAACATTCTACATTAGTGCTTCACTCCTATTGCTCTTAGCGTGATTATATATAGCCTATAGCTATATATGCTATAGATAACACTGAAAGATTTTTTTCAGATAGGACCAGTAGTTCCTGAGATTAGCGCGTTCAAGCAAACAAATTCTTCATCTTTATAATATTAGTATAGATTGTGAAGTAACGAATAGGCGTACAGTTCATCTGATGTTGAGTGACATTGCAGTCGAACCTTGCACATGTGCTACTACTCCTACAATTTAATAATATTTGTTATTTAATACGCTATTATTATATATTTTATGATATTAAAATTGTTAGTGTCGTTTTATTTTGTTATAGATTTTTACGTAAAATTGAAGCTTAATACAATTATGCATTAAAAAATATTATGGGGTAATTAATTAGTCTCCAGTGGACGAAATTTGATCGTAATAAAGTGATCATTTGTGAAGTTATTATAATTTGTATTTCTTTTGATTTTTGAAGTACTAACTTCTTTAGCCGCGTTAAGCGATTTTTGATTTTGAAACTTATGGGTTCGCGTCATCGCGACATCGTCATGCTCGTGATGTATTGCGCTAAACTAGCGGTAGTCTGGTGAATCTGTTAAGACCTTGCTAGGTCAATAGCGTAATAGCCGGACCTAAGGAATATGGGTCGGGGGGGGCATCTTCCTATTGCACAGTTCCGGCGGACGGAGGAGACGGCCGGTGTGTACCCGGCTGTCTCCTAACAGGACGAGGCCCGGCGGCTGCGATGTCGCTGCTGGGCCAACCGCTGGGGCGGCACGATGAAGTCTATAGAGATCTCGTGCTGTCCCAACTTAGCGGCAGAGGTACACCGTGGGGTTTTAGTCCGTGCGAGTCGGACATAACCCACCCTCTCCCGGTTAATAGCGTAATCAGTTCGAGGAAAAAAAAGCCAGACTAGCGACGCGTAGTGTTGCGGCCTGTGTGCATATAATATTGATATTTTGTACTTAGCTTGTGCGGCTCATCATATATTTGATTATCTCATAAACTGTATACAAATGTGTATAATATAATTATTTCTCGGAGTGTCAATATATATGAAAACCAGATTAATGTTAATTATTTCAATTTAGAAATTTAAATAATTCAGAGACTATAATTGATACAAAAATGTAAAAAAGACACAGTTATACCGTTGGTTTTACTCCGGTCGGCTCGACTTTTCGTTTCTAAATGACAAAAACTGTATTGAGTATTGTAAAAAGATTGTAAATTCTAGACGTAAGAGCGACAAGTATGAGGAATTGAGATTTATAAATAAACGTTTCGATTCGTCGACGGTGTGTAGAATAATTAAGATTTAAAAAAATAATTAGGTACACCTTTAGGTTTTTTTTTTTTTTTTTTTTTTTATTGTAGCTCGGCAAAGTGACTGTACTGTGCCTGATGGGAAGCACAGTACAATCCAAAAACAATGGCGACCACCGAAAGATATACTATCCATCGCCGGTCGCCGCTGTCATGCCGGCCTGAAAGCGACCCAGTCAGGGACAGCCCCCCCCCCCCTGTTGCTGGATATACACCGGCTGATCCCGGAACGCGACACGCCCAAACGTGCCACTATGGCGGGTGTTCCACCTGGTGTACGGTGGTCGCGATCCAGTCGGGTACAGACACCCTACCACCCCGGTCGTACTATCTATACTAAAAAAAACCGGTTGACAAAGAAAATGGTACTATTTTATCTTCGCCTGTTTAAATTCCTTAACTGTTTTAAAGCATCTAATAATAATTAATAAATTTAATCCTTTATTTACTGTACTAATAATTTTAATATCTTCAGGTTAGGGGCGCCGCTACTACTTATGTGATAGGAAATTAACATGTAGTCGTAAATGAAAATTATCTAAGCTTACCATCTCTTGGTTGTGTGTCAGTGTTCAGATCACTAAGTTCTAATTATGAATCTTGTGAACTCCCAAGTACGATTTACTTTACCATCAACTTTAAATAGTACTAACAGTAACCGCGAATGGCGGTTCGCGCGTGGTTCCTAAAGTAAAAAAAGTATTAAAGTAAATAAAATCATCTAAATGTAAGTCCATTTACTTATCTACTTTTTTCTCGCACTTAAGTCGCGTCGTCGTTAAAATTACAATAACTTTTGATAGAGTGAACCGATTTTAATGAAACCGAAACTAAATGTTACTCGAGGATATGCTTTATGGCTTTCTTGGTTTTATTGTGAACGTAGTACTTTAGCAGTGATGCGTGTTCAAACAAACAACAGACATACAGATATTTATAAAAATGGTTGAAACGTATTTTATTACCTACTAGCGGGCCCGGTTGACGTTGTCCCGCCCTGATTACCCCCCCCGCAACCCCCCTTGTGGGTGGAATTTCGTAAAATCCGTTCTTAGCTGACCTCTACTCGGCGAAAGGAATATTCCTACCATATTTCAAGTCGCTACGCCTTATGGTTCCAGAGATATCGTGATGAGTCAATATATAGGGGGGAATCTCTAATATATATATATAGAAGATAGATAGATTTCAATATACTTGCAACAATTTTTATTACAAAAATGTATAAAATATAGATACGTTAGATTTAAATTTTGATTGTATGTAGGTATAGAAGATTACAGTGGTCAACAAAACAAATCTAATAATCTTGACAAAATAACATAGTAACTCAGTAGAAAATTGTTGCATATTCCAAGCGTTCTGTAGACTTTTGTATACTTTTACTATACTTTCTCGGACATGCATACACTAAAATGGTTGTTGGTCGACATGATTTAATCGTTGTACTAAAGTTACTACCTTTTTCTAGTTTCTTATGCTTTTTAAAGTCTCGGTTTTAAGGTCAAGCGTTGTGAAAGTCGGTGTTATTTGGGGATGATTTATACCTATGTATACTTTTTTACAAAGGGGTATGTTTTAACATCTTATATATAACTAGCAAGGCCCGCGACACCGTCCGCGTGGAACGTAATATAAAAAAAACAGTGACTAATAAAGTCATCTGAATGTATAAAGCCCATTTGCTTATCTGCTCTTCTCTCGTACTTAAGCCGCGTCGTCATTAAAATTACAATAACTTTCCAATTAGTGAACTGATTTTAGTGAAACCAAGATTAAGTGTTACTCAGGTACATACTTTATTATTTTCTTGGTGAGTTTTTATCGTGCACGCAGTACTTTAGCAGTGATGCATATTCATGCAAACAGACAGACATTTCTAAAAATGATTGAAATATATTTTATCACTTATTCTAAGAAACCTGGAACAATTTTTTTCACAAAAATCTAAAAAGTACAGACACGTTACATTTGCATTCTTATTAGATGTATAGTGATATAAAATAAGTTACCATTTCACTAGTATTTTGTTTTATGTTATGTTGACTGACAACGTGGCTGATATATATATGGCTATAATCGAGACTACGGCCCAAGTGCGTCAGCCGGATCATGCTGATGGACAATAGGAACTCGGTAATTCATTTTCTATAGAACTGGTAAGCATTACAAATACCACACAACATACTACGTCATGTACCATCACGATGTTTATTTTTACTAACACTTCAATCTCGTTGTAGGAATTAAATCTACACACCGGTATTTGATCTTTAAATGTGATATTATTCATCGGCACAATCGCTATTTAATATTATCATATTCTTTGTTGACAACTACTATAAAGTTACGATCTATCTTAGCCTACTATTTCTTGATATACTAAAAGAGAAAAATAATAGTAATGGAACTGTATATTGATAAATCACATCCATTGCCATCCGTGCTGGTCTGTAAAATACAATGAATGTATGTAAATTATTTCATAAGAATTATTCGTATCGCTGAGCACGTACCTACTATGTATAAATAAAACTCTAATATAAGGGATTGTGTAAAATAACACTCATATATATTAGGGTGGAGTGAAAAAAACAATTTTTTTTTTCTTAGCCTGGGGGTCAAATTTGTAACTTATAAAAAACAAAAATTTTTGAAAAAAAAAAAAAAAATTTTACTCAACATCTTGAGCCAGCCCACTCATTTTTAAAACTAATTACGTGTAAAAATATTTGGTTGCAAAAAAAAATTTTTTGAAGGCGTTCTAGAAACTTCAGAGTATCCTCTTTTATGCCAATTAAAAATCACAAGTTAAAAAAAAATTTTTGTGACTATTGTTTTAATTTAAAAAAAAAATCCCAAAAAGTACCATTCCTCTTTAGGGCACTAGAATAAAATTTGAGTTGGAAATGATCATAATTGCCAGTTCTTAGATGTTTTAAGAGATTCAAAGACAAAAAAAAATTTTTTTTTTGCAACCAAATATTTTTACTCGTAATTAATTTTAAAAATGAGTGGGCTGGCTCAAGATGTTGAGTAAAATTTTTTTTTTGTTTTTCAAAAATTTTTGTTTTTTATAAGCTACAAATTTGACCCCCAGGCTAAGAAAAAAAAAAAATTGTTTTTTTCACTCCACCCTAATATATATTTAAACATTTCTAATGATATATGTATATAATTATAAAATTCAAAATGAAAATTACCTTTGTTTATGTTGACTAGTGCAGGTTAATTTTTAATTAATTCAGAAACATTTTTAAGGACAAGTCGCTTATTTTAGGTATTGGAGGAATTTACCAAGAACCCTGTACTCGTTTTTCATAAAATACTGTGTCAAATAGTCAAGTTTATTTTATAAGCAAACTATCAGTTTCACTCACGTTTGATTTCTTCCATCTTTGAGTCCAGCCGTAATAACTTGCGCTGCGCTACACGGCTCGCCCGCACCATTACTTCGTTTTTGCTTAGTGTACTTCCTGTACTACATCCTGTATGGCGATTGCTGTACTCTTTATGGTCGCAGTGTAACGTTAGATAGCCTTATAAGTTTCCTTGATATACCGCCATAATAATTCTTCAAATACGTACTAATAAAGTACTTTCAATGGTTTACCTGAGTTTTTTTTATATCATAGGACGCTAACGAACAAGCAGGTCACCCAATGTTAAGTGATCATCACCGTCCATAGACACTTACAACACCAGGGGAGTCGCAGCAAGTGCGTTGCCAGCCTGTGTTTGGGGGAAGGTGGGCCTCCGGCGCTCTCACTGACCGAACGAAACGCAATAATGCAAGCACTGTTACTTCACGTCGGTTTTCTATGAGAGGGTGGTACGACCCCGGGCGAAGCGACCCATTCCTACTGAAACCAGTAAGTTTCAGCGTGGCTCTACCACCTACAAAGATATATACCACCTATAACGTTTCTAACAATCTTCCACGCATTTGCACGCGTTATTTATGCAGTAATTATTCTTGTCTCTCTATTTTATATACACTATTAACTAACGACGGGAATATTACGGATTTTCATACAAACTTTCATCCCCTTTTTCACAACGTTAGAGGCTGAACTTACAAAGACCCTTCCTTAGTGCTCACCCACGGTAAAAGTAAAAGAAAATCGCATACAAACTTTCACGGCTCTAGTCGCAGTGGTCTTGTCTGTGCGTTAGTATGTCAGTCAAGCATATGCATGAAAGAGGTTAAGGAAAAGATTAATGGAATTAAATTACAGTTTACTTATTTCAATATATTTTAATAAAATAATCATGAGAAATAGTAGCGTTCAACCGATCATCTTAAATGATTGAATTAACAATACATCAGGCGTTTTCTCGCACAGAAATCATGCCCATATATTCACGCTTTGACGGTGACGTGTGAAAATTTCATCGACTGCTAACCAAGAATGTTGCGTGATCACTAACGGGCTGGCGAACTGTACCGAAACAAAATAAATTGATTGAATCATTATCATTGTATGTATTTATTTAATTAGTAATTTATATGTACGTCGAAACATGATTGCAATAAATATAAATAACGGGTGAAACGCTATTTCGCAGTACCACACTCTATGGAGATTTATAGGAAAGAAAAAGCTTTTATTGTAAAAACACGCTTACGAGACACATAAAGAAAACACATATATATATATATATATATATATATATATATATATAGTTAACTAGCTGTGCCCGCGATTTCCTCTACGTGGAAGCTTATGTAAAAAACAGTGATAAAGTCATCTGAATGTATTAAGTCCATTTACTTGTCTACTTTTCTCTTGTACTTACGCCGCGTCGTCATTAAAACTACAATAACTTTCGATAGAGTGGACCAATTTTAATAAAACAAACACTACGTTACTCTCGAGGATATGCTTTACGATTTTTTGGTGGTTTATTGTGAACGCAGTACTTTAGCAGTGACGCGTGTTCATACAAACAGACAGACAGACAGACATTAGATTTACATTCTTATTATATGTATAGATTGGATATGTCCATCAACAAAACCCTCATTCACTCCATGCTGCAGTACAACTGAGTGATACTACAGCGCTGATTTTCAATGGGGGCCCATAGCACAATGTACGGAGGTGTCGGTGGCTGAATAAAAATATTACAGAACTCATAATATATAAAACATTAATTAAATATTCAACAATGCAATAACATAATATAGATGAACAAACAAACGATACAAACATAAGTAACAAGACAGAGTGGTGTAAAAATTGAAAATACAGATAGAGATGTGCCTTTCGAAATGCCACTCAGTATCCCTGTTCCACAGTTTCATAAGCCTGAGAATATGTAGTTTAGCAATATTTAAAATTGTACCGTGAAAAATTATAAAAATACGTCAGAATACTTGTATGACAACCTGTGAAATAGAGTCGAGAATAAATTGCCTCAGGTTACAAATACCTTGAATTCATTTACATCACCTTTTTTTAGATATAGAAGGGACTATTTCCAAACATGTTCTTTGTAATTCTATCTTCCATATGAAAGTTCACGATAGACTGTATAAATTAGAGATTAATTTAAAAAAGGATAAAAAACTTATCTGCAGGAGAAGTTCACACTCGGTAAAAGTGAAACCTTCAAAAAATAATAAATTAATTATATATACGATACACGTGAACTATACACCACGCCGGTTATGACACACATAACCAACATTTCAACCAAAATTCCAACATTATACGTATAACGCATTGACTAGAGCAAGTATTAAGTACCTAGTGCAATATAAGAAACACTGTATAATGTATCCCATTCTCTAGCACTTGAAATATTACGTACGTTTGTCTATTTTTAATGTCGCTTTTTCGTTTCATCAAATTTCAAATCACAACGGGGCTAAAGAAGATTTCACTTCAATACAATAACTACAAACAACAAAGGCTTCGAAACAGGTTAATTTTTGAAACCGTTACTGCTCACGTACAATAAATATATTTAACTGAGAGATCCTTTTTTAAATCGTCAAACGGGTAAAGTCGTTTATTATGCTTAGTGAGTGATATATTTGTAAGTTTGGAGCGAAAGGTTTACTTGAAACTGTTAAAAACTTTGTTACCCGGTATGCTACTAACAAGTTTATAGCCTGGCATATAAAGTTCGTGTATTTATGTTAGGTGGTAGAGCCATGCTGAAGCTATTACTGGTTTCAGCATGAATGGGTCGGGTCCTCCGGGGTAGTAATACCCTATCACAGAAAACCGACGTGAAGTAACAGTGCTTGCATTGTTGCGTTTCGTTCGGTCAGTGAGAGCGCCGGATACCCAACTCCCCTCCCCCTTCCCTTTTTCACACTCCCCCTTCACCTAAACATAGGCTGGCAACGCACTTGCGATTCCTCTGGTGTTGCAAGTACCTATGGACGATGGTGATCACTTAACATCGGGTGACCCGCCTGTTCGTTTGCATCCTATGACATAAAAAAAAAGTAAACCGTTCGCAGACCGCAGACTGTGTCCCTGTAGCTCTAAAACATTGCTCTTTAGAGAACGGGTTATTGTGTGCATCTATAAGAATTGGATCACCCTGAAAAAGTATCTGCCTCAACGGATACCAGTCCTTCGATAAGCATGATCGGGTAACTACGTCGATCTAGTATATTGTTAGTACGTCTACTTATCTCTTGTAGAATATTCTTGGGCAGATGTGTTTAAGATATTTAATCTACGTAGGTGTACTGTTAGTATACACTAGCGTGTTTATCTAAGCTAATATTTAATACTAGAATTTCTAAATATAACTAAGCACATAAATTGTTTGTAGTAGGGAACATAATTTTCATCAGATAACGAGTTAAGCTTAAAATTTATATCATTCAAGAATCTCCTACTTAGAAATAACTTTCCGAGAAGTCGTTTTATAAATCTCAGCTTTATTTAACAAAGCATTCATGTTTTGCGAGTTTTCAAAGTGTAACTAAGTGCTCACTTAGCAACTGCTTGAGTGTCTTGTTCATGTGAAATGACTTTGCCGATTTGTTAAGAAAAAGTGAAATTTTAATGTAAACCCATTAGAAGAGGACGGGTACAATAGGCAATAATGTTAAAATTAATATTATGTTACATTAAGTTGCATTATGAACACGACCGTACCGTAGCAACCGTATTTCTACCGCTCGTTTGTCTTGATGTGTCTTTTGATCGTCGTCTACAGATATTTTATGTTTCTACCTATTGAACTTTACTATCAGTTTGCGTACACTACAAGTAGTTACAGAGTATAAGGAAAATACCTAAGTAAAATGGCACAAAGTAATGTTCTAAACACCGTTACATATGTAAAGATTCTGAGCAGATTTCGAAGAATTATGATATTTTTAGTTTTATTTCTTTATCTTGAATATCTATACCAGTATTATAAAGCGGAAGAGTTTGTTTGCTTGAATGCGCTAATCTCAGGAACGCCTGGTCTAATTTGAAAAATTATTTCAGTGTCAGATGGCTTATTTTTCGAGGAAGGCTATCGGTTATATGTCGTCACGCTAACACTAATAGGAGCGGAGCACCAATGAAGAATGTTTAAAATCGGGGTTAACGTATGTATTATTTAAAAATATTGTAACTGTCTACGTAAACGAAGTCTCGAGTTACAGTTAATGTTAGCACAAAGTAACTATTCCACGTGGACGAAGTCGCAGGCAGAAGCTAGTAATATAATAAAGATTAGTTAAGTATATTTGAATATAGAAAACTAGCCGTCGTTCGTATCTTCGTCTGCGTTCATATTTGTACTAGCTTTTGTTTGCGACCTCTTTCGCGGTATTGTAAATTTGGCTTATCATTAGGTAACATAACATTTTTAGATGGATAGGTGGTTAAAAGGTACCCTATGTCCTTCTATATAACTCTGAAAATGTTCACAATTTCGTAATTTCACAAAACGTAAGAAACAAACAATCTCATATCCGCATTTATATAATTAGTTAGGATTTGAATAACATTTTGTAGACATAAGTAATGTAAATTCGATTATCGCAAACTAGCAGCCACTAGTGACTTCATCGACGTCTATATCTTTGATGATAATTTAGATGTTATACATTGTACTCGGTTTTTAATGGTTTCAAAATCAAAATCGAAATACTCTTTATTCAATTTAGGCCCTGAGAAGGCACTTATGAACGTAAAACTACCACCGGTTCGGAAAACAACCCAATCATCGAGAAGAACCGGCAAGAAACTCGATCTGGTTTATCTTTTCATAAGAACTAACATATTTTTTGATTATTACAACATAAGAGACACATAAAGCTACATTCGTTTTTAGTGGTTGCACAGAGAGAGGCGTCATTTCCAGACGTCGCTATCGTTTATATATTGATCCACCCTGTAATAACCTTTATGTATTAAGATCCGCTTGACATAACACTTGAACCTACTTTTGCGCAGTTATGTTTGCGCAGCTTACTCCGAGATAGCTCCAAAATGAGAAGAGTTTTTCGAATTACTCATCAGAGGAGTTTTTCGAATTACTCATCACATATTATCTTATATATAAAAATAACGTATAAATTACTAACCAAAATGAAAAAATAAGGGAATAAAAAGAAAAACCCTTCCATAATATGTGTACCTACGGTGTGTGTGTGGGCCAGTTAGTAGAGTGTCGTGTAAGTTGTGTTGAGAGCTAGTGATTGCGCTGCGTCACTATATCGCGATAAGAGAATGTTCGAGGGCTTCACTCCGTGGGAATGAATCTTAAATCAATAATTAACGAGAACGAATTCGCGTACTACGCATGTAATATATGGACTTTGATGGGTTTTGGTAAAAATAAAGTACGATCGAACGTATATAAACAGATTTAATAAGAGACAGTGAAACAATAAACTCAATGACATTTACACAGAAGGATGTAAACTGACCAAATTAAAACGTTACAAAAATTACATACAAAGTGGCGCCGGCTGACGTTGTAATAATATTTGACAGTACTAACATATATAAATTGTTTGGTCTATACAACTCTAACAGACTTTATGAAAACCCATTTAGTCCCTAATTATCGGACGGTGAAATCAGAACGTCGCGTTAATTCGATATTCTCTTTTTCCAGTGACCCTTAACTTACGGAATTCGTTTATGATTACTATTAAAATTTTCATTAATCATCAATCTATGTCAAGCTAAAATGAAAAATAAAATCAAACACAATAAAATACAAAATCATTTATACATTTATACAAAATTATAAAATCAAATACTATTGAATCTAGATTGTATTTGAAGGACTTTTAATTGTATTAATGAGGAATGTCATGTTTGTGTAAAATTGGATGTAAGTTATGCAAAGTAATTGTATTGTAGCTAACATCTTTTATAAGTAAAATTATTAAAGAAAGCTAAACGGAAATAAGATCAGTTACCCTATATATCTACTTCTCAGAAGTATAATAAATATAAAGTAAGTGTGTAAGTAAACATCATTTAAAATCGTTTGTAATCAAAACAAGAATACAAGAATGTATACAAAATAAATGGAACCAAGTCAAATCTAGATATGTACATGAAAATCATTCAAATGTTTTCTTAACTCTATATCGTGACGTCAGTTACCTGCTTTCACTGCCATGACAAGCCGCTTCGGGCAACCGTCCATCATTCTATATCGCACGAGTCTTTGGTTATTCACTGCACAATATTTTATGAATTTTCTCAACGAAATACTATTATTATATCTATACGTATTTACCTATGTCTTGAGTAAATAATTCGACCATGATTTATTAATATTATTTTAAATTAATAGGCGTAGGCATAGTGCGGTATGACCAATAGGGTTTTTTTTATTGATACTAATGATTTGATTGACACTAAAGTAAATCAATAGCAGGTAAACACAAAAAAAAAGAAAATCGGTTAAGAAATATAGGAAAAACATACTTAACTGCTTTATGTAGGTAAAAAGGTAGGTGAAGGCTTTTTCGAATATAGTTTTTTTTTATATATCATAGGAGGCAAACGGGCAGGTGTGTCACTTGATGTTAAAAGATCACCACCGTCCATTGACCGTCTGTAAGGGGTTGTGGGGGGGGGGGGGTGTGGAGGGTGACGGGGGGAAGGGGGTTGGGGAGGAAGGGGGATGGGTCGGAAGGGGGATGGGGGGAAGGGGGATGGGGGAAGGGGGATGGAAGGTGGGCCTCCGGTGCTCTCATTGACCGAACGAAACGCAGCAATGCAAGCACTGTTACTTCACGTCGCTTTTCTGTGAGAGGGTGGTACTAACCCGAGCGAGCCGGCCCATTCATGCTGAAACCAGTAATCGTTTTAACGTGGCTCTACCATCTATAGGATACTTATTATTGTGTATTTGATATAAAGGCTACTCTAGTCACTCGAAATATAAAGCTATTTTTAAGGTGTTTTTAATAAAGTTCTTTAGAATGTTACATGTAAATAGTAATATATTTATTACAAGGTTTTATAATGCATAATATTAACACTTAAACAATGCAGGAAATCGATTGACATAAAGAAATTAAATTAACTAACTCGTTTAAAATTAAGGTTTTCAATTTCGCATTTAACGCTTTTAGTTTGTCACGTAAAAGTAATTACTGTGATTTATAAAAGTTAAATACTTAAACCTTATTACAGTAATTTATATTGTAAAACTAGCTCTGTCCGCGTGGAACCTAATGTAAAAAACAGTGACTAATAAAATCATTTGGATATATTAAATCTACTTACATATTTACTTTTCACCCGTGCTTAAGTTGCGTCGTCGTTAGAATTACAATAACTTTTGATAGAGTGAACCGGTTTTAATGAAACCAAGACTAAATGTTACTCGACGCTTGGTGAGGTTTTATCGTGGACGCAGTACTTTAACAGTGATGCGTGTTCAAACAAACAGACAGACAGACAGACAGACATTTCTAAAAATAATTGAAATGTATATTATTATTTATTCCAAGACACCTGCAACAATTTTCTTTATAAAAATTTAAAAAGTACAGACACGTTAGGTTTACATTCTAATCATTACATAGTATAAAACAAAGTCCCCTACCGCGTCTGTCTGTCTGTCTGTTCGCGATAAACTCAAAAATTACCGAACGGATTTTCATGCGGTTTTCGCCGGTGGATAGAGTGTTTGATGAGAAACGTTTTAGTATATAATTTGTCAAGGAATTTTTCATAATCAGGGCGGGACAACGTCTGCCGGGCCCGCTAGTTATATGTATAGAAGATATTGCTCAATATTCTAGGTCCGTTCCCTCGGCGGAGCCCTTGAGTACGCTGCTAGCACGAATACAGTGACACAAAATCTTACATCACTGCAACAACATTACACATATCATTACCATACACGTGTATGTACACCTGCCTACACATGAAAGTGGAAGGGTTTTATTTTTTCCCTTATCGAACTGAATTAGTTCAGACAAAAATAATAATAGGTGTTTACCTATGAAATTGCCGTTCTGCAGTACCGGCCATTTCAAATCAAAATATTTTTTGTTTGGCTAAGAATTCTAATTTCAAATTAATTTCATTTTAAAAACATGGAATTATTTTTCCAAAAGTAGTCATTTGTTTATTGGTTAGTGTTACATTTTCATCGCATTTCAATCTTTTTTGTCATCATGGATACGTTAAAACTTCGAGTAATTATGGAATATGAGTACCGTCGTAGCAGGAACGCGGCGCAAGCGGCACGCAACATCAACGACATTTACGGAGCTAACACTACAAACCAACGCACCACCTGTTATTGGTTTGCTTGCTTCCGTTCTGAGAACTTCGACCTGAAAAATGAACCTCGCGGTCGTCCGAAGACTTTGGTCGACAATGACGAATTAAAGGCGATTGTGGAAGCTGGTGATACACAATCTACGGCAGATTTAGCAGCAGCTTTCGACGTTAGCGTCAAAACAATATTGGTCCATTTGCGTCAAATTGGCAAGGTAAAAAAGCTTGACAAATGGGTGCCAGTGCCAGGTGCGAAGTACGCGTCGAGACGTGCCTTGCACTGCTCAACAGACACACAAATGAAGGAATTTTGAACCGCGGTGTTACCTGCGATGAAAAATGGATTCTGTTTGATAACCGCAAGCGCTCAGCAAGTTGGTTGGATCCTGGTTCAGCACCTAAACAATGCTCTAAACGAAAACTTACCCCTAGAAAAGTGATGGTCACTGTTTGGTGGTCTAGCCTCGGTGTGATTCATCACAGCTTCTTACCAAACCGGGTGAGCATTACTGCAGATGTGTACTGTGAAGAACTGAACACAATGATGGAGAAGCTGGCACATCTCCAACCAGCATTGGTCAATCGCTCGTCTCCGCTGCTCCTGCGCGACAACGCGCGACCTCATACTGCACAGCAGACGGTCTCCAAGTTGTAAGAACTGGAGTTGGAAATTCTCCGTCATCCGCCCTACTCACCAGACCTTGCGCCTACAGACTACTACTTTTTCCAGAATTTGGATAACTCCTTGGCGGGAAAAAAATTCAATACCCGAGATGCAGTACAAAATGCCTTTGAAGAATTTGTTGCCTCCCGTCCAGCTGATTTCTTTAAGAAGGGCATCAACAAACTGCCACTGCGTTGGCAAAGATGCATTGATTGCATGGGTGGGTACTTAATGATTCATATGGATTGTGTTTAGAGTTTCGATCATGACTGTGTAAAAATTACAGTATTGTTTGCTAATATAGCTCCGATGATCGTATGTCTACCGTTTTGGTAATTTTTTTGCCATCTATTGTATGCAAATGAGTCCCGTTTCGTTTCTCCGGTTCCTAATTATATTCGTAATTTAAATACAGTGTAAACTCTACTTAATGCTACACGATTTAATGACGAACTCCTTAAAAATTTTAAATTACGAGATTTTCGTTCATTTACCTAAAACATGTAATACTAGCTTCTGCCCGCGACATCGTCCACGTGGAATAGTTACTTTGGCCAAACTGACACACAGCGGAAGCTTTCAAAAGGAATAAAAACTTTGATTTTGAAGCATTCTTCATTGGTGCTCCGCTCCTATTAGTCTTAGCGTGAGGATATATAGCCTATAGCCTTCCTCGATAAATGAGCTCTCCAACACTGAAAGAATTTGATCTGAAATCTGACCATTAGTTCCTGAGATTACTCCCTACAACCTCAGAAACTTTACCTCTTTATAATATTAGTAATTAGTATAGATATATTTTTCTTCTCTCCATGGAACGACAACATTTTAATAACATTATAAAATGCGAAGCCCCTTCAGTGTTGCTCTATAGAGTTTACACAGTATTGGAAATTATACTGTATTTTCAGTTTGAAAACTAAATGTATTTAGTACTTGCATAAACAAATACAATGCGCTAGGTATCTATACAATTTTAATGAGTTCTAAAATACACATATTATGTAAAATTGTAACGTGTATTTAATTAGATTTTATAATCGTAGTGAGATTTATACGTAAAATTATTGCAATTCCTTAATTACTTTATGTGAAACTAGCGACCGACCCCGACATTGCATGGATGCAATGTACTAATGTGACGTCATAAGTATTCAAAAGAGTTATATCGAATTTTTCCGTTTTGATATTTTCATTACATCAAAATCTTAGAGCTACGTAAGATTTAGGATTTATTCACATTCTTCATATTTATTCACAAATTTGCAACAAATTTTTAGTACGCGTAACTTGAATTCTAACACCTTGTAAGATATTAATTAAAATGATATACTCTATATGACAATTTTAATCTAGATTAAGTGAGCAACATAACTAAAGTATGTAGTTGCATAAGAGCTAACACTAGATTTCTCCAAATAGCGTTTAAAATAAGCTGTAACTTTTTAATAATATCTAAAACATAAAAAGTGATTATCGATGATTGCGAGTTATCTTTAAGAGATAGAAACATACCGTCAAATACTTTTCTCTAGGCATTTTCCAAATATATACTTCTGTAGTAGGTACACTATGTCTAGGTATCTCGTAAAGTTTAGTCAGCGTTATCCATGTCAGCGCTCGGAAGCTCCTTACGACGTCATTAGCATACGTCGACTTTTTATACCATATATAAATATAATATACATGTGTTATACGTATAAACCTTCCTTTATAAATAATAATAATGTATCTATAGTGAAAATTCATATATTCATATATAAATTCATATTCAATATATTCTATATTAAAATTCGTTGCATAGGTCGGAAGATCTTTTGTCGGGTCGCCCTGTTGAGCTATAGAAAGTCTATTCCATTGTATAATCTACTTCTAGAGGACTTCAATCTTTTCTTCTTTTAATAGGACACGCTCAGCCATCTGAACTTGATTGATTGACAAACATTGAAATAAACGTGCTTTCATATTTATCATATACCTAGACTATACTGATTATACATATAATAAACTGCTTGTAAATGAAACTACACGCAGTACTAATTTTTAAACGGCAATCAGTATTATTCCATGATGGATTTATCTGCCATATTTCATTAGGATACGTCCAGTCATTTGAGCGTAATTTGCAGACAAATGTTCAAATAAACGTACTTTCACTTTTATAATATATATTAGATTAAATATTAGTCACTCGTTTCGCGGCAAAGAAATAATACTATAGTAATCCTAAACCCGAAGTTATAAATGCGAAAGTGTGTTTGTTTGTTTGTCATGTTTTTTCGCCTTAACTACACAACCGATCGTCATAAAATTTTGCATACAAAGGATGTCGTGATGACTGAGTTGATGGCGTGTTCGGAAACCGCGTCGATAGACGTAGTTTCGAATCCTAGCAATTGAGTCGGAGATTCGAAGGAAAATATCTTGATATAACCATAGTCTAGTGGTAGCGCTTTTTCTAAGTATGCCTGACTTGCTACCATCCTCAAATTGACAAAAATATTGCCAAGCACCTATTGGTTTGTTTCGGGTGCTGCACTTGAGAGACGGGTTTAGGTTTAGCGTGTTTACTATCTTGGACCATATTGTCATTTAGTATTAGATGAGATTGAAGTCAAAAAGTATAAAGAGGACACAGGGTCCATTTCTTCCAGAAAATAAGAAGTTTTCCCGAGAGATATGTCAAATTTGCGACAACTTATATCAGGAATTAGATTAGGTATGCTGTAAGTATAATCACTAACCAGTGTAGACGGTAGCATTTAAACAATCACCAAGAAAAGTTTAAAAATAAAATATGACCTTATAAAATGTTATAAGAACATGAATATAATGCCGATGCATTTTCAATGTTGTTTGCATTAAAATTAGTTCTTTTCGTAGACTTCATTATACATTTTAATAGTTTATAAACATCGTTTCATAAATGTCATTTACATTCAAAGTCATTTCACGGTCAAACATAAATATTACGAGGCGTACTCAACTTGTAAACCTGATGCCTGCCGTTTTAAAAGTAATAAAGACTGGATCATGATTAACACACAGACAGACGATGGAGTACTTGTCACTATGTCTTGCAATATTCGTATGAATTTTTAAGCAAAGCAAAGGATTTGGCCTCTTTATGATATTTGTAGGCATAATGAAGACGATGATTGACATCTTGGTGGTGAGATGCATTTTCTGTTACTTTGACAAATAATTCGTACTCTAAGGTAAGTTAGCAAATTATCAAGTATTCCAAATGCTGTTTTTATCTATACGTCTTCTACTATCTACTATCTCCTATATCTATACATATAATAAGAATGTAAATCTAAAGTGTATGTACATTTTTCGATTTTCGTAAAAAAAATTGTTGCCGGTGTCTATGAATAAGTAATAAAATACATTGCAATCATTTTTAGAAATGTCTGCCTGTCTGTCTGTCTGTTTCTATGAACACACATCAGTGCTAAAGTACTGGGTTCACAATAAAACCTCATGTAAGAAAATTATAAAGCATATCCTCGGGAGTAACTTAATCTTTGTTTCATTAAAATCGATCCACTCTATCAAAAGTCATTGTAATTTTAATGACGACACGGCGTAAGTACGAGAGAAAAGTAGATAAGTAAATTAACTTAATGTATTCAGATGACTTTATTAATCACTGTTTTTTACATAAGGTTACACTCGGATGAAGTCACGGGTACAGCTAATGTATAATAAATATTATGGAGATAAATAGATGGTTTTACGAACACGTTAACGCGTGGACTTAACAGGAAGCATTTGAAAAATTCCTTTAGCATTTAATTACCTACTAGCTGTTCCCCAGCTTAATTGGGCGGCGTCTCCGACTATTCAAATTAAATATATTCCACTAACGAAGGAAATTAATAAATCAGTTCTTTAGACTACACGACTATGTAGGTGGACGACGAAGGTGGCTATCGATAATCATGTATTTAGCGTACTATCATACAATTATCAATTACATTACTAGATGTATCAAGAAGAGTCGAACTATCAATGCCTATGTATCGGCTGTCTACACAACAGTCGTGCTTCATTACGAATATATTTAAGCTTCACAAGAACTGCGTTAGTATTAATACGGCGAGTGAAACCGCGGGGCCGTGCCGGTTAGTATATAAGCATGTTTATTAACTAATCTTCTAGTCGATTATTACTGTCATTGTCGAGTAGGTAATGAATAATATTACTAGTTTTTTGCGATCATTCAATGAACTAACAAGATGGTAGCCCTCTTATTAGAACTTTCCAGGGAGTTTTTTGTGGCAAGTCAGAATTCACGGTCCGTGGTATAATCATCATCCACTTCACTTGTGCACAATAACCAAACTATATTACGTAAAACATCACCAATATTACAAAATATATAGCCAAGCAATACAAAATTATGAATAAAATATAAAATCCCACTACATGACATTACAAGATCAAGCGGAAATCCCCAACTTTTTGGTAGGTGGTAGAGTCACGCTGACGCTATTACTGGTTTCAGCATGAATGTGTCGGCTCACCCGGGGTACTACCACCCTCTCACAGAAAACCGATGTGAAGTAATAGTGTTTCTATTATTGCGTTTCGCTCGGTCAGTGAGAGCGCCGGAGGCACCCTTCCCATTCCCTTCCCCCTCCCCTCTTCCTGTCTCCACCCCCTCCTCCCAAACAAGGCTGACAATGCACTTGCGACTCTCCTGGTGTTGCTAGTGTCTATGGACGGCGGTGACCACGTAACATTAGGTGACCCGCCTGTTCGTTTGCCTCCTATAATATAAAACTTTATAATATTACAGTGGACGTTACTTAGCACTTCCGCCTGCAAAATTGCGTCCACTATAATATTTAATGACGGATTTCGGCAAAGTAACGCCTTCTTCAATCAAATACAACTTTACAATATTAACACATTTCTCATTAGATTTTTGAATATATAATCGTAATTATCATTTATAATATATATTCATATTACATTTAAATTAATTTCTTTATTGAATTTAGTAAAAGACCGGCATAATCTAAATAATAGAAACTGTGATAAACTGGTGGTCCCATGTTTCAGACTTAGCAAAACCAGTAATAGTTTTTTAGATAATAGTGTTAGGTTCTACAACAAAGTCCCAAAGCATGTTACCGATTGGCCGGACTGTAAATTTAAGCGCCACGTCAAACGGGTTTTAGTTTCAAAAGGATATTATAGAGTGGATCAGTATGTGAATGATAGTGATGCCTGGAATTGACTCCTCTCTGTGCATCCACTAAAAGCATTGTATGATGTATTGGAAATATATGTTAAAAAAATGTACCCGATCGAGTTTCTTGCCGGTTCTTCTCGATGACTGGGTAGTTTTCCAAACCGGTGGTAGTCTTTGACGTTCATAAGTGCCTTATTAGGGCCTAAACTGAATAAAGTATTTTTGATTTGATTTGATTTGAATGATATAGCGGTCTCTATCTTTGATGTGTATACATATTCAAATCAATAATTATCAGTGAATAACAAAATATATTATACATTAGTATTGATATAAGTATATTATAGACATTAATTTTTTTATCAGATATTAAACGTATAAAACTCGTTTGGAATACTGATGGGAAGAAGTCTATTTGTGATAAATGCTATGAACATGGTTTTTAGTTGAAGTTTGACGTTTACATATATCGATTAGTGTCATATTATAATTAACTAAGAGAAAAGCCTTTACATTCTTAAGTACATTTACTGGCAATATGAATAAATATCTATCGAGCAATTTGAGCTGTTGGCAAGGCGCGTAGGGGTAATACGATAACCGTATTAATTATATTGGCCCCCGAAGCTACGTGGCCCCACGTGTGAAAAAATCGTTGAATATTAGTCACAACTTTAATGATTTACTAATGGAAATATGTAGATATAGATCGTGTTTTAAGATTCTAGATCACATGTAGAAAAGACGATATATATCAACGAGAAGATGTTTGCAAAATAATTCTGATACGGGGCTCTTTCAAGTCTGGCTGTTGCTAATGAGTCCATAACGAGAACTATGTATATGGGTCTCTAACTATTACACAATTTTTTATGAGCGCTAGATTAACTTGTAATGATTATGATATATATTGTTTGGATAGTGTAATGGAGCGAATTATAAAACATTTTTCTCTTTTCAAAAGATTAATAGCTTTATTTTACCAACCCGTCTTTATATTTAAATTTAAGTCCCTTATTTAAAATGAAGTCGAGACTCTTAAGGACTATGTGAAAAACAATAAAATAAATATGTTCTCTTATGAATTTTCATATTAATTACAGTGTGAATAACAATATTTAAATTTCACACTTCGTTTATTGAAATTATTAACATTAGTGTGATTTTCATATCTATTGGCACTCGGAGCAATAATTATATACATTTTTATAAAGCCTATTTATTATCAGGGTTTTTTTTCGAACTGACTACGCTATTGACCAAAAAAGGTCTTAACAGCTACACCGAACTAATAAGGCGAGCGCTTAAAGCACTCAGCCGATTTTATTTGATAACTAGCTCAAGGGTGCACGGCACACCTCGTCTTGGGCTGTTGCCTGATACATGCAATCTGTTATCAGGTGCAAAATATTAATATTACGTGTACACAGGCCGCCTCTATACTACGCGTCGCTAATCTGACGGAAGCCGTGCAAGCGCAATACGGCCGGTCATGTTTACGTAGCATGTTATGACGCGAAATTATAAATTTATCTCCTGCCAAGAACGCCGCTCAACGCGCCTAAATAAATTTTCACTTCAAAAGAACTGGAATGATGTTCTGAAGAAATGTGAAAATAATCTACATTTGCAAGGTTCAATAAAAGTTGTTAAAGAAGAGACGCTATCAGAGGAAAGAAATACATATCGTTTACGTAAAATATACCGAGAAATCGCGTTTAATTTACATCGAGCAGGTATACATTATATAGGAGTGGTAGAATATATTTTAAGCTAAATGAAAAACGACCACAAATATAGTTTCACGAAGGCAATATGTACGTAGACAATAAGAGGTAAATATTTGTGGTGTGTTGTATTATGTTCGATTTAATTTGACTGAAAATGTTATGGAAGTGAAATTTCTTTTGGAACGATGTGAATTTGATTTTATGAAACGAAGACGTTTAAAGAAAGAAGGATAGCTATAAATGTATATATAGGCTTTAAGTTGTGAGAGAATGAGATAGTATATTGTTAATGTACTAGAAATATATACAAAGAGAGGGAGAGAAGCGTTGAAATCTATACCACATTATTTGTTGTTGGAACGTAATGACTAATGCACACTTGTAAAAACGTTCTGTTTTGTGTATTGTTAATATATATTAAAATATTACAATTATTAATGAGTACGTCCGGTACCGCTACGACACAACCGAGAAGCGAGACTACAACGCCACCGGAACATTACCAGCGCCACCATATTAGAGATATATCGGGGGAGCCACTACTGACCTGCGGTACCGCGCTATTGACTACGTCGGGGGTGTTACTAATGACCTCTAACGCTTGGTCGAAGTTATCGGCTGTTCATTATTCACCCCGGGGTGAGGTGTCATTGGTTGGAGTTCGGCATATAAAGGGCAAGATGTCGTTGATCTAAACGCACTCCTATGTGGAAGTTATTGTAAGGTGAAGCTCTGCCCGGATAAATAGTCACAGTGCCTACAGAGTGTTATTGGTTTGCCTGTCCAACCGGCTGACTATACGTATTTTGTAACACAATATAATGCCGAAAATGAATGTTTATTGCCTCTATAGTGTATTCGTCACATTCTCTTAACTGAACACGCAGTCGATTTTATTTTTGAAGTTATACTTCTTTTGGTGCGTTAGGGAAAAATGATGAGAGTAAATTTTTACGATGCGCGCACACACCGTCACAAAAAACCAACACCCTGAAGTTATTACGATGCGCGCGCACACCGTCACGAAAATCCGACACCCTGAAGTTAGCTATAGTATAATTTTGTTTCTTTGTATTAAAACTTTCAATGTATTAAATACCATTTTTCTATTGTTAGTGTCGTTTTTTCTACAAACGTAGAATAAGGCGAAAGATAAAATTTTTGAAAAGATTTTTATCTTCTTACACCAAAGAAGTATAACTTTTAAAGCGTGTACATAAGTACACGCACACTTTTTGTTATATAATTTATTACATTTCTAGGAGCCGTGGTTTTGTTTCTTTGTATTAAAACTTTCAATGTATTAAATACCATTTTTCTATTGTTAGTGGCGTTTTTTCTACAAACGTAGAATAAGGCGAAATATAAAATTTTTGAAAAGATTTTTATCTTCTTACACCAAAGAAGTATAACTTCTAAAGCGTGTACATAATTACACGCACACTTTTTGTTATATAATTTATTACATTTCTAGGACCCGTCGTTATCGTTTCGTTACCGTAAAATGATGCTAAGTTACAATAATAAAATATCCTAATATTAAGAACTCATAGAACGATTATAAACCTTACAAATAGTAGGTGTTAGAAGAGAATAAGTAATAATTAATGAAAGAATATTGTTTTTTCTGTACATCTGATCCCAGTAGTGTTTAAATGTTTTGGAGTTGAAGGTTTATCAAACGTTCGATATAAATTACCATAATAAAGGAACATGTTGTCGAGATGACCTTATTAGTTATTTAAAATGGATGTTAATCTTGTTTTTTGTGTATATCACGTACATAAATTAATTTAATAGGTTACAGTCTGCTGATCAAATGTAAGGTCACTCTAAGATCTGGAAATTTCGTACCATGCTTGTAATTCATATTAATTGTTTGATTATTATAATTCTTATGCAGTTTTATTATCTCAATCAATGAATAATTAGTGAAATTTAAGTTGTTACTCAATAAACGGAAGGTTTACGATTTTTTTATATCGTAGGCGGCAAACGAACCGGTGGGACACCTGATGTTAAGTGATCAACACCGTCCATAGACACTTGCAACACCAGGGGAGTCACAAGTCCGTTGCCAGCCTGCGTTTGGGGGGATGGGGAAGGGGAGGCGGAAGGGAGGTGGGCCTCCGGCGCTGTCACTGACTGAACGAAACGCAACAACGCAAGCACTATTAATTCACATCAGTTTTCTGTGGGTCGGGTGGTACTACCCGGGCGAGCCGACCCATTCATGCTGAAACCAGTAATAGCTCCAGTGTGGCTCTACCACCTACAATAGTTTGTGGTGATGGCCTATCTATAAAAAAATACTCAGTAATAAATAGATTCATTGATTAATATCTATTAATAGCTGACCCGCGAAACTTCGTCTGCGTGAGATAGGTTACCTACCGATTCTAGTTGTATTTACAAACTCGGATAATTTTAAAATACCTACAACCCGGCTACAGCTACTCACACCGTGTCCAATTGTCAACCAAAAAGTTCAGGTAGTTACTCAAACACATACCTAGTTGATTTTGCGAATGCCTTACGCATGTGTGAAAGAAAGTTCAACGAGGCGGACGTAGCGCCATCTCTGATTCAGCAACATCAATAATACCGTTTTGTTTGAAATAGGAACGTCCGTTGTATCATTTGGATATTGTTTATACAAAAAAGTAAATAGGAGTTTTTGGCGGGAATTTAGTCTATCATGTAGCGGATTTTATATTTTATTCATAATCTTGTGTTACTTGACTCTATATCGTCTAAAATTGGTGGTGTTTTATGTAATATAGTTTGTTAATTGTGCATAAGTGAAGTGAATGGAAAATAATACCACGGACCATGAATTCTGAGATGCCACAAAAATTCCCTGGAAAGTTGTAACATGGGAGCCACCATCTTGTTGGAACATTAACATTGAAATGATCGCACGATACTAACTTGTAATAATATTAACTACTCGACAATGACAGTAATAATCTAAAAGATTAGTTGCCAAAAATAAAGTTAAAAGAAAAAACAAATATCATATATAACATTTAGAGATGTGTATCATACTTTTATGTGTTTGCTACATCACAAACAACTGACTTCTTAGAAGCATCACATTTGTTTCAACACTATGAAAGAAGTCTTTGCATCCTTGACATATTAGGCTAATAAATCCTCTCTAATGTAACGCAGCCAAATGTTGCCTTGATATTCAAATGTTATCACTACTATTGCAATGGTGCTAATTAATTTATTGAATCAAATACGTATAATAACGACCTTTAATTATCATATTTACTGATATTACACTTTATACACATTTTCTTACGGTCATTAACTGTAGAATAATCGTATCTGTATATTGAAAGTATTTGATATAAATTGAATGAATCGATTTGAGAATTATACCAGGAGTGTAACGGAATACACTATTTTTGGACACTTTATCTGACTGTTTGGGAACGTTAATTTTTAATAGTATTGGACGTATATTTGTACGGGTTTTAAAAGTAACTAAAGCGTAGCTGGGGACAATATATAATCGTAATTTCATTAAAATCAGATGACGAAAAAATATATCTTAATTCAAAGTTTTCGAAATCTGTTCTACATAGCAAGCACGGTTCGTAGAAAAGTCAAAATATGACACTTCATTACTTGCTTTTCCATACACTGCGCGTTGCGGGTATGGATATTAGTGTCAGTTGTTTTTTGCATCGCCAGCTCTAGGTAGCTCTCTCCCGCGTTAGTAAAGCGATAAATTTCTTTATTCGTTAGCAATAATAATAATTCAAACATATTATGTATATACGTACGAAGTTATATTAGTTATACGGCATAACAGTTATATAATGTATGAGTCGTTACATTTCAAAATGAACTAAATCCAATTCTGATCGTTCATATAACGTGTTTAATTTTTGAAGTTATACTCCTTTTGGCGCGTTAGGGAAAAATGATGAGAGTAAATTTTTACGACGCGCGCACACCGTCACGAAACACCGACACCCTGAAGTTATTAAGATGCGCGCGCACACCGTCACCAAAAACTGACACCCTGTAGTTAGCTATAGTCAACATTTTGTTTCTTTGTATTTGTTGTTTGTATTTTTTTGTATTAAAACTTTCAATGTATTAAATACCTTTTTTCTATTGTTAGTGTCGTTTTTTCTACAAACGTAGAATAAGGCGAAAAATAAAATTACTGAAAAGATTTTTATCTTGTTACGCCAAAGAAGTATAACTTCTAACGCGTGTACATAAGTACACACACACCCTTTTTTTAAGATTTCCAGTTTCTATATACCGGGAACGAAGTTCAAATTTTGCCGTTCATAAGGTTTTTAGTTTTTTTTTACGATCTTCATATTTTACTTGTACAAACTAATAGGTATAATTACATATTTCCCGAACCCTACAACAAAAGTTAAGTAAAGATACTGTATTCCTTTTTTTTGACAAACAATATTCTGGATTATTTATTGTAATTATCAAGTAGATAATAAAATTACAATTAGTCTCTTGTGATAATTTCAATATTCTAACAAGATGGTCGCTCTCTTGTTAGATTTTTCTAGGGATTTTTTGTGATACCTCAGAATACATGCCGTGGTATTCTTTTCCATCCACTTCACTTAAGCACAGTAGCTGAACGTAAAATGCTACCAATATTACAAAACATAGAATTAAGTAATACAAGAATTTCATTGATATAATATGAATAATAAAAGTCACTACATGAAAAACTAGAAACCGCCAAAAACTTTTTTTTATATCATAGGAGGCAAACGTACAGGCGGGTCACCTGATGGTAAGTGATCACCGCCGTCCATAGACACTAGCAACACCAGGGGAGTCGCAAGGGCGTTGCCAACCTGTTTTGGGGGGAGGGGAGAGGAGGTGGGCCTCTGGCGTTCTCACTGATCGAACGAAACGCAACAATGCAAGCACTATTACTTCACGTCGGTATTCTGTAAGAGGGTGGTACTACCCCGGGCGAGTCGACCCGTTCATGCTGAAACCAGTAATAGCTTTTCAGCGTTGCTCTCCCACATAAAACTCCAGAGACTGTATTAAAGTACGCTAAAATAATTTTCATTCCACTCAACATATAATCGTATCTCAGCACTTCTAACAGAAATGATTCATATGCATAAAACTTTCTCTTTCGCTGTTTATAACTTCATTTGCATAGTTAAGTAAACACTTAAATGTTTTATCTGAATTGTATACTGTTGACGCATACTCGTCATTAGTACGTTATGGTATCACTGTACCATTGATTACGAAATATAATAGATACTTCACTATTTTAATTGAAATATCTTCCTTATCAATACATCTATACGAATGTAAATCTAACGGCTCGAAGGACCAACTAAAATGGTGACGCCGATGCGTTACCGACGTCACCGTAGGGTGCGCGCGGGGGTATCTATGCTAAATTAAGTGGACTGTATATGCGGGGATTTTCAAATATACATAAAGCGGCGAAACCACAATCATTTTTGAAAATGTCTGTCTGTTTGTATGATCACGCATCACTGCTAAAGTAAAGGGTTTACAATAAAACCTCACAAATCATAAAGCATATCTTCGGCAGTAACTTAGTCTTTGTTTTATTAAAATCGGTCCACTCTATCAAAAGTTATTGTAATTTGAATGACGGCTCGAGGTAAGTACCGAGACAAGAGTAGTAATCTATGCTAATATTATAAAGCTTATTTGTTTTTTAAACGCGCTAATCTCATGAATTACTGGTCCGATTTGAAAAATTATTTCAGTGTTAGATAAATCATTTATCGACGAAGGCTGTAGACATATCACCATGTTGAGACCCATTGGAGCGGAGCACCAACGAAGAATGTTGCAAAATCGTTTTTTTTTTGTTTTAAGAGCTTCCGCTGCCTGTTAGTTAGCCCAAAGTAACTATTCCACGCGGACGATGTCGCGGGCAGAAGCTAGTAATTATAATAAGAATGTAAATGTAACGTGTCAGTACTTTCTAAATTTTTGTGAAAAAAATTGTTGCAGGTATCTCGGAGTAAGTAATAAAATACGTTTCAATGATTTTTAGACATGTCTGTCTATTTGTATGATCATGCATCACTGCTAAAGTACTGCGTTCACGGTAAAACCACACCAAGACAATCATAAAGCATATCTTCGAGTAACATTTAGTCTTGGTTTCATTAAAATCGGTTCACTTTATTAAACGTTATTGTAATTTTGATGACGACGCGACTTAAGTACGAGAGAAAAATAGATTAAGTTAATGGACTAAATACGTTCAGGTGATATTATTACGTTCCACGTGGACGGAGTCGCGGACACAGCTAGTTCTAAATATATTACGGAGACGGGATTGTAATTTTGTGTTCTATCATTACAATGAAATAAAGTCTACTTTTGCAGGAGGTTATCTTCAGAAGTATTTATTCGATTCCAAAAAATATTTTATTAATATGAAACTACATTATAATGTGTAACGTCAATTCCGCCTTATTGAGTTTTTATTGTAATTAAATCGAATAAAATCGTAGGCATTGCTAGTGTGAGAGCATCACTGCGCATGTGCAGGCTTGCATTGTTTAAAGTTCTTAACGGTTTCCATGACGACGCGCTCTTGTCCTGTCTGTCCTTGTTGAAATTATGAATATATACATATGTATAGTTAATGGTTATTATATTATTTACATCAAAGCGAATTAATTTTATTGTAGTATCAAATAATTTCATTGAATTTAATAGGCGTGCTTCTTTAAAAAACTCAATTTATTAATAAATATTTTTCTTTATTAATCACTTCACATTAAGTGTGTATACTATGAATAATATTAATATAAGCTTTTAGTTGGTATAATTAATTTTTACTGTGGAATTACAAAGTAGACGTATATACATACTGTATGAAACTGGTGAAAGGTTAAACACTCGCGGTATTCTGTGTATAATGCGGTATAATGTGACTTCATGGTCACATTTAACACATAAAATAATAATATCAAAACAAACATTAATAAATAACGAAGAGAACCTAAATTAAAGTCTGTTCTAAGACTTTCAAAAGGTATAAACACAATCGTAATAAACCTAGGTGCAATGACCGATGCCCAAAGCTATAAGGGCGACCCGCAGTTTATAATCATCGATAATAAAACGGACAATGGACCCTTTTGTTTTGTTTATACCGTTTCCACTTTCCCTTTCAAATGAAAGTGAAATCACCCGGCGGTCATTGACACTGTGCTTTAACATTGAAGCGTAGAAGATTGCGTATAATTTTTGTATTTTTCTAGATAATTAGGTCAAATATTAAGCACCTATTTTTTAAATTGGTTTAGGACGAGAATCGAGTGCTGACTATCCTCCATAAATACTGCTACTCTCTAAACTTTCAGTCTGTATTATTAACGGTAAGAAATCTAAAAACAAAAGCGATCATAGACAGATCTATGATCCATTAACAGTCGTCGTTGTCATATCGGCCAGCAAGCTTCTCTATAACCACAGATAGCGAATGAATCCGAATTATTATATGCATGTCGGATATATCACTCGACACAGCTTCTTTTTATGACATGATTCTATTAGCTTCATCTGTATCTATACTGGGTATTAGGAGACCGCTTCCGAAAACGAAGACAGACGACAGTACTAATGACACCCTTGATGATGGGAAGGAAAAAAACATCGATACTGATTTTAAAAAAATTGTATTTTTAAAACGTTTTATTAGCATTATTTACGCTCTATCGTGTTAGTACAGCTAAATGAAATGATAGTTTCATAAAAAATACATTACATTACAAAAAAAAAAAGTAATTAAACTAAAAAACATAAACAGCTGATGCCCGGGTCAACAAACTCCCGGGTCAAAAACTAAAAATACTAAACACAATAATCAATCCCGCCAAAATAAACCACTCCTTTGCGGTGGGCCGCGGCCGCCGCGCCGTTGACGGCACTTTGATCATTTCCACAGATCAATAAAGCGTTAGACATTCCCAACTTTTATTTCATAAGCTTAGTTATCCTTACTGACTAGTCTTTATGGAATTTAGAAGTTATAACTCTAATTATTTAATACAACTTTACAATCAATTTTACCCTGACGTAACAAGAAGCTCGTTATTACAAAAATGATATTAGAATATTAAATTAACCTAATTAGATACCCACGTACACAATTATAAAAACTATTTAATCTTTATCTTTGATTTTGTACAAGAAATTAAAAATAAAATGGTACAGAATAATAGTTAAAATTAATTACATTTATGATCGACAGTTAATTAATCTATCAGAATGAATTTCAAATAATATTCTTATACTTTACGTTACCATTGTTTCCGTTTCTAGTCCGTCCAATACCATAATTTGAAAACAGATATGTCCCTCATATCTATCTAAAATTACTTGTATTTTTTATTGTGCCGCCTCTAATTCTTTTATGGCGCCTGCGAAATTTATACCGACAAAGGCGTAAATTTTGGGGGGCGCGGTGGTGTGCGTGTAAAAGAAACGATTAAATGTTGTAAATAAGTATTTGCACGATCGCTAGCTGAGGTTCGTTGACCCGAGTATCAGCTGTTTTTTTTGTTTTTGTTATACATTGCTGTTTTTTTTTTGTAAAGTAATGTATTTTTTATGAAACTATTATTTCATTTAGTTATAATAACATGATGGAGCGTAAATAATGCTAATAAAACGTTTTCAAAATATGATTTTTTTTAAATCATGATCGATTTTTTTCCGTCCCATCATCAAAGGTATCATTAGTACTATCGTCTGTCTTCGTTTTCGGAAGCGGTCTCCTAATACCCAGTATAACTATGTAGCGGAATCTTTGAACGTGATTGTCAACTATTAAAATATATCAGACTAAATTGAAATGTTGCACTATTATCAAGGACAATATAATAATTTAACAAGTTTGTGCCATTCATATTTATTAACTAATTAATACAAAAATATAATTAATTAGGTTAATAAATTACAATTAATTAATTAGAGTCCCATGTATAATGGTTATGCATTAGGTGAAATAATTAGATTACGAAATAAATCACACTAGTTACAGATTGATGCCCTGTTGTCACATATAGTATGTGTTTAGTAGGTTGTAGAGCCACGCTGAAGTTATTACTGGTTTCAGCATGAATGGGTTGGCTCGCCCGGGGTAGTACCACCCGACCCACAGAAACACCGACGTGAAGTAACAGTGCTTGCACTGTTGCGTTTCGTTCGGTCAGTGAGAGCGCCGGAGGCCCAATTCCCTTTCCTCCCTCCTCGTCCCTTCTCCCCCTGGCCCCAAACACAGGCTGGCAACGCACTTGCGACTCTCTTGATGTTGCAAGTGTCTATGGACGGTGGTAATCCCTTAACATCAGGTGACCCGCCAGTCCGTTTGCCTCCTATGATATATAAAAAAAAAATGTGATGCACCAAAAGCCGAGTAGTTAAGTTACTGAAATTTAGGTTAGTTTTGATTTTAAGTTAGTTGCTTAAAAATTATTTTTTAAGTTGGTATTCAGGAATTATGATAAGAATCTCTTTTGTTATTGTTTCAGGTGTTGAGGCTGATGGATGTGTGTCAAAATGCTTGTAAATATTGGGCTTAGGGCCCACAGACAATTAAAGATGTGAGTACAAACTATTTAGGTGTATTTTATTTTATATAATGAAAAATGTAATGAGTACCTAGTTAAAAGTAACAGATGCTTTCGAGGTTTAAAAAAAAATAAAATACAGTGTATTCTTAGCGAGGTTTACTAGAGAATCATTACAAAATGTAAATTGCTATTACTTATAATCTCTTAAACTGTAAACACCAGGTGGCTGATAAAAAATATATCGTAGATCCGTCTAAAGTAATTAACTGGTGGTTAATGCCAATTTAATAGTCAAAATATATGGGTTAAATATGCAATATCAGCCTCTTTTGAATTAACAGGTCGTAATTAAAGAGAGGGCTGCATAATTACCTTATAAATTAGCTATTGGCATGTTACATTTTTGTGTATTTTTGTATAGAACATAAATTTAGATATAATATAGAATTTTATAGCATCCATTTCACTATAACTCGTCACTAGGTGGCACTGAGGCACTGCAAAATATTAACCTTTACAGTATTCAACCGAAAGTTGTTCGTGAAAATTACTTCTCGTATGTGTAAATATTGAAACCTACATAATACTTTATTTGTTTTATATTGCCATAATTAAACGTATTAGTGATGCGGTAATTATGATGGATAATAATATCAATAAGTGATAATAAATGATTCCTATTGAAAGCTTCCGCTGCGTGTTAGTGTTAGCGCAAAATAACAATTCCACGCAGATGAAGTCGTGGGCAGAAGCTAGTAGATTATAATAAAGATATTTGTAAGTACAAATATTACAGTTAGGTACCTAGCCTAGTACCTAGTCTCAGATTCTCATAAACCAAACAATGTCTTTGTCATTATACATTATTTTGTTCGACTTTGAAATTTTCCTTGGAGTATCTTCCAATTCCAAGCTTCAATGCTAATGAAATTTAGGTCCCCAAATAGGCTTATAAGTGACTAAGTTTTGAGGTAACTTACATATAAAATACAACGGGACTGAGAGCCTCTTCCTTTTTGAACATGGTCAAAAATGAATAATCTTATATATAATACCAATTCGATAAATTGAAAGATTATTTTTACACCCGTGAAGTAGTTTTTATATATAATAGCTAGCGGGCCCGGCAGACGTTGTCCCGCCATGATTATAAAAAAATTCGGGACAAATTATATACCAAAACGTTCCTCGTGAATCACTTTATCCACTGGTGAAAACCGCATAAAGATCCGTTCAGTAGTTTTTGAGTTTATCGCGAACAGACAGACAGACAGACGCGGTAGGGGACTTTGCTTTATACTATGTAATGATGATGGCAATTAAATTTAATGTAAAGACTAATAAAGCTTTATGTGTTCATATCTTATTAATAGTAATAGATTCTTCAAAAAATGATAGCGTTATGTGATCACTTGCTGATAGCTAATATTAATCAGAAGTGAAATCATTATTGCGAAAGTATTTATATTTTATGCACATGATGGTATTATTAAATATGTAATTATTTACATCCTTTTCCAATATAATTACTTTCTACTCTGTTGCTTGTGTTGATCTATGCAGTAATATTGCATTCTTGAACCGGCTTGTGTTTTGAAAGTTATTAAAATTCCTTGTTACTGTCTGTCATAACATTAAGCTATTTTAATATCAAAATGTCTTCTTTAATTATCGCAGTAATTCATAGAATAACGTATTAGAAATGTGTACACACAAAAATATAAACGTAACATGAATTTGAAAAATAATGTTAAGTACATATTTCTTTAATATTGGACCCACATCCGGGATTAATTATACGGACTGTTATTGAGTAACAGTTGATCGAAATATGTTCGTTTGCTTTGAAACGGAAGTAATATGGTAATCTAGATACTCGGTATTAATCAGAAGATTTCTTGTGAGTAGCGATAGTAAAAATGTAAGGATGTGGATGGTACGATTCTATGTAAAGATTTAGAAATACGCGGAAAAGTAAATCCAATTTTAAATACTTGAAAGTCTAAATTTGGCCTACAGGAAATTTAACATCTCGGTTACAGCGTTACGGAAAGGAGTTAAAGGATAACAAACATAGAGAGAGTAACAAATCAATTTAAAGAATTAAGGATTTTCAGGTCTTACAAAATATGCTACTAATGAAAATTGTTATGATATCTCTAAGAAACCTAGAACGTTAGTGAGGAAATACATATAGTAGTACTGGTCTGACGCACATAAAACACCTATTAGAGACTCAAAAAGGCCTTAACACGAAGATGACTTTTACAATGTTATGCATGTACAAACTTATACTAATATCAATTTTTGTAGGTGCTAGATCCACGCTAAGCTATTACTGGTTTCAGCATGAATGAGCCGGCTCGCCCGGGGTAGTACCACCCTCTCAAAGAAAGCCGGCGTGAAGTAACAGTGCTTGCATTGTTGCGTTTCGTTCGGTCAGCGAGAGCGCCGGAGGCCAACCTCCCCTCCCCTCTCCTTTCCCCCTTCCCCTCTTCCCCCCAAACATAGGCTGGCAACGCACTTGCAACTCCCCTGGTGTTGTTAGTGTCTATGGAGAGTGGTGATCACTTAACATCAGGTGACCCAACTGTTCGTTTGCCTCCTATGATATAAAAAAAAATAGATGTTGACAAGAGTGGTCTTGGCTGCAATATTTGTGTAGATCGACCTCTTCTATTCTAATAACTTGGAAATTATGATATTTCACGTAAAAAGCTATGTTCGCACACAGTACGTGATATTAGTTACATATTAGATTAGACTAGTGGGCGCCCAGTGGTCGACATTCGACCATAGTTCATTGAATTTTTAAAGTTTGAACTTTATTAGGGTTCTTTTATCAATGGCATCGACTTCAAATATATAATTAGGTAGTTCAAATATCAATATTTTTTATTTAATTCGGTTAATTTAATAATTAAGTTATTTTTCGCTTTTAAGTGCCTTATTAGTTTTTCACATCGAAGGCGGTTTATTTTTTTTTGTAAAAAAAATAATTTTCGCATTTTTAGTGTTCATAAATATATCTGGTTTGTAATGGGTATAATAAATCGGTTCCAATTTCACGAAAATACTTAGAGACGAAGTGGGTGAAAATCAAATAAACGATATTTAACCCTCTTAGGGGTTGAATATTTTCTTCAAATTTATATGGGACCACCGCTGAATATAACTAATTCAAATAAAAAAAGAATCATTAAAATCAATTCATAATTTGCGGGGATATCGATTAACATACATAAAAAAAATACATACAAGCGAACGTCGTAACCTCCTCCTTTTTCGAAGTCGGTTAAAAATTACATACAGTCGAGCATAGCAACCTCCTTCGCATCCTTTTTTGAAGTCCGTTATTGACGGATATCAAAATGTCTTTTTTATTTACATGTGTGTATATGTTGTGTAACATTGAAGCAGTAGTGTGAGTAATGCATATTTTAATTAATTTAATGTACTTCTAATGCATTTTATATAAAATAAATAGCTTTCTGCACTTCTCCTCCATATAAACTATAACTATGCCAAATTTCAGGTTCATCCATTCACGCAATTCTTTTAAAAAGGGATACAAAGTTTTGGCTTCACGTATGATATTGCCAATTGCTAGGATGGTTTATTTCGTTTACTTACATAAACCTAATGTCCTATAGTAGTTTGCTGTAAGGGACAGCAGCTGAGGTGAACTCCATATTTATTTTACAAGGACGGGTACTTCGAGCAATTTACAATACGCTATAGATCACGAATCATTAAAGTGTACATTTCAGGAAACCGGTACCTAACTCTCCCCCACAATACATTCTAGTTAATTTAATATCTGTCCACAAAAACTTAGAAAACCTGAATTTCTGTAAAAGACCAGCATGATTTAAATACTAGAAACAATGACAAACTTGTCATCCCATGTTTCAGGCTCAGTAAGTCCAGTAACAGTTTTTTAGCTAATAGTGTTAAGTTTAACAACAAAGTCCCAAACACATTACCAATTTGTTGAATTGTAAGTTTAAGCACTATGTCTGGTGGGTTTTGATGTCGAAAGGTTAACTATTATTATGGAATGGATCAATAAGTGAACGATGGCGATGTCTGGAATTTACACGTCTCTCCGTGCATTAAAAACGATTGTAACTTAAATGTACCTATTTTTATTAAAAAGTATCTACGTTAAAAAGTTAAAAGCAATCAATTTTTTTGTCGATTCTTCTCGGTGACTATGTTGTTTTCCGAACGGGTGCCGCGGGGCTGGTTTTAACGTTCTTAAGCGCCTTCTTAAGACCTAAATTGAATGAAATACTTTTGATTTTAAATGAGTTATCTATATAGAAATCGGCAGTGGTAGAACAGTTAAGAATATCTACCTCCTCTTCATTCTTCTTTCTTTCCCTTTATTCATTCTTTTCCTCCTCATTCTTATTTTCGTTAGTAGCTTGGAAAATATTTAAAAAAATTAGTGCATGTAAGTCACACGCGATTGAAGTAAAACTTTTTAAATAGTTTAATTTTTTTTTTAATTTTGTTTAATATATTTATAAACTATTTGTGGAAAAATAGTTTATAAATAAATCAAACAAAAATTTTTGAAAAAAAATAAAAATGAATTGAGTAATAATAAAAATCATACAATAGAATTAATTACGTATGATTAGATAGGCGCGCGACCGTGCTGCCACCTGGTTTCAATGTAAGTAAGTAACAAATTAACTCAAAGCTTAATTATCTGTAGTGCCATCTATCAGCTAATACGGTACTTAAATAACACAGGAATTATTACTATAAAGTAAATAAAATATAGAAAAATACGAACAGATTGCTATGATAATTAACGAATTAAATTAATTATGATTTAATAGAAGTTTTGGTTATGTTTATTTATTATCTAACCGTATGGTACAGAAACGTGCCGCCATATTGCCGTAACGGACTTCCGTTGAATTGTCGTCTAGTTACCTACTAGTCGCGTCTAAAGAAGTTTTACTTCAAAAATTGAAAATAATTTTTGTCTTGATGGTCGAATGTCAACGCGCACTCTTAGATATAAATGTGTGTAATTGCATTATGTGATTATAAACATTTAAAAATCTGTTTACCGGTAACTGACTGGTTATGTGGTTGCATGTTGAATATTTCATGTTATTTCCAACGGCACATTCTGCGTCACGCGTGATCGATATGTTACTATAAAAGTACTCTGAACTAGGATTGCTACATAATTAACCTGCTCGCCGATATTGTACGGTCGACTTCAGTTTGATTTCATGCATTGGGCATACGTAACAAGTATGTTATTACTCCCTCCTTTATTACAAAAGAAATGTAACAATACTGGTAGTCGTCCCGCAGTCGAAACCTGACCATAAATTATTTATTTTCTAAGTTTCATCACCATTATTGTGGGTTTTTTTGCCAAAGAGAGTGTACCTCTATAATCACTGCAAATATTTTGTTTTTTATTCGTTTATATCAGATACAAGTCTCCATAAATACCTCATTATGTTATTAAGACCTGATAAATAATAAAATAAGGAAAATCGGTTGGATAAACCGAGGAGATAAAGGTACTGTTTATCTCCGCCCGTTTACTTATATGTGAATATTTAGACTGAGAAAGAGTTAACATTGTAACTTTTTAAGTATTGTTGTAAATGCCAATGTGAGTTTGTTTGTTTGATACGCTTTTATTATTCAACCAATCATTGCCAAATTTTGCATAAACACTGTCAGAGGTACAGAGAAAAGTACATTTCTGAGACACGATCAGATCTACATAAATGCGAGTGTAGCATAAGCTAGTTTTGGTGAAACATTTCATCATTTTTAAGTTTGAAATCATAATTCAACGCAGACTGACGTTGCTAGTATTCGAACATAATTTTCACGTTCGTGAGTGAATAATTTTCATATACAATGTGTTGTATGTATTTTGAATTACAAAAATAATGCCTTTAAATTTACTGTAGGTAAACTTACAGATTATAGCTATATCATATACATATTATAGCAGGAAGCCCTTGCTTGTTTGCTAGCTTTTTATATGCTTCACATAAATACATTTCCTTGTGAATAACTACGTATATTTTAATCTAGTTGAAGCACATAGAATATTTCGAAAAAATAATATTAAACTTACATTTCCTTATCTATACTAATATTATAAAGAGGTAAAGTTTGTGACGTTGTGAGTTTGTGAGTTTGTGACGTTGTGGCGTTGTAAGGGGTAATCTCAGGAACTACTGGTCCGATTTGAATAATTCTTTCAGTGTTATATAGCTCATTCATCGAGAATGGTTATAGCCTATAAATCATCACGCTAAGGTCAATAGGAGCGGAGCACAGATGAAAAATGTTTCAAAATCGAGATGTTTTTTTTTTGAGAGCTTCTGCTGTGTTTCAGTGTTAGCCCAGAGTAGTAGCTATTACTACGCGGACGAAGTCGCGGGCAGGGGCTATAATCTATATACTAATATTATAAAGAGGTAAAGTTTGTGACGTTGTGATGTTGTAGGGGGTAATCTCAGGAACTACTAAACCGATTTTGAAAATTCTTTTACCAATATAAAGCCACGTTATTTATGACGTTATTTATAAAGCCTTCCTCGATAAATGAGCTATCTAAAACTGACCGATTTTCTCAAATCGGACTGGTAGTTCCTGAGACCATAGCGTTCAACCAAACAAACAAACAAACTCTTCAGTTTTATATATTAGTATAGATTTAAAAAAAAACGTTTAGGTTTTTTGGGCTAGGAACCCTCTTGGCCGTCCCCAGAACACTCTACTAAATCATTATCACAATCTGATCAGTAGTTTTTGAATGCATAGAGGACAAACATACAAACATTGATTTCATTACATAGTATAAAACACATCGCGTCTGTCTGTCTGTCTGTTCGCGATAAACTCAAAAACTACTAAACGGATCTTTATGCGGTGGATAAAGTGATGCACGAGGAACGTTTTGGTATATAATTTGTCCAGGTTCTTTTTTTATAAACAGGGCGGGACAACGTCTGCCGGGCCCGCTAGTTTATATATAAAGCATAGTTGTTTACTCCGGGTACGCATGGGTATACTAAAGAAGAAAATGAGACCAAATGTTCCATTTACGCTATGACCATATAATGAAATGAAATGGCAACTGAGCATCTGAACATTAATCTGTCAGTTCTATCAATATTTTTCTAGATCTCCCTATTGTCTTCTGTTTTATTTACTCTTTTTTATACGGAGACTTTTTAACCCGAGTAATAGTCAATAGACTATGCCATACGATTCTGCAAACATTTTCTATCATAAAAACTTTGTATTGATAATTATAAAACAAAAAAAAAGGATTAACGAAATAAGTGCAGCCGCTCTGAAGGTATGCGCTTACATACATTCGGCAATTGATTTTTATATATATATATATAAATTATCCAATCTCTATTCCGTGATAATCATATCATTCTATTACTTACTTTCTACTACTGAAAGGACATGTTTTATTTGGGAGCAAAAGCTCTAAGTTAAATGTACGTTATATTGTCACAAAGTAACACACAAGCGATAATATATATTTTCTGTATACTTCCAGATGGTGACGTGTGATAATCAAAGTGCCCAACTGGGCGGATTTCATCTAGGCGCTCGTGATGATGAGATCCATAGACCGCGAGCTCCGAGTGTCTCCTCCCTTTCCTTATATAAACAGAAAATCGACGCACTTTTCGACGATAACCGATCGGTCGCCAGCCAACCTCAGTATGGAGTTAGCTCGGCTGTTGACCTACAAAGGAGAGATAGTAAGGTAGTTAAATCATCTTTAAATATATCTTTTAACAAAGTACACTAAGTAAGGAAAGTTAGATTTAGCCTCGGGGTTGAATACATTAATGTGGCAGAATGTCTAGATAATGTATTTGTAATAATTATAATAGGAAAGTAAAAATATTTCAACAGAATTTTGTTTTACATGGAAGTTTAAAGAATCAATAAGAAAAAAGAAAGGCTTATTATAATTTGTATTTTGTATTTTGTATTAGAATTTGTAATAAACTAAAGCGATTAATATATGTGTGGGAGAAGCGAATATGATTAATCTAGATAGGAACTTCGTCTTGACGATGAAAATATGAGCTTAAAAAAATGTCACTGATAGGAACTCGACTCCGGTTATGACGTTAGTATTGCTCTTCGTCTCATACAAACCGACCTATAAGATAAGGTGCACCATTTTTCTGTATTTCCATACCCATGAAGATGAAAATGAATAAAGTTATATTGCTGTAACTTAATTTGTAATTATTTTGATTATTGTAACTTGTCCCAATCCGTAGCTTTTAGCTAAGCTTTTCCACTGAAAATGGGTAATATCTATGTTAATTATTTTTTTCAGGCTAGCTCAGCACACGACGCTAATGTAACGATATATGAAAATGACGACGGCTATTGCCAAAGCAATGGCAATAAAAAAAATAATACAGTTCAGGATCGAATAGAAAGAATGTTCGCAGACATGGCGGGTGAATCGAGGCAATCGACAGAGAATATAGGAATCCATGTATTTAGTGTTCATTATCTCGGTTCCACACCATTACACAACAAAGTCACAAGCCTATCCGGCCTTCAAACGCCTCTAAGAGATTTATATTTTGCGTACCGAAGGAATCATCATCCTAAAAGCGCAATGACAGGCCGGTTAGAAATATCTAAAAGCGGACTAAAAGTTAGATATAAAGGAGATAAAGGCGATTTGGAACAACTAAACCCATTCCCAACAATAGCAGTGTGGTCTGCTGTAAAATTTGTCGTCCAACCTTTTGAAAACAAAAGCAATGAACTCGGCTATGCCTTTCTTCCTTTGATAACAGATCCCGATAATATTGACCGACAAACATTATTCAAAACATTAGAGCCACCCGATAACAAATATATCCTCTCCCACAACGAAAATTCGCACTCACCACTTTTCGCTGTCGTGATGAGGAAAATAGGAGTTGCTAAGCAATTGGAGTGTCATGGGTTTGTATGTCAGACGACTGAGGACGCTATTGTTATAGCAGCCACGCTATACAAATCTCTCATGTCACACATGAGTCGTCAGGGTCACAGTGATAAGAAAAAATTAAGAAACCGAAATGGAATCAGTTGTATGAGTATCGGAAGTAGTATGTCGCCTAGCGAATATATCATGCCAATGAGACCACCTCGTAAGAAAAGAAGTACTTCGTCAAGCGGTGATAGCGACCGGGCGGATGGGTTTTCAGCGAGTGAATCTTTTAGGGAAAAGCCAAGATTAGAAAGAACTAAAAAGATATCATCAGAGAACCTACCCCGTCCACCTTCACCTCCGTCTATTTCTCCCACCGATAATAAGAAGATAACAGTGGAGCAGGTAAAAGCGAAACTCGATTCAATCAAACATAACGATACCAGCGGTAGCGACACACACGATTCCAGAAAATCTATTGTTAAATCCTGCCCGAACCCCATTATAAATAAATTACAGAATTTAGAACATCCACACAGTGGTAGTGAATCGTCGGTTCGAAGTAAAGTTTCAGAGAAAATAGAACTCTTTAGAGAACTAGAGAGACGGAAAACTATTCAAAGGCCACCAACATTACCGCCACCGATACCAACGAAACCTACGAAGGCGCCACCAGATCCTCCTAAAGAACCTTTAAGAAGAAGCCAAAGTGGAAGAAAATCATTAAACGAAACTGGTGATATATTAACGAAAGTAGCTATTCCCCGTTCTGGCAGCTTTCTTAACGCTGGTGGGCTAACGAGATACAAGTCGATCGGACACAGGTATGTGAATTGTAACAATTTTGCACTAATTAATGAACATAACGCGCTTCCATTGAAATTTCATTAAACGCTTGAGAGCCCTCAATTCCTTTTTATTGGTACAGCTGACGACTCATTCTACTCGTTTCGTTCTCGTTTCTTACCTGATTGGTTATCATTAATAATAATTTGTACAGATAGTTTAATAGATGCACTTTGTGGAGTGTTTCAAGTTCTTAAACTTTCAAATGTGCTATCCTAAGAATATGTTTCTAACATTATTCAATTTTGGAATGTAGATCTACATAAATATATATTTTTTCATTGATTATCGTGTAATTTATATTTTATTACTTTTAGAAACAACGGTAAAAAGGGTGGTGGATCACCACTGGGGTTCAATGAACTTTTTAATGAATTCAAAGTTCAGGAGAACTTGCACTCGATGGACGAGATTCTGAGCACCATAATCGATGCAGAAGGAATGTCATTCAATGATCTTAAACCGATATACAAAGAATTTTTACTAAAACTATCAGTTACTCTCACTAAAGATGAGATTTTCCAACATAGTAAAGCGATAATGAAGAAACAAAAGAAGAAAATCCTTCGTCGAAATAGCACATATCAGAATAAAAGAAGGAAAATGTTTAAAGGAGCAAACGGACTCCGAATGGTATTTAGACTGCCTTTTGGAAAGGAAACACGACAAAAAGATGACCCTACTGCAGTAGATTTTCAATCCAGTGCCACTAACATCAAGGAACCTATTGGAGAAAGCTCAGTTTCTACATCAAGTTATGACGTTCGACAATTCCGACCCAAGGAACCTATAACACCACCACCAAAGAGACAAGGTAATAGGCAAAGAAACTCTAAACGTTCCGATAAATCGGTGCACGGTAAATCATTAAGGCCAGGAGAAAGAACATCAACGTCTGAAGATTCTGATTTTCTTACCCTGAGCAATCGTTTAGGATGTCAGAACCGTAACAGTTCAAGTGGATATGTTTCATGTTCAGAATGTGAATCAGAAAGCTGTGTCGACAGATGTTACTGTTCTCTAAAAGACGATTGCAAATCGAAATGCTACTGTTCCGTTGCAGACGTCAAAAAAGAACCAGCGAAAAGACTTCTGAGCAAAAGCAAGAGCTGTAAAGATTGTTCAAAGTGAGTACATTATAGTATGCACTATTAAGTAAATGTTAACCAACCAGTTAAGAAACATACGTTTTCTTGAATCGTGTTTATCTTAAAAGTTCTACTTTCTTTTGTACATTAATAGCAGCTGCAACAAAAATTATAAGTATTGAAGAATAAATTTTTAATACTTGATTTTATTTGCATTTTGTTGAAAATTTGAAATATATTGAATTAAGTAGGATGATGAAATATAATAATTGATTTAGATTAATGCTAAATATGTGCGAAATAATGCACTGTGTTAAAATGAAAGACATAACTGCCAACTGCATTGCGTAAATATCAAGAGGTCATAAAAATATGTTTCCAAAACCAAGACAAAACTGAGAGCGCGTTCAACTTATTTAACATTTTACGCAATAGATTAAGCAAGTATTGTAAAATACGGCATTGTACAATATACTTTGCACACATTATTATTTGACATTTTGTTCTAAACATTACCATTTCACAGTGATCTGAATGAAGAAATATCCAGTTAACCGCAAACATTGAACAAACTTTATTAAACTATTGCAATAATATTTAACTATCTCCTACATCCAGTGAGCTAATTCAATATCATATCAGGAAATAAAAGTCGTTTAAGGTCTTCAAATTGTTACACATTCCATCTCTTAATAGCGAGGCGGCGGTGACGTCAAAACTTTAATATTTATAACCAAAAATTTCTCTACTTTCGTCCATCTTCATTTCATTTATCTCTAACACAAGCGTATCTGTACAAAGTGATTGTGCAGTTAATTACATTTACAGAGGCGTCTCAAAAACTTCTGTAGAGGAATTCGTGTCTTGTTTGTTATTATTTATGGTTCATTATAAACGATATGTCTGATGTAGAAATGAAATGTATCTGGCAATCAGAGCGTGGCACGTCCGCGGCTCGCGACGACTCTGATTAACTGAACTAAATTAAAATTATTTACTGTTGAACATGGATCTGTAATTTCACTAGGATGTTGGACTTAGTACGTCAGGAATACAATTTCACAAATTGACCTATTTATTCATTGGACATAATTTTATCATATGATAAAAAGAGCTATCTTTCTGCGGAATTCTTAACTGAAATGAGAATGATACAATCCGCATTAGTTATGCAAAAATCTATTAGTGTTCTCTTACGAAGTTGTCACCATTATGATGGTTTCATATTTTGTGTGGTTAGTCTTACAAATTATTTTCGTAGGTCAATTTCGTCATAGGTAATTCTTTCTCTTTTTAGAATGTCTAATGATATGTTAATATGTAAAATGTATTATATATAAAAGTATATATGTGATATACCAGGTGGAAGGTTAGACACTAGCAGTATTTTAGGATATGACACTTCATGGTCATATTTAACACATAAAATAATAGTAAAAAACAAATACTCATACACAACAAAGAAAACCTTAGGTTATGTTCTCAGAATTTCAAAAGTATGGGTAATAAATTAAATAAACCTAGGTTGAATGATCGATGATAAAACCTGCGAGCAGAGACCCGGAGTTAATAACTTTCGACAATAAAATGGTCAATAAACCCTTTGGTTTATTGAAACTTCAAAAAATTATCCTTTGTTAGTTGGTTGGCTTCACTTTCATACACCCAACGGTCAGTGACTCCGTGTTTGAACATAGACGCGTAGAGGACTGAGTATACATCGGCTGAGTGCCTTAAGCGCTCGCCTTAGTTGTCCGGTGAAGACTTGCTAGGCCATTAGCGTAGTCAGATCGAGAAAAAAAAGGATTGAGTATTTTTTTGGATGTGTCTAGATAATTAGGTAAAATATTAACCTATATTGTTAATTGGTTTAGAACGAGAATCGAGTGCAGAGTGTCCTCCATAAGTATTGCTACTGTCTGGTATATGTAAAGATTTTGTAAATGCAATATAAGTTACTATAAGTAATATATAAGTAACTCACTACGGTTAGTAAGGATATTAGCGTTACGTACTAGAATTTACTAATAGCTTTGTGGTCATATTTTTAACATAAGAATAGTAAATAGCCAGATGAACATCAATATCAGTAAATAATATAAAATATATTCGCTATCAGCGACCGTCTGTTGTGTTTCCTCAGTTTCTGTGAGATAGACAATGGATTTTAATACGTTTTCTACTAACTTTTAGACAATTCCTCCCAAAAGTTTATACGTATAAATACATGCGTATTGTTTTAATAGAAAGTAGAGAAAAGTCGATATATCAATCAAGTCGTGGAAATATTTTTCAGGAGGAGGAGAGAATATTGGAAGATAACGATATTGTGTATTTTAAATAAGCGTACAGAAATATAAGCGTTCGGTTTTTTTTTTGAGCTGACTAACGCTACTGACCTGATGGTCCTTCACAGCTTCATCGGATTAATAAGGCGAGAACTTATGAACCTCAGCCTCTTGCTAACAAGCTCAATGATGCTAAGCGACCTTCAGGTTAAATCCACGTTGGTATTTGTCTTGCCTCCTAGGGATAAGCCACAGTAACTAATTTAACTTTTAGATATAATTAAAAAGCAATTGATTATATTTAAAACCATTTTAACCTATCGTTTTATTTTGATCAATCTCTAACGAATTAAACATTCAGGTATCTATTATATATCACAATGGTATTTTAAAGTATATATTTTCTATAAATATTTTGTAATATATAACAGATCTAAAGTTACATACGGCAAAAAAAATTGCTCTACTGTTTAAATTGCTCTATTGGCTTTATGTGAAAGCGCCTAAAATCGTTTGAATATTGCTTATCTAAATCCTTTCTTTTCTAATTTGATACTTATTATGTAACATTTCATCCGTACGAACCCGGTGCGATATGCCTGTTAGCAATGATATAATCAAGCCTACCTAAGCAACATATAACTATTTCTTTTTCACCATCGATATTGAGAATATGCTATCTTACTTCCACATTTTATCTAAGACAGTGTGCCGTTTACAATATTACTTTACGTATGTGTGCGTTATCGCCCAATTTGTTTTGTTAGAATATCATGTTGGTAACGTATCTTTAGTTATAATATCATTGCCTGTTCCAGAAATTTTAAGCGCTTTATAAAAGCAATACAATTCGTAAATTTCAGAGAATACTACGAGGGTGATTTCAGTTACTGTTCGTGCGATTCAGAGAGTTGCGCCGACAGTAATAAATGCTACTGTGCCGGACCACGTCGAGCTATGATGCAGAATTCGCAAAGCTTAGAGTACCTGCGTAGTTCGTCACAGAGGGTTTATTCTGATAAAGTGAAGAGATACGACGAATATGACATCAAAGGAACTAGAACTAGGCAAGTTTAAACAACTTTAAGTTAGTGATTTTGAATTTTTAGAATCTGTAAATTTTTGATTTCGAAGTTTCCGATTCTTCAGCACCGATTGTTTAAGAAGTTTGTAAGTTGGGGTTACGGTTGTATGTATGTTTCAAGTACTTTACCGTTTAGTTTTAATGCTTATATTATACACTGCATTATGAACTTTGCTTTGAGCACAATCTCACCTCACAGTAAGTGATGAAATGGTCGATTATGGTATATCTAGAAAAGTGTTTGTATTCCGGACTCTGCAGACCGTGGTAGATTGAGGCGTTCGTAATAAGCTGTCGCTCGCACCCCGCAAATCTAAAGCGATGGTGCTGACGCGGTGGCGTAAATTTGACGCCCCGGTGATTACCATGGTCGGAGTTCAACTGCCCACGGAACAATCCGTCCTACTGCGATACCGTACCGTCCCGTACTCCTACGATATATGTCGCGGGCATAGAACCAATAGTGCTCTATGCCGCAAACGTGTGGGGCCCTGCAGCGCAGAAGCTCTCCGTAAGGAGAAAATTAGACGCGCTGGAGAGGGGTTTCGCCCAAAAAATTTGTAAAGCCTACCGTACGGTTTCTCTGATCGCTGCGATCGTCCTGGCGGATCTGCTTCCGTTGGACCTCCGCGTCCGGGAGGCTCACATGCTATACCGTATAAAAAGGGGCGAGTAGCTGGACGAGATCAATCAATCAAATCAAAAATACTTTATTCAGTTTAGGCCCTAATAAGGCACTTATGAACGTCAAAGACTACCACCGGTTCGTGGTCAGAGGCGACTTGGAGCGGCCCGTACGCTACGACGCCTATCCGCACCCAACGAGGTGTGAGGGCGAGACGTATGAGAGTCTGGAGTCCCCTCCTGAGGCGGGCGGCTCTGGCATCTATACTGACGGTTCAAAAATCGACAGGGGTGTCGGAGCCACCCTGACTTGGTGGGAGGAGGGTCGGGAAACTAGGTTCAAGACGTTTCGCCTTGAGCCCTACTGCTCAGTGTTCCAGGCCGAGCTGCTTGCGATACACACAGCGATACAGGTGGTTGCCAAATCGAAGGTGCGGGAGGTCAGCATATTCAGTGACTCTAAATCGTCACTGGAGATGCTGGCAAACCCGACACCACCGCACCGTCTGGCTCTGGAAGCACAACAGACTTTGAGGGGAATACGGACAGAGGGGGGCTCAGTCCGCCTGCACTGGGTGCGGGCCCATATAGGGACCTTAGGCAACGAGCGAGCAGACTACCTTGCCAAACGGACCGCTCACAAGAGGGCCGCTCCAGACTACGACCAGTATCCGGTGTCGTACGCCAATCGAATTATACGAGAACAAACTGTCCAGCGGTGGCAGGAGCGCTACGAGGCTTCAGCCACAGGGGCATTGACGCGCGTCTTCTTCCCGAAGGTGGGCAAAGCCCATCGGGTAATGAAGAAGACACGGCTGTCACCGATCCATGTGCAAGTCCTTACAGGACATGGGGGCTTCGCGGCGTACCTTCACCGCTTCAAGATCAAAGACAGTCCCGCTTGTGTATGCGACCCGGATACCGAGGGGACGGTGATTCACCTTCTCCTTCACTGTCCCCGGTTTGACTCTTCCAGGTGTGACCTCCAATCTCAGATAGGCATCGAACTCACGGAAGGGGTACTACATAAAATTGCGGAGGATGAAGACACTAGCAAAAAAAAAGAAATAACTAGAAAAGGAAAACGGAAGTTCCAAAAAAAAAGTTTTGAAAGAAATAGTCATAAATAAATAAATAAAGTCTCGGATAATGTCCGGGGAAAAAGGGGAATTAAAAAAAAAGGGTTTGTATTGAAGTGTAAATGTTAAATGGAGTACTTGACTACGTAGTTGATAAGGGATTTTTAATTGCTATCTTTTTGTATAAACATATCAAACTCCATATAAATGTTGGGAATTATAATGACCACGTTATAGGGGAAAAATAATAAAGGAACAATTGGGATTATAAGTGATTAGCTGAGCTGTGTTCCACTTCGTTGGGCGGTAAACATTTTGATTGTGATTGTGTGATTCGGTTAGTACTGAGTGCTATGTATTTTAATAAGAATTCATAATTGGTATTGATAATATGACTAATAAATATCATTTAACGATGTAAATTATTTTTTTATATAAAAAAAACTACTTTTTGTGACAAATATAAAAGATAGATATATGCTGTCGCTGACTTTTTTGTAGGCATTATCAAGCTCTACAACTTTTCTAGAACTCAATCATATATCTCTCATCGTTAAGGCAGCGTTCGTAAGAAACGTTTTCGTTCGATCGTTTTTTCTCCGACTTACTTTATAAATCCGACTATCACAAAAAAGTCTTTACATTTTTCGGGTTAATATATAGCCTATGACACTCACAAATAACGTAGCTTTCTATTGATTTTTCAAAATCGGTTAAGTAGATCCAAATATTACGCCCTACAACCTCACAAACTTTACCTCTTTATAATATTAGTATAGATATAGATACTGCGTCTATCAACGTATGTTATAAGGATTTGCATTTAGCATGTTTCCGTAGAACACATCTTCAGTCATCGTCAGATAAGATTGTTGTGAAATGCTAAAAATCTATAAAGTATACAGAGAAATCTAAAAATTATGACACAGCATAAAGCATTATTAGTGTTATAATGATACAGGTTGACGGGTGCGAGTAATCGCCGACGGGAAGACCGTGCCAGAAGAACACGTAGTTCTGACAGCCTGGCGCTCGACTACGAACTATTACTACAGAACAAACCTAGGGACACTAGAAGCCGCAACATGCAGAGACTTACTGGTATGTTTGGTATATTTTATTCCTTGTATATATACATATTTGTAATATATCTGCTCACACGAATAGACGTGCTTGTATCCTAAATACTTGAGCAATCCCATCGCAAAACAACTATCGTCGTGCCGAAGTATTATAGTCTTCAATTATTAGGTCAGTGGTTTTCTATTTATAAAATAACTTTTTGTGTCTGGTTAGTAATTCCAAAGACTAGACCTCTTCGTACGTGATGTTACACAAGTCTCCGATACTTCCATCGACGATTTTTGTCGATGACTTAAGTTGCTATTCAAATCAAATCAAAAATACTTTATTCAGTTTAGGCCTTAATAAGGGACTCATGCACGTCAAAACTACCACCGGTTCGGAAAACAACCCAATCTTCGAGAAGAATCGACAAGAAACTCAATCGGGTACATCTTTTTAACATGTATATTTCCAATACATCATACAATCGTTTTTAGTTGATTAAAGGATGCACAGAGAGGAGCCCATTCCAGACATCACCATCGTTTATATATTGATCCACTCCATAATAGCCTTTTGATTCTGTATTATTCCTTATTATTCCGTACACGGTGCTACTGAGATTGAATTCTTAGCTCGTTATAGAATGACTAAAGAACCATATTTAAATGTTTTTACTTTTTAATTTTGTAATCATACAAACTTGGATATTTCTCTACTTTTGAATCTTTATTATTTGCATCGACATGATGACTGTCACGGAGACTGGAGTCACAAACGTGTCGTCGACTCTTGCGCTTTTGTTTTTGAACTATCTGCACTATTGACCTGACGCGACTGGCTTTCATATCTTCACCGGACAATACCCTTTGTGCTTGGGGAGAGTTCTATAGAAATGCAGTGTGTAGTCATCATGATACTCGAGTCGTCGTAACGTCATGTACGAACCAAAATATTCATAAGCTTTAATTCCTATAGGTATAAAAGTATAGATGTGTGTAACATAAAATCACATATATAGATACAAAAGTAGAGATAAAATTAAAGATCCCGATAGACGAATAGGTGTCATCGTTATTAAACAGTAATTGACTAATATGGAAATATATTTCTTCAACAAAACATCGAAGAATATGGTTGTGAAATTAAAATTATAATGCTAACTAACATCATTGAGAACTAAAAACCCAAGATGCACAGTCACGAATAAAAGTAATGCTCGAAACCGTCCCCAAAAACTCACCGACATACCTAAGTAGTTACAGTTATATTATAAACTTATGTTTTGAAGTAAAACTTCTTTAGGCGCGATTTTCCTTTTTGATCTGACTACGCTATTGACCTAACTAGGTCTGAACAGCTTCACCGGACTACTACTTTCTTTAGGCACGACTAGGAGGTAACTGAACGACAATGCAACGGAAGTCCGTTACGGCAATATGGCGTCACGTTTCTGTACCATCTGGTTTTTAAATATTTTTGATTTTGTCAATAAAAAGTTTATAAACAAATCAATCAAGAATAAAAAAAAACAATAATAAAAGTTATACAATAGAACTAATTATGTATATGTAAGCGCGCGACCGTGCTGCCATCTGGTTTCAATGTAAGTAACTAATTAAATCAAAGTTTCATTATCTGTAGTGCCATCTATCAGCTAATTCGGAACTTAAACAGAAAATATTATTAGCAACTCTTTGCTATAAAGTAAATAAAATATAGAAAAGTACCCAAAAAAAAAACTGTAGTCCCATCTATGAGCTAACTAAATTTTAATATTTTGCAATCTAGTATTACATCGTCAATAAATGCCTTTTTAAATTCTCATATGATGATTATTTTTAACTTAATCGCCATCTCTCCTATCGCCAAAGAAGTTTTACTTCAATCGCGTGTGACAGTTACACGTACTAATTTTTTTTGCAAATTCAAACTTACGCCAATTATTTAAAGTTGTGTTTACAAAGCAGTGTACAAAAAGTCCAAAGACGTGAGTGACGACAGGCTATTTAAAATGAGTGCACAATTCTCAATTGTGCGCTCATTTTATGCGGCCAATTTTGAGACGTTGACTGTGCATCTTGGAATTTTATATATTAATGGCTAACATAGATGTATTTTAGTCCGCAGCACAGGGGCGGGTTCCCACGATGCGCTGAGCGTGAAGAAGTCTGCAGAGATGGCGGCTCTGTTTGCTGACGTACGTCTCTCACAACGCACCGATGTGCGGTCCCTCTGCGGCGGTCGCAAGTCCCGAGCCCCGCCGCCCCCATCACTACCGCCCCCCGCGCCCCGCGCCGCTCCGCCCCTCGCGAGAATGTTCGACCATCGCCCCCTCAGCAGGAACGCCAGCCTCGAAGAAACATTAGGGTATTTACCATAGTTCAACATGACGCAATGAATAAACACACCTAATGATCATTAATACCTTACCGTATGTATGAACGTCACCGCAACTTACTCATAGTTACTGAGATATTCGTGATCAAATTTTTGAGGTAATATCACCATTGGTAAATTTTGTATATTAGCAACTTGATGGTTTTTTAAGTTAAAACAAAACCGTTGCGTCTCGTTTCAGTTGGGTTATATTAGACATGTGAAACAAAGACATATCAGTTGCGGTGGCGTTAATACGTAAGTACCATATCTTATTGTTTTATTGAAATGTGAATTACCAGACTCGACTACACACATGTTTAATACCGAACTTTCCTTTGACTGGATAGTGTATTTCACTAATTACAATATAAATAATAGAAAAAAAATGTTCGTTGATAACTGGCACTGTCACAAGCAGAGTTATAATGAAATTAAAACAATCTCATATAGAAATATGAATATTTATTCGAAGACATATCCTAATACTTATTTCTCGCGGATGACTTAATAGTACAACTAAGCATGAAATATGAAAAAAAACAGGAGCCTCGTTATTTATCAAATAAATTGTTACATCAATAATTTCTTTTTTATTTTAAAGTCTTGATTGTAGGCGTTAATTGATTTCCTTTATTTGATATATTTTGTATCTCATTACTATTAAACGTATACCACCTTATTACTTAAAATAAGGATTTACAGTATATCGATTGTTTATAAGTGTAACTATGTATTAGTTATTTATTTATTTAAAATAACATTTTATACATAGCGTGCAATATATCTGAGTCATATTATATTTAATAAGTAGCCTTATGATTATTTTAGCGTGCCTATTACACTTTGTAACTGTGAGTATGTTTTGTAACGAATATGCATCGTTTTGTTTTGTTCCTTAGATTTCTGGATTACACTGAAATACGATTATGTATTTTGTAATAATAAGCTGTAAATATAATGATTTTAAATTGAATAATATTTGTTACTATACTAATATTAGTTTATTACGTATGAATATAAAATTCAAAGTTATGTCAAAGTATGTACCGAATATCATAGTTACACTAGACTATATTATATGTATTATTTATTTTTACTGTAAAACTGGTAATAGCATTGATATACAAAAACCCAAGATGCACACTTAACGTCTCACAGCATGCACACAATAATGAGTGCATAATTTTGGATTACGCACTCATTTCAAATAGTCTCGCCTCGCTTGCGTCCTTGTAAAAACAACTTTAAATCATTCAGGTAAGGTTGAATTTGTAAAATCATAAGTTTATCGCATAACTATAACCACGTATGTAGTATATTGGGGAGCTTTTGCGGGACGGTTATGAGCGCTACTTTAATTCGAGACTGTCTTGGGTTTTTATATGTCAATGGGTAACAACATATAATATTTAATCGCTTTTACTAATTATTATATAAACGATACAATTCAAAGCCATATTACAAAACGAATGTCTTACTTTTACTGCAAAGTTTATAAAATATCTATAAATTTTTAACGGTGTTTAATATATTATTAGTATGTTATGTAGACATTATTAATCTACGTCAATACGTGTGCAATGTCAGTGCAATATTTTAATAACGGTATTAGGTAAGTGTCGGCTCCCTCGTTCGTGCAATAAATAATACATTGTAAATAAAATGAATATGATAATAAACGTTGTTTTATTCTATCTGAAGTAATTGTCGCCCAGATCATATATGTATTGTTTTCTCTGTTCCTACCTTGTAAAACATGGATTAATGAAGTCAAATCTGCTCATTTTCAAAATAGTAATTGAAGGAAATTGTGAAATACATTTAAAAAAAAGTCGAGACACGTCAGAAGTAAAAATTCAAAACAATGAAATAACTGTATTGTCTTTTGTTTTTTTTTTTATGGACTATTGCGTGAATTATTTTAATTTTCTGAATTTCTATATTTAAATTATTAATATAAATCTGATTTTCACATCTATTGACACTCGGAGCAATAATTGTATACACTCTTATAAAGTTTATTAATTGATCAAGCATATGATTGGCTCCACAATCTCAATACAAAATATAAATATTACATGTATACAGGTTGCTATACTACGCGTAGCTAGCCTGACGCAAGCCGCAAAAGCGCAATACGACCGCAGCTTACTAGCATGTCATGACGTTAAATCATAAGTTTATCTCGTGGTAAAATAATTATTAAAAAATAATAAAATAATAATTAAAAAAATAATTGAGTACATAAACAACTTCCAAAAATTTATCACAGCACATATATTAGATTATTGATAATTGGAATTATATGTCGTCACTGGGTCAAGTTCTACATAGAGTACGCCCTATTCGGTGTTATTACAAAAAAGTTAAATACATATTGAATACTTGCTTTAAAAAGGTTTCGAATTTAATGCACCGCGGTCGCTGAATGTTCGCCATCTTGCTCTTTTGTCTCGCTTCGGTTACGTTAGGTTAGACTTTCTAAAAAGGATAACGCGAACTTGCCTCGGTCGAGCGCGGTGCATTTAATTCGAATCATTTTTAAAGCAAATATTCAATACGTATCAAATTTTTTTGTAATAACACCGATTTTGTTTAAGTCAAATTACATTATTATATTTTAATGTTCGTATGATCACTTACAATTCTATAGTTACAAAACAACTTTTAAACTGCCCTTTAAAAGCGAATCCTTATGACCATTTAACATGTTTGGCTGTGATCAAACATTAGCTTGTAAAGATTTTTAAATTTTTTTTTGGGTTGTTTAACATGGTATTTTAACGGTTTATATATAGTTGAGGTTTTGCACACCACAACAATATTCAGTAGTCAACTTGAAGCATTGTGTTCATTTGGCGACCTACAGGCAAAACACTTACCTAATTAGTGTAGGCAACAGTAAAAATAAATTGGTTAGCGATTTGAATGTATCTATTCAACACAAACTTACTGAAACTCAAATTTCTTCTAAATTCCAGATGATGTTTTTATTTCCTTCTCTCTACTCTGTTTTATTATTAGCTGGACCTGGAAACTTATAAATGACATTTGTTCATTTCGAAATAGTTAATGTTTTTTCAATTGTTATAAGTTTCCAAAAAATTAAAAATAAAACAAAATAAAATCTATAAAAATAACTTCTTGATGCTGGTTACTTTAATGGGCGTAATTTTTTTTTATGTCGTTATAAAAAATATCCTATGTCTTTCTCTACGTCCCAAACTACCTTAATACTTTACCTGCGATCAGTTAAGATATTTAATCGTGTAATAAAAGATTGCGGTACCTACCTTCGCATTCATAATATTATTATGGTATTATAGACGTTTGAAAATATTATTTACGTTACATTAGAGACTTTTTCCTTTTTTGAATAGAGTCTAGTCATAATTGTTTGATCGTAAATATATGTACGTATATATACAGTAAGTACCTATATATGTTATATAAATGTATATATGTTCACTTAAAATAATGTATTAGTTTCGAATAATCGAAAATTGCATGTTAAGCAACGGCCTAAGTCAAGGTTCGACCACTCTGGCACCTTTGCGCTTGTTGCTCTTTTTTTTAACTTTATTTTTGGCAACCAATCTTTTAGATTATTACTGCCATTGTCGAGTAGTTAATAGGTTTATTAATTAAGTTCTTCTTCCATTCCATTTTTGGCTACCAGTCCTCTAGTAGACCATTACTGCCATTGTCAAGTGAGTATCGATATTACAAGTTTCTTGATATAATTTCAATGAACTGATGGTGAAGATGGTGGGCATCTCGTTAGAACTTTCCATGGAGTTTTTGTGGCATCTCAGAATTGATGGTCCGTGGTATTATTTTCCATTCACTTCACTTATGCACAATAAACAAACCATATTACATAAAACACCACTAATTTTACACAATACAGAGTCAAGCAACACAAGATTATGAATAAAAAATAAAATCCACTACGTGACAGACCAAGATCCCGCCAAAAACTCCCTAGTTGCTCGTTTGAATGCTTGCCATCAAGCCCAGTAAAGATGTAATGGGCCTTCAGATAATAGTGTGTAGTCAGTTCGAAAAAAAAATGGCGAGGCAGTGGTAAGGCCTGCCAACAGAAGTGAGAACTCAAAACAATGGAATAAATGTGTTCCCTTTTGAATTTTTAAATTGATTGTAGCGTGAATTACAATATTTTAATTTGTTTATTGAAATTATTAGTATAGTTACTCGGAGCAATAATTATATACATTATTATTATCAATTAAACGTATGATGAGTTGCAAAATATCAATATTACATGTACACAGGCTCCTATACTACGCGTGGCTAATCTGACGCAAGCGCAATGCGGCTGGTTATGCTTACGTAGTATGTAGTGACGCGAAATTATAAATTTATCTCCTGCCAAAAATACCGTTTAAAGCGCCTAAAAAAGTTTTCACTTGAAAAACCATTACTGGCGTAGCATTATAGTGTATACTGGGCAAGAGCGTCTTCTTAAGGAAACTTCAGACTGAACTATTTCATCAGTTCACTTTTTTTGAACACGATAACATCTACTAGGTCTTACTATAAGAATTGTGTTTCAGATTTCAAGCAACCTACAGATTCTAACTATTTCTCTGTGTTGTGAAACTCTAGTAATATTTGTTAAGGGTTGTTCAGGCTTTGGTCACACTGTTTCCTTTAACCGATCTTATATTCAAAACACTATATCTGCTCGAATTACGAAACATATTGAGGTTTATACTTACGTACCTCGCACCGACCATTTATTGTTGTTCATTATTATCTGTCGGTCGGGGCGTTTGCCGACGGCAGCCGCGGCAAGATTGTGCTATCCTTTTTCGCAAGTCTAACCTAACCTAACCAAACAGAGAAAGAAAAGCAAGGTGTCGAACGTTCGGCGAGCGCAGTGCATTTAATACGTAAGCATACAAACATTTTTAATGCAAGTATTTAATACGTATTTAACTTTTTTGTAATAACACTCCAAAAATTCTATTCATCTATTTGTCGTATATGTATTTTCAAGTAAACTCTGAAATGTTAATCGTGCTTTTATATTCTAATTAACTTTTACTTGCGGCTTCTCTCACTCTCTCACCTGGAATTAGCATTTTCTTTGTTTAACTACTGTAAATACTGAAGATATATTTGCAGCCCAAATACAATAACACGTTTAATAAATGTATAATATTTTATTATTTTACAAACAAATTACAAATGTTCGGACGGATGTCACTGGTATAATATGAATTGTATAAAATCGAAAGCAGTAAGATAGGAAGGCGGTATAAATATTTCAACACAGAATTTCTTTGTAAGTTTAGGCGATTTTCTATGGACATATTTAAAATTTATCGGATTTATTATACCAATTATACCTAACCTTTATCTGTTTGTCGGTTTTGATTTTATACGACGCATATGCTTATAATAAACAATGTAAAGTCATCCCTAAAGGTAATGATATAAAGTAGGTTTATAGTTAAACTTTTTTTTGGATAAATATTGTATTTTTCTATTCTCGTATCTGTCAAGAACGGATATACTTTTAATAAAAGCTAATTTTATAAGCCTACTTAATATTTACTTACAAGTTGTGGATAACTGAACATTTTAAGTACTTAACCACACCAAGTGTTAACATAAAACAAAATGTCGGTGTGCTTGATTCAAGTTATATTCGTATCGATATAATAAATCGATACGTAATGATCGTTGATTATCGATTATGTATTACATTTGTTAATCTGAGAAATTATTTAGAGGTAAGCTATGGTTGTATTTATAAGGAATGTATTGATTTTTCAAAACAATTTATCAATTATTATTTTAACAGATTTACATTATGTTAAATGAACGTGAAATAATAAATTTATAATCAACAATAAGACAAAAGATTATACTTATAAAATGTATAACAATAAATATTATAGTGGACGCTACTTTGCACTTCCGCTTGGAATTGATTGAACACTACTACATCTAACTGCAACAAAAAGCAAATCAATAAATAAATTATATATTGTATAATATTAATATATATAAATAAATAAATTACATACATAATTGATCAATTGATTGATTTGCTTTTTGTTGCAGTTAGACGTAATAGTGTTCAATCAATTCCAAGCGGAAGTGCAAAGTAGCGTCCACTATAATTTTTAATGATGGATTTCCCCAAAGTAACGCCTTCTTCAATCAAAAATGTATAACAATAACATGCAATTAATTTTTACTATGAAACCTAAATAAAGTATTGAATAAAGGTACGTTATATTATCATCTACATTTTTATATTTACAAAATTGTTTTTTGTGTTAATAAATTCATTTGTGTTTTACTGTTCGTTCGAGTATTAAATTATATAATAATTATATATTATTTGAATGTATAAAAATAAACGACACCAAACTAAACGTCCATATTATGTGATAACAGTAGCATTTTTGTTCTGTTACTATTTTCAAGTGGCTTGAACCGTCTTAATAGACAACATTTTCAGTAACAACCGCATCATTACAGTAATATAACATAATAAAATTAATGAAGTACTTATGTGTACAAATATTTATGGATTTCGTTATCACGTATATGTCAATAAAAACTTTTTTTTATGTTACCAAAATATATGTTTGTTAACAAAGAGTCAAAATTCATTATAATTTTGTTTTTATTTAGTTATAATATATTTCCGATATCTAAAATTCTATTATGGCATGTCAGTAGGGGCGCACGGTGCCGAGGCGACCTCTGGGTATCGGCTCCGCGTAACTATGGCGGAACTTTGTCTGTTGGCGATCGGCCAAGTCACGATAATCCCTATACTCCCTGTCGTAATATCTTTCTCTGTCTCCCTCCGCATACGACTGACGCTGATCCTCCAGCAAGCGAGAGCGGCTGAACGCCCTCTGTCTGTCATTCCAATCCCGTCTTCTCTCCTCAATCACCGGTTCAATAATCTCATCTTCTTCAATACGCCTGTCCAATTCCCTTCTTTCTCTGTATCTATCAAAGTCTTCTCTGAGCGGTTTCGGCTCGACTCTGTTTAAGTAATCCTCATTACCGTATTCGTATCTTTTTACATCATCCCGTTTTCTACCGACACGAGGTAACCTTTCTATCTCTCTATGTCCAAGTTCCCTGGATTCCAAGTCGCGTCTTTCGGGCTCCTTACGTCTCTCCGGTTCTCTGTGACGCTCCAGATGAGAACGTTCCGGTTCTCTTCGGGAGCTGAGGTCCCTTCTCTCCTGACGCTCGTCCCTTCTTTCTTCCTCAGGGGAAGAAGTCGAGCGACTATTCCTTTCCAACATACTCCGCCTTATCGCCATGTGCTGTTCTAATTCCCTGTTAAACCTCTCTCTTTCTAAGTTCATGAACTTTTCCTTAGCGACATTGAATCTATCTTTGGGTGAAGTATCGGCGACTTTGAGGCTACCTTCGCTGGCACCACGTTGTAGCTTCCCGAATCGACGTTCTTCTGTTCTGTCGATGCTACGATTCGACGGTTTAGCATCCGTGATATACCTCCTTCGGTAGTTAGTGTCATCGGCGAACTTCTCCGGTTTGTCTTTCCTTTCAAGAGATTCGTTGCGGAATCGCCGTTCGAAAGTTTGGTCGCGGAAGGGGGCGAGTTGGTCACGATACTGATCGCCAAAATCATCATTGTATGTTCGCTCGTAGTTGCGAGGAGAGAGCGCGCGCCTGGGAGACGCAGCACGACGGGGAGACGCAGCACGCCTAGGGGACGCTGCTCGACGGGCTGGAGACGCTTCAAAAGCTTCATGCATCATATACGCAGTGCTCTCTGCCCAGTCCTCTTCTGAAAATAAACACAAACAGTTTCTTTATAAAAATGTAATTACAGAACAAGACATGCAAGTGATATTTCAAGATAATTTTAATTAATGTAAATTATGAAACGTTTTGAAAACAGCATAAAGCTAAAGATTTGATTCCGATTCGATTGGTTCATGGTATTGCATATAAAAGTGTCCAAACTCTCTAAATAATCTAACTCTTTCTGCTCCATTAGCCCAGTTAAAATCTGCGTAATTTTATGCATACCACTTCGCAAACATTCCATTCGACTGACCCATTGTCGCTGAGATGACTTTACACACACGTGCCTAACGGTAACCACGCTCATCTTCCAAAACACTTTAACTACTAAACTTGTTTTTCTAAAATCAAACTGACATAGAAAAGAACCTGTCTCTTCCACGTACATTTTCTATAAATACGTTATCAGCGGCCATCTTGTTCATGAGAACGCGTTTTTAATTGTATGGGATTTAGGTAAACGCATTCAATTTATGTTATTGTTGTTCTGTGTGCTCTAGTTCGCTTCAAAGACACAATTGTGCAATAAGGTTAAATATTTATTTGGTCTTTGAGAAGGACACTGAATATTTTCTATTGTTAATTATATTAAGTTGTATCAAGCGAAAGTTTTTACATTTTCTCATGAATTGAGTTATAGTTATCTAAACGATGATTATGAATATACCCACCTTCACTTGTTTTAACTATTGTTAATCATTCGTAGGTTTTATTCAGAGCGGAAAGGCGTGTGTATGTATTTGAAATACTTCGCGGCCTAATAAATAAATGTATTACTGTACTTATGTAATAAAAGTGGTATTACACACTTATTGCTTAAATAATTTATAACAGAATATTAATTGATTATCTAGCACTAAGTAAAGAGATTTTACGCAATAAGCGATGCATAAATGTGTTTTTATGTGAACATTATTTAATAGGGATCATGCTTGAAACTTTCAAGGTCGGAGATGTGATTTAATGTTATGTATAAGTGTTATTAAATATATTATTTATATATTTGTTTCGGCCTTATCCAAATATGAATACAGTTGTCACTGTATATGACAAAAAATCATGATGAGTTATTTTTTATTGCAATGTTTATTTACTGGTCTTTATTTTAATATCGTTTTCGCTGTGTGTTTGATGTAAACATATTCACTATGAAGCTAGTTGTCAAAATGGAATCGGCTGAGTGCCTTAAGCACTCGCCTTGGTAGTCCGGTGAAGCTGTTAAGACCTTGCTAGGTCAATAGCGTAGACAGATCGAAAAAAAAAAGTCGCGGGTTTGATTCTCGTATAACGCTGACTTTGTCTCTCATAAACGTTAATAATTCTGTGTCTGGTATACATGATATGTGAGCTATTTTGTTACCATAATACTAGCTATGTATATTTGGAAATTAAATAGCAATTCAATACTCTCAATTTTTTTTTGACGTACAATCATATACCAAACGTACCAAAACTAAAATGTAAACAAATGCGTGTATACGAGGTCTTCCTATTCATAGAAAAATAATTGTATTTTTTTCTTCTTGGGAAAATACCCATCTCACTAATAGTAAATGCCTATTGTATTCCTCTTACATTGTTTTTCTATTAAAGGAAGTAATTTTTCCATAAAAACCATAAACAGTGTACGCAACGGTGCTTGTGAAAAATGTCCCATGTATAAATGTGTTTTAACAATAGGCTTTAATAAAACCTTGAATTCTTTTGATAGTTGGTAGTTATGTTGGAAAAGTTAAAATACCTATTTTTAATTGGTCGTTGAAGGAGTTTCAACTGCTAACACATTTGCCTATTAAAAGTGAATGTGATAGATATTGTATGTAACACCAAAGACTGGAAATAAGGTGAAACTAATCAAGTAATAAGTAGAATAAACAAATGTTTCATGGTACAAATACACGTAATGGTATACATAGAAAAAAAGGATTGTGTGGTTTTATGAAACCACGGTAAAAGTGAAACTTTTTTTCACACTATAGACATTTAACTAATAATTGTCTATACACTACACGGTCAGCTGCTGCGAATTATAGGCGCCGCCATATTGGCCCTGGCTGCTCTGACGAGCGCCTTTCATTTTATCCCTACTCCGCGGCCAATCATCACGCGACATGCAACACACAGACGAAAAAGTTTGAGACGATGTAATAAAAGTTTCACTTTAATAATTTTAATAATGTATATTGTACATGCTACAATTACTTACAATAGTTCAATGGATATTTTTATAACACCATATCAATACAACATTGTTTGTCATCATAAACAGCACCGCATCAGGCTTTAAGAATTCCACTGCTTCGCCATAGAACTCTACCCGAAGGATGCTATGGGCACAATCAACGCGTCAGCCCACGACGTATCGGCGATTACGAATTTTCAGAAATCTACAATTTTATATTTTCCTGCATACGGTGACCTACAAGGACATTTCTCAGGTTCAGGCTTACTCACGATATTTTCCAATACAAATATATGAACTGCGGACATCGAATTAATAACCACAGGTCAAACCATTCGAACACAACGACTTATTTACGATTATAAAAAAGTGCCACCACGAAATAGTTAATAGTTTAAAAACTATCTATATATAAAATAATAATTGTTAGAATGGCATATCAAAAGTACAACACAAACTACTGTAGCAAGGGCCGTGAGAATTAGTATACATTTTTCAACCCCTAACATAATGAAACGAGGTTGACAATTTGTATGGATATCCGTAATTTTTTCGCTAGTAAATTGTTCTTTTATTATATTACTAGCGGACCCGGCAGACGTTGTCTCTCCCTGTTTATAAAAAAATCCATGACAAATTATACCAAAACGTTCCTCGTGAATCACTTTATCCACTGGTGAAAACCGCTTGAAAATCCGTTCAGTCGTTTTTGAGTTTATCGCGAACAGACAGACAGACGCGGTAGGGGACTTTGTTTTATACTATGTAATGATATTAAACAATAAAACGTCGAAAAAAAAGTGTTGTAAAACCGTGAGAAACTGCTAATTTGAATATAAATTAACTTACATATAAGATTATAAAAACAATGACGATATAAAAATATTTACTTTATACCTACTTGTGTCTACGACGCAAAATGTTAACACCAGCCGGTTATTCAAATCGTTACACAAATATTAAAGTAAAGATGTATTCTCATACTATACGTACTTAAAAAAGTAACATAGATTAGAGATATCATCTATGTTCAACTTCATACAAACGGCTCTGCAACCGGATTTCTCGTATACAGCTATAACCGGGTAGCTATTACTTTTATAATTTACTGAAACTAGCCCTTAATATATTAGATATTTAGAAAATACAGTTCCTTTGAGGCTTATAAGCTACGGAATGTATCAGCATAGGACTTTACGATGCGTATTTTTACCTAGATTGTTCTAGGCTACTTCTTCTTGAATTCAATTGACCCTTTGCTAAGTTTTTCTACGAAATTTTGTTATAGATGCCTATTATGAAGGAACAGTTCACAAATATAGCGAGTAACATTTTGTATATATGACTTTATGTCCGGATTTAGCTCAAAAAAGTTGACCGAATTTTATGATTTTTTGCGCAAGGGAAGCTTATATTGTACTATTATATCGTTATATTAGTGTACGTCCAGAGCGTCGAACGTGGCGTCGCGTGCGGTGTTCGTGTCAAACAGATGCATTAATACGTGTGTTCTGAGTGGCGCGCGAGCTTCGCTCTTGGACGCTGCACGCGCCGCACGCGACGCCACGCTCGACGCTCGATTACAGCGTCCACTCTGGACGTACACTTAGAATTGTTAAAAATAGTAAAAAGGAAACAAAATCAACAGATTTTATCTAATTTTGTACACGTGTAATATAAGCCATTGTGTAATCGCTAAGCAATAAAATATATTAATAATATTCATAGATTCCATAAGAAAATACTACAAAATTTTAAATGTATGTAAGTCTAAACGATTTTTTGTACAGGGGAAGTATGCCATTATAGAACTGAAAGAATCAAAGGTAAAATAAGAAGACGAAAAAAGTTACTGCTTAAAAACGCGAGCGAAACAGCGAACAGACTCTAATAGTATGCAAGTTTAATATAATATAGTTGTAATATACAACTGTGAAACTAGGTGAGCGTCGTTACAAAGAATTATGTCTCAGGAATGACAATAGTCTATCTAAACTTCGAAAGTAAAATATTATTATTATTATTAAGCACATCGAAATTGTTAGTCGTTCTTTAGAAAACAATTACATAATACACAAGAATTGCTCGCTTAATTATCAGATACCACGATATTGACGAGCGTAAAGAAATTCAGTTAATGAGGCCTCCGTATTAAACAACTTATTTCAACTAAGAAACTAGTTATGTACATAACTGGTTATATAAATTATGCACCTTAAAGATTTCTTATTCGCAGATTTTAAGTTTTTTCTTACTTCTAAATATTGGTTCACTGGTCTCGAGAAAAACCGTTTATATTCTTGAATAATTACACTCGTAAATTCGAATATACATGATCGGAGTGTTATTGGCTTGTAGGTATAACACAATTTGGTTTATTTCAACAAATAATACATTCAAATTACTAATATACATTTATTATGAATGCGTACTTATGTTTATTTTAATAGTTTACCCAACAATTTTGCAGTTGAACGAGGTATTATGATTTTAGCAATAATATTATAAGTAAAAGGTGGTTATGATATCATTGAATTTTAGTATATACCTGACCTTCGTTTATCATCCCATCGAAACTTAGCGCTGCAGTACTGCTGTACTGCACATATTTGCTGAATGGGTTTGCCAATTGTTGGACATTTCATTTTTTTTTTTTCATTTTTCAAATGTATCCAATTTTTTTTTGTCTAATGTTTTTGTGTATTTAATTTAATTGTATGGTGGTTCTAACAATAAAGTGTTTCTATATTGTCGAATGTGTGTTGGAAAACATTACTCCATGGCCAAACGAGCCGGGCTGAGAATAACTATCTAGACAGACTAGACATGTAAAACACATGTACTTAAAACTATACGAGTACTTTAGTGCAGTGTTTTGCAAACTTTTTCTCGACACGGCCCCCCTTTTAGTATGAAGACATACGTTGCGACCCCCCTACCCGTTGCTTTTCTTCATGTATTTTATTTTGTGACTAATATTCAATTTAACATATTTATTCATAATTAGGGTTCGGATAAATACATAAGAGTTCTCCTAAGTTTTTTTAATTTTTTTGTTTATTTAATACTAATGATATGTCCTTCAGTTAACAGTTTTCTTAATTCATTTTTTAAAACTTTATTGTTTTTTTACTGCAGTAGCTTTCCCAAAATTTTGCAAATCCGCTATAGAAGCTTCGCGACCCCTCTAAAGAGGCTACACGACCCCTTTGGGGGTCGTGACTCACACTTTGAAAAACACTGCTTTAGTGGAATATCTATAGTAACTAATATTATAAAGAGATAAAGCTTGTGAGTTTGTGACGTTGTAGGGGGTAATCTCAGGAACTACTAGTCCGATTTGAAAAATTCAGAGTTATATAGCTTATTTATCGAGGAAGGTTATAGGCTATATATCATCGCGCTAAGACCAATAGGAGTGGAGCACCAATGAAGAATGTTTAAAAATCAGGGTATTTTTTCCTCTTGAGAGCTTCGCTGTGTGTTAGCGTTAGCCCAAAGTAATTAATCCACGTGGACGAAATCGCGGGCAGAGGTTAATAGTTGTATAAAATCCTACGTTTCATCTTATACCGACCAAAGTATTTACATCTTATACGTAATTTTCGGCAAAACATTATGGTTAAAATAGCATGTTTTACGCGCAAAGTGAACAAGGTTAATTGTTTAAAGTCTATGGTGGTGACATCGTAACCTTCAATTATTCGTTGAGTTTTTGCTTCAAATGGGAAGGACGCTAATCGTGTCCGTAATTCGTACACTATACAGTAATAGATCTTAATAATACCTATTTATTTCTACTCGTGTCATTTCCTGTACCTTTTATTGGCATAGAATTACTCTGTTTTACTTATTCACCTCATATTAAAGATACTTGCAGAATAATTATTTTACATGATTTGTTTAATATTTTGTTTATTATTACGTATTCAGAAAAAAAATACAATATTTAATTTCATATCTCAGATATTGTTTATTGTGATTACTTATACAGCTGCATACATTAAATCCGTTATCCAACATGAAGATCGAAATAGCCGAAATATTTTAATTTTACTATTAAATTGTAATATACTAACAACCACCTTTGATTTTGTCTGCACAAAATCTCTACTAATATAATAAATTACCTTTTGCTCGCGGCTTCACTGGCATTAATATAGATTTGACCTATCCCAAGGGATCAGTACTTGGTTTCTGGATAAAAGGTGAACTATGTCCTCTCTTGTATCTTGTGTACTTGTTTACTGTATATTGTATGTATACTTGTATATTTTGTATGTACTTATATACTTGTTTATTTGTTACGCTTTCACATCTTAACTACTTAATCGATCAACATGAAATTATGGAGACACGTTGTCAGGGATACAGAAAAGCATATAAGGTCATTTTGATTTAGAAAATTAGATTTTTTTTTAAACTGTTTCCACAAAGTGACTGCACACTACCTGATGGAAAGTATAGTACAGTCTATAAGCATCGGTGACTGTCGATCTTAAAAAGCAACGGCAGTCGTAGCTATCATGCCGACCTGCAAAAGTGCCTCTTCACGCCTTGTTTGAAGAACCCCATATCATATGAGGAAGGGAACACACTGGCTGGGACGTGATTCCACATCTTCACAGTGCGACAAAGATAAGAGCGTTCGAACTTATTCGTTCTAGCTGGGATGGTTGCCACTGTGAATCTCTGGAGACGCGTACCCGCCCGTGTAGTTTTCTGTAGTGGAAAGGAAAAGATGGGATGAGGTTGAACAACTCTTCAGAACACTCTCCATGATACAGATGATTAAGCACGCTCAGTGAGGCGATGTCTCTTCGCAACTGAAGCGCTTCAAGGTTGTTAGTGATGTCTGTATCATTCACAATACGGACAGCCCGTCGCTGTAACCTGTCTAGAGCATCAAGAAGGTATTGAGCGGAAACATCCTAGAGATGTGAACAGCATTCCATGTACGGTCTAATTTGTGCTTTATAGAGAAGGTATAGCTGGCCGGGCGTGAAAAACCGTCTCACTCTATTCAGGATGCCCAGTCTCTTAGATGTTATAGAGATAACACTCCCAATGTGGTCCCTGAGGTTGAGGTCGCTTTGGATGTTGATCCTTAAGATGCTTAGGCTGTTATGTTTCGTAAGCGAGTCATTTTGAAGAGTGAGAAAAGGAGAGAACGGAGATTTTTTACAAGAGAACACGCAAACCTGTGTTTTCTTGGCATTGAACTCAAACAAGTTACTTGTTCCCCATAGAGATATGAGTTTCAAGGGCTAGTTGAGCCCATTGACAAGTTCAGCCCGCATTCTCTCATCTTCACCACGACTAGCTGTGGGCTTACTGCAAAATCCACCGTAAACCGTGCTATCGTCAGTATAACAATGAATGCGACCAGAGGCTAACATTACATTAATATGCATTAGAAACAGGGTTGGTGAAAGTACAGAGCCATGAGGAACTCCTGCATTGATTGACATGAACTGTGAGCCGTGTCGACGAGGACAGGTATTCTGCGTTCATGCAGAAAGCTGGAGATCGATCTACACAGGGGAACTCCTGCATTGACTGACATGAACTGTGAGCCGTGTCGACGAGGATAGGTATTCTGCGTTCATGCAGTAAGCTGGAGATCGATCTACACAGGGGAACTCCTGCATTGACTGACATGAACTGTGAGCCGTGTCGACGAGGACAGGTATTCTGCGTTCATGTAGAAAGCTGGAGATCTACCTACACAGGTTGTTGTGCAGACTGTATGCCTGAAGTTTGGACAGAAGACCTCGATGCGAAACCCTATCAAACGTCTTTGCATTGCCGAGGCTAATTGCCACGGCTTCGCCATGTTTATCAACCGCCTCTCCCAGCGATGTAGGATGTACGCTAAAAGGTCACCCGTTGATCGTTTCGGAAGAAAGCCATAAGTATCTATTGTTTTCGAGGGACAGGTCATATGTATTAAAGCGAGCGAAGTCGCGGGCTAGTTATAGTATAAACTTTAGTAATAATAAAATATAGCTTAGCACATCTAATGGCGAGTTAGAGTTTAATGAATAGCATTCAAACCTTCACTTTCATGATGAACTGTCAAAAAATGTAGTATATTGATATACATCCACATTTATGTATGTACATATAGATATATAGAGAACAGAGATATATAGATTTATCAGTGGTGCCCCACGGTTTAACTCCCATTTAAGCTCAATATTTGAGACGTGTTATTACAAAAAAAGTTAAATACGTATTGAATACTTGCATTAAAAAAGGATGGTAAAAAAGCTTTACAAAATTCTAGACTTAAACAATCCAAACTATCGGATCCAACTATAGCTAGAAATCATCTGTGTCACTTCATAACTATGCAAAAAATACATTAAGATCCGTAATGGCACACCGGAATTCTATATATAAAAATAATATCTGAGTATATACTACGTCTTAGTTGAACCAATTGCGAAGCCTGTTATCTTTATATGTCATGTGATATTAATAGATTTATTCACATATTAGGCGGGTCCTTGTCCGTACCAATGTCAAAGTTAAAATGTAATCGAAACTACTCGAACATTCCAGTATAATTGGAGTATAATCTATGTATAAATTGTAATAGTAAATATATAGGAATTTAATATCTCTGTATATGTTTACTTGTATGCAGAATTCGTGATAATTGTGCTAAACGCAAAGAAGCGGTGATGTAAACAGTCGGCACCTGAGCACGAGTGAGCGTCAAGTCACGACAGCATGACGCCATCAACTAAACTACCTAAAAATAAATCGTGTTTTTTATTTGTAATTCAACATTATCACTGTCAAGGAATCTTTATTAATTTACTTTATTTATAAGTTACTTTTATTTCCTCTTTATTTTTATCGAGGGTTTGTTCAAACACATCACGCCACTCTCATCCATAAAACAAACAACAATATCTTACAAAAACAAAAGAATAACGAAAAAATATATTAAAAAAAAAGATCCTTACATTCACTTTGATCTCAGGAGATATCTTGGGAGATATCAAAGATTTGTATAGATAAAAAAAATGTGTGCGTGTGTGTACTTATGTACACGCGTTAGAAGGTATACTTCTTTGGCGTAACAAGATAAAAACTTTTCATAAATTTTATCTTTCGCCTTATTCTACGTTTGTAGAAAAAACGACACTAATAATAGAAAAAAGGTATTTAATAGATTGAAAGTTTTAATACAAAGAAATACAAGCAACAAATACAAAGAAACAAAATGTTGACTATAGCTAACTTCAGGGTGTCGGTTTTTCGTGACAGTGTGCGTGCACCTCGTAAAAATTTACTCTTATCATTTTTCCCTAACGCGCCAAAAGAAGTATAACTTCAAAAAATTTTTTGTGATGACACGAAGCTTATTTGATTTTGATTAACCGTAAATGCCACATGTCCAAAAAAGTTGAATAGCTTGGATATTAAAAACATCACATAAGTACTCGTGCGAAGCAGGGACGGGTTGCTAATATTTAATAAGTATTTTTTAGAAAAGGTTGTAAGCGTTTGAATCTATCTTAGATCGAGGAATAAATTAATTAATCTAAAGAATAATAGATTAATTTGGCTTCTTTTGATGCTAGGCGTGACTTTATTTGATTACAAACACCTGTATTATTATTCTATTTAATATAACTTGAACAAACGTTTGGAATAATCCTTATGGTGTTGATTCCGAACACATCTACAGTACTCGGATTTTCATTCGACATGTCGGGTACCAGACGGAGATAGTTGTTTAGTTCGCTTTCGTATACCGTTATCTCATTTATATATTAACTAATTTGGGAATTTAATCTAGATCAATATAGCTCTTTATAGCGTTCAATGTATTATATCTTAACAGATATCACAGATTCTAATATAACAAAATGTTTTTGTGAAGACATTTATGAAGCATATTTGACTTTGATTAGTCGTATGCCACAGGGCCACAAAAACTTAACTGGCTTGGATATTTATAACACCAATTATGTACACTGAACTCGTGCGAAGCAGGAGCAGGTTTAAGGAGTTAATTAATCAATAACTTAGAATAATAAATTAATTATTTTAAAGAGAACGAAAGGGGCTTGGAAGAATATAGAAAAGTGATGTTCATTCTAACCTACTTACCCAAATGAGCGGAGGAGGAGGTGATTTGCAATATGGAAAACGACCTGAATTTAATATTTTTCTACCAGAACACCCTGATAAAATATATTGCGATAGATCTTTTATTTATATAGGTAACTAATAGAGTATCAGAAAGTATGCTATCGCTAGTCCAGCGGTTCTCAACCTTTTTTACTTAGAATGTTTACAAATTCGTGACACCTTGACATACGTACAAAATTTTTGATAGTATAAAACGAACGACAGCAACAGTTCGTAAATCTAGCGAAATACTTGACCGGCGCGGCGCGGTGCTTGTGACACGGAGGGTTGAGAACCGTTGTGCTAGGCCTTATTGTATAATATTTTCTATTATCGAAAGCTCAAATTCAATATTGGACCTGACCCGCCCGACCTATATTCTTACATGGAACAATTTAGAGTTTCCTTAACCTATAGCTCTGCCTGCGGTTACGCTCTAATAAAGTGCAAAAAATAACTGTCACTGTAATTAAAATATCAAAATTACAGTTGTGGCACCGTCACTTTTTTTACTAACGTCTTATTTTAAACAAGTCTGTACTGCATTATATCGAAATATTGCAAAATCATGTACTGGTAGTATATCTGTGTCGACTGAATTTACTTTGAAACTCAACTTATTTCATATATTTATTATTATTTTATTACATAATGTAACAAAATACCTGACCAGAGAATATATATACGACGAAATAAAAGATCTGTACAAACGATTCAGTAGTTTTCATGTTATAAACACGCTAATAGAAAGATAGAGAAACCGATAGACGTATATCAGGATAAGGTATAACCAAATCTGAAGGAAATAAAGATCAGTATAAATTGATTCAGTAGGTTTCGTGTTATAAGCATCAGTCATAGACAGACTGATAGACGTACATAAGGAAGAGGTATATTACACGAACTTACCGCTCGTGCTGTGGTTATCGTGCTGCCTGGTGTTATAGTCGTTTCGTTCGGGAGACGGCGCCAAATCGCTGCCGATACCTGAACTACCACCAGATGATTCGAGTTTGCGTCTCGCGTTTATACCAACTATGTTCTGGTTGAGGCATCGCCGCGTGTCGATGTTGTTAAGGTTGCCTTTCTGTCGATGGACAGTGTCGTAATCGCGCGGCGGCAAAAGAATGGGACTCTTACCTGGAATTATAACATGAATTTATTTATCAACTATTTATTACATTTTACTAAAAACGACTAGTAGTTTTGTTAATACATATAATGTATTTAGGTTGATTTTCTTAAAGACAAGCTAAATTGCACCAACTTAATTAAATAAAATTTGATAAAGCTATATTTATATTATTCACTTTCATTTCGTTGCTCAAAGTTTGTTCTTAAATAAAAATATTTGACTTTGTTTACTAGATATACGTATTCTATGACAGTAACTGGTGAGACATAGTCGGTATGTGACCTACTTCTAAATAAAGTAAAGGAAAAAACTTCGAGTTTCGATTATCATCTAACCGAGTAAAACTTGTAAGATCGTTTACGTTTTTTGTTGATCACGCAGAGCCTCAACGACTATGAATTTAGTTGAAAATACCGGGAATCGAAACCTCTTGACTAATGATTTGACGATTTCGTCAGACGAAACATAGCGTTTCCTAGGATTACGAGATTATTGAATGGAAAGAACGATAAAAAAAAACGTGTTTATTTTGTCCACTCTAAGCTTTCTATATTAAAATTTACACAGTTTAAATTAGAGGCCGAGTGAATATTCTAACTTCGTTTTGAAAATGTTTCAAATTTCTTTATGTCGCGTGTTTCTTCGACAATTCCTATTTGTATGTACAATTGCCTCGTCGTTTTATTCTGTTTTAAGAATCATTAGTATCTATATGAGCGTTTCATAGCGTGTGAAACGGTCAAATGATCGACGTGACTGTTTTTTTAAAAGGCAACTTTCGCATTATACAGGTATATTGAGCCATGTTTTGTGGTGGGTTTTAGAAACATACGATTAACGGACACTAAGTACATCCAGACTAAGAATAATCATTCATGGATCATTGAAATATCATTCCTCTGCGGGATTCCATCTCACAATGTAGTTTCGTATTTGTGGCCAGTCATTCAGAAGATTTATACTAAATTATAAATTGCAATAAGAGATTAGCTGATTTATATGCTTTGGATTTCATAGCCTTTTATTTTTTTTATTTTATTTTTGGCAAGCAATTTTCTAGCAGGTTATTACTGCCTTTGTCGTGTAGGTCATAATACAAGTTTTGAAGTAACAAAATGGTGGCCGGGTTGTTAGAAAGTTCTAGGTTTTTGTGGCACGTCAGAATCCATGCTCCGTGGTATTATTTACCATCAACTTTACATGTGAACAATAATCAAATTATATTACTAAAAACACCACCAATATTACAAAATATGGAGCCAAATAACGCAAGATCATGAATAAAATCTAATATTAATATTATAACATTCCAAGATCCCGCCAAAAATTCGTTCAGAACCTTTTTTCTCGAATTATAATGACATCTGTCCTTTTTTAAATATAATAATTATAAAAGGAGGTTTGTAACGCGTAACACCCAACGCGATGGCAGTGGCGAGGTGACCCTACACTCTCCGCTCAATTAAATGAAAATAAATTAACAATTCAGTAATACAATACTATTACTATTGCACATAAATTGCTTAAATAATAAGTGTAAGCAAAATGTTATATTAACAAAAACTAACATATAATTACAAAAAAGCATTGCTGTTAAGTAAACATTACTTCACAGTATAATTCTAATCAGTTATTACAAAGATATATCATATTACATATTTGTGAAAACAACATCAATATACTGATAGAAATATGCTAATAAACTTCCACCAATTTAATCTGGAACACTACATATATGATATAGTATATAACGAAAGCAGAATAAAACATACCCATACATAAATATTGGTGCACATAGATCAGTGTGAAAGCAACATCTACCTACGAAAATGAGAGAATTTCACTGACCTATTCCCTTTTTACCTGTTGACAACTTTTGCTTGAGCTCCGCCGCGAGACTGTCGTATAAATTCGCGACGCATCTCTCTTCGTTGCTTCCAGAATCGGATTCTCTTGAAACTTCGCTCCCCAACGAGGAATCTGGAGGTTTCTTCGAGCTGGGCAAAGCTCCCCGCATTTGCAATTTACGTTCAATATCGGCAAATTTCTTCTGGTTCTCAGGTTTTTCTATCAACGCTTGCAAGTGCGCGTAGAGCATTTCCGCTGTGTGGTCCGAGTCGCATCTGAATACAATACAAACATTTCTAATATTAATTACTATACTTTATATACTTATTAATGTTTGATTGTGGAAACACGACAGCCAAAGTCATTTCTAATCATTAACACTTGTGATCAAATTGCTTTTATACATTGTCCGTGTTATTACTAAAAAAAAAACGTATTGAATACTTGCTTTAAAAAAGTTTGGGTACTTACGTATTAAATGCACCGCGCTCGCCGACTTCTGAGCGTCAAGCTCGTGTTGGCCTTTTTCGCAAGTCTAAACTAACCTAACCATACAGAGATAAAACAGCAAGATGCCGAACGTTCGGCGAGCGCGGTGCATTTAAAACGTAAGTACCCAAACTTTTATAAAGCAAGTATTCAATACGTATTTAACTTTTTTATAATAACACCATATAGGTTTATTGCATTATTTGACGACAATTCCACCTAACATGTTCTAAAATGGTAAACACGTTAAACCCAGAGGGAGACTGGCGCTCAAGTGTAGGCCTAAGCCATCGTCGTTTCAAATATTTACTTTTGTACCGTTCATACAGACTAGACTAGAGGTCATTACAAATGCGCAGAGATATTGGATCTCTGTGTACTTTACCGCTTGTACAACGAAGAATGTTCTGAAGAACTTTTTGACGAAGTTCACGACACCGATGTACCGAATTCGTACCTCTCGACGCTAGCTGGTAGCTGATCCACACACTCTAAAACCTAATAAAACAGCAACAGCCGTAAAGTTCTCCAGAACCTTCATTATGCGTACGGTGAGGTTGTGGAATGGGTTACCCGGTACAGTATTTACCCAGAGTTATGATATGCGTCTTTTCAAAAGGGGATTGAAACACACTCTTCAAGGCCGGCAACGCAACAGCGATACCCCTGGTATTGCAGGTGTCCATAGACGACGATAACCATTTACCATCAGATACCGTCTGCCTGTTTGCTGCCCTTTAGCATAAAAAAACAGTAGTTCATGCAAACGAAGTCGCGGGTTTAACTACTAGGACATATTACGCTTTACCTTCACGTGAATAAGCCGTTCGTAAGTACTGATTTGGTATGTATACTATAATATATTGTAAGGTTATTGCTAAATAGCATGTTTTCGTAGCACGCGGTATACATAATGTTACACGACACAGAACCGCGTGCCGAACTATTGTGTAGTGCGTGCGAATGTCAAAGTTGATCGATATTACTCGACGAGGCCTAATAAATCACTTCAGTAATTTATAGTAAGTAGAACCTTTAGCAATAATAAATTTGTGGAACACGAAAAATTGTATCATAATGCATTCTGTAAAGGTATAAATAACAGTGAGCTCTATATTTTTGAAGCGGAATATTATGTCACCATAGAAAATGTTATTGAAGTGAAACTTCTTGTAGCAAGGTAGGGAAGAATTTTCGTTACGCTTTAAGCGTGGGGTAGGTATGTATTTGTGTGTAAGTGTATGTATAAGTTGTCTGTCTGTGTCTAGTAATATAGAAAAATGAGGAATTGTATAGTTAAGTATTTATTCTACGGGACTTCGTATAGCATATAGTTAACGAGCATTCTCATATATATAATTTAATACGAAGAAGCCAAAGAAGTTGCACTTTCTCCGCGTGTACACACTGATATACGCAATTTTTTTTTCTGTTTGTAAGTATGCGAATTGAACTATGTTTGGTGTGTACCAGCCTTTGGTACGACTTTTAAAATAATATAGTATATATTTGAATCCAGCAAACTTTATTAAAACCATAGAAATTACTACATATTAAAATACGTGTGAAAAGCCTGTTGATCATAGAACCGTTAACACTTTCCGAATAATTCCAAGCATTGATTAATATTTAAAAATAATTATAGACTTTTTACATCAGTACACTACAGTCTTCATATAATGTTAAAAGTAGCGTAGACAAATATTGCGTGGTGTAAGAAAATCTAGCATACAAAAATACTAATCAATAAAAACCTCTTTAGTAATTAAATTAAAAAATGTTTTGTCAATTCTTTATTTGAATAATACGAGGAAATATTGATGAATTCTTCAAACGCAAAGACGTTACGCCCTTGGTTATTATAAAGCCATTGAAATTTATGTAACAGTCAGATTACGTTATTTATTCATTACATTACGTTATTTATGTTAATACTACTGTCCCGGTCTACATTTGCTTGTGGAGCGTGTTTATGGTTGATTGTTTGGTAATTTGGTTACAAATAATGCGGTACAATGAATTAATTAAGTTTAATTTTGATGGCTTACACGTGGGACGGTATTTGTCAACAGTTGTTCTGTATATGTGAATAAACATTTCTTTTCTAAAAGACTTATGCTTGTTATCTCGAACTGTATCAAAATATGTACGTACTTTTGATTAATAGATGACCTTTATTAATAACTAGCTGTGCCCGCGACTTCGTCCACGTGGAACCTGATGTACAGAACAATGACTAATAAAGTCATCTGAACGTATTTAGTCCATTCGCTTATCTACTTTTCTCTCATACTTAAGTCGCGGCGCCATTAAAATTACAATAACTTTTGATAGAGTGGACTAATTTTAGTGAAACAAAGCCTAAATTACTCCCGAGGATATACTTTATGATTTTCTTATATGAGGTTTTATTGTGAACCCAGTACTTTAGCAGTGATGCGTGTTCATACAAACAGATAGACAGACAGACAGACATTTGTAAAAATGATTGCAATGTATTCTATTACTTATTCCTAGACACTTGCAATATTTTTTTTCACGAAAATCGAAAAAGAACATACACTTTCGATTTACATTCTTATCTATACTAATATATAAAGCTGAAGAGTTTGTTTGGTTGAACGCACTAATCTCAGGAACTACCAGTCCGATTTGAAAAAATCTTCCGGTTTTAGATAGTTCATTTATCAATGAAGGTTTTAGGCTACATATCATCAAGATACGACCAATAGGAGCGGATCACCAATGAAGAATGTTTCAAAATCGGGCACATTTTGTTCCTTTTGAGAGATTTCGTTAGCGTTAGTGTTATATGCGTTGCCATGGTAACGTGGTAAGTTTCTATTGCAAACATTTTCAAAGTTTATTTTGTTTTCCTATTCAAGAAGTTTATTCTACTTTAGTTTTGTTTCCAATTTTTTATTTGTAATCTATTACGTATTATAAAAATAAAGTGTGTGTATCTGAAATTAAAATAACAACTTTTTGGTGAATGGATTTGGCTACAAGTAACAAAAAAATATTTTTTTTTATGTTGTTGGTATTTTATATTATTATATTTTGTTTGTTTATTCCGGGTTAAGTCTGAAACGGCTGGACCTATGTTAACAAGAATTTTACTGGCAGATATCCGAAATTATAGAGGTTAACATATTTTATTTTATTGGTTGAACTGTTACCGGTGCATTCGTCCATGTGAAATTTATTAAACATATGCGGAGTTATTACAAAAAAGTTAAATACGTATTGAACCCTGGCCTTAAAAAGGTCTCATATTAAACGCACCGCGGTCGCTGAATGTTCGCCATCTTGCTCTTTAACAGTAACAGCTAGTTATATATATATAGATTGCTCTTTAACAGTAACAGCTAGTTATATATATAGATTGCTCTTTAACAGTAACAGCTAGTTATATATATAGATTGATTAGGAGATTTTCTATTAAAATAATTCCAGATCGTGACCAACATTAATCACTCATTTAATTAAATTTGTATTTGATATTTATGTCGGTACAATATCTGACAATTAAAAAAAAATAATTATAAAATGACATGAAATAATAATAATAAATCCAATAAACAACGCTATAAATGTTGGTTATTACGTGTTATATGTAGCTTATAACTTATAAATAAAAGAAATAATCAATAATAATTATGTGAAATATGGTCTCGAGAATGTCATTCAAAAATTCATGCATAACTTAACATTCAAAACTTTTAGAGCAAAATCTGAATATGGAATTAAATAGAACACATTCCGTGTGATAGATTATGACTCATTTTTATATATTAATGATGTTAATTCTCATATATTGTAGTCGATTAAGGTCAAGTATAAACTAGTTCGTTCTGGGACGGAATTATTAAAATCGAGGATCCGATATAGAGACGAAGCTTATTATATACCTATTGACGTGTTGTTAAATTAGAAATTAGAACCTATAAACTGTAGAAGGAAAAAAACGTTGACATAGAGGCTAACAATGACGAACGACTTAAGAAAAAGAATATTCTATAGCAGAGGCAAAGCTTAGTGGCAACAATATATGGTAGCCCCTTTTGGCAAATGAAGAGATAAATCGTATCTGCAACGTCAATACTAGTCTATTATACGAGACATTCATTATCATCATCCTAGGCTTTTACATCTTTAACAGATGATCTAAATAGCACCTTAGTGGCACTTCCATTAGAAGCTGACGAGACCCATCTGAAATAGGATCCCCCTTTCGTACTTTCGACAAGTACGGTTGTTACACTGGTGGACGGCAGATGGAGTACTGCTCGTAACGCCTCATGCGTTTTTTCTTCAATAGTCGAAACCATACGATGTCTTGCTTTGTTCCTCAGCCAGCTCTTCCCATTGGCTGCTTGGAATGTTTAATGCAGCCATGTCGCGTTTAACACAATCCTTAAAGCGAAGCATAGGATGCCCAACAGACCTCTTTGCATTATAACAATAATAGCTTATTAAATGTCATCGTTATAAAATTAAAATCTTGATGATTCCAAAATCACTCATTTTCTAAACGAAATAGACGAAATAGAAAAAAAGTTCCTGTCACGGTAATGCAGTTCGTTTAGTTAATGTGTTGGGAAGTTTTAATTCTGAGAAGAAATCAATTACGCATCGTGGGGAGAGCAATCACGCACTAATCAAACTTATGCACGACATCGTATAGCAAAGTACAAAAATTGCAGATTCTGCGAAGTTAAGGAGAAAACTCCAAAGGACTCTTTGTATGTTTTTTTTTTATACTAGTTCAGCAAATTAACTGCACTGTATCTGATGGAAAGTGCGGTACAGTCCAAAAGCAAGGGTGACTGTCAGTGTTAAATGGCACCGGCTATTGTCGCTATCATGCCGACCTGCAAAATCTGCACGCCTCATTTGAAGGAACTGATATCGTGAGAGGATAGGATGGCTGTGCTGGGAAGTGATTCCACATCTTTATTGCATGTCAGAGATAAGAATTTTCGAACTTCTTAGTTCTTGCCGGAATGGTATGGTGGTATGGGTTGTATGAGTGTTATTCTATATAATTTAGTATGTTAGTAACCGTGTGCTATTGAGGTAATTTGTACAGTTGATTTCAGTCTAAATTATCTCCATCAAACGGAGTGTTATAACAATGTGGGGCAATCATAACAAATCTCATTGGTTATGTTCATATAGGACTACATAATGCTGCATAAGTGTACTTTACGAATAATGATACTATGACTATTAATAATAAAAGTTAATATGGAGTATGCTATATCCTAAGAAGTGTAGCAAAATTTTGTTAGAGTCACCTATATTGCTAAACCTTTTTGTTTTGTGGACTACAGACTACACATAACTGTGCTTTTTAAGTATAATAGTTTGGTTTAATTGGATTGCATTTAGTAACGTCGTTTGTGAATGTCTCTTTCTATAAAATCATCGAGATTGTCATTTTCCTTTTAGTTATAGCCTAGATTAGCTATACTCAACCTGCGGCCCGCCGGCTCTTTGTAGTTGGCCCACCCGATTATACTTTATTTTCAATTATTTTAAATTTCGTGCCCATCAGAAAAACTATAGAGTAAATTAAATAGTTCTCAGATAACCCGACCGCACTGCGTTCCTTATGATATAAGAGTTATACCGAGCTTGTTTTATCGGACAACCATTTTTCACTGTGTTAATACGTTGTTAATTTGGAACAACGTTTTTTTATTTTTGTAGTTTGTAGCCCGCGACACCATGAGTGAAACGTGTTTGTGGCCCCTTTAGAAAAAAGGTTGAGTACCACTAGCCTAGATAATGTTATATTTTGTTATCTATAATTTATAAACAAAATTATAGAGGCCTGCCGTTTTGAACACATCACGCAAAACCTACTGAATAGATTTCGATCAAATTATTATAGTTTTACTTCATAGATACTTGGTCCTAAAAAAATACTATATCTTCATTTAATATGAAGTTGTCGAAGTGTCAAGAAACTACAATTTTTCTAAGTATTACAGAAAAGACTAAAGAAACTTTGCAAGCAAAGTCAATATTTTCTTTGAATTTTTTTTAAATTCTTTTCTGTACATAAAATATATATAATTTTTTTTTATATCACAGGAGGCAAACGTACAGGTGAGACACTTGATGTTAAGTAATCACCACCGTCCATAGATACTTGCAACTCCAAGGGAGTCTCAAGTGCGTTGCCAACCTGTTTGGGGGAGGGGGAGGGGATAGAGAGAGGAGGGGGGAGGGTAGGTGGGTAACCGGCGCTCTCACTGACCGAACGAAAGGCAACAATGCAAACACTGTTACTTCACGTCGGTTTTCTGTGAGGGGGTGGTAGTACCCCGGGCGAGCCGACCCATTCATGCTGAAACCAGTAAAATCTTCAGCGTGGCTCTACCACGTACAAAATTGTTACTATTGTTGCCGAAACGAAGATTAAATCAGAATATCAGCTAGTATTACCATAAATATTTACGTTTGCCTTGGTGTTAAAAAATGGTAGAATCATTCAATTTTTTCTGTTTAATTTATTGTTCACGTATTGTGACTTGTACCATTAAATATTTAATGGTGTTGTAACATGTACCGACCCATCCTGTTTATTTGACCTCACAGCATCTGACTCATTTAATGCGAACCAAGATTCTTTCCTCTCTGATGTGAATGTCAAGGTCTTAACGAATAACTCGCAATTTAAAAAAAGAACTTATAAACATGATGTCTACTTGAATTTACATATATTATTCTCGTCTCTATACTTTTTTTTTAATATAGTAGTTAATAGTGTTACAAGTTCTTCTTCCATTCTATTTTTGGCAACCAGTCTTCTAGTAGACTATTACTGCCATTGTCAAGTAAGTATCGATATTACAAGTTTCTTGATATAATTTCAATGAACTAACAAGATGGTGGCCATCTTGTTAGAACTTTCCGTGGAGTTTTTGTGGCATCTCAGAATTCATGGTCCGTCGTATTATTTTCCATTCACTTCACTCATGCACAATAAACAAACTATACTACATAAAATACCACCAATTTTACACAATATAGAGTCAAGTAACACAAGATTATGAATAAAAAATAAAATCCACTACATGACAGACCAAGATCCCGCCAAAAACTCCGTCTCTATACTTATTAATCGACTATTCAAACTTTTTAAAGCGCGCCGACGTGTTTTATCGTTGACATTTTTATTTATTTGTAGATACGTTTAAGCGTCTAGGTATTGGTGAAAGTATCGTATTCTTTTTGTTTATCAATCGGCCATATTTCGACAGTTGGCCAACTGTCATTTTGACAGCTATCTATTCCACAGTATAAATTACGAACCGTGATTACGAATTCAAACGTTCGTCACAGTGGAGGTTGTAGTGAAAGGATGGTACATAACCTTAGCACGTTATAACCATTGATCGGTGAATAGTTTTCAAATATTGCGCATGACAACATATTATTAGGTTTCTATGTTATTGTGTAGAGGTCATTTTATTCACCTTCGCGCTAAAAAGCTTAGAGAAATATGTGTATTTATTAGAAAGTTTCTATTTCAAACAAAATTAATAACATAGATACATTCTTATAAACGATATAATTATATTTTTTTTTCCTAAATATTTATATCTTCACTAATATCTCTAGCTAAACGGTCACATTAAAGTTATGTATTTAGTTTTCAAATAGAAAAACTATACCATATCTCTATAATACATAGTTACATATTATACTATTATAGTGATTAAAGCCTAGTTAAATCCATAAAACGTTTTTGTAAGTAATGTTTTGCATGTAACTGAGGATACCTTTCCGATACGAAATTACTGAAAATTTAATAAAAGCCTAGAAGCTAATATAGATAATTTCATGTTTATGATTAATAATAATAAAACACATCGAGACCTAAATCTACGAGAAAATACTTGTTAGGAGTACAGAGTAGAGAGAGAGAATATACAGACAATAAAGCGTCAAAAAGTAATTTGAAATTATCTGTATTCAATATGTTATAATGATATAAAGTCTTTAATCTTAATTGAAACCCAATGCTTTTAAAATGACTCAAGTATCGGAGAATAAAAGCAACACGTGTAACAATAAATCGATTTTTAAATCGATTAGAATTACGTTATCAATTGAAGCTAAGCGATTGTGAATGAATCAACAGTTGAATCCGTTTATTTTATCGGTACCTATAAAGCCGACCCGGTTCACCTCCCGATGCCCATTTCTGATTGGTGTCCTCGTGTACCTTTCCTACAAGGATCCGCCTTTTAAGGGCTATTGGATGGATTCCGCTACTGCGACTACCAGAACGCAGTATTTCGCTTTTTTACCGTCATGTCGGTCTACTAACATTACTGCTTAAGTCATCCAAACTCGGGTCGCAATGAGATAGATATATGTTTTAATAAATGTTAACATATTTTTAAATGGTATTGCTATACATAAATTTTGGACTTTTTAATTTTTAACACTGCTCTAACCCATTAATTTTATTATAGTTATGCCGATTGAGTATTTGACCGACGGAATATCGATTCGATGTCGCAAGTTCCCCGTGTAACCAATGATTATTCAAAATTTGCGTACAATTACTAATTTCAATCGGTTGACGGCAAAGGAAAACGTTGTGAGGAAATCCGAATAGCTGTCCTTGTAGTTTCATCATATTTGAGAAAATACAGAACTATGCATATTTGAAATCGGTAATACGTTGCAAGAGACGTGACATGGCATGGAGATTATACCCGAACCTTCCTTTTGCAAGAGGTCTTGCAGGCTGTCGTTATTATATTAATATATTTCCACACTTCACTTTCATTATGTGATTGGAGGTAAACGAGTAGACAGGTCACCTAAATATATATTATCAAAGCATACAGTTATAAATATAAAAAACGGACCATGGATTTTTTTATAAGGACCAAGTTCTCGATGGTCATGGCGGCATGGAAAGGAATTCACTTACAGTGTGTACAGTATCTACCTTCTGGTTTATGGATCAAATACTTGATCCACTTACCCAACGAGAGTTAATAATAATAATGTTTTGTGCTAATTTTTTTAATTTAGGTTTTTGTATTTTATATATTAAATAAATAGAAAGATGCTTTTTAAATATGAATTAATTTATATTTTAAAAATGTAACTGATTTTAAGAAATCGAATTATAAGAAAAAATATATGAATATTTGGCAGAAATATATTACAGTGGATTCGTTATTTTACATTTATTTCGAGTTTTTATCAAGAATTTTAAGGTGAATCTGCTTAAACATGTTTCCGGTCGTAAACTGATTTAAATGCTATTTAGCATTGACATTTAATTTAAAAAAATATGTAAACTGTCGAATTCCATAACGAAATAATATAATATAACTAAATATACGAATGAATGAAAATGATGAACATTTTTTAGGTTGCTATTACCACGTTTTGTGTGATACAATTTTTTCGATTTCTTATCGAAAGAGAAACGTATTTATAAGCGGATATATTATATGCCGTGTTATTATAGTTAACCCATAAAAAAGATAGTACAATCAAGAGTTTAAATTATTTGAAAGTTTTCAGTTCAGTTTCTAGACTATCTATGACCGTGGCGTTGCATGCGATTGCTTGTATCTGTTGCTATTATTATTAGTTACAAAGTACCCGCCCCAGCATCGCACGTGTGACGTATGTACTAACGAAGAAAATGAGACCATATATTTCCTTTACAGTAGGACCATGTAACGAAATAAAATAGAAACTGAACATCAATATTTTTCAAAATCTCCTGTCTCACTTACTCTCTCAGTTTTTATATGGACCTTTTCAACTCAAATTTTTAACTTTTCCGTACGATTTTTGAAATATTTTCTTACATATTAACCCTGCCCAGAGGACTACACACGCAACAACCCAATAGCCCAAACGGGTGCAGCCCGTATGAAGTGACGCACTTACATACATTTGGCGATTGATTTTTATTTATATAGATAGATAAGTAAACATACCGCCGAAGAGATTGCTATATAATATTTCGTTTACTACAAACATACGTTATTTATTTGTTTTATTTAAATTGAAAAGGTTAGACACTCGCAGTATTCAAGGACATGACACTCCATGATCACATTTAAGATATAAAATAATAATATCAAAACATATACTAATAGACAACCAAGAGAACCTTAGGTAAAGTTTGTTCTAAGAATTTCAAAAGTATGGATAATAACTTAAATAAACCTAGGTTGAATGACCGGCGATAAAACCTGGGAGCGGCAACCCGGAGTTAATATGATAATAAAAACAATGATTTGTAATAATAATAATTTGAAAATAAACCCTTTTTGATTTTGGTTGGTTTCACTTTCACTTCACCCGACGGTCATTGACACAGTGCCTTAACATAGACACTTAGAGGATTGAGTATAATTTTTGTACGTTTCTAAATAATTAGGTGAAATATTAAGCACCTATTTTTTAATAGATTTAGAACGAGAATCGAGTGCAGAGTGTCTTCCATAAATATTGCTACTATCTAAATATTCACCTGGTATAAGTCTGACACAGAATCGTAAAAACACTAAAATACTGGTTATATCGAACACAAATAAAGCCGAATATGTTGTATTTCCTGTATTAATCCCGTAGAAGTAAAATGTGTTGATTTATTACTATTAAGAATTATTACTGAGCTGAATGTCTCTGAACATCCCGTGTCAGTGATATGTTATCAAGCCAGCGCTAAACCAGCTATGCGGCTAAAACGTTTTTGCAGCCATTAGACCTCGGGAACTAGATTGACTCCATTTAAACTTGGCTTTATGACAGGATGTTTACCAGTATGAAGTCTGGTGTAGTCCGCGTAAATTGTGTTTTCATTCCAGATTTATTGAAGTTTACCAAACCAGATTTATTTAAGACAATTTTATTGGCGTACCTCGTATGTATTTAAAAAAAAAAGCTTTATTCTGTATAAAATAATATAGATCTGCCGTTGCACACATATCACACAAATACTACTGAAGATATTTTGATCAAATGTTTTTAGTTTTACCTCTTAAATATTTGTTCCTTATCTAAAAAAAATTGAACCGTCACGGGACGCCTGGCAAATGTGAAACATATGTGTATCGCTCGCAGTAAACAACTACTATAGGTATGCGAACTCAGTGCGGCAAGAGGGATTGCGCATAGTCGTATTGCGTCGCCACGTCTCACACACATACGCCACGGCCTGTATCGCCACGCCAACAATCAGGATTATCCTCGCCTATAGATGTTACACGTGAAAAATGTGACGATACCTTCATGTAATATAGAGTTACTCAAATTTTAAAGAAACTACGATTTTTTTAAATACAACTTACGTTCAATCACATGTATTTCCTAGACCTAAACAATTGGGGAAAGCGGTGTAGTGCGCATGCAACCACGCAAACGAAGTTAAGAGTATCGATTATCAATAAATATAATTAACAAACAATGTTTATTCAATGTAATGTATACAGTTTTGTGAATGTTCACTTCTATTTATCTTCTTAAGTCTTGAATGGGAACCAGTATTAACTCGCTCTTTGTATTTGGAGTCTAATGAAAATCTCGTTAAATATGTATTTAACTAAACGACCTTGTAACAAATAGTTCGCTGGTCGTTAGTAGATGTCGCTGAACACGACCCCGACAGATGCGACTGCACACAAACGTGATATGTCAACGTTCATGCCGCTATGATAATGTTCGAATCTTGTAACGAAATCGCCGATATTCAACAAAATGCTTATATGACTTCGAAAATCCTAGATTTTTAATTTTTTAAACTGTTTGTTCTCATGCTTTGTTTACAACTTACAGTTAAGAGTTTTATTCGTATTATATGTACAATCTTAATACGGTAAAAGTAAATAATGGAGTACTTAAACCACTCGTCCTTTGTTTTAAATTGGAGTTATTTTTCTACGTTATTAACAATTGCCTAAAAATATGTAAACATTTTCATTTTCACACATTAATAATTCATCTTCTTCCTCAATCCTCAATAAAGTATAAGGGCTGTTTTACAAACATCTAGTTTTATTCGCAATAGATTTATAAATGACGTAGTTCTGAGATAGCAAACAGGTAGTTCGCTGACACTGTAAAGGCTTTGAAAGCCAACAACATTGAAAAAATATAAACGAATTGAGAACGTCCTCCTTTTTGAAATCGATTAAAAATATTCAAATGTTAAATATCCATTTTAATACAAATATTTTTTATAGTTTTTTTACAACCTCATAAATTTCTCCTTATTAAATTAAAAATAAAATACGATTTAAAACCTCACAGAAAGCCTAGCATTAAATTTCAATTAATTTAGTCACCTATTAAAAATAATGAGGGCCGAAAAGTATCAACACAGGATAAAACTTATATCATTCTATGTCGTAACTTAATGTTTACACTAAATGTCAGATGAAGATGTTCCAATCCCTTTGTTTCGCTTAACATTTAAAAGTAGAGAGTTATGTAATAAAAATCGTACTGAGCAATGTTGTTTACACTTCCTTATAATTAATGGCTTTTGTATAATCGACTATTTATAAAAAGATATAAAAATAATCTTTTACTGGGTTTTTGATTCCGGCTGGATTGCGTTGAAATTTATCGCGACTACCACACATCAAATTTAATACTTTACCCTCAATTGTGGTACATTAATGCGTGTCGGGTTCTGGGATTATCTGTACAAAAAAATAATTGATGAATGTAATGTAAACATAACAGATTTTAACTAAATGAGTATGAAATTATATACGATAGTTATAACAAAAAACCAATTTATAAATTTTTGTCTGTCGGTCTGTTTGTTTTGGGTAATCTCTGAAAGGGGCGATCCGATTTTGATTGGACTTTCACTGAAAGATAGCTGATGTAATAGTGAGTAACTTGCGCTGGTTTTGTTTTAGATAAAAAAAATAGGATTCCATGCAAATATAAACTAAAGAAATAGTCTCCAGAACCGTACGCGCCCTGTGCGGACTTTTACATTGAACAACCATTCTTATGCTAAATTCCACGCCGTCAAAGTCGTGGGTATCACTAGTAAAACATATCCAGTAATCAACCTAGTAATCTTTAGCCAACTGGATCGTTACGAACATACACTGTGAATAAACCCACGATAATGATTCTGTTTTGTTTTGTTCTATTTGAGGAAATCAGACAGTATATATAATAGTGACGAGAGATGATGAATTATAGGTCTGCCAGTGGCCGCTGTTGTTTTGCAAATATACTGTTCTTTCCATAAGGAACAGTGGAGCCAAATTTTCGTGTTTTGAAAGAAAAAATATATATCGAACTAGCTTTAGCCTAGCGTGGCATCGCTTGCGTCAATGTGGACTTGACCTATCCCTCAGACCACATGCGTGCAAAGTTTTATTGCAATCCTATAAACGGTATGGCAACACTTGGAAAACGAATAAACAAACATTGATTTTTATATATTAGCTAGCGGGCTCGGCGGACGTTGTCCCGCCCTGATAATGAAAAGAACCTTGACAGATTATATACATAAATCTTCCCCATGAATCACACTATCTACCGGTGAACACCGCATGGAAAACCGTTAAGTAGTTTATGAGTTTATCGTCAACAGACAGACGTGACACAGGATTTTGATTTATAATATGTAATGAAGAAGATTTATGAGTTGCTCAGTTCTCTTTTATTTTTTGTTGTCAACCAATTTGTCTACTTGCTGTAAGAGAAAAAAAAACTTTATGAGTATTACGCGGTAAAACTACACAAAATTCTATTTACAAAAAAGCTTACGTTGTCAACAGAATAACAAAATTAATACTGTTTTTTTTTACTGGGAAAATAAATGCATTCTTCAAATATTCTGACGTGTTGTTTTTTAACAAAACACGTGTCTAAATTATAAACGTATATTCCCAATATATATTCTATTCGAGTAGTGGTCATGAATGACATTTTAAACTCGCAAAGGTTGTATCAATAAAACTGAAAGGTCAAGCGTCTATCTCAATATTTTTCTAACGCTCGGTTCTTTTCAAGTGTAAGTAACACGACATTGTTTGCGTAACACTACGACTTTGAATACTTATTGATTCTTAAAATAGTCTTAATGTTAATGGAAACCAGGTTAAATAACGTACTCAGGACTCGCGTGCATACCAAACGAACTGAAGTTAGGACAGGTCGATAGATATCCCTACTAAATAAATAGATATTCAAGGTTATCACATTTGCAAAATATTTAAAAAACTGAAATAAATAATTGTCTAATCTTTTTCTTTTGTTTCTTAGGAAATGTATTATTAACTTTTTTTATACCATAGGAGGCAAATGGACAGGTGGGACACCTGATGTTAAGTGATCACCACCGTCCATAGACATTTGCAACACCAGAGGAGTCGCAAGTGCATTACCAGCCTGTGTTGGAGGAGGGAGGAAGGAAAGGGGGAAAGGAGAGGAGGAAGGGGAAGGAAGTTGGGCCTCCGGCGCTCTCACTGACCGAACGAAACGCAACAATGCAAGCACTGTTACTTCACGTCGGTTTTCTGTGAGAGGGTGGTACTACCCCGAGTGAGCCAACCCATTCATGCTGAAACCAGTAATAACTTCAGCGTGGCTCTACCACCTACCAAAAGTTTTATAATGCTATTCCATATATCAGCTTCTGTAGTCTATACTATCCACGACAACGTACATACATAGGTGTATACTTGGTTATTTAAAAATAGGGTAATGGGTTTCAAATATCCCATTTTTCTTATTATTTGATTTACTGTATATAAATAAACCTTTACAATTTTGTTATATTACAATTTTAGTGAATACTAGCTGATACCCGTACCTTCGTTTGCATCATTTATTATGTTAACTATTGATATATAAAAACCCAAGATGCAGTCTCGAATAAAAGTAACGCTCAAAACCTTACCCAAAAACTCACCGATAATACCTTAGTATTTATAGGTATACTATAAACTAATGCTTTTGTAAATTCAATCTTACGGAAATTATTTAAAGATGTTTTTACAAAGCCGTGTACAAAAAGTCCAAAGACGCGAGTGACGAGAGACTACTCGAAATGAGATCAGAATTCTCAATTGTGCACTCATTATATGCGGACGGGTTTGAGGACGTTAACTGTACAATGTACATCTTGGGTTTTTATATATCAATGATGTTAACCAGATATTAGGTCTTTACCTATGAAATTGCCGTTTTGTATGAAAAAATTTAAACGAATTTTTTTCATGTATTTTTTATTTGTATTAATCGAAGTAATCACCCATGCAATAAATGCGTCTTTGCCAATGCAGTGGCAGTTTATTGATGCCCTTCTTAAAGAAATCAGTTGGACGGGAGGCAACAAATTCTTGAAAGGCATTTTGTACTGCCTCTCGGGTATTGAATTTTTTTCCCGCCAAGGAGTTATCCAAATTCTGGTAGTCTGTAGGCGCAAGGTCTGGTGAGTAGGGCGGATGACGGAGAACTTCCAACCCCAGTTCTTGCAACTTGGAGACCGTCTGCTATGCAGTATGAGGTCGCGCGTTGTCGTGCAGGAGCAGCGGAGACGAGCGATTGACCAATGCTGGTTGGAGATGTGCCAGCTTCTCCATCATTGTGTTCAGTTCTTCACAGTACACATCTGCAGTAATGCTCACCCCGTTTGGTAAGAAGCTGTGATGAATCACACCGGCGCTAGACCACCAAACAGTGACCATCACTTTTCTAGGGGTAAGTTTTCGTTTAGGGCATTGTTTAGGTGCTGAACCAGGATCCACCCAACTTGCTGAGCGATTGCGGTTATCAAACAGAATCCATTTTTCATCGCAGGTAACAATGCGGTTCAAAATTCCTTCATTTGTATGTCTGTTGAGCAGTGCAAGGCACGTCTCGACGCGTATTTCGCGCTGGCGATCATTGAGTTCGTGGGGCACCCATTTGTCAAGCTTTTTTACCTTGCCAATTTGACGCAAATGGACCAATATTGTTTTGACGCTAACGTCGAAAGCTGCTGCTAATTCAGCCGTAGATTGTGTCTCATCAGCTTCCACAATCGCCTTTAATTCGTCATTGTCGACCAAAGTTTTCGGACGACCGCGAGGTTCATTTTTCAGGTCGAAATTCCCAGAACGGAAGCGAGCAAACCAATAACAGGTGGTGCGTTGGTTTGTAGTGTTAGCTCCGTAAACGTCGTTGATGTTGCGTGCCGCTTGTGCCGCGTTGCTGCCACGACGGTACTCATATTCCATAATTACTCGAATTTTTAACGTATCCATGATGACAAAAAAGAATGAAATGCGATGAAAATGTAACACTAATCAATAAACAAATGACTACTTTTGGAAAAATAATTCCACGTTTTTAAAATAAAATTAATTTGAAATGAGAATTCTTAGCCGAACAAAAATTATTTTGATTTGAAATGGCCAGTACTGCAGAACGGCAATTTCATAGGTAAAGACCTATTATTTTGTACAAAGGAAATAAGCAACATATCACCAACCCCATTTTCCACGGCAGAAAAACACATAGCGTAGTACTTATAAGAATCATAATTTCTAAAAATTTAATAACATTATATTAAATGATACTATTGTGGTATTTTTTGAGTATAGGACCGATTGTGTACGAAAATGAATAAGAAACAATACAACGACAATTTTTTTTAATACTATAACCCACTTTGATTTCTACAAATGCATATGTAGACGGTATAATATTCAAGTATTGAAATATAGAAGACGTGTATCACATATTGACTAAATACACACGTAACCAAGCCCTAACACTACCACTGGAGAATAAAATGAATTACTCATTAAAATCTGTGGGATTATGTAACGCCATTCTTGCTTTCCCGACATCCGAGGAAGCTTCGCGCTTACATGCTGGTTATGTCTGGCATTAAAAGCCGGTAAATTATTGACTATGTACTTATTTTATTTCGTTGGTAATCATTGGGGTGATATGGTCAATTTGTGACCAAACCCCATTTACAAATAAAGAAAAAAAGTATTGAAACAATTAAAATTTACAACATTAAAAAATAAAAAGTTTTTCCGAATGCAGATAGCTGCTCTAAGTTACAAAAATATAATATTGCAAAGGAAAAATAGTATAAACCCTGTGGGAAAAGTAGTGGCATTTGTTTACAGTAAATAAGTAACAAATTATCATGTAAGCATAATGCATACATATGAGAGAATAACGGAGAGTAAATTCCTCTGTAAAGAGGCCGAGAAACGACAGTATATACATATGAGATTAGTATGCAGCCTTCAAATATAGAAGAAAAAAGCGATAATAACAAAGCGCCGTCGATTTATTTGCAACAGTAGAATCAGATATAAATAGTCAAAAATGATAAAAATACAGTAAGGAAGTATAATAGTATCTACATAGTCGAAAGTTGTTAATACACATTCATATATAATAAAAAGTATGTAGGTTATTTATATTATTAATTATCCAGAATAACCCAGAGGTTTACAAACTATGTGTTACGACTGGCATCGTACAGATTAGTCAGGACGCCACAGTACATTTCTCTTCTATTTTTTACAGGAAATTAAATAATTTTAGCAAAAAAATCAGAGTAACATTTTAAAAGTAATGACTTTCCATACATATTTTGACTAGGGTTTAGGGATAAAATACTGAAACTGTAAGTTTTATTGTTTTGTAGGGTGGTAGGGTGTCTGTACCCGACTGGATCGCGACCACCGTACACCAGGTGGAACACCCGCCATAGTGGCACGTTTGGACGTGTCGCGTTCCGGGATCAGCCGGTGTATATCCAGCAACCAGGGGGGGGGGGCTGTCCCTAACTGGGTCGCTTTCAGGCCGGCATGACAGCGGCGACCGGCGATGGATAGTATGTCTTTCGGCGGTCGCCATTGTTTTTGGATTGTACTGTGCTTACCATCAGGCACAGTACAGTCACTTTGCCGAGCTACAATAAAAAAAATAAAAAAAAAAGAACTGGAAGTGTTTAGGAACCCGTGGCAAGTAGTTATCATTTCAGTTTTATCTAACATCCAGAAATATAGGCGTTGTCATTTAGAAAGGTGAACAAAGTGAATAGTGTTTAAATGAACGAGTTCGTGATTTTTTGAGGGAAGTTCTTGTTTCTCTGAAAGAGAAAACTATATTCTGAATAAACTTAAATGAATCAGTATTTTACTTGGCTATTGTTTGTTATTGTTCCTTTCCTTTCTTTATAAAACTATACAGGCATGCCGTTATGTTATAGTATAGTAAAAACAATACATTACGATTACAGCAATCGCGAGTCATCTGCTGTTAGTTATTAAATAATTATATGACATCTCCGAAGATCTTCATCAGATTCTAATATTTTATGTACTAAAACATTCTCTAAAAAGATAACCGATGAAAACCCCATCCAAATCCGATAAGAAGTTTCTGAGGAAATCACGGACATACAAACATACATACGGGTCGAATACATAACCTCCTTTTTTGAATAAATAAATAATAGTTTAAAAAAAGTTTAATAAGTTAGTTTAATAGTTTATAAAAATACTGATATCTGGAGGTGCTGATATTAACATGCGATGCGTCACTGTTAATATCAGCACCTCCAGATATCAGTATTTTTATAATTTTTTTGTCACTTTTTACAAAAATATACATTTATTTCTAATTTACACTATTCTTAATCCAAATTTATTAAATGTTATTTTCTGTTTTTTAGTTGGATTTTATATGAAAGCGTGTTTTTTTAAACTATTATTTATTTTTCATTTTTTTGTTAAATTTTTTTTTTAACTTTTTTTTCGGATTATTGCATTGTCGTCGACCTTTGACAGGTGTGCAAAGTTTGAATTAAATCTGATCGTTCAAAGTAGGACAAAATCGAGCTCAAAGGGGTCGGTTACAAACAAACATACATACAAACATACAGGTGAAGCTAATAAAAGCGTGATAAAAACGAAGCAATCGACAGAAGTGACAACTCAATACTATGAAATAACTGTGTTCTCTTTTGCATTTTTAAATTAATTGTAGCCTAAATTATTTATAACTAGCGGGCCCGGCCGACGTTATCCTGCCCTGACAATAAAACAGTATAAATATAGCTCATGGAAAGCTTTCGGTGACGATGACACCAGTTCCATAATTTTTGTTTACCCAAAGAGCGCTCAACGCGCAGGAGGAAGTTTTCACTTCAAAAATTTGCGATACATAAACTTTGTTTCTAACCTGTAGGCATGCACGTGGACCGGACAACCGGTGAGTGGGTTATACAGCAACAAGACGCACGCAACCACATCGCCTTGCACCACGGCGCTTGTGATGCTGCCATGAGGAATGAAGTGCTTGATCGTCTGCTGTTTCCCCTTTGTTGTCACATTCTGGATTATCTTGAGCCCCTTGTGCGACACCTGAGGATTTAGGACTAGTTAGTTTGTAAAAGACCAACATAATTTATATACTAGAAACAGCAACAAATTGGTCATTCCATGCTTCAGGCTCATTAAGCCCAAAAAAAGTTTTTTAGGTAATGGAGTTAGGTTTTATAACAAAGTTCCAAAACACATTACCGATTTGCCTGATAGTGAGTTCAAGAACCCTGTCAAGTGGGTTTTAATTTCTAAAGGCTATTATAAGGTGGACCAATATGTGAACGATTGTGACGTTTGGAAATGACGCCCCTCTCTGTGCATCCACTTATAACGAATGTAACTATTTATGTTTTGAAAAAATATATAACATGAACAGATAAACCAGATCGAGTTTCTTGCCGGTTCTTCCCGATGACTGGGTTGTTTTCCGAACCGGTGGTAGCTGTGACGTTCATAAGCGCCTTCTCAGGGCCTAAATTGAATAAAGGATATTTTGATTTTGAGCAGTAAACTCTTTTTCTCAAATTTCCTAAGCTTGAATCAATCGAGTATAAAAACACTCGATCTTGCGTAACATACATTTTAATACTAAAATAAATAATTACAATTCTGATGATAGAAATTATGCAAGCCTTAAATGCGCAAGCACCAACGCAACGCGGACATGAGCACATAGATTTGTTATATGTTGAATGTGTTTGAGCTTTGTAGATAATGAAACGTTTCACATAAAATGTTCTTAACTTTTTGATGATGATTCCATATAAATAGTCGTTTTAAATAATGTACTCTGTTACATAACTGGGTAAAGTTTATGAAATGTATGTTATATTATTAACTAGCTGTGCACGCGACTTCGTCTGCGTGGAACTCTATGTAAAAAACAGTGACTAATAAAATCATCTGAATGTATTAAGTCCATTTATATATCTACTTTTCTCTTGTACTTAACCCGAGCCGTCATTCAAATTACAATATTTTTTGATAAAGTAGACCGATTTTAATGAAACAAAGACTAAGTTATTATTGAGGATATGCTTTATGAGGTATTATTATGAACCCAGTACTTCAGCAGTGATGCGTGTTCATATAAACAGACATACAGGCAGACATTTCTAAAAATGATACAAATGTATTTTATTTCTTATTTCTAGACACCTGCAACAATTAATTTTCACGAAAATCGAAAAAAGGTCAGACGTGTTAGATTTACATTCTTATAATACGTATAGATAGATTAGTACAATAATCCTGAAGTCATCAAGAACAAATCCTAAGTTCTTACGTAGAATCAATTGGTCAACTGGAATATCTATTACTTCACTAAGTTTCCCGTGACATCGCCTGTGTGGTTTTTGGTATATACTCGTAAATTATGAAGTGTAGCCTGTGTCTTTCTCCAGTTGTGTTTTGCTAAGTTTTGAGATCGAATCAGAGGTTTAGTCGTGGAAAGGTAACAAACAGACAGAGTTAATTTCGTTTTGTAATAATAATAAAGTGGATTTCAACATTGAGAATTTTATATAAAAACTATTGTATTTTTACCTTCTGGTGGTTTATAATCCTTAATAACGTATATTAATATTTGGTTGAACGCGCTAATATCAGGAACTACTGGTCCGATTTGAAAAATTCTTTCAGTGTTAGAAAGATCATTTATTTTATAATTAATTTATCATTCATCGAGGAAGACTATATGCTATATATCATCACGCTAAGACCATTAGAAGCAGAGCATCAATGAAAAATGTTTCAAAAATGTTTTTTTTTCCTTTTGTGCGCTTCCGCTGCGTGTTAGCGTTAGCCCAAAGTAACTATTCCACGCGGACGAAGTCGCGGGCAGAAGTTAGTAATATTATAAATGCAAATGTGAGTTTGTTTGTGTGTTACGTTTTTACAACCTCCTTCTCCAGCGATCATCATGCAATTTTGCATTAACGTTGACAGATGTCAAGAAGAGAACATAGGGTACCTACACTTCATCTCAAAAAAGCAGTGTCTTGAAGGGTAGGTCAAAACTAAGTTAATGCGAACAAAGCCATTGGCAAAAGCTAGTATTCTATATTAGAATAACAAAACTTTAAATTTATATTTTAACAAGCCATTTAATATTAATATGTTTTGCAATGTCATTGGAAACAGCACTGCGTAATAATTTGTATTAATAGTATATAGAAAAATGGATGTTACTAAATACACTCGAGATTGATAAACTGAGATACCGTCTGACTGATAGCATGAAAGTTAGTAAGCCCATATGATTTTGGTTATGAAACTTTGATAACCATTTATACTTAGTTAGATGGTGCTTCAGCGCATTAACTTTTATGCCGTTCAACTAATTGCTATGTAAATTGGTGTTTATAATTTGAACCGAAGTATTTGTACAGTATCCACTTTGTAACTAACGAGATATTACAACAAATAATAACAAACGTGGTACAGCTAGTAATTCCATAAACATAAATATTAGTAGTTTTAGCCTCGGCTTCGCTAGATTTGACTTATCCTTCAGAGACAGTCCTTTTCTGAACTACCGACGGGTAACGAGTTTACAAAATTTCATGATCGATTCGATAGAATAGGTAAGTCATTATGGCGTAACAAACAAACAAACTCAAAGGATTTATAGTATTAGTTCAGATTAGGATAATATGGTAACATATAACTTAAAGAGAACAAATTTACTTTGAACTTTTTTACATGTTTTTATAAGTAACGTTTACCAAATAATTTCGCAAGACTTGTAGATTGTATAAACTTGTATTTTTAATCTACAAGACTTTGCTAAAGTGTACAATTATTTTATACAATATTATATATCTGTAATAGAGAAATTACAAGACAAGAACCACTCAAGTTAATATTAAAAATAAAACTTATGTTATATATTTTTATTTTGTGTTTAAATAATCTGTTGTAAAATCTATTTTATCAGCTTCATGAATTGTGATTACAAATTGAATTATCTGCTAGGCACGAATTAAACAAAAATAGATATGGTTCAAACTATTCCTACCATTCACTGATTTTGTTACTTTTAGAATTCGCCTTGCGATATGTCGAAATCTGATTCGAAAATCAAAATTCTTCAATTAATTCGTGAGAATTTTTTTTTATTTAGTTCATTTACTGATAAACTCTCTAAAAATCTATATCTATATCTAATCTGTTATATCTATAATATCTAAGAGTCAATGGAAACTCTCCAACTATTTCGTAACAAGTTATAAGTGATATCATTTGTAACTAGTAAAATAAAAATGTAGTTTTGATAAACAGATTTTTTGTAAAAACGTACTAATTTAAGAGAGAAAACGTTTTATAAAAAGCCTTGTAACATTTGATAAACTGGGCACAGGTTTTAAAATTGCTATTTTATTTTTAAAATACAAAGTTCTTTTTTCTACGTACTTGTAATGTGACCTTAAAAGGCTCTAAATCCCTCGCCCTTTCCTCTAGCAATCTTATTGCAGGTAACGCGAATTCTTCGCCCCTAAGTCCTCGAGATTCTTGTGCTCCCAAAAACCAGACGTAGTAAGAGGCTTTCTTTATATCCTTCTTTAGTCGCAAAGCCATTTTGTTGAGGCCTTATGTCATTGTTGATAACCTGTAACAATAGAAAATATTAATGGTAATCACCATCACATCAGCATGTAGGAGACCCATTGCAGGGTGATATATGTACCTCTTTCCTAAGGTATGTACATAATCACCACACTAGTTCATAATGAATTGGCGATTTAAAACTCCAAGAAATCCATAGTTCTATATTTTTCCTACATACGGACAAGAACATTTCTCAGGTTCAGGCTTCCTTACGATGTTTTTATTCACCGGCAGCAGATAGTGTTACCGATTTAAGTTAATAATATCTTTATATTATAACCTTAGTCGATCTATCTGTCGATTAAATATACACTTAGAAGATTTCTATGTAGATTTATTTCCTATAATGATGCTTAGGAACCTGATCTTTGCGAGAAAAAAATATTTTTATAGTGTCGTAATGTATTAGTAAAACATTGCTGCCTAGGCCAGGCGATAGCTTTGCTATTATACTTCGCTTCATTTATTAACTTTGTTATTATAGGTGTAATTATGGTTGCATGGTAAGTGCATGATCATAAATCATTTTATTTGTATAGGAATGACTATAGATGATAGCAATATCAGCTATATATCAAGAATAAATTGCGCTATTGTGTTATCTTATAACTGTTATTATAAAATGTTATCAGTTATTCTGTTGTATCGTATCGTACTGCAATATCCGTTGCTCGTATCGTGATTTCTAGTGTTAGCAACGTGAAGTGCTCTCTCTGTCAGATCTATTGATCGTTACGTAATGCTAGTTTGTTCGCACGTTCCGTTAATACAAAATACATAGCAGAATAATGATGTATTCAATAATTTGTTATATATTACGTAAGAATCCTAATCCTAACTAGTATATAAATGGGAACGTGAGTTTGTTTGTTTGTTTCGTTGCGTTTCACGCCTTAATTATTCAACCGATTATCATTTGATCACGATGATTTTGCGAACACTCTGTCAGGGATACAGAAAAGGATGTAGGATACCTTTTACCCAGAAAAAATTGAGATGTTAGACATGTTAAAAAAGCGAAATCACTAGTAAAATATATGTATAATGTCTAAGATTTGCTCACAGAGCTTTTGCATTAGATAATGATATATTTGTAGTTTATACATTTAACATAAATTATTAGATTGCTTTAGATTTATTCATAATACCGGCTTTACCAGTGTCATTTAGCAGAATTATCTGGTTAATGCTGTATTTAGTACTTGATGTTGACTAACTATACTTTTATTTATTATATAGATATTTATATATGATGTTGTTATGTGTATGTATTGTATATGTGTAGTATATATGTAATATATATGTAGTATATTGGTGTTGATATTTTATTTATATATTGTGATATTAAATAGGTTAAACATAATTTCATAAAAACCTCAGCTTTTACACCTACCAACATTTATCTCTGCATCACCTAATGGTTGACTGGCAGAGAATGCCTTAGGCATTAAGTCCGCCATTGCGTATTTAACGCATAATGTGTAAATAAATAAATAACACATCGCGTTCTTACCAATGAATGGTTTCATTGACAGTAATTCAATCATTATTTAATGAGCTATAAAACGTTCAATTCTCAAGTCAATTAAAAATATTTAACGTGTTATTACGAATGCAATTAGTATTGCTCAATACAGCTGAAAATAGCTATCAACAACGTTCCATTTGTTAATTGTTCGTAAGCAATTAAAGTAACTCAGGATTTGAATTAGTTAAGCAAGTAGTGCGTGAGAGAATTTTAAATCGTCGTGGTTCATGTGTTGTGATCAAGTAACAATGTACATGTACACAGTCAAGTTCGAACGGTCTGAGGGTCTACCAATAATATACCGAAACCAAAATATTTTACTACTAGTCTCTGCCCATGACTTCGTCCGCGTGGAATAGTTACTTTTAGCTAACGCTAACACGCAACGGAAGCTCTCACGAGCAAAAAAAAAACCCCGATTTTGATTTTGATTTTGGTGCTCTGCTCCTATTGATCTTAGCATGATGATATATATCATATAGCCTTCCTCGATAAATGAGCTATATAACACTGAAAGAATTTTTCAAATCGGACCAGTATTTCCTGAGATTACCCCCTACAACGTCCCAAACTTTACCTTTTTATAATATTAGTATAGATGAATATTTGGAAGGCTAAAAGATGTTCAAAGCTTATTATAAACATAGTTACTTACAAAGATCGTTACATTTACATAATTCGCAAATTTGTAAATATTATTTTTAAAGGAAATTTAAAAAATTGTTTATCAAATAAAGTGGATGTTCAGTGAACTATATTAGAATTGTGTGACTATTCGCAATCATTGAATATAATATAGGTAAAATAAGGATTTCTGCAAACACAACGACAATATATCTATTTAATTTTAGTATTAGCTATACAATAATTATATACTATTAGCGGGCCCGGCAGACGTTGTCCCGCCCTGTTTATGCAAAAATCCTTGACAAATTATATACTAAAACGTTCCTCATCAATCCCTCTATCCACCGGTGAAAACCGCATGAAAATCCGTTCGGTAGTTTTTGAGTTTATCGCGAACAGACAGACAGACAGACGCGGTAGGGGACTTTGTTTTATACTATGTAATGAAGAGGATGGATATAAGTATATAATTGTAAGTGATGACGCCACACATTATCACTACATGTTATAAAATAAAGTCCTCTGCCACGACAGTCTGTCTGCCTGTCTATTCGCGATAAACTCAAAAACTACTGAACAGATTTTCATTTTTCACCAGTAGATAAAGTGATTCATGAGTAAGGTTTAGATATATAATTTGTCAAGGTTTTTTTTATTATCTGGGCGGAATAACATCCACCGTGCCCGCTAGTATTCATATCTTATATATTAATACGTGAAGTCAAGACTTTGTACACCTTTTTAAACGAATTGCGCGAACGGATGAACGTGAAATTTAGCATAGTTAAAGTTTATATGGAGGAGAAGTGCACAAAGCTATTTTTTTATATAAAATGCATTAAAATCATATTAAATTAATTAAAATATACATTACTCACACTACTGCTTCAATGACACACAACATATACACACATGTAAATGAAAAAGTCGTTTCGCCATCTTTCATTTACCGTTCCAATTACCTTTTTTCATCCTACATTCAATATTTTTAACATGACTTACATGCCCTTTGGTCTTATTGAATGTCAATATGAATTATGGTCGAATCTCGACCACTAGGCGACCACTAGTAAATGTAATAGTCTATGTAGAGAACGCCGAGATAATATTCAGATTACTTGACTCTTATCGTTATGTTTTTATCTATTTAAGTGATATATATATAAATTATGGTTTATATGTTAACCTGGTATATAGGCTATATTAGTGTATAGTTAGTTAGTCATTTCCTTTCGTTCAATAGTTTTTGCGGGGAAGAGTTACGAACATCCGTTCATTCTCACAAATTTCTCGTTCATTATGTAAACGGAGTATTCAATTTTGCCCATATATAAGTTGTAATCATTAATAACTCTTATCTCACAAGATCTTAATTTTCATATTATGTTAATATAATTCGAAGTTATCCATCGAATTTATATACAGTACATAAATTGTTGAATAAAAATTGAAAATGGCTGCCCTTTAATTTTATGCAGAGATATTTTAACGTATAGGATTCCAACGAATTAATAGAATTGGTGATTATCCAATGTCCGAAATTGAACCATTATTCTTTTTTTTAGTCTTTGATATTATTGGTGTTTTTGAACCTTCTTGTAGGAGGGATTTGAAATTTTGGCTCACAACTTGTTTGTGTAACAAATAGTGGTGGGAGTATAAACTGTGTCGGGTAGAGTAAAAGCAGTGTCTCGCTTTTCTTCAGGTGTCGGTGAACAGTGAGACGTACGCTCTTCTCGCTTTCTTTTTGAAAGTTTCACTTCTACCACTTGTGCCATGATACTTTTTTAGAGTGCACAAATATAAGGATCGTGAAATATGACAAAAAAAGGCATATATAAAGACTTCCACTCATCTTTGGTAAAGCTTAAAAACTATTTTCAATTATTACTAATTAACTATATACACAACACACAATGCTCATCAATACCTACTATAAAAAACAGAAAATCCATTGAGAATAAAAAGGAGAAATATATATCCATCTTGTCCATCTGTCTTTCTATTTATTAACCGACTTCGAAAAAGGAGGAGGTTACTACGTTCGGTTGTACGTATTTTTTTTTTATGTATGTTAATCGATATCTCCGTCACTTATGAACCGATTTTAATGATTCTTTTTTTATTTGAATTGGTTATATTCAGAGGTGGTCCCATTTAAATTTTACGAAAATATTCAACCCCTAAGGGGATGAAAAATCGTTTATTTGATTTTCACCAACTTCGTCTTTACGTATTTTCGTTAAATTGGAACCGATTTGTCAGAGTAGATAGGTAGAGCCTATAGAGCAGAGCACGGATGGCATCGTCCTCCATTTGTATGTATTTTCACAACACGACTGGCACTAATGAAACAACGACTTCTTCGATTCTTATTCTTTTTAATAATGCTTTTACAATAATCTCAGAGACAATGCTCTCAGAGACAATAATTATCATTTAGCGACAATAACGATAGATCTCACGAACTCGAAACAATAATGAATAATGAATCTTGCACAACTTCGTACAAGCACTTATAAAGGAATCGCCTTCCTTCACCTACCGACAACCCAAGTGAAGGAAGTCTTAGTTTAACGAAGTACTTAATTACGATTTTGTAAATACACTTTATGTTCGCTAATAATTCTAATTATAAATAAATAACGATTTTAACATCATACATTGAATAATTACGTTATTATTAATAATCTTAAAATAATTCACCGTTGTAACAACCGAAGTACTTTACAAATCCTTATTTGCCATAAAACTCATTTTAGATCGACAATTATTCTAGTAATTACAAAGTAATACTAATAACATAGTACAGTGCCAATATGTTTTAATTACTTACATTGTTATTCATTTTAAATAGCAACTTTACTATTCTATCTCGACTGCACATAGACTGTATTTCCGGTTTTAATAAATAATAAAAGGTTCCAAATGTTACTTAAATCTAGAATATTTCTATTACAATTTCACAAGTCCGATTTTAATTATCGTGACACTAATTTAGGTCTGCTTTAAATCAAGAATCAAATCAAGTTAGAAATGTTATCCTACGACGCACATTTTCTTAAGATGGTGTCACGCGTCGAGTGTGGCGTGACACCGGTTTATTAAGTGACTTCTATCAGTGCTTATGTGAATAAACATGTGGAATTCTTAGAAGTTATGAACAGTTTAATCTAACCTAAAATTGTCAGTATTGATTAACATAGAAAATAATAGATGGCGCTGTTAGCAAACACCTATGATAATCCGGATCTTCGTAAGATTCTGTAATAAAATATGCGTTACTATTTATGTGTTAATTCCGACTGCTGAATGCTCCGACTGCGGGATGCTCCCACTATGACAGATTTATTATACCCGTTAGAAACCAGATATGTTTATGTACACTAAAAATGGAAAAATAAAAAAAAAATTACCAAAAAAATAAACCGCCTTCGATGTGAAAATCTAATGAAGCACTAAAACGCGAAAAATAAATGAATTATTAAATTTACCAAATTAAATAAAAAATATTGTTATTCGCGCTACCTAATAATATATTTGAAGTATAAATTAATAAATAATATATAATAATAATAATAAAAAATAAAAATTTTTTAGATACAATAGTTCAATGATAGAAATAAATCCATTCATTTATAATCTGCCCGCGTGTCTACTGATGCCTGCAAAACCCTTATTTTGTAATACGCTACGTGCAATAAATATTGTAAGTTTGCCAACTGTCCAGTACTAAGCGTCACTACCAGAATTTTAATATAAAACCGTATCTGAATACACAACTCTAGTACAATGACCACAACCTCTACACATTCGTTTGGAGTGTGCAATTCGTATAGTGATTAATGTTTTTTTTGTAATACAATTTATGTCTATAAAATAAGAATTAATTTTTATTTTAGATATATATTACATTAGACATTAATTTCGACTGGTTTGTAATATATTTTTGTAATATACACGCAATTTTAATTATGTAGTACACATAAGAGACATGAGAAATAGCGAGGTTTACTTGGAATTTTTTTTTATATTTAATAAGTTTTAGCGTTTGACCGCAATCTCATCTCATCCCATTGTCGCTTCAAAATAATCGCTATCCATTATTATCATAAACTAATATCATAAGTTGATTTTGACATATCTAGTATTTCTAGATCCGTCAATATCTGATCCCACGTATCGAGAACAATATAACCAAACAATAAAATAATAACTGAGAAATTTATTTATACTAGCAGGCCCGGCAGACGTCGTCCCGCCCTGATTATAAAAAAATACTTGACAAATTACATACCAAAACCTTCCTCGTGGATCATTTTATCCATTGGTGAAAACCGCATGAAAATCCATTCAGTAGTTTTTGAGTTTATCGCGAACAGACAGACAGATGCGGTAGGGGACTTTGTTTTATACTATGTAATGATGTATAGATAAACATATCATTTGACCCATTACCATAGAAATTGTCATACTTAAGTGTTTTTTCATGGACAAGGTTTCTGTTATCCATTTCACTATTACTTGCTACTGGGTGCCGTTAATCAATCACATCTTACCACATTTCTTACCGTTCAAACGATTTTCTGATAACTGGTATGTGCAGAATAATCTTTACTCCATATTCATTTTTGTATAGATCCATGATTGAATAAAACAAATAGTAACACATACCCTTGGCACGGCTGGTGACGACATATTTTTACTAACAGGTCCTCATAAAAGTTCTTTCACCGTATGTATGGTGGTCGCATAGAATACAGAATTATTGAATTATACAGCTTTCATCCATGGCTTCGCTCGTGTCAATGTAGATTTGACTTATATTTAGGAACAGTACTTTTTCTGGATTGAAGGCAGTTCATAATGATCGGAGTATTTGAGGCGTGGAAACGTAACAATCTTATTTTTACAAATCTATTTTATATATTTATTATAAACTAATTTATCTAAGACTTCACCTAGGATGTATAACAAAAAATATTACGTGTACCAGTGTGTACACGCGGAGGCAGTGAAACTTCTTTGGTTTATATGTATCAAACTATATATATTAGAATGCAAATAAATTGTAACGTATGCTCCTGACCGTTTTCGACCACAGCGACTGCTTCAACTCCCACGCTCTTGTGCTTTCATATGGCTAATATAACCGATCGTCTCACGGAAGGTGCGTGCACATTGTACACAAGTGAGAACATCATTCTCGTACGTATAACTGATTGTCGCTGGTGGTCGGGTTTTCAATCCATCACGTATAATATCAAGTGCAGCACGTCGATGTTCTTCGTAAATCTGGACTCTAGTTGCCACAAGAGCTCTCCATTCTGAACGAAGTGCCATAGTATAAATACTTAACTATACATTTAAACATTACATCCACACAGACACTTATATATACTGACGCATACACACAAATACTTACTTTACGTTTTCGTGTAACGCGTTACGAAATGTTTCCTACCGTACCATAAGAAGTATTACTCCAAAATGTCTAAAAGAAACACTAACGATATTTTCTTCAAGACTATTCTTATTTCTACTAATAATTTATATAAAATCGTCAATTTCCATGAGATAACCAGTAACATCTTTCACCTATAAATTCGTGTTACGGTTTCAAGGCAAAACATCGGTTTTAAATATATCTAAAAGTGGTTTATTCGAAACCAGATTCAAATGTTGTTCTAGAGCGAACGAAAGGTGATTACAAATTAGACATTATACATCAGAATCGGACCAATGGCCTGAATAACAAAATCGTATATCGAAGAATCCCAACCTCCTCGGTTGTTAGTGTAACACTTAATTTTTTCGCAACAAACACTGCTTAAATAATTCCAATTATTTCCGTAACAGTGATTAATTACCCGGTTATCGATATTAATATTCATAATTTTTGTTTGTTGCCGTACTCCATCTTTTTACATAATAACTCGCGACTTTGTATAAGCGTTATCCGATGACTAAATTTTGAAATATTTGCTTAAATTATTTGTTATCTTTTACTGACATGAATGTAGATCTAATGTTTGAGCAGTCTGATTATCATTATCCCAGCCTATAAACGTTCACAGCTGGATATAAGCCAAATTTTCTCCACGAGTCAGAGGTATACTTTTCAGCCGCCTCTCTGGAGACTGAGTGCAGACTACATGGGTATACGGGTACGTGCTCTCAGCTTCCCTAACTATTACTGCATCTTCTAGTTCATCCAAGTTGGTAGTATTTTCCCTTGAACAAATCTCATCTACCACAAACCATTTCCCTCAATAACCTCATGTCATTACCTCATCCACTATTCCATCTACTCTCCGGTAAAAATGTCGGGTAGTAGCACTTATTGCGCTCGCCAACCCGTTTGCCAAGCGTGGTCAGTATAGCAAACCCGCCATAGTAAAACTAACGGCTGAGTATATAATGATATATATACTTTTAATGTCATGTAAGTTTGTTCTGATTAGCTTAGAAATTTGTATGACTCATACAAGATGCATATCCATAACAAAGATTTGTGAAGAACCTTATCTTATTATTAATTTAAACTACTCGAATGCTGGTAAATAAATTAATACATCCAATTATGATATTAAAGAGTACGTCGTAAATAGAACAGTTTGTACTGAGTATAACATTGACCACAAAATGAGTTTAGGTTTCGTGACGCGTTGTGCGTAAATTACGAGATTGTGTTGCACGGCAACGCTTTAACATAGATGTAAATTTCACAAGTAATATGTAGCAACGTTCTTAGGTGTGTCTATTAGGTATTTCAGTCGGATCTAGTAGTAAATCACTTTGTACAACACGATGATCCATGGAGTTTTTAGCGGGATTTTGGAATGCCATGTGGTGGTCATTATATTTTATCCATAATCTTGTGTTATTTGGCTCTATATTGTGTAATGTTGGTGATGCTTTACGTAATATAGTTTGGTTATAGTGCACAAGTGAAGTGGACCGGATATAATACCACGGAGCATAGATTCTGACTTGCCACATAAACTCCCAGGAAAGTTCTAACAAGATGGCCGCCATCTTGTTAGTTCATTGAAATTATATCAAGAAACTTGTAATATCGTTATTCACTTGACAATGGCAGTAATAGTCTACTAGAAGACTGGTTGCCAGAAATAAAATAGAAGAAGGTGATCCATGGATCTTATTTGAAAGACAAACCTTTTCCGCGAATTATTTTGAAGTCTTTTGATTTGTTGAATTGGTTATATATATTTGACGACAAGATTTTTATGTGTGCATTACTTTTGTATTATTAGTATGTCACTACTTAACCTTGTCGTTTATTTTATATCTATGTAGCATATAAATAAACAGTGTATAATGAAAAAAGATTAGAATAACTTGACCTTGACCTTTGATAGAGATTTGGATATGAAAAACACACAGAAAGCATATTACATATAGTTCATAGACAATGCATCCATCTATACATATATTCTATACAAATAATAAGAATGTAAATCTAACGTGTCTGCACTTTATAGATCTTTGTGAAAAAAAATAGTTACAGATGTCTTGGAATAAGTAATAAAATACGTTTCAATATTTTTTAGAAACGTCTATCTGTCTGTCTGTTTGTTTGAACACGCATCACCTGCTAAAGTACTGCGTTCACAATAAAATCAAATCATAAAGCATATCCACGAGTAACATTTGGTCTCAGTTTCATTAAAATCGGTTCATGTTCACGGTTAATGACGACGCGACTTGAGTACGAGAGCAAAGTAGACATGTAAATGGACTTAATACAGATGATTGTATTAGTCACTAATTTTTTACATTAGGTTCCAAGCGGACGGAGTCGCGGGCACAACTAGTATACGCTATATTTGTTGTTTAAAACTTTTTACCCTACATTGTATCCTTTAACTTGACCTTTAATAATTTCTTTGTTGACTTTTAGAAAACACGTCTTCGAGACGGTTGGTTCTAAGTAATCGAACTTAATGCTTGCAGTCTCAATACTATTGGTTCTGTGTTCATATTTATTTATTATATCAAAATCTTAGGATAATTTAATCTGGAATCTCTAACTTAAACACGCGACATCTGTTTGAGATCCGGTCGCATCATGCTCAGAGCTATCACATCTCTTGAAGTTATTCTTCGCAAATAACGCCACTTTGTGATACCGGTTTACTATCTAATATCAATCCCCGTTCATTTTTTGAACACCTATAGCTTTTTTTTCAATATCACCTTATATATTGAATATCTTAATATATATATTTCTTGTGTGCGTGTGTATGTGACTGAACTCCTCCTAAACGACTGGACCGATTTTGATGAAATTTTTTGTGTGTGTTCGTGGAGATTCGAGAATGGTTTAGATTCACAATTGGACCCGGCAGGTGGCGCTGCGATCGACTTTTAGGATTTTTTTTGTTTTCAAGGCAGGACAACGTCCGCCCGGTCCGCTAGTACACCTATATTTTGGTATATATTTGCGGGGTGGTAGGGTGTCTGTACCCGACTGGATCGCGACCACCGTACACCAGGTGGAACACCCGCCATAGTGACACGTTTGGGCTTGGGGGGGGGGGGGGGCTGTCCCTGACTGGGTCACTTTCAGGCCGGCATGACAACGGCGACCGGCGATAGATAGTATGTCTTTCGGTGGTCGCCATTGTTTTTGGATTGTACTGTGCTTACCATCAGGCACAGTACAGTCACTTTGCCGAGCTACAATAAAAAAAAAAAAAAAAAATCACCACGATCACGTGCGGACACAACTGACTATCTCATAACGGTGTGTTCTATCCCGCGTCGGATGAACAATATCAACCCGCGGCCATCATTAAGCAACGTTAAATAAAAACTGTGTTAACAACCGTGTTTCGTTGCTTGCGATATTTCAATTTAAATGGGTCCCAACGTAATATATTTTGAAATATTTTTATGAGGCTAATATGATCTAACGACATAAAAATTAGTTTAAGATAAAAAATTCAAATTGTGAGAGATAAGAATTAATATAAAGAATAATACATAATAATGAGATATTAATGCTTGCGTTATTGATTAACCAGATAAAATGTAGGATATTATTGTAGTAGATGATGAGATATAATATTACGTAGGAATGATTTTAATTCGGTTATTGATCCATTTAATTTTACTTTTAGACGTAATTTATTTTGTATTATGTATTTGTTGAGTTGTAAAGGAACAAAATCATTACATAGTATAAAAGATTTCCCTACCGCGTCTGTCTGTCTGTCTGTTAGCGATAAACCCAAAAACTATAGTACGGATTTTCATGCGGTTTTCAGCAGTTGATAAAATGATTCATGAGGAACGTTTTGGTATATAATTTGTCAAGGATTTTTTTTATAATCAGGGCGGAGCAACATCTGCTGGGCTCCTAGTAAAATATAAATTTGAATTGGTTTAGTTACAATAATCCTATATAATTTTTGTAGCATGTAGTTAATTATTGGAACTCGGAAGCCAGAACAAATAAGGACATGGTTGAATAACCTGTCATAATTATTCTATCCTGGCCAACTACGAAATGATTTCAAATAAATAATATCCCGAAAAAGATATTTATAATTTTATTTTTAAAAAGTTATTTTTTATATAAGAAAACTTCGTGAATTGAAGTTGAATCAATCATCATTTACATACGCCATGGCTAAGGTAGAAATTTGCACACATAATAAAACTCATAAATGATATGTGATAATAATATTATTTTTTTTATAATATACTTGTATACACAAGCCTCTCCTGAAATATTACTTCTGATTACATTAATTTGGCAATACGTTTTTATTAATCTATTACTGATTTCCTGTGGTCGAAATTCGCTCACAATTCATTAATTTCATGTTTCAATATTGATGAGGTTTCCTTGCAAAAGAGTGTACAATTGATTCAGACGTAAGGAGCTCGACTGTTAAGCATGAAATATATAATTAAGCAAGAAGAAAATATTTTTTCAAATTTTTTATTTATATGTGATACTAAATTTCCTCAACAGCTACGAAACAAAAATAAAATAAAAATAATCAGTTGAGAAACAGAGTACAAAATGTTACTGAACTATTTTGTCTTCGTGTATCTCTATATAGATAGTATGGAAAATAAATCATTACATAGTATAAAACAAAGTCCCCTACCGCGTCTGTATGTTCGCGATAAACTCAAAAACTACTTAACGGATCTTTATGCGGTTTTCACCAGTGGATAAAGTGATACACGAGGAACGTTTTAGTATATAATTTGGCCAGGTTTTTTTTATAATCAGGGCGGGATAACGTCTGCCGGGCCCGCTAGTAAGTTAATAAGTTGAGAACTGACGTCAATTTGTTCTATTCACTCTCATATCACCATGACATTAATATTTCTGGCACGTAAAAAGAATTATATGACGGGTCACGTCCAAAATTATTGAAATATATGCAAATAATTATTATTGATATTCAACGGCAAGCATGTCATTGTTGTTTTTACTTACATCACCATAATTATATATCTACCGCCGTAAAACTATAAACTTTTGTGCAACTGCTATATTATAAGTAATTACTTTGACCGTGTTGTTATAATTGTAATATTAAGTCTGTGTCTTGGACAATAGCATTTGATGTTATGTAGATTACATGTTCAAATCTATTTATTTTATTTTTGTTGTAACTACAGTCCTTGTCAATCTTTTTGACCGCTCTGAAAATAGCCGTGTATTTTTTTGTTTTCACTGAAGCTATTACTGGTTTCAGTATGAATGGGTCGGCTCGCCCGGGGTAGTACCACCCTCTCGCAGAAAACCGACCTGAAGTAACAGTGCTTGCATTGTTGCGTTTCGTTCGGTCAGTGAGAGTGCCGGAGGCCCACCTCCCTTCCCCCTCCCCCATACACAGGCTGGAAACGCACTTGCGACTCCCTTGGTGTTGCTAGTGTCTATGGACGGTGGTGATCACTTAACATCAGGTGACCCATCTGATCGTTTGCCTCCTATGATATAAAAAAAAAACATTGTATTCTAGTGTCATGTACTTTTGTACAATCTGTGTAAAGATTTCAGCATGACACTTTATAAAGAAAATAATATTGTCAAAGAAAAAATATTTAACACGAACATTCTTGATACTTGAATACAAATAACACCATAGTAAGATATAAAATTCAAAAAGGTTGGAACGTTGTCTGAGGTAAATTTGATTTTTTTAGGAGATAATTAATCTCTGATGCGATTCTAAAACCTATTCGTCTCATAGGAAGGTACATTATTCCTGAAGGCTGTTCACTATATATTTATTACTAGCGGGCCCGGCAGACGTTGTCCCGCCCTGATTATAAAAAATCCTTGACAAATTATATACCAAAACGATCCCCATGAATCACTTTATCCACGAGTGAAAACCGCTTGAAAATCCGTTCAGTAGTTTTTGAGTTTATCGCGAACAGACAGACAGACAGACGCGGTAGGGGACTTTGTTTTATACTATGTAATGATTTATAAGTTTTATGTTGTAATTTATGCTAGTTATCTATAATCTTAATACCAGAGAAGTCATTACATCTGCCGCCGCTTATTCTTCATTTGGCCACCACCGCAATACTGCCCTCTATTACTTCACCACAACACGTATTTGTTCATCGTTTGTTATATTTTACCAGATTGCGTGAAAAGGGATAAACTCTTCCTACTTTATACATATATACACGCTATGTACTTCATATGATTTGGTTTAATTTTACGTATGAGAGAACTCATAGAATCGTCTAACATGAAAGTAGTATAAAAAACATGATATTTGACTATGCCGTCTTTGAATAAAAAGGGAGTTTTGCAACATATATTTTGTTTTTCTTTTTCAATAATTCTACTTGTTTATGCAATATTCATTATATATTTTAATAATTAATTCTGTAGATTAACAGTTAACTATATTTAAAAAAGTATTTTTATTGTATAATGCTTTAATTACGAACAATTAATATAATATGACCTGGAGTGCCCTAAAAAAACGAACATGTTTTTTTTCGAGTCTCTTGTGACTTTTGTTTTCTTGAAGTTGCAATACTAAAGAACAAAATAAGGCTAGAGAGATGAAAAAAATAATCGTGTCTGTTTTCACCATTAAAATGTAATTGACAAAAAATATATATTTTTTTTATTCTTTTAGTTGATTTTGAAATTTTTTTTTAATTTTAAGATACCCTTTTACCTATATATTTTTGAGCTGCTCTTTGGAGGGGACTTATAAAAGATGATAAACTATTATATTTTCGTAAGAGACGTGAAAAAAAATTATTCGTTTTTTGGGCCACCCCAATATATATCCATACATTATTTATTTCATCAAGTAATCGATCATTAAACCCCTAAATCAATAATTAATTTAAACCCCTAAATCAATGTATATATGTATTGTAAAAGTATATAACAAACCAGAATACTATGAAATGTAATGACGTGTTTAAAATTCCAATTAAGAGAAGGCGGTACTGCCTGTATAGTAATTTCATTGTTATTCTTGACCCCAGAGGTTATGTTGCAATACCAACACAAAGCTAGGCGGTACGAATACTTCACGGTATGTTATATGTGAATGCACGTATTGAAGTAACTACTAATGTGTGAAAAAATCATTAATTGAATATCGTATATATGTAATTATTATTATAACCTCAAAATCACAATTATGATTAATAATAAACGCTTTTATTAATTAAGTAATAACCTCGGATCATTGTAAACTGTATTTTAATCTATATATTAATACGTGAAACGGAAAATTTGTACCCCTTTTTAAGCGAATTGCGCGAACGGATGAATGTGAAATTTGGCATAGTTAAAGTTTATACGGAGACGTGCACAAAGCTATTTTTTTATATTAAATGCATTAAAACACATTAAATTAATTAAAACCTACATTACTCACACTAATGCTTGAATGACACACAACATATACAGACGTGTAAATGAAAATGACGTTTCGCCATCCGTCATTTTACTCTTATGTTCCAATTACCTTTTTCCATCCTACATTCAATACCTTTAACATGACTTAAATTCGCTACCTTACATGCCCTTTGAAATTAGCTGATCAAATTGTAGGTTAATTTTATAATAATATAATATGTAAATTCATATTCTTGATTTACATTTATGCAAGATTTCAAGACGTCAGCTCATTCATTGTTTACAATTAAACATTATAATTATTAATAGTAATTTTATAGATAGAAGGGGTCTTTCTAATAAGATATTAGACTATAAACGTATTACTTATTGACAATATGGGCATATTATATTATTATCTATATTTAAGTAATGTTTTCATTAGTTCCTTATAAAGTGTAAGTGAGTACTGTGCGGATATGGTGGGTTAAGGTTCCAAATATATTGCTGATGATAAACCTCATTTGCCACACTGTGAGCATTTATATATCTAATGTATACATTACATTTTACTGTAAGGGACGTGCGTGTCGTACTTACAATTGCTTTAAAGAGCATTTCTATAATTGTAGATGGTCTCACAATTTTATATTTCTTTAATACTTACAAGCTTAAAAAACGCGTGCGGAGTTGCGGGTAAAACTATTATACATTAATAATTAATTGAACTGAAATTATTATTATTTTCTTTGGTGTTATTGAATGTCAAAATGAATTATGGTCGAATCTCGACCACTAGTTTAAATAATTAATTAAAGATATGGTATGAAGGGGAAATGACATATAACCATCGAGTACGATGCCCGTAAGAGATAGATTATATAACTCGATGCAATGAAGTTATAATTCTGTAGACAGCGATGAGGTTATTTAACAAATACAAAACCAGTATCAGATGTGCCAATTACCTAATTCATTAACAACCATTAAGAAAGGATATTATGTACATATTACGGATGGTCTAAATAAATCTGACGTAACTGATATATAGATCAGCTTATATGTAGAAAATTTTCACGTTTCACAATTGAAATAAATTATTAAAAAAATGTTTCAACTTTCGCATGGCGACATGTCGAAACGTGAAACATGAGTTCCGTTACACAAGAAAGCAATTTAGTTTATTATATCTGCTATAAATATCAAAGCAGTCGAAAAATCATAAAATGAAAGTGCATTAAAATATTCTGCAATCGACACATCTACCGTTTGATGGTATCAAATGAAGAAATAAGATTTTTTGAGTTACGTATTCATTTTCTTATATTTTACTACTTCGTCCGCGTAGAGATTAGTAAAACCTTTTTTTTTTCAGTGTATACATGCTCGTTGGGTACGCGCAGTACTGGACATAGCATGTCCTATAGCGAGGAGCGGAACCATTTTTTTTTTAAATAAAGTAGCTTAAGGTACTTCTTATAATATCAGCTATCTGCCAGAAAATGTCTCGTCAGAATCGGTCTAAACGTTTCGGAGATTAGCCGGAACAAAGAGACAGGCAGACAAAACTTTTAAAAATTGCCTTTTTGTTATTAGTATCATATATATTTTCATGTCCATTTAGTTTTTTTTTTATTTTCGAACTGACTACGCTATTGACCTGGTAAAGTGTTTACAGCTTCACCGGGCACGCCAATGTCCATTTAATAAAGAGCTGTTATTCTGAGATAACAAACAGACACTTCAATTTTATTATATTTCTATACACTAGTTAACCCTGTCGACTTTGTGCAGTTGTTACTGATTAATGAGGTCTCGCAAATGTTCAGGTGATTAAAAGACGTGTAAAATGAGATCCACTCTTTGACACTTCGATATCTACAATTTGTCAAATTCAAAGAAGCTTCATTAATATTGTTAGCCAAACAATGTATTTTTCTGCTGTGCGTAATTTTAAGCCTGTGATAGACGTTTATTCAAATGGCATATAATATAGGGACATTTATGCTCATTGTAACTGACACACTTAATTACGATACGGATACTACATTAGACAAAGTATCTTCGCAAATAACTCATAATACTTGATATACTATGTGGATAATTAAAAACGGATTTTTTTTTTTTTTTGAAGTGAAACTTCTTTATCGACGTAGGGAGGAATTTTAGAGCATGTAATAACGTATGTAACGTGTTTCGGTTACGCGCCTTCTTAATTTCTGTACATTTTTTCGTTACGCGCCATGTTTATTTCTAAAGGTGCGCTCACAATGATCAGATTGGGTTTTTTTTTCTAAAGGTGCGCTCACAATGATCAGATTCCGTTTTTTTTTTGTTTTCGTTTTTTGTATCCATATTTATAATAATAAAAGCCTTTTGCTTAAACTTTATCTAATTTAGCTTTATTTAACCAATTTCTGTAAAGTTGTAAAAGATCATTTTTCGAAAAATGATGTCATAAAAAAGTTTCACTTCTTACGTGTGTACACAGGTACACGAACGTATTTTTTTTTCTCGAACTGACTATGCTATTGACCTGGCAAGGTCTTTACAGCTTCACCGGACCAATACGGATTATTCTAAGGACATACGTATATAACGTCTTTTTTGTAGGTTAAAAAATGTGTATTTTTTATTTTACTTGTGTGGCAACGTTGCTAATTAAATAAATATGTCTTCCTTCATTCCCTTTCATGTGTGTAATGTGTTTTTCTGTATATTTTAAATTCAATATATTTGAATATTTTTATGTTTATTTCGACTATCGATAAACAGTAAGTAGTCTTTTCTAAAATATGCAATTTCGTAGAGCGTTCTTTTGTAGTATCTATAAGGTATAATAGTGTTTACAATATGATTGCATGTAAACCTTTTTTACGGATTGATTTGATTATAGACTTTCCTCTACTCTATATTAATATAATCTTTATATATAAATTTCTTCTGTACGTGTGTATGTCACTGAACTCCTCCTAAACGGCTGCGACCGATTTTGATGAAATTTTGCGTGCGTGTTCGAGTGGATCCGAGAATGGTTTAGATTTACAATTGGGAACGGTAGGTGGCGCTGCGGTTGAATTTTATTATTTTTGAATATCAAAGCAGGATGACGTTCGGCGGGCCCGCTAGTATTAATACATAAATCTTCCAGAAGATATTATCAAAATGTTAGTGAAAACGATATTAAAATATTAAGTGATTTAGAAGAATTAAGGATGTACAAACGCAGATACCGACTCTGTTATGTTATTTATAGTATGTTGATGATTATTATTATCATAACTATACTAAACCTATGCACTTATTTTATCATAAAGTTAAAAATAGACGTCTGCCGTTGTGCGTGAATAACGCACAAACTGCTGTATAGATTTTGATTAAATTCTTTTAGCTTTACTTCTTAATTTAATATAACGTTATTAAAGATTTATGAAACTAGAATTTCTGTAAGTACTACGCGTTTAGGGATGTGTATTTTCTTGCTGTGGAAAACTGAGACAAGCGAAAGGCGTTAGGGTAAAATGAAGAGAGTAAATTTTTACGATGCGCGCGCACACCGTCACGAAAAACCGAACACCCTGAAGTTAGCTATAGTCAACATTTTGTTTCTTTGTATTTGTTGTTTGTATTTCTTTGTATTAAAACTTTCAATGTATTAAATACCTTTTTTCTATTGTTAGTGTCGTTTTTTCTACAAACGTAGAATAAGGCGAAAGATAACATTTTTGAAAAGATTTTTATCTTGTTACGCTAAAGAAGTATAACTCCTAACGCGTGTACATAAGTACACACACACTTTTATTTTTCAGTACTTTTCAGTTACTAAAAATTCAGAGTAAACTGATATAAATCCGATACTTGTTTTAGAAGAACGAGCTTTGTCGGTAAAATACCTTAAATACGGAAATATGAAGTAAACATGATATAACATCATTGTATCGCAACGCGGAAGAAGTTAGTTTGACATTAGACGCAATATATTATTAGCAAACACATGTGAATATAAAAAAACAAGTCTAGATTTACCTTACCTCTTTAATGTAATAAATAGTTTAAAAGATATAAAGTTGGACTAGAGTTATGTAACAACGAAAGTCCGAGTTGTAAAGATGGCGCCTTGCCGCGATTACAGTGAAGTTGTAACGTAAAAAAATTATGACACCTTCATCTTTTGACACTATTGAATCACGGTAATGTCATTTTAATACCACCAATCACGTCCCCCATTTTGCAACAATGTGTTTTTTATTACTGGCTTTTGCCTATATTATTATTATTGTTGTTTGTGTATTACTTAATCCAATATACGCCTCTATGGCCAGTTTCTGAGATACTCGGTTAAACTACCAATAGTTATTAACTCAACAAAGTTATCCATAAGATAAACTGTCAAATGGCCGTTGAATTTTATTGACATTTATCGTACGATTGTGTATTCAGAAGCGCAATTTGACAAGTTATCGAACCGATAACGCTATTGAACAGATAAACTACAATTAAAGTAACTCAGAAACCGGGCATAAGACTAGTAAGAAACGTTCAATAGTCGAAATTCAGGATTTACTAGTGACCTATGGAACACCGTCTCATCGTTAAGTGATAGTAGCGTACATATAAACTGTAAGCTAAAAGTCTGTAAATCTTAAGTACTATTACATCTAAAAAATTATAATTACATATGTCAAAATATTCTGAATTATGAGTGAAATTCAACTGCGTACAGTTCCCGAGAAAAAAACCAGTAGTCCGGTGAAGCTGTGGAGGCCCGTCAGGCTAGCTCGAATAAAAAAACGATTTTTGGAGAAGATAAAAACCGAGATAGAAATGACAAGATAATTTTAACTCGTCTTGGAAATACTGAATGAAGAAAAATGAAGATATCATAAAACAGTTTTTCTAGTAATAGAACACTAAATAAACTATTAAAGAACAGGAAATTTGTTACACTGTTTCGAGATTAACTTAAATCTGAACTAAATAAACTAGAGATGTGAACCTATTCGGTGTTATTATAAAAAAGTTAGATACGTATTGAATACTTGCTTTAAAAAGGGTTCGAATTAAATGCACCGCGGTCGCTGAATGTTTGCCATCTTGCTCTTTCGTCTCGCATTGGTTACGTTAGGTTAGGCTTGCGGATGCTTGAAAGGATAACGCGAACTTACCTCGGGCTAGCGCGGTGCATTTAATTCGAAACCTTTTTAAAGTGAGTATTCAATACGTATTTAACTTTTTTGTAATATCGATTGAGTCCAAAAATGAGACTAGCTTTTGATTATTGTTACTAGAGAACAAGATCGATGAGCACTTGGCGATGGATATGCATTTATTTTATTTATATTCCAATTCAAATTGCAGCCTATCGTGAGAGTTCGTGATGTCCAAAGGGTGCCAATGAGCGTCGTAGCTTCGTATGACTCATAAATGCCAGGCATAAGTGTCGATCTATTTTTTTCGCCTACGTATGAGTAGCAATTAAATTCTGATTCATACTGGGTTATTAATAACATCCGAAAGTAATCAAATCAATTTATACCATATATCAGAAGTAAACATTAACTGAATATATATGTAGGTATGTATACTAATCTATACTAATATTATAAAGTTAGTTAGTTTGTTTGGTTGAAAGCGCTAATCTCAGGAACTACTGGTCCGATTTGAAAAATTCATTCAGTGTTAGATAGCTCATTTATCGAGGAAGGCTATAGGATATAGTCCAGTAGGAGCGGAGCACCAATGAAGAATGTTTCAAAATGGTTTCTTTTCTTTTGAGAGCTTTCATTGTATGTTAGCGTTAGCCCAAAGTAACTATTCTATGCGGACGAAGTCGCGGGAACAGCTAGTCTAGAAATAAATATGTAATCTCCATATATATGCAAGACTTAAGAACATCTTCCTTCTCTGTTTGTCAAAAGATCTTCTCTTCTACTTATTGGTTAAATAGCTATTGACGAGTATGTATTAGTGTAGTCAATAAAAAAATTGGCAAAAGAGCTTGTTTTTTCCTTGAAACTTGAAATATTAATGAATTATGATCGCATTTTATAAAATATGCGATCACTAGTATATTTAAAATCATGGCCAGGCATTGACCGTATACATTAGACATGATTAACAATCAGAAGGTAATTATGAAACTGCAATATCTATTAACAACTGGCAGTCATTATAAACGATGAATAATTTGAAAATAATATATTTAATTAATCCCAAAAGTTTTCATCTGTCTAGAATGTCTACTCCACATGCTATTTCTTACAATATAATACAATTATAAACTAATTGAGCATTCAGATTTGGGAAAAATCCAAATGTTTATTAGCAAACGTAAATAAATTGCAGATTTCCGCAATTAATTATACAATAAAATTATTTATTGTTTGGGAGTCTGTTGCAATACATATATATATTTTTTAGAACGATTGTATCTTATTTCTAAACAAACATAATAAAAGATATGTATTTATCGTTGACTGTGTGAAGTTCGGCGACCGACAATGAATGGGGAGCGAAATAAAAGTGAACTTGTCAAATATCGAGGTCACTCGGTCGGGACGTTCTCACTACAATGTACCTAGAGTATTGTGCTTGGGCTATCTCGTGTGTTCTGTGAACAGTTCTTATAATTACTTTAAGAGAAAATCCATTAACCAATTTACTCATTTTTTAATAATTTAAAGTAAAACACAACTTACTTTCTCTTTCATTTACTAACAATGGTTTCATATGTCTCTTAATTAAAGTTGTAAGTTTTTAGATATAGTGTTAATTGTAACTTATAAATGTAAATATGAGTTTGTTTGTTTGTTACGCTCCCACACCTTAACTATTTCAATCATCTTGAAATCTTGCATACACGTTGTGAAGAGTACACAAAAGGTTTCGGCTTACTTCAATAAAGTACCGTTTCGAGGGTACAAAAGTACAGAGGGATAGGTGAAATTTACATTATCGAAGCGAAGCCGTGAGAAGAAATTAAGTAGTTGTAGGAATACGACATTTTTTACATATATATTACATATAATTTTATTTTTTATATTTTTTACTGTGGACCATCTATAGCGGCAAGTAAGACCGACTGTTGGCGTAGCGACGCGTCGCCGCGGCATGCGTCGCCACGCTATATGATTTTGACTTTTTTTATTTAATGAATATGTTTATTAGTTATCATCTTTTTCATGAAAAAAATATCAATATTTTATTTTTGATTATACTATATTTATTTCCTGTTGTAAACTATACTTTTATGCATATTATCCGTACTAATAATGTCGGTGTTTCACATCTTCTGATAGGCGTCAACGGCTCCCACAATGGTCAGATTTTTTCTACATAAGTTATAAAATAATTAGATGTTGTATTATATTATACGAAATTATATAAATAAAGAAATATATTTAAATATACACTCATCGTCTACAAATACTAGGTAGTTAATATATTTGTGATTTCTTATAAGCAAAAGAACAAAATATTGAGTTATGCCCGGTTTCGGAGCTACTTTAATTGTAGTTTATCTGTTAAATACCGTTATCGGTTCGATAACTTGTCAAATAGCGTTTCTGAACACACAATCATACGATAAATGTCAGTAGAACTCAAAGGGCCATTTGACAGTTTATCTTATGGATAACTTTGTTGAGCCAATAATTTGTTGAGTCTATTGGTAATTTAACCGAGTATCTCCGAAACCTGTCATTGGTAATTTTTATTATCGGAACATTTTAACAAATAAGCTTCATTCACAGAATGAATATAACATTGTATTACAATAATTTCGCAAACCATTTATTCCTGCGACCCTAAAACGTTGGAATGTTAATTCCACGTACAAAACAGAATAATAAACAAGGAACGGGTGCACGAACAAAGCCAATACAGAGCACCTATTACACGTCGAACTAATAATGGCTGATTACATGGTGCCCTGGATGGTAGCGACGCGACCCCCGCTCACCGTTACTCGACTCGCAGACTTGGCGACCGTTACGCGTCATACTTACCGTGACGTAACACCGGTTCTAACTCAACCTTCGTTTAATTGCTCTCATTAAATTGAGTAAATAACTTAATGCCCATAATTATTTATTATTATATTATATAGCTTTAATCAACTTGATAATTGGTACAAACAGCGATTTTTTATATATATTCGTTTGATATATTGTATAATTGAGAACGAATATTAGTTATTAGTTCGCTTCCTTTAAAAATATTTGGAAGAAATATAAATAAACGATTTTACTATTAAAAAATACGGTTGCTATGGCAACCGAGATGTTGATTCATATTTTAAAAGAACAGCGACGATTTTCTATTTTTTTTTCTTTCTCACATGGTAAAAATATACATTACTAATATTAAAGGTTATATAATTTACACACACAATTAAAACGACATCTCATATGTTAAAATCCGACAATCGCTCGTTGTGCGCGGTTACCCGAAATGCGACTTTATACAAAATCTACCTAGTAGAGAGCCTATTTGATATAAAACTAAACACACATTCATTGATTATTTATATACATTACTATTATTAGAGCTATTATATAATTAATTTTATATATCATTGAACTATATGAATACAATCCGTTTTGTAATAAATGTATACCTACATAATGAACAATAACTTAATCATACACAGTTGTAATATACACCCTGTGAATAATTAGTGAAACTGTTATCACCTCAGCTATTATAACTTTCCAGTCGATCACCTATTATCAACATTTTCTTCGACAATGAATGCTTGTTTAACATTACATTTTCTCTTTCTATGATTTCATTTGTTAGCTGACACCCGCGACTTCGTCGGCGTTGTTTATTTTGTTTAAATTATATTTTATGTACTTTCAAAGGAGCAAAACATGAAAAAATTGAAAGCAAAAATATACTTTGTCTATTTCTGTGTAAAAAATGTACTTCGTTTACTTCCCCTCACCTGCGCATGCGCAGCTCATCGCTTGCTCCACTTTTCCACGACACGAAAATACACATCGCTGAACGCGTAGCGCTTATAAAGACAATGGTTTTCTAAAACTTAATATATTTGTGTGTAATTAAGTTATTGTTATATCCTTCAGATAAAAACCAAGCGTCTAAAAAGTAAAACTAAAACAAGTTGATCGAAATCTATCCAGTACTTTTTGTGTAACGTGCACGTAACGACAGACCTCTGCCATTTTATTTATATAGAAAGTTATTTCTAAGTATATACTTCTGATATATATATTTTTGTTATTTACTTACTTTTAACTTCTATAACAACTATTAAATACACATAGTAACTTAAAAAAATTTTTATAAAATAATTTGGACACGTAATACACTAAACGTAACGCTCTTATATTAACCAACTTCTTAGACTGACGGTGTAACTGGTTATCACAAGTGTTAAACTAATTTAAAAACATCGATTCCATGGGAAGATTATACAACGGTACTATACCACAAACTGGCTATTTAAGGCGTGACCAGAAGGAAACAATGAGCTGTTATGCCATATGCATATATCGGACGAAATAGTTCACATGCTTCTAAAAATATGGATATATACGGAGTACGTCACAATTATGAATTATTTGAAACTAGTCGGCGCATGCGATTTCATTCTCCTGAAAATAGTTATTTTGTTTCAAGCGATCTATATTTTATCTGGATTGATTGTGGGCTAGTTTATTTGTCTATTATTTTTGAAATTATACTTCTTTTGGCGCGTTAGGGAAAAATGATGAGAGTAAATCTCTACGATGCGCGCGCACACCGTAACGAAAAACCGACACCCTGAAGTTAGCTATAGTAAACTTTTTGTTTCTTTGTATTAAAACTTTAAAAGTAAACTTTCAATGTATTAAATATCTTTTTTTTATTGTTAGTGTCGTTTTTTCTACAAACGTAGAATAAGGCGAAAGATAAAAATTTTGAAAAGATTTTTATCTTGTTACGCCAAAGAAGTACAACTTCTAACGGGTGTACATAAGTACACACACACTTTTTTATCGATAAAGGTGGGTATCAAACGTAAATAGTATGTTTGATGTTACTTCACTACTTCCGCCTGGGATGGACCGACAGCTGTTACTTCCATGTTTGTTAGACTTTGACGTAAGCTCTCTCGGTTGCAGGAGGAAGTAACGGCTGTCAATCTGTTCGATGCGGGCATAGTAAAGTAAAATCTACTCGCACACACTTGTTTGTAGACGTATCGAGATGATGTGGAATCGTATGTCAAATAGTTTGTTCTTTTCTCCTTTGAATAGGGGTTTTAAAGAGGCGCGAAAAGATATTTTAACACTGACAGAACGATAATATCAGAATTAAAGATGCTTCATTCAATTTAGGCCATGAGAAGGCGAGAAGGCCTTTATGAACGTCAAAACTAGTTATTTTACTAAGGTAGGATAAAAAGCTATCGAAGTCTTGTGGATATCTTTCATTAACTAAACAATATGCACATTAATGTACCTTATCAAAGTATCAAAAGAAATAATATAGTAGCAGCTTTTACCGGCGGTTTCGCTCACGTTCATATAGATTCGGCTTGTCTCGGATGAAAGTAACACAACGTCCTTTTCCATATCAACGTGCTAAATATCACGATGAGAGGCTGAGTAGTTAAGACGTGAAATGGTAACAAATGAACAAGGAAACTTACGTTAGCATTCATAAAATTAGTTTGGATAAAACGTGAACGTAATAATATCATCATTGTTATCGCATAATGTGAGATTCTGCATTCGATGCAATTCGTTGATACGACAAAAAGTGATATATGATTCATACGATGAACTCAGAGTGCGGCGTGACTGCGCATCTTTTTTCAATTTAGAACCGAACGAAAGTCGGAAATCGAGCGGAAAACACACCGACAATTAGTCTTGTGTTATGCGACTTCGAATTAACATTTTTATCGATAGTTCGCGTTTCAACCGACGGAGACGCGGCGTATAAACATTCCTTAATGTTTGATTAAGATTAAGGAGTCACGTCAGAGTAATAAATTGTTCTTGTTGTCGTATAATTCTCTCTTAATGAGAACTGGTTTCTATGTAGTTTATTAAAATTATTCCTCCTTACTATAACTACCTACCATATAATGTATGAGCTTGTTATTATATACACAAGCACTATCATCTTTATATATAAATTTCTTCTATACGTGTGTATGTCACTGAACTCCTCCTAAAGGGTTGGACCGATTTTGATGAAATTTTGTGTGCGTATTCCAGTGGCTCCGAGAATGGGTTAGATTCATTGGACCCGGTAGGTGGCGCTGCGGTTGACTTTTAGGATTTTTATTTTTTATTATCAAGGTAGGACAAAGTCCGCCAGGTCCGCTAGTATACCTATTATAAAACGAAGTCCTCTGCCACATCTGTCTGTTCGCGATAAACTCTAAGACTACTGAACGGATTTTCATGCGGATTTCACCAGTTGATAAAGCGATTCACGCGGACGGTTTAGGTGTATAATTTGTCAAGGTTTTTTTTTTATTATCAGGGCAGGACAACTTTCACCGGCCCCGCTAGTTTTTTGTATAAAATAATTTATATATTCATAGGTTTTTCATGAAGTTATTTTTTGGCAACCATAACTAATATTGTAAGTCGTGATGGTCGAACAGTGTGATCGGTGGAATTTTAGTCTGACGTCCACGGGCTCCAACCTCGGCATGAACAAACAGATTTCTCGGAATTCGCATACTTATACTAATTTAAATTTGTAACAATCTCGGCTGACGGTGAAGGGAAACATCGCGAGGAAATTAGAACCTGAGAAAACTTGTAGTACCACCGTATGTGGGGAAATAAAGGACTGTGAAATTCTGGCAGTTTGAAATCGCCGATCCGTAGTAGGCTGATGTTGCAATTATTCCCATACCTTCCTTCGGGAAAGGGCATGGCCCTGCAGTGGGTCTCTTACAAGCTGATGATGAACTAATACTGAAATGCAAATGTAAGTTTGGTTGTTTGGTACGCTTTCCGGCTTAACTGTTCAACTGATCTCCTTACAGTTTCAATCAGGTGTACACAAAAGGACATAGAGTATATTTTATCCAGTAAAAACGTATAGTTTATGAAGAATAGATTAAGTCTACATTAACGCGAGCGAACCCACGAGCATAAGTTAATAATGAAATAAGAAGATTCAATGACTGTAGAGTTCAAGTTAATTTTAAGTGTTTTATTATGTGCAGTTTTACTGTTTTGGTAAATTAAGTTAAATGTTTTGAAGATCTTTTGCTTACTTACTTGTATAGATTTGTTTCGATTATAATTAGCAACAGATACGATTTAAGCCGATAAGATAAAAAAAAATTTAACCCCTAGACTGTTCGAAACCATAAGGGTTTAAGCTCCATAAAAACGAATGTAGATCTTATGATGCACTGATCAACAAAATGTTGGCAGTATAAGTTTATAAAAAATACCGTATTTATTATGAAATTTGAAAAAGTTGAACAATAATAAATAATGTAATGTAAACTTATAATTAACAAAAAATGGCTAGATATTTAAAAACATGATCCGACATTCCGAGATCTGCGTTTTAAAAAATCAACCGATGGGTTAAGTTATCTTTTCTTAATATGAAAGTATTTCAAATAAAATGAACTTGGTAGATTTATACGTTTGGTCTAGAATACTCGAAGGTTACATACAAATACATTGGATTATGTAATACTATTTAAAAGAAGTTTCGTATTCAATAAGTGACCGGTAATTATATAAATGATATAACTTCCGCGACGGAAACAAGTATGACGTCACATCCCCAAATGCCGGTAAGTTGGCTATTATTTCTCGTACACAAGTGGTATATGAATACAATTATTGAAGCACGCGTCTTTTTTTTTAATTTTAATTTTGACAACCAATCTTCTAGACTCTTACTGCCATTGTCGAGTAGGTAATAATATTACAAGTGTATTGTAATAATTTCAATGTTTTGACAAGATGGTGGCCTCCTTGTTAGAACTTTCCAGGGAGTTTTTGTGGCATCTCAGAATTCATGCACCTTGGTACTATTTTGGATCCACTTCACTTGTGCACAATGTCCGAACTATTTTCCGTAAAATGTCACCAATATTACAAAATATAGAGCCAAATAACACAATATTATGAATAAAATATAAAAACCATTATATAACAGACTAAGAACCGGCCAAAAACTTCAAAAACACGCGTTTTAAATTTTAAGGTTAATATATATATTGCCAACATAATAAGAAAATATATTTAGCCATATTCAGCTTTCAGTTCCATTCGCCAGTTCCCATTCCCCATTCACCCATTCAGTCATCCGTGGATTGAAAAACTTCGTATCTTGATTTATATATTTTTTTTTAATGTAACTTATCTTAATTGCTTAAACCACAAACGGTACGTTTATTTATATCATTTAATGGAAACCCGGTAATGATGTACATCATGCGGGCGTAAACATACAGAGACATTTTTTTTTCAATTAGGTATAATTTCATTGCTATTTAATAAATAAATTCCCCTTAGGTTCTTTTGGCGGGATCTTGGTCTGTCATGTAGTGGATTTTATTTTTTATTCATAATCTTGTATTACTTGACTCTATATTGTGTAAAATTGGTGGTGTTTTATGCAATATCGTCTGTTTATTGTGCATAAGTAAAGTGAATGCAAATTAATACCACGGACCATGAATTCTGAGATGCCACAAAAACTCCATGGAAAGTTCTAACAAGATGGCCACCATCTTGTTAGTTCATTGAAATTATATCAAGAAACTTGTAATATCGATACTCACTTGACAATGGTAGTAATAGTCTACTAGAAGACTGGTTACCAAAAATGGAATGGAAGAAGAACTTGTGATGCTATTAACTACTCGACAATGGCAGTAATAATGTAAAAGATTGTTGCCAAAAATAAAGTAAAAAAATTGCCCTTACCTTCAAATTTTTTTCGATGTTCACTACCGATCTGTAACAAGTAATTAAAAATAATTAATTTGATTTTTACTGCAATCTGTAGCTGTTTATAACTAACCCTAGAAGGAGAGGTATCTCTATAATAGAAGGCTAGTTAAGTTTGTTACTTCGTGGCATTAGTCGGAACGCCTCGGGATCCAGTGGGTTTGTTGCAAATAGGTACGAGCTTTTGCAGTCTTCGTGATTTCATTTTAAAACTTGACGACCACACTATACATTTAAAGTAGGCATTCAATCGTATATAGGCAATGTAAGGGATCATTATACGATTAAGCTACTATTTATATGGCGACGATTTATTTATTAGTATTTCAAAATCAGCACAGCTTATAATCAATGCTTCTACCGCATTCAAATTCAGTTACAACTATGAGTACTGACATTAGACTTTGAGCTGTTGTTACTGCAGGTGTCAGCATATCCTTATCACTAAGGTCTTTGACCGGAGATAAGGAAAGCTATTAGCATATAAACACACTTTACTTACAACATCAACGATGAAGGCAACTTTGATAAAATCTAGAAATTTCTAAATATGAAAGTTGTTTAGTACTTGAATGTATAATTACAAATGCATTGTATATAATTATTCTATGGCTTTGTGTGACATGTTTACTAGTATAGCATGTTTTTAGATAGAAGGAATATATTTTTATCGCAACATGCATATGGACACACAGAGTCAACATTAACAGACATATATCAGATCCATATTATACCTATAAATGGTAATGTCTCGTATGTTACAGTACTATAGCGGCCGCATCCATTGCAGTTGACCACAACTCTGATTTTTAGTAATGGATAAATGAATTTATGTTAACGCGAATTATTAGAGTTTATAATTCTTATTCATTTTCCCTTTATATACTTTCATCTTTATCACTTCTTTCTTAAGAAGATACTTAGTTTACATTTATAATCTCAAATAATTAGGAAATTTTAATCAATGAAACGATTATTCATAATATTTCCAAAATAATTTCTACAAAAAATTACATTCATATACTAAAATATAGCATCATCGATATATGCTAATATGTATACTTATGAATTAATACATGCGTGTTTGTGTAATACAATTTTCAATATCATATTCTATTATGAATTAATTGTCAATGTAATGTCAAATATATTGTATATTTACGTAGTGAATAAAAGAAAGAAAAGATCGAATCTGATATCTACGAACATGAAAATGACAGTCCAATATATAAAATATACTAGAATCTCATGAAGAATACTTGCGACTGTTACGTCACAGCTTTATAAAAAAAAAGAAAAAAGGTATTACATGTTTCCAAACACTAACTATACAATGTAAGTCTCGATACATCTTATACAAGTTCTTGTGTATTTTTATTAATTCATCTCTATCTTATTAAAATCTTCGTCTGATATTCGTGTAACTAATTTATACATTTATAATTTTCTTTTCAACCAGTCAAAGCGTAAAGGAACAAGATGGCCACATACCTAGCTTTACTACATAGTAGCTTTTACCCGTGGTTTCGCTTGAATTAATGTAGATTTGACCTACCCCTTGGGAACATTACTTTTTTTCTGGTATATAACCCTATGTGCTTTTCTGAATCTGTGATAGTATGTATGCAAAATATCATGATGACCGGTTGAGTAGTTAAGATCTGAAAACGTAACAAATGATATTATAACTAAAAATCTGTAGATTCGTTACCTACATGATATTTCGACAAAAACAAATGCCATGATAACGCACACATACGTAAAGTAATATTGTAACGCCACACTGTCTTAGATAAAATGTGGAAGTAAGATGGCATATTTTCAATATCGGTGGTGAAAACGAAATAGTTATATGTTGCTTAGATACGGGCGGATTGACGGGTCGGCCGTCAAAAATAAGCTAGTTACGCAAGTTTTAACAAGGCGCTGTCGAAGCGCTTATGACGTATATACAGCTTTTTAGTTATAATATCATTAACCATAATAAATAAATAAAGAAACATACATTCGTATTTATAATGTTGGTTAAAGACTGCTAGGATTAGGACAAGTCATCTTATACATTTTTATGCACTACAAGCTTACGCTTCACCTACAATGCATTTGATGGAAAGTAAAGATAAGATTAATGTCGCAGCACGTTCCAACTTATACAACTTCAGGAAGACAGACGCAGGCAATGAATTCCTCTACTTAGAAATTCGCATCACGAACAATGAATCGCTTTATTACTAAGAATAACATCAATATTGCACTACCAAGAGAAATTATACCTACGACAATAAAAAGCATTCCAATAACATGCTCTCGTACTGTTGTAATGTTTTTGATGAATTCATTAGCTGATTTGCCATCAAATTTTGAATAAACCTTATTGGCATTATTTCTCGTTCTATCATTGATATATAGAATCCCAAGATGCACACTTAATGTTTCACAGCCGGCACACAAAAATGAGTGCATAATTATGGATTATGGACTCATTTCATATAATCTCGCGTCGCTTGCGTCCTTTTAAAAACAAGTTTACTTTATACAGGTAGGTAGAGCTGTAGGTGATACTGTAGGTGGTAGAGCCACGCAGAAGCTATTACTGGTTTCAGTATGGATGGGTCAGCTCGCCCAGGGTAGTACTACCCTCTCATAGAAAACCGTCGTGAAGTAACAGTGCTTGCATTGTTGCGTTTCGTTAAGTCAGTGAGAGCGGTGGAAGCCCATCTCCCTTCTCCTCTCCCCCCTCCTTCCCATTCCCCCTAACACAGGCTGGCAACGCAATTTCGACTCCCCTGGTGTTGTTAGTGTCTATGGACGGTGGTGATCACTTAACATCAGGTGACCCACCTGTTCGTTTGCCTGCTATGACATAAAAAAGGTAAGGATAAATTTACAAAATCATAAGTTTATCGCATAACTATAACCACGTGTTTTGGGGAGTTTTTGCGGAACGGTTTTGAGCGCTACTTTTATTCGAGACTGTGTGTCTTAGGTTTTTATATGTCAGTGCGTTCTATATAGAAATAATCAACCTTTACAAATCTTGAAAATAAATGCTATCTCACAATGTAGTTATGTTATTCGATTTAATCCATTAAATCCATCCAAATTCCATTTATTCCATTAAATCTCGCGCAATTATCACACTCGTTCAAAACAAATTCCCATCATCTTCTTGGAGATTATTACACAGGTACATAAAATATACGCAATATTTACAGTTTATTTAATAACAAGCCATTTACGGACTATATATTACTAATACCTACTTCGTCCCACGTAAATGTTAGGAGCGTTAAAGTGCATAAACTTCTCCTCTTGTTATTAATTACAAGCGACTCCATGTAATATATTCTGCTGTCAGTAGTACCTGGTATACTTCATACAATCTTACCGAATTATTATGACCTATTATGCTTCTCTACTTATCACCGCCAACATAAACATCTTTGGTTAAGCACAGGTTTATGTGTTGCAGTTAATTTAATTCAGAGGTTCCTTTTCTGTCACATAGTGTCAGTAAATTTTAACTAATATTATAGGAAGCATAGATATTACTTTTTGAAGAAAAAAAATCTTTTAAAATCATTCGAAATGGGCTTCATATATATAGGATATTTCCTTTTGATGATCTGCCTTTAATGAAACCTTCGATATTTGATTGAAGAAGGCGTTACTCGCCTGCACGCATCGGAAGAGTCAACATCGACCTGAAGATACTCCGTGAAGGAACGAAACACGTTTAGACGTAGTAATGTTCAATCAATTCCAGGCGGAAATGCAAAGTAGCATCCACTATAATATATAATATGAAACCCTCGAGTTAAACTCAATTATTAATTTGTTCAAACAGATGCGCTTTAGAAATGGTCGTCACTTTAAGTTTAGCGAGTTATCTCCACTTAAGACCATATTAAAATATAATCTTCAAAACTATATGAACAAAGACGGATGTTATGTTATTTGATAGCACAGTTTCATACATATTTTTGAAATGAAATTATCACAATGTATACATCCAGCGACATAAAGATATAACGTGTTTAATGTAATAACCTCGACACTGTTATTATTGTAATCAAACTGGCAAAAACTTTTCTATGTGACAAGTGAAATAAAGTAAATTTTCAAAAAAAAGTATTAACCGACTTCAATATCAATCAAAAACCCATAAGGCACTGAAAAGCGGAAAATAAATAGTTTATCAAATTAACCAAATTAAATAAAACATATGAATATGTGTGCTACCTAGAGATGTATTGGAAGTCGGTGCCAACCGAAATTTCAAATTTGTTCCAGAGACGCGAGAGTGGACTTAAACTTTGTACCTATGTAGATGATATGATTTTCGGTTCGCACCGACTTCCAATACATCTCTAGGTAGCACACATATTCATATGTTTTATTTAATTTGGTTAATTTGATAAACTATTTATTTTCCGCTTTTCAGTGCCTTATGGGTTTTTGATTGATATTGAAGTCGGTTAATACTTTTTTTTGAAAATTTACTTTATTTTTCCATTTTTAGTGTACATAAATATATTTTACTAGCAGTGCCCGCGAACTCCGTTCCGCCTTAAGTATATTAAAATATGCGCATTTTTGCGGTATGATATCTATCAGTATGGTATGCGATATGGTTTCAATTGGTTGTACAATAAGTAACATTTGGTACGAACGCAACCTTATCAATAATCCGCGATAGTTTCTACCACCAACTCGGCTACCATCGCTTCACACATAATACACGTTAAGTAATGTAATTACAATGCTTGCGTCATGTTGCAACACAGCAACGAACATAAGCACAATAGGCTCCTAAGAATTGAAGAGTTTTTTTTATAATATTGGTGGCAAACGAACATACGGGTCACCTGATGGTAAGTGATCACGGCCGCCCATGGACACCTGCGACACGAGAGGAAACACAGATGCGTTGCCGGCCCTTAAGAAAGGAGTAGGCTCGTTTCATGAAAGTTTTCATACTTTGTCACGGATCCCATGATCAGAACCTAACCAAATTCTCATCAAACTATCCTTGAAGTACATCCTTTCCAATAAAAAATGAATCATCGAAATCGGTTAGCGTGATATTGAGTTATTCGTCTATTTGTCGTTTACATAATTAATGCAAATTTAAAACTTATACGGTTTTGCATTGGATGCCGTTGTCGGAACTGAACCAAATTAAAATGGGACCACACGGGAAGCACCAGCTTTCAAATAAAAAAAGAATCATCAAAATCGGTTCACCCAGTCCAAAGTTATGAGGTAACAAACATAAAAAAAAAAAAAAAAAAAAACATACAGTCGAATTGATAACCTCCTCCTTTTTTTGAAGTCGGTTAAAAAAGTATCGACGAGCATCGTTGAATCTCATATTATGCATTACATTTAGTAGTTTAGGCGGGTCACTGTGCCCGTCGTAATTAAAATTTCGGTAGAAATTATATAAAAAAATGTTATTGTTGTAAAAAGTATCCAAAGTCTTAGTCCAGGACGTTCTTGCTTTGTATGGAAAATTTCATTACAATCTGTCTAACCATTGGTGCGTGACTGTAGGCTAAACATACTTTCACATGTCTAATGTTAGTGCCTTTTAACATTACAAATTGTTAACGAAATGTGTCCCTTTAAGATACGAACTTTCTTTGCATTACGCAATACCTCTCGACGAACTATCGATTCTTGACAACAAACGTGGCATCGTCGATATATAAAATAAAGTAAATTTTCAAAAAAAAGTATTAACCGACTTCAATATCAATCAAAACCTCATAAGGCACTAAAAAGCGGAAAATAAATAGCTTATCAAATTAACCAAATAAAATAAAACATATGAATATGTGTGCTACCTAGAGATGTATTGGAAGTCGGTGCCAACCGAAATTTCAAATTTGTTCCAGGTAGAAATGTATTACAGAGACGCGAGAGTGGACTTAAACTTTGTACCTATGATATGATTTTCGGTTCGCACCGACTTCCAATACATCTCTAGGTAGCACACATATTCATATGTTTTATTTTATTTGGTTAATTTGATAAGCTATTTATTTTCCGCTTTTTAGTGCCTTATGAGGTTTTGATTGATATTGAAGTCGGTTAATACTTTTTTTTGAAAATTTACTTTATTTTTCCATTTTTAGTGTACATAAGTATATTTTACTAGCAGTGCCCGCGAACTCCGTTCCGCCTTAAGTATATTAAAATATGCGCATTTTTGCGGTATGGTATCTATCGGTATGGTATGCGATATGGTTTCAATTGGTTGTACAATAAGTAACGTTTGGTACGAACGCAACCTTATCAATAATCCGCGATAGTTTCTACCACCAACTCGGCTACCATCGCTTCACACATAATACACCTTAAGTAATGTAATTACAATGCTTGCGTCATGTTGCAACACAGCAACGAACATAAGCACAATAGGCTCCTAAGAATTGAAGAGTTTTTTTTTTATAATATTGGTGGCAAACGAACATACGGGTCACCTGATGGTAAGTGATCACGGCCGCCCATGGACACCTGCGACACGAGAGGAAACACAGATGCGTTGCCGGCCCTTAAGAAAGGAGTAGGCTCGTTTCTTTAAAGTTTTCTTACTTTGTCACGGATCCCATAATCAGAACCTAACCAAACTCTCATCAAACTACCCTTGAAGTACGTCCTTTCCAATAAAAAATGAATCATCCAAAATCGGTTAGCGTGATATTGAGTTATTCGTCTATTTGTCGTGTACATACTTAATGCAAATTTAAAACTTATATGGTTTTGCATTTTCTTACTTTGTCACGGATCCCATAATCAGAACCTAACCAATCTCTCATCAAACTACCCTTGAAGTACGTCCTTTCCAATAAAAAATGAATCATCGAAATCGGTTAGCGTGATATTGAGTTATTCGTCTATTTGTCGTGTACATACTTAATGCAAATTTAAAACTTATACGGTTTTGCACTGGATGCCGTTGTCGGAACTGGACCAAATTAAAATGGGACCACACGGGAAGTACCAGCTTTCAAATAAAAAAAGAATAATCAAAATCGGTTCACCCAGTCCAAAGTTATGAGGTAACAAACATAAAAAAAAAAAAAAAAAAAAAAAAATACAGACGAATTGATAACCTCCTCCTTTTTTTGAAGTCGGTTAAAAACAATCGTATCGTATCTCTTAACACATGACTGACGTTTCCACCATTTACCGGACTAAAAAAATTCCATACAAAGGTATTGCTCTATTTTCTCCTTGGATAATGGAACTAGAGTAAATATTGATTGCATGTAATCTATATCTATCACTTTCGCGTCCATACGTTTTGGTGTTTTTCATAAATTAATATTATAAAGCCGTGGAGCATTTTAAAAATGCTAAATTATGTCATCGTTTTCAGACATTTAACAGACAAATTTGTTGAACATAAAAAATTAAAGATGTAGAAAGAACTAAAGTCTTTGTCATAATACTTTTGAAAAAAGGACAGGAGATTAGTTAAGTTTCGCAAGAGGAAATAAAAAACCTGATTTGGTTTATTTTATATAGGTATAACAACAGTCAGAGTTCCAGTTGTCTCTCTCGCGCTCTATTTTATAGTAATCGAGCAAAGCGCAACAGCAATATACTCCTGTTTTAGCCAATTCTTGAAAATTCGTACAATCAATGATATTATGACTAAAAGCTGCTTGCAGAGCTCGTTTCCTCTTATGAACGTTATAAAGAGGTATGTTTTCTAACATTTTTGTAATAAAAAAGGTAACAGATATAAAAGAAACACATCTTTATATATAAATTTCTTCTGTACGTGTGTATGTCACTGAACTCCTCCTTAACGGCTGCGACCGATTTTGATGAAATTTTGTGTGCGTGTTCCAGTGGATCCGAGAATGGTTTAGATTCAATTGGACCCGGTAGGTGGCGTTACGGTTGAATTTTAGATTTTTTTTTAATTATCAAGGCAGGATAACGTCCTCCCGGTTCGCTAGTATTATTATAAACTATTAAAAATAGGAGCGACAATAATATTAACTGTTCGTATTTGAAGTTATACTTCTTTTGGCGCGTTAGGGAAAAATGATGAGAGTGAATTTTTACGATGCGCGCGCACACCGTCACGAAAAACCGACACCCTGAAGTTAGCTATAGTCAACATTTTGTTTCTTTGTACTTGTTGTTTGTATTTCTTTGTATTAAAACTTTCAATGTATTAAATACCTTTTTTCTATTGTTAGTGTCGTTTTTTCTACAAACGTTGAATAAGGCGAAAGATAACATTTTTTAAAAGATTTTTATCTTTTTACGCCAAAGAAGTAAACTTCTAACGCGTGTACATAAGTACACACACTTTTTTTAAATTAAAAACGTAAAAGGACATTTAATACTATTTACGCCGTAGTAATGCAGTCCAAGGTGTAATTTCTCGCTCTATACATTGTAGCCAGATTCAATGAGATAGATAAACACAGTTTTATTGCAGATATGCATTTTTATATAAGGAGTAATACGTGTGGGAATATCGCAAATATGTACTCACGTAAGTTAGCAAGTTATAATCACATGAATAGTATAAAATCTTTTTCATAAGTACACAGTACGCACTTAACACTGAAATAGATGACTTTATGTTATGAATTTTAATACTTTATTTTTTCTATATCATAGAAGGCAAACGAACAGGTGGGTCACCTGATGTTAAGTGATCATCACCATCCATATACACTTGCAACACCAGAAGAGTCGCAAATGCATTGCCACCCTGTGTTTGGGCTTGGGTTAGTAGGGAGAGGGAGGGGAGTTGGGTTATCCGGCGCATAAATTATTTTGTTATCTGTAAATACATCCTTTTTACAGATACATATAGATAGATATATAGATATACCTTACCTCTACGATACGATAATATATGTACGAAACTCAATACAGATAGTAATATCTACATGTCATCACGTGAATAAAAAACTTAGTACCTGTTATTATGGTCGATTTTCGACCTATTTCGACGAGTATAGTAATTTCCAACGAAAAATAAAAACTCAATACTAGCGAATAAAAAGTAAATCGTCGTGTAGAAAACCACGTACATACCTACTCTTCCACTGTTGTGTTCTTGATTATCGTTTGTTTTTAGAATGATTGAAAAGTGAAAGTCGTTGGTAATCATGGAATATAATGAAATCTCATTTCTAAATATTTTTGGTTTTATTTTAAATCAATCTCTCGTTTCCCAAAAAGTTTGGACGGAACGACGTTTCTTTTAATTTTGACGATGCGTTATCGTAAAAATTTCAAAACTTAATGCTTACATACAGATATTATTCTACCAAGCTGTTGTATAACAAGTAGAACAAATAACTAGTTAATTACTACCTGTCCGGCCTGGGTTCACACGGGTGTACTACGAAAAAAAAAAATGTTTTCTTTATAAAATTAGTTCTATTTCATAACGCAACACTCGATGTTTCTGTGGGTCGGGTGGTAGTACCCCGGGTGAGCCGACACATTCTTGCTGAAACCAGTAATAGCTTCAGCGTGGCTCTACCACCTACAAAACATATTTGTTATCCCTATGTGTTTTTTATTCACAAATACCTTACTTCAATATTACATAACACATGTCAGCTCTGCAATTAAAACGATTAGATATAGATAAACACGCATCATACGTTAAAATCCATCAACCTATTTCAACTACAGAACGCTGCAAAGAAAAACGTCTATCTATCTTATTATCTATATATATATTAGAGATTCCCACCTATATATTGACTCATCACGATATCTCTGGAACCATAAGGCGTAGCGACTTGAAATATGGTAGGAATATTCCTTTCGCCGAGTAGAGGTCAGCTAAGAACGGATTTTACGAAATTCCACCCACAAGGGGGGCTGCGGGGGAGTAATCAGGGCGGGACAACGTCAGCCGGGCCCGCTAGTTAAATATAAACTTGTCGCCTAGTCGGGTAAAATAAACGGTAACTATAATCTTCTAAGATTTGTCATCATTGCGTTATATAAATAACTATCGTTGGTTTCTTTTTAGATTCATGAAATCTTATACTAATAGAAAAAAAGGTGACGTTTTGAAGTTATATTTCTTTTGGCGCGTTAGGGAAAAACGATGAGAGTAAATTCTTACGATGCGCGCGCATACCGTCACGAAAAACCGACACCCTGAAGTTATTACGATGCGCAGGCACACCGTCACGGAAAACCGACACCCAGAAGTTAGCTATAGTCAACATTTTGTTTCTTTGTATTTGTTGTTTGTATTTCTTTGTATTAAAACTTTCAATGTATTAAATACCTTTTTTCTATTGTTAGTGTCGTTTTTTCTACAAACGTAGAATAAGACGAAAGATAAAATTTTTGAAATGATTTTTATCTTGTTACGCCAAAGAAGTATAACTTCTAAAGCGTGTACATAAGTACACACACACTTTTTTTTAAGTTTGTTACGCCAAAGAAGTATAACTTCTAACGCGTGTACATAAGTACACACACTTTTTTTTTTAAGTTTATATGAAAAGATCGAAATTTGTAAGTTTTGACAAAGTAAAAGGCCAAAATTGAGCATATTAATGACTGACGAAATTAGTAGGCATATTGCATGTTTACTAACATTTTCGTTTCGTTATTACTAAGATATTGGTCAAATTATTAGCACCAATGATTATATTTTTTTCATTTTTAATACATTTCTTTTCTACACCTTCTAAATCGTTTATTAGGTTTTTCGTCCATATTGACTACACATATTATAAACATATTTACAACAAGATACACGGAAATAAAGAATGTATTACAAATGAAGGATCATTTGATATTTTGTGAACTTGTAGAAATGCATAAACAAACAATTGATTATTCTATTAGTCAATCTTAACAGAAATGAATAGTTTTATTTAGATTATGAACTGTTTCCTTTTATTAATTAATAAAAGCCGAAAAATATATTTCATTGGTAGTCCATTGAAAAGTTACATTTGGGGTTGCGTTTTTTAGAGGACGCAATTTTATTTTTTTGATGTGTAGGGGGGGTCAGTGTAAAGCTAAAACCAAGTTTGTGGGGTCGCCACCCTTGTCCCACGGCCGCCATCTTGAAAATAGGGGTTGAAATGGTATTTACGATATATCTCTTAAACTATTTATTTTATAAAAAAAAATTGTTAACATTTTTTGTTGCAAATTAAATTCTCTACAACTTTGCTCCAGTAACTTTTTGTCGTAGAACTATAAATAAAAAAGTTATAAGCGAAAATCTTCAGAAATTTGAGAAAAAAATTTATATTTTTCGATGTAACTTTTTTTTTTATCATTTTACGAAAAAATGATATCTGACCATTTTTGTACATCGTTTTTTGAGGAACAACTTTTATTCGCATCATTTTTTCATTAAGTCAATAGCTAAGGATTTACAGCGCTCCGAAGCGAGTACTATTTTTCAGCACTCTTAACTATACCTATATTATACGTGTGTACCTATAATATGTCATCAGTTATTGTTTGTTTTTTTTTTCTTTGTTTTTACTTTATTATTATAACATTATTAATTATTATAACATTATTTATTATTATTTAAAAGAGTCAATAATTAATTATTAATAATATTGCAAAATTTGTAATTAAAAAAGTTATAATAATAAAGTAAAAACAAAGAAAAAAAAAACAAACAATAACTGATGACATATTATAGGTACACACGTATAATATAGGTATAGTTATGAGTGCTGAAAAATAGTACTCGCTTCGGAGCGCTGTAAATCCTTAGCTATTGACTTAATGAAAAAATGATGCGAATAAAAGTTGTTCCTCAAAAAACGATGTACAAAAATGGTCAGATATCATTTTTTCGTAAAATGATAAAAAAAAAGTTACATCGAAAAATATAATTTTTTTTCTCAAATTTCTGAAGATTTTCGCTTATAACTTTTTTATTTATAGTTCTACGACAAAAAGTTACTGGAGCAAAGTTGTAGAGAATTTAATTTGCAACAAAAAATGTTAACAAATTTTTTTTATAAAATAAATAGTTTAAGAGATATATCGTAAATACCATTTCAACCCCTATTTTCAAGATGGCGGCCGTGGGACAAGGGTGGCGACCCCACAAACTTGGTTTTAGCTTTACACTGACCCCCCCTACACATCAAAAGAATAAAATTGCGTCCTCTAAAAAACGCAAGGTAAGGCCTAAAAAATGTAACATTTCAATGGACTATGGTGTTTTAGTTATTAATGAGATTTTAACATGTAACAAATAATTTACAAATATTAATTAGGTATTTTATGAAAATAATTACTGATAAGAAAATATTTTGATGAAATTTAATGAAAGTAAAACTGTAAACTTACAAATGTATTGCACTAAATAACATCTTTTTTGCAGGTTAATCTGTATTGATTACTCAACTTTATGAATACATAAAGTAGTAACTTCACCAATCTCTGTGCAACAAATTATTAAATAGGAAAACACTAAGCCTTATCTAATTCAAGGTCTGCAGTCATTTCCTTAGAGTAAATCTAGCTCTTGAACCAGTCTAGACCGGTCCTTGGGGGCTTCGTGTGGGCAACTAACGGGACGATATATAAAGGCCCTATATACGGATGTGAAAAACATTGTCCTTATTTAATAGACAAAACTTTAATTAGCTTCCATTGTAATCGCGAACGCTCTGTAAACTAAAATAAGCGAAAATTATTATATGTTGTTGTGAATTAAAAACTTGAAGGAACACATCAAGTTTCATATTTAACTACCAATTGATTATGTAATGAATATAAATCAATTGAATACAATACATATTTGTCACCATATCAAGTTTCTAAAGTTAATTGAAATCAATAAACACCCTGTTGTTTGATAAATTGAATCCTGGGTAGAATAGACATTAAAAACAAAAGAGGTAGTAATTAAAAAAATATCTTGTTAAATAGTTTTACGTAAATTATCCAATAGTCAAAATCTATATAATGTATAAAACATTATTTACCCGGTAAGTAATGCAGTCAAACTTCAAATAAATAAAAATCAAACTTCAAAAAAATATTAACATTCAATAATAATTATAGACAGCGGTACACTTTAATAATTCGAAGAAACCAAGCGACGACTTAAATTGTAAAACGTCACTTAACAACACAACTCAATAGGAGAAAAACTATTTGACAATGTCTAACAAATTGATAAAGTAGCTTTAGACCGCAAACGGGCATGCTGGTAACACAGAGGTGCTGTCATCGACCGCGTCCGTTACATACGGTAACACTGACGAGCATTACAAAGAATAATAATAACCAAAAACTACAAACCAAAGCCATGTTGCGTATGTAATGACTTTTGACTTTTGTTAAAGAGAAGTGATTTATATGATGTATTTAAGTACATATACAACACCAAGAACTCATGTATATTTTTGATATACACAACAAATACTATATTTCAAATTATTTATTAGAAACACCGAGATATAATAGAAAAAAAATATATAAAAAACCCGTTCATATCTGTGTTCCGTGCAAACCAATTAAATTGTTCCCACCGTAAAATAAATAAAGAGAAATAAAAATTCATAGACAAAGTCAGCGATGATAAAGTGATTATTTTAACCAAAAGAAATACTAAATCGGTAGCAGAAATAAAGTTGAACGTGGTCGAAAGCCTCTTGAAATGTTTAGCTAGGGTTACCGCGGTCATGAACACCAGACGTGATTCGATTTGTACAGTTTTTTTTGGTGTTTCAATTCACGAAACACGGCCCCGGTTGCGGAATATTTTGGTACTATTTTAATCGAATACGGTACGTTGCGTATTAGACTTTATCTCTTTATTTTAGGGTATCAAATTTATAACCGTGAATCGATTTATTGAGTGAAAAAATCTTTAGCCGGTATTTTTAGAACGTGGACAATTGAATGGGCCACGGTGGTTTTGTTGTTTGGAGTCTACTCTTCGCATCAAGACCTTTGATTCTACGAGTATACCTCGACTACCTTTAGAAGACTTTATACTTTTTGTATCTAACAATTTTATAAACTACATTTACACTTTGAGATAGATGATAAGAGGTCTCATGTTAATTTTAATATTTTTATTTAATCTTTATCGTACACCGTTATACGTATATACTATTAGACATTTCAAATTATGTGGTTAGTAAAAATAACGGCTGTATTTCTAATAGCAATCTCTTCCAGTTCCATTCTAGAAGCACCCTATATTGCTTCTGCCACGTTGTATAACCAAATGTTACCCTTAAACTTATTTACACATACATAAACTCTATGTGTCAAGAAGATATAAATAGTATAAACACGATAGCTTGTAAAAGAACTACATCTTTCATACATTTTAAAATATATTTTTCGATAACTTACTTCGTAGTGTTAAATCTTATCTTACAAAAATACCTTACACAAATACCAACTGATTTTAAACTTATCGCAATGATATCAACGTTCTATTTACAGGTTCAGACCGAATATTTGACGAGGAATTTACCCCGGACTTTACGTTTTATCAATCAATGTCGTGATGTTTTATTATTTAAGACTTTATTTCATCATCGAGTTTCAAAATTGTTTTGAAAATTGCTCAATAGTAGAGCTGCTATTAAAAATTAAATACTTGTAAATTTTTTGAAACATGTGATATATTATACATCTATCAAAATTTAATAATTGAGTCGTTACTTTTCAAAATGACCTAAATCCAATTTTAACCGCTCCTAATATTTTACTATTTTTATTCAAGATTTTCAAATTTTTAAACATGTTATATGAACGGTTACAATTGGATTGAGCTCATTTTGAAATGTAACGACACAATAATTATAAATTGTTAGGTGTGAGTGATTATCTAAACGGAAAAATTTGAATATCGACTCAAAATATAGTAAACATATCACCAGATCTACCAACTATGTAGTTATAATTTTTCAAACTATTCTTTAATTCATTTTGAAAGAAAAAGATGTAATCATATGGGAGCTGTGTCAAATGCGTTCTTTTTGTACATCCATAAAAAAAATGTGCGTATACTTATGTACACGCGTTAGAAGTAGTACTTCTTTGGCGTAACAACATAAAAATCTTTTCAAAATTTTTATCTTTCGCCTTATTCTACGTTTGTAGAAAAATCGACACTAATAATAGAAAAAAGGTATTTAATACATTGAAAGTTTTAATACAAAGAAATACAAACAACAAAGAAACAAAATGTTGACTATAGCTAACTTCAGGGTGTCGGTTTTTCATGACGGAGTGCGCGCGCATCGTAAAAATTTACTCTCATCATTGTTCTCTAACGCGCCAAAAGAAGTATAACTTCAAAAGCGAAAGCGAGAAGCTTTCGGTGAAGTAAAACTTCGTGCTAAAATCACAGTATGGTCGTAAGGTTTTTCGTAAACCTGCTTTTTTTCTATCAACTTCAATTTGAACATCTACTGTAAAAGACCTACAAGTGTGTTTCAGCAGCTACACTTGTAAGCCAGTCCCATCCTCTAGACTTAGCGAATTTACTATCTTAGAATACATCGCTATCTGACATCAGGCGAAATCGTGGTCAAACACTAAAACCTATAGATTTATCATCTTCACACCCTTATCCCACCTGAGTGGGGTCGGCACAACAAGTTTTCCATTTCCACTCTCCCCTATCACATGTCATCTCAGTATTCATACCTTTTATATACATTTTCACACAATCCATCCACACCTTTTTCGGTATTTCTCTACTCCTATAACCGTCCACCACCGTACTCAAAACTTTTTTAGTACGATGGTTTTCATCGCTCCTCATGAGATCGATGTTAACCTAGTCCTTCTCAACTTCTCTGTCACTTGTGCTATTTTGAAACTTCCTCTGATATACTCATTTTTAATTTTATCCATTCGGGCGACACCACACATCCACCTTAACATTCGCGTCTCTTCCACGTGTAATTTTCACTCATCAGTCCTTTTGTAGCTAAGCACTCAGATGCATACAGCATGACTGATCGTATAATAGTTTTATACACCTTCCCCTTCAGTTTCGGGCGGAGTTGAAAAAAGGCGGAGTTCCGATTTGGTCACGGTAGCGTACGCACGTACACACTGTCTCCACAATTGAAACTTATTTCGACGCGCGGAGTAAGAATTTCATTTTTGCTTACGCATTACTGTAATTTCTTTCTTTGTGTTTTTCGTGTACTGTTACAGGTCCGAAGGCAGAGCAAGCCGGAGTAAGTTTTTTTTTTTTTTTTAAATTATTCTTGCTTCTTTGCTGTTGTATTGTATTGTATTTCTGTGTATCCAGAACAGGTGTCAATCGCAGAGTGTCAATCTGTCAATCGTTTAGGCGACCTCTCACATAAGGTCGGTCTTTGTCATTTTTGACAAAGAGCGCACTTTTCAGTGCGTCGTGTAAACCGCACTTTTCAGTGCTTGAACCGTACTTTTCGGTACGCGCCGAGTCTCCGTGAGGTGCTCAAGAAAGAAGTGTTAGGGTCTCCCCCTAGGCTTCGTAGGTTCTTCTGTGAGGCATTGCACTTCGCCCACAGCTCTCTTGGTCCGGACTCGGGATAGTCCCGTAAATTCCGTTAAGGCGTGCCCCCCTGCCCCTCAGGCAGGGAGGTTGTTCCGCGGCCCCCCTCCCCCCCTCAAGCCACCGGAATGGCTCAGTTAGATGCGGCTAGGTTCCGGGACTTTCTATTAGGACAGGGACTCAATTTTGACGTCGCGACCGCGTACGTCAACTTTGAGGGATTAATAATGAGTGAACAGTGTATCTCGCGCGTCTCAACCGCGAACTCTTTCGCGGCCCTCTCGCCGCAATCGCCACTTAACGACGTAGATAGGGGGATTTCGGAAATCCCCATACCGAGCTCCAGCTCGGAGGACGGCTCCGATATGGAGCTCGACGTGGCGGCGTCCGCCGAGCCGCCCGCGACCTCCGCGCCCTCCGCGCCCTCAGCGCCCTCCGCGCCCTCAGCGCTCTCCGCGCCTTCCGCGCACTCGGACGACGACGGTTTTAGAACCGTCTCGTATCAAAAACGTCGCGGTTCGCGTTCGTCCGACTCGGATCAGGGTTCCGCACGCCCGGTCGAGAAATGCGCCAACATAGATGGCGTTCGGGTGCCGGCTATACCGTCGAACTTAAGACCGCGAGTGAGCAAGCCCGACTCCTCTCCCGTCTCGCTCACACAAGACAGTGTGGGTTCTGTAGCGGCTAAAAAGCCACGCCCACCGCCTCCTGTTACTATACAGGATAAATCCAAATGGATTTCTATTTCAACATCCCTTAATAGATTAGGTATACATTATACATCCGCCCTCAACACTCCGGCGGGTATCCAGGTCAAGGTGACTAGCACCTCCGACCACAGAGCGCTAACGAAATTCCTTCGGGAACAGAAGTTAGCTTTTTTCACTTTTGCCCTCGAGGAGGAACGTCTCCTCCGCGTAGTCCTCCGTCGCGTCCCGACGGAGATCTCTACGCAAGATATCATGGCCTCCCTTAAGGAGGACAAGCTCCCCGTCCACGAGGTACATCGGATGTACCATCCGCGCACTAGGAAACCATACAACATGGTTTTAGTTACCCTAGATCGTTCTCAAGAGGGCAAAGCCGTCTTCAACATCACCTCCGTGTGTAAGCTCACCGGCATCACCGTGGAGCCTCCACGCAAGAACCACACCCCATCACAGTGCCATAACTGTCAAAGTTACGGTCACTCGGCGCGCAATTGTCATCTCCGCCCTAGGTGCGTCAAGTGCCTGGGCGATCACGCCACGAAGGAGTGCGGGCGCACGCCCGACACTCCGGAACCTCCCAGCTGCGTATTGTGCGGAAGCGCGGGTCACCCCGCGAACTATCGCGGTTGTCCCCGCGCGCCGCGCACACAGCGTCCCCGCCAGGCGAGACAGGTGTCTAGGGCACCTGTGGCCGCCGCCCGCCCTCCGCCTCCGCCTCTCATGTCCGTGGAGGCCTTCCCTGGCCTACCGGGCGCCTCTCGCGCCCCGGTAGCGCCCGCGCCCACCACACGCGCGGCACCTTCTGTGCCGCGCGCGCCGCAACCCGGGTGGGCCCCTCTGGCCCCCTGGGCCCCCCGACCCCGGCCGGAGGCTCCCAGGCCTCAGGCTCTCCCACCACAGGCGCCGCCGGCGCGCGCCTCTCCCGTTCACTCTGCGGACCTCTCCGAGATCGACTGGGTCTACCAGTTGCTCCGGGAGCACGACCTCGAAGAGGTCTTAGCATTCCGCGTGGCCATTAAGGCCGCGACAGGGTTGGGCCGGCTCGACGTGCTAGCTCAGTACAGAGGTATCGCTAAAACGTTGCAGCGCCTCTCTCGATCCGCGAATGATTTAACTCTTAAATAAAATTCGCGGCGCTAAATAGAATAAAACCGCGCGGTCTATCACTTTCGTTTTTTAACGCGAGAAATCTTAGGACACAGCGCGATTTAGTAGCTGCCTTTTTGCGCGATAGACAGATAGACGTTCTCCTCGTCCAGGAGACGCTTTTAAAACCTAAAATGCGTAACCCTAGAATCGCGAACTACAATATAGTTAGAAACGACCGTGTCGCCCGCGGGGGCGGCACCTTAATTTACTATAGGCGTTCGTTATATTGCATGCCGATAGATCCGCCCGCTCTGACCAATATGGAAGTGTCAGTGTGTTCGATAGGTATGACCGGTCATCCGTCCATTGTACTAGTGTCCGCGTACCTCCCACCGAACAAAGAGTTGTTACAAACCGATTTGCGCGCGTTGCTTAGTCTAGGAGACTCTGTTATTATAGCGGGGGACCTCAATTGCGGGAACGTTATCTGGAATAGTCCGAGCACCTCCCCTAACGGGAAGAGGCTCGACGAACTAGGTAGGGTCCTCGCATTTGACGTCATAGCCCCCCCAGAGCCCACCCATTATCAGGATAACTGCCGTCCGTCAGTTTTAGACGTAGCTCTGTTAAAGAATATCACGCTTCGGGTGCGACTCATACAAGTCGTACACGAACTTGATTCGGACCACCGCCCGGTCGTATTACAGTTAGGTTTTAATTCAGACTTCACCCCTCCGTCGGTCAGGGTGACTGATTATGTCAGATTAGCTCGATATTTTAAAGAAAATCCATCGTCTAGCAGTTTAGACGGGATTCCAGACGTGTTGGTGTCTAGAGCCGACGCGGATTCGGCTATCGATTCCCTGGTCGACTATCTCCAGACCGCCGTCAGAGAGACCTCGAAAGAGGTGCAAGCGGCGAACGATCGCCGTTTTATACTCCCTGACGACGTGAGAGCGTTGATCACGGAAAAGAACGCCGCGACTCGAGCTCACGACGCCTACCCGTCTGTAGAGAATCGCGATCGATTACGTTCGTTACGTAAAACAGTTAAAACTCGTATCTCTGAGATTCGGGGCGACAGGTGGGACAGGCTTCTGGAGGATCTCCGGCCGTCTCATCTGTCGTACTGGAGACTCACGCGCACTCTAAAGTCAGATCTCACCACTCCGATGCCTCCTCTCGATAGAGGCCCCGGGTTGCCTCCCGCGTTCGACAGTATAGACAAAGCGGAATGTCTAGCCGCGAGTTTAGAAAAACAGTGTTCGCCAAACACTGATAACACTGACCCTGTCCATATCGGATCGATAGAGTCGGCGGTAGAGCATGCACTCGCGTCTCCACCCGCGGATACCCTAACCTCGATAACTCTCGATGAAGTTTCAGCCGCCATCAAGCGTCTCAAGCTTAGGAAGTCCCCAGGTCCCGATGGGATCAGGAACGAGGTGTTGAGACTCCTTCCTGACCGCATCATAGCTCTATTGGTCTGCATCTTCAATGTGGCCATGTCCCAGGGCTATTTTCCAGCCGTCTGGAAAAAAGCCGTAGTGATAGGTATTCACAAGCCCGGCAAGAAAGCTACGCTTCCTGCTAGCTATCGCCCTATCAGTTTATTAGATACGTTAGGTAAACTTTACGAGCGGCTCCTTCTGAACCGTCTCCAGGCTTCGTTTACAGAATTAAAATTAATACCGCCCGAACAGTTCGGTTTTCGCGCCGAACATTCATGTACAAATCAAGTACACCGCCTCACGGAGTACATTCTTTCTAATTTTAATGCCGATCCGAATCGCGATCCGAACCCGAAAAAGAAAAACCCGAAACGCACAATAGCAGTCTTCTTTGACGTCGCCAAGGCCTTCGATAAGGTCTGGCACGAAGGGCTCGTACACAAATTATGTCAGTCTCGTATACCCGATAGGTTAGTTCATATCATTCGCGATTTTCTCACTGATAGGACTTTCCGTTATAGAGTAGACGACGAACTGTCGTCATCACATCCGATACGCTCAGGCGTGCCACAAGGCTCCATACTCGCGCCCTCCCTTTTCAATCTGTTCATCAGTGACCTACCTCGGCTCCCGGGAGTAGAGGTAGGTTGTTATGCTGATGACACAGTCATCTACGCTTCTGGCTGGCGGCTGGATAAACTTAGGAATCTCATCGAAGAAACCGTTAGCACACTCGGTGATTGGTTTCTTCGATGGAGAATAGAGGTAAATCCCGATAAGAGTGCCGCGATACTCTTCGATCCGAAACAACGCGTTAACAAATTGCAGCCCGTCAGGCTATATGACACCGACATACCTTGGACCGACGAGGTCAAGTATCTCGGTGTTACATTAGATAAACACTTAAATTTCGCGTCACACATAGATAGAGTGCGAAACAAAGCCGCTATGGTCTTGGGTCGCCTCCACCCGTTGCTCTGTCATAAGAGTAAGATGTCCCTCAGACACAAGCTCACCTTGTATAAAACATGTATCCGACCGGTCATGACATATAGTTGTCCCGTTTTTGCACATGCACCGAAACCTACTCTATATAAATTACAAATTCTACAAAACCGCGTTTTACGTAAAGTGACCGGTGCCCCATGGTACGTCCGGAGAGTCGATCTCCATAGGGACCTAGAGATACCTTCTATCTGGGCGTACATAAAATCACTCACTAGTAGTTATTTCGAAAAAGCCGTGAATCATCCCAGTCCGTTAGTGGTATCCGCCGCGACATACGAAACCGTACCCAACGCCGCGCGTTATAAAAGACGTCCGCGACATATTTTTACCGATCCTCCCGATGAAATAACGGCAGCGAACGATCAGTACCAGCCTGTCTCTCCAAATAGAGCGTGTTCACGCCCACGCCCGCGTAACCTCAGATCACGCCGCCGTGGTCTGAGTGTAAACTTCGCTCCCGCACACCAGACTAGGCCCCCCTCGGCAGCGGCTCAAGCCTAGGTCCGTTCCCTCGGCGTGGAGCCCTTGAGTGCGCTGCTCGCGCGATACAGTGACACAAATTTACATCACTGCAACAACACTACACATATCACCTCCACACACGTGCACGCATACACGCTTACACAAAAAAGTGGAAGGGTTTACTTTTTTTTTCCCTTTTCGAACTGAAATAGTTCAGAAATTTTCCGATACAGAATACACGTAAGAGTTGTTGAGATATGTATGCTTGGTACACATATATGCTTCAACAACTCATATATGTATTAATAGTGTAGCTTAACTTAGGTTAGCTCAGTTAGGTCGCGTATTGCATCGAACAGGCAACAGCCAAGCCGAGGTGTGCCGTGCACCCTTGAGCTGGTTGCCCAAACAAAAATCGGCTGAGTGCCTTAAGCGCTCGCCTTAGTAGTCCGGTGAAGCTGTTAAGACCTTGCTAGGTCAATAGCGTAGTCAGTTCGAAAAAAAAAAAAAAAAAAAAAAAAAAACCCTTCAGTTTCAAGGGTATTCGTGGGTTACAAGCTACTTCAGACACCTTTCGCCATTTCATCCACCCTGCATTTATCCTATTCCTCACGTGCTGGTCTATTAGAATATATAAAAAAATAACAAAGAAATACTATTAGCTTTTATACAGGAAAACTTCATAGAAACGTGTTATTCACTACGTACACCAGAATAAAATTAGACAAACTCGACCTCGTAAACGACGTCCAATCTCTTTTGTTCTAACATTTTCGACGGATGATTGAATTTTCAAATCCACATTATCTAACGATTTATTGAAGGTTTTCACGATACATTCTAATTTTTATAAAAGCCTCTAAAGAATTCGAAGGTTATAAGATAAAGCACAACCATAAAGGATTCGCCAAATGTAGTAACTCTTATTAAATCAGTATGTTACATCTATCCACTGTCGATTAATTATTCCAGTATTTATTGCATAGTATAGGCAAAATTATACGTAATATTTTATATCCAATATTTTAGATGCCATAATAAATTTTAATTATGAAGTCGCGAACGAAATTCATCGTTTGATCGAAATTATAATCTCCCAATCAATCAAAGCTATATATTAGGTTAACGTTACACGCGAACAAAAATTAACATCTATCAAAATGTTAACCGTTAGTATATAATATTCGAATAGCCTGTCATAACGGTGAGACCGTTGGGTCACACAGAAGAATGTTATGAGTAGGTTATATACATATTACAGTCATTATAGTCGTAAGAAATAATACGTTTTATTGCGGTGATGTAGAATTTAAATTTCTAGTTAGGAAATTTTAACTATACAACAATCTTCTGTTACCAATGTATAATACAATATAACAATGTTTAATGTGATCAAATTTTAAATGTCTTCAAATAAAACCGGTTTCTGGTCCAATGTACACTTTTACACGCATGTCAGTGATTCTTTGTTTTGGGTTAATCCCCATACGTTTAGGAATTTATTTATTACTATATAAAACATTAAGTTTACATTTTTACTATAATATTACAAACGCGAGAGTTTGTTTGTTACGCTCTAATGCCTTAGTTACTCAACCGATCATTATAAAATTCACGTCGTTACGGGTACAAAAAAGGGCATAAGGTACCACCATTCATCTAGAAAAATGTGCTTTTCTTGAGCGATAGATCAAATCTAAGTTAAAGCGAGCGAAGCTGCGAGCAAAAGTTAGTTATTAATAATTACCTAAATTGTATATCTTTTACGAAAACTATGTTTTCAATAAAGTGATTTTATATTACGAATTCAAAACTATGTTATTTAATTTATGATTAAATATTACACGGGAAATAGTAGTAATGTATGATAATATTTTATCTTCGAGGTTCATTTATACCTACATTGTAATAAGGTGCGTCAAAGACTCTCGTCCTTGCCGCCTCTCAGCATAAATGCCTACCACACTTGCTCATAACCATAAGGTTGGGTCAACATTAATCGTGTGGAATGTATACGTAGTACAGTTTTTTTAATATACGTGCATACTCCTTGACGCAGTTGCAGTATTGTTTATTACCTTTTTAATTACTTTTGTTATCTTCAATTAAAACAAAAGGGATTGCTGTATTATTTCACGAATGTAGCCCTTAGATACTAGTAAGATAAAATCGACAAATAAATACCTTAAAAATCAATATGAAGTTCGAAAATTCTATAAAAGCAGTGCCTCTGACCTTCTATTCTCAGATACAAGCAACGAATGAAAGGTGTCACTTTTTATCAAAGTGTTAAACACAAATAGACAAGATACATAAAAATACGGCGGACTCTTTTGCAGTTGGTCCAACAAACGGTGAGATAAAGAAAATGCAAATATAGTTTTGTGTTTAATATAACGAACATATTCTGAATCATAATTTAAGAAGCGTTACAAGGCTATCGCACCTAATAAAATTTGACGACACGGTGATGTCATCGTTGAATCCTCTCTTTAATTTTGCGTGTATACATTTGATTATATATATACATTTATAATATTGTTTTTTTTTTTAATATCATAGGAGGCAAATGAACAGGTGTGTCACCTGATGTTATGTGATCACCACCGTCCATAGATACTTGCAAAACCAGAGGAGTCGTAAGTGCGTTGCCGACCTATGTTTGGGGGAAAAGGGGCAGGAGGAGGGGGAAAGGAGAGGGAGGGGGAAAGGAGAGGGAGGGGAGGTGGGCTTCAGACGCTCTGACTAACCGAACGAAACGCAACAATGCAAGCAGTGTTACTACACGAGCGAACCGACCCATTCATGCTTAAACCAGTAATAGCTTCAGCGTGGCTCTACCACCTAGAATCTATAAACATTACGTTGGATTAAGAGGGGTACCGGAAATTGGAGCAGGCTGGTAAGGATATGTAGCTACCGAGTATGTCATCCTCTTTGGAAGACTGACTGAAACGTTTGAATTTATTGTAAATAGAATGTCGTTCGAAAAATTGAACGATCTCTTGACTGTATACATACCATATATGGAGTTGAAATAAAATAGTCTATTTTACGCATTCCGAGTCTTATGATTTCGCTGTCCAAGTCAGTCTAGGCTCATACAGATACACCATTTAAGGCCATATGAGAAAAATGGATGGAACACCAAAGTCGCAAAATAAATATTCTGTTCTTGTTCTACTAATTTTCAAGCCAATATTTTCCAATTTTTCTCGCCATTTCCCCAGCGTACTCTAGACCTCGGCAGCATTTTCAACGGCAATAAAATATAAATAAATAATTATATATATTTATAAGTCAAATGAAAATAATTAATATATATTATGAAAATATAGTCTTCGTAAACAACAGAAGAATAATGATAGCGATTTAGTGTATGTTAATGTTATGCATTACACGAACGTTTTTGTACTTGTGTTTTCACGGATGAGGTCTCGTATTAACATTATTTATCTTTTCTTTTATGTCTACGTTATTATTTATGTGATATATTTGGCTTAACGTAAAATTAAAGATTGTAGTTCCTAGGAGAGAATGTTATAGTAAAATATTTTTTTTACAAAAATATAAATATCCATTAGGGGAGAGTCGGGTAAAGGGTCACTTTACCCGACTCTCCCCTAAGCTTTGAATGACTGCCAGTTTTGTAAATATCATATTTTTTTATGTTAATTTATTAATTTATTATGTCTAATTAATATAGTTTTAACATTTTATTGATATTTTAACGTTCATCTAGTTAAACATAATATATTTTGCGTTCAAAGACGAAATGGGAAATAGGCCAGACTAGGCCACTATACCCGAAACGGAACGTAAGTAAAGAAGAAACTATAAAAATAATAAATAAGGTTATATTGTTGTATTTTACTATGAAATAAATAGGTAGTTAGAGGCACTAAAGCGATAGGGTATTGCATTGTTTTTAATCTATAGTGATCACAATAATGTAGTACAATGTTTGAAGTACTCATATTACATCAAACATCACAAAAAACAATATTTTTCACAATAAAACGCGCGTACAAACCGTGCTAATGTTTTTTGAAGCAATATGGCATCATGCAATGAATTATATTCATGCACTGTCAACAGATGGAGCACATTAATTCATTTAATTTTGAAAGGTGACTACTTTACCTTACTGGGCCACTTTAACGACCCTTCCCCTACTAATATTTTACAGGTTATCAATATTGGAATGATTCTGTGTACAAAATTCCTGAAAATCCGAACTATCAGTTGCAAAGTAACATGTTCCTTGTGTACAAAGTATCATGAAAATTAGTTGTAATTTTTTTTATACTTATTTTTTATTTTAGAATGATGAGTACTTCGCATGTAAAATAAAATTAATAAAATCGTTTAAGACTTATTTACATTTTGAATTTTTGGCAATTATTTTATTTACAAAATCTAAAAGTAATATTTATAATATGTGTACTATATCGATTCTGAAGATAGGAAACATATTTTTTAATTATTTATTTTACTACCCTTTTTTAAACTGGTTCGACAAAATTACTGCACGTTACCTGATGGAAAGTACAGTACAATCTATAAATAACGGCGACTGTCAGTGTTAAATAGCAACGGGAGTCATCGCTATCATGCCGACCTGCAAAAGTGCTTCTACACGCCTCGTTTGAAGGATCCCATGTCATAAGAGGAAGGAAACACGCTGGCTGAGACGCGATTCTACATCATCACAGTACGACAAAAATAAGAGCTTTCGAACTTCTTCATTCTTGCCGGGATGGTTGCTACTATGAAAATATGGAGGCGTGTACCCGCCCGTGTAGTTCTGTAGTGGAAAAGAGAAGAGGGAATGAAGTCAAACAGCTCTTAAAAACACTCGCCATGATACAGCCGATAAAACACGCTCAGTGAGGCTATGTCTCTTTGCAACTAAAGCAGTTCAAGGTTGTTAGTAACGTCTGCGTCATTCACAATACGGACAACCCGTCGCTGCAACCTGTCAAGTGCACCAAGGAGGTATTGAGCAGAACCATCCCAGAGATGCGAACAGTATTCTATGCACGGCCTAACTTGTGCCTTATAGAGAAGGTATAGATGACCGGGAGTGAAAAAGCGTCGCAGTCTATTCAGGATGCCCAATTTCTTAGATGTTCTAGAGATAACACGCCCTATGTGGTCCCTGAGGTTAAGATCGCAGCGGATGTTTATCCCTAGGATGCTTAGGTTGTCACGTATTGTAAGAAAGCCATTCTGAAGAGTGAGAAGAGTCCTTATAGTACTTTAGACAATACTTGCAGGAATTCAGGATTTATATAAATTTTTCCTGTGTAAGATTGTATAAAAATGGTCATGCCGTTTTAGAGTAAAATACGAACATATAAACAAAAAGACAGACACACAAAATTATTCTATTTTATTATTCTCTTTATAATACTTATTTATTACAAAATTTCGGAAAAAAGCTAATAAAGTGATAAAACTATAGATTACGGAAATTTTTGTTCAAGTGAATCGTATACGCTTTTGCGTTAATCTGTTATTTGAACAAACGTCGTGACCTCAAACGGTACGTTAGAGAAAATGATGTTCAAACGTGTTGTTACTAGACATCTTAAGTGTTATTATATTGATTTATCTATTCTCATAATAACGTAGGAGTTTTATATAAAATAGATGACTAAATTTACTCTATATGCATACTTCCGATAACATCTTTCGTTTTCGGTATTCCCTACCTTTTCTCTCGTTACATAATGTGTGAAAGCGGAATACTTTTACTTCTACTTTTTTTGTCGAATATGATATTAATTTTTTTTATACAATTCGTGTAGCTTAAATAAGAAAATATTCTACACTGCTTATCTGTTGCATGTAGTATCAGGTGCGTTTTGTTTTATTAGCGTTCGCATCTTTTGATACCCCGTATTGCGTCTAACGCCCACCCATACTTTTACGGCGTACTCTTTTTCTTTCTTCTACTTCTACACTTTACACTGTAATTGCTCCTATTATAAAGGTCTTATGATAGCCTTATAGCTCTGATAATGAATATATTATAGCATACTAAGAGAAAGTTACAAATGCGACTGACATTTCCAGAGATTATTGCGTTCAAACAAATAATTAATTGAGCTTTGTAGCCTTAACTAATACTATAGATACGATTGTGAGTTTGTTTGTTTCTTATCCTTTGACGCCTTAACTACTCAGTCTATAAGCACAAATTTTTATTCATACACGCTGTCAGATGTACAAGGAAGGACATAGGTTACTTAATTTTTATTCAGAAAATAGTACTGTGTCCGAGTGATAGATCAAATCTATAAAAAACACGGACAAAAGCTAGTAATAGTATGAATGTTGGTTAAGTTTTTTTAATACCTTATAGGTTTTTAGCGTCTGACCACAATCGCATCTAATGGTAAATATCGATTTGATCTAAGATGGTGTACACGCTAAGCCTATAGGTTGCTAGCTCTAAAGTGCAGTTGCCGGAACACCAATAGGTGCTTGGTGATCAATTGTCAACTTGAGGGTGGTAGCTAGCCGGACAGCCTTCGAGAAAAGCCTACCCTCATGTTATGGTTTCATCATCTTTTCCTTCACCGGAAGTTCCGAATCAGTTGCAATGACGTCCATCGTGACTTCCAATCCCAGATAGGTATCGAACTCACGGAAGGGGTACTACATAAAATAGTGGAGGATGAAGATAATAGAGAGCCGCTCCTGACGTTCATGGAATACGTGGCAGAGATAGCAAAAAAAAGAAATAAAGAGATAAGGAAAACGGAAATTGCAAAAAAAATGTTTTGGTAGAAATAAATTCATAAATAAATAAAGTCTCGGATAATGTCTGGGGGGAAAAGGGGACTTAAAACAAAAAAAAACCTACGTCCATTGACATTGTTTCCGAACAGGCTATCAACTAAGCTATTATCGCGTCAAGTTAATCAACTAAGAATTTTACACCAATAAATGGATACAATATATATTATACAACTAGCCTCTGCCCGCTACTTCGTCCACGTGGGATAGTTACTTTGGGCTAACGCTAACACGCAGCGGAAGCTCTCAAGAGGGAAAAGAACCCCGATTTTGAAACATTCCTATTGGTCTTAGCATGATGATAGTTATAACTTATAGTCTTCCTCGGTAAATGAGCTATATAACACTGAAAGAATTTTTCAAAACGGACCAGTAGTTCCTGAGATTACCCCCTACAACATAACAAACTTTACCTCTTTATAATATTAGTATAGATAACAATAGTATTTTAACATACAGATATTTCAATTCTATATTTTCAGCACCTGAATACAAAATCAAACAAGCGTTCGAATAGTTAAACTATTATATAATGTGTGTACATTTTAGCATGTCAATGCAAATGAGATAGATATTCTTACTTAGCGGTGTATCGCTAAAAAGACCACGAACATTTTCTCTGTGATAGTCCGATGTTCTAGAATGATCTATGCGGCGGCCTTCGTTATGTAACCTGGTAATTACATAACCTTAATGGAGCAGGCGGTTTGTCCTGAATGGAGCAGGCGGTTTGTCCTGCGTCCTCACAAAGACAGTAATCTGCGCTAAGTATGATAGATGGTAAAGAAAGGATTATGTCAATTATTCTTTTTTTAACAATGGAATTACGTCATTGATGTTATTTTTTAGAAAATCAAAGATAGTTTCTATAACTCTCTAGTATCTCGAGACAAGGAATTAAAGGATTCGATAGTAATGATGTTGAAAAAACAAAATAATCATTGAGGCAAAAGGAATGCGACCGGTCAGTCAACCGATTCACCTTGAGTGGAGGGCAACCGCTCGCCATTGCCCACAGACAATGGCTCTTTAGCTAGACTACTAGATACTGGCCACCGACTACTATCAACTATGAAGTCATCTAACCTCCTTGGAATTGAGCGATATTTTACGGAAATTTTGTGAAGAATCATCTGTGTTTCGAATTTTAAAAATCCTTCGAATTATCTTCTTATGTAAATAGTATGATTTAGGTTTGCAGTTGTCTGCGTATCACGCAAAAAGTATCAGATAGATTGCAATACTTGGTGCTTATTTCAAATAAATATCACGATACCTTCATGTAATATAAGGTAAGGTAATTTTAATAAACTAAGATTTTTATAAACACATCCTGTTCAAGAATTGTTTGTATATGTTTTCTCGCTGTGGGTAAATGGAACAAGCGGTGTGGTGCGCATACGGAGGAGAGGAAAAGAAATGCATAACTTTGTGGACAAAGAAATGTTATAGGTAAACTGTATTTTTGATTTAAGTTTTTTATTTTCTCCCTCTTTACATAACGTATATTGTTAAGATAATAAATAACGCAGATAAAGTCGCGAGTATCAGCTATTGCAAGATATTTAAAAAATGTTTTGGATGTTAAAAACAACCAATTTATACTTCAGAAGGTATATCAATAATTCTCCTTACGTTTTATTCCTACGTACTCATTTTCCAATAAATTTCCAAGAACACAAGTCAACAAAACATTTACCTTTCTAATGTAGTCTATGTGTTTACGTCACAACGACTCCGTGGCACGCACTATCCGTTCTCGCAACGTACGAATCAATAAAAGTGTTGCGGTGTGCAACAACTGGTCGTTCATTGATATGAGGCGTGTCTGTATTTAGCAATTTGCAGGCCTTCGAACCGATTCGACCTTTATCTTGGATGGGCGAAAGCTGTGCAAGGTCGGGGTGAGTGCTTACTATATACAAACATAGCTTACATTTAAGAACTTTTGTGTTTATTTAAGTAATTGAAACGATGATGGCTGCGTCGTAGAACGTAGGTTCGAATCATTACACCTGAGTAGGAATTTTCGGTAAGGCAAAACATCCTGATGAGATCATAGCATGGTTTTTACTAAGTCCGCCAGACAAGCTACCAATCATAAGTTGAAAGTCTGTCGCAAGGCAGATTTTGATGTGTTCCGGTAGCTGCACTTGAGAGCCAATCCTCCTGTAGGTTTAGCGTATTTATCGTAAATTTAATTAACCCTTATCGTCATTTAAAATCAATCAGTTATTCTTTTACATATATAGATATAAAATAAAATGGGGAAAATAAATTTTGCTAAAAAAAGGCGTGCAAAGCCGCAAATATTCCTAATTTGTTTTAAACTTAATACATAAAATAAAAGTGTATGTGTACTTATGTACATGCGTTAGAAGTTATACTTCTTTGGCGTAACGAGATAAAAATATTTTCAAAAATTTTATCGTTCACCTTATTGTACGTTTGTAGAAAAAACGACACTAACAATAGCAAAAAGGTATTTCATACATTGAAAGTTTTAATACAAAGAAATACAAACAACAAATACAAAGAAACAAAATGTTGACTATAGCTAACTTCAGGGTGTCGGTTTTTCGTGACGGTGTGCGCGCGCATCGCAATAGCTTCAGGGTGTCTATTTTTCGTGACGGTGTGCGCGCGCATCGTATAAATTTACTCTCATCATTTTTCCCTAACGCGACAAAAGAAGTATAACCTCAATATAACAGAATTACTAGGTCTTATGCATTGGTTAAAATTTCCGTATCTGAATATCTTGCAAGTACTCTCAATACCATAACTTACTAATTAGATGTTATGCTGCTAGATCGTAGCGGTCAGTGTTCCGGTGTTATTAATCGTATCTAGTTATTATCAAGTCTTCTGGTACACCGGTTTAGAACATATGTCTACTGTGCAAGGGTAAAAGCTGGGTAAGGTCGAGGTAAGCGATCAGTGTTTACTGTAATTAATGCGATCTTGAATACTATAAATGTCTATTGGTAAGGTCGATTTAATATTCTTTAAATCATTTAGTACGTATTTTATGTTCTTAGATATTTAATAATCTATGATCGTGAACACGCTACACCTATGAGGGACCGACTCTCAAGTGCAGCTGCCGGAACATACCCTTATGGGCTTGGCGACAAATTTTTAACTAGAAGATGGCAGCTGGCCAAGCTCCCTTAAAGATAGCCCTACCAACATGATATGACTTCATCAGAATGTTTTTGTATGTGTGTGTTGGTGTGCTTCAGTCAAATCATGTGGTACACATTTCTCACGCTTTTTCACTATTCCAATTTGTTTCCAGTGAATTAAAATTGTTTTATCAATCACACTGAAGCCTGCCGCTAACTTTGATGCGGTAGGCGATGGATCCGCTTCCATTATCATCTTCAATTCTTCATTGTCAAGTAGGGTATCCGACCACCCAGGGTTTTGTTATGTAAGTCAAAATTTTCAGAATGAAAACATTGGGACCAAAATGTACCGTATTTTCTTGTACATTAGATTTCCCATATACATAATTTATCCTTGTAGCTGTTTCTGCAGCGCTGATGACACGGTGGAATTTGTATTCGTAAATAACACCATATTTTAAGTTTTGGCAACTTGTGATGATTTTGTGACGATATCAAAGAAAAATCAAACGGTACGAAAACAAATGAATCACTAAATTCGAAACACAAATACACGCGCTTGAATTTGAAATATATTTGAATTTGGAATTCCTAACCAAACGTCAAATATTTGAGATCAAAATGGCCCGCTCAACGAAACACTAATTTCATAAACACTTAAATACTTAATATTATAATATACATATAAATAACATAGACAAGAGTAAGCGCACATAGAGTTATTATTTTTATATAAATGACCACAACCTTGAAAAAACCGTAACGGCTTACCTTCATGATTATTCCGCTTGAGGTAGACAGAATTACTCGACTGTCGGTATAATTGACCTTAAGTATGAAATACGCTTGTGTAATTCGTCTCGTATGTTTTCTGGCTTGTGGTCTAGAAAATATTATGTATAAACCGAGTTTCAAATGTTAATATCTTGTTCATATAAAGTTGTGGTTATCACATGAGTGGATACATAAATCTACTTAACATTACATAATGTTAGAATCCGGCTTTCTATAAAATTTCGCGAGTTTTATTTACTTTCCTACTCAGCCATTTTTATTATATATAGTGTTTGTATAGATCTTATACATGCCGTGTGGTGCCGGCAGAGTAGAATAGCACCACCCCATATTTTCCCGTGGGTATCGTAAAAGGCGATTGTGGGAGTGCGAGATAGTACTGACCCCTTGTATTTTCTCACCGGGATACTATACCATCTGTCTGAGTCCTTCTCCAGTCGGTAACGGTCTCCGTTCCACTGGGTCCAAAAGAACAAGGACGAGTATGTGCACCTGTATCTTGCGCGTACACTTGTGCACCTTAATATATCCTGCACATATGACTCCGAGTATATAAGTTTAGGGGTCAAAGTGGTCGCCATGACCGAAAACGGGCGGAACAATCATCATCATATCTTGTACACTTCAATTTCTAAATGTATTATTAAGGAGAGAGACGAACTTCTTAGCCTTCCATGGATTCACCATGCGGGTGCCGGGTTCATCGTGTGGCAGAGGGAGAAACTCAGAGCAGTTCCCAGGACTTGCGACCCAGGTGTAGGTTTAAGGAGGCCCCCTTTAAGATGCGCATCAACGCTCACCTTCACTGCTCGAGTTTCCCGCCCTGCCTAGCCAAATTTGGTAGGAACCTGTTAGTGCAGCCTTTGATACTCGTTCTAAAATAGAACTTACTGCAGTTCTCGACAGGCCAAGGTCTTTCAGAAGGTTGTAGAGAGATTTTGCTGCTATACCTCTCGCTCCTACTTCTACCGCGTATCAATTAACCATATAGCCATTTTTATTTAGTTCAAAGTTAATTTATGTAATATCTATAGTTTTCTAGTTACTAGAAGAAACAATCTTAATAAGTTTTTTGGTTGACAAATGCACTAAACTTCAATCGATATTTTTACTATTAAGTATAATGTTGCTGATTTCAAATCAAAGCAAACATACTTTGTTCAGTCACTGTGAATACGCTTATGAATGATGCGAAAACAAGCCAGTAACTGAGAAGAGTCGGCAAGAAACTCTGATTATATTAACATTATCACTACATATTACAAAACAAAGTCCTCTGCAACGTCTGCCTGTCTGTTCGTGATAAGCTCAAAAACTAATCAACGGATTTTCATGCGGATTTTCCCACTACATAAACTGATTCACTAGGAAAGTTTAGATATAAAATTTGTCGTTTCTTTTGTATTATCAGGGCGGGACAACGTCAGCCGGTCCTGCTAGTTTAAACAATATTTATCTCACACACGGTTATTTAATACTAAATCAAGCATATATTGTACTATGTAACTAAATAACTAATGTAAATAACTAAGATTATATTGATATTCATTTTACTATAATTGTAAATGGGTGGCACAAGAATCACTTTATTGAAGTGAAAACATCTTTAGGATCACTGAATAGTGAACGTAAGTGAATCGTCATGTTCGGTTCGGTGACGCTGACTCGGATTAACTCGACTCCACAAAACAACAACCATTTTGACTGTCTGACAAGGTGTGCTGTTTAATAATTACATATCACTACATATTATAAAACAAAGTCTCCTACCGCGTCTGCCTGTCTGTTCGCGATAAACTCAAAAACCACTGAACGGATTTTCATGCGGTTTTCACCAGCGTATAAAGTGATTAATGAGGAAGGTTTTGGTATATAATTTGTCAAGGATTTTTTTATAATCAGGGCGGGACAACGTCTGCCGCGCCCGCTAGTTACAATAATAAAATAATATTAACTATTTTTTTTATGTCATAGCAGGCAAACGAACTGGTCACCTGATGTTAAGTGATCACCACCGTCCATAGACACTAACAACACCAGAGGAGTCATAAGTGAGCTGCCAGTCTGTGTTTAGGGGAAAGGGAGGAAGGGAGAAGAGGAGGAGGGAAGTGGGTCTCCGGTGCTCTCACTGGCCTAACGCTACGCAACAATGCATGCACTGTTACTTCACTAGTTTTTGTACATACATTGTGCGTATATAAATATTACAAATATTTATTCACATATAATCATTTTAATGTGTACGTATTTATTTATAAGTTTTCACTTCTATCGTGGCGAAGCACACACCTACTTTCTTGTTATTAACTTGTACTTTGTAACTTAAGCGAACGAAGTCGCGGGGTCGCGGGAAGTAGTACAATATAAATAATAAACACACGCAAGAGGGGAAATAATGTTTATTAAAAGTTAAATGCTGTAACTCGCTTAGCAGCAGAACGTCCAACTAATTATGGTCATTATATGTCTATTTACATCCAAAAGAATTATAGTGTGACGATTTGCTGACGGTTCACACTTCAATAGTTTTGGAAACCAATGTAAAATTATTATTATTTTATTATGAATTAACAAAACCGAAATAATTTTATGAACCTAAGGAACAGAAGCGTTGTCCGATTTGTCAAGCACTTGGCCGACTTGCGGTGTCTAGTCGCCAATTACAACAAATTGATTCTTATGGAAAATCAATGTGAACCGGTTACGTAACCGAATAGACTAGGTAATAATATCGACAGAGTAAAAATAAAATACAAAAGTTTTTAAAACGGTTTACGATATCGTAACTGCATAAGCATGCAAGTCATATTTGCAAATCTCTTCTCTTATTATAAGTTAATAAAATCTAAACATGCAAAATTTTGTATTTATACATAATACTAGCTTATACTCGCGGCTTCATTTTATATATTCTCAAATCACATTGTTAGTATACTAAAACTTTTGTAGGTGGTAGAGCCAAACTGAAGCTATTATTAGTTTCAGCATGAATGTGTCGGTTCGCCCAGGGTAGTACCACCGTCTCACAGAAAACCAACGTGAAGTAACAGTGCTTGGACTGTTGCGTTTCGTTCTGTCAGTGAGAACGCCGGAGAGCCACCTCCCCGCCCCCTTCCCCCCTCCCCCCTCCCCCAAACACATACTGGCAATGTACTTGTTTGTGGCTCCGCTGGTGTTGCTTGTGTATGGACGGCGGTGATCACTTACAATCACGTGACCAGCGGGTCCTATAATTAAAAAAAAAAAATCTAGCGAATGTTCATTGATTAATGCAATAAAATTGACATAACCTTTATACTTAAAAGTAATATTAGTAACATTAATAAAAAAAAATTTAATAGTTCTATCGCCTGACTAGAACTGCTATACAAAAGTTGAAAGATTTATAGAAAACGATATACTATGTAAAGTTGTGCACTTTACATATATACATTTATATTTCAACCTCCGAAATCTATAGAGTAACAAAACTGCTAACTAAGTAAGCCAATAGATGTGTACTGTTTCATAATTCTATGGCCGAAATCCCTAACAGATCCCAACACCCACGGTGTTATCAATATTTTAATCTCGAAAAAGATCGTCCGTAACATAAAACTATTAGAAAAAAGGTAACGAAGAGAGCATTAAAATACCGAAACACGAGGCACGCGATCAGGGATCGAAGTTGTAATATTAACGTGCCAGACACGCCTACCTGTTTCTTTAAAAGATACCCAATTGTACAGTCGACGAAACAAGTGCTATCCTTAATATCGTTTTGTTAAAACTGTCTGTGGCTTCGATTAATTAAAATCGCTATAAGTGTAATGTTACTTCTTAAATAAAGTGGTAATTTTTTCAATCTTATTGTATGAAGTTAATCTGACGTTTTCCGTACAATGGAAGGTTACACGGTAATGCGGCAAAAGATATGCTTTTCATATACTTTATCCTAGTTATTTATAAACGTATTTTGCTACAAAATTTTAGTAATACCTACATTTATTCTATAGCAGATGTTGCTTAAGATATTGTCGAGGTGGAAGTTAATAGGTAGTTTACTGGCTTAACCTGACTTATTTAGGTTTAAAATATTGTTGCTAACATTATACATGCGAACATAAGTCATGAAACTTTGCATACATTTTACCAAGGGAACAAAAATAGACATAGGGTATCCAGAAAAATGAGCTGTTCCTTAGGTATATATCAACTATATATTACTGCGAGTGAAGACGCCAGTAAAGGCTAGTTATTACACATAATAACTTCTTAGTGAATGGTACATAGCTGCAAAATATAATCTCACAGAAAAGGGTTTTGAAAGACTTAACATGAATTAGTTTCCAGGTGAAGTAACAACGACTTTTGAGTGAAACATTTAAAAGCAAGGAAATAATTTTAACGGCGAACTGTTCATTTTTGGGATTATCGCTATTTTCATAGCGTTTTCGGGAATTTATTACGAGTGTTCAACTTGCTAAATAGAATTAAGATAAAATTACTTCTCTACTCGAATGTACAAAATAACACGCTACAAAAACTAGTTTAAGAGCCACGAGCTTACATGTATCATCTTGAATATAATAACAAATATGCCTCATAAGCTAACATTAAAAATAATACATTCCAGAGTACCTTTTCCAGTACCTTTTTTAGGAAAATAAAACCTTATGTGGCCTACTAGTGTGCAATATTACAAGCCCAATACTTGGTTATCCTAATATACCTGTTTGGTCTGAATACCTTACATATTCTGAGTACATTTACTAAATAAGGTATAACTACGTTAAAAAGGAAGAATCTCTTTCTACAATTAGTTCTTGAGTAACTTATATAGTAATTCGATTAAAAAAGGGTTTGCAGAATACGATAAGGGAACAAAAACGTTGAGCGAGTGTAGAAAACATTGTATGTTCCATTACAATACGATGAAGTATTGTGATCTATATCTAGACTATTAATATAAAGGGCTAAACGAAATTTGTTTGTTTTTAGGATATCTAGAACTAGCTTTGCCCGCAACTCCGTCCGCATGGAACCTAATGTAAAAAAACAGTGACTAATGAAATCATCTGCAGAACGCACTGCATCTGTGAATGCAGTACTTTAGCAGTGACGCGTGTCCAAACAAACAGAGAGACAGAAAAACATTTCTAAAAATAAATGAAATGCATTTTATTACTTATTCCTAGACACCTGCAACATTTTTTTTCACAAAAATGTAAAAAGTAGAGACACGTTACATTTAAATTCTTATTACATGTATCGAAGAAGATATCTAGAACCTCTGATACGATTCTCAGTAAATTCTTTTATTAATAAGAAGTTACGATCAATCTGTGTAACATAGGCTACGTTAAATTTAATATATTGCAATTACGTTATAATCATTACATAGTATAAAACAAAGTCCCCTACCGCGTCTGTCTGTCTGTCTGTTCGCGATAAACTCAAAAACTACCGAACGGATTTTCATGCGGTTTTCACCAGTAGATAAAGTGATTGATGAGGAACGTTTTAGTGTATAATTTGTCAAGCATTTTTTCATAATCAGGGCGGGCTCGCTAGTGTATAATAAATGCATAGTAAACTCAGGACCACTCGTCATTCCGCCCACTTTAAATTAAAATATAATATTGAATAGCAATGACATGCACCGTAGTGCCAACTAGTTGCAAGTTATTATAATAACACAAAATCAATTTCCACAAAAAAAAGATGTGCCAACGTTCACAATGATCGACCAAATGGTTTTAGAGTTTATCTACTGTATATATACCAACATTTATTTATATATATTTATCTCGTAGCGTATACATATGTACAATATTAAATTATACAAATGAATACATATAACTTTATGCACGGAGTTTTTGGTGGGATTTTCGAATGTCGTGTAATGGTTTTTATATTTTATTCATAATCTTGTGTTATTTGGCTCTATATTTTGCAATATTGGTGGTGTTTTACGTTATATACTTTGGTTATTGTGTACAAGTGAAGTGCATGGAATTTGACTTGCTACAAAAACTCCCTGGAAAGTTTTAACAAGACGGCTACCATCTTGTTAGTTCATTGAAATTATCGCAATAAACTTTTAATGTCATTAGCTACTTGACAATGGCAGTAATAATCTACTAGAAGATTGGTTGCCAAAATTAAAATAAAAATATTTATGCACAAAACTTAAAATTCACTGAATATTAGAAAAAAAAAGTTTATCGGCATGTGAAATCCTATTTTGAACATTACAGATAAAGTTTTCTCCTACCAGGCGAACAGGATTCGCGAGGAGGTCAACAACGCGATGAAATGTTTGAAAGATACACGTGAAAGTGTTCACATACCTACATACATAATACATATGCTGACAAAACAATTGTTTTCACCTCATCGCGTGAATGTTAATAGTAAAAGTGAATTTATCCGACTGTGAGTGATTACTTTAAATTATTGTATTCAATTTAACTATTGTCATCCAATCCAATGAATAAAATTATAGAATTCAACACAAAATAATTAGGCTCTAGAAGATATTTTGACTTTTTTTAAATCTTAATTTCATTTAAGGACTTTTTTTATCTAGCTAGTCTTATAGAGTTTAGATACATTTCTAGGAATCGAATTGTTAACACCAGAGGAAAATCGAATTACATGTAATTGAAAAAAACTAAAATCAATTTATAGTTGTACTCGATCTAAATTATGACTTATATTTCCTTTTTAGATATACTTTACTTTTTCTATTTAGTAATTATTGATGACTTTTAATGTTATCAATAAAAAATTGAATATAGTGTTCTTTGTGTAACAACGACGTGGCACTATCTTTATATATAAGTCTTTAATAATCATACTTCATGTCTACTGATCTATACTAGTCTATAGGACTAATATTATAAAGAGGTAAAGTTTATGAGTTTGTGACGTTGTAGGAGGTGATATCTGGATATACTAAGCCGATTTTGAAAATTCTTTTACCAATAGAAAGCCACGTTATTTGTCAGTGTCATAGGCCATATATTAACCCGAAAAATTAAATTCTCTTTTGTGGTAGTCGGATTTGCAAAGTAAGTCGAAGAAAAAACGGTTGAACGAAAACGTTTCTTATGAAACGTTGCCTTAACGATGAGAGATATATAGTTGAGTTCTAGAGAAAAGTTGCAGAGCTTGATAATACCTACAAAAAAGTCACCGACATCATATGTCTAACTCTATAGCACTCAGTACTAACCGAATCACACGCATAATTTCATCACAAGCAAAAATGTTTACTGCCGAACTAAGTGGGTACGGGTCAGCGAATCTGCAATATTTGTACACTCATTGGTAACAAAAACTTTAATCATATTGAAACTTAAAAAATAATGTATTATGGTCGAACTTCAACCGCTGGACACGACGACCAGCCGTAATTATTTAGTTACCTACCTAAATTAAACTTCTAGAAGATACATCCTCTTTTATCTCTGATCTCCTTTAAAAATAAGATCAAACGATGATCGTTCAATGGCATCGTGTTCAAATACAAAATCCTGTGCTTATCCAGAGTTTATAGTGAAGGAAAACATCGCGATGAAAGGCTTTGTTAAGGTTATTTCTAATACCCAGCTAGGTAAGTAAAGACCCTTAAGTAAAAATTTTTGACGCGAAACATATATAAGTATTTTCCAGCAGCCGCACTCGAATGCCGTCCTCCTAAGTTTAGCGTGTTACCATTTTAAGATATATCGTCATTTAACATTAGGTGAGATAGTGATGAAACGCAAATATCTATAAAGTATAAAAATACTCCCACAGAAATCAGATTATTTGTACTATTAAATTTATTTATATTTCCGTCAAAATATAGCAGTGCACGCGCTGTTTTATTATGGTCCAAAAGCTATGGTTGATTATATATGAGTACAATAGAAGCGGTCTAATTTGATTTTCAGGAGTAACAATATATTTCATTTAGTCTCCGAAATGCAGTCTTTTGAGGTCAGTTATAACTATAGGTAGCTGGGTATAGGTACCATTTAATATAAAATATTATAAAGAGGTAAACTTTGTAAGTTTGTGACCTTGTGGGGGGTAATCTCAGGAAGTACTAAACTGATTTTGAAAATTCTTTTACCACTAGAAAGCCACGTTATTTGTGAATATCATAGGTTATATATCATCACGCTAAGATCAATAGAAGCGGAGGACCAATGAAGAATGTTTCAAAATCGGGGGTTTTTTTCACTTGCGAGCTTCCGCTGCGTGATAGCGTTAGTTCAAAGTAAGTAACCGCGAAGTCGCGGACAGAGGCTAGTTTAACATAAAGAGGCTGCATACTCGTTTGCTACTTCACAACATAAACAAAAACACATGTATATAATAATTGTTACCATAGTCGACTAATTTATTAATTTTTTTGTTTTATCAAAATACACATTGTTTATGTCCATTTAGGCATAATTAAATGACAGCTAGTTTAAATTATATGACTAAACGTTTACGTAACTATTTTCTAATATATTCGTATATATACATAGAGAGAAATAAACTTTCATTTTTATTTGAGGATATTTATTAGGTTTAGTAAACCTAGTGTACTTTAAATATGGTGTCACGTGATCTCCGCGATGACCAATCTTATCCTTGTAGTGGCTCTTACCATTGGATTACATAGGATCTCCGTATGTACTTGAATTACGATAAGGAAATTTACACAGATTTGACTTATCACACAGTAAACTTAAAAGAATTTAAGATAGTTTGGAATTCTTTAGTGATAACAGCTGTATCCTTTGATTGGTTGATACTAAAGAGATTGCGATTTTTTTTAATATACATTTCTCCATAATCTAATCTCATATTTGAATGACATTGAGGTCCGAGATGGTAAACATGCCAAATGTAGAGGGACTGGCTCTCAAGTGCAACAGCCGGAACACACGCATAACTGTTTAGCAATAGATTTTAGTTAGCGTGTTCGAAAACCACGTCTATCGACGAAGATTCGAATCGCGAACGAATTGGAACTTTCAATGAAAAATAACTTCGTGAAGTATCTGTGGCATGGTGTTAGGACTCTTTCTAAGTCCGCCGCCCGATAGCTACCATCCTCAAGTTTAAGATCTATAGTCAAACACCTATGGGTGTGTTCAGGCAGTTGCACTTGACAGCTAATCCTTCTAGATTTAGCGTGTTTGCCATGTTAGACCTAAATTATATCTATAAAGTATGAAATAACAAGCTGGCCTGGCGGACGTTATGCCGCCCTGATAATAAAAAAAACCATGAAAAATTATACACCTAAACCTTCCTCATGAATCAATTTACGTACTGGTGAAAACCGCATGAAAATATATTCAGTAGTTTTTGAGTTTATCGTGAACAGACAGACACATAGACGTGGCTGAGGACTTTGTTTTATCATATGTAGTGATAATGTTTTTTTTAAGATGAATGTCAGCCATTAAAATAACGTATTCTATAGTCAATAGCAGTGTGAAATATTTACAGAATTACAACCAGTTGGTAAATTCCTAGAACTGTGCCAAGGTGCAGTCGTGAATTCTCGTCAATTGTCACAACCAAGTCGTATTTTATGCCGATCGCGTGTTTTACGCAAGATCTCAATTATAACATTATAATACATTCTTTGTCATTTTATCAGACCTCGTGGTACGGTGTACTATTGTGCGGTAAGGTGCTTAGTTACACTAACTAACCATGCTTAGTTGAAATGGGCTTGTGTGAAATATATTAGTGTATATTTCCTTATATTCTACTAACCCACTTCAGCTCAAGAAGAAGAAGATAAAACCAAATCTTCCTTTTACAGTACACTCATGTAGTATAGTAAAATGGCTGAATGGCTTTAACCGAACTTAAACCAATCAATATTTTTGAAGATCTCCCTATTGTTTTATGTCTCATCCACTCATTCACTCACTTTTGACAAAGAGTTTATGTAACCCAATATCTTACATTTAATAAACGATTTGTCAAAAAAAAACCATTAAATCCTTGCCTAATCAATTACAAACACAACATAAAAATAATTATCCAAATAGGTACAGGTGTTCTGAAGTGACGCGATTACATACATTCGGCAATTGATTTTTATTTATATAGGATAACTAGCTGGCCCGGCAGACGTTGTCCCGCCCATGATTATGACTAATTATATACTAAAACGTTCCTCATCAATCACTCTATTCACCGGTGAAAACCGCATGAAAATCCGTTCAGTAGTTTTTGAGTTTATCGCGAACAGACAGACAGACAGACGCGGTAGCGGACTATATTTTATACTATGTAATGATATAGACAGATTCAATAGAAAGTATATACACGAGTGGTATAAAATACATACTCGGTATACAAATCCATAATAATGTTCACAGAAACGAAAGCGTGTGTGGTACGAAGGAAGTCGTGAACATTATTATTTCTCATTGTGCGAAACAACAGAAAATACGTCGCGACAGTTTTTACGACACAGCAACGATCAGTGCAGTGAAAATTGACCCCACTGTGTGGAGCTGCTATACGAGTACGCGACGTCTGATTACTGCTTTCACGAACGTTTGAACTTCACAAGTTTTCAAATGTAAGAGTCGGCGACAAACGTTTACTCCAAAATATATTACATAATAATATACAGAACTTATGTAATAACGTGGTTTTCGCTTCTAGTTTCTATACTATATAAGAACGTACATATAAGGAACTGTATAGCGGTTTATCGTACAACTTTCAGGTAATTTTGTGTAAGTTTATGCTGTGCTTAATCTACTTGTCACTAGCTGCTTCCTCGGCTACGCACAGGTGTACTAATGATGAAAATGAGAATAAATTTACGCTTTACGTACAATCATGTAATCAATGATACTATGACTAAAAATCTTTAGATACGTTACTCACTCATGATATTTTGACAAAACAAATGGCACGATAACGCACACATATGTAAAATAATATTGTAACGCCACACTGCCTTAGATAAAATGTACAAGTAAGACGGTATATTCTCAAAATCAGTGGTGAAAAAGAAATAACTATATGTTGCTTAGATACGGGCGGATTGACGGGGTAACTCAAAAATAAGCTAATTAGCCAAGTTTTAACAAGACGATATCGAAGCGCTTATAACGTATCTACAGCTTTTTAGTTTGAACATCAAGCTGTAAATGTTTTTGAAGTTATACGTCTTTTAGCGCGTTAGGGAAAAATGATGAGAGTACATATTTAAGATGCGCGCGCATCGACACCCTCAAGTTAGCTATAGTCAACATTTTGTTTCTTTGTATTTGTTTGTATTAAAACTTTCAATGTATGAAATACCTTTTCTCTATTGTTAGTGTCGTTTTTTTTACAAACGTAGAATAAGGCGAAAGATAAAAACTCTGAAAGATTTACACACTTTTTTAAGATGCTTGTCTGTATGTCGTCTGCCTCACTCACTTACTTTTTATATGGAGATTTTTAAACCCAATTACATTTCTGCATGATTTATGTAATATTTTCTCGTCATAGAATCCTTATACCAAGAATTACAAACAGAATCAAAATTAACCAAATATGTGCAGAAGTAAAATGCTGCGCTTAATAATGTAGAAGCCTAAAGTGACTCGGAGAGCGTGATAATAAAGCTCGCAGTGCTCTATATTGACTCCATATATAGTTTTTATAGTCACAATTTTCAAATGTTTGATTGACTTATTCGATATACAATAAATTAATAGGTTTCGGCGAGTCTGCGTTAATATTACATTCTAAAGTCATAGAGCTACGAGAACATTTGGCAATTAGTTTTTATTTGTATAGATTTTGTCAATTTCGCTTTGATAAATTTGATTGTGATATCATTAATGATATTTATGCCAATTCATTTTGTTCCTATAAAAAAGTCTTTAATGAAATAATGTTTAGAATGATAGGTGAAAGTGTTATTGACCTTCAATGTGAAAAATTATGTCCCCAATTTAAAAGTAAAAGTTTATATCTTTCAAAATAATTATATTGTCATCTACAGAGCATAAATATTTACACTCGCGGATCCGTATCTGTGGTTGTTAATATTTGTTATGTGCGATGGATTGAAAAGTACAAAAGTTGATGACCTATAGCGCCATCTATTGGTGTATTAGACAATACAAAACACAATGAATATTTTACATAAAAAACATTTACGTTTGCCAATTTTCATGGTAATGCGACAAACGGTGCTTATTTATTTATTTATTTACACATTATGCGTTAAATACGCAATGGCGGACTTAATGCCGAAGGCATTCTCTGCCAGTCAACCATTAGGTGATGCAGAGATAAATGTTGGCAGGTGTAAAATGTGAGGTTTTTATGAAATTATTTTTAACCTATTTAATATCACAATATATAAATAAAATATCAACACCAATATACTACATATTGCTTATATATTATTATGCATATATATATATATATATATATATATATATATATATATATATATATATATATATATACAATATCGTATATTTGCGGTTTCTTCATAGAAAGGTCATATTGTAAAAGATAAATTAAGAGTGACAGAATGTATAACAATAGTTTAATACCATTTTTATCTTTATATATCAAAATTTCAATGTGTGTTTTGGCGTAATTCTTCTGCTCCTAAAACGCCTTAAAAATTTTAATGATTTTTTAAAGTTATACTTCTTTTGGCGCGTTAGGGAAAAGTGATGGGAGTAAATTTTTAAGATGCGCGCGCACACCGTCGCGAAAAACCGACACCCAGAAATTATTACGATGCGTGTGCACACCGTCACGAAAAACCCGACACCCTGAAGTTAGCTATAGTCAACATTTTGTTTCTTTGTATTTGTTGTTTGTATTTCAATGTATTAAATAACTCTTTTCTATTGTTAGTGTCGTTTTTTCTACAAACGTAGAATAAGGCGATAGATAAAAATTTTGAAAAGATTTTTATCTTGTTTCGCCTAAGACGTATAACTTCTAACGCATGTACATAAGTACACATACACTTTTTTTTTTGTATGATTGAGACAATTAGATATAGTTTGATCCGATTGATTTGTTATCAAGACTATTTTTTTTATTGCTCCAAACAAAATGTTCTTTTTATATCTTCTTGGATTTCCCAACTTAGAAAAAAATATCATTCCAAATTTGAAACATTTCAGCAAGTCAATATTTTTTTATATATTGACTTATTAAGGTATGTGACAGAATAACGTTTACCTTTCTGATTTCCTTATTTATATAGAGTTCAGATTGAGATACCAAAATGTTTGATATGTAGGTACCTTAAAATTTATGACAACGTAAGATTACTCTATTAACTTTGTCATTTTTATCGCGATAAATAGTTGCCGTTGCCTGTGTATATTAAAAGCATTTACATGTAGATATCAATTACATATATATCATAATAATACTTACAAAGATCAAACAAAACTGACCGATATTAATCTGAAACAACAATACACAAATAAGATTAATATATAAGAAATCAAATTGGTATAATCAAGTTTTTGATTAGAATCTTTGCAGTCATCAGTACATAGTATAAAACAAAGTCCCCTACCGCGTCTGTCTGTCTGTCTGTTCGTGATAAACTCAAAAACTACTGAACGGATCTTTATGCGGTTTTCACCAGTGGATAAAGTGATTCACGAGGAACGTTTTAGTATATAATTTGTCCAGGATTTTTTTATAATCAGGACGGGACAACGTCTGCCGGGACCGCTAGTATACATTAAATTCGATATTCTATTTGATCATCTAATGGGTAAGGTATAGAAGGATACCATTAAGTTTCTGTAAGTGTATGAGAACTATATGCTATATCTACATTCATTATGACCTCATCCAACTCATTGATTAATTATAATTCCTTTACCGATTTTAAGGCACTCTTTTAGGTTTCATTATTATTACTCTTCCATATAGAAAAGTACAATTATATATTGCGTAGACAATACACAGCAAATGTCTCTATCTGCCAATAAAAACCCTGTCAAAATCAGTTCAATCGTTTAGGAAATTAACCTAGAAAGGACAAAAAACATTGCAATTTTGTTTATATATAGATTTAAGCGTATTAAAATTGGCGTAACGTTTTAAATATAGTACTTTAAAATATTATTTTCAGTTATGATAAAAATTATCATAATTATGTTAATTCTCTTCATGTTTATATCTATTCGGATGGAATTTTATAATTTATTTAACACACTTCCTTGATTGAAAAATTTTAACTATGGCCCGAGGTGAGATGACAGTACAGTGCAAGACAATAAAGAAAAATGTGAAGGTAAGAAGCTATTTTAAATATCTAAAGACGAGAGGAAATAGATTAAATATGTGGGAGTGAGCTAAGACGGAAAAATTCCGCAAAAATATTCTCTTAGAATTCCCGAGAATTTTGGGGAGGTTATTATTACATTAGGAAGGCTTATAACTAATGCGGCAAGAATAATTTATAAATTTGTTTCTGGAATCTTTAAATGTGAGAATCGAGTTCAAAAGCACATTAATCCGAGTTACCCTGTAAGTCTGGAATAGTCATCAAGAATATACTAAAGCCACGTTAAAATTAAGAGAGAAAAAAAAGAATAAATAAGTATGAGATTTATCGAGAAATTTCAAACACAGAAACCTAATAAATATTAAATAATACTTTTCAGTTATAAGAGATGGTTTATAATTTTACATAGTAATGTATCGAAAATATTGTCACACCCATATGTCGAATAACATGGAAAAATACAGCATTTTTGAGTTCTGCCAAAAATCATTTGATTTTAACCTCAGCTGGTTTATACAATTGTTATGCTAAGCACCGACGACTCACGCAGAAGACATCCGAACAGGTGAAAGCAGTCAGACGCCTTTTACGTACATATCTGTGGCCTTAGGCATTGAGCGGTCCATTAAACCTACCTACTTGATTTGTTAATAACGTTCGTTTTGGCTATAGAATGATTGAGGACCTGCTAAAAATTGAGGCCCCGTAGATCATAATATATTATTTGAAATCGATCATGGTCTTTGAACATGAATTATCGTAATGCGGCATAATTATATATCTACTTGTTTTAGAAAACGCGCTAGGTAAGAATTATACATATGATTAAGACGTCTAACACGTATTCGCTCAAGATAAATGACCAAGACGAGAATCTTATAACTGTCAGAGTTTTTTTTTTAATAACGTTTATTTACTAACATACTTTCAAATGTGTTTGATATTCGATATCCTTCACTTTTCTTATATTTATTTATGCTAATAACTAGCGGGCCCGGTAGACGTTGTCCCGCCCTGATTATAAAAAAATCCTTAACAAATTACATACCAAAACCTTCCTCATGAGTCACTTTAACCACTGGTGAAAACCGCATGTAAATCCGTTCAGTAGTTTTTGAGTTTATCGCGAACAGACAGACAGACGCGGTAGGGCACTTTGTTTTATACTATGTAATGATTCTAAATATTAAATTATATAATATGACAATCAACATTATCTTGTATCATTAGCGAAAAAATTAAGAACAACTCTGAGGCATTATCTTGTTTGATGTCACATTTTTATGTAAGTCTATTCGCTCGTTAAGTATAGTGATAGCTGGTCAAACTTTCTTGTGTTAGAAAATACCGTCAGATTTCGGTCGATAATAACTACCATACTAATTATGCGATGAGAAAAACTGAGTTCACAATAGATAGAGCATGCTTGTATGTATTATTTGTAGTGTAGCGTTTTGTTTTTTTTATTGTGACGTCATAAGGCTAGTGTAATTTAGTAATAGTAGCGCGCGTAATTTTGTGATGTAGCGTTGTGTAAAGTTATAAATTAGTGTAGGGTGGAAACGCATTTAGCTAAGATGCTAACAAAAACAGAAGCACTATGACTGGTTTATCTCCTTACGCATCTCGGCATCCAGTTAAATCTAAAGGTTTCTTTAATCATATTATTTCATCGTAATAGTCACCTAGTGTCGAAAATCACTTTATTTAAAAATGTAATTTGCGTTTATCCCCTGGTCGTAGTCAATTACTACAACAATGAATATAATTAATATTAAAATTAATACACCGGTATCTTATGTTTGTGCCGAAACATTAAAACAACTTTCTTCGTCGTATCGACTTTTAAAAGGGAAATGAAAGTACGTGTTCGGAATGTTTTAATTTTATTATTTGTATTCGGATGTATATACATCATACTAATTAATTTTTAATAACTATAGCATAGAAATAGACAGCGAAATATTTCATCAAGCTATCACTTAAGCCTCAATACCGTAATCTTTTAACCCCTGGACTGTCCAAGACCATAAGGGTTTAAATTCCATAAAAACTAATGTATAACTTATGGTATACTGGTCAACAGTCTTGTTCACAGCGTAAGTAAAAAAATATCATTTTATTTGCAGAAACACGTCAACAATAACAAATGACATAATGAAAGATCATAATAATTTTATTAAATGGTATATTTAAAAACATGGTCCGCCATTTTGAGATATATAACACATACATATCTATATTACTATTATAAGGAAAAAAAGAGTTGTTTATTCTGTTGTGACGGATAAACTGAAATAATACTTAAACTTTTTTTTATCGAATTGATTACGCTATTGCTAGGTCAAGGTATTAACAACTTCACCGGACTACTAAGGCGAGCGTTTAAGGCAATCCGCCGATAAAAATACTTAACCGATTTTAGGAATTCTTGCACTTATAGAAAGGCTACGTTACTTGCATTTTATTTTCAAAACAAATATTAACGTGAGCGACACCGTGAACAAAAGCTAGTATATAACAAATAAAAAAACCTTTGTTTTAAAGTACTGATTAAACGAACATTCGTGCAGTTCTTTTGATATTAAGACCGTAAAAGGACCCGCAATTCTAAGGACTAAATAGTAGGCTTCTATTGAGGACTCATTTGTAGTTTCATGTGTCGATGTATATTACAAATTACAGCCTTCAAATTGGAACACCGAAGTGCGAATAATATTACTTTGCGGCGGAAATAGGTGTGACGGTTTCACTTCCACGGTCGAACATTGCACAGACTCTACAACTCTTACTTGCACAGGTCTTGCCGATAATTGCTGTATGTGTTTGGCGTATGAGGTTAGTGTGTCAAGGTTGGCAAGCATTTTGATATTCTATAACCCTAACTCAAAATCAAAAAGACTTTACTTAATATTTTAAAAAACAATTGCCGCGTCCTTCTTTATTCAGACGGCAATATAGATTACCTACTTCTATTTTATAACTAAATAATAACATCTTATAGATATGAAAATACAAAATAGTCGGAAATCAGTATACGAGTAATTATTACAGTTAACATTATCTTTAAAGCGCTTTATTATGAACAAGATATGCATGCGAAAACTAGACTAAATTAAGTAGACCTTGAACCCAGCTTTATCGAACCAAAGTAAAGATAAAAACATTACAAGTGGAAGAAGTCCAGATCGGTCACGGTGACTGCACAGTCTAGATGCAAGAAATAAGCCCACTACAGAAATTACCTACAATTTTGAGCTTATTTTCTAGTTTGGTGGAGCGAAACGGGACTAAAAGTTCACTTGAAGATATATCTTATCGTAAATGTGGAGATTTTAGGTTCGTTTAGTACGATCACCATATATCTAACATTAGTGCGTATAAACAGGTATCATAAATAAATAAAAATCATACAAAGTTTTTTTTTTTTTTATATTATTGAGTTTAGTATTTATATTATAATTTATTTAAATCCAGCTGTTACATACGTCGCTGTTCTCATGAAAATCGTTTTTTTTTTCATTTCTGGAGTACTATATATCTTATATGGGTTAATTGTGGACTGTTCTTATTTTAATTGTATTTACATCATGACTATTTCTTAGCGATTTTAGGTCACCTCTGTTGATATTTGTCATTATTGCTTAGTCCATATAGAGAAGCGTAATTATACAATTTTATTACGAAAAGGCATCTAATCCTTAGTAAGCATTTCGTTAAAATTGATTTAGCCGTCTGTTTGTTGTATATCATAGGTTGCAAACGAACAGGTGGGTCACCTGATGTTAAGTGATCACCACCGTCCATAAACACTTGCAACACCAGGAGAGTCGCAAGTGTGTTGCCATCCTGTGTTGGGGGAAAGGGATGTGGGTTATCCGGCGCTCTCACTGACCGAAAGAAACGCAACAATGCAAGAACTGTTACTTCACGTCGGTTTTCTCTGGGTCGGGTAGTAGTACCCTGGGCGAGACGACCCATTCATGTTGAAACCAGTAATAGCTTCCGCATGGCTCTACCACCTACAGATCTCTTCAGTGATACCTCTAAAATAACAGACACTTATATTTCTATCTATAGACTAGCCGCTTCATCCACGTGGAATCTATCAAACAATTTTTGTTCAGTGTAAACAGGCTCGTGAAGCGCTCGTGCTTTCGGACATTGCTTATTTAGTTCATTACATTTGCGCGAAACTTTTTATTTCAATAAAAGTCTCCTATGTCATTCCTTATAGTATCAGCTATCTGTTAGTGGAAGCCCCAATCTGTTCGGAAGGTTAACCGGAAACAAACATACAAATATTTTTTTTTTAATTAGTCTTCCGAAAATTATTCTCCAACTTTCATATCCATTTAGTAAGAACTTGTTATTTTGATATTATAAACTGGCACTTGAATTTTATAGATTTAATAATCTTATGCTAAAATACATATTTAAAATGTTAAAATCTTCTTAGAAAATCTTAAAACGTCTTCCGCTAAACTGTTAGATAATAGGACTATAGTATAGTACTATAGTAGTAAAGCTATAGAGCTTTACATACAAATTCTGTACATGTAAACAATGACCTAAGACAGGAAAAAAATCGGAAAAAAAATCTGAATTTTTGACATACCCACTTTTTAAGTAAAGTGACTAATTTCAATTTTTATTAAAACTTAATTATACATGATCAACATCACCCGAATCTCTATTTACATATTCAAATAATACAAAATCAATTACCGGCTAAAAGTGTATCCATGTAAATAGGACGTGACCATTTATACTAATGGTACAAAAACAACACTATCCCGATAGTTCCCGGACGCGTGACATTAAACCTCGGTTGGTCGGTGTTTTATATGCGTATGCGCATCCGGTAACCGTGCGGCGAAACTGTTCCAAGGCGTAGCGTGACACTTCACACCGCTTGGGGTCTATATGTTTACAGTTAAAACCTTAGAAAATAATCAACATTGTTGTGTTTACGTTTTTATGATAATATTCTGACATACAACTTGCAATAACGCTTACATATATGTTTTAAGAAGTCCGTTGGCTATACTAATATTATAAAGAGGTAAAGTTTGTGAATTTGTAGGGGTAATCTCAGGAACTACTAAACCGATTTTGAAAATTCTTTTAGCAATAGAAAGTCGCGTTATTTGTGAGTGTTACAGACTATATATTAATCCGAAAAATGAAAAGACTTTTTTGTGGTAGTCTGATTTGCAGAGTCGGAGAATAAACGGTCGACCGAAAACGTTTCTTACGAACGCTGCCTTAACGATGAGAGATATATGATTAAGTTCTAGAAAAGCTTGATAATGACTATAAAAAATTCACAAAAAGTAGTTTTTTTTTAATGTTTACCGCCCGCCCAATGAAGTGAGCACTAAAATTGATTTTTGTATAAATATTTTATTATCGATCTTCACTTAAAGCCAACATATACATATGACAAACATAAGATACCGTATTACACAATATATAGTCTCACATATTCACACATTTCCAATTTAACCGCATATTAAGTTTTTATTTATTACATATTTTTAAATCACTGTTGTTATAGTACTCATTATAAAAAGATTGTGATATCTGCGATACGATTTGTAACCAGTGTTATACCAATATTACTATAAATCATGTATACATTGAGTTGCAAGATATATATAAGTGTAATAATTACTATTATATCACACAACATATACATACACTCACGTTTGCTCAGCAACATTTAATTTTGTACTATCTTATTATTATATTATATACTAGCTGTGCCCGCGACTTCGTCCACGTGGCACCTGATGTACAGAACAATGACTAATAAAGTCATCTGAACGTATTTAGTCCATTTGCTTATCTACTTTTCTCTCATACTTAAGTCGCGGCGCCATTAAAATTACAATAAATTTTGATAGAGTGCACCGATTTTAATGAAACAACGCCTAAGTTACTCCCGAGGATATGCTTTATGATTTTCTTATATGAGGTTTTATTGTGAACCCAGTACTTCAGCAGTGATGCGTGTTCATACAAATAGACAGATAGACAGACGGACTACAGACAGACAGAGATTCAAAAATGATTGAAATGTATTCTATTACTTATTCCTAGACACATGCAACATTTTTATTCACGTAAATCGAAAAAGTACAGACACGTTAGATTTACATTCTTATTATATGTATAAATAAGGGCTATAATTCCTTTTATTACCATGCCTCCTTGTTTACACAATATATTTATTGTTTAATAGGTTTCCGGCGGTGAGTGTTAGTTACTGCAACACAGTTGTCAACTACAGCAGTTACTAGTTTTCATATAATTACATATTTAACGTTAACGATACTAAATTAAATTAAATCCATCCTCTTCATTACATAGTATAAAACAAAGTCCCCTACCGCGTCTGTCTGTCTGACTGTTCGCAGTAAACTGAGAAACTACTGAAAGGATCTTCATGCGGTTTTCACCAGTGGATAAAGTGATTGAGGCACGTTTTGGTATATAATTTGTCAAGGATTTTTTTTATAATCAGGGCGGGACAACGTCTGCCGGGCCCGCTAGTTGTATATATATTTACATTTATATTAATTTTTTTTTAATATATGTAATATTTGTAATCTGCTATTTTATATCTAATAAATAAATAGATAAACTCTCTAGTTTAAGTTCTCAAGATCTAGTAAACTGAAAATAATAAATCTATACTATTTTTGTAAGTTTAAAAGATTTGTATTTTGATTGTTAGCGAGAAATTCCAAAAATACAATACCGATTTTGAAAATGATTTCTCCTATAGAAAGATATATTACCAGACTAAAGTCGGGAGCAGACGCTTGTATATAATAAAAATTTAATACACCTTTATCCTAATACCGTTCACACAAAAGCATCTTGAACATAATCCATAACGAAGTATGCGAATGCACTTACGTAACTTTTACTTAAGGCTGCCATTCAGGCCAGAACAAATTTTGTGTTATCAAATTAACAAGAAATCTTATATTACAAAGTTACGAACTGTATTAAAAGGTGCCTTAATATTTGATACAAATTGTATTGATGTATGAAAACTATAAACATAAAAACTGTAATATATGCAATAATGGACAAAAAAACAAGTATCGTTCATCCGGGAATTATAGTTTTTTTTTCGAATTGATTACACTGTTGGCCTTGCAAGCCCTTTACAGTTTCACCGGACTACGGAATTACAATTGAATCGGAATATATGACTATACAATTTTAGAACAAAGAAGCCTCTGACGAGTAATAAGACTCGATTCTCGTTTTATAAGCCGCGGGTCGTCACGCCGCAAAGCGCGACAACTGATTGCTAGTTCGAAAATGAAGTCGGATTTATTTCGAATTAAATGGTAAATATCCTTAAATAATGATTTCAAACACTTTATTTTATAAATTACATATTAATGTCCTACATTTTCACATTCATTTAATTTAGTTGTTCATATTAAAAAGTATAGTTTCATGATAAATCTTGTACAAGAAATCTTATCATACACGTTATTTATAAATCAATTATTTGATAAAATCTATCTCATGTATATTTATTTTTCATTTATATTATTCACTAACAACCACCCGCGATTTTGATTATGTTTATTACAATATAATATTTAATAAGAAAAATCTCCTGTAAATTTAGGAGTACATACGTACTTTTATATCATTGAAATAATTATTAGAATTGGATTGGTAATTCCAGAAATTATTTCTGAGAAATCAACAAATTTCTGTTTTTATATTGATTTATAATTATCTATCTGCACGTCCCGTCTTTGCACGAATGTAGTAATGAACAGAATGAGATCAAATCTTTCCTTTACAGTACGACTACGTAATGAAATAATATCTGTCAAATCTGTTACTATTTGAAGGTTTTCGTACTGCCCTCTGTCTTTCTCACTCACTTTTTATGTGGATATTTTTAATACGAATTATTTACTTTTCCGTAGGATTTCTTATCATGATTTAATAGATACCTTGTCCTGAAAATAGTCTAATAGGTGTAATTGATCTGAAATAATACGCTTACATACATTCGGCGAATGATTTTTATTTATATAGATTCATAATACAAATATTTGTTATGTGATTCCTTTCAATATGTTGCAACTGAATTATCTTTTACGTACAATTACTTGACAACAAGCGAATTTCAATACATTTTAGCACGTATATTACGTACTTCCTGTAGAACCGTTACATAACAACTTCCACCTTTGCATCTTGAGGTAACAAAGTTATAAGACGACGACTTTTAACAGAATGTTCGATGTTCTATAAATAAGTAGTGCCGATGTTTTTAAATAACTAGAAAGTGCATTAGGTTATCCAGATATAAAGTGAACAAGTTATAAATTAATTTTTGAAGTTATACTTCTTTTGGCGCGTTAGGGAAAAATGATGATAGTAAATTTTTACAATGCGCGCGCACACCGTCACGAAAAACCGACACCCTAAAGTTAGCTATAGTCAACATTTTGTTTCTTTGTATTTGTTGTTTGTATTCCTCTTTATTAAAATTTTCATTGTATTAAATACCCTTTTTCTATTGTTAGTGTCGTTTTTTCTACAAACGTAGAATAAGGTGAAAGATAAAATTTTTGAAAAGAGTTTTATCTTGTTACGCCAAAGAAGTATAACTTCTAACGCGTGTACATAAGTACACACACACTTTTTTTTAACAGTGGTAATAATCTTTCTGCATGTTTAATAGGTGGTTAATGAACTGGTTTTACATATTTGAAATTGTATTACTAAAATATATATATTTATTATTACTAGTGCACGAATGTACGTAGACATAAGAAGCATGATAACGAGTAGCGACTTATAAATAAAGACAACGAGAACTATTTCCATATTGATAACATTATAGTCCGTCAGTAACTACTAAACGAAAAAAAGAGAATCGGTAGAGGAACAGAAAAGAAAAAGGTACTAAGCTAAATTCTCTTCGCTTATTTGTACATAGTTTATCAACGAAGTATGTCTTTTATAAAAACAAACTACAGGTGTAAAATATATGTCGGTATAAAAAACTATCAAACATTAAAAACACAGAACAAGTACAGCGAGTAGGTCACTATCTGTTAGGTAATTATTATGTAATTGATATAACTACTTCAATTATTGAAAGTGTAAAATTTATCGATTCATCAGCAGGGAATTTCACAAGTATAATTATGTATAGTGAAGAAATTAATTTATACAATATGTTAATTAAACACTGTCGTTGAAAATTTAAACACGGAAAACATATCATAACTTATATTAATTTATAACGACAGTATCACGCAAACTTTCTCAATAATTCCATACGTTCCATGTTTGTGGATACCAGATATTTGCTGCATTAACTGAGCTCAAATTATGAAGCCCAAAATGGTACCTAATCAACGGTCGATACCTATCGTGTATAAAACTGTTATGTAAAAATTTCATGGTCATATCCAATACAAAATATTCTTATTACATAGAAGAATCCAATTATCTAAACAACTCTTACAAACGTATCTTCAAACTTATTTCTAATATAAACATTATACAGTAAAAACTGTAATTTATCTCTCATTGTTCCATTGATGATACAAAAACGTATACAATCCTGTATAAAAATAAAACACTGTTTTTCTCATGTCTATGATAATTTCCGATACATCGCAATTCGATTTTATATTTTGAGCTTTAACTCTTTCTGTTAAAGTTAATATTTGATAGCACTACATAGATTGAGAATATTATTGTCCATGTTGGATGTGAAATTATTTTGTCTGTTTACGATAAATTGGAAGGAGGTTAGAACACGGCGCCACAGTGTCGTGATTAACGTCTGGTTTCTTATGCATAATGTTTGCAAGTAATACATCGGCCTACTATATACCGTCATGATATGTTATTTTTATCTAATTACAGTAACACACTTTTAATCGGAAGTGAAATTAAAGCCAAATTTTTTATTGACACTTCGGATTAATTGATACATTAATGATACGCCAAAAGTGCGTTAAAGAAATTAAAATATGTATGCATATAATAAGCACGTGGAAATCAAGAACAAATCGCAACCTGCGTCATGAGAATGAAAGTAGTGTGGGCGAGACGCATACCTGCTTCACCCACTTTCGTTACAAGTCGAAAATGCCTGTGACTTTTGTCAGGTAGGTAGGTATCTGATTATCTGACAAAATTTGTAGGCATTCCCAGCGCGAAATGGCAAAGATTCTTCGACATGACATCACGTTTCACTTTAAAATAATCTTGTTTGGCTTCTTTGTATTATCTACCTCAGTGGTTATACGCTACCTTGTCAGTTTATATCAGAAAAACTCAGATTGCGGTTCGTAATGGTTGTCACATCTTGTTATAGGTAGGAAAATAAAACTTATTTATATTATAAACTTGTAATATTCTCACTGCTGGGCCAAAGCTTCCCTAGGGAAGGTATTGACATATCACCAATACATAAATTCACGGTTCTATTTTTCCTACATATTGTGTTACTAAAAGAACATTTATCAAGTTAAGGTTTTCTCCTTCTATTTTCCTTCAACGTCGGCCGATAGTGTTACTTATTTTACTAAGTGTGTAAATTCCAAAAAATCCATTGTTAACATCAGGGTTCGAACCTGCGAACATCGAATCGATATTCCGTCGACCAATCCACTCAGCCATCATGACTTCGAAATTTTTTTGATTAATTTTATAGATGACATTAAAATATTCACAACTGCTATTTTATAATTCAGCATTTAGCCAGAATTACACAGTAATTATTAGCTGAAGGTAGTAACGCATTAGACCTACTAAGACTTGTTCTAAATGGAACTGCTGGGACATATCTATAGTTGCTGGGCGAAGACTAACATTAAGTGACGATCACAAGTAACTCGATATGGTTTCGGAAAACACTTCTACTAACCTAACATTTTATCAATGCGTTGTGTTCACCCTCGAATTCTTTTGTCTCATACTTCTTACCTATCTCTTTTATAGATTTTTATGTTGGCAACGTTTTTTACTAAATATATAACGAGGAATGAACTCATTGTAAAAACATGTCGATGACTTCATATCTTGACTTTAGAAAAAACTATTCAAATGGTATGTAAGTGTAAAGCAAAAAATATAGACGTAGAACCTTGTGGGTACGTGTTAAAGTTTATACTGACTATTATTCGAATTAATTATCGTTGGATAAACATAATATTTTTAGAAATTTATATATGCACAATGTTCTTTATAAATGTATGCATCAAACAAAATATTCGAAAACATTTATTCACGTGCCTTTGGCCGTGAAGTATCTTATGTAAGTTTAATTAAATATTTTGTCTATAAGAAAAATAAATATATATATTTTCTTAAATTAACGTAATCAGTATGTATTTTATAAACAATTTGTTCCACTTTCTCCTATTTTTCAAATTTTTGCGTATAACAGGGCATGGAAATTTTTAGTACACTAAAATAAGTATGGTATAATCCGTGTAGCCAACTACAGGTTAGGCTTGTTAGTCTACTCGTATGATAATGTTATAAGTGGCTTCTTAATACAGCTTACACCCAAACTCGCAGCAAACACTTAATTATACTCTCGGCAGTTGCTAAAAGCCGATTATAATTATACTGTGAAATGCTATTAACTTAAAAATGGAATTTATTTAAGAAATTTTAATGGATTAAATATTCAAAGCGTGCTTTTCGAATTCCAATTTAAATAATATTATGTATAAATCTATTAATTGTATATTTTACTAATGAAGCGATATGTTGTTTAATAATGGTATTCACAGTTTGCATAGAAAAACTATTGGAATTTAAAACAGGGACAAAACGATTTTTTTCATTTTTCTAATAGAAACCAGCTTATATACCTGGAACTTAACATCAACAAGGTAAAAAAACATTCTAACAACACTCTAATGAATTATAACCACCAATCGATAATATAAAAACAATACGAATAAACATAATTAATTGTTATAAAATGCTTCACGTTCTGGTGTTTAGGTCAACAAAACGATACACAGTTTAAAAAGTTTGTAAACAGTGGTCGCTCGAAACAAAAGTGGAATGTCGACTGTTTACTTATTTGTGTTCACTTTGCAATTTGTATTTCAAAACAAGCAAAAACATTGATAACTTTATACGAAACTTAAAAACAATCTATTAAGAGTTTACGACTAGATATATATTTACTTATAAAAGACATCAACGGGCTTCCATTTGACAAACCATTACTTATTGATTTATTATTTCCATTTTCAAATATAAATGACGAGTTTAGATTTTTAATTCCATATTTAAACTTATTGCAGCTATTTTCGTCGACAATTTTGTATACTTTCTGTAACTGGAAGTGGTAAAAAGATTTTATTATTTCCTTTATACTTCATAAATTATTAATTTTCTTTAAATAAAACTTTACTCAAATATATATAAAATTATGATTTTTAAGATTTACACATAAAATGTTCTTTTATCATCTGTTATTTTTGTACCCTAGACCCTCGTAATGGTTAAGAACCGGTCACATTAGTATAACCACAATAATGCAGTAAAGTTACTGTTAGCCTGAGTCGTAATCAAGCGGAAGATCTCGACTGTCTTTTAAACGGTACTAAATGTTAATATCGATAGCTAGATGAAGTCAAAAATTTTTTTACGTCATAAATTTAATGTTTTCTAAAGACATGAATCAGTCTTAGTCAGGCCCATTACACTCTACTAGAACTCTTTACACTAATTAACTCAAAGAGTTAGAAGTTATCAGTAATATATACTTAATAATTTCAGTAGATTTCCAGTATCCTACGTCATAACTTTACTCATCACTTTCTTGATTAACGTCTCCTTTTATACCTTTAAGTACGTCTACACAGAGTAAGACTTTATCCAAATCTGTTAAAAATACATTTTGCGTAAAACTTCTATCTCTGTGAATACTTTAACAATTTTTTTAGCAATACAGTATCATCATCGTTAGATTTTTAGTTTCAGGTTTTTAGTTTATTGAATATTGAAAGTAAAAGAATATTCTTGTACACCTTGTTACTCAATAATTGATTAGTGAAACGAGTACCTCAGTGAGGATTAAAAAAATAGTTTAAAATAACTACGACATAACAACAAGTCGTGGACAAGACATAAGTCGCGGTGGTCTATTGGTTTGACCCGTGGAATATCATTTCGATGTCCGCAGGTTCGGACCCCGGTATGTACCAACGAATTTTTCGGAATTCGCGTACATTTACTAATTTAAATTGGTAACAATATCGGCCGACGGTGAAGGAAAACATCATGAGGAAACCTGAACCTGAGAAATGTTCTTGTAGTACTACTATATGTGGGAAAACATAGGACTGTGGATTTCTCTGAGTTTGAAGTCACCAATACGTCGTGGGCTGGCGTGGTGATTACGCCCATACCTTCCTTCGGGAAGAGGTCTATGGCCGTGCAGTTGATCTCTTACAGGCTGATGACGATGACAAGAGCAATCCACAAAATGAAAATGTTATTTATTGTAGAAGTATATAGCATTTATCAATGCATAATATAAAAATATATAAGAAATCACTAAGTAGGTTTTAATACGTCGTATACAAAATTTAGATAATTAACTATACGTTAAGTCGATTTCAAAAACGTTATTAAATACAAATTATACGCGTTAATCTAATCGGATAAGGCGATTATGTACACACTTCCTAATTCCTACAACAAAGAGAAATTTAAAACTTCCGTTTACATTGAACGTGTTAAATGAACCTTTGTTGTTTATGAACTCCGTATTCTTATACATTTAGAATCACGTTTTATACATATAAATAATTATATAAAACCCAAGTATATAAGTTATAAATTCGGTAACTCAAGTTACAGCATACATATAAAATATACCAACATAATATGTTAAGAATAATTGTTTTATTTTGAAAGATTATAAAGCCGGAAAATCTTTATAGCATCACTAAAAGATAAATATAGTATACTACCCACGTATAATTTCCGTCATATATCGATCTCGACTTTCCTTTGAAATCTTCGATGTAACACGTGAAAGTGTATTTAGCAATAGAACTTTCATAAAAGAGATTCTTAATCAAAGCTCTTTGCTCACTTACCATTAAACGACCATATACTCTACACCGACGTATACATTCATTAATAGAGTTAGTGAACTGAAGGTTAATATGCTACGCAGTTACTTTGCGAATTGAACTTAGCAATTGACCACAATAGCATGCAAATGTTACGCTAAAATTCAATGAAAGAAATCTCCTGACAAGACGCAATCAATGTTGTTGTAATAACTTACCTTCTAATTCTCAGCGGCACGCAACAATCCCGGAATTTAATAAGAATATAATACAATTTTTTTTAATGCACTTCAATATTTGACCCGTAATATATAACTTTCGTAACACTGTCCTTGGAACTACAAACAAACTTTTCTTAACGGTTAGTTTTCAAAAAGTTTGTTTTCTAATGTAAATTGTATCTTTTGATAATTAGACTTTAAAATGTCGTTAAGCTTACTTTCAAACACACTTGTTCGATGTCACACTAATCAATTATTACCTTTAAAGTAAGGATTGAATTTTACCAAACAATAAGACGTCTGTCTCGCGCGGTTGTTCGCGGTTCACTAAAGAAGTGAATTGAGAAGACACGTCACTGTATGCGCCCGCACCGAGCTCACCTTTACCTCAGTATAGAAACTTGAAAATTCTTGATATTTGATTTTCATTATTTATTATTCTATCTCGAAATGTTAATGTATTTGAAAATATTTTCTAGAGATATTATAATATGCTCAATTAGTAATCTTCAGAGTAGAAAAATGGCAATATTAAAAACGGTTGAATATTAAACAAGATTTTTGGTGTAGTAATAGTATTATAATAGATAACAACAATTTAAAAATTCTATTTTAATTTTTGTTTTATAAAATATTAAAAAAAAACAAAGTATCATAACGAAAGATTAAGATATAAATTTTTAACGAAAATTGTACTTATAATAACATTTTCAATTATTTTAAACAAACAGTCATTTGGCGACGTCAAGTGCATCGTCGAAAATGGTCTTGAGTCGGTCACACTTTATGAAGGGACAACAGACACATTCCTAAGAAGGTATTGCACTAGAATCCCTAGAATAGTATAAAAAAGCATCATGTCTGCCCTTTGCTCAAACAGTTTGGTGGCACAGGATTTCAAAATATAATTTGTCCATAGTAAATAGTCCATACAAACATTTAAAAAATACACTCAATTACCAAAACAAGTAAATCCACATAGATAGCATCTCGCGGTACGGCCTCGATATTCAGATGGACACAACACAAGTCCATGTTTAATATAGCTTTTCAATAGGGTTGTACTTCTCAAAAATACGTAAAAAAGCGGTACTGAAGTTTACCTTCACATATTTTTAATATATTGTTTATTAAATTATCCTCTGATGACGTATAATGTAATATACTAAAGATTCCTGTTCATGTTCTAAGCTCGTTTTTAAGTTTATTTATTTTTAATAATTAATGTCTAAGTATTTGAACTATTTAAAGGAAAACTATGCGTTCGAAATAGTCGATTAACTTACACAATACAATTACAAGAAAAAAAAATACGATTAACAGTTCATTAAGATCTTGTTAGGAAATTATTTATGTTTATTTTATTACGCCACTTATTCGGTATCCAAACAAAGTAATTATGTATAATATAATAATTAGTTACGCTATAACTGAAAATGTGTACGTGACTTTGAAAATTTAAAGGAAATGTACTATTATGAACATTTACACATGCTAGTATTTTAAAGTGGGAGTAATCTATACTAATATTATAAAGAGGTAAAGTTTGTGACGTTGTGAGTTTGTGGGTTTGTGAGTTTGTGAGTTTGTGACGTTGTGGCGTTGTAAGGGGTAATCTCAGGAACTACTGGTCCGATTTGAATAATTATTTCAGTGTTATATAGCTCATTCATCGAGAATGGTTATAGGCTATATTTTCATCACGCTAAGGCCAATAGAAGCGGAGCACAGCTGAAAAATGTTTCAAAATCGAGATGTTTTTTTCTTTTTGAGAGCTTCTGCTGTGTGTCAGCGTTAGCCCAGAGTAGTAACAATTACTACGCGGACGAAGTCGCGGGCAGGGGCTATAATCTATATACTAATATTATAAAGAGGTAAAGTTTGTGAGTTTGTGACGTTGTGGCATTGTAAGGGGTAATCTCAAGAACTACTGGTCCGATTTGAATAATTCTTTCAGTGTTATATAGCTTATTTATCGAGAATGGTTATAGGCTATATATCATTACGCTAAGGCTAATAGGAGCGGGGCACAGATGAAAAATGTTTCAAAATCGAGATGTTGTTTTCTTTTTGAGAGCTTCTGCTGTGTGTCAGCGTTAGCCCAGAGTAGTAACTATTACTACGCGGACGAAGTCGCGAGTAGGGGCTATAATCTATATACTAATATTATAAAGAAGTAAAGTTTGAGAGTTTGTGACATTGTAGGGTGTAATCTCAGGAACTACTGAACCGATTTTGAAAATTGTTATTTGTGCGTGTCATAAGCTATATATCATCACGCTAAGACCAATAGGAGCGGAGCAACAATGAAAAATGTTTTAAAATCGGAGTATTTTTTCCTTTTGAGAGTTTCCGCTGCGTCTTAGCCCAAAATAACTATTCCACGCGTGCAAAGTCGCGGGCAGAAGCTATTAACTAATTATATTATCTATAATCTATACTAATATTATAAAGAGGTAAAGTTTGTGAGGTTGTAGGGGGTAATATCTGGGGAGTCGGAGAAAAATGGTCGAACGAAAACGTTTCTTACGAACGCTGCCTTAAATAAGAGATATATATGATGGAGTTCTAGAGAAAAGTTGTTGCTTGATAATGCCTATTACCGCCCAACGAAGTGGGCACGGGTCGACTAGTTTATATATAACACGTTGCTCTATCATATGTAATACTAACTATTTCGTTATCGTTGTCCTGCGCATGCACACCACATCGCTTACCCCACTTCTCCACGGCAAGTGAATACACATCACTGAACGAATAGTACTTAAAAAAAACCGCGGTTTCTTAATACTCAAATTACTTTGTAATAAATGGACATATCTTGACTTTTTTTTAATGACAAGTGAGACTAAACAGAATTGATTGAATTCTATCGAGAAGTTTTTACGTGATACGTGCACAAACGACTTTACCTCTATTACTTTATTTATATAGATATACATTTATAAGGCATAATTATAATAATTTGTGTGATATATAATTAATAGTACAGGATATAGGTTTTGTAGGTGGTAGAGCCACGCTGAAGCTATTACTGGTTTCAGCGTGAATGGGTCGGCTCGCCCGGGGTACTACCACCTGACCCACAGAAAACCGACGTGAAGTAACAGTGCTTCCATTGTTATATACCCCACCCCTTCCTTCCTCCCGTAAACAGGCTGGCAACACACTTGCGACTCCCCCGGTGTTGCTAGTGTCTAATGGACAGCGGTGATCATTTAACATCAGGTGACCCTCCCGTTCGTTTGCCCTCTATAATATAAAAAAATATAATAATAATTCATTCAATATATGGACCGTTTATTTTGAAAGTGGTGTAAGTCCATTTTTGAGAAAAATGAGCTATCACGTAATTCATGCTTAATTTAATGTATTTTTTTTATATATAACTAGTCCATGTTTAATTTCTCAAAAAAATCCCATGTTTTGTACAACTTAAAATCGGTCGGTAAATGAAATTGCATAATCATTGATTATGAAAGTGGTGTAAGTCCAATTGACAGAGGTAGGTGGCATAGCAGATGGATACCGATTAGTGTTTTGTTATTTTTCATTTATTTTATACTAGCTGTGTCCCGCGGTTTCACCCGCGGACGATTTGCATTGTTTCACCTCCGTGTTTCCCCTACTCGTAAGTTAAAAGATAGATATTAAAAAATTAGAGAAATGTATTAGAAAATGTACAGCGCATAACCTGTGAGAAGAAAATAAATACGACAAGGCTGTATGACTCCGTATCTTTGCCCGTATTTCGGCGAATTAAAAAAACAACAAAAACAACAGTAGTAACATTATCAATTTATTACCTCTACGTCCTGGAAGACCGTTAAAATTTGAAAAAATCGCCCTGGAGCCTTTGTACCAAAATGCCAGATCTATTACGTACGAAAAATATAAAGACATGAAGCAGCTACTACCCTATATACCTCCGGTGCATCATGCATATTTTGAAACACTACCACATGCAGAGAATAAGTAAATTCTTGTAATCAGTATCTTGTAATGACAATGTAATTGCCGTCTAAAATAAAATTTTATGTGTTGTTATGCGTATTTGTAAACAAAATTATATTAAAATGAAGTATATTTTAAGCGATATTTGATTTTTCAAAATTGAAATTAAACGATTTTTACAATTGTCTAATTTTGAAAGTGGTGTAAGTCCATTTACAGCACATAAATATGTGTTATCGTAGTCTCATTAGCCAAAAACAAATTTATATAAACAAATTAAATGTTGATAAAACAATAGAAACAATGCCAGACCTCATATGATTTGCCTGTATTTTTAAATCAACAAATATAGTAACCTTTAATTTTCTCGAAACAAAAGAAAATGGACTTACACCACTTTCAAAATAAACGGTCCATATGTTATCATGGATTAAAGAGTACTTATTATTAAAATATTAAAGAAAAAAATAGATTGCTTTTGTTAAAATTAGTGCCTTTACTAGAATTAACTGAAGTGGTTAAAGCAGTGTCCTCGTTACTCGCTCCAATACTCTTTTTATCTGAGCTCGACAGAGTGACTGCATTGTACTTAATAGTATGCAGTGCAGATCTAGCAATGATAACTACCGTGATTTTCATTATCCTTCGGTAGTCCTCGCTGTTATGTCACCCTGTAAGCCTTTCGATAGCTGCGTATACATTAGCCCGAATCACGATAAAAAAGAGAATCGCTGTGATGAGCTATTTAATATGTGTATGCGTTGTCGCGACTGATGCCCGGATTCTGAGATACTCGGTTAAACTGCCAATAGTTATTGACTCAACAAAGTTATCCATAAGATAAACTGTCAAATGGCCCGTTGAGTTTCACTAACATTTATCGTATGTATATGTGTATGTGATCGTAATCGTATCGTATGTAGTGTATGTGAATGTGTGATTTTCATTATCCTTCGGTAGTCAAAACAGCACAGGCATTGGTACTTTGCTTGGTGGCAAGGATTACTCAACGCTTGCCTGACTAACAACCACCCTAAAGTTGAAAATCTTTCGGCAAGCATCTAAAAGTATCTTCCGGCAGCTGCACTTGAGAGCCGCCTCTAGGTTGAGAGTGTTTACTATCTTAGACCGTAATTTAACATTCGAAGAAATTGTAATCAAGCGGTGAAGCTTATAGAGTTTATCAAAAAGAAGAAACAAGAATGACGGTGTTACTTATTTAAATGTTACATATTATATTCTACCACTCTTCAATAATGGATACAATATCGGACCCTCAATTAAATATAGGAATAGAAAACGATAGCAGAAAGCCCAAAATATTGCATATTAACAATTGCCAGCGGCTTCGCACGCGTTTTCTATTCACGAATTATTCCATATCTAAATATAAAAAGAATGTTATACAAACTGACTTAAAAATTACTGATATTTATACAAACTTTCATCCCTGCTTTCACCACCTTAGGAGTTGAATTTCTAAAATACTGAGTTCTCACCTACAGTATAAAATGAAATCGCATACAAATTTTCACGGCCCTATCGCCAGTAATTTGGGCTGTACGTTGATATGTCGATCAGTTAGTCATTCTTTTATATATACAGATATCTACAACTTTAAAAATATACATAGAGTTTTTAAAATAAATAATAAGTAAATATTTAACTTATGAAGGCATTAATTTGCGGAAATCCGTCGTAAATAGTATGTTTAATGTTAATTCGCCGCTTCCACCTAAATTAAAGTAATTATTTCACATCCTTACATCTTTAACTGGAACTAACACCACGATAATAATATTAAGGTAAAATATATTAACGTAAAACCTTTGAAATCTACACTGTAAATTCTCCTTAATGTTTTTTTTAAGTTATAACATAGAAATTAAAGAAAATGGTATAACAGTAACGTATACTATGTTATAACTAAATTACATACATCAATCTCATTTTACAAGAGTAGAAGAATATTGTGAATACAATATTTTTAATATAAAGTCGGTATTTTACTTTCGACATTAAAAATACAAAAAGAAAAAAGCGATCAACGCGAAGCGTGCCTTAAAAAGTGGCCTCGATTTAGGAATTCTGTGTTACCAACAGTCCACGAAATGATGCAATTATCTAAATGACTGGGATAGAAATCTATCTATACTATAATAAAATTGTAAAATATTGATTGATAATATCCGCCAAAACCTGTTTACAGGTGACATAAACAGTGCAATAGCTTACAGGAAAAGATACGTTAAATTAAAATTTTCAACTCGCCCACTCGCATCGAAAGACTCAACATCGATCTAAAGATGCTCCGTGAAGGAATGAAATACGTAATCGACGTAATCTGTAACATATTTTAATTATTAATAAATACTTTTTAGTATTTTATAGTCAACACTGTCAACCACAACCACATGTCAGGTTCAACCATCAACCAAGGACGCATTTTTAATTCCACTTGTTGTATTAGTTACTAATATTGCACTCCTCCTATTACTAGTTTCAGATTTAACTTTTTCAGGTACAGTACGCACAAATAAAAGAAAATATTTTTTTCTTGCAGTGGGACGTGGTAGCGGCCATTCAATCCCAGGCTGGAGTGCAAAGTAACGTCCACTGCAATATTTTAAAGTTTCTTCAACTTAGCACAGTTCGTATAAAGGTTAAAAGACGGTTCATTAGTTGAGTTCCAGACGCTGCATGCTGACCAAGATACGGTGTCAGTCGTATGTTGGGTTTGCTTAACATAGTTATCTGCATCAAGCAAGCTTTTTATTTATGTCCTCAATTGTAATACTTCAAACGTTCTATACAAATAAGCACAGTTCGTATAAAGGTTAAAAGACGGTTCATTAGTTGAGTTCCAGACGCTGCATGCTGACCAAGATACGGTGTCAGTTGTATGTTGGGTCTGCTCAACATAGTTCTCTGCATCAAGCAAGCTTTTTATTTATGTCCTCAATTGTAATACTTCAAACGTTCTATACAAATAAGCACAGTTCGTATAAAGGTTAAAAGATGATTCATTAGTTGAGTTCCAGACGCTGCATGCTGACCAAGATACGGTGTCAGTTGTATGTTGGGTCTGCTCAACATAGTTCTCTGCACCAAGCAAGCTTTTTATTTATGTCCTCAATTGTAATACTTCAAACGTTCTATACCAATAAGCATACCAAGCTACGAGTGAAGCTAGTAATCTAAGAATAGTCTAATTATTAAAGTAAATTTTCGCAGTAATTAAATAGTTTCATTTCAGTGAGGTTCCGGAATCAAACTTTGCTTTGGATTTTTTAATTTACTTTTTTTTTTTAAGACTAGATTTTGCTGGCAGCTTCACTTACATTAATGTAGATTTTAAAAATAAAATACAGCTCATATTAATAATTGTTAACGTATCTTTCTATAGGTGAAATATTTTTTTAAATCGGTTAAGTATTCTGTGAGTTTTAAGATTACAAACCAATTTTTTAATATTTCTAATAGTAGTTTAGAAAGCCACACTTTAGATTAAGCCCTGCGGCGCGGGAGAAATTACAAACATAAGATTGACGACACAAAACATACCCAGAAAACTCAGGACAATCGTTTGTAAATCACAAAAATACTTTTTGAATCACAATTCGATTTAGCCGCTTCGCCGATTTTTTTTTAGTATTTGAAAGGTTTTAGCATTTGCACATAATCTCATGTAATATCAAATGAGTATATAGTCTAAGATGCTAAACACGCAAAACCTAGGAACAACAAAACAGAAAAACAAAGGAGACCGGCTCTCAAACGCAGCTGCTGGAATACATCAAGAGGTGCTTGATGACATGTATTCAACTTAGGGGTAGTACCTATCCAGATAGAAAAAGTCCTAGCACCATGTTTTCCTTCACAGAATGCTTCCACTCAGTCGCAAAGTCGAACCTACGCCGATCGACGCGGCGTCTGAAGATGCTATCAACTGAGCTACCGGTAATAAGAGATAACAATTGTGTCTGTGTAATTGTAAATCCAGTAATCAAGAAGGCTAATAATCTATCTGTATATGATTGATGCCCGGTTTCTGAGATAATTTAATTGTAGTTTATCTGTTCAATAGCGTTACCGGTTCAATAACTTGTCAAAGAACACACGATCATACGATAAATGTCAGTAAAACTCAACGGGCCATTTGACACTTTATCTTATGGTTAACTTTGTTGAGTCAATAACTATTGGTAGTTTAAACAAGTATCTAAGAAACCGGGCATCAGTTGCGACAACGCATACATATATTAATAAGCTCGTCACAGCAATTCTCTTCTTTTATCGTGATTCGGGATCAGCTAACGTATACGCAGCTATCGAAAGGCTTACAGGGTGACATAATAGCGACGACTATCGAAGGATAATGAAAATCACGGTAGTTATCATTGCTAGATTTACACTGGATGCTATTAAGTACAATGCAGTCACTTTGTTGAGCTCAGATAAAAAGATATTAGAGCGAGTAATGAGACCGCTGCTTTAACCATTTTAGTATAATACTAGTGATCGCACTAATTTTAATAAAAGCAATTTATTTTTTTTTTTTAATATTTTATTTTAGTTTTGAATAATAAGTACTCTTTAATCCATTATAACATATATTAAATGAACTAATTAATTGAGTATTATTGTATTTTAATGTTAAATATTTTGAAAACGATTTTATTAGCTTCACCTGCTTCACGTGTCTATGTATGTAACGGAATATTTGAACGTCATTTTGCCTCACTTTTAAATGTCAGATTAAATTGAAATTTACTACAGTTATCAAGGACCGGTGACAATACAATAATTTGATAAGGTTATCCCGTTACTTATATTAATTACCTAAATAAAACATACTAAATTCCGATACTACGTTACTTGTCTCGTTATTCTTCACGGTCAAATGACGTATGTTAAAAACACGTCGCTAAACGCTAGTCAAAATTAACTATACAATAATGGGACTGCTGCGCGCCGATCTTGTAGATGCATTAACTATACACGAACTATTCGACACAAAATAAGCCAAGTCAATTTTTAGCCGTTAATAGATATTAAACCTTTTTAAAACATCTTCATTGCTGTACTTGTAAAATCAGAACATCATAAAAAAGAACTAAAAATCTTATAAGCCACAAAATGTGGATTACGTTCAATGTGTATAAATCCTAAGAATCAAAAAGTATAGATATCTTATACGAACGTTTAAAATTAGACTTGATTCATTCTCAAATGCAACAATTCAATTTGTTACCAAATCGAAATACGATTTTAGCAGTATTTTTTGGCTATTTTATAGAATGACAGATTTATATAAATGTCATTAACAAAACCAATTCCAACGTTCAATATCTGTCAACCAGGGAGGGAAGTTATTTTTACAAAGCAAAGAAAGTTTCATCATGTAGGTCACAACCTGTCGTGAACTTGACAAAAACCGGTCACAGTTCTAGTAAGAGCCGAAGATGTTAGTTCCAAAAATTATAGGTCACTGACACACGACGAGTTATAAATGACCAACGGACGATCCATTGAATTCCATTCATCCAATAAATATCGAGTTTCTAATAATAAGGTAAAATTTAGAATAATGAGATGAAGATTATGCATAGTAAAATATATTTTGTCCTGAATTATAGAGATTGAATTTCTGGTTTAATAACATTAAAATTTTTTTGATTTGAGAATACTGATAGTACATTCTAAAGCGAATGGAATAACGCGACATAATAAATTCAGTACAATATCGAGTCCTTCAAGCGAGGAGTGAAGAGGCACTTTTGCAGGTTGGCATGATGGCGACGACTGCCGTCGGTATTTAACACCAACAGTCGCCGTTGTTTTTGGACTGTACCGTACATTCCACCAGGTATTGTCCAGCCATTTTGCCGAACTGGGATAAAAAAAATAGTTACCTGGTTGCAACAACGACGGAATTAAGTAATTACATAGTACCGAATTTCCGATTTTTGGAACCGGGGTGAACACAATAGTGGCGCTTCTCTCTCCAGTATTTGAGATAAATTTCCTAAATCGTTTTTCACACAATTCCAATAAAAAGACTTCAAATATTGACACGGTAAATCTAAAATCGGCATCTCGTGTACACAAGTTACTAGTGCAAGCTCATTTGTAGTGTATACTTACACACACTTACACTTATAGGTCGACGGTGAGTCAATCAGTCTTTCAGCTAGGCGCTTTGTGGAGGAAGTTTTTTAATCATAGTACATTATGATTTTGACGCCCTCTGAAACTGTTGCCTGTGGCGAGTGCCGCAGTTTGCCCCCTCCCCTAGATCCGTGGCTGAATAGTACTAACCCAAATAATGAAAACATTCAATATCTGTCAACCAATAAGAGAAGTATTTTATAGGTGGTAGAGTCACGCTGAAGCTATTACTGGTTTCAGCATGAATGTGTCGGCTCTCCCGGGGTAGTATTACCCTCTCATAGAAAACCGACGTAAAGTAACAGTGCTTACGTTGTTGCGTTGCGTTCCGTCAGTGAGAGCGCCGGAGGCCTACCTCCCCTCCCTTCTCCTATCTCCCCTTCCTCCCTTACCCCAAACACAGGCTGGCAACGCACTTTCAACTCCCCTGGTGTTGTTAGTATCTATGGACGGTGGTGATCCCTTAACATCAGGTGACCCACCAGTTCGTTTGCCAGTTATGACATAAAAAAAAGAAAAAGTAATTTTTATGAAGCAAAGAAAGTTCCAGCATGTAGTTCACGACCTGTCGTAAAATTGTCAAAAATTGGACCTAATGTTTAGTAAAAGCTTTTGAAGCAATTATAGTTCAGTGTTCAAACACCATGTCAAACGACGTTGGTTCAGATCTCTGTAATGCCTGAACATTTGGTGAAGGGAAACTTCGTGATGAGACCATAACATCTATCTAATGCCCACTTTTCTAGCTACCACCCCCAAGTTTACAACACATGAAGGTGTGTTGCAGTAGCTGTGCTTGATAGCTAGTTTTCTTCTAATTTTACTGTTATCATTTTCACTTAACATTACACGACATTATGGTTAAACTCTCATAAATAACAATCCCTACTAATCCTTATCCTTACTAATATCATAAATGCGAATGTGAGTTTGTTTGTTACGCTTTAATTACTCAACCAATCATGGAACTCTGCATGTACACTGTCAAGGGTACAAGGTCGTAACTGTAATTTCAGTTACAAAAACATTTCAAAGCAAACCATATTACGTTTCATGTAAATTAATACAGAATTCGATGCTTTTATAATAGTGTTCAGTTTTCCTCTGTATATGAAATTCCTAGTATTGTATGAAAGAATTTGTAGGTAATAATTGAGTAATGAGAGCTCAATATGTATTTTAAAATAAAGCAATTACGAATAATGATGAAAAAATAAGTGGTAAATGAAAGCATCAATCACAGGTCTTATTTTTGCTTAATTTACAAGTGTTTTCCCGACACGAATTCGTTATCCAAATTAAAATAATTGCCACTATTTTCAACTTTTTAATTACTGATCTGATTGCTTTCCAAGCCAAAATTGTGGTGTTCACGTGGCCAATTAATGGCAGATTTTATCGTGGTGGAGATTCGAGTAAATTAAGAATAAAGCCTAAAGTAGTTTCATCTCACTCTCCTATCTGAAAGAAACGATAAATCTGAAAGGACGATTACGTATTCACGTCCAAATGTAACGTGTCCCCACCAATGACATTATAACTAAAACCAGTCATACCAATCACCACCGATAAACAAAATATATTTCTCATATGTAAAAACTTTTTCCCTAATTATGTGTACACTGATTGGGTCAGACGTATTTTAAATATTGTTTAGCGAACAAGGATTTGAAGTATTAGTAAAATACTACAATTTTTGGATCATAATGTAGAGATATACCGTCAGATGTAATTCAGTTTAATTTTCCCAGACTATTCAAATATATATCTAATGGCAGGGCCAAAAACCCGTTACTATAAATTAACAAGAGACAGATAACCTAAGACTTCTACATTTTCTATTTCATTCACATCAGTTTAAAGGTCACATATTACATCAATCCATATTTCTCTGACTTTAATGTCAAGGTCTAAAAATGTAGAACAACTTTGATACCCAATTAAATTAAGAAGATTTTTTGGGGCGTTAGGTACAATAGATAAAATTTACTAGGATTTCAATTCAGTGATAGAATCCTGTTCAGTTTTTGTGCTGTAAAGTTTAAAGAAACTAAAAAGAAAAAGCAATACTAAATATATTGATACTGGGTGGTACTATTCTAAAGGGGCAAAATTCGATCAAGTATATGAAGATAATCGCTGAAATGTATTATCCAATTCTTAAAAAGTTATTTTATCTGTAGAAAACTTCATTTGAGTTGATGTCTATAGACTTTCTATAAGAGCTTACGTTTTGACGTTACTATCTAAGTAAAAGATGAAAGCGGTTCTAATAAAAAAAATCAATTGTCTATAATACTTGTCTGTAAATACATATTTGTTTTTTAAGTGATAACTTCTTTAACCCAGTTGCGATTTGAAACTCGATGAAACGATGAAAAGCGATATTAAAAAGAGACAAACATATAACTCTATCATATAGGATTAGTTTCGAGAGAATGAGATATAATACATTATACAGTATTTCCTATATTCGCGAACTCAACGCGAAGTGAACGAAAGTAACGACATTTTTCATAATAAACGCAGTACAATCCAATAGCTAAGGGCGACTAACAAGAGATCCACAATTTGGTCCTCATACCGACTTGCAAGCTTTACGACTCGAAACGTGACAAACCAAGAAAATGTCACTGGCAAAATTATCACCATGTGGGTCTTAATCCAGTCACGTTTCACTAAAGCGGTGTTCAGACAAAATTTCCTTTCATCGCTCGATATAAACAAAAATATCTACATAACTATGAGATTAAGCATTCTCTGATATAATATTAGAGATTGATCTGTGATAATATCCAATGTAAGCGGCTATTAAACACAAATCATTAAATGTCATATAAACTTACATGACAGAATGTAACATGTCTTGAATGATATATATTCTAAACAAATTAGTATAAAAAATAAACCAGTTCCACCTCTTCCTGGTATGTCAATCGCACGCCTTCATCGTACAAAACAAGTATGTAATGTATTCAAAACTGAACGGAGCATTTTAAAACGATAGTTTCAAAGTGATACTTGATAAGAACTTGACAAATGTTGAACATGATGTGAAACGATGCCTCAGTAGATAGCTAGTCTGGACACCAGGTTGCAGATTCCAATCCTTGCGAATGAGCCCGGGATTTCAGTAAAAGAAAAACATTATGATGAGACCATAGCTACGGTAATCTTTAAGTTAAAAATTTGACGCCAAACACCTGTGGGAGTGTTTCAACAGCTGCACTTAAGATTCAGTCCCCACTCCCTTTAGAATGTTCACAATCTTGGACCACATCGTAATTTAAAATCGCTGAGATTGTGGTCAAAGGCTAAAACTTATAAATTATATAATGTGTAATTAATTTCTCAAAAATTCACAACTCAATCATTCGTAATACAACTTATATCTCAAAGAGCTTGTGACATTAATTTCACTTGCTCACCGATCAATCTCTCATATGAAAGTTGAACAAATACCACTCAAAACAAATTACTACTGGTTTCAGCATGAATGGGTCGGCTCGCCTGGAGTAGTACCCACCCTCTCATAGAAAACCGACGTGTAGTAATAATGCTTGCATTGTTGCGTCTCGTTCGGTCAGCGAGAGCGTCGGTGGCTCACTTGCTTTTCCCCCGCCCGTCTCTATTCCCCCTTCCCCGCCTCTTTTCCTCCTCCCCGTCTCTTTTCCCCCTTCCCGACTCTTTTCCCCTTCTCCCCAACTCCATTCCCCCTTCCCCGTCTCTTTCCCCCGCCCCATCACCTCTCCTCCCTTCCCGTCCCCTCATCCCGCAAACACAAGCTGGCAACGCACTTGCGACTCCCCTGATGTTATTAGCGTCTATGGACGGTTGTGGTCACTTAACATCTGGCGACCAACCTGTTCGTTTGCCTCCTATGACATAAAAAAATAAGGTTAAAATAAAACACAAATATGATTAAATATAAACAGATAATATAATTATTTTGACACAGTCAATCATTAATAAATATGTTAGATACGTATCGAATGACTTCACATTAATAATCACTACCCAGTACGTACATGACCTTTAACTGACATCACACACAGATAATTAATATATGTCATATTTATATAAATGAGGTTTATGGATTTACTGGGTAAGTGTAGTAGACATACAGAGAATTGAAAAAATGAAAGTGCAGTAACGATTTTGAAATTAAACGATGTGTTCCCAACAACCATTAAAATGCGAATAATCTAAATATCTAATATCAGAAATTTCAATTAGTCGTAATATTGTTTTTTATTTAACAACTATTCCACCGCATACAACTTCGCAGTTAATAGCTTAGTCTAGTACCCAGCAAATCGGTGACTAGAAGTGTCGAAAAAACAAACAAACTCTAAATATAGAACAAAGCCGTAATAAATTACACTTGCCAGTAAATAAATATCTCTTCTAGTGAATCGACAGCATATTTAATATAACCCGTAGGGCCAGAAACTTATAGAAAAAATTGTGTCAATAAAAACGACACTGGCCAATATACTTTCGAGGCAAGATACCTATTCGTTTCGTTTAAGCTGATTAATGTAAAATTAAAAATAAATATTAAATAATTTTAACATATTTTAAGCTATATCCGTTATCTCAGTGTGATTTTTGTTTACCAACAGCATAATATCTATGTGTATAATGATTATTTACCAAACATTCTAATATTGTAATTGCAAGTTCACTAGCGTAATAATTGATCATTTTCATTTATTATCGAAGAATACATTGGTTTTTTTTTAATAGTTTAAGCTATCGTGTTTGGTAACATAAATACTTTTAACATTCTATAGCTAAATAAATCGATTTTAGCATGTTGTTTACCAATAAAATATTATATTATACATAATTTTAGGCCATGGATATCATATGATGTAATAAATTATTGTAATAATGCAATTATTAATCCAGTCAAATATTATATCAGTATAAACCCTACAAAATACATGATTTTTCCAAAAAACATGATTTCGACAAAATTTTGTATTTATATTCGATTAAATTCTGTTTTTTTTTTTGGCCTCAAAATTTATTATGACTACAAATGTTTTTTGTACATGAAAAACAATAGTGCTTGATTTATAAAATTATCTACCAAGTATATAATGTAATTAGAGTAAATAATATCAAATATAATTTATATACTGGAAGATTCAAAACATGGCACTAACACTTCCAGTAAAACATTGAAATATTTATTTCATAACTTTAAAAGATAATTCTTGTATATATATTATATATAAATTTATTTCGTGTATCTCCTAAACGACTCTAACAATTTGGATCCAATTTTGTAATTAGATAAGGTTTTGTTGTCTAAGTTTATCTATATACTTGAATTTGCTGAAGTAATGCGACTTACAAAAAAAACATTTTAATTGTAACTAATTATTTGAGCCTATGTGATATAACGCCATCTCGTAAATTATTATTACTTGTTGTACTCGCATTGTTGCAAAGGGGTGATGAGTGCCTCGAAATTTCGTGAGATGGCGCTGTATTGCATTATCCGAATAAGAATATGGTTATATATACCAACAATGCGATATAGTGTTAACCAAACGAGCGAAACTATCGCCCAGTTAGTATATAATAATATCAATAAAATAGAACCTACCCAGTGAATAATTCACTGTACGAAACTAAATAAGCTATAAGACGCCATCCGCCATTTTTTTTTTATCGTGAAGACGTATTATACGAACAATGACATTAACAAATACTGCGCGAGATAGAATTTAGTGAGGAGATTTGAAATTAATTTAAACATTATATATCTTCAGGGTAGCAAGATGAACTAAAAACATCTTGAACGCACATGAAAGTGCGCACGCGCATGAGTCGAAAATGGCGATATAAAGAGCACTAGAATCAACCTTGGATGACGACAATCCTTAGTGTTTTGTGATAATTACAAATAATTAAGTGATATTATTTTGTCATACTGATTAAAACGCTTTAGATCGATATTAAGAATATAGTGAAATTTTTTTTTTGTATCCAATAAGATCCCTATGCTCATAGGGAATTACTTAATAAGAGACACATAATGTACAAATTATATAAATATGCAGAATAACTATATCAATTTAGCTATAAATATAATTAGCACGATATATAACCATTGTTTAAATTAATCGAACATTACATTATTTATAAGCATGGCAGACCAAAACACTTTGGAGAATTGTTTGTGGCCATTATTAAAACTGTAATAATTAAAATACAATCTATTATTTTCGACCATACTACTACTACGACATACTGATTTAATTCGCCATAAAAGCCTAATAAAAAGACGTACAATATATATAATATATTAAGTCTTAAACACTGTATCATAAAACAAAGATGAACCAAGAATTCATTCGAGACTACGGTCTGATAGTCCAAAAGATATCAAAATAAGTTCACTGACGATTTTTTAATGGTATGCCTCTTTTTTATACAAAACAATGTCTAATATTTTTTTAAACTAAATAACAACGCATTATCGCTATTATTTACATTCAACTGAGGAACAGTCTTTCATATGTTTTATAAAAACAGGGCGTAGTTTATAAACTGGAATACAACACTAAACTACATTTCGTTGTCCCTTGGGCCATCAGACTATGTTCTATAACCATCTGATTAGGCGACACTTGTATAATAAATATGACCGCCTAATCAAAACGTAGCAGATGCTGGATTCCTGATCAATAATGATTAGAAGCAATTAAAAGAGATTTTTAGTATGATCTGTGAATTTGTTTATACTGAATACACCGAGGTATTCAATAATCACTACTAATATTATTCACAAAGGAATATAAAAGGTACGAAGAATAATCCTACAAATTTATGATATACAAAATATACAAATAAATATATACATTTTAAATCCAATTGTCGTTTTCGATGAAATCACTAAACACACTTATGATAGGAAATTGACGTATCAGATAAAATAGCAAAGTGAATTATCGAAGAATGTACGCACATCGATTGTGTAGAAATTACAACCTAAGGGATAACGTATCTAAGCACAATGAAAGCACTTTTTCCATATTTCAATGGCTACCTGGGCCTCTAGACATATTATTTAAAGAAAAAAAAAACACAATCTATAATTTAACACCCAGCTGAAGTGAAATATTTTGTAATCTATCCATCTCACTTTATAACATGGCTCTGTCCCTTTCTCTCGGGACGCGTAAGTAATAATACGTTTTTTTTTTATGTAAAACTTTGCATTAATATTTGTCTCTGGATTTAATCTCATTAGACCCAAAGAAGTTGCAAATCAGAAATAAGAAAACGACCATCTGTTTATTTGGTAAATAATTGATATGTATTTATAAGTAATATTCGGTCAAAACTCAAAAATATGTCTAGGGTCCATTATTTTCCATTACACTATCATCTATGCAACCTTACACATATTAACGGTATAATAATTCATTACAATCTACACGAACCTAAACTAGCCCACAAACAAACTTATTTAACGTTAATTGTGATCCAAATGCCTTAACCACAGACCGAACAATAACTTCAAAATATGTATAACACATGTGTACATTTCGTTTTCATTCAAATTGTTATTCTCATCCGAATAAGTCAATTTCCTACCGCGTTCACGAGAGGCAACGACCCTTAAAAACAATTTACCTAAAATGCTACGAATAGAACATTTTCTATGCGTTTCTTCATCCGTACAAATTCTGCAGTCACAGTTTCTACTTATCTCTATCGAATCCGAAGTCATTGTTGAAATTATATTCTCATTTGCATCATTATCAATAGAATTATGGTCTGTTATTATAATCGTGGGTAAAGTACCAACACTATGGAATGTTTTCTCTAGCTTAAATAAATTTGCTGAGTACGTGTCGCTTTCAGAATTTACATTTCTTAAAAAGCCCCTTGGACGCTCCACCTCCGGAGACGCTATTTTCATATTAAAGTCCGACGATCCACGCCGACTTTCCGTTCCCTTAGAGACGATTATATTTTCGCAGCTCTTTTTAAACACATTCTTCATTATAACTTCATTCCGCAGACTCTTTAATTTATTCCCTTGTAACGAGGGTACAAACACACCCACTCTTCTCTGACGGACATATTTTTGATCTCCTTGTTCCGTCTTCTCAATAGACAAGGTTCTATAAAAGGGAACACGTATTTCCAAGTAATCTTTGTCCTCGTTTCTCTCAATCGCTTGAGGATTATCAATGAAAGCCTCTATAGAGTTTCTTAAAGAATTACTCCTCCGCAAATTCCTCCATTTTAAGTAGGACCCACTGTCATCAACATTCAAACTACTTGCAACTCTTTCCAGCTTCGCACTAATTTGCTGCGAAGAACCCTTCACAGCCTGTTTAAAGTCATCAAACGAACCACTAAACGTGAAACACCTCTGCAATTTCTTTATCTGAGGGGTAATACTACCACTATTTGTGTCTACCCCTTTGTAACTATCTTTCAAAATCGTTAACGCTGGATTCCGACCGTAAAACGCGTTCTCGATACCAGAAGATGCACGCCTGCTTTTCACTTTAATCTGAGAAGCAGGGATATCTTCAAAACTCCTATACTGCTCAAATACGAGGGTTTCACGCATCTCCGAATGAACGGTCCAACTCGACCCGACACTGCTCACTGACCACTGCGATCCGATAGTCTGCAAGTAATTGAAAATATCGATTCCCCCATCGAGTGATATCGATCTCTGTAACGGCAAATCGTGTGCAAACACATCATCATTACCATCTTCATCCTTCTCTTCGAACTTAGTCCCGAGCCACTTGTCGACCTCTTGGTTATTGAGGTTCAAGTTTTGCAACTCTTGCCTGAGGTCGAGCTTCGATTGGAGGTTTCTTATTTCGGAAAAACGCCTAGTTTTTTGTTGGGGGGGAGAAGAGTGGGCCTGGGAGGAGGGATCAGAGTGCCTACGAGGGAGCGGCGGCGGATCTACCGGGCGCGGACATCTTACCGGCGAGTGACGACAACGAACGCCGGGGGAACGAGCCCACGGAGATATCAGACTCAGCAAAGAACTTGCGAAAACTGTCCAACAAAAAATATTCATTAATAATTATAACACACATTTGTTTTAACTTCCATGTTATTTACATACCATGGGAAAATTAGAATTATCAAGCTGTGAGTAAAGAAAGTCAGAAACTCCTTTCTGATTTAATGAAGTTTACTCTTTAATCAGTTTTGTGTTTACATTTTATATCTTATTATGAACACATTATTATTTGAATATTGACGTAATAAATGTAGGCCTGCGTTAAAAAATCTAATGATAATTCATATCGAATACAAAATTATAAATTAGGCACAATTATACTTCAGTGTTCGGTAAACCTTGTAAATGGTAAAAACAAAAAAATAAATTATGGTATAAGAGAGAAACTGTAACAATTTTACAGAGAAGATACAATATTCCTGGAATTACTGACTTCGCTTTATTTTAGGCCATTACAAAATTATAAATGCATGTAAGATATATTTATTTCAAGTACATTAGTTTTGCATTAATTTATTTATTTATTATCTTTAAAAAATAGTTATGAGTAACAGTAAAAGCTCTTTATTCGCGGGGTATGTATTCCGTAAATATGCCGCGAATACAGAAACCGTGAATATGGAATGGTAATTTATATGGGATTATAGGGAATACATTCCTAGGTGACAAAATAAAAAAACATATACATAAAACAACCAATTCAATTGAAGTGTTTGTCATTGATCCATATTTTTTTCTATTGCTGGATAGAGATAAATCATTTTATTAATAACCTGTCACGTAATTAAACTACTTCTTACTTTAATTACTTTATTAAGAATATTTTATTATGTAAATAAAATGCATCCAAAATATCTACTCATATATTCGCGGTTAAAGATTTTTGAAGTTATACTTCTTTAGGCGCGTTATGAAAAAATGATGAGAGTGAAATTTTAATTTTTGTGACACAAAATTAACAGTATGAAGCTGTCTGCTTAACCGCTCATTAAGTCTCGAAAAAAAAGCTACCAACAAAATAGAAATTGAACCTCGATATTAGTCGCGCATGTTGGTACGCTCGTCGTTTTTGTTTTTTTTTTTTTTTTAGTCGTTTTTTTCTACAAACGTAGATTAAGGCGAAAGATAAAATTTTTGAACAGATTGTTATCTTGTTACGCCAAAGAAGTATAACTTCTAACGCGTGTACATAAGTACACACACACTTTTTTTTTTTATTCGCGGATCTAATCGGTACATACACATGTATTTAAAAAATAATTTTACCGGCAAAAAATTAAATTATTGTTTTAAAATGTATAGTGGTCGACGATAATAAATATATATATATTACTAGTGTTACATCATCAATAAATATGTACAAAAAAAATATGACACTAGAAAAAAAAATCATAGCATACATTATAGCATTAAACAAATTTTTGTTGTGTGCCTAAGAAAATAAGACTTATTCCTAATAAAATTTATTACGTCAATGTTTTGATATACTAACAATGCAAACACATAACTAGCCGGGTTTACTCAAGTGTTCCATATATAATTACTTTGTACAAATGAGAATTTCATAACAAAATATTAACAAAAAAATAAATTAGCTCTTGTGTAAACTGATTCTGTACGTTCGTCTATCTCTCGTAGTTTATAAAATATTTTTTTTATTTTTCGCTCTCTACTCAAGTTTCTATATTCCGTACTTATTCATTCAGGAATGTTGCGCTCCAAGCTATCGCATATACATAAATAAACCGTTGCACTAAAACAACACAGCTTTAAAATTTTACTCAAAAGTACCAATTTTTTTAAGATTTTTAAATGGAATAATCGATAGTTCCAAAGGCTCATAGCTAATTAATATTTAAAAATTAACTGATAGTTTTATATCTATATAGATAAAAATGACAATTACCGAATATACGTACGCGCGTCACTTAAAACGGCAAATTTGGCTAATACTTTTGTATTGTGTTTGAAAGAAAATGTTTGCAAAATCGTAGGGAAAAGTACAAATTTTGGGTTAAAAATCTCCACATAAAATGAGACAGAAAATAGTAAGATCTTCAAAAATGTTGACAGACTGACGTACACTTCTTTAGTTGCCGTCTTCCTTAATATATGGTGTACTGTAAAGGAATAATCCACTAATTACGTTAGGAATTTAGGGGCAGGAAGGGGTCAAGCCGACTCTTATTAAATCTCACGTGAGAGAGAGAGGGAGAAAGAGAGAGAGAGGGGGAGAAGGGATTTCAGAAAATATCACGTAATAGTTTCGAGCAAAATATAGTGTCAAATGAACCCAAATAAAAATCGGTTGAGTGCCTTAAGCGCTCGCCTTAGTAGTCCGGTGAAGCTGTTAAGACCTTGCTAGGTCAATGGCGTAGTCAGTTAGAGAAAAAAATAAAAAAAGTGTTATAATGAGAAAATCAAATTGAATTAAATCATAACATGTTTCTAGGCTACAATATGCCAAACTCTGACACAATTCTTCCTGAAAATATCCTCAGAAACGCCTCACGACGACGCCTTAATAGGCAACCCCAAGGATAATTGAAGTGAAACTTCTTTATCGACGTAGGGAGGAATTTTAGAGCATGTAAAAACGTATGTAACGTTTTTCGGTTACGCGCCATCTTAATTTCTGTACATTTTTCCGTTACGCGCCATGTTTTTTCTAAAGGTGCGCTCACAATGATCTGATTCCGTTTTATTTTTTTTCTGTAAATTTGTAAATATAGTAGATCATTTTTCGAAAAACGATGTCATAAAGAAGTTTCACTTCTTACGTGTGTACACTGATACACGCACGTATTTCTTTTTGTTAGTATGACGTGCTATGCCGCGTCTTGCTAGTCGTATATGAGTCGTTACATTTTAAAACGAGTTAAATCCTATTTTAATCTTTCATATAACATGTTTCATTTTTTTTTAAGATTTCCATTTTTTTATTCACCGAGAACGAAGATCAAAATTTGCCTGTAGTCTGTTTACGGACGATAATTTTCCGTGATAACGTCATAAGAAACCATTGATGACAAATTGCATACTCTTATGAATTGAATTGTTCTATATATAGGTAGATGCGTCACAAGTCGAACGCTTAGGCTGATCGCGGCTCTCTATCGCTTGTTCCGCGGTCTCGCACGCTCTGCTCAAGCGGAACGTGACAATGAATCGTGCTCTTTCGTGCGTGCAGCCGGCGTCCATCGATTTATAAGACGTTATCACGTGAATATTAGGAACGGTTAGAATCGTATTTAGCTCATTTTGAAATGTAACGACTCATATATGTTATGAAATTCTCTTTTGCCGAGTGACGTACCGGCCACGCCCAATACCTCCCGAGTCGTCCGAATCAGTACCAAGGGCCGAAAGAGATCCGCGGCGGGGGCGACCGCCTTCCTTGACTGCGTGACGTCAGCGCCAACCAGAACCTGTCATGCGCACTGCCACTGTACTCCAACGATCAACATAACACATAATACATACATAGCGGGACTTCTAAACGGGTATAGATAACATATATACATAGAAAAACATATATATAAATAAATAAAATTATAATGTGTATAATCTGTATTTATGACATTTTAATAAAACAAACATAAAATGAATGTAGATATTTTGTATATAAATACAATATAACCTCTGTAAGTCGAACTTCAAGAGAGACGCCAAAAAAATCAATTTATAGAGTTTTCGAATTACGAAGAATTTCGGTTCGGGTTATACGGATTTTGTAAGGAAATATATGACTTGTAGAGGTTAAGCTCCCATAGTAATATTGAGTTCACATCTATACTATAATAGTATTAAGCTGGAGGTTCTGTTTGTTTCCTTTGTTTGCTTGAACGCGATAATCTCGGGAACTACTGGTCCGATTTGAAAAATTCTTTCAGTGTTAGCTCACTTAACGAGGAAGGCTATATATCGTCTATATTAAGACCAAGACCAATAGGAGTAGAGCAACAATGAAAAATGTTTCAAAATCGGGAGTTTTTTCCTTTTCAGAGCTTTCGTTGCGTGTTAGCGATAGCCCAAAGTAACTATTCCACGCAGACGTAGTCGCGGGAGAAGCTAGCTGATAAACAGTAGTAATAGATAGTTGATAAATTCTTAAAGTGGAAAATTCTTTGTCTTCGAGCTATAAAGATAATCCGAGATGTTTGCATTTATGTCCGAGATACAGTGGTCTAATTAATTTTGTTCCACTTATAGATGGAAGATGGTACCGAAATGGCTTGTAGGGACTCACTGAATATTTCGACTTATAGAGGAATTGAAATTTCGAGTAATGGAGATTTTGGGTCTCGAAGGAAAAAGAACAAACATTTTTACGAGTTATCGAGGTTTTCGACTTATCGAGGTTCGACTTAAAGAAGTTCTACTGTACTGATAAAACATAAAATTTAATCTTTCATACTGATACTATTTAGAAAAAAAAAACGTTGTGGCATTAAACTCAACAGTATACCAACTTTAAAGTACGATTGAGATCGTTTATTCATACAAATGTTGAGTATTGTAGAAGTTTATGGATAATATGTTGTATAATATAATAAAATCCATACAAATTTTGTACAAAAAAAATGATCTATAAAGATGTAAATAAAAAGCTGAAAATTAATAATCAAATGAAGCATATAGTATTTTAAAAATGAGGGATACAGGATAGGGAGGGATAGTAAAGCACATGAAAGCATTATCGACAGGCATGGGCGTTCGATAGGTGGTACATAAATTAATAATATAATTATTGTTCCATGCAACACTGTGCTCCGTGCCTAGTGTAACGATGAATTCCCTCCTATAGCGTGATCTCTTTCGGCCCTGGTCATCATTTTCCGTTAATTTTATACAACAACACACCTAAAAATAGATAAAGAAATTTTGAATATAATTATAACTAAATAATTTCCATTTTATCCTACTTTGTTTAATTCCAAATGATAAAAATCATGCATCTCTACTACGACCATACAACGTATGGGGAGAAAAAAAAAAGAAAAATGTACCAGAACCAAATAAAAGCCATAAGTATGTGAATTGGTTACATAATGCAATGGAAAACAAATATATATGTCGCACTGCTATTAGAATACTGTCGTAACACAAAAAAATCACTTTTTTCAGAATCCATGAAAAAGTGATTTCTCGATATCTACTGAAAGTTCTTTGAAACTATGCACTTTTTTATTAAAAATTAGACTATATAATGTATACTTTATAGTGTAATCTACATTATATAGTGACACGTCTTCACCTGGTCGCTTTTTCTTGAAACTAAAAATGATGTGATATTGGTGGGAGATAGAAGTCGTTAATCATATTTTTATAACTGTTTTACTGACGTGTATGTTATCTCTTTTTCTATTAAGATTAAGAAAAATGTAAATTGACACAATTTTCGAGTTACGACTGTTTTGTAATAGTAGTGCCACAGTATACATATAAGAGACAGTACGGAAACTACCTACAAACGTTCGAAAACGGCACACTCCCACAAACATGCGCATCGACGAGAGGTTTTAAAAAGTACTCTATGGACAGCACCGCAAAAACTGCTTAGGGGTCTCGTCGATACATGCTTGTATGAGTGTGCCGGTACAAGCGTTTGTAGGTAGTTTCCATACTGCCTCTTATATTTATACTGTGGTAGTGCGATGTAAGTTTTAAGCAAAAAAAAACCTAGAATAGGTGTAGACTAGCGATGTTTCGTATCAAGGCCGACATGCTTATTTAAAGAATTTATCATCAAATACATCAGGTTTTCTTGACCTTTGTCTGCTTTTTTTTTGTTTTGGTATGTGAATATTTTTTGTCATTTTTCTTCCTTTAACAATAGTATTTTTTAGATACTCGAGTAATTGTGTAGAATTATAATAGATAATAAAATATTCAAGTAAGCCGATTCAACACACCACTAGTTTAGTTATGCGAGCTTAGTCATAGCTTAGTCCTTCCTCTTATAATATGAGGTCCTTCAAACGAGACGTGCGAAAGGCACTTCTGTAAGTCGGCATAACGACGACTGCCGTTGATATTTAAAACTGACAGTCGCCGTTTTTTTATGGATTGTACTGTACTTTCTATAAGGTATTGCGCAGTCAAATTGGCGAAACAGTTAAAAAAAATTACTAAGCAATGCTTCTTAATTTGAAATCTTAAGATCTGCATTAACAGGACCCTTGTTTTATGTTGTAACAGTAAGTTACTTTTTTCATTATTCACCCTATACAGTTCATTTTGTACTAAACGAACGGGCCCGGCGGACATTGTCCTCCTCTGATAATAAAAAAAAACCTTAACAAATTATATACCTAAGCCTCCCACACGAATCACTTCATCTACTAGTGAAAACCGTATGAAAATCCTGTCAGTAGTTTTTGACTTTATCGCGAACAGACAGACAGATGTGGCAGCGGACTTCGTTTTATAATATGTAACGATAATGATACATTATTCGAACATGCCATACTATTGTATTGAAAGCGAAGAAATAGCGACGCTCCAGAGAATAAAGTCGATTTATCTGTATCCAACTAAAGGTAGACATACTAAACAAAAGATAAATACAAGGAATTTTATAGAAAACAATTGAATTTAGTAAAATTATTATTCCGAATCGTAAAACATTAATTAATGTTCGAATTTCGATATTAAAATTTGATCTCGGCTTATCGTGTTTACCGTTTATAGCACCTATAGTTATGTGATTAATAAATAAATTTATACAAGTTTTTTTTACTTAAAATCCTCGTGATATGTTTGATATCTTCGCTTACTGCATATTTGCATAATATTAATTATAAGTTATGGAGGATTTTTTTTACAACTAAAAAACACTACACAATTCCCATTCATTGTTTCGCTAAGGTTATGGAGTACATCTCCGTAATAATGAATTATTCTATTGATAAATAAATTCAAATTAAAATATTAAACAAAAGGTCAATGTTTTAATTATTAATGGAATAAAATAACACAATTTTAATGTTAACAATTAAGAAAAAAAAATATCGCTAATTTAAAGCGAATAGTGCAAAAATAAGAAAAATATTATACCGTAGAAGTGACAGGTGATATTCGAAATTAAATAATAGCAAGCGTGCATATAAAACCAAACCTTAGTTCTAGAATTTTCTCTAAAAACACTAAGAAACATGAGCAGTTGTATATCATAGTAATCAAATTTCAAACTAATAAAGTTAATTATATTTTAATGGATTTTCATGATAGCTTACCTCAATCAATGAAATCAGAATTAAAATTATTTCATTATATATTTTTAACATAAAATAATTAAGAGCCGTATACTATCAGATACTGTTGTATTGAATATCTGTGGTGTTAGATGTCATTACGATAGTTATACGCTTCTTGTGTTCAGTTTTAACTTTGTAGGAAAAGAAATGGTAAGCAAATCTATAGACTTCATGCTATCACAGCGTCTACAAACAACTACTACTAATGCAGTTATATTAGAGTGCAGTTACTAATAGCCCACTATCACCGGGGATCATTTAGTAAGAACATTTCTCATACCAAGTGCCGTGTGCATTTCACAATTCACATACTTCAAATCGGCCTCCAAATTATATATTTCACAAGAGCGAAGCGTTAGCAGAAATCGTAAATATCAGCTTCAAAATGGAGAATTCAGATATAAAATATAACATTTACTCTTATCCATTGATGTATATAAAAACGCACGATACACGCTCAACGTCTCAAAATCCTCCGCATAAAATATGCACACAATTGAAAATTATGCACTCATGTCAAATAGTCTCGCGTCGCTTGCGTCCTTGTAAATACAACTTTAAATCATTCAGTTAAGGTTAAATTTGGAAAATCATAAGTTTATCGCATAACCACGTATATATGTTGAGGTGTTTTGCGAACGGTTTTGAGCGCTACTTTTATTCGAGACTGTGCGTCTTGGGCTTTTTTATATGTAAATGCTCTTATCTGTAAATGTACGCGTAGAAAAATTTTGATACTACGTATAAAGAGGCAGCGTTGTCGTAGCTTTCTTTATATGTAGGTATCAATTTGTATTGAAGCAAATATTTATTACAGTGATTTTTTGTGATCGCTTTGCCCTTGCATAATGTGTAATATATGCGATGATGTGCTCCCAAGAAAATAACACCTTAGAATTAGTTGCTTATATATATATAAATAGTGCAACATATCACTGTAAAACCCTTCTGTATTAGTACCTATAGTCGGGTCAGTTTAATAGGCCGATATTTTATATTATTTATATTTCGCGATGCTATATCTAATCTTGATCAACCGTTTACATAAAACGGTACATAATCAAACAAATATTGTGACAAAATTACTACGTTATTCATATACCACAGTAAATTATTCAAAATCTACTATTTTTAGCTCATCTATACTAGTATTATAAAGCTGAAGACTTTATTTGTTTGTTTGGTTGAAAGCGCTAATCTCAGGAACTACTGGTTCGACTTAAAAAAAATCTTTCAGTATTAGATAGCTCATTTATCGAGGAAGGCTATAGGGTATATATCATCACGCTAACACCAATAGGAGCGGAGGACTAATGACGAATATTTGGAAATCGTTTTCTTGTCCTTTTGAGTACTTCCGCTGCGTGTTCGCGTTAGCCCAAAGTAACTATTCCACGTGGACAAAGTCACGGTAACAGCTAATTTTTTATAAATTTCTAACATATCGCACAATGTTATGACTTAACACTGTTTCAGCTGTTTCTATAGGTTTAGAACTGTTTCTAATCAATTTAAAATCACCTGTAATCGATTAATTCTTATAAGACAATTCTTATCGAATGAACTGTTGATATTTTTCCATAAAAATATAACGCTACGTAAACATATGTGAAAAAACTTGGTCATTCTAATTGTTAAAAGTAACAAAGTTTTATAAAATTGAGACTAATCAAATACATTAATAAAAAATAAATACTTTTTTGTGGTAACGTTACCATATTTATGACATTATATAATGATCCGGTATTATTAATCACTAGTAAATTGTCCGCCTGTTTGTTCGTATTAACTATACCACATAACTTAATATTAAAATATAGTCTTTGTTATTCTGGGATAGGAATGAGATTACTAATAATGATTATCTCCTACAACAATGATATAGATAATATAAATGTTATCTAAACACAATGAAATCATAACATAAACTGTAATACTTCAATATCTCATAATACCTCATCTAATATATACTACATATATCTCTAAAATCGATTGACATTACAATTGATTCTTGTGTCACATCCCTATATGCAGAGTATTTTGACAGCTGTCAAATGAGACCTATTAAAATGCCCCGACTATAGTGTTGCCGTCTTAAGAAAGAGCAACGCATCAGCCATTTTTTGCAATTTGAGATTTATACATATAAGGTACTCGAAATAAAATAAAAAATTAATCTAATAATTTTTTTTTGTTTATCTACGAGTGTGTGATATTTAATCAAAAAACAAGTACTACAGTAAAGACGTAGGCTACATACTTTTCAACGACGATGGTGACCTCTGGAAATAACATCTCCGTCTATGCGACCGCCAAAAACGAAGGTAATTATAATGTATTTTTTATAAATCTGTACGTTCAATAGATAAACCAGATCGAGTTTCTTGGCGATTCTTCTCGATGACTGGGTCGTTTTCCGAACCGGTGGTATTTTGGACGTTGATAAGCGTCTTCTCTGAACTTAAATTGGATAAGGTATTTTTGATTTTGATTTCAACGGTTTGTGTTTGAATTAGACGCGGCTCTTTTTCTTACGACTGCTGTATGGGGAACAATGTTATTAAAATGGCACAAGCTGAGAACGGATGCACTTACAACTTCCTGATTCCACCCTGTCGCTTCCAAGGTGCGTCGTCAGGCTCGGCCGGTAGCGGGCCTTGCACTGGCGGTTCTTCCTCTTCTACCGCCGTTGTGCTTGCCGATGGAGACGTGTCTGAACTACTGTAAGCACCATATCACACCAAATAAAATACAGATAGATATCATCTCTCTATACCAGGGGACTGTTTAAAGGGTGACACCGTTCAATCGTGTGAATGAACTATCACATTTAACATATAAAATAATAATATCAAAACAAATCCTAATAAACAACAAAGAGAACCTTAGTTAAAGTTTGTTCAAAAACTGTTAAAAGTATGGTACCTGTACCTTTAACCGTAAAAAAAATCACACCTAGGTTCAATTAACAAAATTGAAGGGGCGCTTTTCAAGGTTAATCATTACGGAACTACTTATTGTCGGAACGCCGCACGGTCAGACAAAGGGAAGCGGGGCGCGGACCGGTGTACGCAGTACGGCATGATTTATCGCGTCGGTATTTATTACACCAGTTCATTTTGCGTAATTCACCTGATGTTGAGTGGATATTGTAAAAGTGTGGATAGTGCTCTGTAAAAATATATAAAAATATACCATGAAGAGATAAACCGGATCGAGTTTTTTGCCGGTTCTTCTATTTAGGTCAAATATTAAGTACCTATTTTTTTAATGATTTTGAACTAGAAACGACTATTCAGTAACCCCTATGAATAATACGACTTTTTAACCATTCAGCCGGTATATATGTCGGCGCAAAGTTTTGTCTACCTTCGAAATGTATTTGACCGACAGAATTATTAATTTCAGTATATATTATAGTTATAGACCTTTAATATGAAGCAAACCTATAAAAAACCCTATAACCTATAAAATCCTATGAAAAAAGATCGAGGACACCAAGGCAACAGTCCAAGTAAAGATGTGGCCACTTTGGAGGCCTTAACCCATACGACTGAGCGCCATAAGTGCGCACGGCACTTCTAACACTGAGATACGGGAGGTGAACAATATTCACAATTACACTAGTATAATCACAGCCAACCGTAAGAATTTATGCGATATTGTCTTTATGATAAGCTTCAGTTTGAAAATATACCATTAAAACAAAAATTAGAAAATTTACAATGCGGTCATTGTCATTGTTTGTAATAACATCGTAAAAATCAATAAAAAATTGCATTTAATAACCCGATGTTTCTGTCTGAAAAGCTGACCAGATTATAATAGTTGACCTTGAAATGACTGCGTTTTTTTTAACAATAAAGGTTTTTTTTATTATCATTAGATATTCGTCACGATTGTAACAACGTGAATAAGTTGATCTTAAGACATAGGATATTTTTAACAAGCCATATATGTATGAATAGTTAGCTTAGGTTAGCTCAGATAGGTCGCGAATTGTATGTATCAGGTAACAGTCCAAGCCGAGGTGTGCCGTGCACCCTTGAGCGAGTTGTCAAATAAAATCGGCTGAGTGCCTTAAGCGCTCGCCTTAGTAGTCCGGTGAAGCTGTTAAGACCTTGCTAGGTCAATAGCGTAGTCAGTTCGAAAACAAAAAAAACCTTGGTATATTATCCCTAATACCGTGCAATCCGTCGCCCCCATGTACTATCGGAACATGCAGCTAGCCTATATTGTTAAGATAAATCTATATTTTACTAGCTGTGTGCCCGATGTGATTACCCATCGGCAACATTTTAATCATGTTATTTCTACGCCCCTTAAGGTATATACTTTTAAAATTAATTTCCTGGTTCTCACTCATGTCATTGGAAGTCTTATGCATAGGAATACTTTATCGGTGTGTTATTACAAAAAAGTTAAATACGTATTGAATACTTGCTTTAAAAAGGTTTCGAATAAAATGCACCGCGGTCGCTGAATGTTCGCCATCTTGCTCTTTTGTCTCGCTTCGGTTACGTTAGGTTAGACTTGCGATAAAGGATAACGCGAACTTGCCTCGGCCGAGTGCGGTGCATTTATTTCGAAACCTTTTGAAAGCAAGTATTCAATACGTATTTAACTTTTTTGTAATAACACCGTATAGGTTGTAACGTTTGAACACAATCACACTTGATGTTAAACGATTATGTGGTCCGAGACGGTAAGCACGCTAAAACTAAAGTGACTAGATTTTTAAGTGCAGCTGCCGGGACACACCTAACTGCGTCACCTGTTTGGCGACGGATTTTCAACTTGCGAGTGATAACTAACCAGTCGGGTTTGGAAAAAGCCCCACCACCAAGCTAAAGTGTTATCATAATATTTTCCTTCACCGATAGCTCCGTGTCAGTTGCAAAGATTCGAATCGACGCGGTGTCCGAACTCGCTAATAACTAAAGCCTACTACACACGTAACGATATATCGTAGCAAATAATTTACACAAACCCATAAAATACTGCCGAGGAACGATAATCTGCAACGATTTTTCATACACACTATCGGATAAACCTGCGCAAATCGGTTTGTACAGTTTAATCGCTACGACATATCGTTACGTGTGTAGCAGGCTTAAACCATCCTAGTTTGATTACAAGTCAATCATAGACGACGTCCACATACATAAAAACATTTATATAACAAACAATATTATATAGCGCCATCTCGTAAAATTTTGTGGTACTTGCATTGTTTTGCTAATGGGCACGGTACTAAACTGTTGGTATCTCAAAATTTTGTGAGGTGGTGCTTTATGAAAGTATCTAAATGTAAACAATGTAATTATTATATTGACCAACAGAGCGCAGCTAAGTCGCTCAGGTACTGCTATTAATGCCAGAAAAGACAAGTACAGTGTGAAGTGTGAAGAATGAGTCGTTACATTTCAAAAGAATATCAAGTATGATTACCTATCGGGTTGCGGGTCTACTTGTAACGCTTGCAATTGTTCTTCAGCACGGTTAAGTTTAAGCTTTAGCTCGTTCCGCTCGTTCAGGATAGCGCGAAGTTCGCTCTCACTGTACATCGGCTTGGTACATTGCTCCTCGTCGTCCAATCTCTCCGGAGTTCCTGCACCGCATGTTGCGCATTTCTGCCAACAAATAGCCATACACCATAAAGCAAACACAAATTAATAGTATACCAGGTGAAAGGTTGACACTTGGTGGTCACATTTAACATATAGAATAATAATATCAAAACAAAAACTAATAAATAACAAAGAAAACCTAAGTTAAAGTTTGTTCCAAGACTTTCAAAAATATAGCTACAAACATAATAAACCTAGGTGCAATGATCAGTGACGAAAGCTACAAGGGGCGACCTGGAGTTTAATAGCTTTCGATAATAAAACAGACAATAAACCCTTTTGTTTTGTTTATGCCGTTCCCGCGTTCATTTTCAATTCAATCCGACGGTCATTGACACTGTGCTTTAACATAGATGCGTAGAGGATTGTGTACAATTTTTGTATTTTTCTAGATAATTAAGTCAAATATTAAGCTATTTGATTTAGAACGAGCATCGAGTGCATAGTTTCTTCTATAAATATGGCTACTGTCTAAACTTTCAGGCTGTATATTTCATCTCTTTATTATTCAAATCGTTCAACCTTGTTGTGCACATCTGCTTGCTGTAACGCCGCGATATCTTTCTGCTGCGACTGTACTATTTGTGTCAGCTCAGATCGCTCCTCGCATACTAGCCGCATCTGAAAAAATAAATATAAATATAAAACGATACACATAGGTGTGCACACGAAAATGTACTAACAGAAATATTATGTAAATTGCTACATTTACAAAGAAATATATAAAACAAAAATTTAGATCAAACCGACGGATTTTTACATTTTTTTACAACTTCAAAAAGGTTGTATTATGTTTTAATGCTTGTTACATCAGAACTTTATAATTTATATATTAATTTCTCTATAATGTACTAGTTTTATTTTGGCCAGTATGACAGCGATGACCGGCTATGAATACTCTAAGTGGTCGCCATTGCTCTCACTATCAAATACAATGTCGTAACTTAGCCGTACTACTATTGATCTAATATAAAGGCAGATTTATCTATAGGGATATGAGTTTTTCTATTTGATATTTAATATATTTGTCATTAATAATTAACATAGTGCTGTTCCAACATGGATACATCTTTGATTGAAAAAGGTGTTACTTTAGGGAAATCCATCATTAAATATTACAGTGGACACTACTTTGCACTTCTGCCTAGAATAGATTGACCACTACTACGTCTAACTGCAACAAAATGCGAATCAAGCCCATCGGAAGAGTCAACATCGATCTGATGCTCCGTGAAAAAGCGAAACACGTGTTATCGATTGTCGTGATTACACGTCAATTCCAACATATTTTAATTAATTTATTGATAATTATTATATAATACGGAGAATCGACTTTAAGTAAAGTTTTCTTAGACGTTAGTTATCAACGAAAATGCATATTTGACCTTTGACTAATATCATAGCAATAGTAATAGACCTATGACTTGCAAAAACGCGTACAACTTTTAAGAGACTATTTTACTAATTACTGTAAAGCGAAATTCTATATCGTATTACAGGACGGTCGCGCAAAATGCGGGACGGTTGGTCGCCTTAATCGAACAATAAGAATTAAATTATCAAATTAGATAATGCAGTCTTACTACATATTTCATTCTCAATAATTAAGAAAAAAAAAAACAAAACAGAAAGAGAAAGCAAAGAGATATTACAATTAATTACTTGATTTTGTAGCTGCTTATGCTTCCGCCTGAGGTCGCGACTGACTTGAGCCAACTTCTCGACTTGATTCGTCAACTGCAACGTATCCAGTATCGCCATGTTTAATAACAAGAGAAAAATACACAGATATAACAGTTAACACATACAATACACAAATATATTAACACAATTTAATTGCCCTTTAAATAATATACTTTTAATATTTACATATAAAAACAAAGTTATATAAAACGGAAGATAGGTATATAAGAACACATTTATCTTGTCACTACATGAACCAGATAGAAGGCATCAATTTAAACGTCTGATATATTGGTAAAATTGATTTTTCTTTACAAATCCATGATAAGATATTGGTTTAAGAGAGATTAATATACTTTAGGTTATTTGTTCAACATTTACCATCGTAAATGTTATCTCATTTGATATCGGTGGGGCCCAATTCATCCTTGATTAAATTTTAGCATATAAATAAAAATAAATTTTCATGGAAGAAACAAATTTAATTGTACATTTCCGTGCTATAAGGAGAGTTTGTCAAACTTATACTAGCACCGTAATAATACAATACTGAATAAAAAAAAACACATAGTAATCGTAATCGTAATCGTAATCGGTCCAGCCGTTTAGGAGGACAGTCAGTGACATACACACGTCCAGAAGAAATCTATACTAATATATAAAGCTGAAAAATTTGTTTGTTTGGTTGAACGCGCTAATCTCAGGAACTACAGGTCCGATCTGGGTTTTTTTATGGGTGATTCTCTGGGTGTTAGATAGCTCATTTATCGAGGAAGGCTATAGGATATATATCATCACGCTAACACCAATAAGAGCGGAGCACCAATGAAGAATGTTTCAAAATCGGGCTGTTTTTTTCCTTTTAGCTGCGTGTTAACGTTAGTATTATACACGTTGCCATGGTAACGTGGTAACTTTCTATCTCAAACATTTTTAAAGTTTATTTTGTGTTTTTATTGAAAATGTTTATTCTACGTTTGTTTTATTTCCAATTTTTTATCTGTAATCTATTTACGTATTATAAAAAAAAGTGTGTGTATGTGAAATTTAAATAACAACTTTTTGGTGAATGGATATGGCTACAAATAACAAAAAAATATTTTTTTTAAATCTTGTCGGTATTTTATATTATTATATTTTGTCTGTCTGTTTGTTTATTCCGGGTTATGTCCGAAACGGCTGGACCTATGTTAACGGGAATTTTACTGGCAGATATCCGAAATAATAGCGATTGACATATTCTATTTTATTTGTTGAACTGTTACCCGTGCATTCGTCCGTGTGAAATTCATCAAAAATATGTTGTTTATTGTAAAAAAAACCCCGTGAGACGTGTGCTTTACTGTACTTCAAGAATAAATATACATAATTGAAAGTCACATGTTTCTATGTAATTTAAATTATATTATCTTTTTGGACAATTTGGCGGCCATTCTGTTTTATTTACCGCGCTTGCGTCTACATAACTCAGGGATTATAGCAATATATAAGACTAACTTAAGTATATCGACAATACGGGCATATTATATCTATATAATAAAAGATGTAACACATATTGTTTGATAATGTATAGCTTAAAATTTTAATTACTTTCTTATATAGTCTAAGTGAGCACTGAGGGTGGTATATTGTAGGTTAAAGTTCCAGGTATGTTGCTGATGATAAATCCCATACCATTCGATACACTGTTATTATTCACATATCTAATGTACACGTTACGTGTTACAGTAGATGACATGCGTGTCGTACTTACAAATATTTTTGAAAAAGCATCTCTGTAATGTACATACCTACTCATAATTTTACATTTCTTCAATTAAATTTAAAAAATTCGCGTGCGGAGCCGCGGGTTGCAACTAGTTTATCTATAAAGATGAAGACATAGTTTTTTTTAATAAGTAATGTAAGCAATGTAAAATGTATTGAAATTTATATTTACATGGTGCGAGCACAACACCCTTCCTTTATCATTTTATTTAAATATAGATAAAAGTATACAAAATATAAATTACTAAGAAATACTAATTGTAAAATAATGGTCGTTCTCTCTCCTGTTTGTCAAACAAATGTCGGTGTCAGATTTTAAATTTGTTCATAATTTCAATATCTTGTATTATTAGGGGACAATGATAGATTTCAAAAGAATAAGATATTAAGTGCCAACTTAAAGGTATCAATGGAAAAATTCATTCCTATTTTAGACACTTACGGGATGAAATTTGGCAAACACTGATATAGAAATTATATTTATTTCCATTAAGAAGTTATTGTGATAAATTTCAAGTCAATAGGTGAAGATTTTTTGCCCCAAATACAATCTTTGCCAACCTCATTTATCCCCTCATGAGAAAACATTTAAAAGGTCGCATCTTTGTGAATTTCTACGTTACAGATATACTATCCAAATGTCATATCTCTAACTTCAGCAGTTTCGGCTGTGTCGATGAGTTACTCAATCAATTTCTTATATAGATTAGTACAATAGAACATTAGATATAATAATATACTTACAAGTGTTTTTATTAGTGTATATATAAATACTAGAAAAATATAAAACCGATATAATCCACGTAAATATTGAGCTAACATCACGCATTCAAAGAAAGATTAAAATTTAAAATGCATATAATCTAGATTTCTGAGACGTAGAATTCCACACTCTACGGTTCGTACAATATAATAAGCTCATGAGATAATAAAATGGTTTTGTCGGTTCATCTAAATGAGATAAATTTAGTAGCCCAACTGTAAGAATAAGTCAATTAACCCCTCTCTCCGCATACACAAAACTGGGTCAGAGTAAAATATAGAGTTCTATTATCAACTGGAAAACTATACGTTAGCTCTGTCTGCAACGATACGAACTATACAAATTTAACTGTTCCATGATGCAATACTTCAGTTTCAAAGTTATAAATACAGATTAAAATCTAGAAGCTTGTTGACTGACACATTAACGCACAGCCCAGACTGCTGAAGCTAGAAACATCCAATTTGAACAGTAATTAATTTTTATGGCGTAAACGCCTATGGTATTATCTATACTAATATATAAAGCTGAAGAGTTTGTTTGTTTGGTTGAACACCATGATCTCAGGAACTACCAGTCCGATTTGAGAAAATCCTTCGGTTTTAGATAGCTCATTTATCGAGGAAGGCTTTAGGCTATATATCATCACGCTAAGACTAATAGAAGCAGAGCACCAATGAAAAATGTTTCAAAATCGGGCACTTTTTTCCTTTTGAGAGATTTCGTTAGCGTTCGTGTTATATACGTTACCATGGTAACGTGGTAAGTTTCTATCGCAACATTTTCAAAGTTTATTTTGTTTTCCTATTCAAAAAGTTTATACTACTTTTATTTCCAATTTTTTATTTGTTCTCTATTACGTATTATAAAAATAAAGTTTGTGTATGTACACTCATCAAAAAAGTCTAAGCAACATGTACTAATTTCAATTTTAGGATGGTTCTTCACATTATAACGTTGTATTTTATTTTTAAAATAATATCTTTAGGGTTCTATGATGTAAAAATAACAGCTGTTGTCTTTATAAGTTCTTTTAATAACAGAAATTAACAATATTAGAATATACTGTAGAAACTAAGATACATAAGAAACTAAACTTTTTTCTTACAAAATGAAATTTCTAAAGGAAATGTATTTATTGTGAAAGAATAGAACAATTTAATACAAAGTATGGGCTCCTCTGCTATTCAGAACTTGTCGGCAACGATTATTCATTGAATTAATGAGACTGTTTATGTCATCTTGCGGTATTCGCTCCCAATGGAATTGTAGCAAATCCTTCAGCTGTTGGGTTGTTGTCGCTCCGTCCAAGTCCTTCAAAACACGTCTCTGGAGCATGTCCCATGCGTGCTCGATGGGGTTGAGATCTGGCGATTGTGCAGGCCAGGGCAATACCCGGATGTTCTCCGTTGCAAAGTATTCACTGGTTCGCCGAACTGTATGTGAACGCGCATTGTCATGCATTAACCTAAAATCGGAGCCAAAGGTTTGTGCAAATGGGTAGACATAAGGTCTGAGAATATCCTCAATGTAATTTTCAGCATTCATGTTTCCATTTACAAAAACGAGCTCAGTTCGCCTGTTCTTCATAATACCCGCCCGCCCATAACTGTTGAGCCGCTGTATGGATGAACTTCCTGAACGCACCTAAGCCTTTCAGTATTTCCGGGCCGACGATACACTCGCACCCTTCTTGTATCAGGCTTAAACCCGAATCGCGACTCATCGGAAAACATAATTTTATCCCATTGTTCCTGGGTCCATGTTATGCGTTCTCTACACCATTCATATCGACGAGCGCGATTCCCGTGACGTATCGGTGGGCACCTGATTGGGCGTCGAGCTCGTAGGCCGTACTCATGCAGTCGATTTCGCACAGTTTGAGGACTTACATCAACACCACTTGAAATTTGTAGCCTCAAACTTATCTCTCGAGCGGTTAACATCGGCTGGCGTCTTGCAGTCAGTTGTATGTACCGGTCTTGCCGAGTGGTTGTACTCCTTTTACGGCCTGGATGCTGTTCAGCGGGTTCTCCTGTATTATTGTAGCGCTGCCAAAGACGACAAATAACACTTCTATGAATGCCAAAATGTCGAGATACCTGAGATTGATTACTTCCCGCTTGCAACATCCCTACAGCTCTTTGCATTTCATCTGCCATCAAATGACGTCGCTTCATGACGTAAAGAATATCTAACAATTCAATTTTGTCGCTAACTTTATTTAAATGGTTGGTAAAATTATAAAATCAAGACTAAACGTAGCAATAAAACGCACTTAAATTCAAACAAATTCGCAGTCACTTGAATTTTATGAAAAAACAAAACATAATCAATTTTTTTTTTTACAACCAGCCAGTATGTCGTCAATAACAAAAATGTTTACTTACCTACGCACTTTGTTTGAGTAAATACTTAGAAATTAATTAATATAAATGGTAAAATTTGTAATATCACGAATGTTGCTTAGACTTTTTTGATGTGTGTACAATTAAAATAACAACTTTTTGATGAATGGATATGGCTACAAATGATCAAAAAAAATTTTTTTTATACTTTGTCTATATTTTTAGAATATTATATTTTGTCCGTTTGTTTGTTTGTTCCGGGTAATCTCCAAAACGGCTAGACCTATATTTACGGGAATTTTACTTTTTACTGCCAGATAGCCGAAATTATAGCGGTTGACATATTCTATTTTATTTGTCCGCGGCTTCGTCCGCATTACTATTTCCAAAATGGTTGGACCAATTCTCACGGGATATTCACTAGTAGATTGCAGACCTCATAAAAAGTAATTTAGGTTTTTTTCCGCCGCAGTGGAATATCCGAAATGCTTGAATTAATTTTCACGGGAATTTCACTGGCAGACAACTGACTAATGAGCTATTTTACTTTAAGATAGTGGGCTCGGCAGACGTTGTCCCGCCCTGATAATAAAAAGAAAACCTTGACAAATTATACCTAAACCTTCCCCGTGAACCGTTATACCTACTGGTGGAAACAGACAGATCAGAGGACTTTGTTTTACACTATGTAGTGATGAACTGTTACGTATGCATTCTTTCGTGTGAAATTTATCAAAAATAATTTGTTTAATGTAAACAAGCGCGTGAGACGTGCGCTGTACTGGACTCCAAGAATATGTGTATGTAATTTGAATTATATTATCATTTTGGTCAATTTGGCGGCAATTTTGTTTTATTTACCGCGTTTGCATCTACATAACTCAGTGATTATAGCAACGTATAAGAATAACACAATTATATTGCCAATATGGGCATGTTATATCTATATAATAAACAATTTAACACAAATTGGTCGATAATGTATAGTTTAAAATTTTCATTACTTTCTTATATAGTGTTAGTGAGCACCGAGGGTGGTATATAGTGGTTAAAGTTCCAGGTATGTTGCTGATGATAAATCCCGTCCCATTCGATATACTATTCGTATTCACATATCTAATGTACACGTAACATAATACAAAAGATTGCATGCGTGTCGTAGTTTCAAATGTTTTTGAAAAAGCATTTCTGTAATGTACACACCTACTTACAATTTTACATTTCTTTAATTCATTAAAAAAACGCGTGCGGGCCGCGGGGGACAGCTAGTTATAAATAAAAAGGTGTAGATACGTTACCTACACATAAGATACTTTGTCAAAACAAAGATCACAAGAACGCACACATACGTAAAGTAATATTGTAATGCCACACTATCATTATCATTACATAGTATAAAACAAAGTCCCCTACCGCGTCTGTCTGTTCGCGATAAACTCAAAAACTACTGAACGGATTTTCATGCGGGTTTCACCAGTGGATGGAGGCATTCATGAGAAAGGTTTGGTATTGGTTTTGGTCATTTGTCAAGGATTTTTTTATAATCAGGGCGGGACAACGTCTGCCGGGCCGGCTAGTCTTAGATAAAATGTGGAAGTAATATGGCATGTTCTCAATATCGATGGTGAAAAATAAATAGTTATATGTTGCTTTGAAACGGGGCGGATTGGCGGGGTTAGATCACGTGTGCTAACTAGCCAAGGTTTAACAAGGCGCTGCCGAAGCACTTATGGCGTATTTACAACTTTTTAGTTATAATATAATTGGTAAACACTCTCTAAAATACGATTTTTATTTGATATTTAACCCCTAAGGGGACGAACAGGGGTGGCATAGATAGTATATAGCACAAAAAAATCTTCACCTCAAGACTTGAAATTTAGCACAATAATTTCCAAATGATAATAAATATCTAATTCAGCGCTTTCCGAATTTCATCCCTAAAGTTTGTGAAATAGGGGATGAAATTTGTTGTTGGTACTTTTATTGAGATTTTAAAAAAGGTACTTAATTTGTTATGAACTTAATGTTTATATTATCCTCTAAGGATACATATTATCGTTCACTAATGCGGACGAAACCGCGAGCAAAACCACTGTATATACCGTTACAGTAAGATAAATATATTCATTATATTATCGATATCAAATCATCTGATAAGTTTACTTAATCTTTGTTTTCCTATACATTTCTAGAACAATCGGAACAATGAAAACGAAGCATCGTATTTTAAAGAAAAGCAATATCGTTACATCAGGTGGAGTAATACTGCCTTGAAGCTAATTATATATTATACAGTATATCGATACAACGTGCCCTGGTTTGAACTGCACGATATTTACCAACGAATTTAATTATGAACACCTAATGAGGTAATAAAGTCGGCTGATGGCAAAGTAAAAATACGTAGGGAAATCTCGAACTCGAAAAGGCTTTATTCTTGCCAAAAGATATACTAAACTATGAATTTTTCGCCATTTCAGCGAATGTGCAGTCTTTTGGTAATTTTAAAGAACCAATTTGAAATAGTGTGCCTATAACATATATACGTATATACGCGCATCACTTCCAAACGGCTGCATTTATGTAGCTAATAATTTTTTTATGTTTGTAATAATCAAAAGGTTTTTTTTGAAAGAACATGTTCAAAATCGTACAGTACAGCGAAAATTGGAAATACAAAAAACAAGTATTGATATAATTGATAAATCGACATTTAGTTGTTTAGTTGCCATTTGGTCAATACATGGTCATACTGTAAAGGAAAGATTTGATCTTCTTTTCTTTGTAAGATTACCCGTGCGAAGCCGGGACAGGTAGCTAGTTTACTATAAATGGAACATCAGAAGAATAAACAAGAAATATTACCAAAATTATTTCGCTTCATCTTTGGGTAATTATGAACAACTCTATAACAACGATAACCACAAAGATTTGTTGAACTATAGAAAACCACTGTCGTACTGACTGCCTTCAGTGAAAGTTAAAGAAATTTGAGAATAGATTACTAACATTATGTAACTACACATTCTTACTAATCAGTGGTTCCGACATCGAACGTCTCTCCTATCTATAGAGGGAGATTGCAAAATTAAATAAGACACAAACATTTATTCACCAGAAATTGATTATTAATAAAATATTGTTTTTTATATCATTGGAGGCAAACGAACCGGTGTGTCACCTGATATTAAGTGATCACCACCGTCCATAGAGACCAGTAACACCAGAGAAGTCGCAAGTGCGTTGCTAGCCTGTGTTGGTGAGGAGAGGGAAGGGGAAGGGGGAAGGGGAGGGAGAGAATATTGTGAATTGTTCCACAACTGTAAAGAAGTCCGCGAGTAAAAAGATTTTAAATGCTTTATCTCAACAACAACTTAAATAAGCATTATTATTTCAATAGACGGCCATTGTCGCTAACATAATCCGATCCAGTTATACTTCTTGCTTTATCACTTGCTAAGAATAATATAATATCCGCAATTTCTTCAGGTTCGCCAAGTCTGCCGAGAGCTGTGGCCTTCTTTAGTCTCTCCTTAAGGTCTCCCATATTGCCTGCATTGAAAATATTGGTCGCTACCGGTCCAGGGCTAACGATATTCACTCTGACCCCATGAGGAGCAAGCTCGAGAGCTATACATCTCGAGAAATGATTAAGAGCCGCTTTGGACGTCTTATATGATAACATTTTAGTAGGACCGATATTCTGAGCAGCGACGCTCGACACGTTCACAATGTTCCCTTTACTTTCCACTAGGTACGGAACCGCCAGATTTGTTAATAAAACAACTGCCCTGACATTCGTATTCATCACTTCGTCAAATATCTTTAAAAAGTTATTATCAAATACGTCATCGTTTCTCACTATACCAGCGTTGTTAACAAGCACATCGAGTTTACCAAATGTGGTAATAGTTTCTTTGATAACAGTTTTTGCTTCATTCTCATCTGATACATCAGCTTTGATGGCTAGGCATCTCTTTGTGAATTTTAAACATTCAATATTAACGTTATTTAGTCTCTCCGGGTTTCTGCCGACGATAACTACATCGGCACCCTCTTTGGCAAACAAGATAGCTGTAGACGCTCCAATGCCACTACTAGCACCAGTTACAAGCACAACTTTATTAACAAAACGCATTTTTCATTAAGAATAAGCCTTTAAAATCTACTGATCTGACACACTTCTAATGATATATTGCTAGTTAAAATATATGACTTTATTTAAATAACCCATGTTGCGATAGTGTCTCTTTATCGCTTATGATAACTCTCAAAAACAATGGTATAGGTCATATTAAAACATTATACAGTATGTTTGCACGTGTCGGTCACCTATACTTTGATGGTTTTGACGTTGTAGGAGGTAATCTCAGTAACTACTGGCCCGATTTGAAAAATTCTTTCAGTGTTATATAGCTCATTTGTTGATGAAGGTTATAGGCTATACCTATACTAATATTGTAAAGAGGTAAAGTTTGATGGTTTTGACGTTGCGAGTTTGTGACGTTGTAGGAGGTAATCTCAGTAACTACTGGCCCGATTTGAAAAATTATTTCAGTGTTATATAGCTCATTTGTTGATGAAGGTTATAGGCTATATCTATACTAATATTGTAAAGAGGTAAAGTTTGATGGTTTTGACGTTGCGAGTTTGTGACGTTGTAGGAGGTAATCTCAGTAACTACTGGTCCAATTTGAAAAATCCTTTCAGTGTTATATAGCTCATTTGTCGAGGAAGGTTATAGGCTATATCTATACTAATATTATAAAGAGGTAAAATTTGATGGTTTTGACGTTGCGAGTTTGTGACGTTGTAGGAGGTAATCTCAGTAACTACTGGTCCGATTTGAAAAATTCTTTCAGTGTTATATAGCTCATTTGTCGACGAAGGTTATAGGCTATATCTATACTAATATTATAAACAGGTAAAGTTTTATGGTTTTGACGTTGCGAGTTTGTGACGTTATAGGAGGTAATCTTAGTAACTACTGGTCCGACTTAAAAAAAAAATTCAGTGTTATATAGCTCATTTATCGAGGAAGGTTATAGGCTATATCTATACTAATATTGTAAAGATGTAAAGTTTGATGGTTTTGACGTTGCGAGTTTGTGATGTTGTAGGAGGTAATCTCAGTAACTACTGGACCGATTTTAAAAATTATTTCAGTGTTAGATAGCTCATTTATCGAGGAAGGTTATAAGCTATATCATCACGCTAAGACCAATAGGAGAGGAGCATCAATGAAGAATGTTTCAAAATAGGGGTTTTTTTCGTTGAACTATTTCACGCGGACGAAGTCGCGGGCAGAGGCTAGTATATTATAAAACGTACGTTTGGGTATTGTATTTAGACGATTTTTTAAGCGATTACCGTGAATATTTATTGAGATATCTATATTTTTTACAATAAAATTTTTAGAGCAACATGTATATAAAAACCAGTAACAAAAGATCAAATGACGGGTTACTAATGATAAAATATATCAGAAGAGTCAAAACAATAAAAATTGAATGACGCGGCGTAGAATTAGCACATTTTTTTATAAACACGAAAACAACGTACCACTTGATGATGGTTGGATCGTAGTTATATTATAATAGAACTAATAAAAAAAGACGTGTGGCACTCGGAGACTGCCGCGGTAAAGCTATTGCATAGCATTTTTTATCAACTTATGCAATTATAATTATTTATTTATTTTATTAATGCAGTATTTAAAAAAAAATAATAATTAAAAAAATTAATTATTTTTTTTCTTTTTATTTCAAAAAACAATACTGTATTTGTGATAATAATAATAAAATGAATGTATATAGAGTACTAACTCATTTTCTTTCACTATTTTTTCGTGACTTTCTTCATTAATAAATGCACTTTATTTATTCATATTTAAAACACTTTGTACACAAATTATACGAGTACAGATATTCACTGTTGTACATAGATGATAAATACCAAATAGTAGTTTTCCAATACAACCAATGCCACCTAAAGGCGGGTTGCTGAACTAAAGAGACAAGCGTGATATTTCAAAAAGTCATTAAAAGTTCTGGTATTTATCGATAGATGGAAAAACTAAAAAGTATCACCGCTGTGCCGGTCGGAGTGGGGTGTGTTAGGTTTTTTTCGTTACGGAATTTCTGGATTCGGTCCCCACTCTCAAGGCCCGCGATAGAAGCTATGCAATAGCTTAAAAATAAATCATTACATAAAATTTAAAAATAACATATTATGTAACGAATATGTTAAAAAAAATTAAAATAATAACCAAGAATACCTTTTAACCTACGATTATAGACCAAATGACACGTTTTTCTTTTATCAAAAAAAAAAGTTGGTATGTGATTATTACCATACGATAGAAGTGAAAACATATAAATAATATAGTAATATTTAAATACGTAATAAAAAAAAAGTTGTTGATGACGACCGGAGTCGATTATACACGATTCGGTGCGTCACCCATACAAGCGTAACGATTGACTTTTGTTTGCTACTAGTGCGGATAAAGAAGTTACCACTTTAAGAACTAAACATATACAAACATATACATCCTCTTCTAAGTTATTACGTTATTATGGTATTATCTTCTAGGTTATTTACTTTTATAATGAAATTAACTTTTGAATTTTATTAATGCTGTTTGAAGAGTGAAGTAATTAAAAAAAAGTAATAATTATCGAAGTCAATTAAGGCAGTTCCTTTTGAGGTGTTACATTTACACAATATATATATATATATATATATATATATATATATATATATATATATATATATATATATATATATATATATATATATATATATATATGTATATATACAGGTATATATATTTCAACGCTGAAGTAATGATACGCATTTTATGAGGTGTGCCATAAACGTTCCGAATTAGATGAACCCTAAAAGAAGGCAACATTATGTGAGACCAATATTTACCATATGACGTCAGCAGGTGAGCCGTACAAGTGCACGGAAACTAACCCCAATGGCGAAAAAATGAAGACACATATAAAATACTTGATATATTTATATTATACTGAACAAAATATTTGATTGATGAAGTCATTAGTTTGCGGAACACCGTCATTAATAATGATTGTGGACGTTACTTAGCACTTCCGCTTGAAATTATTAAGACGTGACAGCGGCCAAGCAATTCCAAGCGGAAGTGCGTTGTAGTATCCACCATAACATTTACACTGAACAAAAGTTTTATTATTAATCCGTAACATATATATTATCAAATTACCTTATCAATGATATAGATAGATGGCTTTAAATATTTTTGAAGTAAAACTTCTTTACGCACGCTTGACTTGGGGAATAAGTTGATGAGCGCGTGACGAGAGCGTTACGAAAACGTGTGATCGGGCGAGGCGAACGGAAGTTGAGAGAGAGATATAAGTCAGTGAAGATAGAAAGAGAGTTACATGTATATTACTGTAGGGGCAAGAGAGAGCAGTGCGTGCGCACATTTTCTTTCTCTCTGCCTGTCCTCAATATTTTGTTCAATATATTAAATATTCTACGATTTAAGTGAATAAATTTATATATATATGGAGCTAACGAATTTTTACTTCAGTCGTGTGGTCTAAAGCAGGGGTTCCTAAACTGTAAAGACACCGCAACCCCAATCAAATACCTTTTATAGTCTAAGATCCCGCTGCAGGATTGGTGTGCTCACCGACTTTTTGTTTAAAACCAAATTTTTATGTTTATTTATAATTAAGAGAATATATATTTACTAGGGTGCCTATCAAAATTTGGCCGCAATTATTTTTAATTAAATTATTTTTAATTGATTTTTGGTAAAAAATTTCGTTTATTTATTTTTTTAATAAAATAACGTCTACATCACGGTAATTAATATAAAAATTCTAAAAAATCACGGTTGCCGTTGCGCACCTGGCCGCACCTCTTTGCAGCCAGGTGTAAACAGGTATGATTTCGATAAATTTATACGTTTATAACCTATATTTATTAATTATATGTCAAATTGAAGCTAATCTTTTTCTATTAATTATTATATATGGTTGCCTAATTAAATCTGGCCGCAAATAAGGGTTGCTGGCTGTTAAAGATGATAAATATTTAAGGTAGAGTGAAAGAGAGTTAGCGCGTAACATCATTTGTCAGACAATGATAGCGATTGCCGGCTGTGCAACGCTTTTAAGCCATTGTGCATGCGTCGAATGTTAGTGTTCTCAACTGAACAGATGCGACATTTTTATTCTAACATAAAAACCACGCTGTTTTGGAGTTCGTAATAAACAACGTTTTATATTGTTGTTTTATTTATTCATCTAAATATTACACGGAAAGATAAGATACATTAAAAAAAATAATTTGCTTAAATGTTTAATTAATATGTAACAGACGATTAAATACTTGAATAAAATCTAATAAAATTTTCAAACAGTACTTTTGCAATAAAATTTTCTTTTACTTAAGTCACCTTGGTTTTATTTTTTTATTTCTTAAATCAATATTAAATATATTAAATCAATATTAATTTTTTGTTGTAATTTTTTTATTTGACATTTTGTAAAAAATGACATATTTTTTGGAGTATTTATTATAAGTCGTCTTTATTACTCCAGGGTGGTTGAGAACACTAACATTCGACGCATGCGCAATGGCTTAAAAGCGTCGCATAGCTGGCAATCACTATCCTTGTCTGACAAATGATGTTACGCGCTAACTCTCTTTCACTCTACCTTAAATATTTATCATCTTTAACAGCCAGCAACCCTTATTTGCGGCCAGATTTAATTAGGCAACCATATATGATAATTAATAGAAAAAGATTAGCTTCAATTTGACATATAATTAATAAATATAGGTTATAAACGTATAAATTTATCGAAATCATACCTGTTTACACCTGGCTGCAAAGAGGTGCGGCCAGGTGCGCAACGGCAATCGTGATTTTTTAGAATCTTTATATTAATTACCGTGATGTAGACGTTATTTTATTTAAAAAATAAATAAACGAAATTTTTTACCAAAAATCAATTAAAAATAATTTAATTAAAAATAATTGCGGCCAAATTTTGATAGGCACCCTAGTAAATATATATTCTCTTAATTATAAACAAACATAAAAATTTGGTTTTAAACAAAAAGTCGATGAGCACACCAATCCTGCAGCGGGATCTCGTACTATTAATTTATGGAACCCCATACCAAATGATTACAAATCAACACTGAGATCTATATAAGAACATTTTTTTTAAGAAATGTGTAATATAATTGAAACATATTATTCTTAACTTAAAGCTGTAATATGAAGAATGAAATTCTTTTACTGTTTTATGAATAATTGTTATATAGTTTGGTATTCTGTCCGACAATTTTATGCATGTATCTGGGGTAGCATGCAATCTTTACCTGTATTTGTTTTTTGTATAAATATAAATTTAGTGGAACCCTGATGATTATTCTAAGGAACTCTTAGGTTCCGCGGAACCCACTTTGGGAATCCCTGGTCTAAAGCACACTCGTATTTTTTTTGAAGTGAGACTTTGATGGCACGTTAGTGGAAATTTTTCGTTACGCGTTAAACGTAAGTTAGATATATATATATGTGTATAAGTGTTTGTCTGAGTATAGTAGAATACCAAAACGAGTAAATATATAGTAAAGTATTTATACTACGAACTTCGTATAGTATATAATTTATTAGCATTCCCTATTCCTATATCTATATTCTCCTATATTCTATCCTATATTTCTTATATTATATAAACCAAAGAAGTTTCACTTACTCCGCGTGCACACATGTGATACTCTATTTTTTTATATAAGTTATAGGCCTTTAATGTACGTCTACTTCAATAACTATTCAGATACTTAAACGAAAATTTTGCACTATATTTCGTTAATATGTCCAATATCATTGCAATACTGAAAATAAAAGTATGCGCTTAAAGTTGCCCCTATATATTCAGTTATTGACTTCCGCTATTAATCTAAATGTATCAGGTCGGTTACGGAAGTAAATAGATATACTTGATTTAAATATATTTCGAAACGGAAGTTGCTTTGCACTCAACCTGTGAATAATGGCTCTACAGAAAAACTGGCTAATGTAAACGTAAAGAATGTTAGAATATTTTAAATAAGTTATCGTTTACCAAATGAACAAGTTATTGAGACTATACGCTGTTATTTACTGATCGATGGTTTGTTCTACATACATAAATAATATTGAAGTGTCTGTTTGTCACATCAAAATAACAGCTTTTTACTAAATGAGTATGAAAGTATATAAGAAATTTATAAGAAAAAAAAAATATATCTTTGTCTGTCTGTTTGTTCCGGCTAATCTCCAAAACGGTTGAACCGATTTTACATGACTTTCACTGGCAGATTACTTGATGTTATAAGGAGGAACTTCAGCTAATTTTATATTAAAAGATTAGTTGTTGCTCCTATATAATAAAAAAAAGAAGCAGTTTGCACTGTTTGCACGTTTGCACTGAACAAAGTTTTGTTGCAATATTCTATTCGGACCGAGTCACGGGTAACAGCTAGCTATTAATACCTGCGTAATCTGTATTTAAGTGCTAGTAATTAAGTGCTAAATTGACTCACGCTGTCAATGTGCTGCTGTTTCTCTTGCAGTTGGACTTCTTGGAGACGTAATGTGGCGCGTTGCTTCTCCGCAGTACTGCTTAGTCGAGACAGCACTTCCTGATCGTGTTCACGTGCCGGGGAAGGTGGAGCGCTTGTGCCTAAACAAGCATACTATGACATTCTAACAGGAATTACAAGCTTTCGTAATTTTAAAGTGATTGTCTAGATATATTTTCGATAGTGTATACAATCGATTCAAACATTGTGTATGTAATCATTGTCTTTTTTATTTATTTATATTCATAACTGTATTTTTCTTTTATTTATTTATATTTCTATAAGTGAACACTTGTATTTAGCATTTTATGTTACTATTTTGTTATTTAATTAGTGTCAGCAGTATGTTTTCCTAAATAAATAAAACAAAGAAACACTCAATTTTTTATATACCAGTGATAGAGTCAACCATTTAATTTTTTTTTTCAAAATTAATAAACGTACTACATATTTCCAAACTTTTTTTTTATTGATATCATTAATGCTTGTCAAGAGCTATTAAACAGAAAAATAGAGAATGGGTTTTTAAACAGAAGAGTAAAAGATACTTAATACATTTACAGTCCGCGTCAAACTTTTTGGCTGCTCTGAATACAGTTCGGCCTTGTGCATAGTACAGTCAAGAGGTTAACTGTTTTGTCTCCACCTATTTATATATAGCCTAACTTTCGTTCGCAACTTCACTCGCGTTATTGTAAATTTAACATCGGAAACAGAACTGTTTTTCTGGATCGAAAGAAAGTCCTTTTCTGTATCTCTCATAACATGTAGGCAAAATTTCATGAAGGTCGGTTGAGTAGTCTTCACGTGTTTGGATAAAGAATTAAGAATATTAAAATCTATTCATAGAATAACATTGTATATATTCTGTACCTATTTGCTATCGGATGTCTTTTTTGTATATATTTAATCAAAAGTATAGAAATGCATATTATACCGTTATTCATTATTATTTTAGCGGATTGGACTGAGTGCATTTCCCAGACATCGCTATTATCACATAAATGATCCTCCCTCTAATGACAGTTCAACAGTAAAGCCTGCCTGACTTACTGCATTATCCGGTAAATCGGTAATGTGATTTGGGTCTTTATTGTAGACCCTAACACTATATTATTCCATCTAACACTATTTTATCTAATTTAGTTCTTTATAATCATCTAAGTTACAATTATCTATTATATACTATTATATTGCTGGAGGGTCTATTTGTTTGTACGCGCTAATCTCAGGTAACTACTCTGGTCCGATTCGGAAAATTCTTTCAGTGTTAAATAAGTCATTTATCGAGGAAGGCTTATAGTCTATATATCATCACGCTAAGACCAATAGGAGCTTCCACGCGAAGTCGCGGGCAGAAGTTAGTCTTGCATATTTTTTAGAAAACTCACCGTCCGCAGGCGCATTTATTGTCCTCCTGAGGCGTTTGTTCTCGTCTTGGAGCCTCGCAACCGCTGTTACGAGTTCTGCCGACTCTGAACGCCATTGTTCTTCGATCGCTTCTATTTCCTACAACGGATAATTATAATTCTAAATCACTACATATTATAAAACAAAGTCCTCTGCCACGTCTGTCTGCCTGTATGTTCTCGGAAACTCAAAAACTACTGAACTGATTTTCAAGCGGTTTTCACCAGTAGGTAAGGTAGATAAACTGATTCACTGGGATGGTTTAGGTATATAATTAGTCAAGGTTTTTATTATCAGGGCAGGACAACGTCCGACGGGCTTGCTAGTTAAAACTAAAAATACATTTTTGTGTCACAAAAATGATGTAGCTATGTCTGTACATTTAATTTTATTGTAGATAATTATTAGAAAAGCTATTCCGATAAATGTTTTTCTAACTGGATTTTATGAATAAACTGGAAACTTATATTTTTCTTGAGCCGATAAGATACAAAATAATTGTGAATATTACTTTTAGGAATCGTAAAAATGTATCTTTTTTTTTAATTTATCTCACTGGTACATATAACATTTATCGCACGAGAAACAACTAATTCAGAAATTAATAGTTTTCATATCATACAAAAGTAATTACAAAAAAATAAAGTGATATTTAATCCTTAACAAATTGTAATTAAATAATGCACATGCGAACTACACTTCATTCTGAAACTTATATGCTATAAAATTATCAATAATAACTTAAGAAATTACAATAACACTATTTCAACAGAATAAAAAATTTATTTAATGTAGCAGAATGTGTGTATACGTGTCATAATAGTATTTGTAAGTGTACATTCTATCTTAATCGGATTTCATAAAGACTTCTGCAATTTGTTGCATTTAATTGTTTATCATTCAGATTTGTAAATTCAGTTTTTTAGCTGAAACTCATATGAGTATGGACCTTGGTATATCGATAAGTAACAACCTTCTTTTAAACACATGTATCAGTTATATGCAGTAAAAAACACAAGCATCCTTGGTAGCGAACGTCAGTGGTTGATAAGAGAAAAATAATATAGTTTATAAATCGTTACGATTGTCAATTATTGTCTATATAGAAAAAGCAACCCGCACGCGGAAATATAACCAGCGAGCGATAATAAAAAAACAAAAAAGGATTAAAACGCGATTGCACCCACAGATCGCGGCAATAGGCTGTTTTCTGTGTTGTTTTCCGTTCCGATACAGATATTTTTAAATCGTTGAAATACTTCCTATTGCCATTATGATATTTATAAAGATTTATTAAATAACTACATCTTACATAAACGATTATTTTAACAGCAACGTTATTTTCTTTTTATACTTCATAATGTTACGAACAACGTATAGTCAGGGAAACCAATTAACACTCCCTACAACAAATTCGACATAGAAGTGCGTGCCGATCTTTTTTTTCTCTCGATCTGACTACGCTTTTGGCCTAGCAAGGCCTTAACAGCTTCACCGGACTACTACGGCGAGCGTTTAAGGCACTCAGCCGATTTTATTTTGACAACTAGCTCAAGGGTGCACGGCACACCTCGGCTTGGGGTGTTGCCTGATTCATGCAATTCGCGACCTATCTGAGCTAATCTAAGCTAAGCTACATATTCATACTTATATGAGTTATTGAAACAGATATATGTACCAAGCATACATACCTCAATAACTCTTATATGTATTTTGTGTCGGATAATTTTCTAAACTATATCAGTTCGATAAATGAAAAAAATTAAACCCATCCACTTTCATGTGTAAGCGTGTGTGCGTGCAATGTTGTTGCAATGACGTAAGATTTTGTGTCACTGTATCGCGCGGGCAGCGTACTCAAGGGCTCCACGCCGAGGGAACGGGCCTAGGCTTGAGCCGCTGCCGAGGGGGGCGTAATCTGGTGTGCGGGAGCGAAATTTACCACGGCGGCGTGATCTGTGGTTACGCGGGCGTGGGCGTGAACACGCTCTGTTTGGAGAGACAGGCTGGTACTGATCGTTCGTGCGTGCCGATCAACGACACCTGCCCTTTTATAGAACGAACTCTCTAATAGGGTGGCGCTAGCGTTAATGTTCCGGTTGCGTCTCAGATGTGTTCTAGCGGTACCGGAAGTGGATGATAAGTCTGTTTAAATCATTTGAATATTAGGTTAGTTAATAAAAATATTATAAACGTCATATTAAATTATTAAAATTAATTACAATCATGGGAATAGATTTTAGCGTTTGACCTGTTAAAGTAGCGTTTGATCTTATGATATTAAATGACGATATGATCTAAGATGGTAAACACGCCCAACATAGAGGGGACTGATTCTCAAGTGAAGCTGCCGAAACACAGCAACAGGTGGTTCGCAACAAATTTGCAAGTTGAGGCGGACTTAGAAAAATCCCAACCTCCATGCAAAAACATGGAGTAAAAAGATATTACCTCAAATTAAAAAAGTATATTTACCCTTGTAAATCTCCGTGTATAATCTATTCTACTATATAAAAATCTCTTGTCATGGTATTAGTGTTCGAACTCCTCCGAAACGGCTGGATCGATTTTTGGGAAATTTTATGTGTATGTTTGGTAGGTATGAGAATAGGTCGTAAAGTATATTTCATACCACTGCGTGATTAGGGTGTCGCTGTCCAAATTTTTTTTTTCATTTTTTTAACATTTTTTATTTGTATTATTTTTAAATTTTCATCTAAAAATACCTACAACCTCAAATTTTTACCTTGCTAACCCCACCGTCCCATTTTTTATTCGCGATTTTGGTATTTTTATATCCAAATAATTCAACGGTCGGATGTTGATGAATGACAGCTGGCGTTATGTCCGCCTCATCGAAATTTCTTCCACACATGTTTAAATCATTTCACTAAACCAACTAGGTATGTCAAATAAAATCAAAAACACTTTATTCAATTTAAGCCCTAAGAAGGCACTTATGAACGTCAAAACTACCCCCGATTCGGAAAATAACCCAGTCATCGAGAAGAACCGGCAAGAAACTCGTTTATATTACTCTGGTTTATCTTTTTAACAAATATATATAATATTTAGAATATATTAGGTACATGTCACAAACGTTTTTAATGGATGCACAGAGATGAGTCAATTCCGTAGGTTCAATAATTGGAAACGGTGGTTCGTATTTCAAATAATACGAAATAATTGATGTTGTTGAGTGACAGATGACGCTACCTACGTCCGCCTCATTGAAATTTCTTCCACACATGCGTAAGTCATTCACTAAACCTAGTAGGTATTTGTTTGAGTGAATCCCTGAATTGTATGGTTTCACAATTGGAAACGGTGGTAGTCGTTATAATCGTTTTTTTATATCATAGGAGGCAAACGAACACGCGGGTCATCTGATGTTAAGTGATCACCGCCGTCCATAGACACTAGCAACACAAGGGGAGTCGTAAGTGCGTTGCCAATCTGTGTTTGGGGGTGAGGGAGACAGACAGGGAAGGGGAGAGGGAAAGAAATGGGAGGGGTGCCTCCGGCGCTCTCACTGACCGAACGAAACGTATTCTATGAGAGGGTGGTACTACCCCGGGCGAGCCGACCCATTCATGCTGAAACCAGTAATAGCTTCGGCGTGGCTCTAACACCTACAAGGTTTTTTAAGATTTTTCGAGTTTGGAAATACCATTGGAACCGATAGGCCACCGATTTCACGCAGATGAAGTGGCGCGGGTCAGATAGTTATTTATATATTAGGGGTGTGCGAATAATTCGAACTTACGAATTATTCGTTCCGAATCGAATATTAATATTCGATTCGAAACTCGAATCGAATAATTCGAAAATTCGAATTATTCGAAAGTTCCCGAATAATTCGAAAAAAATATTGATATTCAATTCGATTCGATTCGAACGATATTCGCACACCCCTATTATATATATAAAAAATAATACATACAAAATAAGGAAAATATAGCCTTTCAGTCGAATGATACGTGACTAATGTTGAAGGCATCCTGAATATGTATTTCAGAAACAATAAATATACACCAATACCTTAGGTAAAGGAAACAGAAAAAATCATGTTCAGTAGTTACTCAGTAAATATCAGCCATTATGTTTAAACTTTATAGATTTGGATATAATATCAACTTCTCTTAAAAGAAAACGTGGCCGAAAATAGTAATATGCTAAGCCTGGAACTGGCTCACACACCTACAGGTGCTTAGAAAACATATCTATAGCTCGGCGAGAAATTTTAAAATTGGGTAAGGTAGCTAATCAGTGAGCTGTGAGGTATTAAAATATGACCTACCACAATGCGATGATTTCAGTGTGATATTTTTCCTAATCCAAAATTCGGATTAATTATAACATTCAAACTATTTTTAAAGTTATACTTCATTCGGCGTATTATGAGAAATCGTTGAGTGAATTTTTAGTTCAAACGAAAGTCGCGCGCGCCGATTTTACAACATAAAGTTAATTTTACTTTAAAACTCTCGATAGCTGACTTGGCTGGTTTCGAAACGTGACAAACTAAAAGAGCCACTGTGACAGGTTTAATACCACGAACTTGCAATTCAGTTGGATACAACCAACCTAACACCCTGGCTGTACAGTCTTCGCCAATCTTTTTTAACCGTTCTGGATATAAATGCGAATCTAGATGCAGTTATATATACTATATACAAGTAAACAGCTGTCTAATAATGTGGAAAAGGATATACTGAACAATAACGTAATAATTAGACACAGATCATCTTATATATTGTCAGAATTGGTTGATATTATGTAAAGCGTTCGTGGTACAGAGTGTTTAGTAAAATTTCCGAAATATATATATGTATATACAAGTGACAATTACAACTTTTAAAAAGATCAGAGAATTACAGAATTACATAATATAACATTGTACGGGGGTTATGATGTTAATCACAGTGTTACTATCGGTTTAAGAGATTATGTATAATAGCATTATAATATATTTACGTAAGTATGTGAGTAAAACAATTTACATTTATTGAAGTAATAGTTACGTGGTAACAAGTTTGGATAACGCGTCCATCGTTGGGCGGTAGGATATAGCACCCGACGATTATAATAAGTAAAAAGGTAGCGCTTATGTCCGAATGCGTTGGGAACATCTTGCCATAGACATAACAAACGCCAAAAGTATAATACAAACGAAGTTAAAATATTATTTTAGGAATCTAAAATTGGCATATGAGATTGACATTTTGTCGAACTTGCCACTTTGATCTCAAATATCCTGGCGTTTGGTTTGGAATACCAAATTTCAATTTATTTCAAATTTATTGTGTATATATTATATATTTGTGTTTCGAATTTAGTGAATCATTTGTTTTCGCACCGTTTGACTATCTATCTATCTATCTTTGACATCTTCTTTTCACAAAATGGAAAGATGAAAATATCACGTTATTTACGTATACGTAAAGACCTAATTACATAGTATAAAACAAAGTCCCCTACCGCGTCTGTCTGTCTGTTCGCAATAAACTCAAAAACTACTGAACGGATTTGCATGCGGTTTTCACCAGTAGATAGAGTGATTCATGAGGAAGGTTTTAGTATATAATTTGTCAAGGATTTTTTTTTATAATCAAGGCGGGACAACGTCTGTCGGGCCCGCTAGTATAATATATAATATAATAAATACGTATTTATACCTAAATTTGTGTTCCACGCAACTATAGCCAGAGCGGTCAAAAAGTCTGACGAGGACTGTACTTAATATTGCGCGCATTGTATGGCTAATTTTTAACCAGAGGTAACTCTACCGCACTATAGAATACATAGTATCGTGAAGAAATTCACAAATATATTAACGGACACAAAGAACACCTAAACTCAGAAAAATTACTTTTAGATCACACAAATACGAATCAAAAATACGCGAGCGCTTAAACTACTGGACCAACTGTTCTATTATATTCACATAAACTACTTCATAAAACATACTCGAATAAAAATAAACAAAACATTAAGGTATTTGAATATTTCTGGTAATTCAAGGTCGTAGTAACTGAATAGCATTGAAAGGATACGGGTATGAGTAACAACGTAAACGCTAAACATATACACGACTAAACACGAATTCAATACTGAACAGCAAAGAGAGTACGTTACGACAGACGATAAATGCATTATAAGAGTGCACAATTACACAAGCCGGTGAAATGAAATAGGATACAGGTGGCACAGAATAGAAAACAATAGCATAGATTATATATATAAACATAGGCTATATTACAACTAAACACCACAGATACCTAATGGCCTAATCAATGATATTACAAATAAAAAGCTGTAGATACGTCATAAGCGCTTCAACAGCGCTTTGTTAAAACTTGGCTAGTTATCTTATTTTTGACGGCTCCGTCAATTCCCACCCGTATCTAAGCAACAATAACTATTTCTTTTTCAACACCGATATTGAGAATATGCCATCTTACTTACACATTTTATCTAAGACAGTGTGGCGTTACAATATTACTTTACGTATGTGTGCATATTCGTGCCTTTTTTTTATCTATAGCTTTTTTAGTTATAATATCACTGGGCCTAATAGCTGGTAGTCAATAGATCCTGACCCTTATTCTTGCATTATTTTTTAGCAACCGTTATGGCAAGCTTGTATTAAAAAAACTGGTTTTATAGGATACCATACAATAATATAAAATAGTAACTCTGTGAATACATTATATATAGCATTTATGTTTGAATAGGCACCATATATATTATCGTTTCAATTTCAAAGGGCCTTTTAACGAAAAACAGAATAAAAACCTGTTATATCTATTATGTCATATGTATGGATGTACATGAGATATATTTTTTATAAAGGTGCAAAAAGCCAGACTGTACATTTTATTGTTATTACATTTTACATAGTAATTTTTATTTTATTTGATTTATAATGAAGTTGAAGAATTTATTTCCCATATAAGCGAACTATAAGAAAATATATATTTAAATCCATTTAGTAAATTACAATTGTAATAGGAATGTAAATAAAACAATGACTATATATGAAAAACTATATACACAATAGAACTTGTGTGAATTGTTTTGTGTATATGCATTCAATATATTGAAATTAAGTATAACAATTATTTAAATTGTTACATTGTTCAATACAATAATAGTCATTTGTATACAATAAATAAAGATTTTAATGTTAAAAATGCATAGCTAGTGAAAGTTTCCTATATTTCATAACGGCTTGTAGCGAAAGGTCCATTACTTGAGATAATGTGATGAATTATATACATACTACACAACCACTTAACCAATTTTATAACAGATTTAAACCACTATAAGAAGTAAGAGTCACACACATGCAATGTTATATCTATAAATAAATGGTTCCTAAACTGTATATTAGTTATTTTAATAAGCAATAGAAATTTAAATTAAAAAAGCATATAATATGATATAATTTTTATGATTTTTAATGAACAACTTTTTTAACTTTACATATAGTATTCCTAAAAAATTCCCAGAAGCATGTATTATTTATTATTCAAGGTCACCATAACAGAAAGATCTTAATTTTGATCATGAATTAATGAGAGTAACAAAAAAAAAGTTTCACACATTTTTGTTATATGAAATTGTTAAGGACACAAACAGATACTTTTATTATTAAAATTTGCATATTTAGAATTTCCAAAAATGCTTATCTAATGTCAAAATGTATATATTGTGGTTGATATTAAAATTCAATAACAAAAATGGTGTCTAGATATATGTATATCCAGATAACAACCAGTAAGGTTTTTTTTTTGTTAACAATTTTAGGTTTTACAACAATGTCCCAAAACACATCACCAATTTGCTCGATAGTAAGTTCAAGCACCATGTCAAGCAGGTTTCGAAAATACTATTATAGGGTGGATTAATATGTGAAGGATGGTGATGTGTCTAAATAACATCCTTCTTTATGCATCCTGAAAAGTATTATAAATATAATGTATTTTTATGAAGATATATACAATAAAAAGATAAACCAGATCAAGATTCTTGCCAATTACTCACGATGGCTAGGCTGTTTTCTAAACAGGTATTAGTTTTGACATTTATAATCACCTTCACAGGCCCTAAATTAAATGAAGTATTTTGATTTTAATTGATCAAAAAGTGTCCTAAGAACAGTACCTACCTAACTAATATAAAAAGAACTATTAGATATTTTGTAACATAAAAGTTCAATAGCCTTTCCGAGAGTGATGTAATGTCCCAAATTAATGTCATTACTAAACAGTTATGTAAGTTGTACATTTACTTACTAGTATGTAAATTTAAACCTCTTAAATAATATAGGTGTGTCTGCAGGCAAAGGTATTTGAGTAATATTAATGCAATAGTTATACTAATCATCTAATTTTCATACGTTTGATAGATAACTGATCAACTTCAAATAAAAAATCCAGTGTCATCATCTGCTGCAGTAAAATTATTTAGCCAAAACAAAAAGACAAAATGTAAATACATGACAATCAATTGAGGCATGTACGTAAGTGCATCCTTTTTAAATGGCTTTGGGTAATTCTTATTTTGTTGTATTTATAATTGACAGGGCAATGTTACTAAGGAAGAAAATGTTTGAAAAATCATACAGAAAAGAGAAATTTGGGTAAAAAAATTTCAAATTATAAAGTCTGTGAGGTAGAATACAGCAGGAAGACTGTCAAAGATATTGTCAAAATTGACAGATTGATACTAAATTGCCATTTTATTTCACTACATGGTTATTCAATAAACGGAAGATTTGATTTGAATTTCTTTGTTACTTCAACTGTGCAAAGCTGGATGGGTATTTAGTACTTGTATAAAAACGAGTGGTAGGATTAGATAATCTCGTACAACTGAATTTCGACAGCCATAACTCATGTGTAACATTAGCAATAGTGTTGTTATACTTACAAGCCTCCCAACTCTCTTTAAGTTAATCTCGTTTTAGTAACAGTCAGTATATGTCCAGCTCCTGAGAGAATTACAGTTGGCTATTATAGAGATAACTAGCTATGAATTGGAAATATCTTGAATGCTGCCATTGTTTTTGGGATTCTACTGTATTTACCATGAGGTTCAGTGCAGTCACCTTGTCATGTTCAAATAAAAAATCCGCTCATATAATATTCTTGGGCTACAGCAGTGATACTCAACTTAGGGCTTTAATTTACTTTATTTTTAATCTCACATTGATAGAACTATAAACAATGGAGATTGTCTTAAACAATGGCATAACATAATATATCTATATATACTATAAAACAAAGTTGTGTTTCCTTTATGTCTCTGTGTTCCCTTAGTTCTTCTAAACTTTGTAAGAGATTTAGATATTGTTTTCACTATGTTTTTGATAATTTCTTCCAAAAGGTTGACTAGTATGTCATATTTATATAATTTAAATAGTTGATGTGTTCTCATGATCTCGTAAGAAACAATTTTCAGATTCTTACATTAGTAATACTGGCTAAACCTTATGAGATACATAAAAATAATGCACCACAGAATTATACATTTAAAAATGCTTACAAAAAAGTCATGGATTGTATATATCTTTCTAATAAGAGTTATTTCCAGTAATCATTAACACCTTTCATATACTTTTGAAAAATAATTATTTATTTGGGATACTATTTTCACCAACACAGTATTAATCCTTATCCAATAAAATAGTATAGTTTCGTTGAGCATTTAATATAGATCAAAATTATTATTTACAGCACATCTCTTTAATGAAATTCTTAGAAGATATCTCTGATTTAAAATTATGTACAACAAAGAACAAGTTATTTGTGTGAAAATTCTTACATAGCTTCTATGAATTTGGTGTACTGTAAATATCAAAGTGTTATAAATTGTTTACTCACTCAAGATACCACATTAATACATCATACCCATGCAAAGCCGGGACAGATTACTAGAGCACAATAAATTTATAACAGAGTTTAAGCAACTCAAACTTGAACAAAATTAATTATCATATCTTAGATCTAGTTGTTCACTAGTTAACCGGTTTTCAAGTGAAATTTGATAAAACAGTTCTTATTTAAAACCCATATTATTTTTTACATTTTTCAGTTGATCAACAAAATTAAAATATCTTATGTAAATTCAGATGAAAATGATTAACTTTTTAAATAAGGCCTTCATATTATAATTCTTATAAATGTCTAATTGTCTTATAATTTTGGTACTTAACTACTTTTACAAACCTAATAAAAATAACTAACAGGAAACTCAGTGGAATGTCCAATGATTTCATCTAAATAAATAAATCTTCACTTCAGAGTAGCCTTCCATCACTTTGTTGTTAACTTAGGGATCAAACAAGGCTTTTATGTCACTTTCAAATTAGATGTAATTATTATAAACGCTATGCAAATACAAATAGTCTAGAGGACTAACTAGAGAACTAACAACATAAACAAGAAAGCAATTTTTTATTGTAAATTTCTCCACAATTTGCTTAATTAATGTAATTATTAGTGATAATTTAGTTACTTCAGTTGTATATAGTTATGTATATTATTACTATATTTTTCCTTGAGAAATAGGAATAAAACAAATATTTAAAATTTTATAAATACATCAAGACAATCTTGGTAACATCAAGAATGGTAAAGTTTGACTCGAAAGCACAAAGTTTGCTGCTATTTCTGCTGAAAATAACAATCCTATTTCTTATGTGTTTCAGTTCTATAGCTGGTTACACATATTGATATATGAGGAATTCAACTCAATTCTAAAAACTAGCAATAGTCATTTGGTCAAAACTAGCAAATTATCATTGCTCACAGCACTTCAGTTGTTTCGGAGTTTGTCTAGTCAAGGAGTCAACAGTAACCATTTAACATCAGATGAAAAACATACCTGTATATTACTTCATACAATAAAAACAACAAAATATGGCAAATACTTGTTACTCGTCACACTTTAATAGTACCTAGTGGGGTAACCTTATCTACTGACATCACAAGTTACCTGTCAAGTGTTTAGGTAAGCTATTAGTCATGAATCATGAATATTTGTGATGAATACATTACTAGACAACATAAAAAAAAATGGAAAGCTATTATTTTAACGCGAGCAGCGCATTGTTCGTTTGTGTCGCGCCGCGCAACCATCACTGGTTTATTATTTTGCAACTTCATTATATGTTAGTATTCAGTTTATGACGAAATATCTATTTCGTGCAGTCAGTAGCAAACCACGCATAGTGCAACCGATAAATAAACATCAATTCAGTTAGCAGTGACCTCTAGAACCTACCTTTTCAAACCGCTGCCTATATTCAGCCTTTTCAATCTTATCGTTTTCCAATTGAGAAATTTTTGCCGTCAACTCCTGAAGCGCTTGATTTTCCTTCTCGTTTCTAACTGCTAGATTCTCAAGGAGCTCTAGTGCATTTATCACCTTCGGCAGGAGCGCTGTTACTGCGTCAGGGCCGTATTTCTCGATAATTATCTCGCATTCCTTGCCAATATCCGATGCCAAATCATACACATCGACGACGGTGACATCGTCTTCGTAATCCTGCATCTTGACGGAGTAGCGCCTGCGGTACGGCATTTAATATCACTTTCTTTTCACTTTACAGCCCTATATAAAATTACAACTGCAAATATAACTTTTGCAAATGCGCCATCATTAGACAGACTAGCTCACTTTGAAAAGTGAATTGTCAAATAAGTTAATAAGTAGGCATGCCCATCCAACACATCACTTGCTATATATCATATGATATGTTAAATCATTTATCACGTCAAATATGTAATTCGGAGACCCTGTTATATATCGCATGAGTATGATTTTACTTCGTGCCATTTCAACTACACTATAATTCACTAAATTCGAAAGTTTATTATGTAAATTAATGAATGATGATAAAAATAATTTAACTTCATTTCGTTGTATGAAGACAATTACGTATATAAATTCGTTTATATACACCGATGTTAAGTTACAGCGCTTACATTGTGGCATTCCGTTCATTCAGTGAGAGAGCCGGAGGCCACCTCCTCTTTCCTTTTCCTCCCCCAAAGCACAGGCTGGCAACGCATTTGCGACTCCCCTGGTTTTGCTAGTGTCTATGGATGGCGGTCATCACTTAACATCAGGTGATCCACCTGTTCGTTTGCCTCCGATGATATAAAAAAAAGTTTAGACAGATTCGCGAAGTTGAATCCAAGGCAACAGGTCAAGCCGAGGTGTTGCAAGCGGCGAAGTGCCTCAAGCGCTCACCTTAATCCGGTGCAGCTATGAAGTCACGGCAGCTGAATAGCGTAATCAGTTCGAAAAAAAAATTAAGCATGTCGTCGTTTTAAAAAGGAGCGAAACATTTTATTTATTCAAATTAAAAGGTATTCACATAAATAAAAAAGATCAAATTTTGATTTACTTAAGATTTTATATATTGCGCTTGAGTAAGTAATGTGAAATAATTTTATGAGTCATTTTTTTAGTTGCAGTTATTATATAGTCGTATCCCGATCTTGACTCAGCGTAACTAGTGTACTGATGTATTTCCTTGACTTATTTTTTTACTTATTAAAATGATAAATGTAAATAATCAATTTGGAATTACCTTTATTAAAAGTTGGTATAAATTAGCAGTATTGTTTCTTATGAAAGTTTAGTTAACTCCAGTAAACTAAGCATTACTACAGCAAGCTGTGACTAGTTATAGCGATAAAATTAACTGTAATATGCAAAATATACATGGTTTAAAATCATCACCTTTAATTAACCTGGTAAAAGTATAACTTTCTAGTAATATAGTGATATTAAAATATAGATATTTGATGTTGTTGCCTGCGAATAATTAAAGCACATCGATATACTAAAGTAACGAAAACTACTCTTAAATTAATATTCTCGTTATATATACCATAACCTGATTGAAATAAAATATCCTACTGTGTTATTATTCTAAATATACACATAAATACAAAATAAATAACTCATTGTGAGATTTAGATAACGTATTTATAACTGATGCGCAGCACTATTCGTTACACCACAGAGGGTATAAAATTGCACTGACAGCACAAAGTGACAGTTGAGATAACGTCGTAGATACAAAGCCGCATCATATCGACATTTTTTATCAATGTTTGGATACGTGTCCAAAATGATAAAATATGACAATATAAATGAAAAAAGAAATAAAAACCTACATTTCTCAAATTACATTGCAAAATATATAACAATACAGTAAATTTCTTTACGTTAGTTATTTAAACATCCCACCTTACTTTTTGCCGTTGAAAATTCTCGTACTTGTTGATACATACTTTAAAAACGTTATCAAGTATTGAAGTCTCAACTTAGAAATGAATATTCTTTTTCTAACTACAAGAGAGTACATGACGTATTAGAGATTTCAAATGCTGGCACCTAAAACTCAATATTTTTGAAGTTATACTTATTTGGCGCGTTAGGGAAAAATGATGAGATTAAATTTTACGATGCGCGCGCACACCGTCACGAAAAACCAATGCCCTGAAGTTATTACGATGCGCGCACACACCGTCACGAAAAACCGACACCCTGAGGTTAGCTATAGTCAACATATTGTTTCTTTGTATTTGTTGTTTGTATTTCTTTGTATTAAAACTTTCAATGTATTAAATACCTTTTTTCTATTATTAGTGTCGTTTTTTCTATAAATGTAGAATAAGGCGAAAGATAAAGTTTCTGAAAAGATTTTTACTTGTTACGCTAAAGAAGTATAACTTCTACGCTTGTACATAAGTACACACACGCTTTTTTTTATTACACCCTTAATTATGACGAAAGTGTTCCCTTGCAAGAGTTTTCCATACTATATTGGTTTTTACGATTATAATATACGATGGACGCCATGAATTTGGGCGCCAGCTCTTGGGGGCACTGCGGGGACTGCAAAACGAATACCATTCAACTCTTCCAACACATATAGATTGCATCAATTTAATATTGTGTCCTATAATCATATAATACGGTCACTATACAAGCTAGATGGGCATTATTCTTATACATTATTTATGTTTAGACATAAACTATGAATTATTTAGCTGTATCTATAAAGCTACCTGTAAAGCTTATATGCAAAGACATAAAAATATATGAAAACATCTTACACTGATATATTTCGTGTATTTGAAATTCTATTATAAGTTTTACACTTACTGGCGAAAGCCCGATATTTTTCATTAATTTCATCAATCAATCATAGCCGGAATTTAATGTTTGTCCATATTGGGAATTATAATATGTATTAAAAAAAAACTTTGAAAACCGTTTTGTAGCTTTTAATCTAATTATCATTATATTTTTAGAAAATAGGAAGAACGAATTTAACTCATCTAATGCATACGCAAGTATGTGTTAAAATTATTTGGTTTTTGTTACATTTTATTGAGATTATCTTAGTCATATGTTGTTACGATTTATTTATCTCGTTGATAAAAGAATGTCGTTATTCGCAACATCGTGTTACTTTTCAAGTGCGTTGTTGTTAAAATATCGATTATAAGCAGTCGCCACGCGCGAAGCAACAGTTGGATGAAATCAACAGGCGGGAACGCGCGGAGCGATAATTCCCGCGCATAAACAATATTTTTGAAATTTCCGATTGTGCAATGAATCGTCAGAGTAAAGCAAATAAATATGTGTGCCCGAACGACAGGCAGCTTTCATTGAGAGCAAAGTAAGTACAATTTAAATAATTTTAAATAATGAATATCTTTTTTTCCCATGTTGAAACTTTTCTGAGAATTTCTTAGACTCGATATTAAATTTAATTAATTTAAATGCATAATCATGGCATATGTAAATCATTACATAGTATAAAACAAAGTCCCCTACGGCGCCATCTGTCTGTCTGTTGGCGATAAACTCAAAAACTACCGAACGGATTTTCATGCGGTTTTCACCGGTGGATAGAGCGATTGATGAGGAACGTTTTAGTATATAGTTTGTGAAGGATTTTTTCATAATCAGGGCGGAACAACGTCTGCCTGGCCCGCTAGTATTATATATTATAAGTGAACTTTCTCAAAAATAAATATGATGTGTACGAACTAAAAACTGTTTTAAAGTAAACGTAAGAGATGCAGTTGCAATAATAAATATTGAACAGTGTTATCTGAATTTAATAATATTTTAATACGTTGAATACAGAAATAATTGTGATTTGTAAACATTACCAAATAATTTCAAGTCTATATCATTGCTTTATAAATAACAATCATTAGTTTATAATGTGTATATGATTCAAATATTTTAATACTTAGTTGTTTCTGTGAAATATTTTGGTTTATGTTTTATATTCTTTTTTATGTTTATGGTTTATATTAAGCCAAGGTTTATGTAAAACATATTTAACCTACGTTCGGAATTAGAACCTATTTTGTGCTGATAAATATTATTACAAAAAAATCTCTAATTTATGATCCAAACTACATTATTTATCAATTGGGTAATTTCTTCTGAAAGATAGACATTTTTTGTTAATTAAAGTAATTTTAGTCTGTATCTTATATTATTGACATTAGTAAAAGATTCAAAAATAAGAATAATATGATCAAGAAAGTCTCTTTTATATAATAACGATAAAAATGAATTATTATAGGCATCCATTAAACCTATGTAACATTGGAAACTAAATTACGTTTTCAAAAACTTCGAATACTTATAGACTTACTATATAAACTCGCTTAATTTGAACTTCATTGATGATAAAAAGAATTAACATATATTTAGATACTGTATGTTATGTATACTAACGGGCCCGGCGGACGTTGTCCCGTCCTGATAATAAAAAAAACCTTGACAAATTATATATCTAAACCTTCCTCATGAATCACTGTATCTACTAGTGAAAACCGCACGAAAATCCTTTCAGTAGTTTTTGAGTTTCTCGCGAACAGACAGAGAGACAGACGTGGCAGAAGACTGTTTTATACTATGTAATGATAATGATAATCAGTGTTTCTTATGACAATGAAAAAATTATGAGACGAATTTACAGACAAACGTAATAACGAACAGTCAATAATTATAAACGTACGTAGTGTTATTATTTATTATTTGGTAATATACATAACTAGTAACCGTTCGCGACGTCGTCTGCGTTAAGTTACGGTATGAAACTTAAAAACAATAAAATATAGTTTAACATTGTTTAAGTTTAAAATGGGCTGCATAAAAATGTCCAAGAAAAAGCTACTACTGGTTTCACCATGAATGGGTCGGCTTGCCCGAGGTAGTAGCACCCTCTCACAGAAAACCGACGTGAAGTACAGTGCTTGCGTTGTTGCGTATCGTTCGGTCAGTGAGAGAGCCGGAGACCTTTCGGTCAGTGAGAGAGCCGGAGACCTACCTCTCTTCCCTCCTTTTCCTTCTCCCTCACCTGTCCCCCTTCCCCCCAGATATAGGCTGGCAACGCACTTGCGACTCCCCTAGTGTTGTTAGTGTCTATGGATGGTGGTGATCGTACAAACATGTACGTTTGCCTCCTATGCCATAAAAAAAAATTAGGTGTATCAACTTTCAAAGTGATTCATAAAACAATCTCAAATAGATATACTAACTAGCTTTCGCTCACGACTTGTCATGCGTTAATGTAGATTATGGAAATAAAATACGTTTATAATATATCGGTGATTTTTTTTTAAATCGGTTTAATATATATTGTGTTTATTCACTATACAACAAATATAAATAAAATCTCTTTATACTTACTATATATATATATTATAAAGAGACATTTATACACATTGATGATAATACTAGTCTGTATAGTATTATAGTTACTATAATCATATACTATTTTTTTTCTCGAACAGACTAAGCTATTGGCCTAGCAAGGCCTTAACAGCTTCACCGGACTACTAAGGCGGGCGCTTAAGGCACTCAACCGATTTTATTCTGACAACTAGCTCAAGGGTGCACGGCACACCTCGGCTTGAACTGTTAATGCAATTCGCGACCTAACTTTTTTTTTTTTTTTAACGTGGGAAATCCCTTATGGATACACCACCCTCCCGGGGAAGTGGGTGGGTTATGTCCGACTCGCACGGACTAAAATCCCACGGTGTACGTCTGCCGCTATAGTTGGGGCGGCACGAGATCTCTATAGACTTCATCGTGCCGCCCCAGCGGTTGGCCCAGCAGCGAAAACGCCGCCGCCGGGCCTCGTCTTGTTAGGCGACAGCCGGGTACACACCGGCAGTCTCCTCCGTCCGCCGGAGTTCGCGACCTAACTGAGCTAACCTAGGTTAACTTACATGTTCACACTTATATGAGTTATTGAAATTTATATGTGTACCAAGCATACATACCTTAATAACTCTTATATATATACTATAATATATATAGTAGTAGTACTGTATAGTTAAATTACTGGGTGGCACTATAATTTGTATGACAAATTGTGCGCACACTAATCATGCCAACGCACGACACATTAGCAATTACACACGTTGGCATTTCTGCAATTCTGATTTTCCTAGTATGATATGGTAATATTGGTAGTACGAAATATGTAATCAGGTGTTCAGGTTTCTTTGTTGTTCTAGCGTTCGCTATCAGTAAATGTAGGCAAATCACGAAAAATTCTCTTTCATTATTAAGTTTCTTATAGGATGTTGTTTAATTAGTTGGATCTTGCAGATTTCTATGGAATATTTCCCGAGGCTTGAGGATTAGTAGTGTGGATATTTGTCATATGGGTGTATTAAGATACCTCTATACATTTTCACCAATATAAGGAGCCTACATCGTAATAACTATAGAACACTCTGTCACAAAGGATACCACAGTTTCAAAGTACGCCAAATTCTATTTTTAGCGAACATTTTTATTTATCTAGATTAACCGATATGATAAATAAGGCAAAATATAGGATTTAGTATAGATTACAAATACGGCCGTAGCTAGGAGGGGGGGCAATGCCCTACCTTGAAATCACAATGCCCTACCTTAAAAATATCAAAAACTGAGATAAATTATCATAATTAAATTGTTTGTTGATAGTTTGAGATTTAAAAAAATGTACCGATAGGCATCTAAGCTTTTCCGAACATAACACAGTTTGTGACATTCGAAGGCAGAAGATATAGCTGGCAGGTTGTTGTTACCTCTTGTTTTCGAGTGTCTTGTGTGTGTGTGTGTGTGTTTGTGCGTGCATGTTAAAAACATAAATTCCAATGCTATTTTTGGTTTTTCTGAAGGGTAGGAATGAATGGGAATTTGTCTTCACGTGGATGATCAAGTCTGTTGTCTTGGCATCATACTTAACCAAGTTGATTTTTCTAAAGTGGCGATTATTTCAATTTACATGAAGTCGCGGGCTACAGCTAGTTAAGATTAAATTCTATATACATATAATAATATAAAATAGTGTATACCAATAATTTAAAATCCAGTCATGTAGGTATCTTATAAGGAAAACTGGAAGCAGGCAATGAAATAACTTTTTTTTTTCTAAAAATAGATAAGTTCACGGTTGTTTCAGTATGTATGTAGTTTACACGTTGCCATTGGCCTTGCGGGCGACATCGTTTGTTATCTACTGAACTCGTGGCGCATCCGCTTCCTACACACTTTTGTACCACGATTTCACTATATTATTATGTTATCCGGATCGAACAAAGGTTATTATCGGTCGTTTACGACATAGTACATACTATCACAACAACACTTAACATTTCACCTCTTTATTTTATACTAAGATTTTTTTTAATATCTTAATAGGCAAACGAACAGGCGGGTCACCTGATGTTAAGTGATCATCGCCGTCCATAGACACTAGCAACACCAGGGGAGTCGCAAGTGCGTTGCCAACCTGTATTTAGGGAATAGGGAAGGGGGAGTAGGGGAGTTTGGGCCTCCGGCGCTCTCACTGACCGAACGAAACGCAACAATGCAAACACTATTAAATCACGTCGGTTTTCTATGAGAGGGTGGTACTACCCCGGGCGAGCCGACCCATTCATGCTGAAACCAGTAATACCATCAGCGTGGTTCTACCACCTAAAATTGAAAAAAATTAATGATACTATGAAGGAATCAAACCTCAGTGGCTAGTATGTTCGGAAACCATACTTATCATGGTGGTAACTTTTGTCTAATCTGTCGCTAAGCACTTATAGGTGTGTTCCGGCAGCTGCATTTGAGAGCCAGTGCTCTCTCTCTATTTTTATCGTCTATACTACCTTAGACCACATCGACATTCAAACTTATAAGAAATTGTGATTAATCGCCAAAACCTATACGCTGTATAAAAAGACCAACCCATTTTTCAATAGCATATAATACACAATACCGATGATAGTTCTAGATGCTTCATATTCTATATAACATCAAATTATCATCAAAGCCATATAAAAATACAGAATTATCCCAAAGGAAATTCTGTTTTACAGAAATATTTTTTATTTATAAAAGGGTTCTCTTAGAAACGTAAAAGATATCACAAAATGACAGCTACAGAATATTTACATTAGTTGCTTTATTACAAACGAGTCGCCCTCCCCGACTTCGCAAGTGTACTGACAAAGAAAATAAGGCCGAGTATGCCATTTATAATACGACCATGCAATTAAATAAAATGTCAACTGAACGTCAATTTGTCAAATCTGTCAACGTTTTTAAAGACTTCTCTATTATCTTTTATCTCAGTAACTCATTCGCTTTTTATTAAGAGATTGCTAAGCCCAAAATATTCAATATTACGTATGATTTTTCAAACAGTTTCTAACCTATAAATCTTGTACTATGCAATATCACTACACAAGTTTTTAGCAAAAGTATAGGAGTTGAGAAATCATTTGCTTGAGCGATTATCCGATAAATACAGATTTACAAATAATATTTTCTGGTTATCTTATAGACACAACAGATTCTATTCTCTATTATCCAATAAACTCTTTTATATCTTACTTTCACTTTTTGATATTATTTAAAATTATCTTCGATTAGTTGATTTTACTACGCGTTATTGGGGATTACAAATGGTAGGGAGTCAATCGAACCCAAAAAATAAATAACCTTGAACCATCTACGAAAAAATCTTCATCGAGTGGTCATAATCCTATACCAATACTTTTAGTACTTTTAGTGTGATTATTCCACAAAGAACTGTATTTTAATTATATATTAGAATGTATAAAAAGAATCGACTAATTTTATCTCAAAATTCGCACAGAAAGACTAATTTTATCTCAAAATATCTACGGGATAGTAAAAAAGACGCTTGTGAAAATCTTAGCTCTGAATATTAATATTTCGTTGCCACAGACTGGGGATTTCTATTTTCCATATAAATAATTCAGGAATATCTATTTCTCTATTAATAACTTTTGTAGTTTACAAGCCAATAAACAGATTCTAATAAATATATATATATATATATAAATCCCTCAGAAATGAATTAATAAAGAAGTCAACAGAATTACTACTTACCAAACCAAGTACAATATTAAACTTAGTATCGGTTGACAATAATTTTAGTTGATGATCATGCTATAAACAAACTTGAAAAGGTTGTATTAATTTATATTAAACTAGCGGTCCCGGCGGACGTTGTCCTCCCTTGATAATAAAAAAAATCTAAAATTCAACCACAACGCCACCTACCGTGTCCAATAGTGAATCTAAGCCATTCTCGAATCCACTCGAACACGCACACAAAATTTCATCAAAATCAGTCCAGCCGTTTAGGCTACTTTAAATTAGACTAGCTGTTAGCCGCATCGGCAGATAGCTGACCTTATAAAAAGTAATTTAGTTTATTTTAATTCAGAGTAGCTATTAACCGTGGCTTCGCCCGCAGCACTAACTCCGAAACGTTTGAACTGACCTTCACAAAACTTTCACTGGCAGATAGCTGACCTTATAAAAAGTAATTTACACAATTTTAATTTATACTAGCTGTTAACCGTGGCTTCGCCCGTAGTGTTATCTCCAAAACGGTTAGACCGATTTTTACGTAACTTGCACCGACAGATAGCGGACGTTATAAAAAGTAATTTTGTCTATTTTAATTTAGACTAGCTGTTAACCGTGGCTTCGCCCGCTATCTCCAAAACGGTTTGACCTATTTTCACGGGATTTTCACTGGCAGATAGCTGACCTTATAGGAAGTAATTTAGGTTATTCTATTTTAGACTAGCTGTTACCCGCGACTTCGTCCGCATAAATTTAGCAACAATATGCTGTTCACTGTAAACATGTGCGTTGTACTGGACTCCCAAGTATAAATATAATTGAAATTCATATATCTGTATCTATGTATGTAATTAGAATTATATTATCTTTTCGATCATTTTGGTGGCCATTTTGTTTTATTTACGTTGCTTTCGTCTACATAACTCAGTAATCATAGTAACGTACAAGAATATTGTATCGAATCCAATCAACACTATTTAAATTGTCAAATATTAAAAACTGCTTTTTATACCTTGATTTATGTTTATGCAAGATTTCAAGATGTTAGCTCATTCATTGTATACAATTCAATATTATAATTATTAATAGTAATTTTAAGATAGAAGAGGTCTTTTTAAAAAGATAGTCGACCATAAACGTATTACTTATTGATTATATGGGTATATTATATCATCATAAGAACATATTTTAATCATTGTTTCATTAGTTCCTTATATAGTGTAAGTGAGCACTGGAGTAGGTAGTTATATGGTGGGTTAAGGTTCCAAATATGTTGCTGATGATAAACCTCATTTGATACACTCTTAGTATTTATATATCTAATGTATACGATACATGTAAGTGGCGTGCGTGTCGTACTTACAGTTGTTTTTAAAGAGGATATCTATAATTGTATATGGTCTCACAATTTTATATCCCTTAATTTAAAAAAACGCGTGTGGAGCAGCGGGTACTGCTAGTTTATAATAACAAAGTAACTACGTAGATGAATAAATTATGGTAATAGAATTGATGTTGTATGAAGGTTTATCTAACTGCAGACACTGGGATAGTCGTTTTTTAGAGTGAATCTATTCTCTCTTAGTTTATTCAGAAGCGATTTCAAATTTAAATATCACAGCTGAAATTTAAACGCAAGAGAAAACTTAGATACCTTTGTGAAATTTAAAAGCACTTCGTTATAATATGTTTGTTATCCATGTGTTATAATAATATGTTATTTTAAATGTACTTCTATAGTTTGTTCAATTAATTAAACATATGTTCTGATACACAAGCAAAAGACTAAATATCGCGCTTATTGCTAATCTGTTTTTATTTTACATTTCGCGTGATAATGTCTTATAAATCGATGATCCCGGTTGCACGCACGAAAAAGCATGACTCATTGTCACGTTCCGCCTGAGCCGAGCGTGCAAGCGAGAGCGCGGACTAGCGATAGAGAGGCGTGATCAGCCTAAGCGTTCGGCTTGTGCCACATCTATCTCTCTTCTACTCCATCAGCCGATGCGTCAGAGTCGCTATCACGTAAAATTATCGTCCGTAAATCGACTTTACAGACAACCAATTTTTAATTTTGTTTTTACCACCAACCTTCTTGTAGATAATCACTACCAATGTTGAGGTTCTTACAATAATTTCAATGAACTAACAAAGTGGTGGCTGTCTTGTTAGAATTTTCCAAGGAGTTTTTGTGGAAAAACGGAATCCATGCTCCGTGCTTTTACTTCTCCACTTCACTTTTGCACAATAACCAAACTATATTACGTAAAATACCGCCAATATTACAAAATAATAGAACCAAATAAGAAAAGATTACAAGTAACATATAAAAACCGCTACATGACATTCCAAGATCCCGTCAAAAAATCTTGTAAAAATATGTTTAGGATGTGTTTAAAATTAATCTTTAATAATTTACTCTTAAATAAATAAAAATAAATTTCCGAATCTATGCATCCGCAGAATGGCTTCACATGTTTGGCTAATTTTGTTGTTGTTATGTTCATAATTATCAGGAAAAGAATTGTACAAAAAGAAAATGTTGTAAAATCGTACCGAAAATTCAAGAATTTGGGTTCTATATATAAAAAAAAGAAAACGATAAGGAAATCCTCAAATAAATTGACTTTTAGTTACTATTTTTTCATTTTTTTATATCATAGAATGCAAACGATCAGGTGGGTCACCCGATGTTAAGCGATCACCACCGTCCATAGACACTTGCAAGTGAGTTGCCATCCTGTGTTTGGGGAGAGGAAGCAAATCAAATCAAAAATACTTTATTCAATTTAGGCCCTAATAAGGCACTTATGAACGTCAAAACTACCACCGGTTCGGAAATCAACCCAGTCATCGAGAAGAACCGGCAAAAAACTCGATCTGGTACATTTTTTTAACATATATTTCCAATACATCATACAATAGCTTTTAGTGGATGCACAGAGAGGGGTCAATTCCAGACATCACTATCGTTCACATACTGATCCACTCTATAATATCCTTTTGACACTAAAACCCGTTTGACGTGGCGCTTAAATTTACAGTCCGGCAAATCGGTAACATGCTTTGGGACTTTATTGTAGAACCTAACACTATTACCTAAAAAACTATGACTGGTTTTGCTAAGTCTGAAACATGGGACGAACAGTTTATTACAGTTTCTAGTATTTAGATTTTGCCGGTCTTTTACTAAATTCAGTTTTTCAAAGTTTTACGGACATATGTACATTAAATTATCAAGAACGTATTGGGAGGGCAGAGTTAAGATATCGAATTCCTGGAATTTCGTTCGTTCGGAAAGGGGGAAGGGTAGGGAAGGTGGTACTCCGGCGCTCTCACTGACCGAACGAAACGCAACAATGCGAACACTATTACTTCACGTCGGTTTTCTGTGAGAGGATGGTACTACCCCGGTCGAGCCGGCCCATTCATGTTGAAACCAGTAATAGATTCAGCGTGGCTCTACCACCAACAAAATTCGTTGTATTTTGTTATTACATGGTGCATAGTACAGTAGTATAGGCATTATTATGAAGATTTTTTTTTATTTGTATTATATAAAGCCATAAATACTTAACCAATTTGAAAAATCCTCTCACCTATACAAAGCTAAATTATCAAGGTGTAACATAGACTGTTTTTATTGTCAAAATCTACATAAACGCGAATGAACCCTCGAGCAAAATATTACTAGAAAATAAAGCCTTTAATGTTTATTTTTCTTAGAATTTTTGTTATTAGAATTCTAATCATATCGGGCCCGCCTTAGCTTTGACAGTAAGGATGTATAACATCTGTGACATTTGCGCAGATGGTCCGAACAAAGAACACCGGCCGGAAAAACCTACGGTGGAATACTTTTTTATTATTTTAAGCAGACTTCAAAAAGGAGGTGGATCTCAAATCGGTTGAATTTTTTTAACCTTTACTACACTAGAACTATGTTATTTATAAACCGACTTGGACAATTTTTTTTTATTGAATAGGGGATATTTTCAAGGAGGTTACGTTTTTTAATTTCTTTAGCATTGGATCTTAGTTATCGAAAATACACTAAAGAACTCCTTACAATCAATTAGTATATATATATCTATACATATAATAAAAGGGTAACGGGACGAAATCTGTACATTAAATATTTTAAAGAAAAAATACTCTGGGAGGGCTTACAATCAATGACAGAACACAATGCTATAGTTTTTAAAATTTTTGTCTGTCTGTCTGTCTGTCGTTTTTTACAGGATTCACGCAAAAACTACTGGACGGATTTTGACGAAATTTGGTATGGTGGTAGCTTATACACCGGTATAACATTTAGGTTATGTTTTACATATATATCACATTTGTGTGTCTGTTTATTTTACATTTAAGAAAACATAAAAGAGAAGAAATTTACACAAAAACTACTAGACAGATTTTCACGAAGTTTTGTAAGGTAGTAGTTTATACATCGATATAACATACTAGCTTCTGCCCTCGACTTCGTCCGCGTGTAATAGTTACTTTTGGCCCCCGAACCCGAGAAAAACCTCCATTTTGGAACATTCTTCATTGATGCTCCACCCCCATTGGTATTAGCTTGATGCTATATAGTATATAGCCTACTTCGATAAATGAGCTATCTAACACTCTTCAAATCGGAGCAGTAATTCCTGAGATAAGAGCGTTCAAGAAAACAAACTTTGCAGCTTACTGTAACAAGATCATATCTGTACATTAAATATTTTTTGAAAATTATAGTCGGGGTAGACTTTGTTATCGATATAGAAGCCAAAAATAATCCTTTTACAATTTTTGTCTGACTGTCGGTCTGTCCCTGTGAGCACGCATCACTCTGAAAGTACTGGACCAATTTGGACGAAACTTGACACATGGTTTAACTAATATTACAAGGTTACATTTAGGATACTTTTTGTCCCATAAAACGCAAGGGGTTCTCCAGGATAACGAAAGACAAAAAATTGTAGTTAATGTAACTAGGCTTTTTTGCGACACCTTAGTACAAGAGCCAGCAACGTTGGAAGAACGAGAATTTTAGAAAAGCTGGTTCTTTAATATGTAGATATATTATGTCCTTCCAAACAGGATTTAGGATACCTGGTAGCCGGTTAACGTTGTGTTTTTTAATGCGCATCACACCTTTACAGGTCAAAATTTTTATTTATAAATAATTTTAGGAAAAAAATGTTTGGTTACTTTTTAACCCTATTAAAATATGAGTCTATCACTGCCAGACAATTTTGTTATTGACAATAATGTGCCCGATGATATTCTTTATAAATAAAATAATTCATTTCAAACCATTTTATTTTTTCCATTGCAAAGAACATATTTAATTTTATATACCATTACGATATTGAGATTTCACCGTAAACACTGAAAAACAACGATAAACGTAGACATATGACTTAGGACTGAAGACATCTTGAATACATACATCTATAACAGGCGTTTCTACAATTATCGCTATCTTTATCATACATAAAATGGGGTAAACATAACAATGCAGTTGCAGAATCTAGCTCTAAGTTTCTAAACGTTTTCAAAGCATTAGCCGGTTTTAATTAGGATGTTCATCCATAACATTTAGTTCGTTTATACTTCAATATTACACGCAGTCGAATTGACTATGCGAGCTTTCTTTATGATAGTAGTGCTCAGGTTAACCTCTATAAACTTGAAAAAGTCCAAAACCAGGCCATGAGACTTATCGGGGGTTTCATTAAAAGTACTCCAATGCATGTTATGGAAAGCGAATTGAGCATATGTTCATTACATCTTAGGAGACAATATTTAGCTGGCAAAATTCTATTTCAATTTAAGTCATTAGAAAAGAACGAACTAACTAATGTATTAGAAGAACTGTCCATCTCTTTCCAATCACTCTATTGGCGTAACAGAAAAAAAACCATTATTAGTTTCTATTTTTTCTCAATATAAAAATACTCCAATTCAAACAAGTATAAAACATGAAATGTTCACTTTACACACCTGGGTCGATAACATTGATTTGCACAATATAATTAAAATAAATGTAGATGGTATTTGGAAGCCAAAGCGTCAATATGATATTCCTTAAACAAAAGATATTTGTCTTCATTATATAAATAAATATTATCAAAATTTTGTTAAAATATACACTGACGGATCTAAAGCTGGTAATTATTTAGGAGCCGCATTTTTTAAGTCAAATTCCAAAACTTTTATGAAATTTCAAATTGATGAAAATATTTCAATTATGCACACTGAATTGATAGCAAAAAAGGTGGTAGAGCCACGTTGAAACTATTACTGGTTTCGGCATGAAAGGGTCGGCTCGTCTGGGGTAGTACCACCCTCTTACAGAAAATCGACGTGAAGTAATAGTGTTTGCATTGTTGCGTTTCGTTCGGTCAGTGAGAGCGCCTGAGGCCCATCTCCCTTCCTTCCCCCTGTCTCCTCCCTTCCCCCTCCCCCCAAACACAGGCTGGCAACGCACTTCCCTGGTGTTGCAAGTGTCTATGGACGGTGGTAATCACTTAACATCAGGTGACCCGCTTGTTCGTTTGCCTCCTATGATATAAAAAAAAAGCAATTGCAAAGGCTTTATCATTTGCACAATCAACTGAGTCCATTAAGATTGTTATTTTATCCGATTCAAAAAGTGCTCTTCAACACGTAGCTCAATATACCTCGGCTTTTCGACGAATACTGATAGCCTACACTATTTTGAAGCAATTACTAGATTTCAAAGCAAAGAACAAAGTAATTGTTTTACAATGGATCCCTTCTCATATAGGTTTACCGGGCTATGAAAGCGCTGATCTTTTAGACAGAGAAGAATCCTCCGAAAGTGCTCCTATTAATATTTTACCAACTTACTTGGATGTATACTCAGTATTTAAAAATAGCTGTTACTCGCATTGGAAGGAATACTTTGATAAGCGTTCTAAAACAAAACGAATATGGTACAGAATGATTCAGCCACGCCCCTTAAGGTCACCATGGAATGATGACAGTACGATTTGCCGTCGGGAAGCAATCACAGGAATAAGATTACGCTCAGAACACATCCCGTGTAAACAGTTCGCCTACCTCATGCGTAAAGTACGATCTCCCCTCTGCCAGAGTTGTGAGTTCATTGATGATGTGCACCACATCCTGGCAGAATGTTTTCGAAACGAAGATATTAGATCTCGGCTTAATGCCTCTGGTTCGTTCCATACTGGTTTGTACAATTCGTTATTGTCTGACCCCACTTCGAAAGATCCTAAAGAATTCTACAAAATTAATGTAAGCTATTGTTAAGTTTATTGTCATTCTTATTGTTATATAGTTGTATGTCACTTAGGCGATATAGTTGCGCAGGCGACTAAGCCTTCATTAAAAAAATAATAATAATAATATTAAAATTGCAGCTATCTTAACATGGTTTGAACATACTTTATTTTATTTACTAAAAAATAGCATCGGGCACATTATTGTTAATAACAAAAATGTATGGCAATAATAATTTCATGTTTTAATGGTGTTTTAAAGTTAGTAGAAAACAAAACATTCAAAAATTATATAAAAATCAATATTTTTGCATGTAAAGGTGCGATATGCACTAATAAACGCAACGTTTACCGGCAGCCAGGTAGCCCGCACACTGTTCGGAAGAACATAATGATATATAAAGAACTGGCTTATTGAAATTCTTTGTCAAAACCGTTCCTAGCTCTTAGACAAATAGTTACAGGCAAGTGACATTTGACGCGTCGTGCTCATCATTTTTAATATTTATTTTTTTCTTCAATACAATGGAGTGTGAAAAAGTTTTAATACAAGTTGAAAATAGTTATGATATCATTCATGGTTCATTTATCATTATTTATTTTATGAATATATTTTATCGTTTAATTTACAATTTAACTCTATCTACTTGATATTTTATAATGTAAACTCTACTGACTGTATAGTAAACGTCTACAAAAAAGGGAAAGGAACTTCGTTAGGACCTGAGGATCCATAGACCTCTAAAGCTTTTTATCACATTACCGCCAACATATGTAGGTTAGTTTTTATTTTAATGGAACCCGGTAGATGATGCTACGAACGGGTTGTAGGCTTATTTTAAAACCATACCACATACCATCTGGGTATATGTTTGAGTGAGTCCCTTGATAGTTTGGATTTACAATTGGAAACCGTAGGTGCGGCTGCAATAAGGTTTTAGATTTATTAAAATTTTTCGCGTTTAAAAATACAATTGACACCAGTGATAACCGATTTGGTGCAGACGAAGTTGCACGGGTCAGCTAATATATGTATATTATTAGTTTAGTGATTGAGATGTTAGTAGATTTATGACAATCCAGACTATGTAGGTACTTAGCTATGGTCAAAGATGTTTCGGGTCATTTTTTAGAGTAGATTTTTTTGACGTCGATTTTACTTTTGTTAATATTTTTTATTCAATAATACATGGTATTTTTGAGGTAAAACCTATTGTAGAATGGCTTTGAAATTCTGATCGGCAATATTTTTGTGTGACGATAAGTGGTGGGTGTAAACGCAGTGTGGGGTAAAGTGTTGAAAACACCGTTTCTCGTCCATACTTGTACGGTACGGTCAGTACTTGGATGGGTGACTTCCTGGGAATACCACGTTGGGTTTTTGATTTATTTTTTAAATTAAAATGTTTCTCTGTGATACAAACGTTTCACCTCTATCGTGTGGCTTTACAACACACCAATTTTTTCTTCTCCATTTATCTCAAGTGATGTATTTTTTAAATTAAAATATTTTTCTTTAATACAGAAGTTTCACTCTATCTTGTGTCTGTATAACACACCTATGTCCCTTTATCAATCGATTTTTATGGGAACAGTTTTTTTTCCTTACCATCGACGAGTAAATCTTTATTTACAAGTCTCTATTTGTCATACTTGACGATTCGTACGTATGCTAATTATTTTATTTTATTACATAGTATAAAATAAAGTCCCCCTACCGTGTCTGTCTGTCTGTCTGTTCGCGATAATCTCGAAAACTACTGAACGGATTTTCATGCGGTTTTCACCAGTGGATAAAGTGATTCATGGGGAAGGTTTTAATATATAATTTGTCAAGTATTTTTTTATAGTCAGGGCGGAACAACGTCTGCCGGACCCGCTAGTGTAATATATAAATGCTCTGTAAACTCTTTGACAAAAGACAGGAAATTAACGAATTATGATGCAATGTCGACCACGGAACAACCAGCAGTAAAATTAATTTTGCAATTTATTTTATATTCCTTTTGTGATACAAACGTTGTAGTACCAAACAATTGTTGAAACATAGGTGCAATAAAATAATATTAACAAACTCATAAAATACTACGGATAGTTATAGCGTTTGTGAAGTATGTGTTATATGACCCGTGTATATTATTTCGTAGAATGGCTACACCAATAAATAATTTTCATCAGTCTATCCCTCTCTCTCTCTTTTATCAGTTATCACAATGAGAAACGATATAGATCGGATAACATTCTACTAGGTAATATTATATCTTCACCCTTCTATCAGATTGTACACGACGGACAATGGTCGCTCCGGTATCCATTACCGACTGATTTATGACTATAATTACCATTGCACTTTCACCAATAGAAAGCCATGTTATTTTTGAGAGTCATAGGCTATATATTAACGCGTAAAATGAAAAGACTTTTTTGTGGTAGTCGGATTTGCAAATTAAGTCGGAGAAAAAACCGTCGAACGAAAACGTTTCTTACGAACGCTGCCTTAACGATGCGAGATATATGATTAAGTTCTAGAGAAAAATCTGTAGAGCTTGATAATGCCTACAAAAAGTCAGCGGCAGCATATGTCTAACTTTTATATTTAAGTCACAAAAAGTAGTTTTTTATAAATGTTTACCGCCCAACGAAGTGGCCACGGGTCAGCTAGTCGTGAATAAACATCGAAGCTTTAATAAAGTAAATTTTCAAAAAAAAGTATTAACCGACTTCAATATCAATGAAAAACCCATAAGGCACTAAAAAGCGGAAAATAAATAGTTTATCAAATTAACCAAATTAAATAAAACATATGAATATGTGTGCTACCTAGAGATGTATTGGAAGTCGGTGCCAACCACACCTGCGACACGAGAGGAAACACAGATGCGTTGCCGGCCCTTAAGAAAGGAGTAGGCTCGTTTCTTGAAAGTTTTCTTACTTTGTCACGGATCCCATAATCAGAACCTAACCAAACTCTCATCAAACTACCTTTAAAGTACATCCTTTCCAATAAAAAATGAATCATCGAAATCGGTTAGCGTGATATTGAGTTATTCGTCTATTTGTCGTGTACATACTTAATGCAAATTTAAAACTTATACGGTTTTGCTCTGGATGCCGTTGTCGGAACTGGACCAAATTGAAATGGGACCACACGGGAAGTACCAGCTTTCACAAAAAGAATAATTAAAATCGGTTCACCCAGTCCAAAGTTATGAGGTAAAAAAAAAATACAGGCGAATTGACAACCTCCTCCTTTTTTTGAAGTCGGTTAAAAAGAGAAACAAAATTAGACAAAATCCAGTTTATATTTCCCAAAAAAAACCTCGTTCTTGTCATTGTTAATATCTATCGTATTGTATCTCGACTTTCCCACGCGAGGTCATTCCAATCAGTACCTGAGTATCTTTCAAGAACAAAACATCGTTATTCGCGTACCGTAATAAAAAGTTTTATAATTTAAACCTCTGGGTAGCGATTTGTTTACTTCCAGTCGACAGACTTTGAGCTCGTACCGGGCCGAGGTAGCGAGAATTTATCTCAAAATAGATCCTTACAAAAAGGGAGAAAATATATTTTTCCTCCACGAACGATTATAAACGGTATTGTTTGATTTTTATTGGAATACTTTGAACGCACGTTAGCACGGGTGTACTAACAAAGGAAACGAGAAATCATCCCTTTATATTACGATCATGTAATGAAATAATATGGCAAATTAATAACCGAACGCCAATCTGTTAATAGTTTAGATGATCTTATAGTTATACTCAGGCCTTTTTTTGTCACTTCTTTTTTGTGGGCACGCTGAACACACAAGTGCCCAAAGCAACAGAGTGCCCATTTTTGTACTTTCTGATATATGGTAAAAAAAAATGAAAAATAATTAAAAATCATAAAGACATCATTTTTAAAAGTTTTGATGCTATTCGATTACTCTATTAAAAAGCAACAAATACGAAACACACATCTTTTTCTTAACTTACTTTAACTGTTCAGGAAAGATAGATTAGATTTTGTATTTGTTATTTTGACCTATTAAAAAAAAATCCTAAATTTTTTGTAAGGATTACCAAGATTGATTTTTTTTCTTTTTTCTCAAACTTTTTAATTATTTTACAGTTTTTATGGATTTTTTTTTTATATTTTCGAAATTCTCTTTAAGGGCACCACCTGATATTATACTTACTATTAGAAAAACCTAAGAATGTATGGATGGGTTGTGTGAAAAAGGTGTGAATATTGAGATGACATCTGACAGGGGATAGTGGAAAAGGAAAACATGTTGGGCTGACCCTTCTCAGCTCGGATAAGGGTAAGAAGATGATGATGATTATACCTACTATACGGCATATAGTTTTTGGTTTTATATAAATTAAATATCAGGCTGAGCGTGGCTTTGCACTTCCGCATGGATTTTTTTTTCTCGAACTGACTACGCTGTTGTCCTAGCAAGGTCTTAACAGCTTCACCGGACTACTAACATTGGAATTGATTGGCCGCTGTCACGAATTACCGCAACAGAAAACTTTAGTGGAACAACCGTATATTTAATATTATTTCCTGTGTTATTTAAGTTCCGGATTAGCTGATAGATGGCACTACAGATAATGAAGCTTTGATTTAATTTGTTACTTATATTGAAACCAGATGGCAGCACGGTGGCGCGCCCATATAATAACACATAATAAATTATATTATATGATTTTTATTATTATTCAATTTAATATTTTTTATTAAATTTTTACTAGATTTGTTTATAAACTACTAGCTGTCCCCCGCGGCTCCGCACGCGTTTTTTTAAATGTATTAAATAACTAAAGTGTCATAGTTACAAATGTTTTTGAAAAAGCATTTCGGTAATGTACACACCTACTTACAATCTTACATAACGCCATCTACTGTAACATGTAACGTGTACATTAGATATGTGAATACGAATAGTATATCAAATGGGATGGGATTTATCATCAGCAACATACCTGGAAATTTAACCTACTATGTACCACCCTCAGTGCTCATTAACACTATAAAAGAAAGTCATGACAATTTTAAACTATACATTATCGAACAATATGTGTTAAATTGTTTATTATATAGACAAAACATGCCCATATTGTCGATATAATTGTATTATTCTTATACGTTGCTATAATCACTGAGTTATGTAGATGCAAACGCGGTAAATAAAACAAAATGGCCGCCAAATTGACCAAAATGATAATATAATTCAAATAACATACATTTATTCTTGGAGTCCAGTACAGCGCACGTCTCACGCGCTTGTTTACAGTAAACAAACTATTTTTATTAAATTCACACGAACGAATGCACAGGTAACAGTTCATCACTTCATAGTGTAAAACAAAGTCCTCTGGTCTGTCTGTTTGCCTGTTCAAGATAAAGTCAAAAACTACAGATCGGATTTTGCCGGATGCCGTTTTCACCAGTAGATAGAATGATTCATGGGGAAGGTTTAAGTATAATTTTTCAAGGTTTTCTTTTTATTATCGGGGTGGGACAACGTCTTCCGAGCTCGCTAGTTATCTGCCCGTAAAAGTCCCGTGAAAGTCGGTCCAACCGATTAGGAGATAGTAGAATATTGCAGACGAAGTCTTGAGTAACAAAATAAAATAGTCTAAGTTACTTCATATAAGGTGAGTTATCTGCCGGTGAAAGCCCCGTGAAAATCAGTTCAAGCATTACGCATATTGCACTGCGGCCGAAGGCGAATAAAAAAACCTAAATTACTTTTTATGAGGTCTGCTATCTACCACTGAACACCCCGTGAAAATCGGTCCAACCATTTAGGAAATAGCAATGCGGACGAAGCCGCGGACAAATAAAGTACAATATGTCAACCGCTATAATTTCGGCTATCTGCCAGTAAAATTCCCGTTAAAATAGGTCCAGCCATTTTGGAGATTACCCGGAACAAACAAACAAACAGACAAAATATAAAAAAAAAGTTTTTGGTCATTCGTAGCCATATACATTCATCAAAAAGTTGTTATTTTAATTTACACACAAACATAATATATACACAAACTTTATTTTTATAACTAGCTGACCCGTGCAACTTCGTCTGCACCAAATCGGTTATTACCGGTTTCAATTGTATTTTTAAACGCAAATAGTCTTAAAAAACCTAAAAGCCGATTGCAGCGACATCTAGCACTTACCATTGTGAATCTAAACTATCCAGGGATTCACTCAAACATATACCCAGTTGGTATGTGACAAATCTTTTGAAATAAGCGTAGAATCTGTTCTCAGCATTACCTAAAGTAGTGTCATCAAAGTGAAGATCAAAACTAACTTACATATATTGCCGATAAATGTCTTCCCAGTACCCCTTGTAACTTTATCATGTAACATACTGTAAAAGTTGAACTTTATCTACATTAAATTTCCATTTTGTTTTAGTTGTTTGTTTTATAAGAATTTGTAAAGTATACGTGAAATCTGCATTCAATTTTAATTTGGTCACATTTATTTTACTTTTGACATACAAACCACCTTTTTTACTGAGATACTGAACTTGGGATAATATACCTTTCTAACAGTGAAAGAATTTTTGAAATCGGACCAGTAGTAGGTACCAAGCATTCCTCGAAAACAAAACTTTACCACTCATTATAATATTAGTATAAATACAACATAGTAACTGCAAACAGTAGTCCGGTGAAGCTGTTAAGACCTTGCTAGGTCAATAGCGTGGTCAGTTCGAGAAAAAAAAGTAACTGCATACACCTCAACTGATTTATTTTAATCTTAGATTCACAAACCTGAACCCAACTACTTCAAGACTCAATAACATTTAGAAAACTAATTTTATCAAATATCGAAACAACACACGTACTGATAGAACTCTAGTTGAGATTCATCTTCTACAATGCAATGTAACTATTATCTAGGTTTATGTTTTAGGAAAAAACCTTGTCACCTTTGTTTAGCAAACATTTTTTATACAATAAAATAAATGTAACAACATATAAGTGACAGTTTCGTTTATACGTATTTTTTTCATATGAGGTCGATAATTACGCATGGAATTGTCATATAGCCGTAGCTCAGTTACAACGTACTGGACATTATATGGTTCGCCGGAGACGACGGTTCGAATCTCGGCGATTTTTTTTTTGGTATTTTTTTTAAAGTAGCTTAGGGAAATATAGCTTATCTTTTTAGCTAATCTGTCTGCTATATATAGCACAATGAAAATTTACCAAAATCCGTCAAAAATTTCATTAACTACAAATTTTTGACTTTCGTCCGTTATCCTGGAGAATCCCTTGCGTTTTATGAGATAAAACGTATTCTAGATGTAACCTTGTAATATTAGTTATCACTGTGCCAAATTTCGTCAAAATTGGTTCAGTACTTTCAGAGTGGTACGTGTTCAAAGGGACAGACAAACAGGCAGATCCTGGAGAATCCCTTGCGTTTTATGAGATAAAAAGTATTCTAGATGTAATCTCGTAATATTAGTTATCACTGTGCCAAGTTTTGTCAAAATCGGTTCAGTACTTTCAGAGTGATGCGTGTTCACAGGGACAGACAGAGAGACAGACAGACAGACAAAAATTGTAAAAAGATTTTTTTTTTTTTTTTTTTTTTTTTTCTTCGAACTGACTACGCTATTGACCAAGCAAGGTCTTAACAGCTTCACCGGACTACTAAGGCGAGCGCTTAAGGCACTCAGCCGATTTTATTTTGACAACTAGCTCAAGGGTGCGCGGCACACCTCGGCTTGGGCTGTTGCCTGATACATGCAGTTCGCGACCTATGTGAACTAACCTAAGCTAAGCTAACTATTCATACATATATGAGTTGTTGAAACATATATGTGTACCAAGCATACATACCTTAACAACTCTTATATATATTTCGTATCGGGTAATTTTCTAAACTATTTCAGTTTGATAAGGGAAAAAAGATAAGACCCTTCCACTTGCATGTGTAAGCGTGTATGCGTGCACGTGTGTGGAGGTGATATGTGTAATGTTGTCGCAGTGATGTAAGATTTTGTGTCACTGTATCGCGCGGGCAGCGTACTCAAGGGCTCCACGCCGAGGGAACGGACCTAGGCTTGAGCAGCTGCCGAGGGGGGCCTAGTCTGGTGTGCGGGAGCGAAATTTATCCCTAGACCACGGCGGCGTGATCTGTGGTTACGCGGGCGTGGGCGTGAGCACGCTCTGTTTGGAGAGACAGGCTGGTACTGATCGTTCACTGCCGTTATTTCATCGGGAGGGTCGGTAAAAATATGTCGCGGTCGTCTTTTACAACGCGCAGCGTTTGGTACGGGTTTGTATTTTGCGGCGGATACCACTAACGGACTGGGATGATTCGCGGCTTTTTCAAAATAACTAATCGTAAGTGATTTTACGTACGCCCAGATAGAAGGCATCTCTAGGTCCCTATGTAGATCAACTCTCCGGATGTACCACGGGGCACTGGTCACTTTACGTAAAACGCGGTTTTGAAGAACCTGCAACTTATGAAAATTATCTTTTGACATATGCGCAAAAACGGGACTGCTATATGTCATCACGGGACGGATACACGTCTTATACAAAGTGAGCTTGTGTCTGAGGGACATCTTACTCCTATAACAAAGCAACGGATGGAGGCGCCCCAAGACCATAGCGGCTTTGTTTCGCACTCTATCTATATGTGACTCGAAATTTAAATGTTTATCTAATGTGACACCGAGATATTTGACCTCGTCGGCCCAAGGTATATCGGTTCCGTATAGCCTGATGGGCTCGAGGTTATTACTACGTCGTAAAGGATCGAAGAGTATCGCGGCACTCTTATCAGGATTAACTTCTATGCGCCATCGACGAAACCATTTACCGAGTGTGAAAACGGCCTTTTCGATGCGCTTCCTAAGAAAGTCCGACCGCAAGCTGGAAGTGTAAATAACGGTATCGTCAGCATAACAACCTACTTCGACCCGCTTAGACCGAGGTAGGTCACTGATGAACAGATTGAAGAGCGAGGGCGCGAGTATGGAGCCCTGTGGCACACCTGAGCGTATCGGGTGGGGCAGGGATAGTTCCCCATCCACTCTAAAGCGGAAAGTCCTATCCGTGAGATAATCGTGGATAATATGAATTAACTTATCGGGTACGTGAGATTTGCATAATTTATGGATGAGCCCTCCATGCCAGACCTTATCGAAGGCTTTGGCGACATCGAAGAAGACTGCAATTGTGCGTTTCGGTTTACGTTTCGGGTCGGCATTAAAATTAGAGAAAATGTACTCCGTGAGGCGGTGTACTTGATTCGTGCAAGAGTGTTCGGCGCGAAATCCGAACTGCTCAGGTGGTATTAATTTTAAATCTGTAATCGAAACCTGGAGACGGTTCAGAAGGAGCCGCTCGTATAATTTACCTAATGTATCTAACAGGCTAATCGGGCGATAGCTATCGGGAAGCGTAGCTTTTTTGCCGGGCTTGTGTATGCCTATCACTACGGCCTTCTTCCAGGCGGCTGGAAAGTGGCTCTGGGACATGGCCGCATTGAAGATGCAGACCAATAGAGCTATGATGTGATCGGGAAGGAGTCTCAGTACCTCGTTCCTGATTCCATCGGGACCTGGGGACTTCCTAAGCTTGAGACGCTGGATGGCGGTCGAAACTTCATCGAAAGTTATTAAGGTTAGGGTATCCACGGGAGGGGACGCTAGTGCATGCTCTACCGACAATTCTATCGACCTAATATGGATAGGGTCAGTGTTATCAGTGTTCGGTGAACACTGTGTTTCTAAACTCGCGGCAAGACATTCCGCTTTATCTATGCTATCGAACGCAGGAGGCAATCCGGGACCTCTATCGAGAGGAGGCATCGGAGTAGTGAGATCCGACTTTAAAGTTCGCGAGAGTTTCCAGTACGACAGGTGGGACGGCCGGAGATCCTCCAGAAGTCTGTCCCACCTGTCGCCCCGAATCTCAGAGATACGAGATTTGACTATTTTACGTAACAAGCGTAAACGGTCGCGATTTTCTGCAGATGGGTAAGCGTCGTGAGCTCGAGTCGCGGCGTTCTTTTCCGTAATCAACGCTCTCACGTCGTCAGGGAGTATAAAACGGCGATCATTCGCCGCTTGTACCTCTTTCGAGGTCTTTCTGACGGCAGTCTGGAGATAGTCGACCAGGGAATCGATAGCCGAATCCGCGTCGGCTTTAGACACCAACACGTCTGGAATCCTGTCTAAATTGCTAGACGAAGGATTTTCTTTAAAATAACGAGCGAGTTTCGCGTAATCAGCCACCCTAACCGACGGAGGGGTGAAGTCTGAGTTAAAACCTAACTGTAATACGACCGGGCGATGGTCCGAATCAAGTTCGTGTACGACTTGTATGAGTCGTACCCGAAGCGTGATATTTTTTAACAAAGCTATGTCTAAAACTGACGGACGACAGTTATCCTGATAATGGGTGGGTTCCGGAGGGGCTATGACGTCAAATGCGAGAACCCTACCTAGTTTGTCGAGTATCCTCCCGTTACGAGAGGTTCTCGGACTATTCCAGATAACGTTCCCGCAGTTGAGGTCCCCCGCTATAATAACTGAGTCTCCTAAATTAAGCAACGCTCGCAAATCGGTTTGTAACAACTCTTTATTCGGTGAGAGGTACGCGGACACTAATACAATGGACGGATGACCGGTCATACCTATCGTGCACACTGACACTTCCATATTGGTCAAAGCGGGCGGATCTATCGGCATGCAATATAACGAACGCCTATAGTAAATTAAGGTGCCGCCCCCGCGGGCGACACGATCATTTCTAACTATATTATAATTCGCGATTCTAGGATTACGCATTTTAGGTTTTAGAAGCGTCTCCTGGACGAGGAGAACGTCAATCTGTCTATCGCGCAAAAAGGCAGCTACTAAATCGCGCTGTGTCCTAAGAGATCTCGCGTTAAAAAACGAAAGAGATAGACCGCGCGGTTTTATCCTATTCATAGCCGCGAATTTTATTTAAAATCTAAATCTTGTGTGGATCTGGAGAGGCGCTGCAACGTTGCAGCGATGCCTCTGTATTGCGCGAGCACGTCGAGCCGGCCCAAGCCTGTCTCGGCCTTAAGGGCCTCGCGGAATGCAAGAACCTCCTGGAGGTCGTGCTCTTGGAGTAACTGGTAGACCCAGTCCACCGCGGAGAGCTCCGTAGAGTGGGCGGGAGCGGCGCGCGCCGGCCGCGCCTGGCGAGGCTGGGGTCGGGGGACCCAGGGGCCCAGAGGGGCCCGCCCGGGTTGTGGTGCGCGCGGCACAGAAGGTGGCACACGCGTAGTGGACGCAGGCGCTACCGGGGCACGAGAGGCACCCGGCAGGCTGGGGAAGGCATCCACGGACATGAGAGGTGGAGGCGGAGGGCGGGCGGCGGCCGCAGGTGCCCTGGACGCCTGTCGCGCCTGTCGGGGGCGTTGTGTGCGCGGTGCGCGGGGACAGCCGCGATAGTTCGCGGGGTGACCCGCGTTACCGCACAACACGCAACTTGGAGGTTCCGGAGTGCCGGGCGTGCGCCCGCACTCCTTCGTGGAGTGATCGCCCAGGCACTTGACGCACCTAGGGCGGAGGTGACAGTTACGCGCCGAGTGGCCGTAACTTTGGCAGTTATGACACTGCGACGGAGTATTAGTTTTACGCGGGGGCTCAACAGTGATGCCGCTGAGGCCGCAGACGGAGGTGAGGTTAAAAATAGACTTACCCTCTACTGTACGGTCGAGGAGGACCAAGACCATATTATAGGGGGCGCGGGTGCGTGGGTGGTACATCCGGTGTACCTCCCGGACTGGGAAATCACCCTCCTTAAGGGAGGCGGTGACGTCATCAATCGAGATCTCGGCTGGGACACGACGAAGTACTACTCGGAGGAGGCGTTCCTCCTCGAGAGCAAACGTGAAATACGCTAACTTAGATTCCCGAAGGAATCGAGTTAAATTGCGAAAATCTGTACTGGTGGGGACCTTAACCTGAATGCCCGCCGGAGTGTTGAGGGCGGACGTATAATTGATTTTTTGACTATTAAGCCTAGTGGAGATTGACGTCCACTGGGACTTATCCTGTATTGTAACAGGCGGCGGTGGTGTAAAAAGATTATTTTTGGCTTCTATATCGATAACAAAGTCTACCCCGATAAAAAATTTCAAAAAATATTTAATGTACAGATTTGACCTTGCTACAGTTTTATTATAGTATAGATAGATATAGATTTATTGACAAAATCAAAAATGTTTTAAAAGTTTTACTTCTATCACGTGTGATGGTCACACGTACTCATTTTTTTATGTATATATAAGGTTTACGTTGTTTCAAATAAGATTAATGAAGATATGAAAATAAAACACAGTTACAGTTTGCGTACCTCTAAATATAGCCGTAAATATAAATTCGGAATTACGCGTAATATAGCCAAGAGTATAATACAAAACGAAGTTAAAATATTATTATAAGGAATCTAAAATTGATATTTATTTATTCTTAATTATTTCCATATTATACGTATAATATAATACGTATTAATACCTAAATTTGTGTTCTGCGCAACTACATACAGAGCGGTCAAAGATTTGGCGACGACAGTACCTATATCAAGTGATACAAAAAACTAGTTATTAATTATTCCATATAGCACTGTCATTTCTAACTGTGTGGATATTATTTTACCTCAGTGCGGTCACTCAAACTCTGCACTTTCGGACCGACAAGATTGTTACCAGTCTGTAAACTTGTAAAACTTAATAGCATTAAGTAAATGGCTTCCATTTCGTCGTTATTTACTTTCACTCTCTTTTGATCGTGATTTTAATAATGTATTTCTTCGTTGGAAATAAAATAATGTTATTTTAATTATAATAGTACTATTTGTTGATACGCGAATTGTTTTCGCGAAATACTTGACTTTAATTCATAGTTACGTTTATTCTTGTAACAACTATTCTAATGTTACAGTTATATATTTTCTAAAGTTATATAAGTTTTACTATTACATATAATCATTATATAGTCTAAAACAAAGTCCTCTGCCACCTCCGTCTGTCTAAATTCAAAAACTACTCAACGGATTTTCATGCGGTTTTCACCTGTAGATACAGTGATTCATGAGGAAGGTTTCGGTACATAATTTGTCAAGATTTTTATTATCAGGGCGGGACAAAGTCCACCGTGCCCGTTAGTAACACATATTAATTAAAATTCTTAACAAAACTTCAATAATTAAATCGACAGTAAACAGAACAGAGATGTCGTCACTTATTATTATCTCATTTTATGTATTCCAAATTATAGATATAGTGTATCTATATATAAATAGGCAGAGACAAAACTTATATCTTTCTTCTCTATTTTTCAAGCGATTTTCTTTATAATACTTTGATTAGTAAATATTTTGTTATGTTGCTATTGCGGAGTTTTACAGTGATCCGTAAAAAATAGTTAAGTTAGTTAGTAAGTTAGTTAGTAGCTAAGTTTTATTCCTTACCATCGACGAGTCTAACTAAGCCTTTACTTATAAGTCTCTACTTGCCATTCTTCACGGTTATCACATCTACTGATCTACAAATTAGTACACTCTTTAACGAAAATAATTAATTTCAAACTTCAAAAGAGAACACAGTTATTCCATTGTTTTGAATTTTTACTTCTTATGACTGCTTTGATATTTTTTTATTTTAATTTTATTTGATTACTATATCTATTTGTAAAAAAATAATGGCTCTAAGAGGCTCATTAAAAATGAGATACTTTGATTAAATAAAAAAGGTTATTTGACAAATTACTTGTACATGAAGGCATCCAACTTAATACTCAGGAGGCGTAATCAATAAGTATCTAATTTTAGACTGCGGTTCTGTTTAGGGAGTTATAAATTACTATTCGTTCTCTGTAATCAGATAATCCGCTAAAATACCAAAATGAAATATAGCATTTACGTTAGATTTGCACAAAGTAACGCCTTCATCAATCAAATATCGTATCGGACTGCATACCTCTTTGCTATAGACCAGTATTTGACAACTTCGTCATCTAATAGAGCCAAATACAAACAATACGAAACAGAAGTTTATGCAAAGAGCCTATTTTTAAACTTGAGCTTGGCTTTAGTACAGTTTCCTTTTATGGAAATAATTACTATTAAAAGTAGACTCTCGAGCATGCCTTTCTAAATTTGTTTCTTTTTACGAGCGACTAGTTCAGGGGTTCCTAAACTTTAAAGATAACGGAACACCAACAAAATACCTCTTATCTTATGGAACCCTATCTCAAATGATTACAAATCAACAACGAAATTTATATAAGAACTTTTTTTATGAAATATGTAATATAATTGAAACACGTTATTTGCGCATTGCCTCTGGCTACGTGCGCTGCTGGGCCATACGTAGTCCGGGCTGAATGCTTGCTAACTACTTACCTATTCACATAAAAGTAATGAGTCCTTCTCATGACATATTTTGCGCTATTTCAAAATAATATTTATAACCGTGGTATTATTTAATAGCTAATAATAATAAATAATTTAGGCGGAACCCTGATGACCATTCTACGGAACTCAGTTTGGACTTCCTGGAAATCCTGGACTAGTTGACTATTTTTACTTTTTAAAAATGTGTCTCTTTTCAGTAGGCTTAAATTTAAAATATGTTTACTCGACTCTTACTAGGCAAGTTTATAAATAATATTCTTTGACTGCACTAAACATTTTGTGGCAGAGCCGCAGCCAAGGAGTATAAGAGCCGCTGTTTGCTGACCACTGTATTATAGACAATACATAAAAACTATTTTATTATGAAAGGTAGTACAATGTAGCTATGAAAAATAGGAATCATACTAAGAGTTTGAAGGGATATCGTACACAATCTCGTTCGACCTAAATTCGAATTTCATAATGAGATTGAGTTTTTGGCGAAGGAAAATATCGTGATGAAAACTTTCGGCGCTCTTTGGTCGATGATTTCAAACCACACATTATGTTCCAGTTAATCTATTTATCTTCATTACATAGTATAAAACAAAGTCCCCTACCGCGTCTGTCTGTCTGTCTGTTCGCGATAAACTCAAAAACTACTGAATGGATCTTAATATGCGGTTTTCACCAGTGGATAAAGTGATTCACGAGGAACGTTTTGGTATATAATTTGTCCAGGATTTTTTTATAATCAGGGCGGCACAACGTCTGCCGGGCCCGCTAGTTATATATATAAAGAAAAACTTATCACCAATCGCCACAGATCGGCGGCACCTATTTAAGTAATTCTTCTTTTGTTACGTTTGAAATTGTCAGGAGAAGGATTCTATTAAAGAAAATGTTTCCAAAATTCATACACAAAAGTTTGGATCAAAGATCTCCCTATAAAAGAGAACTATTTAGTGAAACAAAAGACAGTAGGGAGATATGTAGGCGGTAGAGCTGCGCTGAAGCTACTATTTGTTTCAGCATAAATGGATTGGCTCGCTCGGGGTTCTACCACCCTGTCATAGAAAACCGACATGAAGTAACAGTGCTTGCATTGTTGCGTTTCGTTCGGTCAGTAAAAGCGCCGGAGGCCCAACTCCCCTCCCCTCTCCTCTCTCTGTTCCCTCTTTTTCCCCCAAACACAAGCTGGCAACGCACTTTCGACTCCCCTGGTGTTGGTAGTGTCTATGGACGGTGGTGATCACTTAACATCAGGTGACTCCTGTTCGATTACCTGCTATGACATAAAAAAAAGATATTTAAGAATATTGACAGAATTGACAGTTTGAAGTTCAGTTTCCGTTTTATACGATTGCATGGTCGTACCACAGACGAAAGAATTTGACTCATTTTCATCGTTAGTGCGAAGCCGGGGCAGGCAGCTAGTGTTAGATAAATAAATAGTAGAATAGATAGTAGATAGTAAATAGTAATTAACATCTTTTCAAAAATTACCTTTCATTTATCAACAGTTATTGAATGTAAAAGTAGTAATAATTATTACAAGAATGTTTAAAGGTAAAGGTTTATTAAATGTATATATAAATTATAAATGTGTCAAGACGGCCTCCTCGAATACACATTCATTTGGAAAACGTATGGATTGGACAACGTGACATTTTTATAAATAAACTAGCGGGCCCGGCAGACGTTGTCCCGCCCTGATTATAATAAAATCCTTGACTAATTATATACCAAAACGTTCCTCGTGAATCACTTTATCCACTGGTGAAACCCGTTTGAAAATCCATTCAGTAGTTTTTGAGCTTATCGCAAACAGACAGACAGACAGACGCGATAGGGGACTTCATTTTATACTATGTAATGATGAAACTATACCGCTATATAAACAGGTTTTTTTAGTATGAATTACTACCCAGTTACAAAATAATAAAAGCTGTTACCTATTTAGGCATTGTAATAAAGTAATGAAAGATTATAGTGAACAAGTAACGCGTGGGCAATACCGCTCAGTTTAATTTTATTTTATTGAATTCAATTCTCACTTTCACTTAGGGCAGTCCCGCGTCTCTTAAAAGGCGCAATAAAAATTACATTTTTCGCTCGAAATAATTCTTCGTATTTGGCATTTTAGCGCCCCTTGTTACCTAGCGTTTTTCGAACTGACTAACGCTGTTGGCCTTGACGGGATTTTAAAGCTTCACCGGGCAAGCTCAAGGAAGTCTAAGGCTGGAATCTATAGTGTGCACTAAGACTTAAGTCCAAAGTTTAAATTTATAGTCCTAAGTTTATAGTCCACTTTATTTGTGCTGAGCTAAGTTCAAGTCATCAAATTCAACGACTTACGAAAAACTTGGGTACTACTTATGCGAAAAAAAAGTCTGACAAAATAATAATCTAACAGCATTTCTATACTTTTTTGATTATCATTATTAATTAATTGGCATTAGCTAGATTCTTTATAGCGGAAATGTCAAGTAGGCCTCCATTGTTTTTTTTCCCTCTCGATTGATTTATTTATTTTATTTTGCCAATATTTGTTTCAATACGCATGGTTCAGTTTATTTTTTACAATTAAAGACATTTTACAGACTCGACGCTCTATTTTCAATACCTAGCACAATACAAAGCTGATCACAAGATTAGCTTAATTAAACTATAAATTTGACATCCAAGATTGCTCCTAGTAACTACTTAGCGAAACTTAAACTGAGCTAAGGATGAGATAAGACTGAGTACGCTCTAAATATTTCCTACCTTAAATGGTCGAACCTCGGCTTAGGCTATTTACCTTGATTGCAATATCGAGACTGTTGAAGCCGACGAAGCTAAGCTATACTAGTCAGACGAGACAGAAAGAGATATGCATATTCAGCAGCATCAAACAAGCAATCGCATCAATCGTTCTACCGTAGAGACACCGCTGACAGTATTAGCTAACACCCTTGTGTAGAAAATATGTCGCCATGTAAAACAAGGTCCATTCTGCCTTAAGCGCTCGCCTTAGTAGTCCGGTGAAGCTGTTAAGAACTTGCTAGGTCAATAGCGTAGTCAGTTCGAGAAAAAAAAAAAACAAAGTCCATTCTTCACTAAAGTGCAGTCTACAGAATGGACCCTGTTTGAGTTCGTAATCACACACTAATAGCTATAAAAATATAAGTAAAATACCATATTAAATTTATTTTAAGTTTGTGACCTCTCCCGCACGGTAGTAATAGATTGCCTACTAATGTGTACCCATACTTATCTGTCCGTCCAAGAGATTTTTCACATAATATCCGATCCATTTTTTTGTGTTTTGATATCAAATTAATAGTATCATTAAACAAACGTTATAATCTATTATAATTAAGTTGTGATATATAATAAAATATTAATTGAAATGACATATGCTGTAAACTTTGACAAGGATTTGTTACACTGGTGGCTGTATTTGCAAACTCATTAATTGTTAATAGAACGTAAAAAATGAAATGGGTACTTTGAGTTGTTTTAACATGCAGATATTTTTAAAATGTATATAAGTAAGTTGTATGTAAGTTGTAAGTATAAGTATGTATAATGTAAGTTGTTGGATGTATCTGACAAGGTTTAGCCAGCGTTAGTAATGTAAGCGCTCTAAAAATATTTTTTACGACTTTATTTTATACATCGATTTTTTACGACCTTTCTATAAATAAAATATGCATTTATCACACACTTGTTGATAGTCGTTTATTATCTTAACAATATATTTTATGTACAGAGAAAAAACATGAGGTCACACCGCTTTTCCCATTTATACACGCCAAGAATAAATATATCGGTGAACGCGATGTTTCTTACAACTTAATCACTACATATTATAAAACAAAGTCATCTGACACGTTTGTCTGTTCGCGATAAACTCAAAAACTACTGAACGAATTTTCAGACGGTTTCAACAGTAGAAAAAGTGATTTAATATCAGGGCGGGACAACGACAGCCGATCCCACTAGTGTTAATTAGAGTTATGTCTTTTTTAATAAGGGCCAAGTTTCTACGAAGTAAAACAAAAATATTAGGTCATAATCTATTCAATAGTATTTACGTTACGCGTGCACAAGGGAAAACTGTTATTATTTTGATTATAAAAAAAAGATGTTGTGCAGTGACATTGCCTCACTGAGCGTGTTCTACCATCTGTATCATGGCGAGTGTTCTGAAGAGCTATTTAATTTAATCCCTTCCTTTTCATAACCGAACCACGCGCGCTGGACTTCGGTGCCATAGTTTTACGGTAAATCCTATCTAGGCACGAACGAAAAAGTTCGCTACTTCTTATCTTTGTCGTACGGTGAAGCTGTGGCCTCCCGACCAGTGTGTTCTCTCCTTCCTATAACATGGGGCCTTTCGAGCGTAACGTGAAGAGACATTTACGCAGGCCGGCATGACAGCGGTAACCGGCGGGGATGACGTGTCTCTCGGTAGTCGTAGTTTTTGGATTGCACTGTGCTCACCATCAGGCGCAGTGCAATCACTTTGTTGTGCTACAATAAAAAGATTTCAGATAAAATTCGTCAAACGATGGTGGACATTATATAAAACTCTGTTGGGTAAAGCAACTAAGCGAACACACAGACAAATACTGATAGCGATTTTGCTTTTTATTATTTCTTGATTAAACCAATGTATACGGCGCAAACGTGACCAATAGCGAGTAGAATAATTAGGAATTTAGTAGACTTCTATTTGTCTTAGATATTAAGTATATCAGTATCATAATACCTTTATTGTACCTTTCAAAACCGTATAATCAATTATATGATGCTAATGACAGCATCGTAGCTCTATAGTAAATAAACTATGCGAATATTTAATGTACCTACAGAATAAAGTACAATAATATTAGAGAGATGTAAAGACAGTTAGCTCGAGGGGTTGTTGGTAACAATACAATATTTGTCTATGATTTTGCGTTGACGTCAACGGTCTCGGGCATGGCAACTTAACCTTTGTGATGTAGGTATTTGAGTTATGGCTTTGATTCTTAATATTGAAATGAAGACATTCAATAAAGAAACATAATAAAGTGAATGTAAATAGTACCCACTCTTGGATGAATAAAAGTGAATGAATAAAGTATACAGTAGAATAAAATGAAAAATGAGTTAAATCCAATTTTAGCCGTTCCTTATATTTTACGTTATTTTTTAAGATCTTCATCGTGAAATATGAAGATCTTAAATAAACTAAAAACCTTATGGATGGCACAATTTTAACTTCGTTCTTGCTGTATAACAAATAGAAATCTTAAAAAAAATTGGCATATTATTTGTAATATCATTTATGGGTTTATAACCATTGTTATTATAGATATTAGAGTTTATTTATATAAATTCTTATGAAAAAAAAAAAATGTGTGCGTGTACTAGTGTACACACGTAAGAAGTGAAACTTGTTTAAGGCCTTATTTTTCGCAAAATGATCTATATGCAACTTTCCAGAAATTGGTTAAATAAAGTTAAATTAGATAAAGTTTAAACAAAAGGATTTTATTATCATGTTATTATTATATTTTATAATTTATTTTATTATATTATTATTTATTATTTTATTATTTATTTTTATTTTATTTTATTTTTTTTATTTTTTTTTTATTTTTTATTTATTTATTTTTTTATTTTTTATTTTTTTTATTTTTATATATTTTATTTTATTTATTTTTATTATCATTTTATTATCATTTTATTTTATTATCATCATTTTATTTTATTATCATTTATTATTTTATTTTATTATTTATTATTTTTTTTTTATTTTATTTTATTTTCATTATTTTATTATCATTTTTTAAAATGTGACGGTAAATTTTTTTCCAACGCCGATAAAGAAGTTTCACTTCAAAAGATGGCGCGTAACGGAAAAATGTGACGCGTAACCGAAAAATGTGACGGTAAATTTTTTTCCAACGCCGATAAAGAAGTTTCACTTCAATAATATAAATAAATAGTTACTTAATTAATGATATTTGAATAAAATGTATGAAAATATTACATTCATTAAAATATGACCTATACCATACGATAATAACATGTTTCTTTATGGATTTGAATGAATAAACTGAAGTATTTGGCTGTATGTTTGTTAGTCTAGACCAGTGTTTCTCAACCAGTGGACCGCGAACCCCTAGAGTTAGAAATGACTATATAATGGGGGCGCGGGTGGTTGCGGTACCTTAGTAGTACAGAAGAAAAAACAAAGTAAAAAAAAGTTTATATTAAAAAGTGTTATTAAAAGGCATCCATACATTAATACAAAATAACAAATATAAAGAAGAAGACACATATGAGTCATATTCACATTTCTTGAATTTAATTATATATTTAGTGGATACCTAAAACTAGATAAAAATGTACGGATTTAATATCTCATAGCGTACATACTTGATTGATTGCGTGTTCGGACACAAAGTCGATGTAACCATAGCATGTCCATAGATAGCTATACCATAACCATAGCAAGTCTGTCTAGCTAGCCACCCTCAAGTTGAAAATCTATCACCAAACACCTGTTGGTGTGACCCAGCATTTTAGAGCCTTAATTACCGTCTTAGCCAACATCGTGATTTCACATCAGGATGAAATTATGGTTATATGTTCTAAATTCAAATATATTAATGTTAATTTTTTAATTATCGAAAAACAGTGTTAACGGTTGTCACGGCCATAGAGCGTGAACTAGACAAAAAAGATTCTAAATTAAGTATTTGTGCATACTTGATTTTTAACCAAAAGTTTAAAGTATATTAAACAATAATAGGGTAGACTACGTTATATAGTATGATTGGTATCTCTATTAATAATGTACATTGGACATGCGACGCGTACTAATAAAAAAATTGTGGAAAGACTGCTTATAATTAATGTATAGTACATAAACACTTACTTGGTTATATTATATATAGCTTTGCCCGTGACTTCGTCCGCGTGGAAGCTTATGTAAAAATTAGTGAATAATAAAGCCATCGGAATGTATTAAGTCCATTCACTTATCTATTTTTCTCGCGTACTTAAGTCGCGTCTTCATTAAAATCACAATAACTTTTGATAGACCGAACCGATTTTAATGAAATAAAGACTAAATCTTACTGGAAGATATGCTTTATGATTTTCCTAAAAAGGTTTTTATCGTGAACGCAGTACTTTAGCAGTGATGTGTGTACAAACACACAGATAGTTCTAAAAATGATTAAATTGTATTTCATTACTTATTCCTGAGACCTGATTTTACAAAACTCTAAGAAGTACAGACACGTTAGATTTACATTCTTATTATATGTATAGATATCTCGGTTTATATTAAACAGCGATTACGGTACATGTGTGCGTATGATTAATTTTATCTCCCCTTTGGATTAAGATTATCGTGTTTCAATCAATAAAGTGACACGAACGTAGAAAAATGAACGGGAGAAAAATCAAATTACGAATGTCACTTTTATTGGATCCGGAGGTACAATATTCAAAGGTTCGGTTCACGGCCTCCACAACCTTCGGTTGTCAGAGAAATATTTAATAATAATATTTTAAATCTTCGCTTAGAATTGTGTAAAATATTTTATCTGTATTTAATTTATACTACAATTATCAAACTCCAGATTGTTTTTGTTTGAACGTGCTGTTAATTACCTCTCGCATTTCGAAAATTCGTTTTGTTTCTCATAGTTTATTTATTTAATTAAATTTAAATGCTATCCAATACCAAAATACAACCCTTATGACAGTCATATCACTAAATGACAGTTTTTTTGTTGTCGAAATCGTTGTATATCTATATCATTCATGTTTATTAATATTAAGTTAAGTATATAAACAGGCAGAGACAAAACAGTTAAGTACCTACAGCTTTCTCCTCTGTTTCTTAAACGTATTTCATTATTTTTATTTTGTTTAATAGCCATTAATGAATTTTAGTATTATCAATAAAAATTGAAAATTGTTAATTTTGTTCATAACATCGATGCCTTTATTTATAAGTCTCTATTCGTCACACTTCATGTTTTTTACGTTTACAATTTACAACGTTTGAGTAATACTCAATACAATTTTTACCATTTAGAGAGAAAATCAAAAATAGTTACAGATAACAGTATCTACATACTCTTTATTATGGCCGAATTTCTACCATTAAATGACCGCTATTGAAGCTATTGAATTGGTTTATTGAAGCGAGAAGATTTTAATGTAAACGAGCACGTATTACATTGTGCCGTATAATGTAAGTAACTAAAAATATATAGTTATACATTATAGAATACAAACATCACAGAGATATAGAATAAAGACATTGATTATGTTTCAAGAAGCTTGTGTCATAAAATACTGGACAAAACAAACATTTGAAATTGTTATTTATGGACCGGTATATACGTATTTTCGGTATAGATATGTCTTGTTTGATTGTTCATACAAATAATATAACACTTATAAATAACAAATCAACAGCTGATTTTTCTAAATCAATATACTAACCGTGCATATATTCATTTAAATCAGCACGGCGCGACACATTATCATTACATAGTATAAAACAAAGTCCCCTACCGCGTCTGCCTGTCTGTCTGTTCGCGATAAACTCAAAAACTACCGAACGGATTGTCAAGCAGTTTTCACCAGTAGATAAAGTGATTCATGAGGAACGTTTTGGTATATAATTTGTCAAGGATTCTTTTATAATAAGGGCGGGACAACGTCTGCCGGGCCCGCTAGTTATCGTATAGAATTGTAACGGGCAAATCGCAGGGCGTCGTGTTCTTGCCTTTGAAATTACTAGACAATACGGATCGGGTATGTTTTGTTAAAAGGTTTTGTGCTATGTTGACACTTATTATTCATGTTTGGTATTATACAATTATGTTTAAATATTGCCATAGTTTCTCATTACATAATACAGTATTACTTTGTATAACAAAATAGAATAAGACGTGCTTAATCATCAATACGTTCTTTCTTATTGTATTATTGTTGATACTTTCTATATAAACAATTAGACAAGACAATTTTCTATTATTAAGGATAAATTAGGTTATACTAGTGATGAAAAGAATTACAGCATTGAATGTTTGTTCATAAGATTGTGACGCAAAACAACTTCTTACGTACACCCAATACTGCTCCATTGTAACAGAACAAGGAACTTTCTTTCCCATATTAATTAACATTGCATAAAGAAACTTATAAATGATGTTCAGTAATAATCAATTTAATAAACAGTATGCCGTTATGATTGGGAATTGAAATGGTTACTCCAACAAATCTCTGTTGTATGGGTACCCGTAAATACTGGAAACAAAATCATATATCAAAAGCACAGTTAGAGTTCTCGTTTGACCCTTCGACATTTCACATTTCGTATCATCCCTAGTGACTATAAATAAGAAATACTATAGATAACTGAATAACGTGTCCACATGGACCAAAGATATCATATAGATACACATATGTATGCCGTTAGACGTAGGCGTTAACTGGTTAGAAGTCCTTAGAATATTTTTTAGAATCACAAAAAAATATGAGGAACTAGTTTTGCTCGCGGCTTCGTTTACGTCAATGTGGATTTTGAAAGTATAATACACCACGTGTCATTCGTTGATAATATTACTTTCTACAGGTGAAAGATTTGATAAAATTGGTTAAATATCTTTTGGGTTACATTCGTTACAAATAAAATATCAAATCTTTTCCCTTTATAATAGTACCATAGGAGTATAGACAAACACAACATTATATTTCAAAATTAGCTAAATCCAATTTTAGCCGTTTCTCATATTTAACCGACTTAGAAAAAGGAGGAGGTTACTACGTTCGGTTGTACGTATTTTTTTTATGTATGTTAATCGATATCTCCGTCAATTATGAACCGATTTTAATGATTCTTCTTTTATTTGAATTGGTTATATTCAGAGGTGGTCCCATATAAATTTGAAGAAAATATTCAACCTCTAAGGGGGTCAAATATTGTTTATTTAATTTTCACCCACTTCGTATCTACGTATTTTCGTACAATTGAAACCGATTTATTATATCCATTAGAAACCAGATATATTTACAGACACTAAAAATGGAGAAAAAATTTTTTTCCAAAAAAAATAAACCGCCTTCGATGTGAAAGACAAATGAGGCACTAAAAAGCGAAAAATAACTGAATTATTAAATTAACCAAATTAAATAAAAAATATTGTTATTCGCGCTACCTAATAACATATTTGAAGTCGATGCCAACCTACAGATCAAATTTGCTGCAGGTAATAAAATATGTATACATACAGATATACATCATGGGGCACGAGAGTGGACCAAAACTTTGTATGTAGATGATATGAATTTAGGTTGGCATTGACTTCAAATATATTATTAGGTAGCGCGAATATCAATATTTTTTATTTAATTTGGTTAATTTAATAATTCAGTTATTTTTCGTTTTTTACTGCCTTATTTGTCTTTCACATCGAAGGCGGTTTATTTTTTTTGGAAAAATTTTTTTTTACATTATTTTTCAAGATCTTCAAATTATTTACATGTAAAATCTGAATATCACACAAACAAACTAAAAATCCTATGAACGGCAAAATTTGAATTTCGTTCTCGGTGTATAAAAACTGGAAATCTCAAAAAAATTAAACGTGTTATATGAACGACTAAAATCGTATTTAGCTTATTTTGAAATGTAACAACACATTTAGGTACACTTTACTTGTTTTCTCGCAAAAAATGCTTTAAAGAAAATCTTAAGTAAAATTGTATACATACTCAGTGGAATGAAAAATCAAAACCTCGACTATTTCTATATAATCTACTAGCGGACCCGGCAGACGTTGTCCCGCCCTGATTATAAAAAAAAAACTTGACAAATTATATACCAAAACGTTCCCCATGAATCACTTTATCGACTGGTGAAAACCGCTTGAAAATCCGTTCAGTAGTTTTTGAGTTTATCGCGAACAGACAAACAGACAGACGCGGTAGGGGACTTTGTTTTATACTATGTAATGATAAGTATAAATCTATACATATAATAGGCATGTAAATTTAACGTGTCTGTACTTTTTCGATTTTCGTGAAAAAAAATTGTTGCGGGTGTCTAGGAATAAGTAATAGAATACATTCCAATCATTTTTAGAAATGTCTGTCTGTCTATCTGTCTGTCTGTTTGTATGAACACGCATCACTGCTAAAGTAATCTCAGTATAACTCTCACAATAAACCCTCAATATAATAAAAGAAAATAATAAAGCATATCCTAGGGAGTAACTTAGTCTTTATTTCATTAAAATCGGTTCACTCTATCAAAAGTTATTGTAGTTTTAATGACGACGCGGCGTTAATACGAGAGAAAAGTGGACAAGTAAATGGACTTAATACATTCAAATTAATATTGATCACTGTTTTTACATAAACTTCCTCGCAGACGAAGTTGCGGGCACAGCTAATCTATAATAAGAACTATATATAATCTATAAATTCTAAATTATAAAATTATTAATCTTCTTTTAGCAAGCTTCTTCGAAGGCCAAACACAATCGTATAAAATCATAATTTAATGTGTTGGATGGCTTGTAGATTAAAATAAGTGATTTGTCTTATTCTACGTAATTTCAGGTATATGAGGGTATATAAAAGGTTATGACTGATTTAATCTGTAACAATTTCTTGGGTTGCATACCATACGTGGTAGATTATATATCTTAACTAGCTGGCCCCCGCGGCTCCGCACGCGTTTTTTTAAATGTATTAAATAACTATGGTGTCATAGTTACAAATGTTTTTTAAAAAGCATTTCGGTAATGTACACACCTACTTACAATCTTACATTACGCCATCTACTGTAACATGTAACGTGTACATTAGATATGTGAATACGAATAGTATATCGAATGGGATGGGATTTATCATCAGCAACATACTTGGAACTTTAACCTACTATGTACCACCTTCAGTGCTCATTAACACTATAAAAGAAAGCAATGAAAATTTTAAACTATACATTATCGAACAATATGTGTTAAATTGTTTATTATATAGACAAAACATGCCCATATTGTCGATATAATATTCTTAAACGTTGCTATAATCACTGAGTTATGTAGATGCAAACGCGGTAAATAAAACAAAATGGCCGCCAAATTGACTAAAATGATAATATAATTCAAATTACATACATTTATTCTTGGAGTCCAGTACAGCGCACGTCTCACGCGCTTGTTTACAGTAAACAAACTATTTTTATTAAATTCACACGAACGAATGCACAGGTAACAGTTCATCACTTCATAGTGTAAAACAAAGTCCTCTGGTCTGTCTTTTTGTCTGTTCGCGATAAAGTCAAAAACTACAGATCGGATTTTCATGCCGTTTTCACCAGTAGATAGAATGATTCATGGGGAAGGTTTAAGTATAATTTTTCAAGGTTTTCTTTTTATTATCGAGGCGGGACAACATCTTCCGAGCTCGCTAGTTATCTGCCCGTAAAAGTCCCGTGAAAGTCGGTCCAACCGATTAGGAGATAGTAGAATATTGCAGACGAAGTCTTGAGTAACAAAATAAAATATTTGAAGTTAACAAAAATAATTTTACTCTTATTAATACAGTTTATGTTTTTTTTAGTTTAATTTTTTTTACTTTTAAGGTTATAAAAGCCAACCAAAATCGTTTTAGTGCAAAGTTTAAGAAAATAAGCAAAATTTGAAAAAACTTTTTTTTTTAAATCGAAAAAAAAATTAGAAGAATAAGTGGGCACAAAATGGGAATAGTGGGGTTAAATACGGTTTTAGTTGAAGTTTTTTTTGAGATAAAAAAATTTAAAATCCAAAGTGTCGAACTTCGAAAAAATGACGGTTTTCTTGAAAAAACTAAAATATTTTATTGTTCTTTACTTCTGAAAATTTTTTTCTAAAAACTACATTTAAAAACAAGAATAAACAAAAAAAAAGTGCCAAAAGGTCAATTTGTGTCAAAGTTATAGCAATTTGAAAAAAAAAGCGCGGTTTTTTTTTTAATTCGTAACTTTTTTTGGGTTGGGTAAAAAAATCTGAAAAAATTCAGAAAAATGTTATTGGTAGGGTAGAAAATAATACCAAATTTTTAGCCAAATCGAAAGGGGTCGAAAAAAAAACTCGGTGATTTGGCATGGAATGCCCCATATATAAATAATCGTTTCAAAAACAAGAAATGACAATCGCTTTTTCGCCACATTTGCAGATAAGTTTCCTCGGAACTCCGTTTTCGATATCCGCCTAGAGACAAGGTAATTTATCGAAGTTTATCCGTCTAGCGTAACCTTTGGCTTTTGCTAGATCTTGAGAAAACTAATAATAAAGATAATTTGTTTCCGATTTACTCAGGAAACCTTGATTAAATCTTTTCTTAAAAATACACTCCATGTTATGGGTCATTTATAACATCCCGTCAGATAGAATGCAGGAATAAATGGCATATGGGAGAAATTTCTACAGTTATTCTAGGCCCCAGGCCACGTAGTAAGTACCAGCCACCCCTCTCTCAGCACCCATCATTTTGAGTACATAATGAATTTACTTTTTTGCCAACTTTTATCGAAATCGATTCAAAAATTTAGTTAACTATAATATCTGCTAGTTTGCTAGTTTTTTATTAATTCTTCCTAAATCACTTATATGTACGGAAAATAACTTATACGTACATTTTATATGAACGACTTAATTACTTCACATTACATTATCTATATTTTATTTATAAAAAGTACAAAAATGATTTAGGAAGATTATTGTTATACGATGCGGTGCAGTGCGGCCCACCATAATGTGCGCGAGCCTTTAGAATATTTACGTACTTTGAGTTATTTCTTGTTATCATCAGTGATTTTTTTGCCACGATTGGCCGCCCTAGGCCCGGGCCTCCTGGGCCTTAGGGCAAATCCGCCACTGAGTTACACTACAATATATATTCATACAAATGATGTATTTCCAAGTTCAGAGATGACTATTTACCAAATGATTTGAATTACTACATATTATAAAACAAAGTCCTCTGCTACGTCTGTCTGTTTGTCCGCGATAAATTAAAAAACTACTGAACGGATTTTTATACGGTTTACACCAGTAGATAAAGTGATTCATGAGGAAGGATTAGATATATAATTAGTCAAAGTTTTTTTATTATCAGGACGGGACAACGTCCGCCTGGCCCGCTATAATATCATAAATACAGCAGCGACGTGTTATGTTTTAACTTGACATAAAGAAAATAAATGCTAGTGTTGTCAAAAAATAAACAGTATTAAATTGAAATTGATTGCCAATAGAACTCCATTACACGATGTCCATATAGACGAAGCCAATGAAGCAAAATACAATTATATTGATATTAAATATATTTTCCAGACTTCGCACAGGATGGAGCGCCGCCCGCAGCGAACCCCCGTTGACCGCCAGCGAGCGGGAGGCTATTGCAGCCGTCGTTAAGAGGGCAGAGAAACTCGACGAAGTAGAATCGAGACGGATCGGCCGACTGGTTGCTCGATTAGAAGGTAATAATGCGCAACGTACATCTAACAAGTGAACTAAGGTCATACGTATATATGTTGAGTGGAGTTTGTGTTCAGATTAATCAACCGTTTTCATAAGGGATTGGTTTTTATACTCTTGGCAGTTATACTAATCGAAGAAATCTTATTTTTTTTAACTAAGATTAAATAAAATAAAATAAAAAAAAGCCTTTATTCTACTTTTTTTTTGTACAAATTTATTTCCACTCCCTTATCTAAATTGTAGTCGCCTCTTCGGCGTAGGCCTCCCCTAGTTTTTTCCACAGGTCCCTCTCCCTTGTATTTCTCATCCAATCAGCTCCACATCTTTGATGGAAAATATCCCGCCATCTTTTTTTTTTTGGTCTTCCTGGTTTTTTCTTGTAACCTAGTGGCACCCACTCTGTTACCCTTTTTGTCCACCTGAAATTGTCTTGCCTGCAGATGTGACCTGCCCAGTTCCATTTCAAATGTCTTATTCTTTTCCATATGTCCGTTACTTTCGTTATTTTCCTTATACTTTCATTATCTAGTCTATCTGGAATCTTTGTGTTTGGGATGTTTCTCTCCATTTTCTTTTGGTACACTGCAAGTATTTCCTCATCTTCTTTCCTTAGAGACTAAGATTAATTATGTATAATAATTACAAGTTACAGTATTAAACTTCATTAGACCTGTAAGAATATATTATTATATTGTATATAAGTATAGTATTATATTTCTTAAAAGTTAGTTATAGATTTTATATAGGACCTCCTAATTGTAGCCCATTACTAGGGTGTGTCATTGCTAAGATTTATATATTATGCAAATATTTCTATTGGCCTGTTTTGTGCATGTATTCGCTTCTTATGTGTATGGTTATTACGCACGGTTTTCAATAAAACAACACTACTGAATGTATCGTGTTTTAAAAACAGTACAATACAAATACAAAAATTGAATGGACGACAAAACCATCGTCATGCCAACCTTCAGACTCCACGGTGTACACTTCTACATGAAGTAGATAACACAAATTATACCATAAACTTATTCTTAAATCTTATGCCGCGAACTGAGTCTTAGAATGACATCTACCATAAAACTTAAAAAAATCTCGAATATGCGATAATTTACCGTCACCTGTTTATTTCCTTAGCTTGTATTATAAATGATACTAGCTTTTGCTCCGAGCGGAAGCTCGGACCGCTTATATTTGACCTTTTTTCTGGATAAAAAGGACCTTATGTCCTTTACTGTACGCGTGAAAATGTGTATGGTAAATTTCATGACGATCAAATGAATAGTCAACAATGATATTATAACTAAAAAGGTGTAGATACATTACCTACATGACATTTTCCCAAGAAAAGGCACGATAACGCACACATACGTAAAGTAATATCGTAACGCCACACTGTCTTAAATAAAATGTAAGATATTGCTAAGATACGGGCAGATTGACAGAGCAGTCGTCAAAAATAGGCTAGCTAGTCAAGGCTTAACAAGGTACTGTCGAAGCTCTTTTGACGTATCTACAGCTTTTTAGATATAATATCATTGGTAGTAATATAAAGGCGTGAAAGCGTAACAAATAAACAAACTGACATTCGCATTAATAATATTAGTTAGTATACTTTTAAATGTTGTTTATAGGTATGCGTCGGGCAGCTCAAGGACCGGCGCCACGATGTTGTTTATTGTGTGGAGAAACCTCCAGACTGTTATCTCCGTTGCGAACTTGTTCGATTTGCCGTCATACAGCTTGCTCGAAATGCGTTATAGAAACACCACCTCATAGGTATGTAATCAAATTTGCAATATTTATTATTACTTTCTATTTAAAATGTGTGTAGTATTATTTGAAATTCTTTCAAAGGGCTGACCATCGTCCCACGTACAATTTTTTTTCTTCGTCTTCGTCCGCGTGGCTCTTAATATAAAAAACAGTGATTAATAAAGTCATTGGAATGTATTAAGTTCATTTACTTATCTACTTTTCTCTCGTACTTAAGTTGCGCCGTCATTAAAATTACAATAACTTTTGATAGACCGAACCGATCTAATGAAACAAAGACTAAATGTTACTCGAGATATGCTTTATAATTTTTTGTAGCTTTATCGTGAACGCAGTACTTTAGCAGTGATACGTGTTCAAACAAACAAACAGACAGATAGACAGACAGACATTTCTAAAAGTGATTGAAATGTATTTTAATACTTATTCCTAGACACATGCAACATGTTTTTTTTTCTTACAAAAATCGAAAAAGTTCAAACACGTAAGATTTACATTTTTATATGTATAGATTACATTTTAAACATAGGTAATTCGTATTATTAGTAATAATAACTTAGAAATATCTTAAATTGTTTAACGTCCCAAATACGTTGTAATATCAGAAATAATGAATTTAATCAATGGGAGCAGATCTCCAATATACTCTAGGGAGGCATACATGTGCAATCTGTGCGCTGAGACACGAGAGATGTGGAAGAAATCGGGTGCATGGTTCTACAAGTCTTTGCCAAAGTATATATTACCCGAACGAAAAACAACAAACCGACTCAATGAAATGGAATTTGCAAGAATATTGCAGGTGAGATAAATTCATGAATTAACAAAAAAATAATGATAGTCTTTTTTGGCGTAACTCATTTTATATAACGAAAATGTATAAGAAGATAGATGCATCGTCATTTCAATTTAAATAATTACAAATCGAATAAGTGCTATAAATATTCTGGAATTAGAATAATTAATAATCTGATAACGAGATCGAACGAGTTCGAATTAAATGAGCCTACATTATTGGACGGGCACATTATAATGAAATCTGATCATTTCCTTCCGAATGAGGCGTTCGCTGAAACTGTTTTCACTGGTATCACTAAAATATATCTTATTACTGATAGAATTTAGGTACAAATTCAATTTCTATTCGCTTCGTTTAACTAAATTGTAACCTGTACAACGTAATACACTTGGATGAGACAAAATGCGAATCCAAGCGATTTGTGATACAATTATGAGAAAATATTTAGGTGGTATTTAGTATTAAATAACCTGTTTTAACTTTTACTGCAAAATTATTTTTTTGTCGAAAACACTAAATGTGTTAAAAACTGTCTAGTGAGTTTAAAAAAATGCATTTACGATTAGGCGTCAATCTTAAATTAGTTTAGTTTTATTTTCAAATAAAAATGCAATTTATTCTTTGATCATTATAAAAATTTATTGTACAACGGTACATAACATTGATAACTTGGATCTTATTTGCAATAGGGATGCTCTTCTTCACTGTACTAAATAACGATTCAAGATATTTAACTTTAGCAGTTTTTATTATAAACACTCTGTGAACAATAACATTATAAAATACTATACAGGATGCTGGCAACAGCAGTAACGAGGGGAAAACTGATTCTGAACCCGGTTCTCCATTGAGTGTTCACGCTCCTACGTTTTCTCGACAGCCGAGTAACAGCGATAGTCGAAAATCTGCCGCTTCACCTCACGTGAGTAATTTAGTTTATTCTTCACTAGCACGGGTGCAATGTAAATACTAATATATGGCAGTGTGGAATGATTAGTAATATTATTTAAGATATACGATTCCGTAGTATATTAATTTGATCTACCTCGTAAGGTTTAGCCAGCGTTTGCGATTTAAGCGCACAAAAATATGTTTATTACGACATCACATTAGAAATCTTTGAATTTTTAAGCTTTTCTGTACTATAATATTTATGTTTTATACATATAAACCTTCCTCTCGAATCACTCTATCTATTGTTGGAAACTGTATTAAAATCCGCTGAATAGTTTAACAGATCTAAGCGAACAGACAGCGGAAGCGACTTCATTTAACTATGTAACGCTTATCTCACCAACATCAATACTCAATACGCAGTGTCGACAAAATTACTAAAGTTAAACATTACGTTATTTATTAATACAATTGTATCTTAATTAAACATTTTATAATGATCTGTCCATGGCGTAGAAGTACTTAAGCTTGGGCTGGTTTTTGTTGGTCGTCTTTCTGTTCAGTGGGTTGGTAGCCGTCCTTATCAGCGACGAAAGACACAGCAATATGTTGACCATCGGGAGCGACATATTTATAATTGCCCTTAACTACTAGCCCTTGTTGGTCGGTGTCGTTCTTGTACGATCCCTGCTCTTGTCTCGAGGTGCCGTCGCTTGTTTCAAAATCGAATTTGTAACCGTCGACTCCAACGTCCGAGTCTTGTTTCACAATCTCGACTGGTGGTTTCTTCTCAGCCGGCGGAGCAGCGGGTCCTTGTGCCTGAGCGTAGACCACCACCAACACGGCGATAACGAACAATGTGATTTTCATTTTTTTTTAGTTTGAAACGATATGTGTTGGTAGACAGACAAGCGATGAACGTATGTACTTCGAAGTGCCAAACGGAGGTTTAAATATCCTCTCGGTGTATTGACAATGTATTTCGTAGTTTCATTGGGAGGTAAGTGCTAATCACTTGATGCAAACAATTTATCCAAAGGTGATCCTCGAAATTGTTACAGGGATTTGGCAATAGTGTGAATTGTTTGCTTGACAATGTCGCTGCGAGTCTTACGTGTACTTAACCTACATCTCAACTGTTTACACTGACCATATTGAGTTCTGTTTGATAGATATGGAATATGTTAAAATTAGATTTTTTTTTCATTGTACATTGAATCTGTTCTTCTGTACGTAGTTTTATTAATTACGTAGATGCCATTAGTAGAGGGAGTAGCGTTTTAATTAACTAAGTTACTTCAAAGACTTAAAGATTTCAAGATAAAGAAAAACCTTTTTTATAATACATGATTTCTATATTTATTGACTTTTTAATGTAACTATAAATTTTGTAAAATAATAATACGAAGTTATTTTTTGTTTTGTTAAACAATAATAAATGACTTTAGGTAATATGCTCGTTTTCTAATTTAATTTCTTACCCTGTTTTTATATCGAAATATTTTTTTTTAAATACTAGCCTCTAATAATACTATTAATTTATAAATCGACAAAATATTGCAATTGAACAAAGAGACGAGTTTTTGGCGGGATCTTGGTCTGTCATGTAGTGGATTTTATTTTTTATTCATAATCTTATGTTACTTGACTTTATATTGTGTAAAATTGGTGGTGTTTTATGTAATATAGTTTGTTTATTGTGCATAAGTGAAGTGAATGGAAAAAAATACCACGGACCATGAATTCTGAGATGCCACAAAAATTCCATGAAAAGTTGTAACAAGATGGCCACCATCTTGTTAGTTCATTGAAATTATATCAAGAAACTTGTAATATCAATACTCACTTGACAATGGCAGTAATAGTCTACTAGAAGACTGGTTGCCAAAAATGGAATGGAAGAAGAACTTTTAATACTATTAACTACTCGACAATGGCAGTAATAATCTAAAAGATTGGTTGCCAAAAATAAAGTTAAAAAAGTGACGTTAAGCACACACAGACTATTAAACATAGAGATAAAATAAAAATTTCAGTGAGTAAAAGCAGAGATTATGCGTTCGATTATTTTTACTCTCTTTGATCATAAAATATATCGAACTTGAAAAAGGAACTAAAGAAAAAGAAAATATGCCTCAGTCATTTGGACTCTATTAAATTTACCATGAATAAAAATACAATTTCAGTTATAAATTTCACGTGTCGTTTTAGCAGAGGTTATTATGTCACGGGAGACCACTGTAAGTTAATTAGTTTCTCGCAGCTCATATTCCTTTACCCTTTTGGTCAGTATATTATACTATTACATTACACAAATCTACTGTTTCCTGTTACTGTTTTGTTTTTACATTTAGACCAAATGGTAGTCGCTCGCTATTCTATGAATTAAATGAACCTTTAAGTTATTTTTATGGCAAATTGTCAATGGGGTGCAAAAAATAAGTGGTCTAGAACCGTCTACGAAAAATTCTGCATCAAATGGTCATATACCTATGCTATTACAATCAGTAATTTGTACGTAAATGAGCTTAAAAAAACCTATTTTCATTATATAGATAAAAAAAAATAAAGTTTGTTATTTTTTGTAATCCGTAGTGGTCTGAATTGAAACAATTGGAACATTTCCAGGAAAAGAGACGAATTAAAAAAACACTCAAACTTCTTTTTAAATGCTACGATCCTATGAACATCAGATTCGACAGATAGATATGCTTACTTAATTGTTTTTTATTTTTATATTATTCGTAATGGTCCTAAATTTTCAAGAAAATATCGAGGCAACTATAAATTATATTTAATTCGTCGGGAGGATGAATCCTGTCTTATTTTATACTAGCTGTACCAACAGTTCCGCACGCGTTTTTTTTAAATTGTATTAAAGCATTATAAAATTGTGAGACTATGTACAATGTGATGTTCTTGAACTGTGATGTGATGAAATGTTCTTTAAAAACAATTGTAAGTACGACACGCATGCCACTTACAGTAACATGTAAAGTGTACATTAGACATATAAATACTAACGGCGTGCCAAATGAGGTTTACCATCAGCAACATATTTGGAATTTTAACCCATTTTTTTTACATGGGGAAATCCGTACGGATTCCCACCCTAGCCGGGCAGCTGAGGGTGGGGTATGTCCGATCTGCATGGACTAAAATCCCATGGTGCCTTCAATCACCTATAGACCAAGGAGAAGGAGCTGCCGAACTAGCACTGCGTCTACTCCCCGGCAGGTGTTGGCCCCTTATCAGGGGCCTCGTCGCGGTCGAGAGGTCAGGTTCGTACACCCCTCAGGGGAGAGCGAGAGTTGCCCTCCTCGATGATCTTGGGAAGGCGCTTCCGCACCATACGCCTCAACCACACGGGCCTGTGAAAAATTCTGCCAGGGCGACGAACGTGCCCGCGTCCGCCGTCTGCAGGGCCTTTTTACGGCGGCCTCAGGTCATCTTTGACTCTGCGCCGCCGTGATCGTCGACCGCGGGAGGGGAGCTGATTGGTCTGTTCCCTCTCCCTCTCCGCCGCCTCCTTTGCGAGCATAACCGCCTCGCAATATGAGGCGATTTTTTTTTAACTCATCATATAACTACCTTAGTGCCCACTTATATACTTACTTATACTGTATAAGAAACTAATGAAACAATTTACTTAAAATACAATAATAAAGATTTACATTTACATTACATTTAATATACATTGCCATTATAATTAAGATTTTGTGACTATACAAAAAATAAACGCTTCTGTGTTCCACATAAAATTGTATTATGGAACTCTTTACGTAATACGTTTATGGTCTAAAATCTTATTAGGAAGACTTTTTCTATCTTCAAAGTTATTAATAATTACAATGTCAAATTGTAAATAATAAGTTAATAATTATCTATCTAATTAAAAATAAAGAATGAGTTGAAATCCTGCTAAATTTCATGCAGATGAAGTTGCGGGTAACAGCTTGTCTAAAATAGAATAACCTCAATTACTTTTTATAAGGATTGCTATCTGCCATTGAAAGTTCCGTGAAAATCGTTCTAACCGTTTTGGTGATAGTACAGCGGGCGAAGCCGCGATTAACAGATAGTCTAAATTAAAATACATTAAATTACTTTTTATATGGTGCGCTATCTGCCAGTGAATGTCCCGTGAAAATCGGTCTAACCGTTTTGGAGATAGCACTGTGGGCGAAGCCACGGTTAACAGCCAGTATAAAACAAAATTGCTTGAATTACTTTTTATAAGGTCAGCTATCTGCCAGTAAAATTTTTGTGAAGAGCGGTCCAACCGTTTTGGAGATACCACTACAAGCGAAGCTATGGTTAACAGCTAGTATAAATTAAAATTATCCAAATTACTTTTTATAAAATCAGCTATCTGCCAGTGAAACTCGCGTCAAAATCGGTCCAGCCGTTTCGGAGATTACCCGGAACAAATAGACAGACAGACCGACAAAAATTTTTAAAATTGTATTTTTATTATCAGTAGCGTGTATACTTTCATACCCAATCATTAAAGAATTGTTATTTTGATATTACGTACAGATACATCATTTCTATTATATGTGTACAATACTCAGTGTCAAAAGCTCAGAGAAATTAAACAGAAACGTAACTTTATTTTAATTTAAACTGGAATGAGTTTATTTGCGAAGTTAAGACTAAAAAGTATACGAATGTTTTCTTTAGACTTCAATTGGAATATTGTGGGATATTAGTGGAATGTCTATTAATCTATATAAGAAAGATGTATTCATTGTAAATCAATCTATGATAAATTACTGTTACAAGAAGTTATTATAATATTCATAATCAATATTCATAACCACAATCATTAAGTTGTAGTCCGGTGAAGCTGTTAAGACCATGCTAGGTCAATAACGTAGTAAGTTCGAGAAAAAAAAACACAATCATTAAGCCCTGGACTGTCTAAAACCATGGTCCATAGAAACGAATGTGAAACTATGATGCTGGTAGCACAAGTTTAAAAAAATATCGTATTTATTACTAAATTATGTATACTATTTTTTTTTTAATAGCTAGATATTTAAAAACATTATTCGTTATTTTGAAAGCTGCGTCTAAAAAAACCAACCGAGGGGTTTATATTTATAATGATCATCATCCTACAAATTTCCAATACAGTTTCACAAATTTACAAAATGGCCACAAATTTAATGAAATTTTAATAGATATTTTACCTAGAGTAATGATGATAATACATATTTTATAATATCAGGTAACAACATATTATTAATTGGGTCAGCCTCAGTCATCTCATTCTTCAGTGCTGAGTTTTATACATATTCGTAACTAGTTGCTCACCCCGGTTTCGCACAAGTGTACCTACTAATCATTATTTATCTTCGTCTAATCTTCTAATGAGACTAACTCACGCTTATATAGTTCACCCATGTAAAGAAATAAAATGGCGAACGAACAACCGAACGTCTTTTAAAAGCTGGAAATGAAGACAATATTAAAGCAAATAATCTCCCCTAAAAAACCGATCTAAAATAGTCAAGTAAAATAATAACAATAGTTGCTAATAAAAGAAAGAAAAAAGGTGCGGACCAATGTCACATTGTGGTTCTGTATTCAAATATCATGTGCACAGATGTGCCTTTTGGCCAGCGTGCTACATAGTTATACAGTCGCGCAAATAGCTAAAAGTAAACTTATCAAAACATCTTTGACTCGCCGCATATACAATAAAAAACAGCTAGGTAGCTTATTCGCTTCTAAATTAATCCGTAACTAAGTATGCGTGAGCTCCTTCTAACAGAAGTTCCCAGACTTTTTTCTCATAGCCCTCTTTCAAAGTTTTGCTGGTTCCGGGGGACCCCTTGCAGCTACATTTCTACCATATTCCCAAAACTCGAAACAAAATGTGATATCAGATCTAATTAAGGAAATCTGCATTGCACTGAATATGGAATATGCAAGTTGTTACAAGTAACAGTCGCAGAGTTTCTTAAAATATTATCTGCCTACATTCATAGGTGAAGTCAAGCCAACATTTTAGTTCTTCACTATCGAAAGCAGACAAATTTTCGTAGACCCCCGCTTACAAATTGTGAACACCTATTTTTTGTCACGCCAACGTAGAACCCGTCGAGTCTTCCTTCGACCCCTGAGGATCCACCTGGCCCGCTTTGGGAACTATGGCTCTAACGTACTAAATATAACATGTTATGAACAAATTTATTTGCACCTTTCTGTGACAACATTACTCATTAGCACCTTATCTATAAACATCAGAGTAACAAGACTTATATTATTAACCTTTATGACATACAACATAAAATTTCATAAACACTTTTTAGTTGTGTGCCTAGATTGGCGGAGTGGTAGGGTGTCTGTACCCGACTGGATCGCGACCACCGTACAGGTGGAACACCCGCCATAGTGGCACGTTTCGGCGTGTCGCGTTCCGGGATCAGCCGGTGTATATCCAGCAACCGGGGGGGGGGGCTGTCCCTGACTGGGTCGCTTTCAGGCCGGCATGACAGCGGCGACCGGCGATGGATAGTATGTCTTTCGGTGGTCGCCATTGTTTTTGGATTGTACTGTGCTTACCATCAGGCACAGTACAGTCACTTTGCCGAGCTACAATAAAAAAAAAAAAAATTAAAGAAAAACAAAACGCTAAATAATTCGAATATTTTTATATACAGGCTCAAGAAGCGTCATTAAAGTAAGAAAGAAACTCTTATTTCATCTTGTACGGACCCTACAACATGTTTTCCTCTTTCAGTCGCTCCTGTCAGCTGTCATCTCAGTATTCACACCTTTTTATATACATATAATTTTTCATAAAATTTACACGTTGTATTTGTGTGCATATCTAGTAGAATGTAACACTCATGGCAACCCTTTCAACTTTTAGGGTGGCCATATCTTAGGAATGGTGATTCTTAGGAAAAAAGTATAGAAATCACTTTTGTAGCTCATTTTATCACCTATAACTTTGTTTTGGCTATATTTTTATTAACCATACTTTTTTCGAGAAAAATCCAAAAAACCGAAAATTTAGACTTTAGACCTTTTTAACACATATGGCATTGGTGGAGACTTTTGGCACTTTATTTCTATTGTTGTACCAAAATTCAAATCTGTCGGAGTTTTTTGTTATTTGAAATGTTTATTTTGATCGGACTACTACGACAATGTATGATGACATCATTTATGATTTATTGATTTATGATGCAAAAACAGACGAAATCGCGGTCTACTGCTAGTATAACAAATAAAAAATAAATAAAAAAAATGTCTCAATTACGGAAAAAAATATTTAAAAGTTAATAACTTTACAAAATACGTTATCATCACATACAAGCTAAATCGAGATGTAACACGTTCGATATATAAATTCCGAATCAAAGCTATGCTACACAAGTCTATAATCGAAAATACTTGATTAATCTACTCATTTATCATATACATATAACCTATTACGTATTTATAACATTAAATTATTAGATACAAACATATAGTTTTTACATTAGTAGTTACATTTACCACTGATTATTCTAACAATAAATATTATCAAATGTTTAACATACATTACACAATCTCTATGACATAATACGTTCTTAGATTTGTTATAACACCCTCTCCAAATTTTATTACGTATAAAATCAACACAATAGACTTTAATGACATTCGACATCCAACGAATGTGTTACTACTGCTTTAAGTACATTTTAATGGATATAAGGACAATTCAGTTATCGATTCTTTGTAAAGACGCACTGGGATCTCACAATATAATTGTTGGCTAAAGGCTAAATTGTGTTGCAACAACAGTGCGGTTGTCATATTTATCTTTAGGGCTTGTTTATCTAAATATAACAGACCGTACACTGATATATTACATACTAGCTGTGCTCGCGACTCTGTCCGCGTAGAGCCTAATGTGAAAAAACAGTGACAAATAAGATCATCTCCATGTATTACAGTCCATTTACATATCTACTTTTCTCTAGTACTTAAATCGCGTCGTAATTAAAATTATAATAACTTTTGATAGAGTGAACCTATTTTAATAAAATCAAGACTAAATGCTACTCGAGGATATTTTTTATGATTTTCTTGGTTAGGTTTTATCGTGAATGCAGTACCTTAGCAATGATGCGTGTTCAAACAACCAGACAGACAGACATTTCTAAAAATGATTTAAATGTATTTTATTACTTATTCCAAGACATCTGCAACATTTTTTTCGCAAAAGTCTTAAAAGTACAGACGCATTACATTTATATCGTTATTATATGTAGAGAAGAATCGAGAAGATATAAGATTATATGTATATACATATGCAAAATGGTCATGACTCATGACCAACGAGCATCGTCTTATCCTATCTTCAAAATAAATATGTAATTTTTTTTAATATCATAGGAGGCAAACGAACAGGTGTGTTACCTGGTGTTAAGTGATGACCACCGTCCATAGACACTTGCAACACCAGGGGAGTTGCAAGTGCGTTGCCAGCCTGTGTTTGGGAGAGGTGGGAATGGGGTAGGCGGAAACACAACAATGCAAGCACTGTTACTTCACGTTGGTTTTCTATGGGAGGGTGGTACTACGCCGGACGAGCCGACCCATTCATTCTGAAACCAGTAATAGCTTCAGCGCGGCCCTACCACCTACAGACACCACTACCTACCTTTTTTTTTTAAACGTGGGGAAATCCCTTATGGATACACCACCCTCTCGGGGGAGAGGGTGGGTTATGTCCGACTCGCACGGACTAAAACCCCACGGTGTACGTCTGCCGCTATAGTTGGGGCGGCACGAGATCTCTATAGACTTCATCGTGCCGGCACCACTACCTACCTACCTACCTACATAATAGGTAGTATTTGAGTATTGTATTTGGATCCTTTTTTTTTAATTAAGAAGAAGTGTTACGTAAAATGTAATGAATAACATATTATTTTCCACTCTTGAGTTCGTGATATAAACCATATAGGCGTGTTGTAATGAACAGCCAAAACAATCACGCAATCACGAGTCATTTGCTGTTAGTTAATGAAGTTTTAATACATATCTTCGAAGATCCTCATCAGATGCTAAAGTTTTATATACTACTAGCGACCCGTCCCAGCTTCGCACGGGTGCAATGTAGATATCCATTTTAATGAAACACTGTTAAGGGCAGTTTTGATCTACATGACATCTACAACGCATGTAATATATTTAATTGTATTAGGAATAATACTATATTGTATAATATAGCTTGGTAACACAACAAAAAACACATAATTATTTTTGTAAAAAGATAAAAATGGTTACTGTGGGTTATCCTTTGGAGATAAATATATACCTTTGCGGATTTTTTTATCCATCTTTTTAATATATACAATTCCGTAGTACATTAATTTGATCTATCTCGTAAGGTTTACGATTTAAGCGCACAAAAATATGTTTGTTACGACATCACATTAGAAATCTTTGAATTTTTAAGCTTTTCTGTACTATAATATTTATGTTTTATACATATAAACCTTCCTCTTGAATCATCTAGCTATTGCTGAAAACTGTATTAAAATCCATTGAACAGTTTTAAAGATCTAAGGGAAACAGCGGAAACGACTTCATTTTATACTTTGTAAAGATATACATTAACAGTTTTAAAGAATCCTTACAACGTCGTCAACATAATTTGAATTAACAAAATATGTATTACATACAAAAACACCAATAAGTTATATGAGATAATCATCTTAGTCTGCGAAGTCCCATGATTATTTTCTCTTAACTCTGTCCTTGTGCTAAAAATATTACACTGACCTAAATAATTTTAACATGCTTATAATGTATATTCTCAATGAACGTGGATGTTGAATTTGCATTTATTATTCACAACGTGTAGACACCTAAACAAACCTCTTCAAAATGTATAAATGGTTTTTTTTTTCGAACTGTCTACGCTATTGGCCTAGTAAGGCCTTAACAGCTTCACCGGACTACTGGATAAATGGTATTTTAGCCATTTTCTGATTAATCACTACAAATTAAAAAACAAAGTCCTCTGTCATGTCTGTCTGTTCGCCATAAACTCAAAAATTACTGAACAGATTTTCATGCGGTTTTCACCAGTAGATAAAATGGTTCATGAGGAAGGTTTTGGTGTATAATTTGTCAAGGATTTTTTTTATAATTAGGGCGCGACAACGTCTGCCGGGCCCGTCAGTTATATATAACTAGCTAAAAGTCAACCACAGCGCCACCTATCGGGTCCAATTGTGAATTTAAACCATTCTTGAATCCACTGGAACACGCACACAAAATCTCATCAAAATCGGTCCAGCCGTTTAGGAGGAGTTCAGGGTCATACACACGTACAAAAGAAATTTATATATAAAGAAGATTACCGAATCGCATATTTTCGCACTACTTTACTTTTATGGTGGAAATAAATTATAAAGCACTAGCTTCAGCCCGCGACTTTGTCCGCGTGGAATACTTACTTTGGGCTAACACGCAGCGGAAGCTCTCAAAAGAAAAAGAAAATCGATTTTGAAACATTCTTCATTGGTGCTCCGCTTCTATCTAACACGTAAAGAATTTTTCCAATCAGACCAGTAATACCTGAGATTAGCGTGTTCAACCAAACAAACAAACCCTCCACCTTTATTATATTAGTATAGATTATCGTTGACTATGCACTGCAACCTGTTTTCGCTTGTTTATTATTCATTAGTTAAGTTCTTTCAGTTTATTAAATCTCCCAGTCGATCCCAGCTTTATTGAACACTTAAGTGTAATTATATCATTAATGAGATGTCATGTTACAATTTAAATTTACATACAAATAGGAAGTGAGAACACAGTTAAAAACATCTTCGTCCTCTGTTTCTCATCTGATTTTTTTTATATATTTTTCTCTGTTTAGTAGTTTATTTTTTTTCATTAATATGGAAACTCGAAATATCAATGAATTTACCCAAGTTACGAGTAAATCGGCTTATAAATTGATTTCAAGATTGTGGATATTATAAATCATTTTCTCGTCTGTTTGTCAACCGATTATCGTTTATTGTTTAATAGCGATTTACGAGCTATAATGTTCTAAATAAAAAATAGAAATAGTAGTTTTTTCCTTAATGTTAAAACTTAATGAATTATGATCAGTTTGTACACCATGACCATCCCTAGTTCGTTTGAAATCCGAACGCGAACATTAATAATTAAATGTTTGCAACGTCGAAACGATAAAGTGATAATAGCTCCGTGACAGCGTATTCGAAAACCGTAAGTCTGTGCTTTCGGTGTAAAAAAATATCGTTATGATACTATAGCATGCTGGTAGGTAGTTAGCCACTATCTATATTTTAGTACTGACTAAACCCATAGAGTGATTGTGATTTGTTTGGTGCTTTTTTTTCTTCGGTATGGCCTCTGCATAGTTGGCAATTTTGTCAATGTCAAGTGTGACAAAACAGAACAGTGTTTGAAAATGGAAACACAAAAATAACTGCCTTTCAAATGCCTCTGCAAAAGTACATATTTTGGCAAAAGATTTTCAGTTAGAGAGTACTAACCGTGTGTGGTACTAACAATGGTATCACACAATAAAATTATTAAGTTATTGATCCGGTGAGGTGAGGTGATTAACATCAAAATCTATAGTTTACGTGTTAAAGGTTCCGGTACTTACGGATTTAACACCACCACGCAGCGTCTTTATTTCGCAAGTCTAACCGAGATGTGAAAGTTAAGAAAAATAAATGTTCCTCCTATTAATATACACGGCAAAATATATTATCAATCACATGGCTCAGGTGTAGATTGTCTGCACTTGACCAACTTCAGTTGTGGTGGCGTTAATACGTAAGTACCCAGGATCCATTAATATACCTACATTTCAACCACGTATTGAAACAAACGCTTGCACTTTTCTTATTAGGAAAAAGATTTGATTTTAAGTTAAACTATACTTCATACATACGAAAAATATATTAGGTACTTTATATACGAAATCATACTATATGATTTCACAAACTCATTATTCCGAATGGCTATAGTGTTATTAACGTGATGGAATCGACTAAACCCACGCCAACCTTCAGTGAACTAATAAAAAATATTACAAGATGGAAGATTTTCTGAAATTGGTTTTTGCTTGGTTAGTTTTCTTTTTACAAACGAATATACAGTGTAATAATTTGATGTTGTTTCCATATATTATTAATGAGTAGCTATTACCCGCGATTTCGTCCACGTGAAACATATCAAAATAATTTCTTCACTGTAGACGTGTACGTGGGGCATTTACAAAACTGTCCATTGCTTGGTTACTTTATTATATTTCTACGGAACGCTATTTGTTTTTCTAAAATAAGTATAGCCGCAGCTACTTGTTATGACATCAGCTATCCGCCAGTGAAAGTACCGTCAAAATCAATTTATGCCCGGTTCCTATATTCATTGGTTTTGCTTACTAGCGGTAGTAATTCATACGAGGCGTAACCCAAAATTGTTCCTATAAAAAACGTCTCGTAAGATAAGTTACGTATTGTTTGCTACGTATGGGTGGGACGTACGTACGAAGATTAGCCAGAAGAAACAGACAGACAATAACTTTCAAAATTGATTATGATATAAGTACCATATATACAGTCACATCCATTTAGTACAAATATATTATTTTAACATTAGAAATATCAGTCCAATTTTATTTACTTGTATACATTTGCAAACATGAAGTATAGAAATGTGCGTCCTACTATGAAACTATTAGAGAAATATATATAAGAAATTGTATTAAGAATTCGTATGTTGTTGATTATTTAAAATACTAAAATTAAATATTGTAAGATGTTCTAAAAATGATTACATTACAAAAATTATAAAAAAATAAATAATTATTAAATAATCGATATCTATACATATAATAAAAATGAAGTGTCTGTATGTAATATTAAAATATATTTTTTTACTGATTGCGTATGAAAGTATACATGCTACTGATAAGAAAAATGCTATTTTTAAAATTTTTGTCTGTCTATTTGATTCGGGATTTCTCCAAAAGGCAGGACCGATTTCGACGCGATTTCGACGGGAATTTCACTGGTAGATAGCTGAAATTACAACGGGTTACTTAGGCTACTCTAAATTAGACTAGCTGTTAACCGTGGCTTCGCCCGCAGTTCTATCTCCAAAACGGTTCGAACGATTTTTACGGGACTTTCACCGACAGATAGCGGAAATTATAAAAAGAAATTTAGTTTATTTTAACTTATACTAGCTGTTAACCGTGGCTTCGCCCACAATGCAATCTCCAAAACGGCTTGACCGATTTTTACGGGATATAAAGTTTTATAATAGGTCTTTACCTATGAAATTGCCGTTCTGCAGTAATGGCCATTTCAAATCAAAATAATTTTTGTTTGGCTAAGAATTCTAATTTCAAAATAATTTTATTTTAAAAACATGGAATTCTTTTTCCAAAAGTAGTCATTTGTTTATTGATTAGTGTTACATTTTCATCGCATTCCAATCTTTTTTGTCATCATGGATACGTTAAAAATTCGAGTAATTATGGAATATGAGTACCGTCGTGGCATCAACGCAGCACAAGCGGCACGCAACATCAACGACGTTTACGGAGCTAACACTACAAATCAACGCACCACCTGTTATTGGTTTGCTCGCTTCTGTTCTGGGAATTTCGACCTGAAAAATGAACCTCGCGGTCGTCCGAAAACTTTGGTCGACAATGACGAATTAAAGGCGATTGTGGAAGCTGATGATACACAATCTACGGCTGAATTAGCAGAAGCTTTCGACGTTAGCGTCAAAACAATATTGGTCCATTTGCGTCAAATTGGCAAGGTAAAAAAGCTTGACAAATGGGTACCCCACGAACTCAATGATCGCCAGCGCAAAATACGCGTCGAGACGTGCCTTGCACTGCTCAACAGACACACAAATGAAGGAATTTTGAATCGCATTGTTACCTGCGATGAAAAATGGATTCTTTTTGATAACCGCAAGCGCTCAGCAAGTTGGTTGGATCCTGGTTCAGCACCTAAACAATGCCCTAAACGAAAACTTACCCCTAGAAAAGTGATGGTCACTGTTTGGTGGTCTAGCGCCGGTGTGATTCATCACAGCTTCTTACCAAACGGGGTGAGCATTACTGCAGATGTGTACTGTTAAGAACTAAACACAATGATGGAGAAGCTGGCACATCTCCAAACAGCATTGGTCAATCGCTCGTCTCCGCTGCTCCTGCACGACAAAGCGCGACTTCATACTGCACAGCAGACGGTCTCCAAGTTGCAAGAACTGGGATTGGAAGTTCTCCGTCATCCGCCCTACTCACCAGACCTTGCGCCTACAGACTACTACTTTTTCCAGAATTTGGATAACTCCTTGGCGGGAAAAAAATTCAATACCCGAGAGGCAGTACAAAATGCCTTTGAAGAATTTGTTACCTCCCGTCCAGCTGATTTCTTTAAGAAGGGCATCAATAAACTGCCACTGCGTTGGCAAAGATGCATTGATTGCATGGGTGATTACTTCGATTAATACAAATAAAAAATACATGAAAAAAATTAGTTTAAATTTTTTCACACAAAACGGCAATTTCATAGGCAAAGACCTAATATTTTAATTTATATTTATGCAAAATTTCAAGACTTTAGCTCATTCATTGTTTACAATTCAACATTATAATTATTCATAGTAAATTTCAAGATAGAAGGGGTCTTTCTAATATTAGAGCATAAACATATTACTTACTGACAATATGGATATATTATATCATTAGCTATCTGTGAGTCATTGTTTCATTACTGTCTCATACAGTGTAAGTGAGCACTGAGGTAATTTATATGGTGGGTTAAGGTTCCAAATATGTTGCTAATGATAAACCTCATTTAATACACTGTTAGTATTTAAATATCTAATGTATACGATACATGTTACTGTAAGTGGCGTGCGTGTCATACTTACAATTGTTTTAAAGAGCATTTCTATAATTGTACATGGTGTCGCAATTTTATATTTCTTTAATACAATTTTAAAAAAACGTGTGCGGATCTGCCTTTACAGCTAGTGTGATATAAAATTACATATTTCTGTGAGATAATACGTCCCAACGAGATAGCCTTTAGAGTTAATAAAACCGTAGTCCATAGAGACCACTGCGAGGCCTTGTCAATGCGTGCGGTCTATGAGAGTAATAAGCTGTTACACGAATTTTCATGTGAATACGATATACATTAATATTGAATTATAACTTAATCATATATCAACCACTCGTTTTAGACGACAAATCTTTTTGATTTAAAATGACTACTGCTCGTTCGGTTGTCGGAATTGGACCATACAGAATTTCACGTTTATTATATAGATGTCATACTATTATGTAAAATTGAATATTGTATGATTAATATAAGCTTATAAATAAAGGCTATGTCTTCCGAGTAAGGAAAAAAACTCATACTAAAGCTTGTAAAGTCCTCGTCAATCTGTTTGGCTGCTCTGATTATAGCCGTAAGTCAGGGCTCGCGCGTATATAACTAAGAGTTGAATACAAAAGAAAATTAAAATATATTATCTTTATATATAAATTTCTTCTGTACGTGTGTATGTCACTGAACTCTTCCGAAACGGCTGGACCGAAACTGTATTCAAATCCGTAGAATTGTGTAAATCATCTAAGGGAACAGACAGCGGAAACGACTTCATTTTAAAAAACTGCATCAATAATCGTGCCATATCTTGTTGATAATTGAACTGAAGAATTTTTCATCGTTAAATTTAGCTTATCACCTAAAAAATCAATCAATGGTCAAGATTCTTGTGAACGAAAATTAACATATTGAAACCAGATGGCAGCACGGTTGCGCGCTCGTATATGCACAATAAATTGTATTGTATGATTTTTATTATTATTCAATTTAATATTTTTTATAATTTTTTTTTTCATAAATATTTATTTTGATTTGTTTAAGTTTTTTTAAGTTGTTTATTGACTAAATCAAAAATATTTAAAAACCGGATGCGGTATGGCCGTATAACCGGCCGATTGCTGTAACGGACTTCCGTTGTTTTTTCGTCCAGTTACCTCCTAGTCGCGCCGCGCCTAAAGAAGTTTTACTTCAAAAAAATACCACCAAACCACCATGCCACTAAACCAGAATGTTACTCTTAGAATTGTTGTCAAAAACATTTTCAGTTCAACTTCATATACTAAATCCATGCACTAGTTGATACAGTCGCTTTTTAATGATTTGCATTATATCAATTATAAATTTAAAATATTTACTATAAATTACCCCTAACTTCTATTTTTCCATACTTCGATGTATCGTTCGTGGAATTATAATACACGGAGACTACAATACTAATAAAACAATAGTGAAAATAAATTATGGGGATAGGCATAATAAATTATGAAACTATAGCGATAAAGTTCAATTTTAATAGGCAACAAATGGTCTAGATGACGTTTTTCATCTCGGACCAGACTGCTGAGAGTTCAATCTCGTATAATATCTAGTGCTGTATGTACAACAATCATATCGATATAAAGAACTAAAGCAGATCAACTCAGTTTTTAATAGTTTTTATACTTTATGGTTTAGCTTTTGATTATATTATAACCTTCTCGTAATGGTAAGTAATATTATAAATGTGAATTACATAGTATAAAACAAAGTCCCCTACCGCGTATGTCTATCTGTGTGTTCGCGATAAACTCAAAAACTACCGAACGGATTTTCATGATGTTTTCACCGGTGGATAGAGTGATTAATGAGGAACGTTTTAGTATATAATTTGTCAAGGATTTTTTCATAATCAGGGCGGGACAACGTCTACCGGGCCCGCTAGTTATAAATGTGAATGAGTTTGTTTATTCATTTGCTACGCTTTCAAGGTTTAGCTACTTGACCGATTATCATAAAATTCTGCAAACACGTTGTCAAGACTACAGATATCCTATAGGGTATATAAAAAGTACTACTTCCGGAGGATAGTTGAAAATTAAACGCGGTCAAAGTTACTATTAACTACTGATATGGCCTAATAAAGTCCACGCTTTAAACCTAGAAGAATACTAGCTCTTAATTACAGCCGCGGTTGTATATGTTAAGCGAGAAATTTTCAATTTTAAAATAACAGGTAACTCACGAGCACTAGAAAAAGCCATGCCACCTTATTAAAATAATATTGTTTCATAATATAAAGTTTGAATTAGTAATCTTTCTAAATTACAATAAAACTGTAAAAACGCAATTGGCAAAAAAAAATTGACAAAAGTTGACTGCGGGTGATATAAGGAATGTAACAGAATATAATAAGACTGTTTTTAAAAAGTTTGTCTGTTTGGACATCTCTGGCCAAAAACGTCAATCAAGTAAATAACGTGCATATGTAAGAAGCCTGTATAAACTTATACATAACTTATAGGTACTACAAGTGAAATTACAGTGCGAAATTGATTAAAAAGAAAATATAATGAAGCTTCTATTAAACATCTTATTACGAAGGTCCTAAAGAGCAGAAGCAATTTATTGAAGCCTAATTACGTAGTCATAACAAACTGTACTATAGAGTTACCTGCTTTTTAATGCTACTTGACACTTTCCACTTGTCACTTTTCAACGTCTTCAAATAAATATATTCTTACTAATATTAGAAATGCGAATGTGACTTTGTTTTTTAAGCTATCATGCCTTAATGACTCAACCGATCATCATAAAATTTTATTTACACGTCGTCAGGGTTCCAGAAGAGGGCATGGATATTTCATCCAGAAAAAAAGAGCAGTTCCCGAGGGCTAGGTCAAGTGTAAATTGAGACGAGCGAAACCGCGATCAAAACTAGTATTATCATAATTTGAATTGATATCATATTTCCTAACCCTAGTAACAATTACATGAGAAATGAAAAGGCACCGTGTTCATGTAAATGAAAAGATGAATGTCGCGCCATTCTGCCAGATACGTCATACCGTATTATACATTAAGTGACGGATGGAGGAAATGGGGTGTGGAGGCCCGACAATAGGGATGCTCGTCGGGAGATGTACGTTTTGTTATTGATTTAGAGTTAATTGAGGTCGATTCAATTTATGTAGATGATGTCATAAGACTGAGCAAATAATATTTTTAGGGATGACTACAGCACTTAGTATGAGAAAACTTAAGTTAGCAAACTGAATTCTCACCTATAATATTTGTTGAGTTAATTAAAATCATGTATACCTATCACTTTCATTACAATGATTAGCAAAGATTGTTGTTTGACTTAGGTTTTGCTGATTGAGTTCTATGTTTCCTGTCAATAGGGTTCGGTATGATTTTACTTATTATGATATTACGATATTAGCTTTCTGCAGTTTACGTAAGTCATAACAATTAGATACACAGAAAATGGATTCGTTAACAATTTCTTATGAAATTAATATCACCGACATAATAACAACAATCAAGTCTAGCGACGAAACGCATTACTTTCATCGTTCTTTATATCCCCTGTATTCCACGTTATTTCTACTTTTCCTTATTGGCACAAGTTGTATTTTGTATAGATATAGCTTGTGCCGTGAACAATTATTGAAGTTGGATTCGGGACCGACTTCCTAGGATGCACCAAAACATACTCTGGTATCGTCACTTGTGAAGGCTTTTTTAATGAAAATGCATACTTACGATGGAATAGCAATCTTGTTTGTTTTTTATTCTCTGCCTCATCTCAGAAACAAGGTTCAAGTTCTTAAGTACGGTCTAATTTTATATAATTCAATCTATGATAATTTGATGAGCTGCAAATAAAGTATCACTAACTGGTTATTATATTTGACATACGAGTAGACTGAAATTATTTTTAAGGTAACAATTTTAAGGTAAATTTATAAATATCCATGTATTCACGATATACGTTTTGTGAGCTATAATCTCAGATATGATAACTGTGAGTATATTAATTAATAACATTGTACAAAATTAATTCTTTTTTTTTATAATTTAAATTTCATTTCAACTTACTTTATCCAATAAGTAAGCCACGCACGGCACTAACAAGATATAAATTCTGTAATTTGGTTTTCTTTGATTACCGTGACAACATTTGATTCCTAGTGCGAGAATCTACAGAAGATTATTTTTATGCATTGTAATATAATTTCTGATAAATAAAAACTATTTCCTTTTTTGTTTGAAGGTACAGATATTTTTTTCAATTTTAAACATAGTTATTGATGTAAAGTTGTTTTATATATTGATATCTTGTTACTATTATTCAGTACTAACACACGTGGTTGCAGATCATCCCGCAACTTTTTTTTTATATCATAGGAGGCAAACGAACAGGTGGGTCACCTGATGTTAAGTGATAACCACCGTCCTTAGACACTTGCTACACCAGGGGAGTCGCAAGTGCGTTGCCAGCCTGCGTTTAGGGGAGGGGAGGGCCTTCCCTCGGAAAGGGGCGGGACGAGGGAAAGAAGGTGGGCCTCCGGCGCTCTCACTGACCGAACGAAACGCAACAATGCAAGCACTGTTACTTCACGTCGGTTTTCTGTGAGAGGGTGGTACTACCCCGGACAAGCCGACCCATTCATGCTGAAACCATAGTAATAGTAGCCATAATAGTAATAGTGCCATAGTAATAGCATAGTAATAGCTTCAGCGTGGCTCTACCACCTGGATATCACGAATACCAATAAGTTAGGTCTAAACCATCTATTACTTGCATCAGATATGCGATCTGGGAAAGAATATCCACGTAGAGTCCTCAAGTGTCAACCTATTAATAAAAAAAAATGTTTTTTGGATGCATTTGCATTTAAGTTACATCTTTCTCTCATAATTTGAATTATGGCCATTTTTTCAGGACACTCACTACGAATGGAACGAAACTGATATATTATCACATGGCTTCAGTGGTCTTAGCCTTCATAGAACGGATAGTCTTAACCAACGTCCTTTAGGTGCTCTAAAAAGAACTAGCAGCAAAGGAAGTGCTTATAGTCTCCGAAGCGTGAGAAAAGACCTTACAAAACCAGCTAACCAGATAGAAAGAGCTCCTACGATACCCGACGCCGGGTTTGGAACTTTGGAGATCCGACTGGCGTATGAAAATGCTACTTCTTCTTTAGCTGTGACGGTGCTAAGGGCTAGAGGTCTCATAGGGATGGACATGACTGGATTGTCCGATCCTTTCTGTAGACTGGAAGTGGTGCCTAGAGGTACGTATTTATTTAATAAAATATGTTTCCTTCACTTAACTGTATCCTAAAATTTCTTAAACGTGTCACATACTTACTGTTACATTAAAATATATTCTATTATTTTCGCATATCTATCTACCTATACATACGAGATAATAAGAATGTAAATCTAACGTGTCAGTACATTTAAAATTTTTGTGAAACAAATAATATTGCAGGTGTCTTGAAATAAGTTATAAAATACATTCCAATCAATTTTAGAAATGTATGTTAGTCTGTCTGGCATGAGTCATGACCATTTCGTGTATCATATACATATAATCTTCTATCTTCTATACATATAATAACAATGTAGATGTAACGTGTCTGTACTTTTTAGATTTTTGCGAATAAAATGTTGCAGATGTCTTGGAATAAGCAATAAAATACATTTTAATCGTTTTTAGATGTCTCTCTGTTTGTTTAAACACGCCTCACTGTTAAAGTACTGCGGTCACGATAAAACCTCAACAAGAAAATCATAAAGCATATCCTCGAGTAACATTTAGTCTTGGTTTCATTAAAATCGGTTCATTCTAACAAGAGCTACTGTAGTATAATGATGACGCGACTTAAGTACGAGAGAAAAGTAGATAAGTAAACGGACTTAATACATTCTAATGATTTTATTAGTACCACTGTTTTTTTACGTTAGGTTCCACGCGGACGGAGTCGCGGGCACAGCAAGTAGGCAAATAAAGCTCTTTTCTATGAATAATCCAAGTGTTCTTTTTATATGTGATTGATTTTACAGCCTCTGTAATTGTTTGTGGGAATTCATGAACAACTATCCATTTATCTACCCTTAATCTTGTAAAATGTATCTAAGTAGATACTGCACTAGCGTGAAGTATTTCTCCTATTATATTCTAATACTAGCCTCTGCCCGCGACTTCGTCCGCGTGGAATAGTTACTTTGGGCTAACACTAACACGCAGCGGAAGCTCTGAAGAGGGAAAAAACCCGATTTTGAAACATTCTTGATTGGTGCTCAGCACCTAGTGGTCTTAGCGTGATGGCATATAACCTATAACCTTCCTCGATAAATGAGCTATATAACACTGAAAGAATTTTTCAAATCGAACCAGTAGTTCCTGATATTACCCCCTACAACCACACAAATTCACAAAATTTACCTCTTTATAGTATTAGTATAGATAAACAGTTCTCGCCAAACTTTTTGACCGCTCTGAACATAACTATGTAGAGCACAAATTTAGATATAAATACGTATGATACGTACGTACGTATACGTATATGTAACATTGAGACAACTTATGAATAAATAAATGCTAATTTTATATTCCTATAATCATATTTTTACTTGATTTTGTATTAAATCTTTGACGATATTACGCGCACGCCCGAACTTACTACTATGTTCCGAGCGGTTAAAAAGATTGACGACACTTGTAAGTATACCCATGGATACTTTTAAAAGTCCAATTTGATAAAAATTTGTAACCGGGTAACATTAAAAAATATCGAGTTAAAATCTTTCACTAGATAGTTACATATTATTTTTTTACTAGCGGGCCCGGCAGACGTTGTCCCGCCCTGATTATAAAAAAATCCTGGACAAATTATATACCAAAACGTTCCTCGTGAATCACTTTATCCATTGGTGAAAACCGCATAAAGATCCGTTCAGTAGTTTTTGAGTTTATCGCGAACAGACAGACAGACAGACGCGGTAGGGGACTTTGTTTTATACTATATAATGATATATCATATTATTATTTTAAATGTATTTAATGAATTTCAGAAGGTACATATTCGAATAGACTTAGAACTAAAACGGTTCACAAAACAAAAAACCCGGAGTTTAACGAGACTCTTCATTTCTTTGGTCTCACTGAATCGGATCTCTCCGCTAAATCCTTAGAAATCGTCCTGTTTGACGACGACAGGTGGGTATATTTGATTATTATTTATCATATAAATTATGATTATATATCTCACTAGATGCCGCGATTTCGTCCATATGGAATAGTTGTTTTGGGCTAACGCTAACGCGCAGCGAAAGCTCTCAAAAGGGGAAAAAAACATTATTTTCAATCATTCTGCATTGATGCTCCGCTCCTACTGGTCTTAGTGTGATATATAGCTTATAGCCTTGCTCGATAAATTAGCTATCTAACCCTGAAAGAATTTTTCAAATCGGACCAGTAGTTCCTGAGATTAGCGTGTTCAAGAAAACAAACAAACCCTTCAACTTTATAATATTAGTATAGACTAGCGGGCCCGGCAGACGTTGTCCCGCCCTTATTATAAAAAAATCCTTGACAAATTATATACTAAAATGTTCCTCATCAATCACTCTATCCACCGGTGAAATACGCATGAAAATCTATTCGGTAGTTTTTGAGTTTATCGCGAACAGACAGACAGACAGACGCTGCAGGGTACTTTGTTTTATACTATGTAATGATTATAATCGTAGATCGCACAATAGAACCTTACAATAGTCATTGTGGTTACCAACCGCAGAGTCACAGAATTGTTTTTTTTTTCCGGACTGAGTAACCCTCAATAACCAGTAACAGTAACCCTCTTGACCTGACGAGCCTTTACAGCTTCATCGAACTTAACCAGAAATATAATTTTATGTAAAGCAAAGCGCGTTTCTGGTTACTAACTTTTGCATACGGCATCGCTCGCGTTAATTTACCTATACCTCGGGAACAGGACCTTTGTCATCTATGAAAGGTACCGTGTGTCCTTTTTCATACCCGTAACCACATGTAAGGTACATGAGAGTAATATAGTCTAGTTAAGGGAGGATTGAAATAAACAAAAATTATTTATGAAAATCAGCAAATTTTAATGTGAATCTATATCTATTCTATACATATAATAAAAATGAAGTGTCTGTATGTAATATCAAAATATTTTTTTTTACTGATCGGGTACAAAAGTATACACGCTACTGATAACAAAAATGCAATTTTTAAAATTTTTGTCGGTCTGTCTGTTTGTTTGTTCCGGGTAATCTCCGAAACGGCTAGACCGATTTTGACGGGAATTTCACTCGCAGATAGCTGAAATTACAGCGGGTTACTTAGGCTACTCTAATTTAGACTAACTGTGAATCGTGGCTTCGTCTGCAGTACTATCTCCAAAACGGTTGAACTGATTTCCACGGGACTTTTACTGTCAGATAGCTGACCATACAAAAAGTAATTTTAGCAATTTTAATTTACACTAGCTGTTAACCCTGGCTTTGCTTGCAATGTTATCTTCAAAACGGTTGGACTGATCTTCACAAAATTTTCACTGGCAGATAGCTGACCTTATAGAAAGTAATTCCAGCAATTTTAGTTTATACTAGCTGTTAACCGTGGCTTTTCCTGCAGTACTATCTCCAAAACGGTTCGACCGTGTTTACGGGACTTTCACCGGCAGATAACAGACATTATAAAAAGTAATTTAATGTATTTTAATTTAGACTAGCTGTTAACCGTGGTTTCGCCCGTGGTGCTATGTTCAAAACGGTTTGACCGATTCTCATGGGTCTTTCACTGGCAGATAGCTGACCTTATAGGAAGTAATTTAGATTATTCTATTTTAGATTAGCTGTTACCCGCGACTTCGTCCGCATGAAATTTAGCAAAAATATGTTGTTCATTGTTAACATGTGCATAAGATGTGCGTTGTACTAGACTCCAAGAATAAATGTAATTGAAATTCATATGTATGTAATTTGAATTATATTGTCTTTTCGGTCATTTCGCATTATTTACCGCGCTTTCGTCTACATAACTCAGCAACCAAAGTAACATATAAAAATATTTTATCCAAGTCAATGAGCACTATTTAAATTATCGAATATTAAAGACTGCTTTAATAGATATAAAGTTTTATATCTTGATTTATATTTATGCAAGATTTCAAGATGTCAGCTCATTTATTGTATACAATTCAACATTATAATTATTAATAGTAATAAGAAGAAGATGTAGAAGAAGATAAAAGGGGTATTTCTAAAAAGATAAAATAAAAAGACCATAAACGTATTACTTATTGACAATACGGGCATATTATATCATAATAATAACATCTTTAAGTTATTGTTTCATTAGTTCCTTATATAGTGTAAGTGAGCACTGAGGTAGTTACATGGTGGGTTAAGGTTCCAAATATGTTGCGGATAATAAACCTCATTTGACACACTGTTAGTATTTATATATCTAATGTATACGTTACATGTAACTATAGGTGGCGTGCGTGTCGTACTTACAATTGTTTTTAAAGGGCATTGCTATAATTGTACACGGTCTCACAATGTTATATTTCACTAATAAAAATTTTAAAAAAACGGCGCGGATCTGCGGGTACAGCTAGTCGCTACATATTATAAAGAAAGTCCTCTGCCACGTCTGTATGTCTGTCTGTTTGCGATAAACTCAAACTACTGAACGGATTTTCATGCGGTTATCACCAGTAGATAAAGTGATTAATGAGGAAGGTTTTCATATATAATTTGTCAGGTCGGGAGAAAGGACGCCTTGCCCGCTACTTCAATCTAAATATCAATTACTCTCAAATATAAACAGAAAATTATAACTTTTGCTGTAAACAAAAACAAACATGTTTAAAAACATTGTCAATAGACCTTACTATACTACAGTAGGGTAATAAGGTCTAATAATAAGGTAATAAGGCTTTAACATACATAAATAATCATAATACGTTTCTAACTTTGGGTAATTGAGATTAATAATTATGCATTAATCATGTTAAAGTCTTAAATATAACAACAAATTTCTATATTTAGTAGCTTTTAGGACACTTAAAATTATCTGTATATTTACAGATATGGTTGCGACGAGATGGGCTCAGCCACTGTGTCTTTACGGGAATGTGCTAAATCCCCAACACAGCTGCGTCTTGCTCTGTCCGGCTCTACGGGAACAGAGCCGACTGGGCCCAGAGTTCTACTCGCATTATGCTACAGTACGAAACGAAGAGCTCTGGTCGTAACCATCTGCAGAGCTGCAGACCTTCCATCGCAGGACAGTAACGGATATTCAGATCCTTTTGTTAAATTGTAAGTACCTCTTTTATTATCAACGACATCTATCCGATCGTTCCTCATACTACATTGTTAGCTATAAATGTTTGATATTTTACGTTGTCCGTGTATTTATTTTAATGCTATCTATATTTTTTTGAAGACCTAAAATATATTTTTGTTAATTTTAAGGAATTCAACGACCAAGTCAAAAATAAATTATATAACGAAATTTAATTTAGCAGTACTTTGAGAAATACTGTTTTAGCAGTATACATTTTTTAAGAGTTTATTATTACGTTTTTAATTTAAGTACCTATATATTAATAAGAACTGGCTGGTATTTCACGGCGGTTTATTTTAACTTTATTTTTAGTTTCAATTTCCTTCACATCGAAATATGTTGTACTTATCTAAAATATTCGAATTAATGAATAATAATAAATATTGATTGCCAAACAACTTATCCTAGACTTACATATATCGATAATATAACAAAAACCTTGAGACATTTTTATGACATTTACTATCTTTTTCTAGAGTCATCTGTTGGTAGAAGTATTTCCAAAATTTAATAATGTAATTATCTACAGATACACATAAATACATTATGTAATATTGAAAATATTGAAAATATTGATCGCATAATCAACTAAGTAAAAATAAACAAACATTGTAATTATTATTACATAAATAAACGCTTAATGCTTATAAGCAAATCCCATAATTTTCGTTAAATGTATAAGCAGGCAGGAAGAAAACAGTAAAGTATGTCCTCCTACTCTATTTTTCAACCGATTTTCTTCCTTTTTCTGTTTAGTAGATATTGTGGAACGTTAGCGCCATTAACAAAGAAAATTTATATAGGTTTTTTTTCGTACCATCCACGAGTCCTAGCTTTTATTTGTAAATTTCTATTCGTCATAATACTTCATGCTCCTCATGTCTACATAATCTACAATAAGCAATATTTGTACAATACTCTCTACGGTTTTTAACATTTAGAAAAAAAAACAAAAATGAATACATAAAATATTATCTATACTAGCTGTACCCTTAGCTCCACACGCGTTTTTTTAAAATCGTATTAAACAATAATAAAATTATGAGACTATGTACAATTATAGAAATGCTCTTTAAATACAATTGTAAGTACGACGCGCACGCCACTAAAAGTAACATGTAACGTGTACATTAGATATATAAATACTAACAGCGTGCCAAATGAGGTTTGTCATCAGCAACATATTTGGAACCTTAACCCACCATATAACTACCTCAATGCTCACTTACACTGTATAAGGACCTAATGAAACAATAACTTAATATATTATTATAAAGATTTACATTAACATTACATTTAATATACATTGCCTTTATTATAATTAAGATTTTGTGTCTATACAAAAAATAAACGCTTGTCTGTTCAGCAAGAAATTGTATTATGGAACTCTTTACGTAATACGTTTATAATCTAAGATCTTATTAGGAAGACCTCTATATCATTAAAGTTATTAATAATTATAATGTCGAATTGTAAGCAATAAACTGATAATTGTTTCTAATATTAAAAATAAAGAATGAGTCGAAATCTTGCTAAATTTCATGCAGACAAAGTCGCGGGTAACAGCTAGTCTAAAATAGAATAACCTCAATTACTTTTTATAAGGTTCACTATCTACCAGTGAATGCCCCGTGAAAATCGGTTTAACCGTTTTGGTGATAGTACAGCGGGCGAAGCCATAGTTAACAGCTAGTCTAAATTAAAATAGCTTGAATTACTTTTTATAAGGTCAGCTATCTGCCAGTGAAAGTTTCGTGAAGATCGGTCGAACCGTTTTGGAGCAAGTACTGCGGGCGAAGCCACGGTTAACAGCTAGTATAAACTAAAATTGCTTGAATTACTTTTTATAAGGTCAGATATCTGTTAATAAAAGTTTCGTGAAGATCGGTATAACCGTTTTGGAGATAGAACTGCGAGCGAAGCCATGGTTAACAGCTAGTATAAACTAAAATTGCTTAAATTACTTTTTATAAAATCAGCTATCTGCTAGTGAAAGCTTCGTGAAGATCGGTGGAACCGTTTTGGAGATAGTACTGCGGGTGAAGCCACGGTTAACAGCTAGTCTAAATTAAAATAAACTAAGTTACTTGTTATGATGTGCGCTATCAGCTGGTGAAAGTTCAATGAAAATCGATCCAACCGTTTTGGAGGTAGCATTGCAGACGAAGCCGCGGTTAATAGTTAGTCTAATTTAGAGTAGCCTAAGTAACCCGCTGTAATTTCAACTATCTGCCAGTGAAATTCCTGTGAAAATTGGTTCAGCCGTTTCGGAGATTAACCGGAACAAACAGACAGACAGACCGACAAAAATTAAAAAATTGCATTTTTGTTATCAGTTGCGTGTGAAAGTATACACACAATCACTAAAAAAAATGTTATTTTGATATTACATACAGACACTTCATTTTTATTATATGTATAGAAGAAGATATTAAGAAAAGAAGAAAAATCTTTATATCCTTACTATCTTTATATATAAATTTCTTCTGTACGTGTGTATGTCGCTGAACTCCTCCTAAACGGCTGCGACCGATTTTGATGAAATTTTGTGTGCGTGTTCCAGCAGATCCGCAATTGGACCCGGTAGGTGGCGCTGCGGTTGAATTTTAGATTTTATTTTTATTATCAAGGTAGGACAACGTCCACTTGGCCCACTAGTATATATATATGTTATTCATCCACTAGACGACCACTAGACTCTTTAATTTGCAGCATCATTAACGATTAAACACGCTTAAAATCGTTCACCTTTTACAGACATATCGATCCGGATCCTTACCATAAAAAACATAAAACTTCAATAAAATGGCGCAATCTAAACCCGGTTTGGAACGAAGAATTTCTTTTCGAAACTCGCCCTACCGAACTTTCCAGACAAAATTTAACTCTGACTGTTTGGGATAAGGATTATGGAAAACCGAATGATTTTCTCGGAAGCCTCGTCTTAGGATCAAGCAGTAAAGGAAAAAGACTAAAGCACTGGATGGATTGTATAAAATTTCCAGATCATCGTCATGAACAATGGCATTCGTTAACTGACACACAGCATCTTTAAACTGACAGTATTATTGGATTTCATTGGTATTAATTATAAATTTATTCAAACATGATGCTTTTGTAGATGATAATGCATTAAAAGTGTAATTTATATTGTTCTATTATCAAAATGGTTAATAATTTCAAAATGTTTAGAAATAATATTTAAAAAGTCTATCGAATTATCAAAAGTTTTAACAAAAATTAAGATTATCTTCAAAAGAATGCACCAGAACATCCTTGACCTTAGACAGATTATTATTAACATACCCAATTTGGATTGTTCTAAAGCTACCACGGAATAAAGAGCTCATCTCTTTGTTCCGTGTAAAGCTACCAATATTTAAATTACGATATGTATCCTACTCGATTTAGAGGAGTCTCTTCGTGCATCTTCCCAATCCAAGATCCCATGCTCATATAATAATTAAAATGGGGCCCTTTTGAAGATCTCCCCTTTCTAATAAAAAAAATCCTAATCGATTATTACATTACAAAGTTTTAAGATGACAAACATTTTAATTAAAATACCACTGAATTGAGAACCACCTCGTTTTTGAAATAGATTAAAAATAACATTGAAAGAAATATATATTACTTATACAATAAATAAGGACTGAACAAAACCCTTTTTCTTCCATTAAAAAGCTTTAATCAATTCTTCGTTTCAAAATACACATTCAAGTCAATTTCACAGGATTAGATTAAAAGTAACAGATATGTTATATTACAAATTTATATATTTACATGTGTACAATAATTGTGTGAAAAGTATTGTACCTAATTGTAGCTAAATGAAGAAAAATATAATAAAATAAATAAAATTTAATATATTGTATACGTTGATGTTAAGCATTGTTAAAACTATAATAATATATTGTATTTTTATACATAAAAAACAGGTTCCGACTGAGTGCCAAATTTAAAATTGTATTTGATAATATATTTAACTTGAAAAATATAAAATGTTAATCGTAATAAATAAAATATTTCAAAACATTCTTCTTTTTTCTTTCTATTCCTGCTATGCCAACCAATCTTCTTTATTGAATTAATAGCTAATAATTACAAAGTGTTTTGTGATAGCTAAGTTTCCAACAAGATTTGTATGTTTACTTTTTTACTAAGAGTTTCAAAACGAAAACTTTCAATATATCAGTTTAAGATAATTGTATATTTACACAAAACATTTTCCTATGTGGTATAAAATACAATTTACTTTTTTACACACAATGTAATTAAAAACCGTATAAAAACAGCTTGTGTTATGGTAACTGAACAGCTAATGTTCCAGTTATACATATATAGATATTTAACACCCAAGCACAGAATTGACTATTATGCTCGTTATACAAGAGTGTGACGAAAATGTAACAAAAGTTATACGTGGGGATTGTACCTTGACCTCTCGAGTCAATAGTGGTGGCATTTAATTAAGACGCCTGTCGACGTGTATTTGAATATAAATAAATTTAAATTATGCTGGATTGGGTTTGAATATAATTTTTAGAACATTAGATATGTCTAAAAATAAAACACTGGCTGAGACCATGGATTCATCACAATGTTTTCATCACCTAAAACTGAATATTACTACAGAATTCCAATTCATGTCGCCAAAAACAATGTCTTAGTGCAATATTATTTTAGTATTAAGCGAACAAACTTTTTGATCTATAGTTTTCTAACTTATGTTATAATTATTTGACGGTTTAAATATTAAACCGTGGGCGGCGGATTGGACTGTTATCTAAGAACTATGTTGTTTTTTTATGTAATAGTGCCTACGTGTATTTCTAAGCACATTTGTATGTTGCCCTGAATAAAAAAAATATAAAGGAAAGTAAATTAAAATTGATTGGATCTAGAACCAATGAATTTATTGGATCGATTGATTTGATTGAATTGAATTGGATTTGATTCGAAAATCTAAAATATACTTTTCTTACTTAGATGTTTTATTTTCTAGACAATTTTTATCAGTTACAATTATTATAATAAGAGTTGCAAATATACCAGGTATTAGGTTAGTCGCTTACAACATTCTAAGAAATGAGAGTTCATGGTCACATTTAACATATAATTATTTTTATTTTTTTTTTTATATCATAGAGGAGGCAAACGAACAGGTGGGTCACCTGATGTAAGTGATCACCACCGTCCATAGACACTTGCAACACCAGGGGAGTCGCAAGTGCGTTGCCAGCCTGTGTAGGGAGGGGGGGGAGGAAGGGAAGAGGAAAGTGGAAGGGGAGGGGAGGTGGGTCTCCGGCGCTCTCACTGACCGAACGAAACGCAACAATGCAAGCACTGTTACTTCACGTCGGTTTTCTGTGAGAGGGTGGTACTACCCCGGGCGAGCCGACCCATTTATGCTGAAACCAGTAATAATTTCAGCGTGGCTCTACCACCTACAGATTAAAATAATAATATCAAAATAAATAGTAATAAACAACAGAGAGAACCTTAGTTAAAGTTTGTTATAAAAGTTTGAAATGTATGGGAACGATACTTTTAAACGTAAAAAAATGACACCTAGGTTCATTAAACAAAATTAAAGGACTGCTTTTCAAGGTTAATCATTACATAACTGCATATTGCCGGAATGCCGCAAGGTCGAACAAATGGAAGCGGGGGTCGGGCCGAGGTGCGGGCGCAGCCTAGAGTGCGCTGCATGTCGTGATACATTCGCTTCCGTATTTATTACACCAGCTCGTTATTGCGTAAATCACCTGATATTGAGTGTATATCTGTTTTGCGTTTCTCGATTAGGTCAAATATTAGGCACCTATTTTTTAAACTGATTTAGAACCAGAAACGATTAATGATTTTCTTGTAAAAATATTGCTGGCGCCGACCCTAACACCCAGTAGAGCTTAACATTTTTTTTTTCGACATACTTTTTGAACGCTCGTTGAAAATGATCTGTTCTTATGGTTTTTGTTAAGGTATAAATTTATATTTCGGGAGTAATTTTTAAAGATCGTATTTTAATTCATAAACTTAATGTGTAAAACATGTTTAGACCATATTATGTAATATTGCTAACAATTTGTGTAATGTGGTTTGATTATTTTGCATAAGTAGAGTAGATTATAACAACATAGAAACATACATTTCCAGTTACAACAAAAATTCTCTTATCAGATCTAACAGGCAACCAACATTTTGTTAGAGTGATATTCGCATTGTACTACAAAGTTTTGCTTAAAAGACGTGTATCTAGTGACTCTAACAATAAGAACAAAAAAGAATTTTGACGTATAAATTAATTATTATACCGAGTTGTGTGAAAATTGTTTGGCTTATAAAGTTTGTGAATAATTTGGCATGTATGCAGTATTTTTATGTGTGATGTATTAATTAAACAATAAAACAAAATGGCATTCTTATGTCCAGTCAGAATAAGAAGGGGAAAGAAAAAGAAATGTAAGTAATTGCAAGGTTTATGCGAGAACTTTGCATGTCAATGACCTTAAGACTTTTGGACTTTCTATATAAATATAAATAATGTAAATCTTGTGTTTCATTTTGTCTCAATGTCGAAACGAACCTGTTTTGAGAATATTTATATTATGTCGTTGATTATTTTTGAAAGTTACAATATATAATTTCTAAATTACTATAAAATCAATTTTTGCTTGAGACTCATTTAAAAAAATAATAATAATTTAGTTAGATATGATATTTTACAAACTTTATTAAATGGTAAGTAGATGTATTCAAGCAAGTTATTTAATATAAGATAAATTTCCCAACACAAATAGCCATTTTAATTCCAGCAAGCAGTGGAGATTCAGATAAAGATTTATCAAGGCCAGGCTCAGGCTTAAGTCCTGGTATGGGCCGGATTACAGGATCTGCAAGTATAGAAACATTAGTACGAGTTGGTATTGAAAAAGAACATGGACTTAGCCCCGATTCTAAAATGGTTGTACTTCATGACTTTACACCCTGTGTTGATGATGAATTAGAGGTGAACAATTACTTACATTGTTATATAATCAATTAAACAAACAAAAAAAAAACAATTTTGATATATTTTGTATCAAACCAGAGACAGTGAGACTGGCTTTTGCTAAAAAATAAAAACAAGCGTAGATAGAGTGATCTTGGAAAAACTGTAATCCACATAGCAATTATGTATCCAGATGCCTATTCGTGAAGACCTGTTAATGGTTATTTGTTGCTTATTTTCCAAAGCAATTATTGTATACTAAGTGCTGTTGGTCTTCCTATAAACAAAATAAATAAATTGGAAATTGAGGAAGGAAAGCCGATATATGAAAATATTGAAATTCTAGCTTTTATCCTTGGCTTTGCTCACATAATGAAGATCTTTCCTATCCCTCATGAATAGTACATTTTCTTGATGAAAAATACCCATTGGCTTTTTCTGTACCCCTGCCAACATCCATGTAAATGTTATGGTAATTGGTTCAGTAGTTAGGTTATATGTGTGTGAAAGTATAACAAACAAACTCACATTTATAATATCAGTTTATGTGAAGGTAAGAATAGAATATGTGAAAAAAGGGGGTACTTACATATTAACACCACCACAGTGCCTTTGTTTCGCAAGTTTAACCTAACCAAGATGGATGATATGAGATATCAAACATTGCTCCGAATTAATTACGTATTAACTGTGGTGACGTTAATACATAAGTACCGGAAAGAGATATGCAAATATAACCCGAAACCTACAATTACTATTCATTAAAAATAAAAATATATTATAATTTCTCATTTATAATTAGAAAGGAGATTATTATTATATAAATTATTTGGTGAGAGAATGGCCATACTCTGTAGTATTAATTTCCATCCACTTCACATGTACACAATAACCAAACTATATTACGTAAAAGACCACCAATATTACAAAATATAGAGTCAAATAACACACGCTTATGAATAAAATATAAAATTAACTACATGACATTCCAAGATCCCACCAAAAACTCCAGCTATTTACTTATTAAGGAGTATTCTAGTTAGAAAATAGTATATATCGTCTATATTAATTCTAACTAGCGAAATAATGGTTAAATATTCAGTAATGTATAGCTTGTATCTAATACTATGCAGTTTGTACTTAGCCCATATGTTATTAATTGTGTATTGTATGTTCGAATAGGTTTTATTAGTAATTATTTTTTCAGGTGAAAAGAGGTCAAATTGTAAATGTTTTGTATAGAGAGAATGATTGGGTGTATGTAATTGTAGCTGAATCTCGTCGAGAAGGTTTTATACCACACTCTTATTGTGCACCATGTGAACACCATGATTTAAAAAAAAAATTACCTAGAAGTCGTTCACCCACTGATTTGGCTCACAGAGATGTCTCACAGTAAGTATTTTTTATGTAATACTAGCTGTGCTCAAGGCTCCATACATTTGTTGTAATAAATAATTGAATTACAGTAAAATGCATATTGTGTTTATCTATGTCTAAATATCTTCACATTCTAATTTTAACGGTGATCAGTAGAATGGTACAGAAATTGATGGTCTACATCTGTACCTACTGGAGAATTATACTAACATTTATGCCTTGCCTTAATAAAAACTATCATAATGGTCAGCCAAACCATGTTAGAATTTTTATGTATATATCCCACATTCAATTTTGTATACTTTCATAGTGATCTGCCAAATTGTGTTAGAATTTTTATGTATTTATCCCACATGCATTTTTGTTTACTTTCATAGTGATCTGCTAAACTATGTTAGAATGTTTATGTGTATATCCCACATCCATTTTTGTATACTTTTATAGTGATGAGCCAAACTGTCTTAGAATTTTTATGTATCTATCCCACATCCATTTTTGTGTATATAATTAACATAATAAACATAACATAAAACATAAGCAATATACATAAGGTAATAGTGGAAACTCATTCATATGTTCATGTTTGAATTACAATATATCAGATAAAAATTACATTAAACTTCGGAGATTAAAGAATTTTTATTATCTTAAATAATATTTAAATACATTTTTAGACTGTCTGTTTCCGACGGTGTCACTAATGATGGTCACTCAGAACTCGGTAGTGAAGGTGAAGCGTGTCCATTCAGCAAAGACCCATCGGGTCGTTATGTTGTATTATATACATTCACGGCCAGAGATGAAAATGATGTGGACGTGGAAAGAGGAGAATTTGTTACAGGTACATTAAATAATATAGATTCATCTATACTATCACTAATCCAGTCTTGGTTTATAGAGGAACTTTCCTGGTTGGTGTTTTAGGGCCTAATTGTTTGAAAACAAAAAGTTGTCTCAGTAAAGTGCCTAGAATCATTGTCACACGTACAATTAATGCCACGCGTGTTATACTAATTTGATTTTAGAGTGTATGTTGGTTTGATTTTTATCATATATATGTTAATATAACTATTAAACATGCAATGCCACATGCATAAAAAAGTGTATGTTGAATATTTGTATATGTGTTATCTCGGGCAGGTGAATTGCATCATATAGAATTCGCTAATACTTGTGTAAAGGGACACCACTATCAAATCTTTACTACATTTTCATGTGAATTAGGAACATAAATGATATCTCGCAATCTTTGAAGTTCTAATATTCTACCCGCCTATATAATTTGATATGCCATAGTATACCTAATTATATACATTTAAATATGAATGATTTAAGCAGCTAACACAAAACTTCTATCGATTGAAATAGTAAGAGGTTATAACTCCATTTTCAAGTATTTATATATACTCTGAAATATTTCAGTGTTAAATAGAGAAGACCCGGACTGGTATTGGATAGTAAGGAGCGATGGGCAAGAAGGATTCATACCCTCTGGTTTTGTGTATCCAGCAGTAGTCCAAGGTTTGTATCAAACATCCCAACTAATTTTATACGTGCAAAAATAAGGTTGTCTATTACGCTTTCATGCCTTGACAGCAGATGTTTTTTTCATACACATGAAAGACATAGAGTACCTTTATCCAGAAAAAGACATTAACGGGGGTGAAACTGCGATTCCTATTATGTCATGTTCTACTTGATGTTCTCTTCTGTTCTACACAGAAAACTAAAGTTTGTAGAAATGAATCCATACAAATTAACCTGGCTTTGTATGATAGCCGATCTATCTTCTATACATATAATAAGAATGTAAATCTAATGTGTCTGTACTTTTTCAATTTTAGTGAAAAAAATTGTTGCAGGTATCGAGGAATAAGTAATAGAATACATTTCAACCATTTTTAGAAATGTCTGTCTGTCTGTCTGTCTGTCTGTCTGTTTGTATGAACACGCATCACTGCTAAAGCACTGGGTTCACAATAAAACCTCAAATCATAGATAATAAAGCATGTCTTCTGGAGTAACAGTCTTTGTTTCATTAAAATCGGTCCACTCTGTCATAAGTTACTGTAATTTGAATGACGGCTCGAGTTAAGTACGAGTGAAGAGTAGTAATCTTTTAACTAATTTGGTTGAGCGCGCTAATCTCAGAAAATACCACGCCGAGCCGGTACGATTTGAAAAATTCCTTCAGTATTAGATAGCTCATTTACCAAGGAAAGCTATTAGCTATATATCATCACGCTGAGACCAGTGGGAGCGGAGCACCAATGAATAACGTTTCAAAATATATTTTTTTTCTTTTGAGAGCTTCCGCTACGTGGTAGCGTTAGTCGTGGGCAGAAGCTAGTATTAAATAAAAATCATTTTAGATCATACTACTTAGTAAGTAGTAAGTACCTACTTAGTTTTTGTCAGTATTCTTATGCTAAAAATCTATATAAATAAGATAATAGGTGTCCAATGTTACGCATGCGTCACGTACAAACTACTGGATATAGCTTGATTATTTTTTTTAACTTTTATATCATAGACACTTGCCTATTATAAAAAATAAATTTTGTACTTTCAATTAATTTCAAGTTGTTAATGTTATAAAAAAACTCCGATTTTTGTAAGCACTAAATGTTCTTCTACGTATAAAATGGGGCAAGCGGCGTGGTGCGTATGCACAGGAGAGTGAGAAAGTAAACAAATAATATTGTTTATAAAGAAATATTCCAAGCAATGTATATCCTTGCCTTCAATTTTTTTTGTGTGATTTCCCTCTGTATATAAAACGTTTGCTAGTATTTTAAGTTATATTATATATGTATTTTACTTAGTTCTCTGTCAGTATTCTTATGTTAAATATATGTAATTACAGCACCACAACAAGACAATGCACAACCCATACACGTGCCTCCTACGACAAACATAAACAATACAATAATTTCAACTAACAATATGAACAGCACACCGCAACAGGACAACGACGGACGGTACCACGGCACGGAACTAGTCATGCTTTACGACTACAAAGTAAGTGTCGATACTTCGTTTAATCGATTGATTGTCTTTACCAGACAGAATTTAAAAAGATAAACCAGATCGAGTTTCTTGCCGGACGATTAAAATTGGATTTAGCTCATTTTTAAATGTAACGACTCGTATGTTACTGTCCGCGATTGTTCCAGGCTCAAGCCCCAGACGATCTGTCGGTGAAGCGAGGTGAATGGGTATACGCAGACTTAACACAGCAAACCGTTGAGGGTTGGTTGTGGGCACACGCACCTAAATCACGACGTTCGGGGTTCATTCCAACAGCATATGCCCGGGCACCGCATACCACTTCACTTTGATGGTGAATTTATATATGGAAATTAAAAAAAAATACAATTTAAAAGAAATTGACTTTAAAAAAAATGTACCCGAATGTACTTGACCATAGTTTAACTGCGTCTTAGATCGTCAGAAACCTAGAAATATCTCAATCACTGTACTCTTTCTATTCGGTTTGAGGAGTTTCCTAGTGTTTCTTCGAAATCCGATGTTAATTAAATTAAAATGGGACCCCCTTGAAAATATGACCTTTCTAATAAAAAATATTTATTCAAATTGGTTTATAAATGACCAAGTTTTAAGGTAATAATAATTAAAAAAATACAAAGGAATTAACCTAATCATTTTTGGTGTCGGTTAAAAATAAACTTAATGTTATGACACAGGTTTGAAATTGCTCTATTTATTTTCTGGCAAATTAGCGGTACAGATAACACATGATATAACGGTATCCTAAATGTAACGTTAATGTAGAAAGAGTATCAAAGGCTGCACTAACAGGTTCCTACCAAACTCTAGCAGTGAAGGTGAGCGTTGATGCGCATCTCAAAGGGGGCCTCCTTAAACCTACACCTGGGTCGCAAGTCCTGGGAACTGCTCTGAGTTTCTCCCTCTGCCACACGATGGACCCGGCACCCGCACGGGGAATCCATGGGAGGCTAAGAAGTTCGTCTCAAAGTTGCAGCATTTATTTTGCAATAATTGTAGATTTTCATGTTGATTTTTGTATGGTTAAGGTATATTGTCTATTTATTTCATGGGAGTGGTAACTTTGTTATTACCTTTGTCGCCATACACTAACTAAGCTCTCCTTAATGCAGAACCACTCTCTTATTCTTCTACACATTTAGGCCATTTCACTTGGTGACTTCGTTCGTTTCGTTTGATTAAAGATATCTAGTGACACTGATATATATATTCCACATATTTTCACAGGGGCCATATCACATATTTTTGTATATATATATTATAGTCTTTATGTAATGTCAAAGTAAGACGATGTGTTTATTGGGTAAAACTAGTATTCCTTTATGGTTCAAAGAGTATTGAGCGAAAATGATAAATGCTCTGATGATGTTCAGGAGGAAAGTATTTAAGATCATTGTAACTATGTGAGATAATGATGAATGAAGAACACGGAACAATCATGGCCAAAACTAAATATACTCGTACATGAAGCCTACTGGTTTTATTAGTACAAAACTCGAATGCCTGTGATTGCTCGGTGTTCAATTTTTTCTCTAAGTATTTAAAAGTTTAAAACCTAAACATCTCTTAAGGTTGGATGAATAAAAGGCTAGACATCACGGTGCTCTCAAAACTTATGTCAAGTTTAAACGTATTTGATTTCCAATTAAAAGCAAGAAATAGAAAGACTGAAGTAGACTGATCTGGATTGGTACTTTATAAAACAAAAGTCTGAGACTTTTCATGAGTCCAGCTAACTTAAATATTTAATTGGTCTTGACAGTGTTCGATGTGTATTGTCTTACCTTTCGATGCCTAATATTCGTAAAATGATTATTTTCTCTCAAAACAAATGCTTAATATCAGTATAAATAGATCAAAATTCGCATTATTTTACACTTAAAAATTTAAGACTAAAGCGTTTATTGTCGAGTATTTATAGATACTTATTTAAACTATAAGTGATTGTATGATATTAATCGTTAAAGTTTATTTAGTCATATATTTAGGAATTCACACAAAAACGTAAATTTAAAAGTTAACTTTGCTTTTTCGTAGTCTTTATATACTTCTCTTGAACACCTAAAAGCACACCATAAACAAGATGGCGCTTGTCAGATCTGTCAAACGCATCTCTCATAATACTGAATCATGTACATTTTTTCTTCATATTTATACATATGGATTTGATAAAATATAGTACGTAAATCACTTTAAACAAAAATATTTATTTAACTTACATTGCATACGGGCATTTCATGTCAAATCGATAACTTTTAAACCTTGGTCTTTTTTTGCTTTCTACCCTATGACAAACAATTTTAAAGACATTTTCAGAGTTTCTACTCAACCCAAAAAAAGTTTGATTTTTTTTTTCTCAAAGAATTGTTGTTTTTCTAATATCTATATATCGTTCAATATTAAATAATTGGGACACTTTTTTAATTTTCCTTTTTAATTGTATATTCCCAAAAAAATGAACACATTCAAATCCATGAAATTTTCACTTCTTTAAGAAAAATCATCTTCTCTCGCCTCTTTCAATCGATAACAGAAATAGAAGGAAACGTTAGCCCACTCCATATTGGGCGGCATTTTTTCTGGGAGTTGTATGAAAGTAAACGAATAAAATAAATATAGCATTTTTCGAACTAACATCAAATGTTGGGCTTCTTGATCTTAATAAGGCATCAAAAGACACGTTCCAATGTGAAAGCAAAGCCATGTATTTCATATATTAATGTAAATTATATATTTTATAAAATAATATTAGATTAGGTCTTCCGTAATAGTATAAGATTTCATTTATTAGTGCATATCTATTGTATTAAAAAATATTAAAGTCATTTTGTATCCGTCCAAATTCGACTGATTTGACAAATACGCTTTTCTTACGTCTTTAAGATAAGATCTTGTAAAATTATTGTAAGAAATAATTACAAATAAATGTTTTAAAAATATGTGTTTTTATTGTTATAAGTAATTGTCCATTTTTCGGATATTCTAGGGAAGAAAAAAATTATTTACATTGACGAGTAAGACCTAAATGTAATGTCGATTACATAAATTTTCTGAATTCCTCTGGTGACAAGGTTATAGTAGGTTAGAATTACTAGACGTTTACCATCATCATTATCAGCATGTAACCCACTGCAGGGCGATAGGCCTCTTCCCGAAGGAATGTATGGGCATAATCACCACGCTAACCCACGAAATTCAGTGAAATGCACAAGTTCTATTTTTTTCCACATATGGTGATACTACAAGAACATTTCTTTCAGGTTTTCTCGCAATGTATTCTTTCACCGTCAGTTGATAGTGTTACCGATTGTAATTAGTAAACTGACTTGAGTTCTGAAAAATTCGTTAGAACATGTGAGTACATGCCGAGGGTTTGAACCTGTAGGCAAGCGATTCATATTCCACCGGTCAAACCACTTGATCACTACGACTTAATAACGTTTGATAGCCAGTAGTATTTATTTATTTGTATAATTTCTAAAGTCTGGTTGGACATGACTGTCGTGTCTAAATGGTTCAGCATTATTAGGCGTGTCGCGTTCTGGAATCAGCCGATGTCAAAATCAAAAATATGTTATTTACTTTAGGCCATAAAGTACTCATAACTTCAAAACTACCCCCGGTTCAGAAAGCAACTCAATCACAGAGAAGAACCTGCAAGAAACATGATGTGGTTTATCTTTTTATCATACATATTTTAAAGTAAACGATTACAATCGTTTCTTACGCCATAATCTCATCTGACATTAAGTGACTGACATAAGACAGTAAACACGCTTGGTAGTTATTATATTAGGTAGTTTAACGCGCGAGGGCAGCTCCTGGCTTCCTCCCTTCGCCCCCCTTCACATCTCTCCTTAAAAAACTACCGCAAATAATGGAGGTGAAAGGAATCAAGTGAGTGCTTCGTTCGTGCCCGCATTTCTTGGCCCCTCTCGCCGGACAATCCACCCACTTTATGGTCCCTCTCGCCGGATTTCCCTCCAACGCTAAATCTAAAGGCGTTGTCTTGCAAGTTCCCATGTATAGGTTGGCATCAAATTTTCAACTTGATCTATATCAACATTTATATCTATTATACAGGGTTATTGGTAATTCGATGTATTCCCGTTAGGAGGTAATAGGGGTGACTATTTGAGATAATTTAAAACCCCATATGCATTAAGCAAAAGTAAACCATTTTATCACGAATTATCACGTTTTTTAGCTTTTTTCAAAATAAGTGAAAAATTTGACATCAAAAATTTATTAAAAAAAATCAATTTAAATTTAATTTATCTTCTGATTTATAAAAAAGCCTAAACACTGGTTATTTATCAATATTAAAACAACAATTATCGGTCCAAATTAAAAACTGCGAGACGAAAAACTATATTATTTCAATATTTTTTGAGTTTTTTTTCATTGAAATTGTATAAAAATGCCTTCTTTGTTGTTTATTAGTATTTGTTATCATATTGTTATTTTATATGTTAAATGCGGCCATGAACGGCTACCACTTGAACCTAAGACTCGGCTCACATCTAGGATGTTTTTGTTTGCTCAATATATTGCATATAGAAATGATAACATATCCTTAGTGAAATAAAATCAATTTTAGTATTATATTTAATATTTATTTTCCATCATTTCATTAATCTACATTTACAATAAGATTCCTCTTCTTTTTCTTTGCCTCTTGTTTAATTTTATCTTTAATTGTCCACTCTTCGAACTGCTTTTCAACTTTCGAAATATCTTGTTCGGTAACAGTTATTGGCATCTGAAGATCAATCTGCTCACTCCTTATAAATTTTAAAGCTTCAAGTTTTTGCTGCAAAAATGGCCCTTGTTGGCTCTCTAGTAGATTCCTGTAATCCGATAACTTTTTGTTGCGAATATCCTCACAATGCATCTCTGTGAGTTTACGTAGAGACTCTTTACGAGTTAATTTGTGGTATGATCTGAAATAAATTTTAGAAAGAGGTGTTCACATAAAAACAACCAGTTTGGAATAATAGAGCATATTCAGTAAGTTATAATTAATTTACAAGAAATTAATAGGTTTACAAATAGTACTTTTAAATTAATTTTATTTAAATATTACGTGTACCCTCCTACTTTGCTGGGGTTAGGTAAAACTATTCTACAGTAATGACTTTCCTGTTTCACTACATAGGATATCGACCTTTTTCTTCTGTTCCTACTTTCACAGACAATTCTCCTACTGTCATTATGAAATAGATAACAGTTTCGTATTTTAGCAACATTGTGTAATGTCAGTGTTCTAGCGACGTGATACCACTCTTGTAAAAACATTTCAAGATGTTTTTAAGATAGTTCAGACTTTATTTTCCATGTTAGCGGGTGTGTACCAACGAGCTTTTGATACGACAATTAAATTAACATAATATATATGAATGCAGCAAACTTTATTTAAACCATAGAAACTACTAAATAATAAAATACAAGCTTCCTAAAATACTTATTATACTCTTTGGACAAGCCCGTTGATAGTCGAACCGTCAACACTTTTCGAATATCTCGAACCATAAACTAATATTTAAAAATAATAAAATTATGATATACTTTTTGCATCAGTACACTACATTATCATTTCTAAACGTCTCTACGTGTATACAATATCCGAACTATATTATGCAAATAACTCAAATTTATAAATAAAAATTATAAATTATAGTAGTTTCTATATCTATCTATAGTTATGTTATGATAAGTGTTATAGTTATGATAAATTAAAATTCCACCATAATCTCTTACATACCTTCAAAACATATACCCATATATGTAATACCTTCATACTCACTATATATGTTAGATTATTTCGTTTTTGAAATTCTGATCCGCAACATTTTTCTCTGTGGAAAAGTGGTTGGGGTTTCCAGTGTTTACACTGTGTTGGGTAAAGTGGGAGCAGGGTCTCTTTTGCCTTGGGGTATTGGAGAACAGTGTAACATACGCTTTTCTCACTTTTTTTTTAACGTCGACTACAATTTAAGTGCATACGGGTAATTCTCATGAAATCCCGAAATTACCTATCAATAAATTAATGAAAAATAATTAAATAAATTCATCTTCGTTTTCTCTTAAATTTGTAGAACTCATGTTATTAGAAGTGAAAAATATCGTGGTCCCCAGAATAAATGAGTTTTGAATGAATTTATGAACACTGAAAATAATCAAATGTGAAGGAATGACGGTGAGGGAATGACAAAATAAACCATAACCTAAAAAATCTCGCAACATAACCTTTTGTAACCATCTAACTTTTCTCTACGCTTTCTACCTTTAAAAACATACTTTACTACGTCATCAAAATTCAAATATTACAATTACCTTTTTTATTCTTCGCTGTGATGGAATGATTGTTTAAAATGTAATCTTTAAAAAATTACAATGACATCTTCTTCCAACAAGTACTTTAACAAGCTTGAAGTCAATTTGCCATTTCAAACAAGTGACCGTACTACCAACTATCAAAAACTAATGAGACTATTACTAAAGTCCTCAGGAATATATCTACTTATCGACTGTTGGTAATGATGTGAGGGAATGATAATTTTTCATGGGACACATGTTAAGTCAACATTAGACAACTTGTTCATGACTTATGATCCTAAACTCAGAGAAATTTTAAAAAGTTGTTGTATTTACAATAGACAAGTCATAGTTACAAACAGATTTTTTAAGAAATTTTCGATAAAAACTTTAGACAATGTTTTAATCTGGAGTTTGGGACATAGTGAGGGAATGATTTTCAGAGTACTATATATTTATTATTCTTCACAAATGCCCGTACGGTTCCTAAGTTATGACCAACATTTTTAGCCTTGATAATATTCTTTCCGAAAAAAAAAAAATACCATCATAAATCGCTTAGGATTATTGTCAAAATTGCTAGGACAGGAATTTCGAGTTTTCATGAGAATTACCCATACATTCTTTTACTTATCAAGTAACTATAATAAACGCACAAAGTAGATAATTAAATGATAATCCGAGAAGCTGTGAAGGCCCTTCAGGGCAAAAGTGACTACACTTCGAAAAAAAAAAATATTTAAACTATCCTGAACTGTTCTACCGTCCAAAGAAAGAGGGTTCATCTGCTATTTCTTTCAATATTGAACTTTATTTATATTCGGAATCAGAAGAAAGAAGCCTATAATAGTACATTTTTGTTTATCCCGAGTCCCTATTAAATTATAACTTAGACAAAAAACGAGTTAGATATACTTTGCTAAAAATGTAGACTACAGGCTTGTCGATTATGTTTTAGTTAGATGTGGCCCCGTTTCTTACAGTATTACTAATTTTCATACAATTTATAGTCCCTCCAGAACATTATTAGTTTAAAAATACTTACTCTGGATGCCCTTTGTATTCAATATTCAGCTGTTCTAGAAGCCATTCGAACTTTTTGTAATCATATTGCCGCAAGAACTTAAGCAATTTCTTCCGTTTGTCAATTATTTCTTGAACAATTTGCTAAAAATTAAATATTATTTACTGTAATTTTTAAGTTAAGACTATGGAAAAGCTATGAAATTTATAAATAAACAAATTAATTTGCATATATATGATAGCTTCATTGCATCCCGGATAGCCAAAGCAAAGGATGCCTTCGCGTGTCTTAGGTCCATATGGCAAGCCAAATATCTCCCTAGAAGAGTGAAACTGAAAATATTTAAGTCTAACGTCAAGTCAGTCTTGCTGTATGGGTGTGAGACATGGAAGACTACCGTAGATCTCATACATCAGCTTCAAGTCTTCATTAACCGCAGTCTAAACCATATCTTGAGAATCTTCTGGCCAGAGACAATCAGCAATGTAGATTTGTGGGAAATGTGCCATGAAGATCCCATAGACCATAAAGTGCGACATCGAAAATGGACCTGGATCTGCCACACTTTGCGAAAGGACAACAGCCATATCCCTAATCAAGCATTGAATTGGAATCCCCAAGCCAGGCGGAAACGTGGTCGACCTAGACAAACCTGGTGAAGATCTTTGCTTGCAGAATGTACTAAAATTGGGCTTACTTGGAGGGAGGTGAAGCGTCAAGCCATCAATAAATCGAGATGGAGAAGCGTTGTGTCTGCCCTCTGCCCCAACAGTTTGGGGGACAAAGGATCCCAAGAGAGCGGGAGCTCAATAGAGCTGTATTTTAGTAGTCATCTGACAAGCTACTAAGATTAGAGTGATCAAGTACAATAGGTCCTATGTAAACTACATTTATGAACCAATCCCATTTTTAGACATGTCTTTATTTGATATTAGATGAAATTGTGTTCAAACAGTAGGTAATAAACAGGTAGATACGTTCAAAGTTCGAGGCACTTAACCCTTAAATGCATGAGGCTTTTTCTTTAAAAAAAAAAGAGAACAATGTGAGAAAGAAAAGTCTTAGATATTGTAAAAATAATAAAATAAGACCTGTTAAAAGTTATTTTCAGAATAAAAAAATTTGATTGTGTCGTTTTTCATTCAGTTTATTGTACAATATGTGTTTAAGGGTTAAATGATCAATACAAATTTTTCCTTACCTTAACTTTCATATTTCTTGGAAACTTCTCCATTGTATTTTGAAAGCAGCGAATCTGACCAGTAAGCCTAGCAACTGTCAAAATAAAATAAAAAACTTTATAATGTAACTTAGCTTATTCCAATAGAATAGGAAGTAATATTAGTTGTAACAACTATGTTAAAATATTGCATTTGCAACAACTATGCCAAATGTGCTATTTGCTATAGTTGCAACTTGTCAAAGTTTCTTGCTATTAGAATAAATTTAATCTATCTATATTTTATACTAGCTTACCAGTTCCCACTTCGTTGGGCAGTAAACATTTTGATTTGGTTAGTACTGAGTGCTATGTGTTTTTATAAGAATTCATAATTGTCGTTGATAACATGACCAATAAACATCACTTAACAATTTAAATTATTTGTTTATTATAAAAAACTACTTTTTGTGTCTTCAATATAAAAGTTAGACATATGCTGTTGCTGACTTTTTTGTCGGCATTTGCAAGCTCTACAACTTTTCTCTAGAACTCATTCATATATCTCTTATTGTTACGGCGCGTTCATAAGCAATGTTTTCATTTCACCATTTTATCTCCAACATAGTTTGCAAATCTGACTACCACAAAAAAGTCCTTCAATTTTTCGGGTTAATATATAGCCTATGACACTCACAAATGACGTGGCTTTCTATTGGTAAAAGAATTTTCAAAATCGATTTAGTAGATCCAGATATTACCCCATACAACCTCACAAACTTAACCTCTTTATAATATTAGTATAGATAAGTAAAGTATATATATATACAAATAAGTAATAAGTATAGATGTAGGACAAAAAACAGATTACGATATAAACACATTTTTCAGCACGATATGCTATTGTAGTTTATTGAATGCTATATACACTACATCTGTAGTTTTGGATAATATGTTATATTTCTTACTCTTTGTCTCAGCAGTCCCTACATCGAACTGATATCTTCTTACTCTGTCTTCAAATTCCTTTACTACTAACGCATGATAATGTTTTTTTCCTAAGTGGGCTACAGAAAATAGCTTTTTAACCGCTTCCGATGCACTGTAAATGAAACAAATGTCATATGTAATGAGCTTCTTATGAGCTATATTGGATATGGGCTATGAGGTTACTTAAAATGGAGATGAACGTGATTAGAGGTACATATATAGCTATAAAAAGTAACAATAAAATTAAAGATTTCATTATAACTATATTTATTCAAGTAAATATAGTTAATAAAGTATAAATAATACTGCAAATAGGCATCACCATACAAACACAAGCATACAAAAAACAAATCCAATGTAAATAATTTAAATCATTTTGAAATAACTACGACTCTCTTACTGTATCTAAATCATGACAACAAATCTAGGTGACCTTATGTTATACTCATTCAGCATATCAAGGGAGTGAGTAGCGAATTGTACCAAATTGCGATCACTGCTCTCTCTCCCCTTATATTGCCAATTCCAAATTATCTCTGTGAGAAAACCAAAAAATTTGAAGAGGAAAAAAAATGTAAATGAGACCTACAATATATTTCCAAACATTATAAAACTACAATACTACTTTCGAGTAAAAGGACGACAGCTAAGGATTCTCTAGCTCTGCAGTTGGTAAACACATTTTAGTAAAATTAGGGGTTAATGAAACTTAATTTTTTAATTTGAGATTTTTCTTTAGAGTATGAAACCATAACTCTTACTCTTTAATTTCTTCACTTAAGTCGTAATCCTTTCCCAAGGAAGTATCAGTAATAGGTGGTAAACCTTCCAAATCACCGGCTCTCTCTGGTTTGTATGCAGGCACATATTCTGGTCTCACCCATTTTATATTTACTTGATGTTTTATACCGCGTGACTGTACGATAGAACATGTAAATCGTCTTAGCATTTTAATAATCTTTGTTGCATAAATAAAGAAGATAACCTATAATAACATAGTCCATAAGACAGCTGATTGAAAAGTTGCCAGGTGTTAAAAGACAGGCCAAATATATCTTGGCTTTATTCGGTGAGAATTTAAGATAGTTATTTATACATATAATAAGAATATAAATATAATGTGTCTGTACTTTTTCGATTTTCGGGGAAAAAATTGTTGTAAGTGTCTGGGAATAAGTAATAGAACACATTTCAATCAGTTTTAGAAATGTCTGTCTGTCTGTTTGTATGAACACGCATCACTGCTAAAGTGCTGGGTTCACAATAAAACTATACTATATAAAAGTTATAGATATTGCAATTTTAATGACGACGCGGCGTAAGTACGAGAGAAAAATAGATAAGTAAATGGATGAAATACATTCAGAGGATTTTATTATTCACTGTTGTTTATATAATGTTCCACGTGGACAAAGTCGCGGGCACAGCTAGTAATTTATAAAGTCATGACAATGAAAGACAGTTGTCAGTGAGAATTGACCATAGTACATAACATTCTCCCGTGAGTGTTCTTAATTTGACCTTATTGTAAAACATAATCTTGTAGACAGCTTTTCTTTCTCTTCTTGGGCGCCGAATTGGTAGCTCCGGCTATATAATAATATAATGTATAATAGGGAATTTATAGAGTGCAGTGCTATAGGTATAACCCAGTGTTACTCAACCTTTTTTTGAAACGGGCCACAAACACGTTTCACTAATGGTGTCGCAGGCCGCAAACTACAAATAGATAGGTATTAAATAAAAAAAAAAAAGGTGTGTGTGATATTCACACACGATAGAAGTGAAAGTTCAGTAAATCGACAAAAGAATGAGATGAATATATATAACATGGGTAGGATAACTACAAAGTTTATTTGTTTAAAAATGAACGTATTTTGATTAATTTTAAAAGATATTTTATATTGTATTTAACATATGTTACAGTGTACAGTAGTATTAGCTCACGTACTTTTCATATATACTAACACACGTTAAATGCTCAAATACAAGCAAGTATTAAACAGTGTGCAATATACATATACACCGACATTTGCTCTTTCGCTCTGGCTCACTAATTACAGGCGACTATGCTTAGAAGACGGGAGTGGGGATGCTACGAAGCATGCCACAAAGAGGAGAGACCGATAATATAAAATAGTATGTATATTTCTATCTCATTCTTTGCCGGATTCATCCTACACATTTTTGTATTTGTGTCTCTTACCTGTCATTTTTCACTTCAATAAAATAATAAACTTACGATGAAATTTCTTTACGTTTTAATCTAGTTACTCTACATCGTAAATAAAAAATCCGTTCGAAAATAATAACCGCCATAATTTTGTAACCGACGAATGAATATACCGCGAAAAGTTGTTACTTCACTTACCTGTCGTTTTTTCGTTGCATCCGGTTTGAAATCACGATTCTAAAGAAGTTTCCCTTGAAAAACATAATTTGAAATTAACAACGTCTTAATGTAGTGAAAAACGGTTGTCCAATAAAACAAGCTTGGTATAAGGCTTATAACACAGGGATCGCATTGCGGTCGGTTTATCTGAGATCCATTTAATTTACTCAGCGTGAACATAATTTTTCTGATTGGCATGAAATTTAAAATAATTGACAATAAAGTGTAATCGGGTGGACCAATTACAAAAACCCGGCAGGCCGCAGGTTGAGAATAGCTGGTATAACCTGTTCCCAGTTCGTTGTATCCTTTTTATTGTTGTTTTGGCAACTTTTACTACATAACTGATATTTAGTATTAAAGGCTAATGATATTATAACTAAAAAGCTGTAGATATCTTAGGTAAGATGAGACATTCTCAATACCGGTGGCGAAAAAAACATGGTTATATGTCGCTTAGATCGGCTCGTCAAATATAAAGAATAATCAAAACAGTAATGGTATCTTGCTATTTCTTTGACATCTATCATTTCTTTGCGTAATATTTTTTGGATTCGTAATATTTGTATAATTCGTATAAAAATGTTAATTAATTCGTGGTAATAGTAATATGAATGACATGTGAATAAATGAACTGTAAGAAGTTTTGCTTGCATAGTTTGTGCAATATTTTATAGCATAGGATGGCGTTTGCAATAGTTTTAAGGCATTTTATGTTATGTATTTTACGATCAGCACACTTCCATTAACGCTGAAACGATACTTAGATCACGTTTGCTAGCTAGCCGAGTTTTAACAAGACGCTCTGGAAGCGCTTATGACGTATCTACAGTTTTCTAGTTATATCATTGTTAAAAGCAGGACATTTTTTCTCTTGTGTGGAGAATTACCACCGCAAAATAAACATAAACAAAGAAACAACTACCATGTTGAAAATAAGCTGCCATATATATTTTTGTTTTTTAATTTCATCAGCAAAACATACATTTTGTATCTGCCAGTACCAATAATCTGTTTTTTCTTAAAATATTTCACAATTGTTAGACAAATGCACAAGTACAAATTGATATATTTCTAGTACTGTAGTTGTTTTAGTAGTAGACACCAAATATTAAACACTCATACATGGTTCACGAAGCTTTGTTTCACCAAAACTCCCAAATCAGTTGCAAGGATCCGAACCTACGTCCATCGAAGAGGTGTCCGAAAACGTGATCAAAAAAGCCAGTGGTCGGTAAGGCAGCTCTGACACTTCTTAGTTGTGGCTCTTCCACTAAGTGTTTAGTATAGACACGAAATATTAACCTTCCTTGTAAGAGATGAATAAAACGTATATGAAAGGCAAGCGGTAGAGCCACGCTGAAGCTACTACTGGTTTCTGCATGAATGGGTCGGCTCGCCCGGAGTAGTACCACCCTCTCACAGAACATCGACGTGAAGTAACAGTACTTGCATTGTTGCGTTTCATTCGGTCAGTGAGAGCACCGGAAACCCAACTCCTCTCCCCCTCCCCACTTCCCAGCTCCTCCTTCTCCCAAACACAGGCTGGCAACGCACTTGCGACTCTTCTGCTGTTGCAGAAGAAGAATTATAATTAATCGAAGCTGCAACGTAGTCTGACGCTCGACGGCGCGGTATTCTGACAGCGCCTAGCACTCGGCGTGCTGTGATAAATAAATTCATATTGTTTAAACTAATCGCGAGCAGTGAATTTTTTTTCTGAAATCTTAAATTTTAATAAATAACGCATGTAACCGATAAAAAAAAACTTCATTTTTTCACCGAGAAGTCATTGAAATTTTCATTTGTTAACTTAAAAGTTAATTAACAATATGATAATAAACAAATAATGTTTAGGTATTAATATTTTATCAAAATATAAACATTTTAAAAATAAATCCTTCAAGTCCCATTAATTTAACTTTAACGGTTGATTTACAATCCATTTTTTAATTAAAAGTACCTAAAATTTTCATTGTAAAAAAAAATATTGTTAAAATCGAAATTTTTTAAAATCGTTTTGGGGGATCATTTTATCATTGTATGAACACCTAAAAAAATACATGGGATTAATTTTTATTATCAAGTGGAAAATGGGGGGTCCAGTTGACGTGATCTTGCTCACATTTTACAAAACATTAATACACGGCTACTCGCTCGCAAAAAGACACATTGAGGTACTTTCAATGGTAATTATTTCAATAAAATATATCTACTAAAGCAAAGCTTAAGTTAAAAAAGGCTCTTTGAATAGATTTCAGTTTTGTATTGTTTATATTTGGCTTTTGGATGAACAGTTCGCCAACCACTAAACTAAGCCACCATCGCTTCAGAAGCGAAACAAGTTTAATTGCGATTTCAAAATTAAACAAGGTTATTATTTCTAGTGGAACAATTAAACACGTTCGTTTGCATAAACATTTATTTATTGCTTTTTCCATATGATTCCTCAAAATTAGCAAAAAATAATATTTTGTACTAACAGTACCACACCACATCTACGCTAGATATAAATAAATCACACATATGAGACTAAGTGTATATACATCATTAAAGATATTTGAGAAATTACATTTTATTTTTAAACCGGTAATTTTGAACATTTGCGGTGTTATTACAAAAAAGTTAGATACGTATTGAATACTTGCTTTAAAAAGGTTTCGAATTAAATGCACCGCGGTCGGTGAATTTTCGCCATCTTGCTTTTTGTCTCGCTTTGGTTACGTTAGGTTAGTTCGAAAAAGGATAACGCGAACTTGCCTCGGGCGAGCGCGGTGCGTTTAATTCGAAACTTTTTTAAAGCAAGTATTTAATACGTATTTAACTTATTTGTAATAACACCGTTGTGGCCTATAAATTTCAATTTTTCTCTAATCACGCGTGTGAAAAATATTAAAAACTTTTACACACCATCTATATAATGTGTACATACATAAATAAGGTACATAAACCAATATCTGATTTGTAATACAGTTACGACATATTACAGCACACGTACTACCAAAATGTACGTTGATATGAAGGAAACTAATAAATCAATACAACGTAATATCATATTTATATAATCATTTGTGTAAATGATCGCATCTAAGTGGGTTTATTACACAAAAAATTTTTGAAGTTATACTTCTTTGGCGCGTTAGGGAAAAATTATGAGAGTAAAGTTTTACGATGCGCGCACACCGTCTCGAAAAACCGACACCCTGAAGTTAGCTATAGTCAACATTTTGTTTCTTTGTATTTGTTGTTTGTATTCCTTGATATTACAACTTTCAATGTATTAAATACCTTTTTTCTATTGTTAGTGTCCTTTTTTCAACAAACGCAGAATAAGGCGAAAGATAATTTTTTTGAAAAGATTTTTATCCTGTTACGCCAAAGTAGTATAACTTCTAACGCGTGTACATAAGTACACACACACTTTTTTTTGTACAAGGGACTCTCATAAGATCTATTTGAAAAGCACACATAATATCTACAGTAAAGTACTAGTGCATAAAATAATTTATTACAATTAATTTTGTTACCTAAAATAGAGCATTAAGATAAAAGAATAACCGTGTAATATGCATCTACTTATTAATTTTACCATTTTTTTTCCATAATTGAATACGACTCTACCACGCGTGATACTGGATTATAAATTATCTATGAAGCGGTATTCTCTGGTTATATACCTTTTTGGGTGACATTTTAATATATTATACCCACTGACATATAAAAACCCGAGACATACAGTCTCGAATAAAAGTAGCGCTCTAAACCGTCCCGCAAAAACTCTCCATTATACATACGTGGTTATAATTAGGCGATACTTATGATTTTGCAAATTCAACCTTACCTGAACGATTTCAAGTTGTTTTTACAAGGACGCAAGCGAAGCGAGACTTTTTGAAATGAGTGCATAATCCAAAATTATGCACTCATTTTTCTGTGCCGGTTGTGAGATGTTAAGTGTGCATCATGGATTTTTGTATATCAATGATTATACCCATTTCATTCAGAAGAGTATGAATACCATATCATTTATTATATGTTTTTTATTAAACGGACTCACTCTTGTCTTATATTGAACAATTTTTTATAGTTTTAATAAAACTGATTTAAAATGAAGATCATAGTGTAGATACAGTGGAATGTTTAAGAAGAGTCTTGTTTGAAAGGTATATTTATGCGGAAAAATATTAAAAGTCCTAAAAATTAAACAATTTCTTCAAAACCATATATTTTCAACAGTTGCAGATTTTACCATATTCACACTAACAGCATATCTTCGGCTAGCTAATTTACTATGAAATTTAAGGCATTTACTAATAAATATATACTATTCTATTATTATACAGTATTTTTGTCGCTTATTTACACCCCATAAATTTTATAAAATCACACATATTCATGACAAAATGTAAACATTGCCTCACTTAAGAAATGCAATTCTTCTTTCGAACTAACATTACGACCGGGTCTGTAAGGGTCTGTGGCAAAAGTTGTTAAATAAATTGTAGTTCATATATTTCAATGTCATCTATTTCGATTTGTAAACCAAAAAATACTTAATAAGGATTAATAACTAATGATATACCGTGTCCTAAATGAGTCAGGAATAATTAAACAAATCGATATTTGATTATCTTTTTTCAAAATAATTTGATATTCACTAATATTTGTCACTTGCTTCTGCAATGTTGATTTGAAAGCAGTAATTATTTTCATAAGGAATTCAGTAAGATAAAACATAGATACTTCCCCCAAAATAACCTAATATACTGGAATTTTATATAAATAATTATTAATATTTCCACTTTACGCTCTGTATGAGATACAAACATGTCTTTTTATCTTTATAATTACTATTTTTAATACTTATCTTAAGTTCACACCATTACATAAAAACGAATTATCTGTTAGTAATAAATTAATAGTATACCTAATTTAATTCGGGAAAAAAAAACACCAAATCAGTGCACATTGTTGCAACAGAAGAGTAATTTGCTGTTCAAAAATAAAAATAACAAAATATTTTTTAATTTTAGTTAACATAAGTCAATAACAAAACAGCAGTTTCATAATGAACAGACATTTTAAATAATATAAGTAAAACTGTAGGTAAAGCGTACATTACTATGTTTACACAAATTAATGACAAATATATACATTTTAAAACATTTTCCTCGGACTAGGTCATACAGAAAACTTATTACTTTAAATAATGTGACACGAAAAAATAATCAACGATTAGGAACAGCACCAACAATTTTTTTTGGATTATCAATCACTCTAGAATTTGGTAAAAATTACATTTAAATTCACTATAGCAAATCTTATATGACTTCTAAATAACCTGCATTATTAGATCTATTATTAATCATACTTATCGGACTGGAATATACGAATAACCCACATAAGTTTTTTAAATATTCCAAAAATTCTGAACGTGGGATTCTGTGAATTTTTAATTTATTAATAGTACTTGACCTTAACTTACTTCAAACGTTACACTCTTTATTTTTTTAGTTTTAATTTTGTACCTTTTACAAGAATTAAACCGCCTCTATAGTGTTTGCAAACAAGAGAACAACATTAACATTTTCAACCAACACTTTTTGTACAATATAATATTTATTATACCATTATTAAATGTATGATGTTTCTTATAACAGCCACGATATTGATTATAGTTAGGTACATAATGACTTTGAGTACCCTATATACTATAGTTTATATTCTGTACGCTTATTATTCTAAGAACACACTCTGTATATAATATATATGGCGGCCAGTACAGTGAAAGTCATATCACTCTATGTCAGTGTTATAACTAATTTATATTTACTTTATTCACGTAAAGGCAAGACGTTACTTGGTCGGACGATAGCTGCGTATTCATTATTACCATAAATTAGATTATGGATTTTTTTATTTTATTAACTATTAGAAATAAAATGATTATAACACTTAACCCAATGATATTATAAGTAAAAAGAAACGTTACCTACATGATGTTTTGACAAAACAAATGCCACGATAACGCACACATACGTAAAGTAATATTGTAACGCCACACTGTATTACAAAAATATGGAAGTGAGATGACATATTCTCAATATCGGTGGTGAAAAAGAAATAGTTATATGTTGCTTAGATACGGGCGGATTGACAGGGCAACGTCAAAAATAAGATAATTAGCCAATTAACAAGGCACTGTCGAAGCGCTTATAACGTATCTATAACTTTTTAGTTATAATATCATCGACTTAACTAACGTTTTAATGTAGTAGACAATTCTTAACTATTTGACATTGTAAGAAACCAATAAATTAACTGTACCAATTAAAAATAAAACTTTCAAATTATCCTTCGTTTTTTATTATCTATGGTTTTTACTCATTTTTAGTTTGGCATCAATATGCAGTTATTAAAATAATATAATTAATTTTCAATATATTTATACGTATCCAAAGTGTTTATAATACAATCATTTACAATTCATTTATTTTTTAATTACATACTATGTACGTGCCACCAGTATTGGTGGAGTGTTGCGGTGGCCACGTGACTGACCATAGAGTAAATGTTTAACTTTCACGACGTGCGGTGTGTGTTAGCGCGTAGTTCGTGTACTACCGACGTCGGCCCGCGCGCTCTGTAGCCGCTCGTCGCCGCGCTGACAAAACAATTCATTATAAACCCAACCTACTATAATGTATTCTAACAATTTATAAGTACTAGTGACTTCTATTATTATAGTTGTCAGGTATTTATAAATATATATCACGACACATCGATGGCATGAAAAATAAATAATAGTTTAAAAAAACTAAAAAAACAACTACACACACACAACAACAACTAAAATTAACAGTGACGCATCGCATGTTAATATCAGCACCTCCAGATATCAGTATTTTTATCATTTTTTTGTCACTTTCTACAAAAATATACGTTTATTTGTAATTTACACTATTCTTAGTCCAAATTTATTAAATTTTATTTTCTGTTTTTCAGTTGGATTTTTTATGAAAGCGTGTTTTTTTAGTTTTTTTAAACTATTATTTATTTTTCATTTTTTAGTTAAATTTGTTTAACTTTTTTTTTCGGATTATTGCATTTACATCGAACTTTGACAGATGTGCAAAGTTTGAATTAAATCTGATCGTTCAAAGTAGGACAAAATCGAGCTCAAAGGGGTTGGTTACAAACATACATACATACAGGTGAAGCTAATAAAAGCGTGATAAAAATCAATGTATCGATAACAATAAAGGTCACAAAGGAAACGAAGGAGGACGATGCACTGAAAGGTTTTATCTTCTCCTATTTATAAATAGATAAATAGAATTGAAGTAGGAGTTTTTGGCGGGATCTTGGAATGTCATGTAGTGGACTTTATATTTTATTCATAATCTTGTGTTATTTGGCTCTATATTATGTGGTATTTGGTTGTTTTTTTACGTAATATAGATTGGTTATTGTGTATAAGTGAAGTGCATCGGAAATAATACCACGGAGCATGGATTCTGGCTTGCCACAAAAACTCCCTGGAAAGTTCTAACAAGACGGCCACCATCTTGTTAGTTCATTGAAATGATCGCAAGAAACTTGGCAATGGCAATAATAATCTACTAGAAGATATTTTGCCAAAAATAAAATAAAAAAATAAACACTGAAGTATCTTTTCTGCATTGACAAGTTTTCATTGGCAGATAGAAGACTTTTCACAATATTATCTAAACTGAACATCTTTATGTTTCTGCATAGGGGCTAAGCAGTAACGATACAATTTTGGAAAGGTGTTTAATTAAGTCGTAAGAAATAAATAAAGATTTAAAAACAAATAAAACATTTACATGGCAACGAAATTGCGGACATCAAGTTGTCTCATATACAATATTAAAACCCAAATTTTGTATCGACCTATTAAATTTTTTTCTATATTTAGGAATCAATCAAACCACTGTAAAAGTATTTGTTTTTATTATTGCAAAATAGTGAACCTTATTACACTTTTTTGATGACGGAATTCAAACCACTTTTTCAAAATGAAGAGAGTTGATTTTTAAAATTGTATCGAGTAAGCACGATAAGATTACTTATAATTTTAAACACTAAATGTAAATAATAATAACATACAAATTCAATAATCATTACTCACCGAGTCCACTAACAGCATCGCCCGGCGTCCTCAGACCCTAATCTCTCTTCTTACCCTTCTTCTTTCCAATTCTCTTACTATAGTTCTGCGCCAACGCATTCACTATCGACACTATGAAATACACTACCATCGCAAGCACGAACTTTTCTAGAAGGTTCGATAGCATCGAACCCTTATTTTCTGGTAGCGATGTCGAGTCTTTTTGATGCAAACGAGCCTTTTGGTTACGTAGGAACTCTAATAAAGGCGCTTCGAGTTTCGGTCCAATGTATGGTATCCGTTCAACCCAGGATAGGACTTGTCTATAAAAGAGGATAATAACATTATATTACACGTCATGAGACATATCTATAAAAGAAGACAATTATATTACACGTCGCGAGACATCTATAAAAGAAGATAAATATATTACACGCCGCGAAACTTATCTATAAAATTTCACAATTGTACTGTATATTACATCGTGAGACTTGCCTAGAGGAGAGTACAATTATATTATATTACATTGCGAGGCTTATCAAAAAGTACAATCGCGTTATAATACACGTCGCGAGACTTACCTATAAAAGAGGACAAATGTATTATATTACACGTGGCGAGACTTATCTATAAAAGAGGACGATTGTATTACATTACACGTAGCGAGATTTATCTATAAAAGAGGACAATTGTATTACATTACACGTGGCGAGACTTATCTATAAAAAGGACGATTGTATTACATTATACGTAGCGAGACTTATCTATAAAAGAGGACGATTGTATTACATTACACGTCGCTAGACTTATCTATAAAAAGGACGATTGTATTACATTACACGTCGCTAGACTTATCTATAAAAAGGACGATTGTATTACATTACACGTAGCGAGACTTGTCTATAAAAGAGGACGATTGTATTACATTACACGTCGCTAGACTAATCTATAAAAGAGGACGATTGTATTACATTACACGTCGCTAGACTAATCTATAAAAGAGAACGATTGTATTACATTACACGTCGCTAGACTAATCTATAAAAGAGGACGATTGTATTACAGTACACGTCGCTAGACTAATCTATAAAAGAGGGCGATTGTATTACATTACACGTCGCAATACTTATCTAGTCAAGAGGAAAATTGAATTACACATCGCAAGACTTATTTATAAAAGAAGACAATTATATTACACGTCGCGAGACTTATCGATAAAAAGCGGACAATTATACTATAATACACGTCGAGAGACTTATCTATGAAAGTGAACTATTGTATTATATTAGATGTCACGAGACTTGTACATAAAAGCGGATAATAATTATATTACACGTCGCGAAACATTTTTATAAAAGGATAGTTTCATTATATAGCTCAACTGCGACAAGCGTGACATTTTTAAAAACTGATCAAATTAGTGTTGAATATAGCAAGAGAATTCGGGAATGTTGTATTTATTATTTGTGTAAACAATATAATTCATACCTACAATGAGGCACAAAACGAGAGATTTAAGAAAATAACTGGCTGCTAATGATATATTTAAAATAGTTGTGCTTGAAATATATCATTTTTGAATTATGTTAACCGCGTTGTAAAGAAACGATATAACACGTCGCTATGTTATTCAAGATACCTTCAAATACCAAATGACGAAATAATATCAAAATTGCTCCATTAATTTATTCAAAAGCACATGTTTACCGATTTTAATATATTATACTGCATTAGCTACTAAAAAATATATAACTAGATGTGCTCGTGACTTCGTCCGCCTGAAATCTTATATAAAAAAAAACAGCGATTAATAAAGTCATAGCAAGCTATTAAGTTCATTTACTTATCTCCTTTTCTCTCGTACGTACTTAAGTCGCGTCGTCATTAAAAGTGCAATAACTTTTGATATACCGAACCGATTATAATGAAACAAAGACTAAAGGTTACTCAAGATATACTTTATGATGATTTTATCATGAACGCAGTATTTTAGCAGTGATATGTGCTCGTACAAACAGATGGGCAGACATTTCTAAAATTGATTGAGATGTATTTTATTACTTATTCCTAGCACCTGTAAAAAAAATCTTTTACAAATACCTAAAAAGTATAATACTTAAATAAAGAATAAATAAAAAGTAAGACACGTCGGATTTACATTATTACTATATGTATAGATAATCTGTTACTTACCCAACTAATGTTTCATTGAACGCTATTATAACGAACATTTTTTGTATGTGCATTTTTATAACAGCCTTGCCAATTACTGTCGCGCCGAAGAACGTCCAGAACGGTACGAGGAAATGTCCGCAAGTTAGCCCGGCTAAATCGAAAAGTGGGTTAGGGACCGATGCACAAGCCAATATACCCGCGAAGCCTACACGTTGCACCAGTTTTTGCACGATTATCTTAGCCCTAGAAAAAAAATACATCAATCGACCGACTTTTTCCACTCGATTTAACGACAAAGTCTATAAAACGTCGAAATTACTTGACTTTAGTCGTTTTACCTTATAATAATATTTATGTTTCTTCTGTTCATTTCGATAAAATGAGTAGGGTGTTATTACAAAAAAGTTAAATACGTAATGAATACTCGCTTTAAAAGAGTTTGGATACTTACGTATTAAATGCACCGCGCTCGCCGAACGTTCGACTTCTTGCTCTTCTATCTCTGTTTGGTTAGGTTAGGTTAGACTTGCGAAAAAGGATAACACGATCTTGCCGCGGTAGTCGTCAGCGAGCGCGGTGCATTTAATACGTACGTATCCAAACTTTTTTTATAGCAAGTATTTAATACGTATTTAACTTTTTTGTAATAACACGGCAAGTGTCTAAATGACACTATGTAGAGTTTACATTGTATTTAATTATCTAGGGATTCATACAGAATACCGTAAACAAATGTAAATAATTTGGTTCTTCTAGTAGGAAATATTCACAACTATTCCCGAGTAAGTATACTCTATTATTATTTATTATATTAGAATTAACGTTCATGAAATATATAATTGAAACTATGCTATGGACCAGACAAACATACTAATGACTAAATTGAACACCATATACTTGTAGGGGATTAAAAATTCTTGCTTACTCAAGTCGTTTAAATGGTTAACCTCAAATAGTATGACTGGTGACTTTTACAATTTTTCATACTCTATCACAAAATAATTGCTGAAAAACATACAATATCATATTTTTCGGGACATTTCTCGTTTTTATCCCACAAATCCATAGAGAAAATCAGCAATAGTCTATTTATTTAACCAGAACAGATTTAGAAATACTTAAAGAAATGTATACGTAAGCATAGGAGGAGCGAATGTAAGGGCATTGCTTACTTTTCCTGACCAGGTGGAGGGGGTGGTCAGAAATTACATAAATTTGACTTACGTAATACTTGAACGGCCCCAAAATCATTATTCAAATAAATAATATTTTCATGGTAACTAAAAAAAAATAAAGATTTTTTTTGGCCGACCCTCAAATCCTCTTAACATCAGATGAGATTGCATTCAATCGCTATAAAACCTATTATAAAAAAAGCAGTGTGTGTACTTATGTACACGCGTTAGAAGTTATACTTCTTTGGCGTAACAAGATAAAAATCTTTTCAAAAATTTTATCTTTCGCCTTATTCTACGTTTGTAGAAAAAAACGACACAAACAATAGAAACAAATACAAAGAAACAAAATGTTGACTATAGCTAACTTCAGGGTGTCGATTCTTCGTGACGGTGTGCGCGCGCATCTTAAAAATTTACTCTCATCATTTTTCCCTAACACGGAAAAAGAACTATAACTTCAAATGTAACTAACCTGCCGGTTCTAGAATCGTCGTTAGCATTGAGTTCAGCGACCCCACCGCCCGATAATCTCGCCGCTCTGGCCATGAAATATGGTGGGAGTTCCCCGAGCGCTGTCCCGATACCCCACATCATTGACTCGATCCGTACTTTCGACATTATATTCCATATTGACACTAAGTTATTGGGATGTAATTCCGTCGGGCAAATTATACTGTGGATCACGAGAATACAGCATATGTTTATACAAAGATGTAAGAAGAAGCAAACAAACGTGAGAGCCTAATTATATTATAACTAAAAAGCTGTAGATCCGTCATAAGCGTTTCGACAGCGCCTTGTTAAAACTTGGCTAGCTAGCTTACTTTTGACGGCAGCCCCGTCAATCCGCCCGTATCTAAGCAACATATAACTATTTCTTTTTCACCACCGGTATTGAGACTATACCATCTTACTTCCGCATTTTATCAAAGACAGTGTGGCGTTACAATATTACTTTACGTATGTGTGCGTTATCGTGCCATTTGTTTTGTCAAAATATAATGTAAGTAACGTATCTATAGCTTTTTAGTTATAATATCATTGGCGCGGGCCACCTGACGGCAAACGGTCCCTAGAGCCTATGTATACTTGCAACATCGAATATATCACATTATATTATTTTATTTTTGGCGATCAATCTCTTAGTAGATTATTACTAGTTTCTTGCAATTATTTCAATGTTCCAACAAAATGGTGGCCCTGTTGTTACAACTTTCCAGGGAGTTTTTATAGTAAATCAGAATCTATGCTCCGCGGTATTATTTCCCATCCACTTCACTTGTGCCCAATAACCAAACTATATTACGTAAAACACCACCAACATTACACTATATAGAGTCAAATAACACAAGATTATGAATAAAATATAAAATCCACTACATTACATTCCAAGATCCCGCCAAAAACTCAACCTACAGTTTTATTTCGATTGTCAATAAAGTAACTCCTATACATTCATACATAACAAATGAACGACATTGAAGTTAATTACTTTAAAATTGAAAAAAGTATATCACTCACGGCGATCTAATTGCAAAATAAATGATCATAATTAAGACCCGTACACGGAAATAACAATTAAACACATCATACAAAAGTCTGTCATTTGCGAGTATTGAAAATACGATCTTTCGGCTCAATAGTAAATGAAAACATTAAATAAAAAATATTCTCCAAAGTTATCAGCCACAACTACATCTATACAAGTTTACCCTCAAAGGCCCAACGCATCTATGAAGCCCCTAATTTTAATTTTAGAGGGTAGTGATCACTCACCATCAGGTGTCCTGCACATTCGTTTCTCCCAATCACATAAAAATACGAATAATAATAAATCAGAATTCCTCTAAATAACACACGATATAAATATCTCATCGCATACCTCCCATAAAAGTTACCACCAGGTTATTCCAATGACATGTACTTTATTTTGGGCAATTATCGTAACTTCTTAACGTAACTAACTTTCCTAATTAATCCTATTTAATAATAAATCCGAATATTAGTTTGTCTGTTTGTTACTCTTTCACGTCTTAACTACTCGATCGCTCGTCATGACAATTATGTATACACATAGTCAGGAGTACACAAAACGACATAATTTTCATCCAGAAAAGAAAAACACGTTCCCGATGTTAGTCAAGCCGCGGGTAAAAGCTAGTATTCAATATTTTATGAAAACAAAAAAATATGTCAAAATATATTTTACATAGCTTGATTTCTCTTAATATATATATATATAACGTAAATCATTAAAACACGCTTTGATCGTAATTTTACGTAGAACGTATTAATTCACTGTCAGAAAAGAATAATAACATAATTAGTATTTCGATTCTGAAATTTAAACTACAAATAAGTGATTAAAAATTATAATTATATATATATATATTATAATTTGACAAGATTTTTTGTATGTAATTAAATTTAATTCAACCATTTAATAAAGGAAATAGAAACAAAAATACATTGTGATTTCATGTTTCCATTGTTATTGAAAATACTATACTGCTATCCAAAGACATGAGTGGATCTGCTGTTTAGTGCTATATTGAGTTTTACACATATTCAGAATCAGGAAGAAAGGTGTATCTCTTAGATTGTTTTTTCACACCTATGAGCTTCTGTTATCAAATCACACTCAATTAAAAACGAGTTAGGCATACTTCGCTAAAGACGTAAGCTGCTACAAACTTTCAACTTTTCTCCGTTTTTATTTTAGTTAGACGCGGCCCTTTAATATTCAACAACGAATATACTTTACTAGCTTCTGCTCGGGACTTCGTCCGCGTGGAAAAGTTACTTTGGACTAGCATTAACACGCAATGGAAGCTCTTAAAAGAAAAAAAAACGATTTTGAAAGTTTCTTCATTGGTGCTTCGCTCCTATTGGTTTTAGCGTGATGATATATAACCAATAGCCTTCCTCGATAAATGAGCTATCTATTACTGAAAGAATTTTTCAAATCGGACCAGTACTTCTTTAGATTAGCGCGTTCAACCAAACAAACAGAGAAACAAAACCTCCAGCTTTTTTAATATTAGTATAGATTTGCCCAAATAAAAAGTGGCAACCATAGTCGTGGCTGAAAAAAAACCTTACCAATCAGAGAACCTAAATTTAAAAATAACACTTACTCATTCGGATACGGTGGCTCTGGAAAATTGAGCGCTCCGCACTCATAAGCCGCTAATGTAACTCGAGCTATGTGCGGTCCCAAGTACAGCAGAAATGTATGTAAACCAGTGCCCAGACCGACTGAACTGCAAACACCCAGAACCACCCACCAACCCCACCAGGCTAATGTGGATACCACTAACTGAAATAATTACATTTACTATGTTATGCAGCACTTAGTGAGATTGGTTCGACTTCTATGAATATTTTATAATGATACAAGTATACAGTATATTTAAATTTCAAGGTAACATTTTGTTACTGTAATGGATTAATTCGTGGGGCGCATTAAAAACCTCCGGAATGAATACGAAAAAAAATACTGGTCAAAATACTGCTCAAAAATGAATTTATTTTTTCTCAAATTATTTTCCAAACAATTATGCAAAAATATATTATTAACTCAATCCGTTTTTTTAAGCCTCAGTTAAATTAAGAGGGATCCACCGGGTACACAGTTTTTTCTCACCCTATACTAATATTTTTGTAGACTTGGCTGTATCTGACTCATGCCTATGTCACAGCTATAAACGCTTTGCATGCTGATTGTTGTTAAAAGCAGTTTGCAGGTGAACGACACTTTGAGCATTATAATACTAATAAACATAATAAACTTAAAATGGTAGTAAGTCAAACTACGAAAACTTTAGTTAAATTAACAGTTACATATATGCAATATTTAAAATGGCGCCTAAAAGAAAAACAAGTGACAAATAGATGTCCAAACTACATTTTGAAGGCAAAGAGTTCCATTTTCAAATGTCGTAATTTGTTTTAAATTATCTCTGTGGCCAGTTCCGGAAATTTTTAGATCGCCTTATGTAATTATTTGATTTCTTTACTTTTTATGACTGTAATAATAAGCTATTTAAAAATAATGTATAGGCATTCTTCTAGATATATGAAACTTTTTTCTATTTTTGTGACTCAGTTTATTACAATAATGTCTTTACCAAAATGTGATAATAAGGGTAAGGTACAAATGTAAGATAAGGTAATGAACGAAGGTACGTTCAATCTGTTTCGATATGGAAATATAACTTACATGGACATAAACCTGATGCGGTCCACTTATATAATACGATAAAGCTGTGCCACTTGTTAATAAAATTATTGTAAGAGCGAGTAGTTTATACGATAGCAATCTGAAAAAATAAATAGAATGTATATTAATATATATACCGCCTCTGTGTTAAAGCAGCCAATATGCATCACGCAAACTTTGAAGACACGTGGTTAGATTTCCGTCGGGAGAACTAATTTGTAATTGACTTGAACTGACTACCATTAAACAAGTTGACTCTCCCCATATATTGAAGAATATTTGGTGCTAACATTTACAGGGGTCATATGATACATATGTTCCGTGTCCCTATGAATGTGAGCTAAGGCCTTACGTTACATATTTGCTGTGAGGAGTAGCCAGGAAACAATATTACATTAATTAAAATTGAGTTATTAAAAATTAGTAAATCTCTCCATCGCACCATCCATCCAATCCATCTACGCGTGTCGTTTTTTATAAGTTTTAGTCACCACAATCCCACTTTATATTAAACGACAATGTGGTCCAAGATGGTAAACATTTTAATAAATCTAAAGGGACTGGCTCTCAAGTGCAGCTGCCGAAACACGTCCTTGACGCTTGCCGGTAGATTTTCAAATTGAGGTTGGCAGTTAGCTAAGCGGGTTTAGAACAAGCCTATCATGGTATGGTTCCATCACATTGTTTTTCTTCAACGCAAGTTGCAATTCTTTCGAAAAGTTTCGAAACTACGCCAATCGACGAGGTTTCCGAACGAGGTAAATACTGAGCCACCCTCGCTTCAATGTAATCAGCGACGGTAACACAGGAAAGTATTTGACCCGTGCAACTATCCGAACATACCAAATTGGTGCTCAACGACAGCTTTTTAACTCGAAGCCAAACGGGCACTAGAAAATTCCATACCGTATTGTAGTTTCGTAACAACATTTTTCCAAAACACGGAGCCACAATAGAGCTTAAATCCACGCTTTATAATATAAATATGGACATCAAAACTAACTTGTTGAAATTGAAATATCTATTTAGGAATATTACATAGATTAGGGTTACCATTCGCCCTATTTTTTCCAGGACTTGCCCTATTTCTGAAATATCCTGGATAATGTATATGCCCTAGTATATAAACGGTCGTAGAGCTACTATCTTGTGATTTATAGATTAGCGCGGCAACTCTTTAAAAGTTAATGAGTTTATATCATTTTAATTGCGAATTACTATTACCTAACTATTGTTATCATACATTCTGTCATCCTGTTAATATCGTTCATCCTGTTTTCAAACCGGAATGTTCTGGTATTCATATCTACAAATCTTGTTATTTAAAATATGTGCATGGCAACTTTAACATAGATTAACGAATTAATGTATTGCAAACCGAACGATACTAGCTTCAATGTGAACTTTAATGGCATTTTAAATCGGTAGAGTAATTTACTATTTATAATTGGTAACACTGTCGGCTTATATAGGCTATCGTACCAACTTATATGAGCAAATTAAAAACTGAATTTCTGGAAGTTTGAAATCATCAATACGACGTATGCTGGCGTGGTGATTAATCCCTTTCTTTCATTTGGGAAGAGGACTATGACCCTGCAGTGAGTATATTACTCACCGATGTGACAGAATTATATGTGTAGTTATAATATATCAAAAAAAAAAAAGTAAATTACATACCTGTGTACACCTGTATTTATTAATATTAAGAGCTCCCGGAGGAAGTACTCTACCGTTGTTATCGGCCGCTTCCACAAAACCAAGCTGTCTGTATCCATTTGTGGATAGGCACTTTTGTTTCTACTAAAAAATATATATATAGCTATAATATAGGAATACACGCAGAGAAAGCTAAGGCTCACTAGTTACTAATCACGATGAATGATTTTGAACCGCTCGCTTAGGATAGACGATACTTTCACTATTTAAATATCGTACGATAGTAACCGGACGGGGAACAAAGAAACGAAACTATTTCTTACGGTTTGTGAACTCATGCCAATATTAAGATTATAATAGATTCGCTATAAGAATCAGACTAGCATACTATGTTCTTACATTACTCGTATCGGTTATTAAACATCGTATACAATCTTACATACTTTGCTTTTGGTGTCTTTTAAATTATTTATTTTACCAAATTGCTTGTGAATGCTTAATGCCACAAAGCATTTCCTTCCAGCAAACCAACTGTATTACAGAAAAAAAAGTTATTGTGGTTACTTTTAATTGGCAAGAAAATGAATAAAATAAAAATTATAATCATAATACGCTTAACACTGAAGTATAACTAAAATCCAAATATATAAATAGTATACATAAGCCCACTCATATATATATATGTACATACAAAACATGTACATACTAATTTATAAATATACAACGATAATAAAGATAATAGTAAAACAAACACGCACAACAAAAGTAAATTATAAATATAAATTATAAGACCGTGAATGAACACCTGTCTCCTATTTATTAAATAATAAATATCGGTGTAGTTGGATTTTAAAGTTAGTGATAGCTCCAGCATTTTGAAATTTACGCGGTAACGCATCCCATAATTGTATAGCAGTTATCGGGAAGAAGTTTGAATAGAGTGTAACATCTGTGCGTACAGAACAAAAGAGTTTTGCTGTAAGCAGAACGAAAATCACTACCGCGAGCCGTTCGGAACATAAATAGTTTCTGGAGATATTGTGGACATCCGAGGGTTAAAGAGGAGATCGAGGGTTAGATAAAAAACCATAGAGAAAATGTAATAGATATATGTGAATTCCGACGAGAACTGACATCAAGCCAGTATAGTTGTGAAGAAATTTACAAATGTGATCATACTTATGTAGCCCGAGGATGTACAAATACACAAATTTAGCAGATGACCGCGTTTATTGAGCTACTCTTCGCCCTCCCGGATAAGTTACATCTGCATGGTGAATGATGGGGAGTAACAGAGAGTTGACTAAATTTAGCTTGGTCTTGAATGGTAGATTTTTGCTTTCTTATTCGAGAGTACATGACATTCAAAATATTTTTACTTATATGTAAAACCCGTGATAAGTCTTGGGAAGTGTGCAGAACTAAATTCTTGGACTGCGTTTGTTTACTCAATTCTAAACTGAAACGTAAAATTTAAAGTTCTTTTAGAAGATTGTTCATTATCTCTTCAGGTATGGCTGATTGTTCAAGTCATACTTACGGGGGTATGACTTGAACAATCAGCCAAACCTGAAGTCGCAAACTATTTTTCTTGTGGATCTACTCTCCCTTGTTATGTACAAATTTCAAACCTAGATATCATTGTTGATTGATAGGCGTTTACTGAAATTACTCGAAAAGTTTTATATTAAAAAAAAACCGGCAAATGTAAATAATGCTCTTAATAGTACAGTCGACTAAAGTGTGCTATTAAAAACACAAAAACGCTGCTTCGTTGGGCATGAAAAATAAATAACAAAATGTCAATCGATTCCAAAAAATAAATAAAAGTAAACATCGAATGTTTATACTCCTACGCCGTTGACATAATTGAACCTCAAAGGTATTTTTTTCATTATATATAGATATATAGAATTATTTTGAACTAAATATACTTACACGGTCTCCTTTGGATGAGGTTGATGTAGTCCGTTGCGCGGACGCTGCTCTGTGTCAGCTTGTGCTGCCGCCGCCAGTTTGTAATACCCGAGACGGGCAAGCTAAAGGCAATGGAGAGATTATTACTTTTTCAAAGAAATTGCATTGTACTAGGAGTATTTATTTAAATTTTACAAAAAGAGTAACACTCCTTAAGACGTCTTACTGGTAAATAAACCTATTGACGCAAACTCGAGACTTTGAATTTCAGCCGTAGCCTGAGCAGTCAATAGTGATGCGGTAAACTGCTTAATGATATATCCGCACTCCGCAGTTTCGAAAACATCTCTGTATTTTATCCGCACAACGAATAAATTCATGAGAGCGGCGTGTACGGTAGATTTCACACTTTGTTGGTAAATTATGTCAACATTAGCCTCGCTCTTATAATTGATTTTTGTAAATTTATTATAACATTCTCATGTGACGCGTTAATGGAAAAGGAAGCGACTCATATCAAATTTCAGCCACCTCTCTCTCCCGACATCTTATTTATTCAGAACGTATTCATTTGAAAAACAACATTAAATAAACTACAATGAAATGTGTTTTCATTCCTAATTCTAATTTAATTGTACAATATAAGGAATATTGAATAGCAAACTATTTTAAATAAATAACTTCTAATTAATTTAGCAGATATCCGAACGCAAATATCTGAGACATCACTAAACCATAAAAACAAGTTTATTTTAAATTTTAAAGATGTCACGTCGACCTGTCTTCTGTCACTGTCGTTTTTAATAAATAGAGTTGTTATTGAAGACATCGAACAGATTTTCGTATTTTTAGGGAGTATTTAGCGAGGAAAGCCAATCGTAACTTATAGCACTATACTAGAGGACAAAATAACAGGTTCGTTTTGACATATGCTTACATACCTATTACAATGAAATAAATACACCAACTTTCGACTCATAATCAGATGTATTGCATATGACAGCACTCTGCATAAAAAACGTAGCGAGTTTACTTATAGGCTACATTTGTATTACATCATATAATTGTATGGTTATATTGTTACTGATTATAATCAACAAACAATACAAAGTAAATGTGGTTAGTCCATAACCTACATTTCATTTTATCTTCGATATAGTTAAAAAGCATCCAATATATCGAATTATCTACTAAATACATATACTCGAATAACAATCTGGTAGCAAATTGTAAGTAAATTACACGACAGATGACGTGACGTCAAACTGCTAGAGCAAATGGATATCAATCAGATTGACACCAAAAATTGAAGATGAATGACGTTCGGTCAAATTGTAAATTAACAGATCTGTATAATGCGAAATACTCTATGGTATATTTTGAAATTATAAAAAACTAGCGGGCCCGGCAGACGTTGTCCCGCCCTGATTATAAAAAAAATCCTTGACAAATTATATACCAAAACGTTCCTCATGAGTCACTTTATCCACTGTTGAAAACCGCATGAAAATACGTTCAGTAGTTTTTGAGTTCATCGCGAACAGACAGACAGACAGACGCGGTAGGGGACTTTGTTTTATACTATGTAATGAAATTGGCATCTCTAATAAATAGATATTATTTATAGATTTTTGACATAACGAAACATACACAAATTAATATTAAATTTGCCTTTAAGACAGTGAGTCTGTACTCCAAATCTTTTGTGTAAATTATAATATTTGGCGTCAAATATATAGCAAATATTTGGAACGCAAATGTTGCACAGTAGATTGTTGTTATCGGGAATATTTTTATTGTTCAATTAAAAAAAAAAATTACAATAGTAACAAAATGAAGCAATTAAATTCTGAAATAACACTATCAAATCGTGTTATTAAATGGTGAGAATATACAACAAGTATTTTACCTACTATTCTTAATTATATATATTGTTTGGTTCACATTACTTCGTTGATTATTCCATTTACGTTTTAGATACATATACAAACTTTTTGTTTAAATACGAAAAATTATAATAACTTAAAGTATTTTATCATGAGGAATATGATGGCTGTTATTAAAAATATATGTTTAAAATTATTAAAAGTATATTTTTATTTACTATAACACATTCTCTCAGACTTCCATTTGATTAGCCATCTTATTCATATCATATTCTCAAACTTACTTCTTCTAAAAGTAATTCTACTTTTTGTTGTTGAAGGGGCTTAATGGATAAAAAAACTTATAAGGATGGAAGGACAGAAGTGAATACTCAATACATTATAATAACTGTGTTCTGTTTTGAATTATTAAAATAATTATACTGTGAATTAAGCTTAATTTACTTTAATATGTTTTAATTTATTATTGAAATTTCATAATCTGTAAATTGAAATGTTATATATAATGTATACTACTAACGTACGGAGGTATATCTATGTACGTATATACACAGTATACATATAGCTCATGGGAAGCGTGTGGTGACGACGACACGAGTTTCACGCTATTTGTTCACCCAAAAAAAGTGCTAAAGAGGTTTTCACTTCAAAAATAAATAATTAGAGACGCGCTGCTACGCAACATTTCTCGATAACCACAAGGTTTCAACCGTTAAGACTTGGCCGAGAAACGTGTCATTTATTAAGGAAATATCACGGTTCTCAACGCTCTTATGACACAAATACTCAGGTAAATTATCGCAGTTTGACCTTTTCGAGATAAAGGAATCCCCACTATTCAAAACCACTAGCCGAAAAAAGACTAAACATTACCGATTACATAGATAAAAATGATAACCTAAATAAGTATACGTTTCATTTTTCAATAAATAGAACCTGCGTAGTAAGTTATTTTAAAGAAAACCACAAACAAATTCGATTTTATTTCTCAAAATATTTCAATAAGGACTTCTTTTAGGTTTTAAACGTGACCGAAATCTCACGTTGAAGGTAAATGACGATGTGATTACATCATAACACACCAAACCTAGAGAGGACGTGTTTTTATATGCAGCTACCGAAACACACCTATGGGTGTATGACAATAAATTTTCAACCTGAGAGTAGCATTAGCGAAAACCGTGGTTTTCTCGCGACCTTTTCCTTCACTGAAAGCATTGGCTACTTGCAACATCCGAACCAAAATGTATCGACGCGGTGTCCGAACTAGAACTGTACCGTCGTTACTTCAAAAATCATCATGACACTTTATTTTCGTCAATCAAAATCTACTGAAACATCATAACTCATAAAGAATATCAATACGTATGTACCTACAAACATTTTGATTGAAAAAGTATTTAATACAAAATGATTTACTACCAATTCTGCAAAAAAAAAGTACATTAATAAAATATATAATAATTGTAATAGAGAATGTAATTTTTTCTAAACACATATGTTTTTGTTTTTAAATATGTCGACACGTATTTTAAACTATCGGAGTAGTAATAGTGATAATAAAGTTATTCTACTGCTATCGACATGATATTTCACGGGAAAGATGCCAAAGAAATAAATAATTCTTACAGTAGACATACCCAGAAATATGTAGTTACCATAGGGTGTGCCAAAATATTATTTCCTTTGTTCGTGCTTTGTTTATTTTCAGAAAACAATACTAGGATAAGGACCCCATTAAAATTGTACATCTTTCACCTTTCTTTTGTATTCGTAAAAATTGTACAAGAAAAAATTACATAGATATTGTCACCTTAAAATCGTAACGGTTCGGTTCTTAACGGTTTTCCACGTAAGTACAAAAAATCAGAATACTACATTTTCCATGAATTTTATATGGGACTAGCGGGCCATTCTCGGGTCCACTGGAACACGCACACAAAATTTCATCAAAATCGGTCCAACCGTTTAGGAGAAGCTTAGTGACATACACACGTACCGAAGAAATTTATATATAAAGACTAGCGGGCCCGGCGGACGTTGTCCAGCCTTGATAATAGAAAAAAAATCCTAAAAGTCAACCGCAGCGGCACCTACCGGGTCCAATTATAAATCTAAACCATTCTCGGGTCCACTGGAACACGCACACAAAATTTCATCAAAATCGGTCCAACCGTTTAGGAGAAGCTCAGTGACATACACATGTACCTACAGAAGAAATTTATATATAAAGAGAAGATATAACAGACAATTAGTCTACGTGACATCTGTTATTTAATAATTGATTATTTCTAGGTATATAATTAGCTAGCTAGGTATATAACCTATATTAATTCTAGGTATAGTTCAGTCTGTAGGTCAGATTAATATTTTACGTGTTTTTACGAATAAAGTTTCAATTTCATATTCTCCAATAATTTATTATGTTGCCTATTCATTCTTTCATAAAACGTTCACTTGATATACAAATCAAATCCGTTCCGATTTATAAACGCAAGATAAACTACAAAATATACACAAAAAGACAAACGTCGTGCATAGAAAAAGAAAAAACATAAAATTGTGCATGTGTTCAAAATTGAATTAAAATAGTATTATTAAAGTGTGACAATAATTATTAGGAAAATAATTAGTACTACGAAAACATCAATCATGCAAGAAAGGTTAAAAAATTAACCCACAAAAACACCAGCTAAAAGAAACGATATAGATAGAAAAATATGCTCTTCTGTAAATATACTAGGTGGTATCCGCGACTTCTTCTGCGTTGTTTATTGACATTACAATATATTTTATGTACCTATATTCAAAAAATAAACATTAACAAAATTTAATGCAAAAATATAATCCTCTATAACATATTCCTCGCTCTTCCGCATGCACGCCACACGACTTACCCCATAGAAATTTATAGAACTTTTTTACAATAATCCTTATTGTTTCTTTTTTTTTTGATGCGACTACGCTATTGATCTAGCAAAGTCTTAACGGCTTCACCGGACTACACTTATTGTTTCAGAAATACTACGAATATAATAATAAATTCAACAAAAACAATACGACTCACTGAAGCGAGATGGCGAGCACCAGACAAACTATACATGAAGAATGTAAATTTAACGTCTGTACCTTTTACATTTTTGTGAAAAAATTTTTTGCAGTTGTCTTGGAATAAGTAATAAAATACATTTCAATCATTTTTAGAAATGTCTGTCTGTTTGTTTGTTTGAACACGCATCACTGCTAAAGTGCTGCGTTCACAACATAACCTAAAATCATAAAGCATATCCCCGAGTAACATTCAGTCTTGGTTTGATTAAAATCGGTTCACTCTATCAAAAGTTATTGTAATTTTAATGACAACTCGACTTAAGTTCGAGAGAAAAATAGATAAGTAAATGGACTTAATACATTCAGATGATTTTATTAATCACTGTTTTTTTACATTCGGTTTCACGCGAACAGATTTCACGGTTTCGCGGGCACAACTAATATACAAGAAAATCGATAGTTTTCGTGTGAGAACGTGCTTTACATGAAAACTACTGACAAAATGAACGTAGTTTTTAAATTTATATAGAACTGAACTAGAGAAAAAATGTAGACTACATTACCATATACCGAAGACACTAATGTTAGAATTAGGGTGAAGAATATTGCAAACGTCAGTCCAAATTAAATCAAGGTAAAACACCAAAAGCATTTTTACACTTTTTTAACCGACTTCAAAAAAAGGAGGAGGTTATCAATTCGTCTGTATGTTTTTTTTTTTTTTTTTTTTTATGTTTGTTACCTCATAACTTTGGACTGGATGAACCGATTTTGATTATTCTTTTTTTATTTGGAAGCTGGTACTTCCCGTGTGGTCCCATTTTAATTTGGTCCAGTTCCGACAACGGCATCCAGTGCAAAACCGTATAAGTTTTAAATTTGCATTAGGTATGTACACGACAAATAGACGAATAACTCAATATCACGCTAACCGATTTCGATGATTCATTTTTTATTGGAAAGGACGTACTTCAAGGGTAGTTTGATGAGAGTTTGGTTAGGTTCTGATTATGGGATCCGTGACAAAGTAAGAAAATGCAAAACCGTATAAGTTTTAAATTTGCATTAAGTATGTACACGACAAATAGACGAATAACTCAATATCACGCTAACCGATTTTGGATGATTCATTTTTTATTGGAAAGGACGTACTTCAAGGGTAGTTTGCTGAGAGTTTGGTTAGGTTCTGATTATGGGATCCGTGACAAAGTAAGAAAATTTCAAGAAACGAGCCTACTCCTTTCTTAAGGGTCGACAACGCATCTGTGTTTCCTCTCGTGTCGCAGGTGTCCATAGGCGGCCGTGATCACTTACCATCAGGTGACCCGTATGTTCGTTTGCCACCAATATTATAAAAAAACTGTTCAATTCTTAGGAGCCTATTGTGCTTATGTTCGTTGCTGTGTTGCAACATGACGCAAGCATTGTAATTACATTACTTAAGGTGTATTATGTGTGAAGCGATGGTAGCCGAGTTGGTGGTAGAAACTATCGCGGATTATTGATAAGGTTGCGTTCGTACCAAACGTTACTTATTGTACAACCAATTGAAACCATATCGCATACCATACCGCAAAAATGCGCAAATTGTAATATACTTAAGGCGGAACGGAGTTCGCGGGCACTGGTAGTAAAATATATTTATGTACACTAAAAATGGAAAAATAAAGTAAATTTTCAAAAAAAAGTATTAACCGACTTCAATATCTATCAAAAACCCATAAGGCACTAAAAAGCGGAAAATAAATAGTTTATCAAATTAACCAAATTAAATAAAACATATGAATATGTGTGCTACCTAGAGATATATTAGAAGTCGGTGCCAACTGAAAATCGTATCATCTACATAGCTACAAAAAGTTTAAGTTCACTCTCGCGTCTCTGTAATACTTTTCTACCTGGAACACATTTGAAATTTCGGTTGGCACCGATTTCCAATACATCTCTAGGTAGCACACTTATTCATATGTTTTATTTAATTTGGTTAATTTGATAAACTATTTATTTTCCGCTTTTTAGTGCCTTATGGGTTTTTGATAGATATTGAAGTCGGTTAATACTTTTTTTTGAAAATTTACTTTATTTATATCATAGGAGGCAAACGAACAAGTGGGTCACCTAATATTAAGTGATTATCACCGTCCATAGACACTCGCAACACCAGGGGAGTCGCAAGTGCGTTGCCAACCTGTGTTCGGGAGGGTAGGGGGAGGAAAGGAAGGGGAAAGGGGAATGGGAGGTGGGCCTCCGGCGCTCTCACTGACCGAACCAAACGCAACAATGCAAGCACAGTAACTTCACGTCAGTTTTCTGTGAAAGGGTGGTAGTACCTCGGGCGAGCCGACCATTCACGCTGAAACCAGTAATAGCTTCAGCGTGGCTCTACCACCTACAAAAACGGACGAAATCACGAGAACGAGCTTGTTAAGTAAAGAAATATTTTACATAGTTCTATTCGCCATTACTTCAATTCATTTACGTTACTTTAATTATGAAAATTGTACACATATATTTTTAATTTATTTAATATCATACATTAACTTAATAGATAGTAACAATTATAATAATTGTTAATCTATTGATTTTTATGTCACTTTATAGGCCTTCATTATCTTCTTACCCTTATCCCACCTAAGTAGGGTCGGTACAACATGTTTTCCTTTTCCACTCTCCCCTGTCAGATGTCATATCAGTATTCACATCTTTTACACGCTTATCATTTTTCACACAATACATCCATACCTTTTTCGCTCCTCCTCTACTGTTATATCCGTCCACCATTATACTCAAAAATTTTCTATTTAAATGGTTTTCATCTTTCCTTATGACATGCCTATACCATGCTAACCTATTACTCCTCAACGTCTCTTGCACTGGTGCTACTTTCAAACTACCTCTGATATACTCATTCTTAATCTTATCCATTCTAGTCACACCAAACATACACCTTAACATTCGCCCCATGTAATTTTCTCTCACCCGTCTCTTTCGTAGCCCAGCACTCAGATGCATACAGCGTGACTGGTCTAAATTAATATAATATAATAAATTATAATTTTGTTCAATGCAAATTACAAATCAACATTATGTAATTTAAATTTACCTTTACTTTACATAACTTGAACGATGTTATTTATTGCATCTTATAAAATAAAAAAAAGTGTGTGTGTCCTTATGTACACGCGTGGGAAGTTATTTGGCGTAACAAGATACAAATCATTTCAAAAATTTTATCTTTCGCCTTATTCTACGTTTGTAGAAAAAACGACACTAACAATAGAAAAAAGGTATTTAATACATTGAAAGTTTTAATACAAAGAAATACAAAGAAACAAAATGTTGACTATAGCTAACTTCAGGGTTTGTGACGGTGTGCGCGCGCCTCGTAAAAATTTACTCTCATCATTTTCCCCTAACGCACCAAAAGAAGTATAATTTCAATATTTATGTGCAAAAGTACAGGAACATCTTAGTGTAACTGTTTCGTCTAAATTTTAATAAAACTATTGTAGCCGATACCATTACAGTATCATAATAGCTCAAGAGTCACGAAGCTAGCGACACTCGCAACCCACAATTTAGACAAGCCCTTAGAAATCGTGACAGTTTTAGTTATCAATTACTTACTTACCTAGTAAATAAACATAAACACTCGTATTAACCAGATCAATATTACTACCAGTCCTTAGACTGTTAATCAAAAAGGTTATATACACAGTGGTAACACAGATAAAACTAGACCTTATACAGACCTTTACTGATAGTTTCAATGTAGCAATAAGCAACTATAATATTCAAAATAAAAAATAATAAGAAAGCTTCATTTAAAAACAGTAAGTGTACGTATGTAAATCAATGTAGGTACAGTCCTCGCCAAACTTTCTGACCCCCCTGAATATAGTTGCGGAGAACACAGATTTAGATATAAATATGTATTATATTATGTACTAGCGGGCCCGGCGAACGTTGTCCCGCTCTGATAATAAAAAAAAAACCTTGACAATACTTAAACCTTCCTCATGAATCACTTTGTCTACTGATGAAAACCGCATGAAAATCCCGTTCAGTAGTTTTTGAGTTTATCACGAACAGTCAGACAGATAGGCATGACATAGGACTTTGCTTTATAATATACTAGCGGCCCCGGCAGACGTTGTCCCGCCCTGATTATAAAAAAAATTCTTGACAAATTATATACCAAAACGTTCCTCATGAATCACTTTATCCACTGGTGAAAACCGCTTGAAAATCTGTTCAGTAATTTTTGAGTTTATCGCGAACAGACAGACAGGCAGACGCGGTAGGGGACTTTGTTTTATACTATGTAATGATACTAATATACCATCGAGACAACTTGAGGATAAATAAATACCAATTTTAAATTGACTATATTACACGCGAGTCCGAACTTACGGCTATATTCAGAGCGGCCATAAAGATTGACGAGGCGTTCAAAAGTAAATAATCTTTTATTTCTCTTTTGACATAACGCGAAACAGTTCATTAGTTAGATGCTCGATTGTGAAAAAAAAACCGTAATACACATTTCACGATTACGAAGTCGAATACCGCAATTATTAAAACGACCAGTGAAATTCTGACATCACAACATGACGAAATGAATTTCACTTTCAAAAGCCCGTCTCTCATTTCACTATCGTTGGAGGCCGCACGAGATGCGACCGCTATAATAAACCGCTAAGTTGTTTTTTTTTGCAATATACTTATTTAATATATCAGTCGTTACATTTAAAAATTAGCTAAATCCAATTTTAGCCGTTTGTAATATTTTACGTTATTTTTCAAGATCGTTAAAATCGTTTGTGTTTTTTTTTTTGTCGAACTGACTACGCTAGTGACCTAGCAAGGTCTTAACAGCTTTACCGGACTACTAAGGCGAGCGCCTTAAGGCACTCAGCCGTTTAAACAAATTTTGTATATCATTACATGTTTATAAAACAAAGTTCTCTGCTCCGTCTGTTTGTCTGTTCGCGATAAACTCAAAAACTACTGAACGGATTTTCATGTGGTTTTCATGAAAGTGATTCATGGGAAGGTTTAGGTATATAATTTGTCAAGGTTTTTTTTGTTATCAGGGTGGGATAACGTCCACCGGGCCCGCTAGTGTAAAATATGAAGACATTTTTTTTTTCGAACTGACTACGCTATTGGCCCAGCAAGACAACAGCTTCACCGGACTACATCAAACATGAAAATCATAAAAAAAAACTAAAAACTGTATGGACGACAAAATTTAAACTTCATTCACGGTGTATAAAAATTGGACATTTTTTTTAAATTAAAGACAATTATTTTAAATTAAACATGTTATAGGAACGATTAAAAATTGATTTAGCTCATAAAGCTCAAAACTCATAAACAACGGAAATGTTTAAATTAGTGACTACGTTTTTTTTTCAACTATTATTTCGGTGGATATGACATGATAACTATTACATATTTATTTTACTTCAATACAACTGCAATATTTCTTCAAACTGATGAAAATCGGAACAAATGAGATGTAACGAAAATCAGCTGAGCTGTTATTAATAATTCGGTTACGGTTGTCGTATATTTCGTGTGGATTCTTTTCAGAAATGCTTTTAACATGCAAAGTTGAACCTTGTGTTTAAAAGAACTGAGTACTTTTATCAAATAAATAAATTAAAATCGCAACTGAAAATACACTTTACACGATATGCTAATAAAGTTTATTATTGTATAAACATTATTTCTTGAATGATTACGCGTGGTGTGATCGTGGCGTGACAGCGCGTGCGCAAGGCTACTAACCTGTATTTGGACGCAATACCGCTCGTTAAATTAAGTGAATCAACTTCACTGTTTATTGAAAAATCTATAAGCATTCAAATTTGTTTGTCAACACGTGACTTGGTCACGTATCATGACAATGGATTAAAATTCATTAAGGTACTACATTCGGATAAGGTGCTGTAAGTTACATTGTTCCAAAAACAATATAATTACGTAATATAAACTCTTTGCAGAACATATTTAAAGATATGTAAGCTGTTAAAATGTGGTTGGAATACAAAAAAAATGATATTTATCCTAAGTAATATTATTTATATATCAATATATACATAAGAGAATAACTAGACGACATATTAAGGCACATCCCAAACAAGGAGGGGGCTATTAGTACTTGCAGGGAATTGCTTGTAATAATATAAAAACTTCATTCCGTTTAGCTGTCACCTTTTTACAACTAAACCGCTCAGTGAAAATTGGCACAAAAATAACCAGAAATTTAAAAACGAATATAGGCTGCATATTATTATAAATATAGGCGAGTACAATATATATTTTTTTTTTAGTTTTGTGAAAAAACACTCAATAGTTCATTAATACGATAAACAAGCAGACTAAGTCGCGAGTACAGCTAGTTTATTTATAATGATTAGTAAATATCAGAATATGCCGACTTCATTAATTTATTACAAAAATATGTGACAAAATCTCTCAATGAAGATGCTACAATAGAGCCTAGAAATAAATGTCAGAATATAAGTCACCAAAAAGCCATATATTTTTGGTTCTTTTGTTTTTTTATCTGTTATGAATAAATGTAATTAACTAGTGCTCTATCATTAATAATAATAGGTAATTATAACATATTTCATGGGCTTGTTTTCAACGTTATCATAAACTTAGTAGGTTAATTAATTACAAATCCATAATCAACAATTATTGTAACACGATAATTTTAAATATATGTTCCTCGATAAATATTTAAACCAATATTATAAGATATAAAAAACAATGGGTGAACCAGAAAATGTTTGCATTCGTAACAAAATGCCTAATTGTAAATTTTTTTTTAGATCCATCATTTACCAATATGAGTACAGCCTGAACTTACTGTCGGACCGCAGCTCAGTTTTTTCTGCTGTAATAAGGAATAGGGGTCTATCTAACTAAAGCACAAAGCATAGAAAAGTTTACTAGTCTATATAGCCTTAGTAAAGTATATTTATAGTGATTATAATTTGTTGTTAAGGCTAACAAAAGTAATAGATATGCTTTTTCTCATGATTCCATATATGTAAAACTCTATATTGCAAAAATGGCTGATGCCATTCTTTCTTAACATGGTAGTTACATATTGTAGTGAAGTGGAGGTAAATTCAGTGAAACATTTTAGTCCCTCACTTTTTTAAGGTCTGAGGAGCATAATATAAAAAAATGTGACAATAGTACTGATCAATATAATTAACGACAATAAATATATAGATAATGTTTTAAATATAATATGAGGTATTTCATGTTAAATCAGGTCTCGTATAAGTTTTAAAACTATCAAGAGAAGTATATTCCATAACTGAATAACTACTAAGTCTCAACCTGGCCTCACTTATGCACATTATTCACAAATAACAGAAGAAACAATGGTAAAAACTTTAATTAGATAGTAAATAAGTAGTCTAATTCTTTATTCTTCATATTACTTATATAGTTTTATACTTATTATTATTATAGCATACTATTAGTGTTACAGAATAAGAAGTTTGAAAGAATTTTTAAAAAGTTTTTATTACTAGTGATATATATTATTATGAACTCACACTGATGCCATATTTGTGTAAAATATTAAACCTTCAAGTATGAACAATTGGATATGTAACTAGCTTAACAACAAAATTAGAATAAAAATATAGTTATCATGAATTACAATGAATGATGCAATCCATTTAATTATCACATATATTACTTCAAGTAACTCATAACTATAAGTGCACTAAAAAGCAAACACTAATATGTTATATGATGCATTAAAAAAAATTAATAGACAATTTTTTAAGAAATTATTTCAAAAAGGTTGCAATATATTCTACAAAATAAAATGCTTCACAAAACAGCTGGCATAAAAAAAAAAACAAAGTACATAGACAAATGCAATCAGCTTTGTACCAGCTCATTTTTGTTGCCTGATGCACGTTGACCCCTTTTTCTGCATTCTGTGCGTAATTGTTCCTTATTCATTGCAGCTAAAGCTTCAGGGCTTACGAATTGACGTATTCTCCCACCATCACATACTGAGTTATGATGAGGTATAGGCACCGTTTTAGCCTGATTTCGAACACGTCTTGTGCCTGCCATTTCTGTGATAATGTAACCTAATTGAATTTGTTAATGGTGTTGTTTTTGTTTGTTATATATTCAAGTCTTTTATTTATATATGATTAAACTAAAACACTTAGTAACATAGAACTCCTTTTAAATTTACAACAACTAAAACAACCAGAGTTTGCAAATGAAATAGCTATTGCAAAATAAACTTGAAAATATCTAATAACAACTTTGAAAATAGAAAACAATGCTATTGGTTACTTGGTAGGTATGCTGAAATACTATAATTATAACACTGTAAAGCGCACAATTTTTTAAAAATAAATTTAGAATGAAATAATTATAAATTTATATGTTTGAAACAAAAAACCTCGTTTTCATGCCCATAATAAAAACTTAAATATTAAAGCAAAGAAAACCAAGAAGGTTTTGCCAGTTTCAATTTTTATTCGTAATATTTGGAGACCATAAGTTCGTGTTACTATGTGTAAAATGAAATATGTAAAGATATTGATTAATTATGCGCAAACAAGCCTAATATTACCATTACTTACAGGAAAAGGAAAATAAATTACAAACAGAATCTTCATTAGCACGTCCAAAATAAATACAAGCAATTTTCAGCCCCTAATTAGAACATAAGTTTAAAATAAAGACAAAATTTTACGGATAAATCAGCTGAAAATAAATGCAACTCATAACCTAGAATGATAAGGTTCACGGTTCTGTATAAGAGAGTAAAAAATACTCACCTTATGTAAACACTACGTTTCAGCACTACTACAAGGATGTATAAAATTTCATACAACTTGTAATAAAATTTTCACTCACAAAACACTTCCACAGAAAGTGAAATTGAAAACCAAACTCATTGAAGTTTGTAATTCAAAATTATTGCCTGTATTATAAAACTAGTTTAACAATTATTTCATAAACGTGAATACTAATATGTTACTTCATTATATTTTTAATAATTGAATTAGCAGTACTCTATGCTACATAATATAAATATAATAATATATAATACACTTTGTTCCAGTATGAGACAAAAAAAATTATCTTCAAAATATACGCGATGTGAATTAATTTTCCACTGCGTGAATTTCGGGATATTATTTTGTAATGGTAGCATTGAACAGATACTGACGTGTACTTACGAAGCTAAGCTTAAAAGACTTATGTCCTACAGCCCTATCAATTAAAAATGACATTTACTGTTTGGTATAGTTAATACCTACCCTTTCGTATTGCTAGAATGGAAAGGAGATAATAATATCTTAAAATGGGTATTGATCTAAAAAAAAAAGGCAACTGACACCTATGAGATAAAGGTTCCATAATTACCAGTAAAAGATTACTGTAGCTAGAGAGACATGTTGTGTATAATTAATATTTGGCCAAATAGTTTTCAAAACAAGACTATCAAAAAAACAAATTCGTGTCCCTTTTTGTAAATCGGTAGGTACTTGTATAAAAATTATAAAGCACTGAAAGCTTTCTTTCAAATTTTACCCTTTAGCTCCAGTAACTCCATATACATTTCATACATTCTAATTCATTCATCTCATACATAAAAATATTCTACTTCTCGTTGCCACAACTGAACACGCCATACGTATATCTTCCCTATAATATAAAGTAGTATGTAAGTATAACCAAATGGTATATATATTTTTAGTGGTGAATTAGCAAAAACAAATAAATGCTGTATTTTTTACTAATAATGACTATATACTCCGTTGGAAGGTTTCTCCAAGCTGGCACTCTTTGGGAGTAGGTATCTACCACAAAGATATGTGACAACCACAGAGTATAATAAGTATTATAGGAAGTGACAACTGACACATACTTATACATATACAGTTCTTTAGTTTCAATTGGTGACGTCATTTCGTAAAAATTCAAACCGGAACTAGGGATGTTCAGTAGTAAAAACATCGATTTATATTAAATCAGTCGTACAATTCACATTTCTACTTTGCCGGTTTATGAAGTAGAAATAAAAGATTTGAATGCGATTATGTACATATAAAAGTTTTGAGGGCTAATTTAATTTTAGAAAAAATTTTAATAAAAATTTGATATAGAATTTTAAATTATATAGTGTATAAAATGTTAAATAAATAAACAAATACAAGCAATAAAAAGTTTTAGTGAAGTTTCTAAGAGTTCATTATTTAACTACTTCCATCTGCAAATTATGCTGCTCGTTTGTTGGAATTTTGATACTAACACGCACATGCACGCTTGCATACACTTATATACATATATTTGAAAGAGAAAGTTAAATGAAAGAGGAGTAACTCTTTTTCGTCACGTGATGATTCCTATTAGTGAACTACTATTGCAGGCCAGGTCAATGGAACTCTACTGCAAATTAATAGCTGTACATGAACAATACAGTAACAGACAAAGCTAGAAAAAAAAATTAATGCCTGGAGTCCCTCCACACGGAAGAAGTGAAACTTCGTAATGTGGAAAGGAAAATAGGAAGGGGTAGAAATTGATTTTTAGTGAATTCATATTGTTTCTTTAAGACAAACTTTATTAACATTGCTTACGATTCACAATTGATCGCATCTTTGAATTATCATTTTCGAGTGGAGAAATATCTAAATCTATAACATTTACAATGGGATTATGATAACTAAAGTAAGATACGAAATGTTTGATTATTTTTCTCGCTCTATCTCTTTCTATTCCTCCTCCTTAGGAGTGTTGAACGTTTAACGCAACAGTGCTTTCATACCCCCTCCATGGTAGCGTTAAACGTTTACCTTAAACGTTACAACCTTGTTGGAAGTCGCATTAGAATTTTCACTTTAATAATCGATTTTTATAGTAACCGAACATCCCCATGATAGACGTTATGACGTTACCATTGAGCATTGTCATTTGTCAACAATTTTTTTGTATGTTTAACAAGAATTTATAAATAATTCCTTTTGTTATAAGTATTAAATTTGAAGTCATATTGTGAGTTTGGATTAAACCATGGTAAATCAATATTTCTTAATTATTTTATTATTTTGATGTTTTTTATGATATATAAGATGTCCTTTGTTTCAGGCTGGATATTCTGAAGATCAACTGGCCGGTGAGTAGTAACTTTTATTAAATTTATTTTGTGTTTTGCTGCAACTGATATATTTTATTAGTGTGAGATAACGACTGGCGGTATTGAGGTCGATACGTCTCGTCGGGCTCGACTGAATCGTAAGTGAGCAGAGAGGGCGCGTCACGACCTATGACTCGTCAATCAACTTCTTTACTAAATGTGGCGGCCATAACAAACGCCCTACTTTCCTTATACGGGTTGAATTTTAAAAAGAACGAGGCAAGGGTACTGGCCACCTGGTTTTTAAACGCAGTGCATTATTGCCGCCTGTCGAAACATGTTCATGTACGATCCGCCCGTTAAGCCGCACCTTACCTCTGTTGAAGGTCCATATCGGTATATATCTTATTGCCAAGAAACTGTAACAATACTATCGCTAATACGAATATATATGTTTTGACAGAGTTTCAGGAAGCATTCCAGTTGTTCGACTCGCGCGGCGACGGTAAGATCCATGTTGCGCAAATTGGTGATGCATTGCGAGCTCTCGGACAGAACCCCACTGAGTCTGATGTTAAAAAGTTTACCCTCCACCTGAAGCCTGATGAGAGAATATCCTTTGAAGTGTTTCTACCTATTTACCAGGTATGCATGGTTTTATCTATTTTTATATGAATGCATGTTGGTATATCTAAGATACATAAATGCCAATATGTTCTGAGTGAACACCGTGAAAGTTAAACAAAATGCTAGCAATTTGTTAATACAATTTTTTAGATCAATGGTAATTTATGATGGTTTTTAAATTTGGTATTACTACTCTCCACACCAGTAGATTAATATACCTATAATGAATTAAATATGTATGATAAAATTAACTGTGCTTAATTACATATAACAAAAAATATAACTTAATCCATATAATAAATACTTGGCTAAAAAAAATTCTACTACATAATATGTAAGGTAGGTTTGTATAGTAATACCTTTTAAAATTACTAATCAGTAGATTATATATACACCAACTTAGTCAAATATTTCTAAAGTCTGCGTTTCAATTAATTATTTTACGTCCGGCAGATGTTGTCCCACTCTGATTATAAAAAAAATCCTTGACAAATTACATACCAAAACATTCCACATGAATCAATTTATCCACTGGTGAAAACCACATGAAAATCCGTTCAGTAGTTTTTGAGTTTATCGCGAACAGACAGACAGACGTGGCAGAGGACTTGGTTTTATAATATTTATTGATAATGCAAGGTTCCAAAAACAATTGTGAATTCTTTTAACTCATATGTTTTATACTATGTTTGTGTGTTTTATACTGTTTTATACTATGTAATGAAGAGAAATGATGGGCTCTTTTAAGCCTTTTCTAACCTTTCTAGTCTCTTAATAAGCCTTTTTTACTGTATGGACTGCTTGGATAGTACATTGATTTAAGTTGTCATCCTGTTGTCACAGAATCGAGTGTTATAGCTTTCAATCCCAGACAGTACAATTATTTCTATAATTAATTTATGTAATTCTATAAATGATTTGTATAAAAGTCTACAGACACAGGCTATAGAGCAAGAGCTGTCTTCATAAAAAAAAAGTGTTAAGTTGGTGTCTCTACTATAACATCTTGCTATACTATAATTTTTACAGAACTAATTTAAATTGTTAAAATTTCATGTTACAGTTCTATAAAAATTTAAGGAAACTTAAAAGGCAAACAACATTTTTATCTATATTTTACTAATTACATTTAAATTGAATTCCAAAGTATGACATCATGTTCGGTACCTTTGTTATCAGGTTTAACATATAAGTCACTTAGTATATCATGTATTTTAATAGGTTAATAAAATGTAAACTTTGATTACTAGTCTAAAATAAATTGAATTTATTTTGTACAATTTTTTAGATTAGTTGAGTTATTAATTTGTAAAAATTGTTAAACTAATTATCAAATTAGATCTCAAAGTTCTTTATGAAAATATCACATAAAATTAAGACTATAGTTGCAGCCTGGTCTAAACTACATTTCAAAATGTTCTTTATTTTCTAATAGCTTTTAAAGCAATGCCTTAGAAACTGACGCCCTTTTCTAATTCTAGCCCATTCATCATAGCTACATTCATGTAGCCATATTTTAATTTTACCCAAAACAACTTTGAATGTTTATTTTGTAGTCACATTAATTATACGATAATCTCAAAAACAAGTAAATTAATTGTGATCTTAATATTTTAAATTTGCCAGGCAATATCGAAAGCTCGTAGTGGAGACACTGCCAATGACTTCATTGAGGGTCTGCGTCACTTTGATAAAGATGGCAATGGGTTCATCTCCTCTGCAGAATTGCGGCATCTACTCTCCACTCTCGGAGAAAAACTGAGTGATGATGAGGTAATTATACATATGTATCCTTAAATACTAAACTTAACTAATACACACCTATATTTAGATTACTTACATAGATTATTTTTTCTTATTTGCTTCTTTGGGCACATAGTACATAAAACCAAAGACCTAATAAATTATTGTCAAATTTTACTACTCAAAAGTAAATGTATTTTCTCTTATGTTATGAAAATAATATATTGTAATAATTATTAATATAGTAACATAAAATGCCCTACTATATATACCGTTGTATATAAAAATATACACATAATGTTTATTTAGAAAGATTATAATATTACTATAAGTAATATATAAGTAAATAAAAACTAATAAATTAATTTACAGTGTTATATTAAATATTGTACTTGAAGCATGGATAAACAGTGATGTTCTTAAAGACAGCAAAGATCATGAGATTAATAATAGCTCAGGTACACATAATTACTGATTCCTAAATTGTCAGTATTCCAAACTCTCCTATAACTTGTATAATATGAGAAATGACCTAAATATGACTTAATAAAGTATTGAAATCTTTGTGAAAGGAGAAAAAATTTTAAAATACATTTCTTTCATAAAAAATGTTAAAATGTGTATTTTACTGATACCCATGCATGTACATTAATCAATCTCTCCTTTACCAATTCTGTGCCTACTTTAAAAGTTATAGTATATTTTATGTGTATTTTAAGCTACGTTTTGATGTAAAAAAAAAAGAAAAAAAAATTGCCCAAGTTATTAACATTTCGAAAAATTTACTTTCAGTTTTGAACTGTAAAAAAAAGTTTTTTTCGAGTTTTATTTTATTTTCAAAAAGAGTAATTATTCTTCTATATAAATCATATAATGTTTAATATTTTATTGTAAATTTGTTCAATTCGAAAAACTACTTCTAAAAAATCTGAATTTCACATGTGACTGTTCTTTAGAAGCCCATAACTTGACAAATAAACGTGATAGAAAAAATAAATACATGCATACACATTCATACTTACTAGAAGTCCAATTAGTCTAAATATGAACGAATTTCAGAACCTACTTTTTTTTTCATTGTTCCGCTTCATGTGAAATGCCCCACACCTTGTATTAAAATAATCAGTAAACTGCAGGTGTGCTTTGTATGAGTAAAATGTTAAAAAAAATAGTTGATGTATTCCTCTTGTGGGCCCGGCTGACGTTGTCTCGCCCTAGTAATAAAAGACCTTGACAAATATATCTAAATCTACATCATAAATTACTCTATCTACTGGTGATTCACATGAGTATCAGTTCAGTAGTTTTTGAGTTTATCGCAAACACACAGACAGATAGATAGACAGACGTGGCAGAGGATTTTGTTTTATACTATGTATTGATATTCATACTGAAAGTATTGTTGTATGTATGTCCAGGTGGAACAATTGCTTCAGGGTCAGGAGGACTCGCAAGGAAACATCAATTATGAGAACTTTGTACACCTCATCATGCAGGGCTAAGCACCAAACTCTCTTATCAATATATTTTAAGTTTAAACAATTAGAATGGTTAAACATAGAATAATATTAATATAAAATTTATATAAAATTGAAACAAGATGTAATATGTTGAGTTGTAATGTAAACTCCTCAGAACATAGAAATTTGCAATTATTAATGAAATTATTCTATGATATATAGACATTATCTTCCTAACTTTGTTTGTGCCAGTTACGAGATTAGTATTAATTGCATATATTGAGATATCTTTCTTGCAGTGTAATTTTCACTAAATCATCAGTGTTAATCTGTTACTCTGTGGTAATAACAGCTTCGTTATCACGTCATATAATATTTGAGAAAGATACTTCGGATTTTATTACATATTAATATAAATGAAATTTGGAGTAACATACATTATCTATTGCATTGGACCTATATGCAATTAGGTATTTATCTTTGTTATTAAATTTTGTAGGGTCGCTAACCTGTACAACTAAGAATCACAGATTTAAATAATGTCTTTAGATTGTCTGATTAATAGTACAGATACATATATATTATGTGAAAATATTTATAACTTTCGATGCAAGTACGCAATCATTTTACATTTTCAATAACAGATGTAATGAACCAACATTTGAATATACTATGAACTTTTAGTATTTTTCCGTTTCTGCCACTGTATTCTATGTTTAATCGTTTTAAAATATTTAGCGATATGTGTAATACCAGGCTTAACATCTTGTGAAACATCAGTTGAGATTTGTGCTGCGAAATGTTGAAGCCTATGATTCCGTTAAGTTATAGTATTTTTATATATTCCAAAACTATTATTAATTTTGTATGGTTGTTAATCATTTCTGTGTAAAGATACACAAAATATTAATCATCGTTTAATAATAATTAGGCAAGAAGAATTAAAACCTATTTTAACCAATGTGGAGTTTTATTGTTATATGTACTTGACAGAGTTCCTGTATACCTACGTAATAAGGTGCAAAGGATAGGTCTGATTTGGGTGCCACCCGTCGAGTATAATCGTCATATATTGTATTTACGGTATCTGTCCTATACGTGTATAAAGATTGCAATTGACTGAAGTTTACATAGTTATTTATTGTAAATAAAAATTGATGTTTGAAGTGTAAAAATATTTTTGAAATGTCAAAGATAATCGAGGGTGCACCCTCAAAAAAATATCACATTTAATGCACACAGACTACACTTGACCTCAGTTATATTTGCACAAGTTTGTAGTTACGTAGGTTCTGTAAAGGACGTTTTTTTTATTAGTTAGCCTTAGTTACATTCAACATATCCTAAATCAATTACGCATTCTAGAGATGTGTATGAATGTATGCATATTAATGTGGAGTTATTATAATATAGAAAAACCCCAGTGTGGTATTCAGTGTTGCGTGTGTCAGTCTTATAAATATTATATTAAGAATCCTTGTTTCGCTTGTGTATGAAACCAAAAACTGTAGCTGCTATCTTTTCAATACTATATAGTAACCTACTTTTAATCGCGCATAAACATGTATAACTTAAATTGATATTCTTATTAAACTTTTTTTTCCAAAAATCATGTGAATTTTGTAGTGTAAGCGAAATTTGTTGGGTATCAGAACAGTTTTGTCCCTAAAAATTAGGCAAAGTAATTTGATTTTGGGAAATTTGGACAAATGTCATAGGTAATGCTGATGTATATATATGTCAGTGATACTTAAAAGACTTGTATCCAGTGGCCGTAATAAAAATATATAAATATGTCAATGACATAATTGCACTATTGCCGTTTTAGCGACTTTGTCGCTAGATCTAGCGGATTTTGGGTATGTTTAACACTTCGATCAACAATAACTAGATATCGGGTTGGCGCAAAAAATACGTCTCGATAAATAACAGCTCACTTGAAATGTGAGCTTTTATTTTGTTTGAAACACAGCCAATGTAAGCACCTTTCACAATGTCGCAGTGTATTCAAAAGACGCAAAAATAATACTCGAAAAAGCAATTTAATGGCCGGAGTATCTTACTTTCGCTAAATACATGTTGAATAAGTTATATTTTAAACTAACAAATAATATCAAATTTTGAACAAAATTACCGATTTTAAACCTGTAGTATAAATATTTAACCAAGGCTCGCCAACCACGCACAAACGCTCACAATAACGGGGAAAAGTACTTTATTCATTGCGTGTTAAGGTTGAATTCACACTAAATGTTGTTTATGTTGTCTATTCATTTGTAAGTGATGGGAATAATTTATTGCTTTGCTTGTTTTATCGTAAGTATTAGATAATATTTTGAACATTTGTGACTTTATTATTAGGTGTCATGGTTGTAATTAGGTAACTTAAAACTGTTTTAAAACTTTTTTCCTCCCTTTCTTAGTAAACAAATAGCTACATAAGTATATATTTACGTAGACAGCAGTTAGCTTCGATTTTGTACGTGACCCTTTATCTAGTTATTGTTGATCGAAGGTTTAACGACTTTTTTTTTTCAATCTAGCGACTTAAAAAAAAAAGCGGATTCCAGCGACTAATTGAACATTCAAAATACTTCAATATTTTGGTACTACTTTAAATGCAATTTAACTGGTAACAGTATAAATTGCTATTGTCCTTCTTGGAAATCCCCTACCAGAATGACGTTTGATTGACTATTTGATCTCGGGATTTAATCGGTTGGGTGCCTCTCGCTCTATTGAATGGCACATCACATATCGTTTTGTCTTTCATTTTCATTGATTCACTACCACCACCAACAGAAATAAAAAATCAGTTACTATGTAACGTTTTCGCAAAACAAACCTGTCCATCTTTGTTTCTTTGTTCGATTGTTGTCATTGATATCAAAATCTATTTGTAGAAATGGAAGAAAAAAAGGCTTATGCTCAAAAGTAAACTAAATAAATAAAAGTGTAGACCAGAATGGAAAAGCAAGAAGAGATATAATATGGCTTAAACCTCTTATAACTGATCCAATTAAAGCTTTTTGCTCGTTTTATCACCGTGAAAAATTCGCAATATTGTATTTTTATTATATTTTTTACCATGAAATATTTAGCGACTTCTGGCGGATTTTTTAATCATGTATTTTTCAAAATCTAGCGACTTTTTAATTGACGTCTGGAGACTTTTTTATTTCTGAAACGGCTACACTGCATAATTGTTTATTTATGGTATTGCTTAATTGCAATTCCTATAATATAAGTATACTTTTTGGCAATGCAATTTACATGTGTTCTGTAGTTGTGTTGATTCTTGTTTTGTTCGTTACATGAGTGAATAAATTGTTTGTCTTCAAAGATAACATTTTTTAGAGTTCGTTTTATTTTGTTCCACAGCCTTTTCTATTTTCTGCATAGAGATGTCTGTGATTCCATAAGGAATAGGATATAAATCTCATAAATACTATAATATCATATGAAAGTGCAATGTAGTAAATATGGATATTAATGACTACATTCCTTCTTTATTAAATCCAAGGCAACGTAAAAAAAATTGTAATGACTTGACTCAGGTAATTAAAAAAATCTATGTGGGAGTAGTAATGTACTTACTGAATTTTCTAATAGTTATATGTTACTCTGTAATATATTTGTGAATTAGGTAAAAACTAAGTTAAGAATTTTCATCCTTTAAAAAAGATAAAACTCACCCACAAGAAAAAATAAATGTTGTGTATTTAAATCTCACAAAGCAATTACTTGTGTGATTCATAAATTATTATTTTAAGTCTGGGTGTTCTTTGTGCTTATTAAAGCCTCCATTAGCAAGGTTTTATTATTCAGAGTGCTGTTGTTGTATTTTTTTAAGAAGATACAAAATAAAATACAATTAAAAAAAAATGTAAAAAAAGTTACCTTAGAAAAACAATAATTATTTTTTACAGAATTCTGTTATGCGTCGCAGCTCCTTGTCACTAAAAAGGACTGGGTTGTCACAGGTTTCAAAGCCAAATACTTCTAATATAGGCAAGGTTTGTTTATGAGTATTTGTATAGGCATTCTTTTGAAGCCATAGTAAATTGATATTCCTTGAAATATGTTCAAAATTTGCTGCTATATAAAATAAGGCATGATTCATAAATGTGATCATGAGTAAGTTATAAGTAATTTTTGCTAAACATAATTTTATTTCTTGGTGTGATACAATTTGAACCATTTGTTTTTATGATTTTGAATATCTATCCTACAGATCTGGAGTAGGTACTATACCGAGGAATTTATCATTACATAGTATAAAACAAAGTCCTCTACCACGTCTGTCTGTCTGTCCGTTCGTGATAAACTCAAAAACTACCGAACAGATTTTCATGCGGTTTTAGCCGGTGGATAGAGTGATTGATGAGGAACGTTTTAGTATATAATTTGTCAAGGATTTTTTCATAATCAGGGCGGGACAACGTCTGCCTGGCCCGCTAGTATACTATAATTGCTAATTCATTATCTTTGTATGACTGTCCTCTCTGATAATTCTTTGAATTTGGAAATAAGTTAATATCATCAAGAGGTCTGGTAAATAGTAAAGTATCTAAAAGACTGCATTTTGATTTGATTTGGATTTGGTTGCCTGTGAGCCAGAGGGTCACCTTGAAGAGACAAGATAATCTTTACTATTGTAATATTTTGCTTTAACAGTTTTTCACATATTTCTTTGTGGATTTAAAAAAAGTCTGTTTTATCTAAAATGTATGCATGTTCCTGCTATTTAGTTATTACTAAACCTTGATTATGTTAGAAGAGCTTATGATCTTAGAGATCAACTTTTGTAAATAAAAATTTGTAGTTTCATTGCATTGTCATAACATATATATCTTAATGTTTTGTCAATTGTTACAAACTGAACCAAAAATAATCAAGGTTTTTGTACATCCTTTAGAACAGAGGGCTGAAATATATAGAGGCACTAATATGTTGGTCATCCCCAAGTGCTTATGTAATAAAATGTTATTTACTTTACATTTCAAAATTGTCTTATCAACAGTAAAATGTATGTGTCTAAAGTAAGCACACCATCTTGCCACTGCAATATATAACAGAGTACTTACTGCTTATATCAGGTGAATGTTTAAAGCATGATATCCTTCAATCCTTTGGTAGATCATGGTCACATATAAAATAATAATATCAAAACAAATACTAATAAACAACAAAGAGAACCTTATTTAAAGTTTGTTTTAAAACTTTTAAAAGTATTGGAATGATACTTTTAAACGTAAAAAAATCCAAGTTCAATTAACCGCTTTAAAGAGGCCCTTTTCAAGATTAATTATTACGTAACTGCTTATCGTGGGAATGCCGCACGGTCGAACAATGTGATCCTGGGCGCGGAGCCGAGCTGCGGGACACGGGCCGGAGTATGCGACAGGGCGTGATTCATTTATTACACCAGTTTGTTTTTGCGTAAATCACCTGACGTATATCAGTTTTGTGTTTGTCTAGACAATTAGGTTAAATATTAAGCACCTATTTTTTTAAATTGATTTAGAACGAGAATCGACTAATGATTATCCTGTAAAAATATTGCTAGCGACTAAACAGTCGCTCTGTATATCCTGTAAAACTTTCTTTACTACTTATGTAGTAAACATTTTCAATTACTGTTGTATAACCCTCCGGTCTTTTAAGTGTAAAGTAAAAAGACATTTTCACAGGCCAGTATGACAGCAGCTATTGATGATGGATAGTATGTCTCTCGAAGGTCGCTGTTATTTTGGACTTGTACTGTGCTCACCATCAGCATACTATAGTCACTTTGACAAAATGGCTACAATAAAAAAAATACTATGAGTAATTCATTTCTTTTTCATTTTTGTCATCACACTACACAACAATCAAACAAACAACACCTATTTTTAAATTAAAAGAAAGATAATCAATTTCCTAAATTTGATTATATCTAACAGAAGAAAGACATCTTTGTTAGTTTGTACTTACGTTATTAATTTTGAAATATTTTGTACCACATTCACATTTTTTATTGGACACTTTTTTTGTTTTATATTTAGATTCTGCTAATTAAAATTAAATTATGGTTGAGGGTTTACTTCAATGTTTCTAGCACATCATGGGTGATTTCATAGATTAAAAGCGGTCCACTCTCGGATATCACCCATGATGAGATCAGCTATTTAGTTGAATGTAGTATGTACTTTAAACTACTGATACCTAATTTTTTTTGTGGGTTGTTATACAATCAAAACCGTTTATGGCGACATCATTTAGAACAACATACCGGTTATATTGATCCAGAACAAAGGTCCCGGCTGAGTGCTGTATCTCGAAAGCATCACCGGTTGTTACGACTAAATACGAGTAGTCCCTTCGATGTCGTTATAACAGATCTTGACTGTAATTGCAATCGCAACATCTGGTTGAGAAAAGTTGAAATAATTTTATCATACATTTATTGTAGTCTACCAGATAGCCTGATTACATGACAGAAAACTATATAAACTCTAAACTTTACAATTAAAGACTACAAGCACTATATTGTTGGGTTTTATTATGAAAATTTTTAGTAAAAGAGTTGTTGTTAAAGTTATGTGGATTTAAATTGGTCATATAGGTACAATGTAATGTAGTTAACTTGCTACAACCGGTAAATGCTAGTTTTGTCTGAGATTGGGTACAACCTACAGCTGTGTACACCTAACTAGTCAAACTGCGGCCCGCGATCGGTATTTGTGCGGCTTGCGACATCATGATAAACAAGTTTAGTAGACAATTATTATCAAAACTGATTTAGCATTTGTAGTTAACTAAATGAAAGTAGGTACGCGGGACGGGAGACCAAGTAAAGCGAGTGATTTTACTTATCAATACATCTATCAATAGAACTATACTTTCTTAAAATAGGATACATTACACTACACTACATTCACTGGCACTTTTATAATGCTTCTTGCTTTGCTAATATAATAATGTACACTTGGGTAGTTGACACCTTTAATCAATAACTCCAGGGCGCAATTTCTCTAAGATAGATATTTTTAACCTCTGAAACTAACTGCAAATTACATATTTAATTACATACTTTGAAATTAATTAATTAATAGTTAGTCAATTAAGCTGGCAAACACATGTTGCTATTTCCGTAGAAAATCTATAGGGCAATCGCATTTTTATAACTCATAAATGATATACTGGACCAATTGATTGGTGCTGTCAACTACCAAATGCATGAATGTGCCGACCGCAGTTATACCTCACATGATTCTATGTTGCCCTTTTCCAGAATTATATGACGACCACTGCCGTAGAGATATTTCCATAACTTATGTGCCATGTCTGTTTAGCATTCCTAATCTGTAGTATCCTTATACTAGTCGGTAGTGTAGAGCTTTCCAAATCAGATGCAAAAACAACCTATGGCATACATTAAACTATTGTATACGTATGTAACTATAATTAATGACACATTGTGATTTAGGCATAGATTTAGCATGCATTCAAGACTGAACCGATCGTAATTTGTTTTTTTTTATGTATAGAAGTAGTTTTAAATTTAATTTCAACATAACATGTTTTCTTTCTTATCAATGTTCCAAACTTTTAGGTAGAATCGCATAAAGATGTAAATAAAGAAAATTTACTAAATGAACAGAATATCCTACAAAACCCAGATACAAGATATGAGAATAATTTTAATGATACAGAATTTGTATATCACAGAGGTGCCAGTAATTTCGGGTTTTCAGATGTAGATGAACTGGCTGATGCGATTGATCTGAGCGCTATGTTTAGTTGGGATAAAAATATATCGTATAATGGTAATGTAGCTTCTAAGGATATAAATGGATCTTTTATGTCACAATCATTTACAACAGACCATAAAGAAATCGAATTGAAGAGTAATAATGCTACTGTAACTAATAAACCAGTTATTAGTCAATCATTTGGTGTACTGGATTGTAAGAATGTGGAAGTCAGTTCTGATAATAGTAAAATAAAAAGAACAGTAATTTGTAATAAGAATAACGATACAAATGTTGTTTGTGGGTTAATAGAAAGTTCTCACCCATCTAGTGGCTATGGACGTGATACTGATATGGATTCGTCCATAAAAACATCTTCTAATAAGGTTGTAGTCCATTTAGAAATTAAAAATAAACTGTCAAGAGAAGATAAGTCAAATAATTTAAAAGTTCTTATTTTGAACACTAATTACATCAGGAAACTTACAAATGTCACTGTGCATCCACTAAATTATAATTCAGGAAAACGAAAATCTTTGGACGAAAAGAATTTAATTTCTAATAAAAGGCTAGCTTTAGAGTGTTCCATAAATAATGAAAATCCAGTGGGTAGTAAGAAACAAAAATTAATTAATAGTTATTTTCCGAAGACTACAAAAGCTTTAAGTTTGATAAGAAGTGAAAATTTAAATAATGCTAGCAATGTGGAGGTCATGAACAAGAACTCGGATATTCATAAACCTTTGAAAACTGAATTGGGTGGAAGATCATTTATCAATAAGGGGAATGAGTCTCCCACATCTACGAGAGTTGGTTCGTCTAAAAGAGAATCTCGTTATTCATCGATTCAAGAAATAAAAACTTCGAAGTGTGAAACACGTCGTATCTCACCACCCTCAGCTAAAAATGATGGCTCAAGTTCTCATTCTCCGAGAAAAAATGGAGAGTCAGTATATTTTAATTTGCCAGCGAAGTCAAAATCTAATAAAACTGCGACTTCACCTAAAAGTATTCCTCATCACAAGATTGTTGCAGGTAGAAATAATTTACGTATTTTTTACCGACTTTAAAACAGGAGGAGGTTATATGTGCAACTGTATGTTAATTGGCATCTTCGTCAATTGTGAGTCGATGTTAATGTACTTTTTTATTTAAATTGGTTATACTTAGGGGTGGGCTCATTTGATATGAAGAAAACATTCTACTCCTAACCGTACCCCTCTTTTCTTTAACGTATGTGCATTCATATTTTCTCGATTATAAATTAATTTCAACTGTTTATATATTATAACAAATGCTTGAAATAAATTCGAAAAGTTTAATCGATCTTTAATTTCGTGAACTGCTGTATATTCACAACGTAATGTGATTTTCAGGAACACATTTTGCGGTTGATGCTTTCTCTTATGGAGATATACCAAATGTGAAGCACTATTTCTTGTCGCATTTTCATTCTGATCATTATTCGGGTTTGAAGAAGAGTTTCAATAAGTTATTGTATTGTTCTAAAATCACTGGTAAGTTTGATTTATATGATTTCTATTATACATTTTAATTGACTAAAATTATACTAAGTAATCTCTAGTAGCTTAATTCGATAAGAAGAGAGGAGATTTTTAACCTACATTTTTCACTATTCCGTACAAATTTTCAAACGTTTTCTTTCATGCGAATCTTATCCTGAAAATTATAAAGAGAACAGGATAAGAATTTTTCAAATAGGCGCAGTCATTCTAAAGTTATCCGCTTACATACAAACGGCAATTTATATTTTATATAGATCTGATAAAATATCTGACCTGCTGTAAAACCAATATGTTAGTGTGTTATGTGCATCTTTAAATATATAGATTTGGTCACTGATGTCTGTAAGTAAAATATTGACGTTTGCGAGTATCAATTTTAAACATTGTTGTCTTGTGACATTTTGTTGTAGCTGACTTATGCATATCGCGGCTAAGTGTCAGTCCAAAATACATTAATGTCATTAACGTAGACGAACCGATACGAGTTGAAGGTGTTGAGGTGACTGCAGTAAATGCTAATCAGTGAGTTTTTTCTGCTAATTTGACATACATTACATACATAAGTGAAGCATAGTAGTACAATACTCGGCTAACTCTTATAATAGGTCCTTACCTATGAAATTGCCGTTCTGCAGTACTGGCCATTTCAAATCAAAATATTTTTTGTTTGGCTAAGAATTCTAATTTCAAATTAATTTTATTTTAAAAACATGGAAGTCTTTTACCAATAGTAGTCATTTGTTTATTGATTAGTGTTACATTTTCATCGTATTTCAATCTTTTTTGTCATCATGGATACGTTAAAAATTCGAGTAATTATGGAATATGAGTACCGTCGTGGCAGCAACGCGGCACAAACGGTACGCAACATCAACGACGTTTACGGAGCTAACACTACAAACCAACGCACTACCTGTTATTGGTTTGCTCGCTTCCGTTCTGGGAATTTGGACCTGAAAAATGAACCTCGCGGTCGTCCGAAGACTTTGGTCGACAATGACGAATTAAAGGCGATTGTGGAAGCTGATGATACACAATCTACGGCTGAATTAGCAGCAGCTTTCGACGTTAGCGTCAAAACAATATTGGTCCATTTGCGTCAAATTGGCAAGGTAAAAAAGCTTAACAAATGGGTACCCCACGAACTCAATGATCGCAAGCGCGAAGTACGCGTCGAGACGTGCCTTGCACTGCTCAACAGACACACAAATGAAGGAATTTTGAACCGCATTGTTACCTGCGATGAAAAATGTATTCTGTTTGATAACCGCAAGCGCTCAGCAAGTTGGTTGGATCTTGATTCAGCACCTAAACAATGCCCTAAACGAAAACTTACCCCTAGAAAAGTGATGGTCACTGTTTGGTGGTCTAGCGCCGGTGTGATTCATCACAGCTTCTTACCAAACGCGGTGAGCATTACTGCAGATGTGTACTGTGAAGAACTGAACACAATGATGGAGAAGCTGGCACATCTCCAACCAGCATTGGTCAATCGCTCGTCTCCGCTGCTCTTGCACGACAACGCGCGACCTCATACTGCACAGCAGACGGTCTCCAAGTTGCAAGAATTGGGGTTGGAAGTTATCCGTCATCGGCCCTACTCATCAGACTTTGCGCCTACAGACTATTACTTTTTCCAGAATTTGGATAACTCCTTGGCGGGAAAAAAATTCAATACCCGAGAGGCAGTGCAAAATGCCTTTGAAGAATTTGTTGCCTCCCGTCCAGCTGATTTCTTTAAGAAGGGCATTAATAAACTGCCACTGCGTTGGCAAAGATACATTGATTGCATGGGTGATTACTTCGATTAATACAAATAAAAAATACATGAAAAAAATTCGTTGAAATTTTTTCATACAAAACGGCAATTTCATAGGTAAAGACCTAATATATAGTAGTGTCCGATACAGAAAGCAAAATTTAAATCCCATGTAAATTTATTTGCTTGTACCGTTTGGAAACCTGACCTTCTATAATATGAAACACTTTCCAGTGCTGTGAAAATAGCCATTCGTTTAAGAGCAATATATAGGCTTATGTAGTACTAGCTTTTGATCGCGGCTTCGCTCTCCCTAATGTATATTTGGCCTATCCCTCGGGTATATAACTTTTTTTTGGCAAAAAAATTAGTTTCTGTACCCCAGACAAAAACTTTACAATAATCCGTCGAAGCATGTAGTTAAGATGTGAAAGCGTAAAAAACAAACTCGCATTCGAATTTATAATATAACATTAGTAAGGATTAACAGCAAGAACTTGAAGGTGGTAGAGCCACGCCGGAGCTATTACTGGTTTCAGCGTGAATGGTCGGTTCGCCCGGGGCAGTACCACCCTCTCACAGAACACCGACGTGAAGTAACAATGCTTGCATTGTTGCGTTTCGTTCGGTCAGTGAGTGCGCCGGAGGCCTACCTCCTTTCCCTTCCCCTTTCTCATTTTCCTACCCCTCCCCCATACATAGGCTGGCAACGCACTTGCGACTCCCCTGGTGTTGCTAGTGGCTATGGATGGTGGTGATCACTTAACATCAGGTGACCCACCTATTCGTTTACCTCCTTTTGACATAAAAAAAAAATCTGCTATACTTTATTTTATACGATCTAGATTAGTAGATCAACGAGATTTATTTAGATTCTCTAGTCTCAGCAAGGCAGTGTTATTGTATGCTTTTACTCTTGTAATTACATATATTACAAAGGAACTGCGATGTGATAAATGGCTAAACATCATTTTCATAGTTGAAAATTTAGATGATGTACTGAGATAACTAAGGCTTAGCAAAGCAAGTATAGTAGTGTCTCTACACGTGTAATATCAAATTACATTCCTACGAATAAGTCCATAGTGAAAATTGCCGCCTATTTTTGTTTTGTATCTAATTTAGCCACTCATGGGTAATTGAAATGCCGATATGACGAAAATGTATGCAAAAATAGCACAAGTCTTTGACAACTTTCGCTGTTATCTTCTTCATGTGATGTACGTTAAATGTACAACAATATATTCTGGTTACTTTATATCAAGAAGCATTCATTTCCAGTTGTCCTGGTGCTGTGATGTTTATTTTTACATTACCGAATGGCAAAACTTTACTTCACACTGGAGATTTTAGAGCGTCACCTGCGATGGAATCCTATCCTATATTTTGGAATAGGGATATACATACAATTTATCTCGATACAACGTTAGTATTGTTGGTATAAAGTTGGATTTGGTTAGTAGTTACTATAATAAGTACTAGCTGTGCCCGTGACTTCGCCCGCGTGATACCTTATGTAAAAAACAGTCATTAAAAATAGTGCCTGGAGTCCTTCCGCACGGAAGTAGTGAAACTTCCTAATGTGGAAAGGAAAATAGGAAGGGATAGAAATTGATTTTTATTGAAATCATATTGTTTCTTTACACAAACAGACAAACTTTTTAAGACAAACTTTATTAACATTGCTTACAATTCACAATTGATCGCATCTTTTAATTATCATTTTCGAGTGGAGAAATATCCAAATCTATAACATTTACAATGGGATTATGATAACTGAAGTAATATACGAAATGTTTGATTATTTTTCTCGCTCTGTGTCTTTCTATTCCCTATAAGAGCGTTGAACGTTTAACGCAACAGTGCTTTCATACCCCCTCCATGGTAGCGTTAAACGTTTAACGCAACCTTGTCGGAAGTCGCATTAGAAGTTTCACTTCAATAAAGTTATCCGAATGTATTAAGTTCATTTACTAATCTGGTTTTCTCTCGTACTTTAGTCGCGTCGTCATTAAAAATACAATAACTTTTCAAAGACCGAACCGATTTTAATGAAACAAAGACTAAATGTTACCCGAAGATATGCTTTATAATTTTTTCTTTAAGAGTTTTATAACGAACGCTGTATTTTGGCAGTGATGTGTGTTAATACAAATAGATAGTCGGGTATTTCTATTATATGTATATATATACTTTGCTAAGTCAACCTAGCTAGCTAGCTAGTTTAAAATATGTCGCCAAGCACCTATATATGTTTCAGCAGCTGTATTAAGAATCAGTTTCCGTATAAGCTTAGCGTGTTCAACATTTTAGACCATATCGTTTAACCTCGAGTGATACTGGTCAAACTTTAAAACATATAAAGAAAGTATCGAAGAAAAGATAAAATAGTCTATACTTCTATACTAATATTATAAAGAGGTAAAGTTTGTAGGAGGTAATCTCAGGAACCAGTAGGTCCGATTTGAAAAATTCTTTCAGTGCTATATAGCTCATTTATCGAGGAAGGTTATAGGTTATATATCATCACGCTAAGACCAATAGTAGCGGAGCGCCAATGTAGAATATTTCAAAATCGAGGTTTTTTTCCTCTTGAGAGCTTCCGCTGCGTGTTAGCGTTAGCCCAAAGTAACTATTCCACGCGAACGAAGTCGCGGGAAGAGGCTAGTTGTTAATAATCACACAAATGGGCTCCTTCAGTTTTCATTTTCCATAAGGTATGATCGAATTTGAGCCTAATGTGTTATCATCGCATCAGCCCTTAAAATACTTACTGCGGGGTTATAGGCCTCTTCTCGAAGGAAGGTTTGGGCATAATAGTCACGCCAGCTCCACGACTCACTGGCGATTTCAAACTCCATAAAATCCACAGTGGATAATTTCCCACATACGGTGGTACATCAAGAACATTTCTCAAGTTCAGGTTTCGTCACAATTTCTTCCTTCTCGGTTAACCGGTAGTGTTAACAATTTAAATTCGTAAATGTATGTAAATTCTGACAAATTCATTGGTACGTATCGGGGTTCGAACTTGCGTACATCGAATCGATAGAATCATCATGTGTGGCATGAAAAATTGACAAAGCCCTAAAACTTTGGCTCGGGTTCCGTGTCACATGTAATATAAATTATAAATTTAATTTGCAGATAAAATATATGTACGTTATTGTTATATGCTATCTTATTAATGTTATATATAAACGAAAAATGAAAACTATAATTTTGTGTGCTTATGAGAGGGCTTTGAAATACTGATCCGCGACCCTTTTCTGTGACGAAAAATGGTGGGAATAAACACTCTGTCGGTTAGAGTGTTGAAAACACCGCGCCGGTTCTCATACGTTAACCGAAATAAAGCAACGTCGAGCGCGGTCAGTACTTGGAGGGGTGACCGCCTGGGAACATTGCGTGACGTTGGCTTTTTGTTGTATTTTTTTAATTCAAATGGTTTCCCTTTTTATACAAAAGTTTCATTTATATCGTGAGTCTTTATGACACATCCCGTGTTTTATGTGTGTATTTTTTCATAAATACGGCTGTAATTTTACTGTTTGTATGTCGAAGTGTAGAAAATTTAGGCCAAATTAAATTACAATACATAATATATTTGAAATACGTGTAAAATAAATGCTATATAAAAAATTCTATTCACCTTGCTTTTTAGGTATTGTAACCCTCGCTACGATTTTCCTACTCAGGACCAAAGTTTAGAAATGGCTTTGTATATTTTACGTCAAAAGAAATTTGTCCTTGAGAAGTCTGGTAAAAAATTCTCATCTGTACTCATCGTTTGTGGAACTTACACTATTGGTTGGTATATATTCACGTAAAAATGCTTAAAATACCACTTACCTAGTCTTAGATTGTCATAAACCTGCCAATATCTCAATAACTATACATTTCTTATTCAGTTTTATGAAGTTCCATGATATCGTCTCTTCGTCCCTAATACCTCCAGAATATTTTGATGACGATAATTCTTATTGATTGGTTAATTTTTGCTCTCAATTTTTCATGATGTTAAATGAAGACGTGGGTATAGATAGCAACGCGCTAAACTTATGTTTGGAGACAGACTGGAGTTTGAGTGGTAGCTATTCAGTAGGGTGTTTAGAAATAAACTGCTTCGAACCAATGGTTATTTCTTTGTTTACGAAAAGGCCAAACTCATTGCATCCGTAACATGGACCGATTAATTATCTAGATATTCTCCCTTTTAAATATATATTTGTTCTGGAGAAGCTCTTATAATTGTTGAGTAAACCGCTATCTTATTTGACGTTATGAAAATTCAGTATCGACTTCGAAATAATATCATGTGTAAATTGTAATTGTTATATTGTAAGACGTCTTGGGAAAATCCCCACATATCACATTTAAATGTAGATTTTTTGAAGTGAAACATCTGTAGCCGCGGGTTAGTCCGACTATTTGCGTGGGGACGTGTCGCCACGCTATATAATTTTGAATTTTTTGATATGAAACATCTATAGGCGATGATTGTTGGCGTGACGATACAGACCGTGGCGTGTGGCAATACGGGCCGTGGCGAGTGTGTGAGACGTGGCGACGCGATGCCATGCGCAAGCAACTGTGTGCAATATCTCTTGCCGCGCTGAACTCACATACCTATAGTGTATACAGTGTTGTTTACTCTACGTTACATATGTGTTTCACATCTGCCAGGCGTCTCGTGACGGCTCAATTTTTTTGTATTAAATGAACATAAATGTTTATTCGATAAATATTTGTCTTTTTTTTAACAAAACCTTAATATTTTATTCTTGATCATGTCGTCGTAAACTATCTTTTATGCACATTATCTGTACAAAATAATTTTGATGTTTCACATCTGCCAGATTACACGAGATGGCTCATAATCTTTGAAGTCGGTTTTATTTGTTGTTAAATTTTTGTAAAGTCATTGTTGTACCTATAAAAATAATTAATCCAGGCAAGGAAAAGTTCTTCCTGGGCATGGCTCGTCGCGTTGGTTGCTCGGTTTGGGCATGCCCGGAAAAGGATCGCGTCCTGCAGATTGTCGAAGGGCGGAGTTTCAGCCAAGAACAACCACAGTCTTGCCAACTCCATGTAGTTCCTATGAGGGACCTTACACACGAGGTTAAATGCCACATTGTCTTCCTAAATTGTTATCTCTGTCATACTGTGCAGATGTGGAATCGCCTCCCGGCCAGTGTGTTGCCTTCCTTTTACGATATTGGGCACTTCAAAAGAGGTGCGAAATTGCTATTTAATAATGACAGTCGCCGTTGTTTTTGGATTGTACCGTACTTTCCATCAGGTATTCTGCAGTCACATTTCCGAGCATATATTAAAAAAAATATAACAATATCCCTAACGAATCCATTATACATTTATCCAGCGCATAACTTGAATAATTTTGCGATTTCCATGTAACCGCTGCCCTTTTAAATTTTTGTTCTGTAAAGTGACAGAGCATAATTTCAAATATTCGGTTATCTCCAACATATGTGCAAACCATTGCCTCTATCATACCGATCTGCTTAAAATTCTCTTGCTACGTTTGAAAGGCCAGATGCTTTAGGTAGGAGGGAAGACACAGTCCGGGAGATATTTTTAGAGTTTCACAGTGAGGCAAAGATATGATATTTGGAACTTATTTGGTCGTGTGTTGATAGAAGTTACCATAAAGTCAATGCTTGTGGTTCTGTTGTGAAAGGGGAACAGGGTGATTCGGGAGTTTCTTAGCATTTTATCTCATGATAGGTCTCTCTACTCTTATGCTTTCTTTGGAAAAGGATTAATTTAGAAGAAACATGTACCTTTTTAAGTGATGATGGACCAGTGTTATTTTCACTGTCAGTCAGTGTCATTGACATTGCCAGTATCATTGTCATTGTCAGAGTTACAAGGTTCAATGCTCCTTAAGTCTAAACTTTATTGAAAGACAATGTTTTAATGAAGCCATAGCAAAATGTACAGCATTTAGAGTTCATCTGGCTGACTATCACCCTCAGATTGACAATTTATCGTCAAGCACTGTGTTTCGACATCTGCACTAGAGGGCCAATTCTTAAGACTATTATGTTTCCATATTAAGCCATATATGGTAATGCAATTGATGGGGTTTTATTATATATAAATAAGAACATACTTAACACACACGTTATGCCGAGTGTTTATTAACAAAGAGTATACAGGAAGTAGGAAGTAGCAGAACATAGATAATTTATACACAGACACTATAAAAGTATTTTTGAGTACTGACATTCTAACAGTAATGTCAGGCGTGGAATTAGGCAAATGCTAAAACATAAAAAAACAGAAGGCAGCATTTATATGTATTTATTATGATATTGCTATGTATTATATAATTTATATATATGCTTCATTATATATATATAACTCACAGAAACTACGAGCCTATTTAGACAGTCTAAAAGGGTCATTTAGTGAAGTTGTTGCCTTCAAACCTAGTGGCTGGGAAAATGGGAAAAATTCCGCCGTTGAAAAAGACATGATTGCTATTCATGGTGAGTTAGATCTGTTATGTTTTTTGTTTATTTTCATTCTTTTTTCTCGTCAAAATGTTGTCAGGTATACACAAGCGGATTTTTTTATTGTCCAGATTCTCAATGTGCACAAAAGTTATTCCTTTGTTCTATGTTAACATCGTGTTCAAGAATAAACGAAGAGTCTTATGTCTGGTTAAAATTACAGGTATTCCTTACAGTGAGCATTCCAGTTTCTCTGAGCTGATACGTTTCGTGAAATATTTAGAACCAAAACAAGTTATACCCACCGTAGAAATATCTGGAGGCATCAAAACTGTACAGGTAAATTTATAAACCCAAGTTGAACTATATTTTTTGATAGTTTTATCATTTAACAACAATCTCACTTGTAATTTTTATAAATAATTTTAGCCATTACGTTTCCAAATTGACTAAATCCAATTTCAATCGTTCATCTAACATGTTTAGTTTTTTTAAGATTTCCAGTTTTTATACATCCAGAATGAAGTTCAATTTTTAGATGCACAGAGTTTGAAGCTTATTTTGAAATGTAACGATTCATTTATAGGTTTTAGCATTTGACTACAATTTGCCCTGATTGCTGTTGTCATGTAGTTCGATTGAACTGTGCAGAAGTTGTTATGCTGCAGCGTCATCTAGTTGCTCTTTATAATAAAATGTATATCGTAAAAACAGTGTCCGTGAAATGTGTGTTAATTTTCATACTGATCGGGTGAAACTGTGTTGAAGTTTATCAAATATACTAGCTTTTACTCGCGGTTTCGCTCGTGTTAATGTCATTGCAATCTATCCCATGTGAACTGTACCTATTTTTGGATGAAGTGTACCCTATGTCCTTTAAGTACTCAACCAATCATAATTTTACAAAAATGTTCTCAGGGGTACAGACGACATAAGGTACTTTTCATTAAAAAAATGTATTGTATCCGAAGGATAACTCAAAGCTACATTAATGCGGTCGAAATCTAGTTTATAGTATTACTAAGGATGTCCCAACGTCAATTTTGAAATGTATAGACAAGATGAAATGAACAGACAAGTTAACACACTTCTTTGGTTTTTGCTCGATATCTATAATGATAATATTATAAAGAGGTAAAGTTTGTGAGTTTGTAGGAGGTAATATCTGGGTCTAATAAAACGATTTTGAAAATTATTTTACTAATAGAAAGCCACGTTATTTATGAGTGTCATCAATATATATTAACCCGAAAAATGGAAAAACTTTTTTGTGGTAGTCGGATTTGCAAAGCAAGTCGGAGAAAAAACGGTCGAACGAAGACGTTTCTTACGAACGATGAGCGCGCAACGAAGTGGACACGGGTCAGATAGTCATTTTATACTTTAGCAGAAACCATTACTATAAACGATTCTATTGTACTTTAATGAATTTCTTATTATATGAGTTTTTGGTATAGAAACGAAATTATATTTCAGAAATATTTTCCATGCCCTATAATATATAAAGATGATATGCAATGTCAGAGCAAAGTTACTGATTATTTTAAAGTACACAAACCACAGCAAGTACCGGCTGTCACCTGATTTAGAAGGTAAGCGTTAGAAGAAAGTTGTACTTCATCTTATCAGCCTGTAAGAGGCCCACTGTAGATGGTAGAGCTACGCTGAAGCTATTACTGGTCTCAGCATGAATAGGTCGGCTCGCCCGGGGTACTACCACACTCTCATAGAAATACGACGTGAAGTAACAGTGCTTGCATTGTTGCGTTTCGTTCGGTTAGTGAGAGCACCGGATACCCAACTCCCCTTCCCCCTCTCCCCTCTCCTACCTCCTCCCCAAACACAGGCTGGCAACGCACTTGCGACTCCTCTGGTGTTGCTAGTGTCTATGGACGGCGGTGATCACTTAACATCAGGTGGCCCTGTTCGTTTGTCTACTATGACATAAAAAAATGGTATGGCCATAATCACCATGCCAGCCCATGGCTTACTGGCGATTTGAAACTCCGAGAAATCCAGTTTTATATTTTCACTGGCAGGCCCGGCGGACGTTGTCTCGCCCTGATATTAAAAATACCTTGACGAATTATATACATAAACCTTCCCCATGAATCACTTTATCTACTGGTGAAAACCGCATGAAAATGCGTTCGGTAGTTTTTGAGTTTATCGCGAACAGATAGACAGACGTGGCAGAGGACTTTGTTTTATAATATCGACGGGAGAAAGCGAAAATGTCGTAATTTGCATTTTTAGCTAAATCACTTTTTACTTGTATAAAAAAATACCACTTCGAAAGGTGTGGGTCTCGCTTTCCTACGATTAAATTTTTCATCGATACCTCGACATTACATCGACTTATCAATCGATTACATCGACCTCAGTTATTTGCCTAGTTTTAGCACTATACATGAAAAAATGTAATTTTTGTAATTGTTCTTTGGCTCTGGTGTAAAGTTGGATTTTTCAAGTAACGACAATTTCGCTACCTTCCGTCGATATGTAATGATATACAGTGGTGCTATAAGAATATTTTTCAAGTTCAGGTTTCCTCACGATATTGTCCTTCACCGTCAGCCGATAGTGTTACCAATTTAAATTAATAAATCTACCCGAATTTCGAAAATTTTGTTGGTATATACCGGGTTCGAACCTGCAGACATTTGAATTGACATTCCACCAATCAAAGCACTCGCCTATCACTACTTCAGTTACTCTTACAATATGATAGTTACCATGTATTTATAAATAACCAATCAGTAGAAAAATGTTTTTTTTTTCGACAATAGTCTATCTTACTGGCTGCTGATCTCTACAAATAAATAATATTAAGTGTTTATTTGTGTTATGTCAAGATAATAACGTTCTACTAAATATATATAAATGTATTCACGGTACTTAAAGCAAAAAATCAATTTTTACCTGTTTTATCTGTCTGTCTGTTTGTTCCGGTTAATCGCTGTTGGACCAATTTTGACGGGACTTTTACTGGCAGGTAGCTGATGTTATAAGTTCTAACCAAGGCTACTTTTATTTTAGGAAAAAAAAAATAGGGTTCCGCGCATATATCCAGTAAGCAACAGCAAAACAGTGTCAAGTACTGCACGCGCACGTTTATACATTATTTTTGGTAAATTCCACGTGGACGAAGTAGTATATAAATGCAATTGGTGTACCCTATATTAATTAATTGCGTCCTATTGCTACGAGAATGAATGCCATGATTACTGAACCATTTAATTTATGTTTCATCTTGTTACAGAGTTAAATTTCAGATATATCAGATGATAATATATAAGTGAGGTCAAACAAGATTGTAATGTATTTTTGATATGAATATATTTTAGTTGGTATTTTTTTTAATATTAATTATTTTTTAATAAACTTGTTGAAAATTTTCATTTCGTTTATTGTGTGTTAGTGATAGTGTTGCTTCTCGAAGTTTCCCGCCCTGGGCTATGGACCTACGATAAATACGTCTCTACATATTTAAGGGGGTATAACATGTTATATTGAAGCGTACTACTGGCTTTGGATGGATTGAGACTAAATCTATTACTGTACGTATTTACAAAAGCGATTAAATCGTAGTTGATATTGTGGTTGAAGACTATAATGGGTAATTGCAGTGCGAGAGCTCTAACTAAGGTAGCTACTGAACTAATAAGAGTTTGGTGGTAGATTGTTACCTAGGATGACATCTAGTTAAGGAAGCAAACAAAAATCCACACCATCCAATGTTTGCTTTCGTTCATTGTTTAGAGTAAGTAGATGATCCGCACATCGTATTCGAGTACTTTACCGTTGGCAATTATTGCTTACAGTATTTGTAAATGAATAAATTTTAGTTTTTTTTTTATATCATAGAAGGCAAACGAACAGGTGGGTCACCAGATGTTAAGTGATCACCACCGTCCATAGACACTTGCAACGCCAGGGGAGTCGGAAATGCGTTGCCAGCCTGCGTTTGGGGGACGGGAGGGAAGGGGAGAGGGGCAGAGGGAGAGGAGGTGGGCCTCTGGCGCTCACACTGACCGAATGAAACGCATCAATGCAAGCACTGTTACTTCACGTCGGTTTTCTATGAGAGGGTGGTAGTACCGCGGACGAGCCGACCCATTAATGCTGAAACCAGTAATAGCTTCAGCGTGACTATACCACCTATACCACACTAGTACAGAATGCTGAATATACCAGAATACCTGTTATATATTCAGAGCGATTAAGAAGCGAAGGCTGTAATTATATTAAAATAAAACTCAAAAAATATTCTTCCATTACATTTAATCTCGATTTTAAACATTGATACAATTTAAACCTAGCTGCATCGTTTTTTGAACTCTATTTTAGGTAACTAATTAAGTTATACCATATGTTCTTAATAAATACTATTAACTGTAAATATTAAATTGTAATTATATTATTATTTACCACAATCCAACCTTAGATAAAAATATTTGAATTTTCGACGCAATTGTTTTTCCAAATGTCTTGTCTAGTAAGAACCGTGGAATACAATACAATGATGTGTTTGTAGACATAATTATATTAATAGTGTAGTAAAGTAGGACCTGGGTTCGTCGAAGGGGTTATTGCAATTGCGAGCTCCCGAGCAAATCAACATTTGTGTCAACATCAACCTGTACCAATGTCTTATTGCAGGAAACACTTCGTTGATTATGTTCTCCATCTCGTAGGGATCTGCTGCTAGGTCGTACATTTCTTTGAAGTTCTAATAAACAAGTAAAATATGTTACATTTAAAAACTTATTAATGACTCAATCTGCGTTATGATTACTTTTTTTTGTCCTATAGATTTATCATCTACTAGATGTGCCCGCGACTCTGTCCACGTGGAACCTAATTACTATATAAAACAGTGACTAATAAAACCACCTGGATGTATTAAGTCCATTTACTTATCTACTTTTCTCTCGCATTTAAATCACGTCGTCATTAAAATTACAATAACTTTTGATAGCGTGACCCGTTTTGAATAAAACTAACAATAAATGTTAGTCCAGGATATGCTTTACGATTTTCTTCGTGAGGGTTTATCGTAAACGTAATACTTTAGCAGTGATCCGTGTTCTTAAAATAATTGAAATGTATATTATTTCTTATTCCAAGATACCTGCAACATTCCTTTTCACGAAAATCTAAAAAGTAGAGGAATTTAAAATTGGCATCGGTTTATAATAATAAGTCGTGGTGGCCTAGTGGTTTGACCGGTGGAATATTATTGCGATGTCCGCAAGTTCGAACCCCGGCATGTACCAACGAATTTTTCGGAATTCGCGTGCATTTACTAATTTAAATTGGTAACACTATCGGCTGACGGTGAAGGAAAACATCGCGAGGAGACCTGAACCTGAGAAATGTTCTTGTAGTACTACTGTATGTGAGAAAAATATAGAACTGTGGATTTCCCAGAGTTTAAAATAGCCAATACGTCGTGTGCTGGCGTGGTG